>OX246753.1:13115478-14365478 GCA_945910035.1 Brachypalpus laphriformis | reverse complement strand
ACGACAGTTAAAGAAAATGTCAACTCTCTCCACCGGTTTTCCGACAATGTTGAGTTGAGCGTGGGAGTTGGCAGGTTCGGCGCTTTTGTTTTTATCTGTTTATCTTTAGCCCCGCTTTGTTCATCTCGGCTTCCAAATTGTGGACCAATGATAAGCAAACATCATCAGCATAGTTCAGATATTTTATATAAGATGTCGTAGTCCATTTGATTCCGTGGTTTCTTTCTACTGCCCGAACTATTATGCCGCTGTTGACCACTAAGAATAACAGTGGTGAAAGTATGTCTATCGTACTCCTTTTTATACTTCAAAGTCCTCCGACATCTTACCATTGTTCAAAACATGACACTTACCCCTAATATGTATAATAGACATGAGATTTTCTGGGATCCCTCTCCTATGCAAAACCATCTAGATACAGCTCCATTCAAACTATCGAAATCCTTCTCATAGTCAATGAACAGTAGATGTTGTGGGGACCTGTACTCGATATGTTATACTATGATTATACATAAAGCTTTTATATTGTCTACGCAGGCGGATCCAGCGTAAGTGCCCGTCTGTTCGACATCGAGAGTTGAATCTAAATGCTTTTTTATTTTGTCCAAAGATATTCTAGTTTTTCTTAGTTAGCGCCTGCAGAACTCATATGCCTCTCCAGTTTCTAGACTCTATCAAGATACCTTTTTTGGAAGCTTTATGATCATCCCTCTTTTCCACTCCTTTGGGAATCGTTAATTTCCCTATACACTCCGTATTAGCGTGTGGAGCAGTTTTGCTGATGTATTGTATTTACGCCGCTTGAAAGAGTTCGGCAGGAAAGACTTCAATGCTGACAGTTATATTTTTCTGAAGGAATCTAGTGATGCTGGGAGGCATGGTGTGCATTCGGAAATTTGTTGCTTCGGAAATTTCATTTCAGTTAAGTACTCTTGCGAAATCTCCTCTCAATATCTTGAGCTGATTCCTATGAGAAATCAGCAGGTTACCGTCTTAGCTCCTCATTTGGTGTTTTGATGCTGTGGATGTCACATATTTTGACTGCTTCTTCAGCCATTCATGTAAGTATGTTGATGTGTATGCACATTAAGCTGCACTTCATTCTTGTTCAGACGACATTGGGCTTTAGATTTGAGTTTCTCTACTGGTTAGGCCACTGCAATTCGAGGATTGATTATAATTATACATCATCGATCCATCTCAAGCAGTTTGCAGATAGCCATCTGTTGTGACTTTTCTGTTTTTTGTTTCTTTCAACGCATCTTATTGCAGGTGTTGTGCTTAAAGAACGTAGCTTCAATGACTAGGAGGTTGGCATTGCAAAAGTCCACAAACTGCTCCCAACTGTCATTCCGATCTCCGAAGCCGTGAACTGCTAGCCCGGATATGTCGTTTGGTACTGAAATCGTCCATCAGTAGTACGATGTCCCCGTTAAGCTGCTAGATAAATGGCCTATAATTGGCTATAAGAATTTTCCTTATGGTTCGATGATGGATATTTATCATAGTCTACTTTGGACTCTGGCCGTCAGTATCCAGCCACGGTGAGGTTTCCAAGATATGTGGCTGCCACGTGCCGCTGGGGTCAGCATCAGTACTATTCCCGACCGCCAAGATCTCCCACCAAGGAAATGTTCTTTGTCTGCGAGTGCTATTCCCCTGGCATTGAATGATCTTACCTTGCTCTGCCCCAAGATGTCCACTTTGTATTGCGTGAACTCATGCTTGAGTTGAAGGAATGTGGGATTTTTAGGCCAGTCTTGCAATGAATCGAAGATCGTCTTAACATTCCAGAATTTAGAGTTGATGGTTGAGCCTTGTATCCTTTCTATTTTTTCGATCGGACCACTTATTGCATCTCATCGACCCATTCTCAAGAAGAGCTAAAGTATCTATATCACCGCCGAGGGAATCTAGTAGAAGTTCCAAAACAATACCCACAACACCTCAGGGTAAGAAATCAATTCATGCAGAGAGTTGTACAGCAGCAGAAAATGAAGCCCTCCGCAAAAAACTTAGCAATATATGTAGAATTGCTCACAAGCCATTTACAAAATGAAGTAAAAGAGCTAGTTCAAAAAAATAATTACCTCAAAAAGGAACTTAAGTAAAAACCGCAAGAAAAATTCCATGAGTACCTCACGGAAGTGAAGGAACTCCTAAGAGAAACTGACTGGATAATAAAAGAGAAAGAGAGACCAAGTAAAAAGCGTAAAGCAGTATCATCACCAGTCATAAGTCCAGGCAAATCGCCCACAAAATGCAAAGAAAAAGTTACAAAAAATAAGGTAACACCCAACCAATCAGATATTAAGAAGGAAATACCGCCTCCACCAATTAATATAATTGGAATAGCTAGTTTCGCTGAGGTTAAGACACTTCTGAACTCAGTACCAAGCAGGAACTATAAAATAGTAGCTTGGAACAATGATGTTTGAAAAATGCATACTGCAGAATCAGATACATACAGAGCTCTTGCGAAGAAGCTCAGTGAAACTCATATTCAATGGTACACATATGAAGATAAAAATAACAGACCCAACAAGGTTATGGCTAGGGGCCTTCATCCAACATGTGATAGGGAAAGCATTATAGAAGATTTGCAGCAAAAAGGCATGCACTTGCTCGATGCAGTCAACATATTAAAAAAAGAGAAAAAAACAGATGAAGAAGGAAAGCAAGTGGTATGCAATAGAGCACTTCCACTCTTTATGCTGACATTTGACAGCAAAGAGAAATCAGAAAGTATATACAAACTATGCTCCATCCTTAGCATGAGAGTTGAAATTGAGCCACTGCGGAAAATAACTGACGCAATACCACAGTGCAAGAAGTGTCAAGGTTTTAACCACAAGATGTGTCGGAAGGCATTTAACACAGAATTGCACTGCCAGTAAAAACACACCACCCAACTGCATCAACTGCTAGAAAAACCATCCTGCAAACTATAGGGGATGTGAGGTAGCCCAGCAATTGCAAAAAATTAGAGACCGGCAACGAAAATCACAAATACAAAAGAAAAGGATGGTAGAAAAGAAAAATAGTAAGACCATACCCAAAACATACGTAGAAATTATTAAACAAAAAGGGACTACTGAAGAAATGACTAGTAAAAAACAGCAAACAAAAGGGAATACTAAGCAAAAAGAACCTACTAAGACGTTAAATAAGAAGAAACAACATACTAAAGTAAATAGTATACGCAAAGAACCCAACAAAGTTGTGAGACACAACGAAAGCCAAATGCTTGAGGAAATACTTAATATGGTAGATAAACTAAATACAAGACTTGAAGAACAAAAGGACACAAATAATAAAATATTTGAAAAATTCAAGCAATTAGACAAGTTTATCATATAAAAAGTGACCAAAGAATCAGTATGAATAATGAAATAAAAAAAGTAACTTGGAATGTAAATGGGCTCAATCAAACACTACGAAGATTCAAGAATTGAGGAAGAAAAAATGCAAGCTACAACCATAAATATACACATATTAAACAAATTTTTATTTTTTTTCGATGGTAGGTGAAAAATCTTCCATAGACACTATGAGAATAACAAGCGCGTGCTCATAGTAGTGTCAGATTCTTACTGACTAAAAAAACACCACCCTTCGATATAAATTTGTTAGATATCGCAACTAAGTATAAACTTATCAAGCAATTTTTCTATCATGAAATAAAAACGTTTGGCAGGTTACTTTCCACTAAAGGATCCTGCATATTCCGCAATCTAGACGCGGTTAATCAGTATCTCGCCAATTCGAAAGGTTTCGTCCTTTGTAGTCGGCGCAATAAATTGCTCTCATCCAAAATTTGTAGGACTGTATTGTTGACATGTCCGATTAGTCGGTTTCTATGCTTTCTCACGAAGCTTCTAGTTTCAGCTTCGATTGTCGGAATTCCGAGATCCATGTGGATATCGTCGTTTCTACTATACAACGGTGCTTGGACAATTTCTCTTAGCACTTTATTTTGAAAAGCTTGTAAAATATTTGCATTTGTTTTCTTGGTACAACCCCAAAGTTGTATACCGTAGGTCCACACCGGCTTTAGCACTTGCTTGTATAAAAGCAGTTTGATCTCAGTACTGAGCTGGGAATGTTTTCCGAGTAACCAGTACATTTCTCTATATTTGATTTCGAGTTCATTTCGTTTCATTTTCACGTGCGAGTTCCATTTCAGCCTTGCGTCGAGTGTCATTCCCAGGTATTTGGCCTCGTTTGCAAAGGGTATTCGGGCCGAGTTTAGAAAAATTGGCAAGTCATTAGTTTTCTTATAAGTGAAATTCACGTGAACAGATTTAGATTCGTTGAGGGCGATCCGCCAGTCCCTCGTCCATTCATTTACATAATTCAGTGCGTTTTTCAGTTTTGCAGTCGTTTCTTCGATTGTTTTACCTATTGCTATGATAGCGGTGTCATCGGCAAACGTAGCAAGGATAGTGCCATCTTCGTTCGGTATATCACGAGTATATAGCAAATAGAGAAGTGGCCCAAGAACGTTTCCTTGCGGTACGCCGGCCGAAATTTCTCTGAGCTTAGAGTATTCGACTCCATGTCTAACACGAAAGAGTCTATTCCCGTGATATGATTCTAAACAAAATGAAAATTAAAGTATCTGCAATATACTGCCCACCAAAACATAATCTAAAAAAAGACGACTACATTCGATTTTTCCAAACCCTGGGAAGTTATTTTATAGTCGGAGGTGACTTTAATGCCAAAAATACCTTTTGGGGCTCAAGACTAACAAACACCAAAGGTATAAAGGCTAAAGTATGTTTCGATGCAATGGAAGGTAATTATGATTTTGAATCCAGGTAAGTCACCAAATGAAAAGAAATCGTATGGACCGACTTCGCTCCTACCCGTATTATCAAAGCCATTTGAAAAACTGCTTTTGAAAAGACTCAAGCCAATAATAAAAGAAAGAAGTCTTGTACCTTCCCACCAATTTGGATTTAGAGAGAAACACTCTACTGTACAACAAGTGCATAGAATTGTAAGTACAGTAGAAAAAGCACTTGAGAATGAAAAAGTCTGTTCAGCCATATTTCTAGACGTAGCACAAGCGTTTGATAAAGTCTGGCATCGCGGACTAGAATTTAAACTGCAAAGGGATCTCCCCGAAGAGTTTTACCTAATTCTTAAATCTTATATCGCAGATCGTTACTTTCGAGTAAGATATGAGGATGAATACTCTCATTTATTTTTATTTATTTATTTATTTATTTGTATCATTGTCAACAAAGTACATGGGCTTTCTAAGACATTAGAATTACGGATAGTGGAAAAAAAGTTAATACAATAATGCTTGTTAAATATAATATAAAGGTAAAGAAACGATAAAATAAGAAAAAAACAGAAAAAGAAAAAAAAAAAAACAACCAACAGTTTAAAAAAAAGCTTAATACATTGAGCAAACAATTATGACTGAAAATAATTTATCAAATTTGATTTTATTAAGGATATCGACATATTAAAGTCAATTAAAGACGCACAATCATTATACAATAACAGTAAACCATTTATAGAAGACGATCGGCCATAATTAGTACGAGAACGGGCTACATAAAAGAATCTGTTATTACGCAAATTGAGAAATGGAACATTAAGATTAACAAGACTTAAGATTTCCGGGCAGTCAATCTCGCCAATCAGTACTCTGTGAAGGAAAACAACTCTTGACACCTTTCTTCTAACCTCAAGTGATACAAGACTAATTAGGTGTAATCGATCTGAATAGGGGGGTAAGTTATGCAAATCAGACCAAAGAGGACCCCTGAGGGCAAACCTTAGGAATCTTTTTTGAGTTGCTTCTATTCTCGCGATGTGAGTGCTGTAATAGGGATACCAAACAACCGATGCATATTCCAACAATGATCGAACAAACGCAACATATAACGTTTTTAGAGCATAAGGGTCGGAGAATACTCTAGCATAACGTTTTAACATTCCCCATGCTCTGTTCGCTTTGTTAGTTGCATATTCAATATGGTTATTGAAGGTTAGGTTACTATCCAACATGACACCCAAGTCTTTAATTAAAGAGACACGAGAGATAACACTATGATCAATGGAATAATCATGAATACATGGTGAGATACGGCGAGAAAAAGTAATGACCGAGCATTTACTAACATTAAGAGACAAGTAGTTTTTAGAGCACCACAAAACAAATTTTTGAAGATGTCCATTCAAACGATGAAAACTGGTAGAATCATTGCACGAAGAGTATATGATTATATATCATCGGCAAACATCAGGATATTACATTGTGGTAAAAATTTTACGCCATTAAAAAAAAATAAATATTTGGCGCAACAGCTCTTTAAGTGCCAGGGCCTAGCTTCTCGCAACCACTCATATTGTGTGCGTTATATTTTTCACACGAATGGAAGGGACCTACAGTTTAATGCCGAATCCGAACGGCGATTTGAGAAACTTTTTCGAGACAACAATACTCTCGGATGTTTGTCAGACGCTCGCGAGACGTGGGACCGTGAAAAAACTTTTTGGTGTTTTGTAGGATTCGAACTCGGAACCTTACGCGTAGCGATCCGACACACTAACCACATACGCCACGGCGCCCACAACGTCATTAACAAATAAAATAAATAAAAGAGGACCAATGCGGCTTCCTTGTGGGACACCAGATGTTACCACGATTTCTTTAGATATTTGGCATCGAAACTTCACAAATTGGTATCTGTTTTTTTAAATACGACGAAAGCCATTTTAGAAAAACTAGAGGAAATCCAAGTCGTTCAAGTTTGTAGAGAAGAAGCATGTGGTCAACACGATCAAATGCTTTGCTGAAGTCGGTGTAAATTGCATCGACTTGATTACCATTACAGATCTCACTGATTACAAAATTTGTAAAAAGGAGAAGATTTGTAACTGTTGATCTGTTTTTTACAAAGCCATGTTGGTTATTGCAAATTATATTTTTACAAAAAAAAATTAATTTCTCAGTAACTAATGAATCAAACAGTTTAGGGATGGACGATTGCTTACAGATCCCCCTATAATTTTCAATTTTATTTTTCCTGCCGGATTTAAATATTGGGACTATAAAAGAGTTTTTCCATATGGTTGGAAAGATACCAGTCTTCAACGATAAGTTAAATATGTGGCACAAAATAGTTTGTAAAGGGAAGGCACACATTTTTAAAAAACCCGACGGAATACCATCGGGTCCAGGATTAAAATTGGATTCCAATCGCTTGAGTCCACTAAGGACAATGTCCGCAGAAAATTCAATAGGGCTGAAAATAAGGGGGGATGCACCTAAATAGGAAAAAAAATTGTCATCTATAATTGAATCAGCGTTCGAGTAAACTGATTGGAAAAATGAAGCAAAACTGTTAGAGATAATGCGAGGATTTTCTATTGGCTTACCTTCGTAGAAGAAAGAAACAGGAAAACCATCAGTGCTTTTTTGAGAATTTATAAAATTCCAAAAACTGTTTGGCGATGATTTTATTTTGGATTCAATATCATTAATATCAGCTGAGTGGGCATGGTGTAAAGAAGTTATAAACTCAGTTCTAAGCGCACGGTACAAAGTGTAGTCCTCAATCAACATACTAGAGCGCCACTTCTTATAGGCTCTATTTTTAAGAATCTTTATTCTTCGTGTTATATCATTGTCCCATTGTACCGTTAAAAAAGTTTTTAACTTGAACAATAGGAACAAAATCAAAAATTAAGTTATTAATAACCCGATAAAATACGGAACAAAGATCATCAATTTCTAAAGATAAGAAAGGATTCCAGTCAAAATTGCAAAGCTCATTACAAATATTATTATAGTTTGCATTTTTAAAATCAAATTTATAAGAACTAGATATATTTGAAGAATTAAAATCCAAATTACAAAATAAATATAGTGAGGGATGGTAGATGTCTTCAGGAACCAGTGGGGTTAGACTTCTTGTGACATGGCTATCATCACTGTGATTTGAAAATATAAGATCCAACGAACGATTTTGGTGGTTTTTAATAGGATTGAGTTGAAGCAGTCCAAGGCATTGAAAGGAGTCAATGATTTCCGCACCAACAGTCGATAAGGTATTGGCAGGTGTGAGAAACGTACAATCCATATCGCCAGGAGCCCATTCAATTTTTGTTTGGCTAAAGTCGCCAAAGACATAAAACTTGTCTGAAGCAGATAAGAGACTTTCAACATAGCGAATTGCATCCAAGTATCTAATCACTACTGCCAGCTGAGACCTAGGTGGTATATAGATGCAAACGATGTAGACTTTTGATGATGCGAGATCAAATTTGCTGCAGCACATTTCGATATCCGAGAATTTATCGAGGTTTTGTTCTATAGGATGTAATTCTTTCTTGATTGCTATAAGAACACCACCCAATCTGACAAATACACTATTTGCTGGTGATCTATCACATCGGTTGACATTGAAGTAATCAGGAAATATAACAGCATCAGGAAAGGTTTCATCTAATCCAGTTTCTGTGAGGACAATTATATCTGATGTAGAGCTGTAGACATTTAACAAAAAGTTTGTGCATTTTGTTCTTAGCCCTCTCACGTTTTGATAGAAGAAGGCAAGCTCGGTAAGTTTTTTGATTTTCTGTTTAAGTTGCTAGGACGATTTGTAAATTCTTTGACAATCATATTTTTAGGCCAAAAGCTAGGATTAACTAGAGTGTTTCCAATATCTGAAGGAGCAAGTAATTTGAATGATGCTGATATTCGATCAGACAGGTTGTCGGGTGTTAGGCTATGACATCTAATGGCATCAGTGTTAATGCCTTTGTGTTTTATGTAGTTTAAAATGTCCATAGGTATAGTACCATATTGTAGGCGCGATAAGCATACGGCAAACGGTGGAGGAACCACTCTTAGAGAATGGTCATGATTAGTAATCACGGGTGCGGGAACGGCCGCAGGTGTACCAATAGCCGTAAGCACGACTTCTGGTTCATTAATCGTGGGCGTATTATTATCGACGAGCGCAAGGGAAGAGGAGGATGGTGTAGATGATAAAATAATCGGAGTTTTGTCTAATGAGATTTCCACAGTAGGGATGTCAACAGGTGTTGTTGAGTTAGATCGCAAAATCCTTAATGGTTGATGCGGTTGTGCCTCTATATTAGGTTGATCAGTAATAGGGCGAACCTCAAGCTCTTCGCGCGGCTGTAGAGAAACATGTATCCGATTTACCTCAGCATCAATTGAAGGTTGTAGTTAAGTTTGCAGTTTTTGCGTTTTTTTCTTCTGTTTTTGCTGCTGAGGATTAATATTATCAAGTTCTTTAATTTTATTAATCGGCAAATGTTGTTGGAGGTGCAGGAGCTCCACAAGGAAGTGTCTTGGGACCAATCCTTTATCTCCTATTTACAAGAGACCTACCCCAGCAGGAAGAAGCTAGCTTGGCGACTTTTGCAGATGACACTGCAATTATGACTATTGGCGATAATGCTGATGAAGCAGCGAAAAATTACAATCTGTAAGTGATTGGACAAAAAGGTGGAGAATAAAGCTTCATGAAAATAAATCTATCCATATTAACTTTACTAATAGAAGAATAAATAATGTAAGAGTTAATATTGATGGAATAGAAATTCCGTACGGAAATACTGCGAAATATCTGGGTATAACACTTGACGCTAAGCTCAGATGGAAGGAGCATGTCAAAAAGCAAAAAGAGGAGCTTAACATTAGACTCAGACAAATGCATTGGTTCATGGGAAGAAATTCTCAGCTATCAATTGAAAACAAATTGCTATTATACAAGAAAGTTCTGAGACCCGTATGGACGTATGGGATACAGCTTTGGAATTGTACCAAAAAAAAATAAAAAATTATACAAACATTCCAAAACAAAGTACTAAGAGGCATCATTAATGCACCTTGGTATATAAGAAATGACAACCTACACAAGGATCTAGACGTAGAGAATGTAAGTGAAATTGTTAAAAAATATGCTCTTAGGCACTACGAACAACTCCAAGACCATGTAAATCCACAAATACAATACATGGTGGAAGAAAACAACAATACCATTAGGCGGCTTAAAAGATTAAGGCCGTGTGATTTAATTTTCGAACTGTATTATATATACACACAGGTATACCTATAACCTATAAATGAACAAATTAAAGTAGATACACACAAAATGAATTTCGGGGTCAGCTAATGAGCTTCACCCCTCCAAAACGATAGCTTAAATTACTGGATGGCAGTTCCTCTCAGTTGTAATATTAGGAGGTGTTTTCCTGTTTTGGAATTTTTCCCACTTTTTCCCATTTTTCGGGAAATGGGGTTTGAAGCAGAGGTGGTTTTACTTACTTACTTAGATGGCGATACGGTCCGGGGTGGACCTGGGCCTCAACCAACAAACCTCTCCAGCTAGCACGATTACGAGCCAGCTGCCTCCAGTTGCGCACGCCAAGTTGGTTGAGGTCCCCCTCCACTTGTTTGCGCCATCTACCGCGAAGTCGTCCTCTACTGCGTCGTCTATCCGGGGTGGATTCGAAAACTTTCTTAGCGAGAACGTTGGGCTCCATCCGCTCTAAATGACCCAGCCATCTTAGTCGCTGTATGTGATGTCCTTGTAAAGGCCGTATAGCTCGTCATTGTACCTTCTCCTCCACTCACCGTCTATGCAGACGGGACCAAAGATCGCTCGAAGAACTTTTCTCTCGAAATAACCAAGGGCATTCTCATCCGGTTTTGTCAAAGCCCATGCCTCTGCGCCATACAGCAGGACTGGGATGATTAGAGTCTTATAAAGAGTTACCTTAGTAGTTCGAGATAGGGCTTTGCTACTCAATTGCCGTTTTAGCCCATAGAAACAACGATTGGCAAGAGTAATTCTTCGTGTGATCTCCCTACTGATGTCATTTGCGGAGTTCACCATAGAGCGTAGTCCCACACTCTGGCTTTCGATGCTTTCCACCTAAAAAAAAAAAAACTTTTTCGATAGATAAGCAAATTATGCTGTTCCTTCTTTCAGTTAGTAATTTTGTTCAAGTTCAAAGTGAAGGCAGATCTACAGAAAACTGCTTCGTCCACTGTTAGCATTTTTAAAACATAGTCAAAGTAAAGATTTGTAATGGGCGCCGTGGCGCAAGTGGTTAGTATGTCGGATCACTGCGCGTGAGGTTCCATGTTCGAATTCCAGAAAACGCACAAAACTGTAAGTCCCTTGTATTGTTGTGAAGAAATATAACGCACACAACAAAAGTGGTTGCTAGAAGCTAGGCCAAGACACTTGAAGAGTTGTTGCGCCAAATATATAATTTTTTCCAAGGGTTTATTATGTTGAGATATACCGCTGCAAGTCCAGTTCCAACCATAAATACATATTTTAAAGAGCTCTCTATTACACGGATAATCAAATATGCGGATATCCGTGTAATTAATGGATCCGGATTTGAGTCCGTGTAATTATAATAACACGTGCATTTTTTATTACACGGAGAGTTAAATGCACCAGTATTCGTGTACTTAATTAATTATCTGTTTATTTAATTGTAGATAGATAGATAGATAGATAGATAGTTTATTCATCACAATATAAATCAACAGTACAGTTTTCATTTTTAATTTCCAGAATAAATTAAGGCACGACATATGTACATAAAAACAAATTTTAAGAATTTGGGACTATAAAATAATTATTTTTACTTTATGACTTTATAACTTATGAAGTTATAAGTTTAGTTTAGTTCAAATAATTTTTTTTTTTAAACCTTCGTATCTGGTTAAGAAAATATAATAAGAAATTTGTTTCTTAAGGACTTTTAGTTTGGTTAAAACGAAAAAATGTAAAAGCTTTGGTTGATAACTTTTGTTCTATATGACATAGCCTCTTTGCAATACTCATAAAGTTGGAACCAGTTCGCTTCATTCAGATAATCAAGAACCGCATGCACTAAAAGAGTATTCTTGCCGAAAAAGAATCTCCTTAATTACATCAAGATTGGATATGTTCCACGAAAGTTTTCGATATCTTATTGTTCCTGTTCATTGCATAAGGTGAACAATGCAGCATTTCCGATCCTATTTTATTTATTTATTTTATTTTATTTGTATGCTTGCATTTTAAGATACAATATCTTATAAACTAATACAAGCTTCATTTATAAATTCATTTTAAGCTAACTTTGGATAAACATTTACATAGTGCATAATAAGCTAATCAAATACATAATTTATAAAATTAATTACTTTTGGTAAGGTTTGATTAAAATTCATTTGCCATTCATTTGACGTGCATTTACATTTATATTACATTTGTCTTAAATTTATATTCTGTTCTGGTTAAAATGACGGTTATTCAAAAAATGAAGAAAGGAGAGAAAAGTAAAAAACAAGAAAAAAAGAATAGAGGATAGAGTAAAAAGACTACTAGTGCAAGGACAAATATGTCCTTAATTCCGTTCTAAAACACCGGAGGTATCCAATTCGCCTAATATTGCGCGGTAAACAGTTCCATAACCGAGTGGCATTGACGAAAAACTGACGTTCAGAGGTTAAGCACGAGGACCGAAAATGTATAAGCTATTGGGATCTTATTGATGAGGACATTTGCAGTCTGGCAAAGAGATAATAAGGCTGATGCGTATGCATTATCGTGAACAATAAAATTAAAGTTCCTAAACTAACTAACTAAACTATATCGAATGAGGTTGTCAAAGGAAAGATTATAAATGGCTTTTGAGAAAGATGATATCCGATCATATCTTTTCAGACCGTATGTATATCTAGCAATACTGTTGTACGCTACGTTCAGCTTTCTCATGCTGTTATAGTCGCAATTGCAATATACCTCACAGCTATAAATCAAAATTGGTATTATGAGTGTTTTGGCAAGCATTAATCTGGTTTTTAGAGGAGTATAATATTGCGTGGGCCACAACGAACGGAGCACTCCATAATTTTTCCCTATAGCTACGTTAATATGCGTGTCCCAAGTTAAGGTCCGATTAAAAATCATTCCTAAGTTTTTTGCAATTTCAACATACTCTATCGCAGCACCGTTAAGTTTAATTTGTGGAAAGTTTTAAGAATCTACTGTAATTTTGGAATTAATAAGACATTTCGACTTACTTGGGTTCAAAAAGAGACCATTTCTTTCGGAGAAAGAAACGATTAGTCCTCATTAATAACACACACGCAATCTTCGATTAGTCCAAGAGGGCAAATTTTGTACATTTGGACGTCATCTGCATACATTTGAATAGAACATTCAGCTACGGATTGCGAAAGTTCATTTATATACAGGGAAAATGAAAGAGGACCAAGAATTGAGCCTTGTGGAACGCCTCTTAAGGTAGGAAGGAAATTGGAAAGATTGCCATTCACCATTACAGCTTACTTTCTGCCGATAAGGTATGAATTTATTAGTTGAACGGCAGAATATGAAAAATTATATAACCTTAAAAGCTTTTTACAAAGATTTGCATGGTCAACTGTGTCGAATGCTTTGGAAAAGTCCAACAGTACCAGAAATGTAATATTTCTGTCATCTAAGGCCCCTCTTATATCTTCAATGACGTGTATGAGTACTGTAGAGCAACTATGTTTTTCCCTAAAACCAGATTGCTTCGGAGATAAAATATTATATCTTCGAAGGAAACAGTTGACCTGCTTTTGAACAATTTTTTCAAATACCTTTGATAAGAAAGGTAAAATTGAAATGGGTCTGAATTCATTACTACGTGGACTTTTTGCAATTGGTATTACCTTAGCCATTTTCCACTGATCGGGGAAAACACTAGTCGTCAGAATCGTATTAAAGATGTGGGTTATATATGGGAATAAAGTAGGTAAGATGGCCTTGATTAACATAGGGTGCAAGCCATCAGTTCCGACTGCATTTGATTTTATTGTCAAAATACTTTCCACGACATCTGTGCTCTCTATTCTAGAGAAGCAAAGCGGGTTTTCCAAGCCATGTAGAGAATCAGAGTCAGAGTCATCATCATTTCGACATGGGGACGTATCAGAGAGCAGAGGGAAAGGAAGGGTGACAAATTTCTGATTAAGTGCGTTACCATCTACATCATCCGAACTTTGTAAGCTCTTTTTCTTTACGACTCCCATTTCACGTAGATTATTCCACAATTGCCTGCCATGCATGGTTAGTATAAAAAGCTTTTTTTGCAGAACGTATTTTGCTGACAACTAGGTTACGTAGGCTTCGATAGCTTCGTTGAAATTCATCCAGTCTATAACGTTTCCAGTAATGAAATACTCAATCGCGTTGATAAATAAGTTGACGAATTTCAGGAGTGAACCATGAGGGTTGGTTATGTCTACACGTTTTTGTACGTAGAGGAACGTGATTGTTAAAAAGTGATAATATATGATAATCGATGTTTCGGAAATGTTCTGCTAAGGCAAAGTAGTCGATTCGCTTAAAATCTCTATATTTGAAAGAAATATCTGAACATTGAATATCAAAGTCGAATGTCATGTAAATAAGGTCATGCTTCGAGAATCCTGGCACTGAAAGCTGATCTGTGAAAAGTACCTTACTAACATCGCTTACAAAAAAGACATCCAAAAGGGTCCTCGAATCTTCAGAAAAATGAGTTGGAACAGTTGTGTTTACAGGGAACATGTTGAAAGTTCTCATACCGTCAACTAAATTTCTTTCGACTAGAAGATTAGTATTAAAGTATCCGCTTATAACAATTTTAGATGATTGAACGGATATTTCCTCCATAAGTTGAAAAAATGGAGACAGATTGATGTTTTTCTTTGGTCTATATGCCGTTCCGATAAGTAATTTATCTTCACCACACACAAGATCCACAAACAAATACTCCATTGCGCTACCTGCACCAGATACGTTTTTAAGTTTGCATGTAATACCTTCACGTATATACATAGCCACACCGGCAGCAATACGACCTTGTCTATCTCTACGGAAAAGCCTATATCCCCCCAGCCTACATGATTCGTCATTATGACTATTGTTCAACCACGTTTCAGAAACGCAAATTACATCGACCTTGGATCCCACAAATATACACCTGAACTCATCAATTTTCGGAAACAAACTTTGTGCATTTATGTGGCACATTTTAAGACCGTTTCTTTGTGTAGGTAAAACATTAACCATTGAACGCAGAATCTCGACACTAAACTCGTTAATGGTACCACCATTTAAAAGTTCTGTATTCATTACTATTAACAATTTTTTTTTTTACCCAGAACAAGATATGTATGTTATAAACTCAATTTAAAATGCAAACAAGTGATTATGTATAATAATAAAATATTGTAAAAGAAAAAGGACAAATGAAAAAAGAAAAAAACAAAAAAAGAGAAGAAAACTGAATTTTAATAGATTATTAAAGCTTGAGAAGCGCTTTATTATTTAGCTGACGTGTGCGTAGGCATGGCAACTCCATTCAAGTCTTCGACAGTTTCGATCATTTGGGCATCTTCATCTGAATAACGTTTTATGTAAACAAATCCGCGCTTCGTATAGACTGATTTTTTTAGACGAAGTGCATTCTGTAGCAACAGATGATTTTTCTTTGTCAAACACTCGCGAAGAAAAATTGGGGTTTCGTGATCCTGTAGCTGTGCTAATCCCACGTCGCGCAGACACAGCTGTTTTTTGTTCGACTCGGTGCGGTATTTAGCTATCGATTTCAAGACGTAGTTTTTGTCGTACGGCGATTGAAATTTGATGAGTATGGCGGAGCTGTTAGTGTTTTTGTTTACCGGGCGAGTGCGAAAAATACCCTTCAGCGTTGGAGGTCTAATTTCAAGAGCGTGGCACAGGTGGGTAAAATAAGATTTTAAATTCTCGTCTTGAGTGTGCGGTATTCCATAGAGAACAGCATCAGATGCAATGAATTTGTTGTTTTGTGACTCCTGTGCTATTTCCATTGCGCGAATTTGTGTTGTGGCACCCGCGAGTTCGGATTTGACATCGTCTAGTTCTGTTGCGACGTTTAACAATTTACTTTTCGTTACCGTGAGTTCTGTGTTTATTACAGCCACCGACAATTTTAGATAGTTAACATCAGATTTTAGTGTGTCTACGTCCAGGTTGGTTGTTACATTTGTGGTTTCGAGCTGTGTGACGCGTTTGTTTATGTCTTGTATGTTTGTGTTTACTTCGGTGATTTGAGCTTCGATATTTGTAAATAGTTTGTGCTCTGATTCCCTTATTTGGGTAGTAAGTAAGGATATAATGAACTCACTCTGTTTTGCCAGTCTTTCGTCCATTTTCTCCCAAATTTTGCTGTCGTCCATTGGCACGGCGATTCTCTGAGCAGGAGTTTGAGGTGACTTTATCTCAGTTTCCAGAGAGGAGTTCGCTCTGGTTCGCTTACCACTACCGGACATATTTACAAGGGTATGTGTGCTTAACGTTGGTTTCGGAACTTTATTCGACATTTACCGAAAAAATTAAAAATGTTGCCACTTAAGTGAAAATGATTTACTAGTTTTTAATTTAATTCTCGAGCGGTTCACTTTCACTGTTTATTTTTTTAAGTGAGAGTCACAGATCTTAATCTTTCGACACTATTCAGAAGCGAACTGCCGCCAAAAAGAACACGTCTACTCAGTAGCTTTGCACATAATCCTATGTAGCTAAAAGTTAAATTTTCGCAGTTTTCCTCTTAGTCTAAAGATGGTTCCAGATGTAGTCGTTCTGGAAATAATTCAGATCCTTAAAGTTGTAATTGACCTTCGAACAAAAGGTTCTATCCGTAGAAGATCTAGCTCCATCAATAAAAGAGTATCCCTCATTCTCATCTGGTGTCCAGATTATTTCATACAATGAGCTTCTCAACTCCGCGATAACTTTTCCAAACAGGCCGAGTGTAATACCACTGTTCGCCGTTAGATTAATCCATTCCTTGTAGATGATGGTTTTAAAATGCAACATCTGATTTGATAGCCTACTACATTTCCATTATCTGTACTACGTAATCCGCGTTCAATTTAAATGTAGAGATGTGCAAGGATGACAGTTCTGTTTTGAGATTGTACATATAGTTTGGGGTATTTTTCGGAAGACAGAATATTTTCCTTAGGAAAAAACCCATCAGATTTTCAACTACCTCATATCCGCTAATTCCCCATACTTGTGCTCCATAAAACAAGATCGCCCGAGCCGTTGCCTTGAAGACATTACATCATATTTGGCATTATATACCGCCATACCGATATATGCTTACTGCCGAAATCTATTTCCAATTAGCACAAATTGCTGTTCTGGCTTTGTCAACTTTAATTTGGGGGTACTTATTCATATTAAGGGTGTGAGCAACTTCGATTCCTAAGTACGTATACTTTATCACTACTTAGAATTTTTTTCTCGAAATTCCATAGCTCGCCTCGATCATTTCTTCCAGTGCCGTCTTTAAAGACGAGCGCTTTTGATTTGTCAGTGTTTACTTCCAAACTACACAATTTGCAATACATATACTGACAGCCTATTAATCATTAGTTCCAGAGAAGCTGGGGACTCAGCCAGAATAACAATAGGTCCATTCGCGTATACAATCTAAAGCGCTTTAAGGTGCTTTAAGATGCTCTAAAGTGCTCGAAGTGTATTTGCGTACTGACCGAACATGACAGATAAAGGGAAAAAATAAATTGGTCTTTATTTGTGAAATTCACTATATTTTCTAAGAGCCACTTTGCCAGCGTTTGGATTCTCAGAGGTCCGCGTTGCCAATCAATCATTGACATACTATGTATGAACTGCTAGTGAAATGTCAGTTCCATACAATCTCTGCCCAAAAAATGACGCCAACATAACTAGCCCTCTTGATTCGGAGCGGAAAAATGTGGAAACAAATTGCCAACCATCTTGAATTTCTCCATAGAATGGTAGAGACACCTCTTGAGTTTTTTTGGATTTCCTAAGTAAAACGGTCGAAATTCAAATTGTTGAGGCATTGTTTGCAACAGATATCACCTGCAAAATGTGCTAGTTCAAATAATTACTGTTAGATGGAACCAACAAAATTTAAATAAAAATATATGCTTTATATATGCATTTGACTGCCCCATAAGTTGCATAATATTCCTTTACTTGTTACGAATCAATTTTTATGTAATATGTCAGTGAAAACACTGTCTTTGTACACCCAACTGTATCCAACGAAATTTCAAAACAAATGTGAGTTTACATTTTTTTCCGCTCCAACCAAGAGAGCTAGCGTTGAGCGAGCTAATGTTGGAACTAACGCGAAGTTGGCTACTAGCAGTCCATATGTGGTATATCAATAGTCGGAGCCACATTATATTGTATTGGTTCTATGCTTTAGACCTAATGAGTCATCCAACGTAGCCGACATGTGTTTTTTTTTTTTCGCTGGGAGGTGGTAATCTCCAAAAGACGAAACCGAAGCCATACTTACTTATGTCCTGTATCCCCTTGTGGGTCCTAGGGCCTCTACTACGCCTACGCGCCATCGTATACGGTTTCTGGCAATGTGTCTGAGTTCTCCCCAACTTTTCCCTAACTGCCGTGCCTCCTTCTCGACTGTTCTGCGCCATGTTTTCCGCGGACCGCCAGGTCTTCTGCCATCCTGAGTTAGAGGGTTCCATTGCATAGCATGGTTCGCTATGGAGCTGTCACCCTTTCGGAACGTGTGACCAATCCACTGCCACTTCCGCCGTTGGATAGTTGTGCCTATTGGTTCCTGACCCGTTCTCTCGTAAAGGTGTTCGTTAGAGATACAATTGGGCCAGAAAATCCTTAAGATATTGCGCAGACACCTATTAACGAACGTTTGCAGCTTTCTGGTGATAGTAGTGGTCACTCTCCACGTGCTGCAACCATATAGCAGCACGGATTCAACGTTGGAGCGGAACAGTCTTATTTTGGTGCTCAAACTGATTGCATTGCTTCGCCATATTTTGGACAACATCCCGAACGCGGACTTTGCTTTGGCGATCCTGTTGGCTATATCCAGTTCGGTTCCACCATCGGTCGAGACAATACTCCCAAGATACTGGAAATCCTCTACTCTCTCTACCGGTTGTCCAGCAATGCATATTTGAGCCGATGAGTTAGTTCCAAGGCTGATGATTTTAGTTTTTGTCGTATTAATTTGTCTTACCCCACTTTGGATCTCAAATTCCTTAGACAACCTTCCCCTGTGCAGAACGTGACATTTTGAGCCTTCATATGTAGCTTTGATAATAGCAATTAGTTTATCGGGAATACCTCTCCTGCGTAAGGCACGCCAAATAAACTCCCTGTTGACACAATCGAACGCCTTCTCAAAATCGATGAACAGCAGGTGCAGTGGCGATCGATATTCAACACATTGTTCGATGATAATCCGCAGGGTGTTGATGTGGTCGGCACAGGAGGATCCAGAGCGGAAACCTGCTTGTTCGGCATCGAGTGTGTCTTCGAGATGTTGTTTGATTCGCTCAAGGATGATTTTAGCTATTATCTTAGCTACAGCAGGCAGCACGCAGATACCCCTCCAGTTTCCGCACTCCATTAAATTTCCTTTCTTAGGAAGCTTGACGATCATTCCCTTTTTCCACTCGTTAGGAAAGCTCTCAGCTTCCCAAGCTCTATCTATAAGTGGAAGCAGAAGCTCAGCCGATGTTGTTGGCGTTGCTCGTAAGAGCTCTGCTGGAATACCGTCAAGTCCTACCGCCTTGTTGGTTTTGAGTGCCTTGATCGCGGTAATGATCTCATCTTTACTGGGAGTCGTGGTGCGTATTCGGGAACTTCTCACCTCGGGCATCTCAGTCTGATTTGGGAGCATATCGCTAGCGAATACACGGTTCAAAACCGTAGCAAAATGCTCTTTCCATCTCTTGAGCTGGTCCTCATCCGAAATGAGCATGGAGCCGTCTAGGCTTTTCACTGGGTATTGGCTGGAGCTGCGACCACCTGTCAGCTCTTTCGTGATTCTGTAGACAGTCCTGCTATCGCACCTCCGTGCAGCTTCTTCTGCTTCTGTAGCCAGCGCGTTGATGTAGTTGCGCTTGTCACGTCGTACGCTACGCTGAACTTCTCTCATCTTCATGCGATATAGGGACTCTAGCTCGCTTCTCCCTGCTGCTGGGGTAGCTGCAACGCGAGCTTTTAGCAGTTTTCGTTCGTCAATCCGTCTCCAGGTATCCTCGGAAAGCCACGCCCTATGTCTTCCCTGCGATCGACCGACAATTCTTTCAGCACCAGATGTAAAAACATTTTTCACAGCACACCAATGGTCTTGGATGGTTGCGGGCATTGAGCTGCTGATTGCTTCCACACCTTGCGAAAAGTGCTCCCTTAATTGTTGGCGCACTGAGGGATCACTAAGTCTATCGATGTTGAACCTGGGCATTCTTGTGTTGTCGTGGGATCTTCGAACTGCAGCAGTGCGTAGTTGGAGAGTAGCTATCATAAGATGGTGATCACGTACTATCCCCACATCTGCCCCTCGTCTGTTTCGGACGTCCAGGAGACTGCTTCTAAAGCGGCGGCTGATAGCAAAATGGTCAATTTGGTTGGAGGTTGCTTGCCTGTCATTGGAAACCCAGCTGACTTTGTGGCAGGTCTTGTGCTCAAACATGGTGCCACCTATCACAAGGCGGTTGGCATTGCAGAAATCCACAAACCTTTCGCCGTTGTCATTGCGGTTGCCTAGTCCATGCTTCCCGATTACATGCTTGAGCCCTTCGTTGTCGCTGCCTACCTTGGCATTCAAATCCCCCATCACTATGCCAATGTCTCCATTTGGTGTTGTGTTGAAGACGGCGCTTAAGAGATTGTAGAAGCTCTCCTTTTCGTCCTCAGACGAACTATTCGTTGGGGCGTAACACTGTATGATGGTGACGCGTCGTACTCTAGTCCGGAATCTGGCCGTCAAAATCTTATCACCATGAGGCTGCCAGGAAATCAGGCCCTTGCGTGCTGTTGTTGTTAGCAGTAGTCCGACTCCATATTCCCGCGGACTTCCGGATGGTCTTCCAGAATAGAGTAGTACAGTGTTACGCGTTGGAGACTGGTACTCGCCCGCTTCTAACCATCTTACTTCACTTACCCCCAAAATGTCCAGTTTATATCGCATGAATTCCTTTTCCAGTTGGAGGAATCTGGCATTGTAAGGACCTTCTCTTCAAAGTCGAGGAGCGTCTTTACATTCCAGAAACCTATCTTTGTCCGGGTACAATAGCCAAAAGTCGTCAACATGTGATCAGTCCTTATCCGAGGCATAGTGTCGGTTTCAGTAGCGAGCTGGTTTCAGTAACGCAGGTTGCTGGCCCACGTTACCTAGCCTAGAATCAAGGCCCTAGACAACCCGCACTTACAATTTTGGCCTATACGTATAAGGGTTTATACGTATAGTTGCCCGGGGACCACCACTAGGAGGTAAAGTAAGCACTTCATCACGAACTTGATTGTTGCGCTACTGGCCCAAGCCAAGTTTTGGGCAGTCAGTAGTTTCCCGATCAATCGCAATGCAGGTCCCCCGAAGCCATACTCAGTATATATTCTTTGGTTTTACTCTTCTAATTCGTCTAGTCAGATTGCTTATAATTAATAGTTCCGTCATTTCTGAGTTTGCGTGATTAAGAAGCCTAAGCTTATATCTATTAGCTACTTTCTTGACTTCATCTTCATTCATTTCAATTTCTAGATATCTGTGCAGATCGATATTTCTTATGTATTTTGCCATGATGCATTTACTATATTCCGTAGTACTTTATTTTGAAATGTTTGTATTTTCTGTAAATTGGTTTTTTCTTTACTGTGCTTTCCAACGCAGTTTTGCATCTAGTATAATGCCTAAATATTTAGCTGTGTTTGCGTATTCTACTTCATTATCATTTATGAATACTGGAATGTGCTAAACATTTCTATTCACAAAGTTAATAATATATTCTACTTCATTATCATTTATGAATACTGGAATGTGCTAAACATTTCTATTCACAAAGTTAATATGGACCGACTTTATGTCATTTAATTTGCTATTTTTTTGTCCAATTTGATATATTAAAGTCAGTAACTTCTGTTGCTTTTTCGTCGGTACTTCTATAGTTTCTCCCACAGCAAGGGCCGCAGTATCATCTGCAAATGGTATCACAGTTGTTTCATCACTATTTTGCAAGTCGCTGGTAAATAAGGGATATAAAATAGGGCCTAGCACCCTGCCTTGTGGTACACCGGCTTCTATTTCTCTCAATGTGGAGTATTCATCTCCTTATTTAATTCTAAAAAATTGTTGTATTATATTATATAAGACTGAAGAATTTCTGAATATTGCTTTGACTGATGCTTTTCATATTTATGGATCAGTTCTTGTGCCATGCTTTATCGAAAGCTTGTGCTATATCGAGAAATATAGTAGAGCATATCTTTTTTCTTCAAATGCTTTTCGATTTTATCAATTATTCTATGTACCTGATCAATCGTGGAGTGCTTATTTCTAAAACCAAATTGATGGTTTGGGATTAGCGATTTTTCTTCGATTATTTTATGCAGACGTTTAATCAACATCTTTTCAAATAGCTTGAACAAAATAGGCAGTATCGATATGAGGCGATAGGAGGTGACTTCACGAGGTGGTTTCCTGGTTTCGGTATCGGTATCATACTTAATTACCTCCGCGACTTTCCACATGGTAGGTACATACCTTCCTGAATGCAGTATTTATGCTAGTTTCTTTAAGTCTTCTTTTGGGAATTGTTCTAGGATTTCCCCTGATATCAAATCAAATCCCGGGGCTTTTTTTAGCATTGATGCCTTCTTTCATTTCTTTGGCCATTTCTTTGTCGTTACCGGTTGAATTTGTCTCTCTTCTTCGCACAATTCTTCCGTTTCTTGACAGTCTTTATCTTCATATGATTGGAAGACACCTTCGAGATACTCAGCAAATAAATTCGCATTTTCTTGGTTGTTTTTGCCTTGTTACTTTCTCTGTTTTTAACTGGTGGAATGTGTGCAATTGGCCTTTTAAATGGTTTTCTATTTGGTAGATTGGTAAGGTATTTTTTTAAGAGACTCATTGTGGAATTCTTTTATCGATCTTTCAAGCTTACTGTTTAGATTATTCAGTATGGTTTTGTCGCTGGGCGCCCTTGATTATTGCCAAAGTTTTCTAGCTCCTCTCTTTCCCGCAATTACATTTATATATATTAAGTTTTAGTTTTCGATGTTGCAGCTTTTTGGATATTAACTGAAAATATCTGATCTCAGTCTCTTCTAATTGATCTTCTGTTGCAATTGTTTCTAGTATCTGAATACTATCCTCTAGATTCTGTCTGAAGTAGTTTCAATTAGTTAGCTCATTAGTTACGAGTAGTCTTCGGATATTTTCTTTGATAGTGATTTTATCGCCAAGTGTTAAAAGTATTTTAAAATGATCTGAGTCAAGGTTAGGCCCTTCTTCTACTTATATAGTAATTGACGCGGTTGCCTTGCTATCTGTTTTCCAATACGTAGGTTTCCCCGTTGAGTGATATTTGCAGCTAATTTCTTTTATTACTTCATATAGTCTCTTCCTCTTGTATTTGTCAATTTAAATCCCTAATAGTTGTTTTTAGCATTAAAATCTCCACCTGCGATAAATCTATTGCGAAGTATGCGGAAGAGGCCTAAAAAGTCATTTTTCTTAAGACTATACCTGGGAGAAACAGTAAATTGATGCAACTGATATTATTTGTCCATTTTTCGTTTTTATATATATAGATATTCCTAGTAGGCGAACCCCACAGGCGGATCAGTAGAAATGCGGTGAAGTGGGAGGGTTGTGATCCCTTGTTTTCGGATCATAGCCTCGCTGATAAAAGGAAGAAGAAGAAGATATTCCTAGTATCGCACATGATTGGAATTTAATTTCTATATGGTGATCGATCGTATTCTTTACTATAACTGCAGCTACGCATTTTGCCGAATTATGGGAATGTGGGGAGTGATATAATTCGTACCCTTACAGTTTGAAATTTGCTTTGAAGTGGGTCTCTGAGACAAGACATATATCTATTTGGTTCATGTCGAGAACTACTTGCATTTCTTCTTTACGATTCTCGATACCATTAGCATTTCATTCCTGGATTTTTATATTATTCATCGTGTTTGTCTGTTATGTGCTAGATGCCTCTAGGGGTAAATTTTGGAATGTGGAACCGCTGTGGATAATGACCGATTGACAGTAGTGTTGCCATACTTAGCCCATTGATAATGCAGTCTGAAAGGTACTTTTTTGTCGATGCTACAATAAAATGACTAATGTATTGTACTGTTTTTTTGTATTTTGTATTTTAGTATTCAATTCTATTGTCATTTGCCTATTGTAAGCTCGTTTTCTTACTAAGCGAAAAATGACAGAAAGCTTTCCCATAAATATATCGTTTCTTGTATGAGTATGTGTACACACATGCATATAAATTTGATAAATTTGCAACAGTGCAGTGTCATCTATGCCTTGTCATTAAATGAGCACATCTTCTGATTTTTCAAAGTCATCTAAATGTCTCAAATGGTGGTTCTCAAAAAGTTTAAAGAATTCTTAATTTTTTTTCTATGAAAAATATAATTATTTTTGGATTTTGAATATTTTTGTATTTATTTAAATAAATATAGAAAGCCTCGACAACTCTAGAGAAATAATAACATAACCCTCCTAAATGTGTTCCAAAAGAAACAGCTTTCAAACAAAGTTCCAAATTCAACCAAGCAGCAAATGGGTGGCAAACTTCTAAGAGACTTTGCTCTGACAACGAAGAAGGAGTTGCGAGCAAGCAAATAATAATAAAAAAAAAATGTTTAACCGATGGTAAATGCAAGAATTTTTCTTTCGCTACATTCTTCAAAGTTCTGCTCAACAACAACTATAGCAAAGATGTTGGGTGGTAGGCACTGGTTGCCGGATAAAAATTCACTTTGTTTCAAAAATTTATAAATTATTTTTCGTTGGTTTTCTGTATTTGTTGCTCCTTGCTAGCGGGGACTCGCGCCAGCACTGATGTTTACCTACATTCATAAAGGGAATGGGCACGAGCAGAGCATGCCTTAACGGCTATACGAGTGTACAACTGCGAGTTGTTGTGTATATTTTTTTTAGAAAAGGAGAAAATATGTACATACAAGACTTGGGAGGACGTATGAAACCACAAAAGCTTTTAGACGACGTGTTCCTTCCTACACTTCTAGAGCAGAGAAGGCACAAAAAAAGGAAAAAAAAAAAAGAACCTTCTGCCAGGCACTGTGTTGCTCACATACTTACTCACTCACTTACACAAAGTGGAAAGGATTTAAATTAAAACCTAAAAAATAAAACTCTACACACATACACCCACCCACCCTTGAAGCCGACTCTGGAAATGGCAAAGAAAATACAGAGTCATCAACGAAATTTTCATCATTATTATGTGGATCCGCTTTGAGGATGTGCTGAGGTGGTCGGTCGGTGCTGGTACTTGGTGAGGCTTAGGGGGTGGCTTAGAGCGGCAGTGGTGGCAGTAGCAGCAGCAGCAGCACCCGCTCCGGATGCCTCTGTGTGTCAGTTGAAATGTGTTTTTGTGTGTAAGCTCAAGGGTGATTTTTTGTAATTAAAATCATGTTAGAACGCTTTGTGTTGTGAAACAGTTGACAAAATGCAAACGGCGCCGGAACAGCACCGTTTAATGTGGGACAAAGGATTCTCGGGCTCGCGAGCCCGAAATGGATTCTAGTTGAGAACGTTTGTTTGGTGTTTATTGTTTCGCCACACTACACTGGCAGCAGTCACTGAAATGGGATGAAGGGTTTATTTTTTTTTTTTGTTAGTGAAGAAGTTATTAAAATGTCAGAGCGATTGTGATTGGTATAAAGCTGTGTGCAAAAAAATAGTGTCACAACAAGGAGTGCAGTCAGACTGTGGGAACAAATTTCAGTTCCTTTGACCTAAGAATGGAATCATAGATATTCGGTGGATTACCGTAGAGCCTAAGAGTCTTCTGTAGCAATATTCACATATTCACGGACACACCGAAATATCTAGCTTAAATTTTAGGAGGTACATTAGTAGCAGAGGACTTAATCAAATTTAAAAGGTTATACTCGTGTGTTTTATGTATACATGTTAATTACTCACTTGTGAGTAAAAAAACATCTCATGGTTATGGGAATAGCACAAGACAGCATCTGCAGAATGGCAACGAAGGCGAAGAATCAGCAGAAAACATTTTATATCACTGTAACTGTCTAATCAGAACACGTCATCGTTATTTAGGTAAATTCTACATTAGTAGTGGTTTTTGAAATCTAGCCAGCTAGTCGTTCATTTAAACGATTTGCTAGCTAGCCGATTTTATACGTACATATCTCTAGAAACCAAGCAACTTCGCAGTGGCAGCAACAACAAATTACTAAAATACATTCGTTTTTGCGCAACCTAAAATTAGGCATCACAAAATTCCCAGCCAGTTACTTTCGGCTGGGGATTAAATCAAGAGTAGTAGCCAGTCGGTGTTTGTATTTGTTTTATGTGTAAAATTTGACTTTACTAGCAACTACTGGCTGGCTAGGTTTCAAAAAAACACGGACACATCTGCAAACTCACTCAAAAGCATAGTCGAGTTCATCACCAAATCGGGCATATTCAATAAGCTTAAAGATTAGACGAAATCACAATAGGTCCAATGTGGCCGCAGTGGTAAGGTGACCTAATCCCACCTCTTCAACAATCTACAATCTACTCACTTCCAAGGTACGACAAAAAAAGGAACTACCCAAGATAGAGTTCTTTGACATTTGTCTACATTACAGAAGAGCCTCTGTTATAAGAACTAATTATAGTAGTATTGTATATATTAATATACTATATTATTCATAAATTCGTAACTTCAGGGAATCTTAATTTCTTTTAATTGATCCAAATCAAACTAGGCGAAGCTAAGCGTGCGATATGTGCAGTTCTGGTGTAGATGTATCAATAACAGAAATATATCCCATAGCTCGAAGCAGAAAATATACTGTGCCACTACAACATCTATCCTTTTTTACGCAGCGCAAGTATAGGGTTACTGCTCTTTTGAATCTGTAGAAAGGTTCCTGCGTTACTTCAAAAAGCGTGTCTTCAAACTTCCGAGCAGTTCACCAAACTACATGCTCCACCTGGAGGCAGGAATTGCGCCTCTGTTCCCAGATACCCTCAAGCTCCATCTTGATTATGTGGTAAGAGGCATGGCAATGAATCAAGAAAGGATACCCAACTTAGTACTTTGCCAAATGTTGCTGAATGGCGATTTTAATCTGCGTATGTTACATCAAAACAAACATTCAAAATTCAAAATTCTCTCACGAAAAATTTGTAAAAGAAGCGCAGTCGTCACAATACCGGGGATACGTATTTTATGGCTAGAAACTCAACGGATATGTTAAGTACCATCTTTAAAATAAAAGGCGAACTAACCTATCTGAATTACATACCGGACTCCCAATTTTGTGTAACCTTTGTAACCTCAAGGAGCGAGAGGATGTGTTCGACTCTTAAAGGAGTTCCGCCTTCATATCTTTGGATCGCAGGTACTCGAAGTAGAGAAGGCGATAACCATACTAAACGGTGACCGAGGCTGGAATGTATTGTATAACTATACGGTAAATGCACTACGCTACAGAAGTAAGATTATCGAAGAAAACTTCTAACAATGTAATCCAAATTCTATTTTAATTACCAAAAAAAAATCACTACGAGTATAATTGAGATGTTAATCTGGTAGACGAAAACTAAAAAACTGTAACTGTATATTTTTTACGAAATAAATAGTCTAACTAAACTGACTAACTAACTAATTGATCCAAGTAATAAAAGATAGTTTGACTCGTTTCCGTAAGCACATCTTGAAAGCGCTTCGATTCATAAGGATACCCGCGTACATCATAAAGTTAGATAGTCATTAATTTTCAATTATCTAGCCCAATATAGCAGAAGTGGAATATTTGAAGCTATAATATTACAAAAGCTACTTGGCGTGATGCGGATGTAAACAGATACAGAGAAAATATAAACTACCATGTGAGTACTACCAGCGTTCAGAGGAATAAACCCCACCTGAAAAAACTAGAGCAAATAATAAAACGGTCAGCTGTGGCGAGGAGATCTGCGAGTAAAACGTGGATAGGGTAGAACAAATTTTGACAGAGACTGCGCAGAAGCACGTAATAGATCTTTTGTACTCCTTCTTTGAACGTGGCAACACCAGCCGAGCTGGTCGTGCTCTATCTTTAGTAGGATGGTTTCCTTGACGTAGAGGCTTCCGCGGATCTTCGAACTTCTTGTTCGAACACTCCTGTTGTCATGCGAAACATCTTCATCTCAGCTGCCGTTAATGTACTCGAATACTTTTTGTACATCATCGAGCATTGTGAACCGTATGTGAGCGCTGGACGCACAACTGCAGTGTAGACCCTTCCTTTTAACTTAGCGGGCATTTTTCTGTTACAGAAGATACCTTTCAAGGAATTGTACTTAATAAACAACAGGCTTTATAAAGCACTATGAGAAACGAGACAGAAAAGCTACAGTGAAGGAGTTGCAATCTAAATAGCCAACCGCAGAACACCAGCCGACTTCTAGAAAGTAGTCCACAAACACAAAGGAGGGAAGCATTGGATAAGCACACGCATCTAGATAGCTATTTTACAAGAGCATTCCAAAAGCTTGCTCAATCGACAGAAAGTATCATGATCCATGCAATATGCCAGACCAAATGCTACGTATGTCGCTCTTGATCGACCAATATCTATCTCTGAAGTGGAAATGACTATAACACACTCGAACAATAAGAAACCAGCAGGAACGAACAGGAGTTTTATAAAAATTGCACCTCGGAGTTTGTAAAACTTTTGACGGATGAATTTAACTGTATACATACGAGTATATACGTAACTGGAAAGGTACCGAACATCTTCAGACAGGCAATTATTCTCCCAATTCACAAAAAAGGAAGTATTAGTGACCCAGGGAACTACCGCTTTATTTCGTTTCTAAACACCTCCGTGAAACTATTTACAAGCATACTTCAAAAACGTTTGGAACATTGGACTCAATCACGGAATCTAATAAATGAATAGTAAGCCGGATTTCCACCCAATTACTCCTCAGTAGATCACATTTTTACACTGACATCAATCAATCTACAGCAGACGAAGACAAATATTATATACTTTTTTTAAATAGATTTCCAGGCTTCTTTTGATACTATTGATCGAAATGCAACGTTCTATAGAGCGGAGTTATCCTTTAAATTCGGATAAATACTGGAGGATCTGTACAGAGATACAAAAACCATTGTGAGGATTTTGACACGCCATACATAGCAACAGAGGTAAAATATAAAGTATTTCTGGCAATAGCGCAAGATAGCATGTGCTATGCGGCCAGCGCAGGTGTGGTGGTGAAGAAGAGACTCTTCCGGGTGCCACATAACACTTCAAACTACATGTCCCACTTAGAGACGGCACTACGACCTTTATTTCTCATCACGCTGAAGCTGCATGTACTGAAGGTAATGGAAATGGAAGATACTCGAGTTATACATATAGTTATACCATACATGCTCTACAGAGAAATATCCTTTGGTTTGAGAAATGGGACGAGCTAGCAAAACAGGCACGTATAACAGTTGCTGTCTCAGCGAATAACCTGTAAAGTTGGAAATCAAAACTGTACTGTCTACAGCAAAAATTGGACGAACGCATCCGAGAGGACTACATGGAAACGCGAGAGCATCATCCAACAGGTCAAATGATAAATATGGATTAAACCTCGATTATAACCATGACAGTAGAAATACTGAATGACCAGTTTATCTCAAGCAAATTGAAATTGAGAAAAAACGCGTTTCTTTCTAGCGATTAAAGTACCAAAATTGCGTATACCTTAACATTCAAGACTTGACAGGTAATTTGAATGCATTAGAGACTACTTTCGAAAAAAAATACTTATGATGCAATTGCTTTGTCGGAAACGCACCTAACTGATGAAATTGACAGTAAAGAAGTTGAAATGCATAGATATAATCTAATAAGAAGTGACAGTAATTCAAGAAAACCAGGTGGCGTTTGCCTTTACATTAGAAAGGAGATCAATTTCGATATTATTGAAGTTACTAAATTTGATTATGAACATTGGTGGATTGTAATAAATATTAAAACGAAAAATTGTTCTGTTTTTTTGGTAGTTTTGTATAATTCGCCGAGTGCATCATATAGGGTTTTCTGTGATAGATTTGCTGATTTCTTAGACAAACTAACTTTTTATTTAAAAAAGAAATTGAAAGAATTATTACAGAAAACAATTCAAAGCAAATTATCAGTGGTCCAACACGAATAACCCGAGATTCAAAAACGATTGTAGACTATGTGATAACAAATTCGGTTTTAGTATCGGCGGAAATAAATACTGATTTAAAGATGTCAGACCATGAAACGATTACAGTAAAAATGAAAATAAAAGAAAATGTGATAAATAATGCGCAAACAAAAACAGTGAAGCTTTTAAAGTACGACCGGCTTAGATTTATAAATTGTGTTGTTCAAAGTCCGTTAAATAATACTTGTTTTTATAACGTTGGTGTGAATTGTATGGCAAGTATGTTTTCGAGCGAACGGTTGAGAATTGTTGATAGTTTCGTAAAAATTAAAAGTGTTAATTCAAGGTGTGTGGAATGGTTCAATGAAAGGCTAAGGGCATTAAAAATTGAAAAAATTATATGCTACCATAAAGCCTTGCTATCGGGTGAACTCAGTCATTGGGAGACGTATAAATTGAAACGGAATAGATATAAAAAACAAATGGAACTGAGTAAGAGTGGTTTTGTGCGAAACAAACTTCTAAGACAATCCAATCAGAAAGGTATGTGGAGAGTTTTAAAAATGTATGTGCTTGGAGAAAAGAAAGCAGAAATAGAAGGTGATATTATATTTAATGGAGTTAAAGTTAAGGACACAAAACTAGTTGCGGACAAATTTAATGAGTACTTTGTCAATAGTGTTAAAGAAATAAATCAGTCAATCCAATTTGTTCAATATGTAAACCGAATCGAAGAAATTACGTGTCGCTTTAAATTTATCCCGGTTAGTGTTTTGGATATACTAGAAGTAATAAGTGTAATGAAACAAAAAAGAGATTTTAATTTAATGAACCCTAAAGTATTAATAGACTCATTTGAGATTGTCGGTAGTAGATTCACTCAAATAATAAATAAATCTTTAAGTTCTGGATGCTTTCCCAATTCTTGGAAAGAGTCGATGGTGACACCGATCGAAAAGGTAAAGTGTTCAAAACGTTGTGAGGACTTTCGGCCGGTAAACGCTTTACCACTATACGAAAAGATCATTGAGAAGATTGTGCAAACGCAGCTACAATATTCTTTTTGACCAAAATAACCTCGTCTTTGAGAATCAGTTCGGATTCAGAAGGCATCATTCTTGTGAAACTGCGCTAAGCTACGTGCTCCTAAATTGGAAAGAGAATCTTGCGGTTGGCGAAACTATAATAGCGGTCTTCTTAGACTTAAAACGGGCTTTTGAGACCATAGACAGAGCTATATTGAAAAATAAGATGCGGCAGTACGGCATTCGTGATGTTGAGTTTCAATGGTTCGAGTCATACCTTAGTGGAAGAACGCAAATGACATCTGTGAACGGTACAGTATCGAATTAAATACCAACCTCACTGGGCGTACCACATTGATCGGTACTTGGGCCTCTGCTCTTAAATATATACATTAATGATGTGAGCACAATAACACAACATTGCGAGATAGTGCTGTTTGCTGATGATGCCCTGTTCTATATATCGGGTAAAAATGCAGTTCAAATGAAGAGAAACCTACAAGAGGATTTGGATGACATTAGTAACTGGTGTAAGGCAAACAAATTAAAAATTAATGCACAGAAGACGAAAGCCATGATTTTTAAATCGCATTACAACCTAAATTTAAATATTGATGCAGAAATTATAGAACAAGGCTTAAAGTTTAAATTACGACAAGTTCTGCCAGAGCACCTATATAATATTTTGAAGAACTACCTTACGAATAGGCTATTCCACGTCAAATGTGGAAACGAATATTCTGAATTTAAGGAAATAATGGCTGGGGTGCCGCAAGGAAGCGTTCTTGGTCCAGTCTTATATCTATTATACACTCGTGATATACCGCAAGTAGAAGGCACTGAGCTAGCTACATTTGCCGACGACACTGCTATCTTGACAGTAGGTAAAACGGTCGAAGATACTACAGAAAAACTGCAAGAAGCTTTGGATAGAGTAAATGAATGGACAAAGATTTGGCGAATCGAACTCAACGAGACAAAATCTGTTCATGTAAATTTTACTTATAAGAAAATAAATAATTTGCCGATCTTTTCAAACTCGGTTCAAATCCCGTTTGCAAACGAGGCTAAGTATCTTGGAATGACACTTGATACAAAGCTGAAATGGAAAACGCACGTAAAGAAAAAACGCAAAGAATTAGATAATAAATATAGAGAAATGTATTGGTAACTTGGAAAATATTCCAAGCTTAATATATATAACAAACTGCTTTTATATAAGCAGGTGCTAAAGCCTGTATGGACATATGGTATACAACTCTGGGGTTGTACCAAAATAACTTACTTACTTAGATCCTTTAACCCCTCGGGGGGCATAGGGCGTCAACCACGCCTGCGCGCCATCGTGTTCGAAGTTCTGCAACGCCAGAACCAACGCCTGTACCAAAATAAGTAACATTAAAATTTTACAAACTTTTGAAAACAAAGTGCTAAGGGGTTTTATTAATGCGCCATGGTATATCCGAAATAGCGATATCCACAGAGATCTTGGCATTAAAACAATCGAAGACGAAATCAAAAACTACGCGAGAAAGCATAAAAGTCGACTAGAAAGTCACGCTAATATAACAGTCCTCCAAGTTTTGGATGAAAGAAATTTACTTCGCCGTCTACAAAGAATCAAACCTTTAGACTTAGCGAGTTAAGTAACCGCGTCTAAACTGCGGAGCTAGCAGGAACTTCTAATGGGAAGGTACCTGCAAAACGTCATTATTTCGCGAAACTAAAACTACTTGATAAGTCAATGACTTAGTTGTAGTAAAAATAAAAACACGTCTGTTTTGAAGGGAGGTTTTTTAGTGGGTAAGAATCCCACACTACTACGAGCACGCGCTGTCGATCCTCATAGTGTCTTGTTGAAGATTTTCACTTATAGAACAAGTTAATCAAATGAAATTCTTAGGTATCATTATAGACAGCGAACTAAAATTGGACAGGCATTTAGACTATGTGGTAAGAAAAGTGTCAAAAAAAGTAAACTTCTTTCGTAGAATTAAAAAATATTGTTCCACGGTCCTGTTTTTGTTAAATAATAGTGAAATATATAGACTGCAAAAATTGCAAAACAAAGTTATGAGAGCTATATTAAACTGTAATCGTTACACAAGCATTTTAAGTATGTTAAATCGTTTAAATTGGGTAAGTGTTAAGCAAAAAATTGTGTTAGATATTGTTATGTTTATACAAAAGATAAGGATGGACAATATGCCTACGTATTTCCATAAGTTAATTAGATATGTTGGTGATGTACAGCCATATAATTTAAGAAGCAATAGTAATAGCCGTATTTTATTATCACCCAAGATCCATATAGATCACACGACGAAAATAAAACGATCCGGATCTGGATCAACGAAATTATTTTCCTTGTGTCTTGTAGTGTGGTTGTGTAACCTACCAAGGAATAAAAAAAAAATTCTAGATCACGAAATTGATCCTGATAGAAAACAAGATCTCGTATTGTTGTTGTATTGCATAGAAATCAATGATCCATATGGATCATGAGCGATAATAAAATACGGCTAATATAAGATTGCCAAATTGCAGAAGTTCAATAAGGTTAGGTAAGGTATGTGGGCTGGCAGGGAGCGACGCTCTCTGCCACACTCAGGTCAGCGATGACCCATTGTGGTACCCATGGGGGAAAAGTGATCCCTTACCCAATGAAACTAAAAACTACTCAGTCACTTACTTCATTTCTGCATACAAACCACCCTGATGATTCGATGAAGTTCAACATCTTTTCCGTTGAAACGCCGGAGAGTTCCTCGAGATCCTGGAAGAAGAATTTACCAAGGAACTTTTTACTGGAATGTTGAAGACTCGGGCAGTGGCACAGGAAGTGGGTTGTGTCCTCAAAAACTTCCTCGTCACCACAGCCTCTGCAGAGTTCCTCCTCCGTCAGGCGTAGTTTCTTCAAGTGGTACCGCAGAGTGTTGTGTCCCGTGATGATGCCCACGAGGGTGGAAAGGGATTTCCTATCTTTACAGATGATTCTCTCGGTCTTTGCTTTGTCGAAAGATGGCCATAGCTTCCTAGTGATGGCGCAAGTTTCCATGGAGTTCCATCTTGTGTTCGCCTCCTCAGTGGCTTTATTCCCTGCAGCGAGCTTGAGTGTGCAAGGCGGGATACACACAGGGGGGTCAACTTGTTCTGTTGGGGCTGCTGAGCCGATTCTCGCCAGCTCGTCGGCTTTCTCATTGCCTGGGACACCCTCGTGTCCAGGGACACCCTCGTGTCCAGGGACACCCTCGTGTCCAGGGACCCAACAGAGCGATACCTTGTGCTGTGTTCCAAGAACCCTGAGCTCTTCTCGACAACACTTCTCAAGCTTCGATTTAATTTCTATGGCAGTAATCGCTTTTATAGCTGCCTGGCTGTCGATAAAGATGGTGATACCTTCTGGCGGTATTGCCCTTATCGCAGACTCACGGGCGGCTGTTGCCACTGCTAAGACCTCTGCTTGGAAAACACTGCTGTGGTCTGGAAGTCGTATGGATATTGATACACCTAGAGGGTCGGAGAAGATACCTGATCCTACACCAGTGCTCATTTTTGAACCATCCGTGTAGATGGCTATAGATTCGGCATTAGGTATATGACCGCTTTTCCAATCTTCCCTGCTAGGGTAGGCGGTAGAGAAAGGCCTTGTAAAGTCTAAATATGGCGTCATGTAATCCGTTACGGGCATGAGGCCAAAGTAATCGAGTAGGATCATCGAGTGACCTGTTCTGCTTGGTTTCCAGTTCGCTGACTGACTTATTCTCATAGCATTAATGGCTGCTGATGTTCGTGTAAAGATGTCTAGCGGCAGCAGGTTGAGGATAGCCTCGAGTCCTACGGTTGGGGTTGTCCTCATTGCACTGGTGATGCCAATGCACGCTTGTCTTTGAACTTTGGGGATTACCTTTAAGTTGGTGCATTTGTTGACAGCTGGCCACCATACTAGATTGCCGTAAGTCAGTATGGGTCTAACTATAGCCGTATACATCCATAGTATGATAAATACAATACTATTTTGAGTTCAATAACTCAAAATAGTATTGTATTTAAAGGTTTTCAAATATTCAGCACTTTGCCTGAAGACAAAAAATTAGAAACAAATGCTTATATTTCTAAACGCAATGCTACTCAATTTGTACGAAATAATTTTTAGATATGATTATTGATAAATGTATTAAAAATAGCACGAAATACTTATATGTATGCTAAATAAATGAATAAATACAAATACAAAAAAAAAAAATACAACAATACTCTAGGATGTTTGTGAGACGTTCGCGAGAGGTGGGACTGCGAAAAAACTTTTTGGTGTTTTCTGGGATTCGAACTTGGAACCTCACGCGCAGTGATCCGACACACTAACCACTTACGCCACGGCGGCCACCATCTTAAAAGCAAGATGGGAGCTATTTCAGCTAAACTATCATATATGCCTGATAGCGATGATCTACCTCTACTGTGCTGCAATGATATAATGCACTCTATGGGAACATCCCCAATTTTTAAGGAGCATAGAAGAGCTTTTCATTGAAGAAAGCCACTAGGAACGAAATCCTAGAAATTTTAAACGGATCGAACTGGAATAGTTTATATTAATTTTGTTAGAGCGCATTGAAGTACAGAAAAGATTTCATTGCAAAAACAAAGCGAATAATGTAATAAGTTACTATTTTTTACTATGAAAACGTTATGTAGTTGTCAATCTAGCCGACAGACTTAATCTAAGCCTTTTAGATTAATTAAGATAAATTTATAGTTTAAATTTGTACTTGTTTTATACTAAAAAAAAAAAAAAAACTACTACTACTACTACTACTACATAATTAAGTTAGTGACTACTTGAGGCAAAAGGTCCTAATGTATGATACAGATGATGGTGCGAAGGAGATAGCAAAATGTCAAATCGTTTCTTGTTGCTTTGCATATTAGTTATTATTTGGCCTGTCCAATTGTTTTTCTTTATATTCTTTATATTTCCCCAGTGCGTAAAAATACTTCAAAAAGCCAACTAGAAGACTTTGGGCCTATTAGTATATTACCTTGCCCTCCAAAGTATTGGAAATATTAATTAAAGAACAAATTGATGACCATAATTTCGAATAAATTATGTCCATTCAGTGTTTGTTGGATTATTCAAAAGCTTTTGACTGCGTCGATCATAATCGTTTAATAGTAAAATCGAAGCAGCAATACAGTTTTAGTGAAAAATCAGCTCTCATCATGTTCAATTATTTTAACGGAAAGTACCAACAGGTCACTATCAACTATGGAAACTCCCGATTTCTGGCTGCTTATTCTGGTGTACCGCTTTTACTCTCTCTTTTCATTAACGATATGCCTGATGTGTGCCGTGATGCGTCCGTTCACCTATATGCAGATGATGTCCAGGTGTATTTATCCAGACCAAATGGTTTAATAGAAGATTTTATTGCAAGGCTAAATGAAGACTAAGAACGAATCTATAAGTGGTCCATTTTGAACAAATTATCCGCGAGAGTTATTTCAAAACGTATTACTGATAGCCATACTTTGCCGCCACTAAATCTAATAGGGCAGTTCCATTTGAAGACGAGGTCAAAAACTTAGGCATATATATTAACCGTACACTATCCTACCAAACAAATACATATTAATTATGTAGTAAAAAGAATCTATTGCGGTCTACGTCAACATCTTATCTGCTTTTGTACCAATAAGTATGTACTACACTTAAACTCGTAAGAGTCATATGAACAATGACATTAAAATTGTCCTGTGCGATTTTCACGCAAAGCTAAAAACGACGTCTTGGTCTTCCGACATGGTCGGAAAGTGTAGCCTACATGACACCATATCCGGCGCGGCGAAACGTTGTTGTAGCTAGTACGCGGTTCCCACATCTTGATATTCACAAGAGGACATGGCTCTCTTTTGATTGAAAAATAGGCAACTAAATCGATCACATTGCGATCGACGAAAGGCATTCTTCCAGTATTCTGGGTATCCGAATTTTCCAAGGAGTCAACGTGGACTCGGATCACTATCTAGTTGTGGCCAAGGCACCGATACATATGTCCAGAACGGAGCGAAAGCAACGGAATATTGTGAGGAAGTGTGACGTCGGACGGCTACAATTACAAGAGCATTTGCCGATAGAGTCTTTCAGGCCTATGCCGCCAGCAGCAAATGCAGAAGACCAGTAGCAACGTTGCCAACAAGCCATCAGAGATGCCTTCCCTGATGTACTAGGTTTCTCTCGGCCACCACAACGAAACTCCTTTGATTTCATGAAAGAATACCGGTAAGCACTGCGTAGGAGGACCCGAGTTTTACAAGCGGAGGAGAAAGTAGGAGCATCGATTTCTCAGCAAAGAAGAAAAAGGTTCCTGAAAAGCGCTCGATTGAGAGACTCTATTGCAGAAAAGGTGTTCAGACATGTTACTAAAAGGTAAAAAGAACAAGCCAGAACAGAAGCCTGTAGGGACGAAAATGGTGATACAATAGTAGAATCGCAGTCGGAGCTGATGATATGGAAGGCATACTTCTGCAGACTGCTAAACGGCGAAGATAACCAATATTCTCTGGTTGTGCCATTCAACAATGACGATGACAGTCAAAATTCCCGCTAACCCGATCAGAATGAAGCGAGAATATGTAATGGAGAGATAAACGGGTGAAGGGGAAGAAGAGATTAAAAATAGGGGAAAGAAATTGCTGAAGAAAACGGGTTTGGGGATATGAGAAGAGGAGATGATGCGAAGAGGGATTTTCTTTTGGTAGGCTCAGATGCGGGGATGCATGCCTTGCTAATCACAGCTCAAGCTCCTCGGAGGGTAGGTCCTTGCATCCAAGGTTACCAAATATCACCACTAACAAAAAGTTTTGCATACGAAAGAGGTCTCAAAACAAAAAGAAATTGCTCATTTTCGCGTGTACAGCGACGAGCCAGCATAACATACTCGTATGTAGAAAGCAGATAGCGGAAAAAAGTTTTTATTTTTTGCAAGACGGAGGAGAAAAATGTTGGTTTTGGGTGTGATCATTTCAAGAAGTTGATCATATACCTCCTCGTTCATGTGGAGGAAATTTCGTTTTCATTTAGAAGATTTTCGTGTGAAAACTAATATCATTTTTTTAGCCATTCCTTCATCAACGCCCGTTTCTTCCTAAACTTCTTATTTTTCTTCTTCAACAATAACACTAGTCCCACAGCGATGCAGCAATCATCCGTGTCACCCATATTTTCCTTTTTATATTTTTTTAAAAACTGATTTCAAGTGTTATCGCTTAAATCTCACCAGAAACCGCACGTGCTTTCATCTCAACATTTACGTAAAAATGAATGATTGAAGACTAATGCTTGACGCGTGTATATGCAACGACAAAAAGAATTTACTAACACACTCTTACATGCTTGATGATTTCTTGACCTGTGTATATGCCGCTTAAGGAAAAAGGAAAGAACTACTTCACCACAACACTACCATGGGTGGAACAGGTGGTCGTCCTTCACGCGGGTCTGTACCCACCCTATCATGTACCCTATAGAAAGCCCTATTCTTTCTAAACCTGGGTACTGAACTGAAAAGCTGCCGCTCCGAAATGATACACTTTCAGTTACAGCCTTAAGCTATTGACATTTTTTCTTTATTATAAGTAGTAAATAAAAATAAAAAAAATACATAATTAGGCAGGTCCCTTTTTCAGGAGAGTTTTTTGAAAAAAAATTTCTTTTGTAAATCACTGCCTAATGTATTGTATTATACATATATACATAGATAAAAGATGTATATAAAGGAGAAAGATGAAAAATAAAGAGAAAAAAGAAACTGCATACCTGGGCGTTCACTTGTCAGGCCTGTCGATGAGGAGAAATTGTAATTTTTTATTTTTTTTTTTAGGAAGTCCACCCTCTATACACTCTTGAACTTTGCATATACACGTAAATAAAAGGAGGAACGAGAAACCTGCTCAAAATGTGCACTAAATACGTACTTTACTTATTCGCAGGTAAATATGTTACATTTAAAAAAAAAATTATAAAAATCTAAATTTGAACAGAATAGATCAACTTTAGTATTCAAATACTTTAATAACAGAAACTTGGGGTGCATTAGTACTTAATATGGGATGGAATTTTAGAAGCTTTCCGCAATGTCCACTGGGATCCTGGTGATTGGTATGCTGGCCACTTTCTTGGAATGCTGATTGTCGCCGTGTCCCGGTCTTACCAAGTTCGAAGTTGTAATGGTCACAAGTATGCTTCGGAGATGTTGGTGCACTTTGGCGCTTCTTTGAGTTAGAGTTTTTCTCCCTCTGAGATGAGTTATAACTTCTTTTTTTGTGTTTCAAAAATAGACCAATATTATAGGTTAGGATAGGATACACCAAGAATAACAACAATACGTTCCTCCGTCTACGTTCACGTCGTGTTAGAAAGAAACTTTTTTTTAACGAAGATGAAAACGAAAATGAGCTATGAAGGGTGTTTTTTGTTTTTTTATTATTTTTATTTTAAATGTTTTTTTTTTTCAACAGGTTCTAGGGATGATGGGTTGGCACACTATTCTCAAAAAAAAAAATAACCCGCTGTTTTTTCGCCGAACCGCAGAGCGCGTTAGTTACCATCTGGCGATGTTTTATTTTTTTTTTTTTTTCTAGGCCAAGCTTGGTTACCAGCTCAGAACGCTGCTCCCTGTCGACTCAACTTTTGCCCGCTCGCTTTCCGGCGTTTTCCCACATGTGGAACAAGTGGAATCGGTCTCCCAAAACCAGTATTTCTCTCTGGATCGACTGATCGCCCAATCTAAGCTATGTTCAGGGAGGGTATTGTTAAGTGGGTTTCTCACCTGATCATCGCTATATAAATTCGGCGTGGTATCCCCTCTTGGACCCGTCGCATGATTCCCCCATCCAGAAGCCAACATCGGGGACATCATCGACATTATACAAGATTGAGGATCTATGGCCTGATCACCCTGATGTATGTATATGGTCGATTATGTACCAAACCCTGTATATGGGATCCCCGGTGGGGAGTTCTCGTGCCTAGCGCAGGGAATATAACCAGGCCTGGGAAACAAAACCACTTGGGCAAATGCAAAAGCCAACAAAAAAATATGTAATGGAGAGATCTTTCGTCAGATTTTGATGGTCGATTGACAATTGACGGAAGAAGACGAAAAGTCAAGATGGGAGACCACTATAAATATCGATATCTAAATTTAAATCCAACAAGGCTGGAGGAGATGAGTTGGTGAGAATCATGCACCGGTCATCTGTAAAATTTGGTGGGACGAAAGTATGCTCGATGAATGGAACCTTAGCATCGTTTGCCCGATTCTGAAGAAAGGAAACGCTTTGAACTGCGCCAACTACAGAGGTATAAGTCTTCTCAACATCGCATATAAGATGCTGTCTGCCGTAATGTGCGAACGCGTATAACCGATCGTCAACACCCTTATTGGTCTTTATCTGCGCGGTTTCAGACTTGGGAAGTCCACAATTGACCAAATACTCACACTACGGCAGATCTTGGAAAAAACCCGTGAATATAAAATTGATATCATCATCGATTTCCAAGTTCCCTATGATAGCGTATACAGAGGCGAGTTATACAGAGCCATGTCTAGTCTCTACATGCCTGCCAAGCTTGTTCGTTTGTGCAGGATGTCAATGTCGAGCTCTCGCTGCTCCATCAATGTAGAAAGAACACCACCGAACCGTTCGATGTCAGGAAAGGTCTTAGACAAGGTGACGGACTATCATGTGATCACCTTAACATGACACTTGAAAGAATTGTACGAAACTCACAAGCCAACACCGGTGGTACAATCTTTTACAAGTCTGTATAACTACTCGCTTACGCCGCGCCGATGACACTGGCATAGTCTCAAGAACTCAGCGGGCCATCAGTGGGACGTTTGCGAGTATTGAGATCGACGCAGCAAAGATGGGTTTAGCCGTCAATGAAAGAAAAACAAAATATATGCTGTCTACAAAAAATGATACCCAACATCAACATCGGTCTTGAACAGAAATAATTTTGATGTAGTAAACGTCTTTGTGTACCCAATCAGTGAAGAAATCAAATGAAGGATTCATCTTGTCCATCGTTGTTTTTATGGACTTCTTATGGACAGTTGAGTAAAAAAGCCCTATCTCCAACTACTAAGATAACTCTTTATAAGACATTCGTCTTCCTAGTCCTGTTGTATGACGCAGAGGTATGATCTTAGTCAAAATTCGATGAGGATGCTCTTGGCTTTTTTTATATATAAAAAAGGAAACCTAATTCCCAGAGCACTCTTCGGCCTATTGTACAACCAGGCAGGAACCTTTCTTTGGTTGAATAGTAAATGGAATGGAAAAACTTGGATGTTATTCGTTTTCATTTTATACTCGGGTGGCTGATGATTGCTGTTCCCCGCTGGTGTTTGTAGTTGCACACATTGGTTAGCGAGCAAACACACTACCAACTGCACCATTGCCACCCTGTGCTCTTGGTTACTTTAAGAGACAGTTCTTCGAGTGATCTTTGGTCTCGTCGGCATAGACGGCGAGTGAAGGATAAAGTACAATGCCGAAATATACGGCATATACAATGACATCGACTTAGCCAGAAGAGCTCGCATACAGCGACTAAGATGGCTGGGTCATGTAGATCGGAACCCAACTTTCCAACTCAGAAATTCTTCTCCACCGCGGATGAATAACAGGTGGCGCGAAAAAGTGAAGAGGGACCTCAATCAACTAGGCATCCGCAACTGAAGGCAGCTAGCTTGTAACGGGTCTGGCTGGAGAGGTTTGTTGGTTGACAGAGTAAGTTGAAATGGAAGAGACAGTTTGGCGTATATACATTTGTTGCTGCGGGGGTTTAGAACTCAGGTGGGCTTACATTTAAGTGCATACCTAATGGCTGGTGCCCGAACTAATCGTGGATAATTATAGTTATTTTTACATTCGGTTTGTACTCTTGGCGTTTATCACTGCAAAGAGCCTTTCGTCTTGCCAACTACCTATAAAATGTTCCTATATGTTCTGGTACAAATATAGACAGACATCCTCGTCAACTCGACATGCCAAATTTGTTAGTAAAAATGAAGCTAACAAAAGAATAGCTCAATTATTTGATTGTGTCTGGAAAACTCCGATAAGATGTTATTATTCCTATAGAGGCATTCATGCTAATGCTAATATCAAATGCTTCACCACAATAAGCTCTCCATATTCGCACATATATGCACAAAGCATCTCTGTCAATGCATCTCTGTCTCAGACATTCTCTATTCACCCCGTTTAATAGCTCTGCACATGAGATAAGGGTTGCGAACACAGTAGAACACAATAGCGCATTGCAATCATGGAAGTACTCATCCCTTACAGACGGATGTAGCGGTTTAGAAAATGCCATCCCAGACACAATGCCCACAGGGGTCAGCAAAATTGATTTCGTACGTCAATCTCGTAATTTTAAACTAGTAGAAGGGGCACCCTTTAAGTTATGTACTTCCAATTTCTAATGGTATACCTACGCAAGAGGAGAATTTACGCATACTAGCTGCTTAAGTTTCAGTGTTTGACTCAAATGAATGAGCGGTAATTGCGTTCTTTTGAATGGAAACCCATCTAATCCCTGATTCTACCACAGTGTAACTTCACATCTAGATAAGCCACACATCAGAGCCACGTTCTTGTCTAAACAAAAATACGATTATCCCCCAGGCCCATCCATATCAATTTTAAAATGATATCTATTCACGTTATTTACAACAACTCCTTTCATACTCTATGTTGTAGTCCCCTCCTCCACCACCTCTTGTGTATGTCACTGCGTGCATATAAATTCTTACATATATTTTAAATGGGATTTTTATGGTAGTTTTGTAGCTAGGCCAGATGGGGCCATTCGCCACACACAGTGCCAATGCGAGCGGAGCATCATAAACGATTCAGAATGTCCTTAGAGATACACCCCGCCCATACCGATACGACCAACACTACTCCTCCGTTGAAAATATGTATTCTAAGAACACGCACTAATGCGCCCTCGTACATCCGCGAGTGCCATTAAAAAAAGGATTCTATGTACATTTATGACCCTCCACCTCCTTCAAGTCGTAGCTATTCTTTCGCAGCCTCTTCGAGGAGCCATCTACGACGCAGCACGCACTTTTTGCCGCGCGCATAAATGAAAATTTCAAATTTACCCAAGGAAACGCGAAGGTCGATTCTTTCACTACTAATACTACCCCTTAGCCACCGTGACTCCCCACTCCCGCCTGTAGAAAAAGGAGGACTTCTCTCGCGCTGCCATTGTTCAGGACATTCAAGTCGAGTGGCACACTCGGGAGCGAACTGCTTGAGGGGGGGAGGGGGTGTGCGTGCGCTATTGAAACGATGTTAAAATTTAATGCGTATCGATGTGTACAAGTTATAAAAACCTATAATGGCTGGAGTACGTGTCACAATGAGATAAAGTTGCACGACGAGGGGGCCTGCTGTTAACTTAAGGGCTTATGTGAGAGATGTGGTGTGGATAAGTGTGCATTTTTTTTTTTTTTTAGTTTGCACAGTTGGCTTATCTGTTACACACACACATAGTCAGGTGGAGCTATACCTATCAACTTTTAATGACCAAAACCCCTTTCATGTAATTATCTTGATTGTAAAGCGGTACTATCAACCCTCAGTTGAATCCTGACAGATTTATGAACCCAAGGCTAGTTGCCTCAGATAACAATCCAAACTGACCCGAGTCGCTTTCAAATCTCTAATCTCGTGAAGGGTGGATTTGCTATTCTATCAGCATGCCACCCCCATATTTAGTAGAGACGATTCGCCGCCGCCGTCATTATTGCCAGCTTCCACTTGGGTCGTCCATGTGCATTTGTCCGTATTCAACAAGAAGTGGCATCGCAGTACCTTGTCGATGGCTTGGAAAATATAAAAAAAGCCATTCGCCTGCGGAGAGATTCGCCATCCCCCAACCCCCATCTAAGCATTGTATTCACCACCACCAGTAGTGAGAGTCGTGACAAAGATTCATACAAACCTGCTGCCATCATTAGACCCTAATTGCCGGTATACCCTCCATCACATACACACGCATGAACTGTGTGTATGTGTGCCTCGAGTGGCACTTGTCTAGCCCGTTGCTTATGTGCCGGCGTAAATGCAAAATGAAAAGCAAGACAAGCTCATGGGGTTCGCTCTCTAAACTCTCTAAAATAATGAGTCTAAGTATTCGAAGATAGGGTGACAATGGAGACTGCCATGATTGATGTATACCCGAGCTTGGTAGTTGTGTATAGGGCTGTTGTTAGTTCGGAGAAAAAAAGGGTTCTATCCATAGGATATGCGAGCAAAGCAAACAGCAATAATAACAGAGACAGGATAACCGGCAGTGAAAACTGTTTGGTCAAATACGACAAAGATACGGATGGGGATTTTTTCCTGCCTCTTTTAAATTGGACAGGGTTCGGTTGTACATATTATTTTTATAATAGCCCTAGAGATAGATGCACACAGATAGGGTTGTTTTAGATGAAAATGACGTTAAACTAAGGTTGAGTCTGTGGGGTCCAGTTGGGTCCACTAAATGCGGGGTTGTGATGATAATGAATGAGTTCTAGTCTAGTTTGCACATCTTTGGGTGCTGTTAAGTTTCATTACAAAAGGATATTAGTGACTGATGGGGTGGGCATTCATGTACATAGAGTCAAGTCATGCGTTTAGGTGGATTGTGTGTAGAGATTCGTTGTGTTTATGTTGGAGATGAATAATTATAGCAGATGGGTTAACCGATGTGGATGGGGGAAGTGGACTGAAACTAATGAAGGAAGTGAAGCAATCATTCATCTTTGTCATTGGATGCAAATGTGGCTCGGAGATTTTTCATTTATCCTTTTATGACTTGACGAAAAGAGGTTCTAGATTGCATCGCTTAAGCAGTAGAGAGCTAAACTGCATACGGAAGGGTAACTGAAAAAACAAAAATAACTTTTAATTCTTGTCCATCCCATAAGCAAATATTACGTTTGCCCTCATTCAGGTCAGCATTATGATAGCTATAAGAATCTTTTTCGGCCTCCGATGCACTCATACGTTAAAATCTCATAAGTAACGTGGAAAAAAAACAATAAATTTCTGATCTAGTTGCAGTAAATCGTTTCGGATTCTGTAAACCGTAGGTTGTGAGAAGTTCGTATGTGTGTAGACACTTTCCAAATCCTTCTCAGACTTCTTACAGCTCAATAAAAGTATTTAATAAGTTTGCATACGTTTACGGAAATTAACTAGAGGTCTTTTCAGCAAATACAGTCCTGATCTTACTTATAATAAGCGCTAAGCAGTATTTTCTTTCTTCTTTATATCAAATAATTTCTGGGGTGAAATCGAAATGAAATGCCGATTTATCAAAATTTCGTTTAAATAATTATTACCTCTTTTTTTCATTTTAATCGGTTTAAAACTTTACATTATTTAATGGAAAAAGCATTGTGACGTGAAGGAAAGGGGCAGAAAAGAAAAGTGTTAATTGAAATTCAAGGTGGCAATGGTTTAGTAGTAACGTCGTCAATTGCCACGCTAATGGTTCATGGTTCAAATCCTGACGTCAACAAGCATTTATCTATTTCTCACGAAATATATAAAAAAATATAAGTAAATATTTGGCGCAACAGCTCAGGGTCTAGCTTTTTGCAACCCACTTGTATGCGCGATATTTTTCACACGAATGGAAGGGACCTACAGTTTAGTGCCGTATCCGCACGGCGATTTGAGAAGCTTTTTCGTGACAACAATACTCTCGGCTGTTTGCCAGACGCTCGCGAGAGATGGGACAATGAAAAAACTTTCGAACTTGGAACCTCACGCGTAGTGATACGACACACTAACCACTTACGCCTCGCAGCCTACCACGAAATATATTAAGTCAGTTCGATCAATTGTGAAAGCTTGTGTGAACATTACTGCGAAGGCATAACACTGGCAGTAGCTTGATTATATGGCTGGAAAAATTGTTCACTCTGTTGGATGATTGATTTGCCTATGACGTCGGTTATCGCGAAAAAATATGTGAATCAGAAGCAAAGGCAAAAAAATAGCAAAAATCTCCCCAGTTATCTGGACGCCAACCTCCAGGTTTCTCTGAAGCATAAACAACAAATCTTTCTCTCTCTCTCTCTCTCTCTCTCTCTCTTTCTCTTTCTTTCTCTCTCTCTCTCTTTCTCTTTCTCTCTCTCTCTCTCTCTCTCTCTCTCTCTCTCTATCTATCTATCTATCTATCGATTCCAACGCCCGCACTTATAAAAAAAAAAATTAGGTTTCAACACATTCTTCCTTCGGACCGAATCGACCTACTCCGACTTTTGCGCGCTGTAATCCGAATTCCAACTAAAAAAACGTACAAACGCATTGGTTTTCACAGTAATTTAGGGTTTTTTCATGCATTTGGCTTTTGTTCTTGTGTTAAACACGTGCTCAGACGTTTACTTAAGATTGTAATAGGTAATTTTGATTGTTTTGTATAATTTTGCTTGAAAATGGTCAATAAAAGGAAGCATAAAACGCTAACATTGAAACTAAATTGTGAAAATATTAAGAAAATCGAAAGCGGTACTTGTGGGAAATCACTAGCTCGAGACTACGATGTTGGCGATTCGGATCAGCGAGACATTACTATATTTGGAAAGAATTTTCTGAGTTTTTTTTTTTTTTTTTTTGTTTCTATTATTATATTTCGAGTGGTGATTAATCACATCATTTAATTTTATTACTGTAATATGCTTGGTAATTGAACCGACAACCACTATTGCTTAGAAAAGATGGGCCTAACAGAGCGAATTTATGCCAGTTCGTTTCTGTAGAAAATAGCAGTGTCTGAATACGGATGCGTTCTACTGCACTTAATAAAAATTTCAGTTATTTCAATAGCATTATGTCATGTCAATCATCCTAATCGGTTTCTTTTAATTTCTTTTGAAAATAGAATATTGACGAAAACTTGGGGCTCAAAGTTTTGAAATTTTGGTTTGGTTTAAAAATAGTGGCTTACGGATATATATAGTCCTATTGACGATTTGTGCTGGTACCATAATTTTTAAATTGAATTATGAATCATCAAAGTCGGTCTATTAGCATCTTTCAAGCCAGTGGTGTACAAAAGCGGATTTTTTTTTTCTAAAGAAATAATTGTATACGAATGCGGATTGTTTTTATCATATTTTACTAAAACTTATAATTTGATCAATATTCTGCGACTCTAAGCTGAGAAGTGAGGGTCAGCCATTGCACTCTAACAGTTTTCTCGCAATTTTGATCACAAAAGAACTTGCCTAGTTAAATACGAGTATACTCATATCTATGTATGTATATTTGCTAAAGAGCTACATCGTTTTTTCCGATTTTTGCTACTATCTTCTTAAAATAGCTCTTTTATTTTTTACTGGATCAAACGAAAGCTTACTAAATAAAGTGCTACACATTAATTAATAATAAAGTACCATCGGCATAATATCGGCAGACCTCCCGACTTTCGATCAATTATTACTGAGGCCAATCAAATGCTGGTGTCGTTGCATTTGTGTGGTCAAGGCGTTTATAGGCCTGCCCATCCTTCGCGATATCTTTTGTACGTTCATTGATATTGCCTTTTTAAAAGAGTCCAAATGATCTCTACTTAGAACGTGGCAATACCAGCTGAGTCGGTCTCAATCTACTTTTCGTGAGAAAGTTTCTTCGACGTGAAGGCTTCCATGGATCTTCGAACTTCTTATTCGATTAAGCTTCGTCACTCCTTCTGTCAGGTGAAGCATCATCATGTCAGCTGCCGTTAATTTATTCTCATATTTTTTGTACATTGTCCAAGTGTAGAGCCTTCCTTTCAGCTTAGGGGACATTTTTCGGTCACAGAAGAAAGCTGAGTTTTCCCGCCACTTCATCCACCCTAAGCTTACGCGATGATTGATGTCATCATCACAGGTTGCTTCGCTATTAACCATTGATCCCAGATATTTGAACTTTTCATACTTGGGAGCACTGTTCTGTTCAAATAAATGTCTGGAATAGGCTGAGGGGATCAGAGAACGGGCAGCACAAGTACTCCGTCTTTTTTTGAATTAATGCGATACGCATTTCCTTCATAAACGTCCACCCATACATCAAGTGCTCTTTCCAGGGATGTAGGATTCTCTGTTATGATGGCTCCATCGTCACTAAGGAATAATTGATGTACCCGTTACTTTACCTTCAAGCAGATAGTAAAGGATTACATTAAAAAGCAAATGACTTCTTGACACTTCCCAGGTGTACTCCGACTTTGATTGAGAACTCTTCGGTGACTCCAGCGGCACATAGTACTCTTTTCTTTGCTCCTACGTACATATCCATGATCATCTGTACATAGGTTTCTGCAATCCCTCAATGTCTTAGCGTCACTATTTTCAGATCTCGTGGTTGTCTGCTGATTTTCATAAAACCAATATTTCCTCTTTAGTTATACTGTTATGCAAATAACAACAACATAAAAATAAAAACAAAAAAATTTAATTTTAACTTTAGAAGAATAGATGCGCTCTACCATTGCCACAGAATTGCCAATTATGATAAAAAGTTGAATTGTAAAAACCTTCTAACTTAGTAGAATCAACAGGCAAACTCTGACCAAAAGTTAAAAGCAACGATACCATATTGAGAAATCTATCCCTTTTTTCAGGGCCTTACTCGTACTCGTATACGTTTGCGACATAGACAAACGTATTTCTTATATTTTTTTAAGTATTACCAAGGACTACATATATAACAGTAATATGATGCACGCTATACCAAAAAATTGTCTGGAAATTTTTGTATGGGGGTCCTATAACACCGCCCCCAAGCTTTTCAGAATCTTTCAAAAGTTCATTCATTCAGAACTTTAACGCATTTGTTGTTGTTTTCCCTTCGCAAAATAATATTATATAAGGCAGAGAAAACGATAAACAGAAACTGTCATATACATTTTGGTTGGTGAAAAGGGATATACACACAATCCAAAAAATAGGGAAAATCTTGAAACTCCACTTCTAAGAGAATTTTGGGGTGTTATATCTCCAAAAGTAGACGAGTCCGACCTTAACACATATGGATGTATGTACATATATGCATACTCGTATAGAGTAGTAGAATTAACTCTTTCAGTACAGTATAAGCATATGTAAAAATCATCAATATCGGAAGTTAGACTGAGCCGATTCCATTAGATCCCGTAGAGTTGTAGAGTTTCACTGATTGCTACAGCAATATCGTCAGCATTTATGATTCTATAACCGTATACCATTCATTTGCTAAGGTGAATAGTGTTCCCTTTTTTGATCCATAATTTTACTAAACTGATCTTCTTGAATTGCAGCAGCCAATTGCAGCTTGGTTGCATCTGGTTGATATAATGATTTAGCCTAGCATTAATTTCTAATTTTTTTTTTAACTTCTTGATATACCATAGATGGCCATCTAACATGGTCGTATAAAACGCTGAACAGTAATTTATGCGAAAGGGCCGTTAATTAGTAAGGGTCCTTCTTTCAGAAAAAGCAAAAAGCCGACACATGAACAACCATAGCTCGATGCTATTGAAAGAACAAATTTGATTGATTTGATATATTTTAATTTTTTAATTTTTTTAATTTTTACATTTACTCGCAAAGCAAAGTGCTTATCTACAGGTGGGTATTAGAATTGATGAAAGTATTTTTGAAGTGACTTTAAATAACACATATGTTTCTTACCTAAAAGATTTAAGTTATTCTATTATGTATAAAATTCAATTAAGTCATTAATTTTTCTATTTTACATAATACACCAAGATCAAACATTTCTTTTAATCTTTCTTTGGTTTTTTAAAGTTAACAATGTGCTTCAAAGATTGGGGAAGTTTATTCATCAGCTTCGGGATAACATAACGTAGTTCTCGTTTTCCAAATACGTTGAAGGTTTCCGGAACTTCTAGCATCTCTTGGGCTCGTCTTCTGGTATTTTGCAAATGGCGTATAGGCTGCAGAAATATGTGGTCATCCATAAAATGCATTAGTGTTGTCATCTGAAATATTGCATTGACATCTAGAACTTTGAAAGATGAGTTAGCAGGTCTTAAAATTTTAAAAAGGCGATGTTGAAGATTTAATATCTTATCCATATGAGTTTTCGCAGCGTTTCCCCAGGCCAGGATTCCATATCTGATTCGTGATTCTGCTAGCGAGTAGTACACCTCTTTCTGCACCTCAAAATCGGAATGTCTTTTAAGATATACCATCGCAAAGAGCGTGCTCTTGAGTTGAAGACGTAGGGTATTTATATGCTCGCTCCATAAAAAATGTTCGTCGATGGTTACTCCGAGATATTTCATGCTTTTAACTACCTTAATTTCTTTATTGTTGGCTGACAATGGACAGTGTTCGTTACTTACTTACTTACTTAGGTGGCGCTACAGTTCGGGGTGAACCTGGGCCTCAACCAATAAGCCTCTTCATTTAGCTCGGTCTTTAGCTAATTGCCTCCAGTTGCGCACTCCAAGTTGGTCGAGGTCCCCTTGAACTTGTGCGCGTCACCTGCGGCGATGATTCCCTCTACTGCGTCGTCCCTTGGGGTTAGATTCGAAGACTCTGCGGACCGGAGCGTTGGTGTCCATTCGCTTTACATGTCCTAGCCATCTCAGACGTCCAATACGCAGTTTTTTGACTAGGTCGATGTCGCTGTACAGCTCGTATAGTTCGTGATTGAATCTTCTCCTCCAAAACCCGTCAACATAAACGGGACCGAAAATCTTACGAAGAATTTTTCTCTCGAAGCGATCAAGGATATCTTCATCCTCTTTTAATAAAGTCCATGTTTCAGCGCCGTAAAGCAGGACTGGGATGATCAAGGTCTTATATAGAGTCTCCTTAGTTGTTCGAGATAGGGCTTTACTGTTGAATTGTCTTATAAGCCAAAAAAAAACAGCGATTGGCAAGAGTTATTCTTCGCTTGATTTCTGCGCTGATGTTGTTTGTAGAATTTATAGCAGAGCCAAGGTAGACAAAGTCCCTTACTACCTCGGAGTTATAGCAGTCCACAGTGACGTTTTGTCCAATTCGTCGGTGTTGGCATATACTTGGACAGTGTTCGTTGCGGTGGTATATTCTGGGAACATCTTCTCGTTTAAAGGGGGTGCGTATGTGCATAATTTTTGTTTTAAGCACTTTTATGAGATGGCCTTTATCATGGCACCATTTTGAGACTGCGTTGAATTCCTCTTGCAGTATTTCCACCGCAGAATTTAAATATTTATGTTTTACCACAATTGCTATATCATCGGCGTAGGCATAGGCAGTACTTTTTTTTTTAATAATCGCAGAAGTTTGTTGGTATAGAGGATGAATAAAAGTGGGCCCAATTTGGAGGCCTGTGGTACACCGTATGAGATTGGATTTTCCTCCCTCATTGTGTCTGACACCTTGACTCGTATGGTTCTATGTGTCAAATAACTCTTAAGCCAGTTTGCCATTACTCCTCTCATACCGACTTTACTAAGGCTTTCGATTAGCTTTTCGTATGTAAATGAGTCGAACGCTTTGCTAAAATCGATAAACAGTTGTTTAATAATGTTTATTTTAATTATTAAGTGTTCATTTTAAATAAATTTTTTTTTGTTATATTATTGTAAAGTAATTTATGAAATCGCTGTTAGTCACTGTACTTAAGCGCATCGCACCATCCTGATCAAGGTCCATCATCATCAAAGACGACTATCTGCAACAACACACACATAAGAAGACACCCTCACGCCATTGCACACACGCATCGTGCAGACATGCAGTTTTCACCTCTCTCTCTCTCTTTTGGTTCGCTGACACACACACACTTGAATGCATGCGTGCATGCATTACGCACTGGTGCAGCGACACTCACTGCTCGTGGTGAATATTGGTTGCGTGGTGAGGTGAATGTTCGGCTGCGGATGGTTGCTGATGATTGACCATCGATGCACTCGTCCACTTGGATTTCGGACTCAGGACAATATACACCTTGGTGATATCTATTACAAAATAAATTTATACTTTATATTTTTTTTGGAAAGCATTCTGTTTGGTCTTGGGTCATACTTGGTTTCACTTCTGGGTGCAACTCGTTTACCATTCCTGTACAAACGTTGTGATCTCTGTTTAGTCCTGCATTAACCGTATTGGTGAACTCCCCTAGTAACAGTCCCGTACTTTTATTTTTTTGAAATCCATACTGGCTTTGGTGTAGTATTTGATGTTTGGTGATAAAACTACTAAGTCGATTAGCAACCACTTGCTCCAAATATTTGCCAACCGCTGACAAAATTGCTATTGGCCTGTAGTTTCCAATGTTATTTTTGGTTCCTCCCTTGTAAATTGGCCTAATAATCGATATTTTCATCAGCCTTGGAACATAACATTGATTTATACTCCGGTTAATATTTTTTTTTGATTTCAGGAGCAAGATGCATTGCATTTATTTTCAAATCAATTGGTCTAATATTGTCGGCTCCCTGAGCTTTTTTGCTGTTCAATTGATACAGCATCCTATATACTTTTGTATCGCTTACTTCTTCTAAATAAATACTCTGCTGCAGTTCCCGGTTTTCATGGTTGGATGTCCTTACATTACTTGCGTGCATGATTTTTGACGTCTGGTTCGAAAATTGTTCCGCAAATATCCCAGCGATGTCATTCAGGCCTTCTTCAGCATCCGGAAAATTGTTTTTAATAGCTCCGTCTATTGAACGTTTCTTTCTTCCAAGAAGATCATTAATGATGTTCCATGTCTTCCTTGGATCATTTTTAGCATTTAGGAATTGTTGCTTATAAAAACTAGCTTTTATGAGTTGAATGTTCGTATTTACGAGATTTCGAAAACTCTTATATTCGATTTCATAGCTTCGACTGCTCGGGCTGTTTTTCCATCTCCTATAGAGCTCGTCTCTCTTTTTACACATTGAAATTATTTCGTTGGTAATCCATTGTTTTTTGTTTCCGAGTTTTTTTAGATGATATTGTTTTACTTGCTTCAGTGTATATATTATTTATTTCTCTTACAAAGCTGGTATAACGTTTTTCGACATCATTTTCTTCTAGCATATTTTGCCAGTTCCTTTGCTCTATTAGCTCATTGACTTTTTGTTGGCTTATGTGTTTGATATCAACTTGAGAATTCGCTTGATTATTATTTAAGTTTTTCGTTGCATATAATGTTATATAACGATCGGAAAGATCCGTTTCAATTATGGCTGAGATAAGTGATGCTAACATATATGCGATCAATCAGTGTTGATGTGTTCCTTATCGGGTCAACACGCGAGGATTGTTCGATTACACTTGTTAGTCCTTTCGAAGCCATCATTTCCATGTATTTTAAAACCAATGAGTTATTCTCATCTGCGTGTATATATTTTCTTTTACCCTCCTGTGTTATTTCAAGATGCATGCCTTCGTAGTTAACTGGGTTTATTGGTAGTAAATCGTATTTCATATTATTTTTAATAAATATTGCAACACCTCTGCCTTTCCTTCCATTTCGATTTATGAATTCATGTTTAAATTAATCAATATAGTATATTTCATTTTTCTGCTTTGGAATGTTAATTTCGTACAATACTAGGATGTCAATATTACATTAAACATTTTCAATTTCGGCTATGAAATTGTCGCATGTTTTGGTTATCGATCTAATATTAAAACTAACACAGCAAAAATGCATGTTTTCTAAAAAATCTTTTTCGATGCTGGTAACACCATGTATTACTCTAAAATTGACTTCAGGTTCACTATACTCTATTTCCATTATGGTTTGTTTATATTTATTCTTCTAATTTGTACATACATAGAACATAGATCAGTTGGATATTTTATTTACGTCGTTACAGGTCCCGATGTGTATGGTTTCACCATTCTCGTGTTTTTTTGCTAGTACTTTGCCTGTTGTCTCCCACACAAATTTCCAGTTGCACTCTCTGGCTTTGTTCTTTGCAAGCCAGAGAAGGTGTTTATTTGTTGGTGTTAGTTGATTATTTATAAAAACAACTGCATCATTCTCTGTTGCTGCCGCTTGACCATTGCAGGTGTTTTCCCGAATTTTTTTTAACGTAATATTGCAAGTGATTTTGGCTTTTTTTATTATATTCGTTTTGCACGTGTGGCTCGCGGAGGAAACTATTATCGTTGTTTTATTTGGGTTTTGTCTTATGTGTTCTGTAAATATCAGTGATATCTGAAGTGTTAAGGTTACAGTCAATTGTTTTGCCCAGTGCTTGCACAATTTCGATCAGATTTTCATTTTGTGTCGTTTTTGATTTCAATATTGTTTTTTAATAATTGTTGTTCTTTTGTTGTAATTTTTGTTTCCATTGTGAAGATCTGTTGATCCTTTTCGTATTTGTTAGCAACGAAATCGCGACTGGAACTTATCTCTGTCATTTCTTTTCTCATTTTTCGCATTTCGTTTTGCATAGCTTCGCTGTTAGTTTCTGCCGATGCTGCAACTGCGTTTGATGCTGAAGTAGTGCCTTCCTCATCCGGAGAACTCACGCTTCTCAATCGTTTGGACAGCGGTTGTACTGGGGTTATTTCAACTGATTTTGTTTTGGAAATAGGAAGTGGCGCGAGTTCCTTTCTACAGGTTAAACATTTCCATTCCTTCTTTTTAGCCATGGTCATTTTCCGGTAGGATTTTTCTGTTGTTGCAGAACATCCGTAGTGCATTTTTCGATTGCACCTATAGCATGTCACGAAGTCTCCATCGGCTGGGAAGTCGTTGAGGCAGTCAGAGCATGGATTCATGTCATACATAGCAGTATTTGTACTTTAAAGAGAGAGGGAGGTAAAAATGCGCCAGCGAATATTGCTGTTATTTTATTAAAATATATTAAGAGGGAAATAAAAACTTCGGAGGCTTTTTTTTCTTAAAAAAAAGGGGAATTATGCGTTTGAATTTAATAAAAGATAAAACAAGGTTAAAAGTCACTATCGTTGCTTCAATATTGTTTTGGCTTATACTTTTTCTCTTTGGAAACACTCGGTCATAAATTTTGGGATCACTTCTAGAGAGAGGGAAAAACACCGGTCACTTCAAAAGATCGACGAACCAAGTCGTACAACATGTCTAGCAACAAAACAGATTTGACCAAAGCTAGATCTGAAACACTCTAAGAATTTGATATCTCTCAATAGATTGCATACTAGTGCTAAAATATATTGAATGATTTATGTAGAAGTTGGAGGGAAGGGAACTACTACTAAAACGATCTAGGTGGCCTGATAAATACTAATATAAGAAGCCTTACTAAGATCTTATAAGCCGTGTAGGTAAGGGATATTTCCTTCAAGATCCATGGGTATCAAAATTGACCTTCACATCATTGATCAGCTTAAGCTGGCAGCCACTTCTGCCTAACCTTACCTAGGACCAAAATATTTCCTACACTGCTTTTTTAGAATTGGGGTAGAAAGTGATCATATGGTATGATGCAGTTCATATGTAACTTTTCCCTATGGTGTTAACGTACATATTTAGAATAGACGAACCCCATAGATGAATCAGAAGAAATGCTGTGAAGTGGGAGGGTTATGATCCCTTGAGTTCAGATCACAACCTCGCCGATATATGACAAGATGAGGAAAAGTTTGAGAGTTCAGAGTCCAGACCTACATACCTATATAAACATGTTCATTTGAGGGTAATAGAGAACAAATGTAGTACGGTCGCATCAAATAACATTTTCTGGGTTAAGTTGGGTGCAAAGAACAGCGATATTGAGCTTAAAATTAACCAAATTCATTACCCACGGGGCATTATAAATAAATTAGGTGACTGGAGTGGACGGTAGACATTTATAACTCTAAAGACCTTAATTACGAGTATGTTAGAAAAAAAAAATAAATTTGCGGAAGGTTAGAAAACAAACTCTGCTTAAGGTTGAATCGTAACTTCCAAACGGTATAACGGCAGTATATTTATTAAAATACACTTAGAAGGCAATTCCTTCCCTTGATTATGTGGTGGAGTAACTGTCTTATTATGTTTATTTTGAAAGCAATCCCAAGGATCATATAGGGATACCACTACTCCTGGCAAACTCTGCCAACAAGCTGCAATGGGCCTGGAAAAATTATGGAAACGGTGATATTTATTATGGACCTATTGCAGGGATTGCTGCAATCCTAAGACACCATTGGCCGAGCGAATTTCACTTTAAGCTTAATTTCACGAACTGTCTACTATGCGTTGGTGCTACCATAGACTACATAATCACAAAGTACATCTATATCATCCCTACGATTAAAGTCTGCGGTATTGTGTTAAAGTCGTACTTGGCAATAATACCTCCAGAGTGGCGACATCGAACAGCGGAATCGGGAACCACTCAAGAAAGTGTCTGAGGATTGCAGCTATTTTTTTAATGTAAGGATAATGACAGCAACACATGGGGAAATAGGAATGTTAGTTAAGCAGCTTTTACCATCCATTCTGAAAACTTATATAAATTTTCACAATGTGGAAAACACAGAGAGGTCTGCGTCTATGGATCTACAAAGGAACATTTTGGAAATGTAAGAAGTTTTGGATTATGCCTTGAATTAGTACAAGGTACATGAATTCCACAGCAAGTCGAAAATTTCAATGTATGTATGTAAGTTGCCTCGATGTCATTAAAAGATTTATTATTATAAGAACCCGAATTCATAGGAAGCAAAAATCCATACTTCGTTTGTCTATGAACAAAGGTCTGTACCTATGTATATACCTATATATCTTCCTTTCGCTAGTGCTAAATGCTAAAACATGAACTTTTCCGAAAGAGAATCACAAGATACATTGGATAGTTGGAGGGCGATGCAAAGCTTATAAATTGTGTCTGACCCCATCATCATTTATGCACCACTTAAAAGCTGTATTATTCCAACAAACATGCATTTTCATTACACTCAGAATGCACACTGATTCCATCCAATTACTCTCTTGGGATGCCAGTCCCAGTAGAAATATCATCTAAAAACCGTTAATTGTGACAAATGCATACGAGATTTTCTAACAACCCCATAAATGACGTTGCTTCTTGTTTACGACAAGCACTAGCTCATCCTCCCACTCGTAATACAAGCACACAATGGATTATTGAAAATTGCACGGCCGATAGGCAACTCTCAGTCGACAACAGAACAAGAGGACGAACAGAAATCTTTAAAGCAACCATTGCACACACAAAAGGAATCCCGATCTATTCATATTCCACCACCCATTCATCCTTCCAGCTAAGCTCAAGAGCCAAAACGATATCAAGAATTCGCATTCAACCCCGCATTAGAACGAAAGAAACAAACGCGCCTCCGACAAGCCAACAACGACGAACAAAAGTCTCTCCTTTTGCAAATCATTTCACTTTTAATATATACATACTCGTATGTATAGAAACAGGAGAGAAAAAGTGACTCAAAGGACGCGAAATGAAAACTTATCTGGAGAACGTTAAGGACGCATGAGAGGGACCAGGCACACATAACACACCCCCATCTTCAACTAACTATTGAGTATGCTATGAAATGCAAAAAAAGGAAAATCTTAAACATTCATTGCCTTTGTCCGTAACATCCTGCTAAGCATCCTTTTCATCTTTTTTTCACCCCTGGCCGAGAAAAAAAAGATTTTAGGAATCTCAAGCGGAAGAAAAGAATTTTCACAACACAATGTGCAGAGAGCAGGATGAAAAGAAGGGGAGGACAAAAAATACGAAATCCTTAAGTGGGTGAGTCAGTGAAAGCGGAAAGGACCCCCACCCCCACCTACTACCACTTAACCAATGTCAATGTCGTACGTGCACGTTCGTCGTCGTCCGCCGTGTTGTGTCTACTACATCGTCGTCGTTCCCTTCAAGACGTCCAACACATGCTGCCAGCATTGCAATTCTATACTCTCTCCTGCACATGGGTCATAGGGGAACGGGACATGCTCCAATCCTTGCATCCCTGGTGGCGATATGTTGATGACGATGACGACAACAACAATCAACCACCATGCTAACCAGCCAGCCAACAACTTTGATGAGGTCGCATGCACGTATATACATATGTACATACATGTCGCCATATCCTACCCGACTGCATCCTGTTCACCATCCAGCTGGAAGTACTTCCAACCTATCCTGTGTGGGTGCGCAGCTCCTCGTCTAACATATCTGGGGGACACATCGCCACGTATACAACATTCGCCACTTGAATCAACAGACAACACTTTCGCTTCGTACCTGCCTCCCCATCGTCGGTCGGTCGCCTACAACTCCCCCAGTGCTCTGCTTAGTGCATTAGAGAGTCAAGTGCAGCACCCGACTGAGGGTGGTTCTCAGTAGTAGCAGCAGCAGGCTACCCTAATGCTCGTGCTCCACACCGGCAACGAAAGTGAAATTGTGCTGCTATTGTGCACTACTAATAGACTGCCGGCTGTTCCGAGGATTGAGGGTCGCAGGGGTGCACTTTTTTCTCCCTTCATCGTCATCATTATCATCACTGCAGCATCGCATCGTCTATGAAGGTGTCTAGCTAAAGGAGATTTGAAGAGCATGAGGACGGGATATTTTTTTTTTTTTTTTTGTTTTGAATGGAAACACTTTCCATGTGACTACATCTGAAAGGCGGCGTGGCGAGCGTGGTTAAGATTTGCTCTGCGAAAAGTGTGAGCTGGGCATTCAGCTCAGACACTCCACTAGTTGAAGGGTGGTGTGTGTTCCGTCTGTGTGGGTGAAAACTGGAACTCATACATACGTGTATGAGTTTGAGTATTAGAAGCCAGGGGATAATGGATTGATGTATAACTTTAATTAGAGCCCAAACGGAAATATGGCGGTGAGGTGGTTTGGTAATGGGTTCTTAAAAGAGTCACCCTTGTCTTTGGAGGGAGTGTAAAGAGATTGATAAGTGGAATGGCGGAATGACGCGACGAATCTGAAATAGGTTTGAAATAAGTAATTATTTTGCATAGTTGGAAGTCAGATGAAATTAGAAGAAATTTTAAAGGAAAATATACATCTAGCAAGTCGGGCTTTATGGCTCTTATGATGCGAATGCATTGGTATTCTCTATAGATGGTTGTTGTAGAAAGAAGAATAGGAAAATACTAGGGATCTCTAGGAATCGAAGCACTCAAGGAAATATGTAAGTATTACATAATGTCAGCCATGTTATTAGACTGAACTTGATAAATGGTCTGTTGCTTAGAGAGAAAACAATAGGCAAGAGCAATCGTCCGTCATCAACTCGGTGTGCGGAGCAGGATCAAGATAATTAAAACTGCTATAACTGTTACTGTAAGCAGAGTTCTATCTCCCGTACCAGCAAAAGGCACATCCCGAACTAAATGCTACACACATCACAAGTGTAATTAGTAATATTTTTGGCTTTGCCGACATTATGTGTAAACTACATCTAAAAGAGAGAAGAAGAAAGCTGCAACAACACTATACATACATATATGCAATTGGATCTGTGGTTTATTCAGTAGACCAAAAAAACTCACTAGAAGGAAAAATTCGACACTCCAAAGATATATTGTGCAATGTTAGGGGTTTCAAATTGTTGGAACTATATAATTCATTTGGGTTACGAATTCAAAATGGAACAAGTTTATCCGATAGTGCTGGCGAGTTTACGTTTGTCGATTTCGTTTGTCGAATCGATTTCAGCCTAATTGGAAGAAAATGGGAAGTATATGTTACGGACTTTAAGGTGGAACATGTGCCTTTCTCCGATCACCTCCCAACAATCGTATCATTTAGTCTGAGAACAAATGGAACCGTTCTGCAGCTTGATGCTCCTACCCAAACTCCATTGGAGGGAGAAAAAAGCTCTTATCGACCAAAGGAACCTAGATACGCTTTTACAAACGCATACTGAATTCGATCTCAAGCAAATTGGAGAAGCCATAAAAGCATCTTATCCAGTTTGTAACAACAGAAGCAACAGGCCGCAGTGTGATGAGCCATGGTTTGATGGCGACTGCAAAAGAGCGAGACAGCTATCATTTGCATGGCTACGAGCATTCCGTGACGCCAACGAGAATGTCTTCAAAAAGTTATATGTGGAGGCATACAAAGCATATAAAGCGTTGTGCGCAAGCAAAAAGAAACTTCATTTCGAAATGGAATCTCGTAGGCTCGCGCAGTGTAAAAATGCATCTGATTTGTGGAAACTGGCAGCAAAACTGAATGGGAAGAAATTTATCATCCACCGTGATTTAACCTTAGACATGCTTCGTACTCACTTTAAGAGACTACTGAACCCTTCAATCAATAGCTGCCCTTATCAATATGTATCACCTGCTTTTGAAAATGTAATTTTGGATGTAGCAATTTCTCAGAGATAAAAAAGGCTTTAACTAGGCTCAAAGATGGCAAAGCTCCAGGCTCAGATGGAATTCCTGTTGAGTTTTATAAGTATTGTTCTCCTTCTCATAAAGCAGCTACAATGCATTTTTAATAATGTGCTAGAATTTGGAGTAATTCCAAACCATTTTAAAGAAGCACTGATTTTTCCGATACATAAGAAAGGTAGTACGAGGGACCCGTCGAACTATCGTGGCATTTCCTTCTTGAACGCATCATACAAAATTTTCACTTCGATTCTACAATGCCGATTAAACACCTGGATAGACACAAATTACTTATTAGGAGAATTCCAAGCGGGCTTCAGGCCAGGATATTCCACTGCAGATCATATTTTTGTCCTGAGGAGCATAGCAGATTCATTCATCAGGAAAGGAAAAAGTTGTACGTCTATTTTGTCGACTTTAAGGCAGCATTTGATACAGTTGATCGCGAGGCTCTTATGTATAAGCTGTATGGCATGGCAATGTCTCAGAAATTTGGTAGAGTAATACAGAACCTTTACAGAGAAACAGTAGCAGCGGTATGGAATGGCGGGGCGTTATCTGAATGGTTCCACACAAAATCAGGGGTGAGGCAGGCATGCGAATTAAGCCCGTCCTTATTTGCGCTGTTCATCGAAGACATCACTTATTGCCTGCCTGGAGGTATTGAGTTCGCGGGTCTCCTCATCAAGGCACTACTATTTGCTGATGACATAATTTCATTTACACGCCCGAGTCGCTTCAACTTATGACAAATCGACTGCATCAGTATTGTAAAATGTAGAACTTAGTAGTTAATTTCGATAAATCTGAAATACTTATTTTCATGAGAGGTGTTGGAGGATATTGCGCCAATGAAAGGTGATGTTATAGTCGTGAGAGGATAGAAGTAGTTAATAAATACAAATATCTTGGCGTTATTTTTACCAAGAGTTTGTGCATGGAAATGCATCTAAAGGAAAAACTATCTAAAGCTAAGAGCGCAATCAGTGCCATATAAAAGAGATGCTTCGCTAATCGGAACATTGCACATAGATGTAAATTTGAAGTCTTTGAAGCGGTATCGGAAGCCATCCTGTTTTATGTAGCACAAATTTGGGAATACAAGCATTACGAAACTGTAGAGAAGCTGTTGAGATATTTCATCAAATGAATTTTCACTTACCATCAAGCACACCTAATTACGTGATTATGCTAGAAACCGGCTTATCCCCACTGTTTGTAAAAATACTTAAGCTGCAGGTAAATTATATATTAAAAGTACTAAATATGAGTAATGACCGGCTACCGAAAAAAGCAGCTCTTCAAACTATTCAGGACGGGGCCAGTTGGTACGTCGAGTGGCTGGAATTAGCAAGGGGCCGTGGAATCCAACTTAGTTTAAATATCGCAGAAATAGCAAATTGGAAACCAGCACTTTATCAACTAATCGCAGCAACAGACATAAAATATAGAGAACATTACCTAAATGCGGCTTCGGAATCACAGCACAGGATGATTTACAGCAAATTATGCCATAACCTACAGCTCAAAAACTACTTTCGAGATGAACTCAGTGTGGACGAAATCTCAATGATAGTCAAGTTACGAGGAGAAATGCTTAATTTGAATTACGAGTATATGCCGCATCGAGTGGATCTTCCAAATTTATGCAACGGTTTATGCAACCTGGAGGAAAGAGAAGACGTTATACATTTTTTTTGGAAGGTCCCAAGTCCTGAAAGAAATAAGGTGGTATTTTTTCACCTATGATTTAATAAGTGATAATGAAACCTTAGTTTTACTCAACGAATTGGAAGTACCCAAACTATATCAGTACTGTAAAGCTGCCCTAGTGTACAAAAGAAGGATATTAAATGAAAACATCTAAAGGAAAATTTATACTCTTATTGTGATAGATACATATTATATTTGCTATTCTGAATATTAAAAACAAGTTATTAATATAGTTGTCAACTTGGCAGACGGCAGTGCCATGCCTAATGATTTTTATGTATATTGATCATGTATTTACAATGTTCACATCAATAAAATCAATCTAATCTAATCCAATCTGTGGACCATCACCAAAATTTAGCCTCTGGTATTGAGCTGTAGTTATAATAACGCTTACTGCCGATCCGTAGTCTGGTCGGTAGCAAAGAATAAATCAAGAAAATTATTAAACTGCAGAAGAAAAAGACCGTTCGAGTCGTATGACAAAAAGCAAGTTGTATATTTCTAGATCAATTACATTATTTAATTTAGTTATATATATATATTTTATTTTCGCACTAAATTTACATTAACGTTGTTGCCACACAATTTACAGAGAATCGATAACTAATTTTGTATCTTTTAACTGAAACATTATCTTTTAGGACTTTAATACTAAAGAGAAAAGAAATAAATTACTCTGAGGGAAACTACGAAAAACCCTCAATATGGAAAAAAAAAAAAAAAAATAAATAAATAAATAAATAAATTAGTAAATAAATAATAATAATAAATAAATAAATAAGTAAATAAATAAATAAAATATTATTCTTATAACGTGTAACTAAATAACTAAACAATATAAATAAATAAATAATAATAAATAAATGTATATAATAAGATAAAAGCACAATTTAACAGAAAAATAAATAAGTAAATAAATAAATTAACAAGTAAATAAATAAGTAAATAAATAAATAAATAAATAAGTAAATACATAAAAAAATTAACGAATACATGAATATATAAACAAACAAATTTATAAATAAATGAATTATGAATAGGTAAACATATAACTAAAAAAACAAAAAACATATAATAGAATAAAGAAGTAAGTAAACAAATAGTTATGTGGACAGAGACAAGAGAAAAAATATGTTCAAACATTTAATTGGTTTATGAGAGGATTATCTGAAAAAATACAGTTTTGCAAAAATTTGTGTGTCAGCTTAATGATTCTATCGGAGATCAACTCAACATTCGCTCGGAAATGAAGATCCGAGCTAGAATGGTATCTGGGTAGGTTAAGCATCATTTTCAGCAATTTGTTTTGCGACACTTGTAACTTCCTTTTATGACATATTGCACAGTCTCCCCACACTTGGCATCTATAAAGTAGTATGGCTAGAAATACTACTTTATGGATTATGATTTTGTTTATGGTACTTAGCATTGAATTCCTGTTTATAAATGGATAAAGCATCTAGGTAGCAATATTCACTTTATTAATTGTGTCGGAAATGTGTTCCTTGAAAGTCACTTTTTCATCTAGGTGAATTCCCAGATACTTAACACTTGGTTTCCAATCGACTCTTACACCACACACGTTAAGCGGATTGTTGGGCAGATAGCAATTCTTTCTTTTTCGGCTGAAAAAGATTGATTGCACTTTTTCGGCATTAAGCTTGATTTTCCACTTGCTAAAATAATCAACTAATATTCTAATCGCATTTTGCAGGTTAGTCTCTATATTGAGACTAAACTCATGCGATGAAAATATGCCTGTGTCATCAGCGTAAATAGCTGTTTCGCATACTGGGAGCCTTGGAAAGTCAGAGGTGTAAGTATTGTAAAGCACTGGACCGAGGACTGAACCCTGGGGCACCCCTGCGTAAACGTGCTGTAAAGATCATGCTTTGCCATTAACGTAAACTCTAAAACGTCTACTAGTCAAAAAACGTTGTATGGTTTTGACTAGATACAGGGGAAAACCGAAGTCAATCATTTTGTACACAATCCCATTGTGCCAAGCGGAATCAAAAGCTTTATCGATATCGAGCAAAACTAAACCCGTGGATTTGCCTAACGCACGGTTCCTTTTGACATGCTGGTATATTCTGAGCACTTGATGAGACGTGCTGTGATGACACCTAAACCCAAATTGCTCATCAGGGAAGATACGTCTGTCAATAATAAATGTCATAAGCTTCTTTTTAATTACTTTTTCGTAAACTTTGCTGAGGCAACTAAGTAGACTTATAGGTCTGTAGCTATCTGGATTTTGAATTTGCTTCCCAGCCTTCAAAATCGGTACCACTTTCGCAATTTTCCAGGCATTCGGAAAGTATTGAAGCTTAAGGCATGCATATACCAGAAAAGTCACGAATCGTGTCCCTGATTTTGGCAGTTGCTTGAGATATAGGTTTTTAATGCCATCAAGACCGTCTGACTTCCTCAGTCGCAAACTTTTCAGCACATCCACGATTTCCATTTGAGATACGTACTCATCTGGGGATAGGTCACAACTTTGGCAATAAAGCCTATCATAGGCTTCATTTACTAAAGCGTTGGTGTTTGCATCACCAAGGTGCTGGGATACAGCGTGGTTCTTCATAAAGGTTGAACCAAAAATGTCGGCCTTGTTTATGTCCGTGTGAAAAACGTTACCAGAGCTTTGTAGACTAGGAATTCTCCTATTTTTACTCTTAACAATCCTAACTAGATTCCAGAATGGCTTTGCATTTTTGTCTAATAAGCTTAGTTTCCTATTCCATTCTTGGTTCCTGTGTCTTTCAATTTCTGTAGATATGAGTTTATTTAGGTACCTCATCTGGTTGCGAAGGAATGGCAGACGATACCTTTGCCATTGTCTCTTTAAAGAATTTCTAATACGTATGAATTGAAGAACACGATCGGGGATCTTGGTAAAAGTATTATTCCTCACTTTATTCCTCGCTTTCGGGACACTTAAGTCAACCGAACTATGTATATGTTCCGAAAAAACTTCAACAAGACTGTCAATGTGTTCATTAGTGGAAACATTATCTAGGTCTGTTGAAATGTTTCTGAGTCTCGACTTCATTTCTGAACGAAATTGTGCCCAGTTTGCGCGTTTGAAGTCTGGAACATATTGCACTGTTTCTTTACCCGATTTAAGAATTCGACAGAAGACTGGGTTCAGAACTAAGTTCATTTAACGCAACCGGCTGAGAGAGTAAACTAGGTGAATTTGTTATAAAAATGTCGAGTGTAGATGGGAGACCTCTCGAACCAGATGGAATATATGTAGGACTAGACGGAAACAATACAGAAAACGGAATCACATTTGACAAACCTGACAGTAAATTACCACACGCATTCGCTCTATTGCACCCCCAGTCCCTATGTCTACAGTTTAAGTCACCTCCAATGACATAGTCTTCATTTATCGCTAACAGTTTTCTTAAATCGGTGTTTAAATGTTGTCTTTTTTCAGCAGATGAATTACCACCAGGAAAATAGACACAAAAAATTTTGATTGCCCTACCATTATCCAATCTTACCTCTATACCTAAATTTTCTACATAGCGAGTATGAACGATTGGTAAAAGGAAATGTTGAATCGATCTCCGAATTAGAATAACAACGCCTCCACCCCTTCTATCGTTTCTATCTACCCGATAGCATTTGAAATTGGCAGTGGAGAGTTTGGTATCTGATTTTAGCCACGTCTCGTTAACTAAAGCGATATCAACTTTCTTATCAATTAAAAACTTTATAAATTCCACATGTTTTTTCTTAATACCTCTGGCATTCCACGTAATAATATTTATATAGTTAACTGACATATTACTTAACATTAGAGTACAAGAACTTAGTAGCTAATTGTGTGACAACATTAAATTGTTCTACCTTAGATTTGCACGAACTTAGCTTCGTGATCATTTCTATGACAAGAGAATTAAGCTCCTCCATCGTAAACAGATCGCCGCTGGCAGTGGGCGCATTGTTGCTGTTGCTTGATAACACTTCAGGTGGAATCTCCTAAGCGCTTGGTCGTGAAATGTTGGTGTCATCTATACGTTTCGATGCACTTCTCTGAGGTAGAGCGGGAAAATCGTCCACTGACATGTAGTTAATGTTGTTAGTGTTTACATTTACAGCAGTATTTAGCTTTGGGTGAGAGCGAGGTTGAGAATGATTTGTTTTGGTTGCAATTTTCGCTCTCATTTCTAGATATCGATTGCGGCTCACGCATACACTGTCGGTGAATTTATGGTTCCCACTGCAGTTTGCGCACTTGAGAACATCAGCATTCATGCATTCATCTGTCTTATGGGGACCAGCACAGTTCGAGCAGTATGTTTTGATATGGCAGTTTCTCTCGCCATGGCCAAACATTTGACAGTTTCTGCACTGCGTTAATTTGTTCTTTTGTTTTCGCTGAAAACTCCAGTTGACTTGGGTATGGAAAATCGAGCGTATAAATAATTTTACAGATCCACTTTCAAGTATATAATGTAGAAAGTGTCTGAATAGTGTTCGTATTTCTTATTAATAATTTTCACCTCTTTGCACTTAAGACCACGATTGATTAATTCGTTTTTTAATACATTTACATCGAATGTACCTAAGCCATACAAAATGACTTTGAAAGCTTTTTCACCTTTAAGGTCATGTGAGAAGAATTGACAGTTTTCATCTTTTAATTTAAGTTATTTAGTTATTATTTAATTTATTAAGACGAATAATAAAAAGGTTTACAATCCTTAAAAAATAAATATTTAAAAAAAAAATACTACTTCACAATGCCAATGTTGTTTCGCAAAAATTCAAATTTTTCTTTTGCGAGCGGCTTTGTAAAAACATCAGCCAATTGTTCACATGATACTCCGGATTTCTAATTAGCTTAAGGTCGCTTTGGTTGTCGATGCAAAGCATTGGCTTTAGATGTTCATCGCCAAGCAAATCCCGTTTGAGTGCATCAAGCCACATCAATTCTTTGACTGCTTTTGACGCAGCTACATACTCTGCCTCTGTTTTACTAAGTGCTGTATATCGCTGTAACTTAGATGACCAAGAGATAGGACTTCCTCCAAGAAGACAAACATGACCACTAGTTGAACGTCTTGTGGAAAGATCGCCCGCATAATCAGCATCACTAAAAATAGAAAACGAAAGATTTATATTTGAGTTCAATACTATTCCAAAGCCTTTAGTATATTTTAAGTATTTAAAAATACGCTTAACAGCCCTAATACGTTGTGAAGTTGGTTTGTCCAGAAAGCGGCTTACTACTCCAACTGCAAAAGAAATATCTGCCCTCGTTGCGATTGCCAAGTACATGAGGCTACCAACAGCTTCACGAAAAGAAAATGTCAGTTCTGGAGGTGAAATTTCTTCCAAAACACCGGCTTCCAAGATCACTCGGTGTAGAAATAGGGTTTGACTCCAACATACATATTAAACTTTTGAAGTACACGATCGATGTAATTGGATTGGCAATCAAAATAGCACCATCTGGTTTTTGCGTTATTTGAAGTCCAAGATAATAATTTGCTTTGCTTAGCTTCACTTGAAAATGCGTATTCAGGTAATTGCATACGTATTCCACATCATGTTCATTTGGAGCAGGAATTAAACCATCGTCTATGTATAAAGTGAGATAAATTGTCCCCTCCTTACGCTGTAGCACAAAAACACATGGATCAGATTTGCAAACTTGGAAATTAAAAGCAGTTAACATTTTTGTAAAAGTAGAGTTCCATTCCAACATCTGGAAACGTGCTTCAAACCGTATAAACTTTTCATTAGTTTACAGACCCTACTAGATCTGTCGTTATACCCTTGGAGTTGGTCCATAAAGATTTCATCTTTAAGTTCACCATTCAGGAAGGCCCTTTTTACGTCAAACTGGTACAGTACTAAGTGCTTGCTCGCTGCAATAGCAAACATGGTGCGAATTAATGTGAATTTTGCCACTGGGCTAAAAGTTTCTTCATAATCGATACCTTCTTGTTGATTGAAGACTTTTGCAACAAGACGCGCTTTATATCGATAATAACTTGACTTTAATGATTTTTCGATTCGGTGGTGGGTCAATCAAGGTCCATGTTTCATTTTTTTGATTCGCTTGCATCTCCTAATTCATGGCTTTCTTCCAATTATCTGCTTCAGCTGATTCCAAGGCCTCTTTATAAGTCGACGGCTCGAAACAACCGCAAATAAAGTATAGGTATAACCTTCCAAAGCATTAGCATACATCCCTGTGGTTGATCTTGAGTTACTCTGAGAATGACTTCGAAGTTTAGTCCGATAATTTATTGGTGGTCCTATTTGCCTCATTGTATCCTCCTCCAATCCCACTTGCTCCATGCTTTCGACAAATCATTACATTTTGTTGGGAAGCGTCCAGTTTTAAGCGAAATTAGAAGACATATCTTTGGAAGTAATGTTCTGTCGGTGGATCAAGTTTCTATGCTTCTGGACGAACCAAACGTATTTAAGCTATCCCAGTACTGCAAAATTGCTTTAAATTATCGTGAAAGGATCATTAATGAAGATTTCTAAAATCGCTTAAAATAAAAGAAATATACAAATATACATACATATTTTAGTCAATTTTTAATTTTGAATTCATTTAATGTTGTCAATCAGGCAGACGGCAAAGCCATGTTTATTGATTTTTGTTAAAACTTTGTATTAATAGTGAAGTACATAAATAAAAATCTATCTATCTATCTATCTATCTTTCGACAAATCTATCATTTGGCTCTAAATCCTTGTCAATGGTCTCATCTGGCGATGTAAAATATTCTTCTTCAGAAGAAAATTCCCTTTTTGTTTTGACAGAATGATTTTCCTCGACAAAACTAGGTAATTTCGGGTCCACGTGAACGACTGAATACTCCTTGAATAAAACATCTCTTGAAACCTCGACTTTATTCGATCCCCGTATCCACATACGAAAACCTTTTACATTTTCGAGATATCCGACGAAAATCCCGGGATTTGACTTCTTGTCTAGTTTTTGTCTTTTTTCTTTTGGGATATGAACAAATACTTCACTGCCAAATGTTTGAAGATTATCGAAATCCGGCTTTGTAGTATGAAACAATTCGAAAGGAGTTTTCCCTTTTGATGGACTTGGACCAAATCTATTAATCATAAAAACAGCCATATTTACGGCTTCCGCCCAAAGATTGACTGCCAAACTTTTGGCGTGAATTGTCCTCGCAGTTTCGACAATGAAGCGCATGTCCCTTTCAACTCTGCCATTTTGTTGTGGCATATAGGGAACTGTAGTTTGGTCAGAAATACCTTGTCGTTGAAGTAGACTCTCTATTTCCTTATTTTTGCCTTTATAAAACTAAGATATTTCTCAATCATTGCACAGGCTTCAGGCTTTCCTTTAATGAAGTACACTCCTCTATAGTTGGAGAAATCATCCTTAAAGAGAATAAAATATCGTGATCCACCAACTGACGAGGTCTGCATTGGACCACAGAGATCAGTATGTGCCAATCCACCTGCTCGTTTCGCTCTAGAGCTACTACTGGGAAAATAATTTCTATGCATTTTTCCAAAAGTGCATGCATCGCAAAAAAAGGTTGATTATCAACGAATGGAATGCCATTTGCTTTCAGGACACTCCTAATTTGACTAGTACACATATGTCCAAGCCGTTCATGCCAAGTATGAAGCGATTCAACTTTCATCGAAAAACATGCAGACATTAACTCCTGTTGTATCCCAACCTTAAACAGCATCTTGTACAAACGTTGACAGCGAACACCAATTGCAACATTAACTCCATTGGAATTTACGATTTTACATTTCTTTCTAGTCGAGGTTAAGTTGTAGTTCATATTAAGGGCGCTTGCAGAAGAAAATAATTTTATTTTAACATCAGGCACATGATAAACGTTGACCAACCTTTTTTTGACCCGTTCCTTATCATTAAAGCTAAAATATCTATTTCACCTTTACCGCATGCATTTATTGTATTTCCATTTCCTATTGTTATTGGTACTGGATGCTCAAGCTGTACAAATTTGCTGAACTATTCTCGACGAAAAGTCATATGCTCGCTGGCACCTGAGTCCAACACCCAGTCGTCAGCACTAACTACCTCAGCACAACAAGTGCATCACCACAATCATATTCCATTCTGTTTGCATAGTTTAATTGATTCACATTCTTATATTTATTTGGACAGTTAGATTTGCCCATACTGATTGCATACAAAACACTTACCTGAGTGTTTTTTCTTAATTTGGTTGTGGGTTTTGTTGAATTTTGCTGCGTGTGTTTTTCGTGCGAAGAGTGCACTGCCATATTCATTTCCTGACGATGTTAATGATTTCAGTGCATTTAGTCTCGTCTCTTCCATTATTAACCGCGACCTTAGGTTTTCAATGTTTTGACCTTTGATTTCTGTAGATTCCCAGGCATTGAAGACGTGAGCAAAGCGCTTAGGTAACGTCATTAAAATTTTCGCGATAAGCATAGATGGGTAGACCTCTACCCCAGCATCTCTCAATTGTTGCACCAAGCCCTCTAATTTGATCATGTGCGTGGCTATATCATTCATTGGTCTTTTTTGAAAACTATAGAAGCAGTGTTGAAGAAGATTTATAGCTTGCACTAGATTTTTGCTCGTAAACTGATCGTTAAACTTGCCTAACCGCTAAGAATCCTTCGCTAGTTTCTTGAAGTCCGTGCGTGCACAGTATTCTCTTGAAATCTCTTTAGTTTCTATCATTCACTGTCAAGTTTACAATGTTCTCCCTTTTGCTCAAACTGGTGTTTCAATTTCTGAGCCCGTAGAGCGGACATTGATTGTATACTGAAACACAAATTTCGAGCATCTTTTCTTGACAACTCAGGCTCTGCTCTGAACTACAACAAAAAATAACCTTGTATGCCGATGCTTTGAAAAAAAACTCTTGCTGGTCATGGCCGTTAGCAACTGTAAATCCCGAAATTCAGTTTATTTTAATTTCATATTTGAAGTTTCGGTTATGTGACATCTAGAGGGATTCAATGAAAGCGATGGTAGAGACTGCTGAGGTATTAAATCGACTTTAGCTCAGTTTGGCACCAGGGTAGACTCTTAACATCTACTACTTTCAATATACCGCCAAGAAAGCTAACCGAAGCTTAGCGAAGTCCTTCAAAAGCGCATTGAAAAGCTATGGTTGTTGCCTGGGATCGAACTACTAAATACAAAAAAAGCTGTACTTTCTATTTATTATTATGGATTAAAGCTGTAAGAATTTCTTAAAATAAATATATATAATATTATGGATTATGGGACAGGTTTGTTTCGTTGACAAACAGAATTACGCTCGGTTGATGTATTGACCAATTATCTGGTGAAGGTCCATGCATTTTTTTTCGATACAGAGAACAACATTTGCCTACACTATTAATTCATTTTGGCCTGCCAACGTGGGGCAACTGGTTAGCGTGTTGGAATACTGCGCCTAAGGTTCCATGTTCGAATCCGAGAAAACACCAAACGTATGAAGAGAGAATTGATTATTAAGTTGCGGAAAATAATGACGGACGAGGATACAGATCCTGAAACAGCTTTGTTTGACGTCGAAGAAGAACAAGTAAGTACGACGAGTGACATGTCGGCTTTAATGAAATTGCTATCTGAAAAATTCGACGATCAGAATAGAAAATTTGAGAAGCTAAACAATTCTTTAGACCAACAAAAGAGACCACGCCAAGCTCGTGGAACAGATCGCCAACAACTGGGTGAGCAGATTTGGCGTGCCCATGGAACTGCATTCTGACCAGGGACGAAACTTCGAATCGAAGATATTCCAAGAGGTATGTCAACAACTAGGATTCAAAAAGACGAAAACTACCCCGCTTCATCCACAATCCGACGGTATGGTAGAGCGCTTCAACGGAACCTTAAACGAACATCTCTCCAAGGTCGTAGAAGCGATTGGGATCGACAAATTCCTCTCTTCTTGATGGCCTACTGAAATGCAGTGCACAGTACTACTGGACATACTCCATCCGAAGTCTTGTTTGGTCGAGCAGTTCGGCTACCTAGTGAGGTGAAGTTTGGATCCCCTAACGATGAGCCCAAATGTGAAGAGGACTACGTGGCCGACCTCAGGGAAAGAATTCGAGACATACATCAGAGGACCAGGACGAAGATAAGGATAGCGAGTGACCACATGAAAACCAGGTACGACACAAAGGCAACAACGTCCAGCTTCCACGAGGGAGACCTAGTATGGTTGTACAACCCACACCGGCAAAAGAGGAGGCACCTAAGCTACAGCAAGACTGGGAGGGCCCTAATAAAGTGGTCACACGCATCAATGACGTCGTCTTCCGGATCCAGCGTGGAGTAAGAGGCAAGATGAAAATTGTCCACCTGGATCGTCTTCATCGTTATCAGGGTAGTAATCCAGATGATCTTGTTTGGGACGAACAAGTTTAAGAGGGGGGCAGTGTAGTATCAAGTACATCGTCAGGTACTGCGTACAACGATATCTATTGCCTGCTAGTAGTAAATATTCCCACCTGATGAGCTTACGTTCCACAATTGTTCCACACAATATCCCAATTATTCCAGGATCATCAATTCATCCCGAGCGACATCTAGCATTTTCTAGAAGGACTTGTATTTTATATAAATACCCATACCACAACCATCGTGGACACAGTTTTTTATAAGTGCATACAGCGATTACAAGAGGGAGATTAGTCCAGTAGTGAAAACAAGCGGCGTATTGAAAGTAAATTTGTAGCGGCAGTTTAATTTGAAATAAATAAAGAATAAAGTGATTGAATACTGCGTTGAAGTAAAGTTAGTAGTTGACAATAAATAAACAGTGAAATACACAAAAGACAGATTTATTTAAACGAACCCCGGCAAGAATATTACAATATTGTCTGCACCACAACGCACAACAGAACAACTGAACCCAAACGATGCTTGCACAAACATATTGAAAATGTAAGAAGCTACAAATACTTTGGGGTAGAACTCGATTGTTTCTTCAAATGGGATCTACACTTAGTACAACTGTGCAAACGACTTCGGAGAGCTGTCTATGCCATACATGACCTAAGCAACTTCAGTCTGTACTAAGATATGGTATACTAGCATGGGACAATACGACTTTAAACTACTTAATTGCAGAACCAGATTTTAAAAATTTTAATACACGAAATATGGAAATTGGTGAACTTAGATCCTTTAACCCCTCGGGGGGCATAGGGCGTCAACCACGCCTGCGCGCCATCTTGTTCGAAGTTCTGCAACGCGTTTGAGCTGCCTCCAACTCATTCCTAAAGAGCTCGATTCCTCCTCAACTGTTCTGCGCCACGTTTGCATAGGGCATCGCGCTATTCTGCCTGCCTGGGTGAGCGAATTCCACTGCATGGCGTATTTCGCAATGGAGTTGTCTTCGCGCCGTAGGGTGTGTCCAATCCATTGCCACTTTCTTCTTCGTATAGTAATGCTTATAGGTTCTTGGCCCGTTCTCAGATAAAGTTGTTCGTTAGAGATGCGGTTCGGCCAAAAAATCCTCAAGATGATTCTTAAGCATTTGTTTACGAAGACTTGCAGCTTTCGTGTGTTAATGGTGTCCACCTTCCAAGTACTGCACCCATAAAGCAGCACTGATTCTACGTTGGAGCGGAACAGTCGCAGCTTGGTTCCTAAGCTGATAACATTGCTTCTCCAGATTTTAGATAGCATTCCGAACACAGCTTTAGCCTTCCCGATTCCGCTGCACACATTCTAAATAACACTTCCTAAATAAAGAAAGTTATCAACTTTCACGACTTCCTGTCCGGCAATGTAAAGTTGAGCGCGGTTGTTAGAAGAAGTGCTCAGGGCTTTTGTTTTGGCTGTGTTTATTTTTAGCCCCACTTTGTTTGCCTCAGCTTCTAGATTTTGGGCCATCAGATGAAGATCCATTATCCGATGTGAAAGTAGACAAACATCGTCAGTGTAATCTAGGTGTTTAAGGTAAGATGTCATAGTCCAACGAATTCCATAATTAGCTTCCGTCAATGCTGCACGGAGTACATCGCTGATAACCACCAAAAACAATAGTGGTGACAGTATGCACCCTTGACGTACTCCACTTTGGACTTCAAAATCCTCCGACACCTTACCATTGTGCACGACGTGACACTTACCGCCCTCGTATGTAGCCTTGATAATAGCTATAAGTTTTTCTGGGATGCCTCTCCTGCGCAAGGCCAACCAGATCGCATCTCGATTCAATCTGTCGAAAGCTTTCTCGAAGTCGATAAACATTAAATGTAGCGGAGACCTATACTCAACGCATTGCTCGATAATGATCCGTAAGGTGTTTATGTGGTCGATGCAGGAGGATCCAGCGCGAAAGCCTGCCTGTTCGACATCGAGAGTTGAATCTAAATGTTCTTTAATTCGTTCTAGAATTATTTTAGCTATTATTTTAGCCACGGCTGGAAGAACGCATATACCTCTCCAGTTACCGCAATCCATCAAGTTTCCCTTCTTTGGAAGTTTAATGATCATCCCCCCTTTTCCACTCCTGTGGAAATTGTTCGCTATCCCAAGCTCTCCGTATTAGGGGATGCAGCAAATCTGCCGATGTATTTGGCGCCGCTTGAAATAGCTGGGCAGAGATGCCATCAATACCCACCGCCTTGTTCTTCTTGAGGGACTTGATTGCTGTTATTATCTCGGTTTTACTGGGAGGTGCGGTGCGAATTCGGGAATTTATTGCTTCGAACTGCTCATTCGAATTCAAGATCATACCGCCATCGTCTAAGTGATTTAGCACTGTAGCAAAATGTTCTCTCCATCTAGTGAGCTGATCCTCATCCGAAATCAGAAGGTTACCGTCTAGACTCTTTACTGGATGTTGTTTGGAGTTTCAATTACCGATGAGCTCCTTAGTGATGCTATAAACAGTCCTACTGTCGCACCTACTCGCTGCTTCTTCAGCCCTTTAGGCCAGTGAGTTGACATATTGACGTTTGTCACGTCTCACACTACGCTGCACTTCTTTCTTCTTCGCACGGTATTGGGTTTCAAGGTCGGTTCTCTCTACTGCTGAGGCCGCTGCAATCCGAGCCTTGATTGCTGTACGCTCATCGATCCGTCTCCAGGTGTCTGTAGAAAGCCATGTGCGGTGGTGTTTCTGCTTTTTACCGACATACATGCGTGCCCCAGTCGCAAAAGCATTTTTCACAGCACTCCAGTGATCATCCATGTTCTCTTGCAATATGCTGCTGATTGCTTCTGCTTCTAAGGCAAGATGGTCCCTGAACTGTTGGCGCACTTGGGGAACCTTGAGCCTGTCGATATTAAATCTGATGACGTTAAGTAGATTTGAGCGGTTGCTGTTGACGGATGCAGTACGAAGACGTAAATGAGCTACCATAAGATGGTGATCTCGTTCTAGTCCGACGTCAACTCCACGTCTGTTTCGGACGTCCAGGAGACAATTTCTAAAGCGGCGACTGATCGCAATGTGGTCGATCTGGTTAGATGTTCGTTGCCTATCAGTAGAGACCCAACTGATTTTGTTGGAGGTGTTATGCTTAAACAGCGTACCTCCGATGACTAGGTGGTTGGTATTGCAGAAGATCGCAAACCGCTCACCGTTATCATTACGGTCTCCCACGCCGTGAACTCCCATCACGTGCTTAAACATGGTGTTGTCGCTACCCACCTTGGCATTGAAATCTCCCATCACCATTACGATATCCCCATTAGGCGTTTGGTTGTAGGCTGCGCCTAAGTGGCTACAAAAATTATCCTTTTCATCCTCAGTCGCGTCTAGAGTCGGAGCATAACACTGTATGATGGTAATTTTCCTAACTCTACTCGGGAACCTAGCCGTCAATATCCGGTCACTATGGGGTTTCCAGGATATGAGGCTACTACGTGCTGCTGGATTTAGCATGAGTCCAACTCCGGAACTCCGTGCACTTCCAGCTGGTTTACCAAAGTAGAGCATCACAGTGCTTTTTGTTGGGGAGATGTTTTCCCCAGCATCGTACCATCTTATCCCGCTCAGCCCTAAGATGTCGATTTTATACCGTGCGAATTCGCGCTCCAATTGGAGGAATCTGGCGTTATAAGGCCCTTCCTTAAGTGAGTCCAGGAGGGTCTTAACGTTCCAGAATCCGATCGTTGTCCGTGTCCGATAGCCAAAGGTCGTCAACAAATTATCCGTCCTTATCCAAAGCGATTGTTTCCGTTTCGGAGCAATAGTTTGTTTTACGGTTGCAGCTCGCTGGGCCACAGACCAACCGACACTTATCCTGTTTTTTTGCGCAGGAAGCTCGCCGTTCGTCCTCTCCCGTTAGCAATTTCCGAAGAAATCCCCAGATGGCACCACGAGGAGGTGGGAGTAGGGCTTACTAATAGAGCTGCTAGGTTTTCGGCTGCAGTGGCTCTTTCTCGTTACTTAGCGGACCAACACCTATCGGGAGATGCTGCCCCTACGAGGCCTTTGTTAGTCGTTTGCCAACTGCTTGAATTCATCATTATTGAGGAATACTACTATGATCAACAGTACAAGCGGCCTCTCGAATACTGTGTTAACACTAAACGAAAAGCACAAGGTTTCCTGCAAACACCAAGGTACAACCATTCGAACGGTAGACAACAATTATTATCAGTTCCAATTCCTAACGTTTTCAACTGACTTCCTAGGGAAAGAAAAAAAACTTATAAATGAACATCTACTGAAAAAATTATATCCATAGCGTTCTATTAAGTTTCCATTATTAAATTTGTTTTATATCAATAAGCACTAAAATTAACCTTTTATAAAACTTCAGTAATCTTAAGATTTTGTATACTTTCAAATTATTTATTTATTTTCCATTTTTGCCAAGAATACATAGTAATAAATATTTTTAATGAACAACCTTCTGCATAAAAGCCTCTTAAGAGCTTCGCAGATTCATCCTGTAAGCAATTAAAAATTGAATTAGAAAAAAAAAATATATAAAAATTAATAACAATCTCATGGTATGAACGAGAAACTGCATTTTGGTTACTCTACAAGTAAAATGGGGATGGCTATGGTGCAGTCGTAACGTCATCGATTGCCTTGCCACGCTAATGGTTCATAGTTCAAATCATGTTGTCAGTAAGCATTTATATATTTATTTCACATGAAATAGGGAGTCAGTCCGATCAAGCTTTTCGATCATATGGGTGGAACATTTTTTTATGACATCAAGTAGTCGAGAAAAAAATACTGTGAATAAGAAGCAAAGACGAAAACAATAAAAATCTCCCCCGCTATCTGGCCACCCCCAGAGTTTTTCTGAAACATAGAATCTGATTTCAAGCCACTACACCAATCTTTCTATCTCCCTCTATCCTTTCCAACGCCCGCACTGTGTGAAACGTTTTAAGGGTTTTAATAATGCCTTGAGTGCGCGCAAGTAATAAAAATAGCGTGGATGTTGAGTAATATGGAGCGGGGTGATCTTGCAAAAGATAGACTAATAGATACGAAGGTAGGTTGTTAATTATGGTTTCGAAAAGCAGTAGAAGCGTTCTGCAGTTGATATACGTATTTAAACACCACCCCAGATTGGTCTTAGAGAATCTTGATATGTTATCTCTCCATTTAAGATTGCAAGTATAGCTGACAATGTTGTTGAAGGCAACAGGCAATCTTTGTCTTATTTGGGCGCTGTGACTACAAACAATTTCACATCCGTAAGTTATAAGGGGAATGACAGTCGACTTTGCTAGCAGCATCTATGTTCTTATTAGTAAAGTGCTTGGACATTCATAGATTTCTAAGAACTATATATATTCTGCCAATAACTTGTTGGAGATGGTCATCACAGGAAAGGGTTTTTATGAATATGGTATATCCCAAAGTTTTTGCATTTATCAACATACTTGATTGGGGAGATTCCAATAATTAGGTAGAAAATAGGTTTATCGCTTAAGATATGAGATGATTCCTTAGAAAAAAAGGGTTTTTATGAATATATCCCAAAGTTTTTGCATTTATCAATATACTTGATTGGGGAGATTCCAATAAAAAGGTAGAAAATAGGATTATCGCTTAGAATATGAGATGATTCCTTAGAAAATACATTTTATATTTTTAAGAAAACATATCACACCTGTGGACCTGGAGGCACAGGCGACTGTTTAGCGATCAATTATTTCAATCTTCCCCATTAAACGTATTTATCTATTATTTATTTACTATGATAAAGAGGAAACGTGTGTGTGTTTGTAACTTTTGTAACTTTTTCACACAAAAACCTAACACGTGTAGGAATAAATAGGATTGTGTACGGTCAATGAAATAAAAGACAGGTGATGGCTTCTTTTCTTCACAATAGAATATCAAGCTTTATTTAAGTGTAGATTTTATACATTTTTTGGTAGTCGGTTTTATTCTAATAAACATTTCTACTAATCGGTTTTATTCCAAAAAAGAAATTAATCGTAACCGCAAGTGTTTTAATAAAATTAACTCTCATATAAATATTATGGCGATTGGTCAAAATTAGGCGCCAGGTTTAAATTATGTAAATTATTAGATATTTTGTCTCAACAGATTGATAAAGATGTTAAAAATGAAGTAAGTAGGATAAAAAATTACAAAACAAAAAATAGCATTTAAATCTTTTTAAAATTGTATGACAAATGCAAATCTCTCCACAGACCCACACGTAAGATGAATAAGCTATTTGTACTGTACTTATATTGCTGTACAGTAAGACAAGATAATCTAATTTTCAACAACCTATTCCCGTAAACGCCTCTCACCAACCCATAGGAACTACTTCCTTTGCAACGAGCTTGTCACACAAGTTTCATCTTTGCGTGCTTTAGGTGTAATCTGCGATAGGGAACTTGACTTCCGTTCCCATATCGACCACATAATAAATGGAGCCAATTTTGCACTTGGCTTTTTAAAACATTGATTCAAGAAATTTTCGAACGCCTACGTCACCAATCTTTCCTTGGACCTATCCTCGATATGCTAGCCAAGCTTGGTCGCCACACTACGCTGTCCACATCCGACGTATCGACGCCATCCAGCGCAGGTCTATCCGTTTCGCCCTACGCGGTCTCCCTTGGATTTTTAGATACAACTTGCCTCCCTACTCTGATCGTTTAAAACTCATAAATCTTCAGTCTCTAGAAACTCGTCACGAAATGGCGGACTAACTCTTCCTTCATCAGCTACTAATTACTGGTCAAAACAAGAACTCTTACCCCGAGTCTCCAATGGCAATAATTCATTGTAAAAAATATGTCAAGCAATCGAAATTTCCAATGGAGACCGCAAATCAAATGAATTATTTCAAGAAATTTGCGGTCTCCATTGAAAATTACAATTGCTTGACATATTTCTTGGAATGAATTATTGTCAGTGGAGACTAGGGGTTAAAAGTTTATTTATAATTACGCAAAAATTGTTCCAATTTATACCCATAAATCTTATACGAGTAGTTAGACATTGATCTTATACGAGTATTTAGACACAATACAAATTTATTTCCGGGCGAAGCTGGGTATAACAGATACCATATACATAATAAACAAATTTTAAATGCGAGACGGGCCTTGTGTGATAACTTGAAAATACACGAAACAACTGTTGTACCGACATCGGCCCATCTGTTGTATGCAGCACACACAGACATTTTATTCAGCCATTTTACACATACCCACCATATAATTTCCATACATTCTGTGCATGTAACAGCGGTTGTACAGTCAAGACCATGTGACCATGTGGATACACACTATACAAATATCGCATACAACAGCAAAGCTGTCAAACCGTTGGTACAACAGTTGTGTCGTGTATTTCCCACTATAGAGAACGTGTTGGCCGATCTGTCGAGTTTCTCGTATCAATCTGATTTTCGTATTTATCGGATATGTCGCATTTGTTATAGTATTCATTGCCAAGTTCTTTAGGAATAGACTTCTGAAATTGTACAAATGCCGACGAATTTGAATTTACGCGACTATTAAACCGAATATTGCAAATTGGCAAAGCGTTTTCTGGATTCCATGCGCCTCTATCCTGTGGCATTAATATCCTTCGAGATTTGGCTCAAATGAAATGAACGACTATCAATGTTTTACTATAAATCCTTACACTACTTCATGTCCCCTTCATTTATTATCAAGGCTGAAAACTACTTTACCTGTTTTTCACGTTTCGTCCGAAATGGTTGCTTGGTTCACCACGTAAAAGGGCACTTACTAAATCTCTTTTTACTTTCAATTAAAATAAAGACACTACCCGCTGTCATTCAACCCTCTTAAGTGCGAGTACATCCAATGAACCACTGGGGCTCGCCACTCTCTCTAAGTAGACTTCATTGCATAGCGGCGTGAAGGTTCTCTCTCTATCTAACTAAACAATGATTCGCAGTAAAAACTTTGATTCTAAAAGTATCACAACCCGAATGAACTCGCCAGCACACTAACAACAACAGTAACATTAACCGCAACCGGCGATATTAGCTCCCTTTATTCCACCAGCTTTATGTCCACTTTGCACCACCAAACAGAATGACTTTTTCATCCCTCTACTTTTCGCTACAGTTCGCGTACACCATCGCCTTTATCTTTATGGACGGCTAACTGCTGCCGGTGCTCTCAATCCCTTATCGGCGAAACAATATGGACGACACTTAAAGTGACAATTTTGCAGCCTCTTTCGCCTCCCATCTCCCTCGTTGGATTCTTCCGTTTCATGCTTATTCACCAACATTTAGATGGCTTAAGGATGAAGTTAAAAGGACTTAAGTCCTCATATTCGTCGGATTTTGCCGCATTTAATTATCACAAATTTACACTGTCGAATTAAATTCAGACGAATACAAGATGTGTCCTTGATTTAGATGGATGGGAGGCGGGTTGGGGGGGTGCGTTCACATGCCTCTTCATCGCATGTCCTGGAACATTTAAATTTTAATTAAATTGAGGTAAACAAAGCATGCTGAGAAAAAAAAGCAAAGCTCGCACAAAAACTAGATATATGCATGTGTCTATTCAAGGACGATTGCTGGAAGCATGACGGAGTATGCTTACAACAATATCACCACAATATCACTACTACCTACAAGTTGACCTTGCATCTGCCGGGAGACACTATGTCGCACCCTAAAAACACGACTATTTTAGAATTGAACACAGCAATGAGGGCAAAGAAGGATGACTTTTGATAAGCCGACTGCGTCCATGGTTCTACCCAGTGCAGCTCTTACAGCAATAGCAAATAAACAAATCAATCCTTGATTCGTGTTGAGTGACAGCGGGGTTGCGGCAGGCGAGTCCACAGAGCATACAAAACATAACCATGAGCTTTCCCCACCCCCTTATCATCCGACTGGAAGCCTTTTGAAAAAAAACTGCGCGAAAATTTCCTGCGTAACAGCATCCTTTGTATTCTTCCAAGAAAAGCTCCTTTCTCCATGGTTACATCACACAGAAGCACCTATTTCCATGAATTGGCAGAACTTTCGCTCTTCTCACATCGTCTGTGATTGCGTCTGTACCACAAGGACCACTGTGATACTGTTATCCATTCCATTCAGTTCCAATTCGGTATTTGAAACGTTAACAAGCAGCAGCAAGGAGTTGTGAATCTCGGGCGTTTTGCATTCGATATCGCGCTTTGCTTTCAGCAGACACACCGCTCTATGTGACAGAATTTAATGTGATTTAAGGAGTTGTCTCTTGAAAGGATAATTAATTTTCTTTTATTGTCACGCGTTGCATAAAGAACGAAATAGTTCATCATAACAGTTTTGTTTGTGCTCGCGCTTTATCCTTTCTTGCTTTTTTTTTTTTTTTGCTTAAATTTCATGCTACGAGTACATCCTTTTATCCTGCAGCGGGACCGAAAAAGAGTGTGTCGATAGCGGGAGGGTGTGTGTTTTCTACAAAAAAAAAGAAAGGAAAAGAAAATTGTTTCCCGTTTTCCATATCTGTTTGGGGAAGTGTTGTTATTGTTTCGTTAAGCGAAGGAATGCGTCGTTTGTGCATTTTACTAGAGTAGGTCAAGACGACGAGAACGTCGAGGAGTGTGCGAGAAACCGGGGATTGTACTCGTGTGTATACACAATGTGCTTTCAATGAAACGTTTCAGTGCGTTGCTTTTATGAATTTTTTTTTTTTTTCTGAAATAAAGTCCTTAAATACAAATAATAAAATATTAAAAAAAAAAAAAACAAAAAAATTTAAGAGACATTTCGGGATATGGTTGAAAATCGAGTGCATTTAGTGCGTTTTCATTGAGTAGAGTGGCTGGAGAGAAGTGTGATACATTTTTCTGTGGATTATACTGACAAGAGAAGGATAATTTATCATACAAGGATTTCACAAACTGCAACAGAGAGGTAATTCATTAAGCTAAATAAAAAAGTGTATTTTATCATTGAATGGATGTTTTGTGCTCCCAAATTGAATCAAATTAAATGAATAAGTTGTTTCCTGATGGAAGCTGTCTGGATGTGGGTGTCCTTCTAGGAAGTAATTATATTCCCCACGCAGAACAATCTGCAATCAGAGCGTGACGGGCGGTCGTCCCTCATTAAACGATGTATTGGAGAGAAATTCTTTGCTGATCTCAGCAATTCAGAGAAAAGACATTGAATGGTTCTATTTTGTTACTGATGGGTTGGGGGGTTGTAGACTTTTAAATTCTCTCGAAAATGTCTCGGGGACGGTGGTCGGTTTTAAATTTGATCACATTAATGGAGCAGTTTGTTTCTTGGAAACCGGTGGAGGAGTCCTTTTGAAGTTTGAAGCACCGATCTAAGTCCCTGTAATATCCAATTGGTTATACTTTTGTTAAGAGCTTTTTACCCGGAAACGTTTTTTTTGATGTGGCTTAAAATAATGTCCACTCAAGAGGACCAATATGTAAAGGAATGGTTATTTTTGGGGAAATAACATTTTATCCGGCGAAGCAGAACCTACGACAGTTATGGTTTTAGCCACCAACGGTCAACTGAGCTATCCCTTGATGTCTTCTTCGGTCAATTTTCCAACATCACCATCGAAAGTTTCGAGAAATGTAGAAAATTATCTTTTTCTTAAGAAGCAAAAGTACCTAGGTAGCAAGAGTTGTATTTTTAGAAAATATCTAAAAGTAGCAAGAAAGCAATGAATGAGTTCCAGCAAGGGTTTGGTGCTCTGTGACCCAATAAACTCTACTAATGCCTATTATGCTGAGCTAAAATACTTCGAAAAAAAGAAGAAATAGCTTTATATACTTAAAGCAGCATTGTGGCAGCGCTGATTACCTTTTTCTGTCATACGTGCTCTCTTGTTGTGAGTTGTAGCTGAAAGAAGATATAACATACATATGTATGTCACACATCAATTTTGTGATTAGCACTCACCTAGGTACACGTTATAACTTGTAGTATGTAATTTTTGCAAGCTTAAGTTTATTTTCATATTTCTACAGAATACTAGAATACGATTTTGGTATTTTATTTATTAATCCTTAATAATAATTATCCTCGGTAGGCCTAGAAATAGACGGTTGGATCAAGTCCTGGGGCTCATTTCTTCTGATGAGTTGGAGCTAATGGCCGACGATCGAGGAGGATGGAGAGTCCACATGTGCATTCTACGCCGCGCCATGTCCCTCTTAAAGGATTAGAGGGTTATTGTAAATCTTTACAAATAATAATAATTATTGCATCAATCAACCGACAAGTCCTCCTTAATGACGGAATATAAAAGTACAGAATTATTGCTGACTAACATCGCTCTCCCTATATCTTCTAGCTTAGGAAACATTTATTTTTATTTTTTCATAACTTCTTCAGGATGGTTAGAGGAGGCCGCTCCAATACCACAGAACTCTAGATACTTTCTTTCCAGCTTCTTTTTCTTTCTTTCCAGCTTTCACCTGGGAGGATCCACGTCAGGCGAGCGCAATGTATGCTTTTGCGATCCGCGTGCAGGCTGCACCCACTCGATGCAGCTAGCCCCTTTACTTAACCTAAGCTAGGAACAATTTTGCTGCAATGATGTGAATCATAAAACCGAAATAAACATTACCAACATTATTTTTTTTTTTAACGTCAATGCATGTATAAATTACCGTTAGGATAACTCTGATAGTAGGGGCGGCTTGAGCAGATATTAAAAAAGTAGATCAAAGGGCATGGTAGCGTACATTTATTGGCTGTGATCAATACGTATAAGCTGTATTTCAAAGTAATTTCATTCAAACAGCTTAAACAGAGTTCCTTAATTCCAAATCTATTAAATAATATTGTCTTTTGTGGGTCCCGCGGCGGAGTGGTTAGTATGTCGGTCGGTGAAATGTTGGGTTCTTCTACGAACTACGTGTTGCCGATAAACTTGCGGAGGGCCTACACTGCTGCAAGGACCAATCTGCAAACTGCTGCAACCATCAACCAAATCGACAACATTGCGATTGACGCAATGTCCTCTTTCAGTATTCTGGGTGTCCGCACTTTCCGAGGATCACTACTAGCTGTGACCAGGGTGCGGCTGCGGATATCCAGAATGGAGCGAAACCGACAAAATACTGTGAGGAAGTTTGGCGTCGGTCGGACTGCTAGAATCACAATAGACTGCCAGAGCCATTGCCGATCGAGTCTCTTTTAATTTCAATCTAAGTCGAATGCCGCCAACAGCAAATGCGGAAGACCAGTTGCCAACAACCCATCAGAGATACCGCCTCTGACGTACTGGATTTCTCTCGGCCGATGATGAACCTCAGCATCGTTTGCCTCTGAAGAAAGGATAGCCTCTGAACTCTGCCAACTAAAGAGGTTTAAGTCTTCCCAATATCGCATATAAGATCCTGTCTGCCGTATAACGCGAACGCCTAAAACCGATCAACAGTACGATTTCAGACCGGAAAGCCCGCCATTAGCCAAATATTTACACCACGGCCGATCTTGCAAACAACCCATGAATATAAAATCGTTACGCACGTCCTCTTCATCGATTTCACAGTTGCCTATGACAGCGTGTATAGAGACGAGTTATACAGAGCCGTGCCTAGTATCGACATGCCTGCCAAGCTGGTCCGTCTGTGCAGGACGTCGATGAAGAACTCTCGCTGCTCCATCAAGTCGGTAGAGAACATCACCAAACTGTTGGATGTGAAGAAGGGTCTTAGACAATGTGACGCGCTATCATGCGATGTTTCACATAGTACTTGAGAGAATTGTACGAAACTCATAAGCCAACACCGGAGGTACAATCTTTTACAAGTCTGTACAACTACCCACTTACGCCGATGACATTGACATAATCGGACCGTCAACGAGGCATTTACGAGTATTGAGATCGAGGCAGTAAAGATGGGTTAAGCGGTCAATGAAAGCAAAACAAAATATATTACTTACTTACTTAGGTGGCGCTACAGTTCGGAGTGAACCTGGGCCTCAATCAACAAGCCTCTCCATTTAGCTCGGTCTTTAGCTAGTTGCCTCCAGTTGCGCACTCCAAGTTGGTCGAAGTCCCCTTGAACTTGTGCGCGCCACCTACGGCGATGATTCCCTCTAATGCGTCGTCCCTCGGGGTTAGATTCGAAGACTCTGCAGGCCGGAGCGTTGGTGTCCATTCGCTCTACATGTCCTAGCCATCTCAGACGTCCAATACGCAGTTTTTTGACTAGGTCGATGTCGCTGTACAGCTCGTATAGTTTGTGATTGAATCTTCTCCTCCAAAACTCGTCAACGCAAACGGGACCGAAAATCTTACGAAGAATTTTTCTCTTGAAGCGACCAAGGATATCTTCATCCTCTTTTAATAAAGTCCATGTTTCAGCGCCGTAAAGCAGGACTGGGATGATCAAGGTCTTATATAGAGTCTCCTTAGTTGTTCGAGATAGGGCTTTGCTGTTGAATTGCCTTATAAGCCCAAAAAAAACAGCGATTGGCAAGAGTTATTCTTCGATTGATTTCTGCACTGATTTTGTTTGTTGAATTTATAGCAGAGCCAAGGTAGACAAAGTTTCTTACTACCTCGAAGTTATAGCTGCCCACGGTGACGTTTTGTCCAATTCGTCGGTGTTGGCTTTCCCTTCTTGTTGACAGCATATATAAACAAAATATATGCTGACTACAAAGAAGGACACCCAATATCGGCATCTTGGACAGAACACCACAACAGATAGATATAATTTTGAGGTAGTAAAGGACTTTGTCTACCTAGGCTCTATGGTGAGCTCCGCAAATGACATCAGTGGGGAGATCAAACAAAGAATTACTCTTGCCAATCGTTGTTTCTATGGGCTTAAAAGACAATTGAGCAACAAAGCCCTATCTCGAACTACTAAGGTAGTTCTTTATAAGACACTAATCATCCCAGTTCTACTGTATGGCGCAGAGGCGTGGGCTTTGTCAAAATCGGATGAGGATGTCCCTAGTTACCTTAAAAGAAAAGGTTTTCGAGTGATCTGTGATCCCATCTGCATAGACGGTGAGTTGAGAAAAAGGTACAATGCCAAACTATTTGGCCTATATAATGACATCGGCCAGAAGAGTTCACAATTCACATACATCGACTAAGATGTGTTTTCCACCCCGGAATTTCTTCGAATCCACCTTGGATGGACAGCGCAGTAGAAGTTGGGATCGCGGCAGGTGGCGCCTACCAGTGGAAAGACACTTCAATCAGCATCTGGCAGCTAGTTTGTAACCGGGTTGGCAGGAGAAGTTTGCTGGCTAAGGCCCAAGTTTACGCTAGACTATATCGCCATCTAAGTAAGTAAGTAAGTAAGTTATTTCCTCCATGGGTTTATTTAAGAGAACAGATAATTTTACACCGATTCTTGTCTGTGCCAGCTCAAATAGAGTTTCTATATAGTAACATAACATGTGAATCTGTGAGGCTGTGTGCATTACTCCCATTGCTGCCGTGGGGCACGTTTTTATTGCCCCCGTAATACCCAGACAGGCTAGATGATAGATTTTATTCAACTTGACCTGTACGGTTTTTTGCCACCAAGCCAACGATACACAATAGTTTGATAATGGCGCTGTACGTCGAGTGTATATTATCTTGGGTTTTAGCGCCTAAGTTTTACCGTGTATGCGCTGGCACATAAACACTGCTCTTGTCGCTTTCTCGGTAACATTGTTCAGGTGTGAATTCCAGATGACCGTCTTGTCAAGGATAATATCTAGGTATTTTTCTTCCCTGGATATGTCGATTGGGCCTTTTTCCAGTGTAATTTGTTTAAGAGTGTGATTCCTTTTCCTGGAAAAGGGTACATGTACAGTTTTTCCGAAATTAATGGTAAGTCCATTTGTCCTGCACCAATTGGAAGTTAAATTGAGGACACGTTACATTAGTTCAGAAACGATATCGTCGTATCTGCCCTTGACGCTGAAGGCAATGTCGTCTGCATATCCTTGTACTTTGTAACTCGATTTTTCAAGTAGTTCTAGGAGTTCGTCAATAACTAAGGTCCAGAGCAGTGGGAGAGGACTCCTGCTTGCGGGCATCCTCGGGTAGCTGTTATGGTTTTATGCTACCCTCCACACTCGATTCTTATCTTCCTGCTACGTAGCATGATAAGGATCCAGTTTATGACCAGGTGAGCGATATTTTTCTTAATCATAGGCTTTTTGATAGCCTCAAAGTGTTTTCGAAGGCTCCCTATATATCTATGAAGGCACATTAGGCTGTTTCCTTGGCACCTAATGATTTGCTTATCAATAGCGTTAAGTTGTGAATGGCTGTTTCCGTAGACCTGCCAGGTTGATAGACAAATTGATTTGCATACTTACTTACTTACTTAGGTGGCGCTACAGTTCGGGGTGAACCTGGGCCTCAACCAACAAATTGGTTGCATGCTCAGGATCATTTATAAGTTACTTTTCCCTTATATGATGATCGACAATTTTCTCCATTGTTTTCAGCAGAAAGGAACTGAGACTAATGGGGCGAAAGAATTATGGCGGAGCAGCCTGCTTTGTCGCCTTTGGAACGGCCCATTTTACATTTATTTTTGATATGTAGCCTAGTGTGAGGCTGGATCTAAAAGTTCTTATGAGGGTGGGAATTAACAGATTTTGTCCTTGTTGTAGAAGGCTGGGAAATATGCCATCTACACCCGGTGATTTAAATGGAATAAAAGTGAATAAAGCCCATCTAATGTGGTTGGCAGTAAAGATTCTACCAGATAGGCTATAGTCTCGTGTAAAAGGGATGAGAACCTCGTTCTTCAGGTGTTCTGGGAAGACAGCACAATCGGATATACTCGCACAGCCTGGAAAGTAGGTATCAAGTAAAACCTGACAGGTCTCCTCAGGACTGCTGCTGAATTCCGCATTTTGTTTCTTTAGGGAGCCGAGGTGCTTGGAGTGACTCTGGGCTAGGGCCTTTTAAAGGCGAGCCGCAGCGAGGAAGCTTTCAATTGTTCGCAGTGAGTTCTCCAAGATTCGCGTTTAAATTCTTTAAGTTCATTGTTATAAACTGTTAGAGTTCCTTTGTAAAAACACCATTCGCCATTAATATTAGCTCTATTGAATAGCTTTATAGTTTCACGCCTAAGTGACTCAAAACGTTTTTTCCACCACGGGCGTAGCGGCTGGTCTTTTTCTTTGTTTCGGCACAACTGCCTCGTAAGCGGCGGAAATGGTGTTCTGCCTCGAATTCCAACTCTGAAATCGTATGTATAGGGTTCGAGGCGTGATTTAGTTGTGCCTCGAGGATAAACCGATAGAAATTCCAATTAATATGCCTAGGGTTCCTGTAATTTAACGTGTCATTTATGAAGACCCCTGTATCGAATCTAATGTGGTTATGGTCCAACATGGAGACCTCGTCAGACACGTGCCAGTTAGTGATGAAATTATATATGAACGGGCTTGCTAAAGTGAGATCTAGTACCTCTTGGCGAATGATGTTAATAAAAGTAAGAATGTTTCTCTTATTTACCACCACCACGTTGTTAGTACATACAAATTCAAAAAGCGATTCACCTCTATTGTTAATGTCCAAACTGGCCCAGGTGGCGCGATGGGTGTTAGCGTCACAGCTGATGATCCGTGGTAACTTTCTGGCACGGCTCTAAGCTATAAGTACCCTATTTTGTTCGGTGGTGCCTCAGCTGTGTTCTCAGAAAAATAAGCGTAGGCAAAGACAACCTTCGTGGTTCCACTTGTTAGCGGCACTTTTGCCACTATAGCTACTAGGTCCGTTGTAATGAACTCTGTAATGAGTAATATAATATGAGTATTTTTAATTAAAATTGCTGCCCTAGGATTGCTCCATGAGACAGAATAAATTAACTTACCGTTTTTCGTTGGGGGCCCTTTGATGGCTCCCTTGAGCATTAATGGCTCTTGCATCAGTGCTATCTATTCAGCACGGAAGATGCTGCCTGCCCTAGCATGGTGCAAGTTGATTTGAAGGCACTTGAACTGCCTTCTGAAGAGTGGTGGAGGACTCATTATCGGTTATGACCTCTGTCCCGCAGGGCCATTTTTCTGGCCCTGCTTTTCAGTAGCGTAGGTTCCTCGGAGTTTTTCCTCTCCCGCTTCCACTTCAACAATCAAAATATTGAAATCAAAAAGGAATGAAATCAGTCACTGAATGCATTAAAGCCATTGGAATCATATTGCAATTGTAATGCAATCTTTGAAATTATTGAAGTCTTTGAATTCGTTGATGTCGTTCAAATTACTGAAGTCAATTATACTGGCATACCTACATACGAGTATATACGTCCAGTTCTTTAATCAGAATAATAACAATTGGATTTTAATTGAAGGCTTAAATTGTCTACGTTGCGTAATAAAACAATAACTGTAATATGTGAAAATATAAGCGCAATAAACGCGTGTAAAAAAAGATACCATATTAAAGATTAATATGCGTCGATGACAAAGTTGATTTCGAACTCAATCAGTTCCAATGACATGAATGACTCAAAAAGCGCCAATGAATTAGAAAAACGGACCTACAGTTTAGTGCCGTATCCGAAGGGCGACTTGAGAAGCTTTTTCGTGACAACAATACTCTCGGATGTTTGTCAGACGTTCGCGAGATGTGAGACCGTGAAAAAACTTTTTGATGTTTTCTGAGTTTCGAACATGGAACCTCACGCGCTATGATCCGACACACTAACCACTTGCATTATGGCGGATCTATATATGTACATAGGTACATCTACGAAGAATGGTTTGTCTAGTCTTAAAGTTGACTACATATGCAGGCTTAATGTTATAGATACATCGTCGCCGTTGTTTTCGTTTTTTTCCTGGTGGTCTCACTTTCTATGTAAGCAGTTGCCTCAGATAATGATAATTTCGTTATTGTTCTGTGACCACCTGCATTTGCACATCTGTCAAAGAAACAGGATCATTAAGTATTCCATTTGTCAGCAATTATTCTGACTCAAATGATTGTTCTCTGCGAAATGGAGTAAATTACGTCAAAGTAGATTGTAATTAGGTATATTTACTGCAAAACCACAAAGTTTGTTTATTTAGTTTCAGTCCAACCTCTTAATTAAATTGAAACACCGAGAAATTCATCGGATAAAACTTAAATTGAACGAAAGTGATGTTATGTATATAGAATCTAGCTGTGATGGTGAGGGTGGATGTGATGATACCCCCATCTTATGTGCTGTCCTCTATCTGTCCAAATCATTTTTTCCAGGACATGTGTATAAGAGCTTCTCAGAAAATCAGCTAAGAAAATGATCAAATTTCTTAAAGCTTCATGTTGGTTTGAAAACTTATGGTTGTAGGTATAATCTGGACTGCAATGTTTTTACGAGCATGGGAGTTACACTCCATAGACATCCCAATAGATACCAACATCCCAATAGATACCAAATTCCTACCAAAAGAATGCAGGATTAATTACTACACGATTATGTTCTCGAGACGTCACACAGAGAGCGGTCGTAGTCTCGGTGCACTTATCCATATGAACGAAAGACGACATGGAGAGTTAAACTACTATTTAACAGTTCCTGGCGGGACATGGCTCCTACAAACACCACTACAGCCCTAATTATTCACATTGCGTGACTCCTGAAAGCATTGCTTGTAGAATGCTTGAAATCCAATGCATATAGGGCGTAATCTCTGAGAGCAGAGCGCACATAATGAAAGAACTAAGAGCTCACACTCTCCTTTTAAAATTTTTTCCGCTGCTCACTTTAGCAGATGAAATTACGGAAACCATTGAGCTCCTATTAGTACCTACATTTTGTGTGTTGAAGCTGTATTCCTTGGTGACAATATTTTGGTGTGCCGAGGTTTTTCTTTGCGGTTTGTGTCGTGAACCGCAAATGCGTTCTTTCCTTTTATAGTTGTCACCATCTTTGCAACCCACTTAATATTTTGCTCTTAATATTTTGGTTTAAAACCCCCGACAAATATCCTCTTGATAAGAAACGTACATATTTTCGGTCATGTACGAAGCCCTACCAAAAAAACAACATCGGAAGTTTACAAATTGCTGTTATTTTTCAAAGTAATTTCCTTCAAGCCATTACACCTGTTTAAAAAAAGAAACGTCAACTCCTTCAGAAAAAATGGTTATTGCAGCTTCGACCTCTTCCGGATTGGTATAGTTATTTTTAGTATTCTGATGAGCTCATGGGCCTCACAATTTGCCGGAATATCGCTATGCTCTGGCACCTAACACAGGTGAATATTAAACTATCTCTGTATGAGACGATCGGCAATCTAGAGCTACTAAAGAATTAATGGAGATCGATTCCAAAGATTTGATTGTTGCTTGACTATGTGAAAAGATGAGGATATCTTTAGGAGATATCGCGTTTTTCTTTGATCAGGATAACACATCCTTAATCGCCATTATTTCCACCTGGAACACACTACTATGATTTGCGTATCTAAGAAGCGTATCAGAGAAAACATCTCCATCTACCCCGTCGTCAGTTTTTGATTCTTTGGTGTAGAAGTGAATCGACTTGTCTTCCAGACAAACTTCTTCGTCCCAGAAGCACCTGGAAGGTATGGTTACTACTCATCTATTCCCGATACCTTTTCTGCAAGAAGAAAGTGCTATTTCTTGAATGTTAGGTTTCCAGCTTAATTTTCTATACATAATAAGAGCCAAATATTTTGCTTTGTCGAAGAAAGTTAAGGTGATACCATTGAGAGAGAAGGGTCGACGAACGGAATTTTATATTTCTTGGAGAAAAGCATCAGTTCAGTTTTGTGGGGGTTTACACCCAAACCACACTGAACTGCCCATCTATTAAGCTTTTTTACAGCGTTTTGTGGAAGTTCTTTTCATCTGCATAAACGACCACCGTGCATCCCTCGCCTTCCAGGATTATCAATAGTTCATTGAGCACGTAATTCGAAAGAAGAGAGGATAGAACACAATCTTGTGGAGTGCCTCTACTAACAGATCTTCCAATAGACGAAGGGCAATTTTATTTTGTTTTTGAGAAGCTTTTTCGTGACAACAATACACTCAGATGTTTGTCAAACGTTCGCGAGAGGTGGGACCGTGAACAACTTTTGGTGTTTTCTGGGATTCGAACATTGAACCTCACACACAGTGATCCGACACAATCACTGAGCCACGACGCCTATAGGTCTGATAGAGCATCTGCATCGCTTATGTATCGACATTGTTAAAAGCGCTGTCAATGTCTTAGAACGAAACCATAATATACTCAGGAAATACTCGATATTACATTTAAGCAAATGTAATGGCATTTCCCTTGATTTGCCATTGCAATAAGCATGTTAGGCCGCTGATATATGTAAGTTTGGTATCAATACTGTTGGATAAATAAATATCGATCAGTCGTTCTAACGTTTTTATAAGAAATGATGATAGACTAATGGGTCCGAGATCATTTGGATTTGTATGAGAATATTTGCCAGCTTTGGGTATAAAAACTACTTTAACGTCTCTTCATACTTTTGGTATATACACCAGATCTAGACCGCTTTTTAAAATTGTCTTCAGCACCGGCAAGATGAGGTCCGATGACTTTTACAATTTGGCTGGTATTATGCCGTTAACTCCTGTGGATTTGTAAAGTTTAAAGCTATGTATTGCCCAATAAAGTTTCTTCTGCGTAATTAAATTTGAAGAGTTGTTTATTTGTGCAGTTTGTCAAAAATAGTGTTGCTTACAACTTTTGACCTACCTGGGAAATGAGTATCAAGTATTGTTGTAAATTTATAATTAATCCTTAAAGGACCTATGTACGGGTAGTTGTTTCTTGTTCCAAGGTTGTACTAGAGAACAAGAAGAAGCCGATAATTTAGCTTTAGCTTTCTTCGGGGATAGTGGTTCAGATTTTCTCCATTCTGTTGATCCCTGTTTGGTTTGAGGAGTATAATAGTGAACCCTGATCCCATCTGTTGGCAGAAATCTTCATAACTGTGCTTCGAAATAAAATTTAATTAATCACGATGTTTACTTTATTATTTTACTTTGCTTCACTTAAGCACGTGTATGAATCGGGCCACTCTGAGAATATCGAGAAATAAAAGGTGGAAGTACCATTTCAGAATTAATACTATGTACAGTGAACTCTCGATAATTCGAATTTCATCGGACCAGGGAGAATATTCCAATTGCAGAAGTTTTCGAATTATTAAGGTTTCAGAGAAAAAGAAGATTTTTGCAAAACGAAATTTTTATTTCACATACATGAGTAGGAACCATACATGTTTACATTTATGTAATACTCCCCAAGGTAAAGAAATTACAAACGAACTCGGTCAAGTGTGTTCCAGATAGTGGTTAAAGTTGAAAACACGTCATCGTCGACATATGTATGTCCTCTTTACAAATTCATAGTCCAATTTGATTGCATTGTTTAAAAAAATGTTAACTCTACTGTCAACCATCTGCACACCATTTCGCCCATGAATATACAGATACGGCCTTTCATCACATATGCATTTTAACGATCATTTGGGTAGAAAAATATAGTCTTAACTTCGAATTACAGAGGTAAAAACAACGCCAACAAGTTCGAATTAGAGAGGTTTTATGTTATGTTTGGACAAGAGTAGATTCGAGTTAACGAAGGGGACAAATTGCATAGGTTTCCTTCGACTAATAAAGGTTTTCTCATGGGACTGACGCAGTACTTCTGTTTATAGAGGCTTCCGAATTATGGACATTCGAATTATCGAGAGTTCACTGTATTTCTATGGAAGGTCGCGAACTTTCCAATCCATCATGGTATCATACAAACTGTGTTTCAAATCTCTACCTTTGTCAGCCGGGAATAGCTACTTAACTTCTCAGAAGAAATATGAATCACAGTTTCAATTCTATTCGCCATTCTATCCATGCCTTTATACGTTCATTGACATCTGGATACAGCTCATAGGGTTTGCGGTTCTATATATTCTTTATTCGCCATGATTACACATGGAACCAAATATCTTTTTCCCAACAGATCTTTCCCTGGACAAGATAAGCGATCTACAAACACTAACTTTCCAACCCGAAGTAACAGTGATTTGCTATGCTCGTTTAATCTTTGTCGAGTGTCCAAGAGAATAAGAAGTTCGAAGATCCGTGGAAGCTTTCACATCAAGGAAACCATCGTACAAAAATAGAGCGTGACCGGCTCAGTTGGTATTGCCACGTTCAAAGAAGAGACCATTTGAACCCTGTTAAAAAGGCAATATCAATGCACGTTCCAAAGACATCGCGATGTAGGAAAGGCAGGCCTATAAACGCCTGGACCAGACAAATGCGACGACATCGGCATTTCATTGGCCTCAGTAACCGAGTGATCCAAAATCGGCAGGCCTGCCGATATTTTCTGAGGTCAAATAGGCGAACCCCACAGGCGGATCAGTAGAAATGCGGTGAAGTGGGAGGGTTGTGATCCCTTGTTTTCGGATCATAGCCTCGCTGATAAAAGGAAGAAGAAGTGTCCAAGAGGCTGTGATGTATGCAGTTCACCTTTACTAGAGAAGTAAATTTCTTTGGTAAGCTTTAAGATTCGTTCGTTTTTTTCCTGGATGGAGCGTAGTGCTAAGGTTTAGCCTTCCATTGATCTGCTTGTTTTAAAGCCACACACTAAACCGGGTTGACTCAAGTCATCTTATTTCGATGCAACTTCAACTCGATATTTCGACTCGATGTAGTGAAATTCTCATGTAGAAGTCCGGTCCGGCTTGAGCGGGGTATTTCTTGATATAGCTGATCTTGCTAAACAGCTTCACTTCCTTGAGTTGAATAATCGCTTAACTCCTTTTTTCCCGCATAGAATTTCGTTCTCTCGTTCTTTCTTCCATCTCGAGCTTATGTAATTGCATCTTCTGTAGTCATCGCATCACTAGGCGAATACTAGTACCATAAAATAGTCGCGATTACCTCTTGATGATAGCACTATACTCGATGCACCCGTTGCATTGTGTGTACGGCAAATACAGTAGGCAAAACTTTTAACACAAGCTCCATAGTTGAAATATTATTATCCTTCATCGTCTTGAACGATAACTTAATATCCAGGACAATCGTTGTAGACGAAAATTTGAAATGTAGCCCAGAAAAATGATAGAGATTTTGCAGGATATATTTCCAATAAGTGATAGTTATACGGTGTACCTACGAAGCTCATAAAACGATAAAATTCTGCATTTGAATGTCAAAGATCATCTCGTTAAACAGGACTATGTGTTGGACTGTGTTTAGCTGTCGTAGATGTCTCTTGCTTCAGAACCTGGGAAGGATATCTCTTTTCGTGAAGTTCTGTTGATTAAATTTGCATAACACCCTTGAAATACTTCTCGGTTTTGCTTGAATATCCTTCCAATATATTGGAACATTGTTATGTGCGTGGCTAAAATGTCGTTTTACAAATCTATTCCACACCCCGATTTTATCTCACTTTTGAGCTGAGTACTACATTCATTATTCAAGGCCTGTCGTCAAAGATTTAGTTCCAAGAACTTGAAACTACCCAATCTACTGTATCTGGTGCTCTTAAAGTATTCCCCACCCCAAGCAATCAGTTCTCCATTCCTGTCTTATCAATTAATTACCAAAGTAATTACAGGCTTGAACCCAATTTGCCAATTGGCACGAGTGTTTTACCTACCCCTCTTTTAAAAATAGACCTACTTACTTGGCCCGCCGGCAACCCTTGTTTGCACACTCTCTACAAGTTTTCTCAAGGATTCTCCTCGAACGTAATTTTAAGAACAGATCTCGTCTCTTCCAGAGTACCGCACTTGGCGGCAGATAAAATCAATCCAACATGGCCTGGCCCACGCCACCTGTCAAAACGTAGGAAATCCTCAGTGTTAATGGGAATTAATTTTCGCTCTTCACAATCACCGAGACAAAGTGAAAACAAAGAAACAAGAAGAAGACACAAACGAAACAACAAAAAGCAAAAAAAATAAAAAAATTCACATTACCTCCGTGTTTATAATAGATGACCTTTCACCGACGAAATGGGATTGTTCCTTGCACAATTCCCCAGTGAGGTGGGGTGGGTGTATAGAGATTGTGTAAGGGGAGAACCTTACCCACCGAAAGTTGAAGAACTTTCCTTCTTATCCTGCAATCTTGTTCCTTTGTAAGGCAGTTAGTGTGAGGGGTGAGTGGATGAAGAGGGTTCTATCAAAATTAATCATCCTGCGAGAAAGGCCGGCCGAAGTCACTCACACGCACACACAACACCTCTGGGGGCAGCTTTGGTTTTGGCAGTACTAGAGTGTAACACGGGTAATTACTCCATATAATAAAGTTGACTAGTTGCCGGACAGGATGGTGAATGGTTGGCCATCAGGAAGATGACCCTCATATTTCGGAATAAATATTAAAGAGAGACGCTGCAGTTGCTTATCCTAGGAAAAGTCCTTTAGCAACTTATTCCCAACTTAATTATATGCGACAACAACAAGTCAAAGTAGGGGAGTCAGTATAGTCGGGAAATATCCATGTAAACCAAAACGTCCATTCTCTGCTTGTCATCGTCCTTTGGGGGGCAACTCGAAATTATTGTCCAACATCATTTCGTCCCCCTTTTCGTAGTGCATGTGGCAAAACGGCAAAAAGTTTAGTGAATGAAGCTGAAAGAGAAAACTTGATAATGAGGACAAACTTCCCGCGGTCCGCTGTTTATGTCTTTCTTCCAGGCATCCTAGCTGCCTTTGAAGTTTATTTTCATTTCTCAACCCAGTTTCGTGGAGCTGCTCTTAGCTTTTAAATATTCCGCGCGGCTTTGCTGTGGGAACAAAAGACTATACTTAATGGAACTGTCAATGGATTCCTCTGTGATGGTACAAGGTAGGTACGAGTACCTTCTCGCCATACCTTCAGACTTGCGGATTTAAAGCATTTCCGCTAATATGCATTGTGGGACTATGATTTGCTCCAGTTGTTCGCTGTTCATCCTACTGGAGGGGACTTGGCAAATGGTACATTCTGTGCGTTCCAAATGCACTTTATCCTTAAGGCAACCGCAGCAGCAGCTGTTCGCTTTCTCGTGTACCACCTGAGGAACAGTACCGACGACGATGATTCCAGAAAGACGCCTGAAGTGGAATGACAACGACTGCGATGACGATGGCTTATTGCTGTATGATTGTAAATAAATGGGGTACACAGAGGAATGCTTTTTGTCTGACTTCCCCAGAGGAATCGTACCTGCTATGTATGCGGGATAGGAAAAAGATCTACGAATCCTTGTGCACTCTTTTACTGTGTGGTTTGGGGGATCATTGGTTATGGATTGCATTGCAGCACTATACTGTTCGTATTTTGAAAATGGTGGAACGACTTCACAGTGGAATTGTGTTTCGTGGAAAATTATTTTTCCAACAATGGCACCACACGACATGAAGCGAAAGGATTCAGTGAGGCGGTTAGAAGCCGGAACGATGCAGGAAGTGCATTCATTACGTGGATTTTCTGTTGACAGTAATGGTTGTCTCAAGTGAGTGTGCCGTTGTTAGTAGTTATAGGCCTGATTAAATTGAAGAAGACAGGTTTTTCCTTCTTTATTGTGGTTTTGGTTAAAGGCGGATTTAAGGAGATTTTCTATTCACATTTCTGGAGGAACATGAGATGGAAATTAATTTTCAGAAACCTGAGGATGCGAATTCATAGACGAACGTAATTAAAATGGGAGAACAGGGTTGCGGAGTGAGAACAGTTCTGGGAATTTTGTCTCTGAATTTAAATTACGATTCAAGTCTGGTGTTATAAGCTTTTGGGGTACACGTTTGTAAAATTGAAAAAGGATTGCTGGCGAATATAAAAATTTCAAACAGGCAAGGCAAATAGGTTAGCACTTGAACATATATATCATTCCCTTTTAAATACTTTTAATTGCATTTGTTAAAATACCCTCAAAGATAATAGCTTAAAATACCGTCTCACGTTTTGCTGCCCTATCCCTATCATCTTCAATTTCTCAAAAAAGTTACAAGATAAGACCGCGTCAGGATTCATCATCGTCAAGTAGAAATAGAGCTAAGGTTAAGCTTTATCTTCTTACATTTTTATTTTTAGAATTTCCGACTGATTTTAATTGACGCAGTAAATTCATTGGATTTTTGGCGATGCATCCTTGGCTGTATTTTCCATCATCGTCTAGTCTTGGACCAAGAACTTCCGCAGTATTTTACTTTCAGTGTTCCACGAATTCTGTTCATCAGTGATTAATATGGTCAACACTTTTAAGTAAGTAAGTATTGGCATCCTTACTATAGGTTTGTTTGTACTAAATGCACGCATAACATCTATTCATATGTGCGGAACAAGCGAATTTATGGTTTAGGAGGTGTTAGCTACCTACGAAGGACAACAAAACTCCAGTAATATGGTTAAACCATGGATTTGCTCCCAGGTAGTTTAATGGACCAGTTTCGTACGACGCACCTAATTAAGATAATCTGAAAGCGCCGTATTTTACATAACGTGTGCGATTAATATGCAGATCCACAGCAATTCGGACTTTAATTCTTGTTGGGCGATATTGCTAGTAGATTCCCAACTCAAAGCGTATTCATATGGTCCTGAATATATCGCAACATTTTCCGCAATCGCATTTCGGAGATTGTACCACACCCCATTTGTGCAGTGTAAGAGCGCAGTGATAGTATTATTTTCTTATTCGATTTAACTGCGTCCATACTTTCCTCCAACCAAAGATTAAAACTGGTTGAGGAGAATTGTGGTTATTCGAGAGCTTTTGGTTCCTTAAATCTTCGAGCCATGCAGATTTAATGAATAAATTGTCGGCATCTGGCAAACACGATAGGTAATCTTCGATATTTAAGTTGTTGGAGGTTTTATCCGGTGAAGGGGTTGAATCTTATATATTAATACGTGAACACGAAATTTATCGTACGTTTTTTTAGCATTTATTATAAAAGGCGGGGAATGAAACTTATATCATTCGAAAGGTACTGTGCCATAGATGTGCACAGAAAAAAATCGTATGTGTATGTTGCCGTTAAGTTAGCTTAAATAAAGTGAACATACACACATGATTTCCCCATATAAAACGCTTTAACCAAATTAATGATAGCCCTGGTAGCTAGTTCTATATACCTTTATATTAATATTGTAATTTAATTACTTAATAATATATAAATAATAATAATAAATTAATGAAAGCATTTTGAGCACGTTCATGGCTGTATAAGCTTAAATACCTTTGCATTCCCTGCACGGAAGAATATTACAGAAAAAAAAAAGTTATGTAAACAAATACATAGCGTTGTTTTTCTAGCTGTTTGTTTTCCCCTCCACCGGTCAAATTTCGACCACACGCCATACTAGTATATATTATATTAATGCTGGTAGCCATTCACCTGGGGTTGATTTACTGGTGCCGGTTATTATTCTCATTGCAGCATTTAACTGCATGTCCACTCGTATTATATGTTCCATATATATATATATGATCCACATTGCTGCATTGTATTCAATTGAGTAAACCAAGGCAAGGGTTTCGGTGCGGAATGTATTTGCGTCTGCGCCGTTTCTTGACTCAACGAGCTAATGGATAATAATATTTCTGGTTTTCAGATACCAGTTCGCAGATACTGGGAGCTACTATTCTGGTTCAGTGTTCTACCCAGCAACTCAACTTTTAGCTTTTTGTTGCGAAATGTTTTTGTTGTAAGGATATTTATGTCACGTGGCAAATCTAATTCGAATTTTTAAAAGCTTTTGCTTTTCGTTGTAAGTGCTATGTCATCTGTGTGAAATAAGTTCCTTGAGCAGTTAGTAGGAATGTCACTAGTGTATAGATTGAATAGTAGTAGAATCAGTACTGACCCTTATGGCAGGTCATTCTTTAACTTCTGCCGTCTGTTTTATTGGTTGCCCAAGTATACTGTAAAGTTTCGGATGCTTTACATGTTTATTAGTTTTAGTATAGCAATATCTAAAATGTATTTGAATATTTTTGGGATAATGACGGTTTCTATTATGAGCTGTTGAATTGACAGCCAGGTAACTGTGTTTATACAATACCTGCATGATTTAAGGATTCCCCACATTTCCATTTTTGTAGAATTTATGACAGATTCGATTTCCTCTGTCGAAATTGAATTCGTACATATGTATAGATTTTCGGTTGCATTCATAAAATTACGGCAAAGTTAGTTTTCTATAATTTTGCCTAATTTTTGTTAGCCGGATACCTTAACAATTCTATTGATCCAGTGGTAAGTATTGTACAGTACTACCTCGATAGTGTGAGTTTCGATAATGTGAAGCTCCCGATAATGTGAACTCACAAATCTATACACTACCGTCTCTATAATGTTAACTTTTCCTCAATATGTCGCATCCTTACACATATTTATTTCAACATGTTTTTCTTTATTGTAAAAAATATTACTTAGCAGGGGAAGAACCTTTTTCGTCTTATATGGGCATTCGTTATTCAAAAATTCTCTTATTCTTAGTATGAGAAAATATTCCAATAATGTGAACCCCTCCAGAATGTGAACAGTACTGTAGTAAGTAATTTATCCTGCTCCCCACAGGTTGAAGCAATTACGAGTGCCTCTCCAAATTCATTAATTGGCCAATGTGTTCTTGGCTTAACAAAGCCTTTTAACTTATCCACAATTTGAGAAAGAGGTTTTGCTAAACAAACGTGTGTAGCCATTTTGGCTCTTAATGCGAATAGTCAGCACCCGTTCCATCAATAACAACATTTTAAAGCTTGTATCTTAACTTTCCAACAAATTTGCACAGAAATGAATAATGCTTCGTCACTGGAATTTGTATTTTTCCAAGTGGAGCCCCTTTCTTCATTATATAAATATATTTTCTTCCTACCTAACAGAGAGTTCCAAATATATCAATTATTCGCTACTTTCTATTGTCAGGCTTTCTATTGTATGATCTTGAATTAAAACTTCTTAACCTTCAATATAGCATCCAAACAAAAGTTATTAGGTATAAAGTCCTCCACACACTTCCTTCAGTTTGAAATGTGAGGTTTGTCTTCTGAAGAAACTCTGCATAATATACTCACAACCCTTATAAATATAATAATCTATTAATCCTGAGTGGCAGAGTTCCTTCAACAGTTCTGATACATTCCAGTAACAACTCACCCAGCACTTGAAATATAATTGTTTTGAATCTCCCATAATCCCTGCCCACCCTGTGGTTAATTTTCTTCAAACCCATTGTACGTGCGTTTTGAAGCACTCTCTCGCTGATTGAAATGATATTCTTGTCAAACACACATAATAAGCTGCTCGTCCTCCTTTGTTCCTTCGGCAAGAGAAACCCATCTCATGTTGATTGCCAAATATGTTGCCAACACCCTTCGGCTTACCCATTGTAAAACGGCCTCCGCAACATCATTTACTCACAAGATATTCCACTTTTGAGTCGAAGTTCTCATCCGGCAACGTCATTAGGATGACGGAAGTCCTATTCCTCGCATCCGGAGAGAGAACATGAAATTTCAAATTTGGCGGAAAGTGAAGTCTATACACATGCCGTCGCCGCACGCAGGAAAAGAAATATTAAATTCAAATGCGATTCTCTCCGGAGGACAAATATCTTTCGCATGGCATACAATCACCCACACCTTCCCCCCATCCAACTCTGTGCAGCAGTATATCACACCCAAAACGCGCACCTAATGGCTCATGCATATGCACGAGCACTTTACCATACAACTGACGCCGCGAAGCACTTCCGCTCATCGTTCGAGATAATCCTAGAGAAATGTTCCGTTTGCAGACTTACCCATACGTACACACACAAACACACGTGTATAACGACCGCAGGAACCATGTTCCAACCTTGCTCCCAATAGCAACGTGCGCATACCACTCAAAGGTTTGAATTTGAAATTGAAGCATTCCTCTGTGTGGCTGCGTTTGTGATTGTGTGTAACAAGGACACTCGGGATGTGTTCTCAGAAATTAATATTTTATGGCAAATGCGTTGCGTTAGAGATGCTGGTGCTGCCTCCCTGAAACCCGTATGCAGATTGGTTGAAATGCTTATGTGGTGCACACTCGGTGATTCCAGAGCATTGATTATTTGTGTCAAGGCGGTCGTCGGTGGCGAGATACTCTAACCACTCCCGGTACTTGGCATATAACGTGTAACGGCATGTTTCCTTAAGACGACGCACTAATCACTTTCGGGATTGTCAATTAGAAGAGTTCTTTCCCAACTAGGTCACCTAGAGATCAATGTGAATCATGATGATGAGTTCTTTTGAGTGTCCTTGCGGTGATTCGAAAAGTTTCTTTTTTCGCGTCCATCGATGGACCAAGAGAAGCAAAATTAACGGAGCGTGTTATAAAAAGTTTTGGTAACCACTGGTGGGTTTGGTTAGGTTTGAGGTCCTTTATGGATGTGGGAACGGAGTCCATGTCTCTCCCAAGGGCCCTGGTCTCCCAGAGAAATAAAAAGTTATTAAGTACAAAAGGTTATAGCCGGAAGGAATTATACGTATACCTTCGAAAATCGATGAAATTTTTGATGTTGTTATTGGGTGGTTCCTGGGCAATGGGGAATGAGAGCGGTCGCTGGGTTTATCTTTCCCTTTATGTTTGTTTTTGGCTTGTTTTAAGGAAATTCATAAAAGCAAAAATTCTTCAGATGGAATTAGGGAGTGGGCCTGTTTATGAAAATTCTTAGGAAAAGATTTTTTTTTTGTTTTTTTCCTTCAATAAATCTGCTTTGTCTACGTAATTTCTAATTAAGTTTCATTGTACTTTTGGGGAAAAGTTTAACTTTGTATGGATTGATTAATCAAGCGTGTGCAAATAATTATAATGGTCAATATTTACTGTCGATCCTAATTTCGGTGGAAATCAGAAGCAGTCACTTTACATAGAATCTTGTTAATGGATTCGTGGAAAATTGAATGTTTAGCAAGTTAATGGGTAGAGATGAAGAGTGAGTAATAGCGTATGTAAGGAAAGTTGGCAAACAAGTCTGTTGCCGAAACATAATTTCAGTAAAAATAAAGCCTATTTCACCTAGAGAACAGTACAAGAGTTATGAGAAATTATAGGGTGTGGTGCAGGTGCTATAGTTCAGTTAAACAAATTGGAATGAAAAAGACACTTTACTCATACATCATTACATCTGTTACCAATTATGATACTTTTAAGGTACTTTGTCAAGGGAGCATTCCATCTCCCTCCCATCACACGCAACCACATGATTATGTTAGAAATGGGACTGCCATTTTTCATAGTTGCTATAAAATTAGAAGTAGATTATATTAAACGAGTATTAATACGTTAGTTGACTGACTTTCGAGTGGTGGAAATAAGCGACATTGCGATTGAAAGTAAATCTGTAGAGACGGTTTAATTTGAAATAAATAAAGAATAAAGTGACTATTTTGAAATATTGTGTTAAAGTAAAGTTGGTAATTGCTAATAAATAAACAGTTGAAATACACAAAAGACGGTTTTATTTAAATGAACCCCTGTGGTTGCTGGGGTTCGTTTCAATAAAATTGAGATTCTAGCATTAACAATGCTTCTTGTGGATGACGACAAAATTCCGCAGAGCTGGCGGCAGTATTGTAAAGAACTTTTGAATTAACAGTTTCCTCGGCTGTACTAGCTAGCTGTGAAGAAATACCTGACATTACAGTCGAAGAAATTAGTGAGGCGGTCAAATACTCCAAAAGCGAAAAGCGGTTCAACAGCTCTTTAAAGTGCCAGGGCCTAGCTTCTCGCAACCACTCATGTTGTGTGTGCTATATTTTTCACACGAATGGAAGGAATGTTTGTCAGACGCTCGCGAGAGGTGGGACCGTTTTTTTTTCCGAGGGTAGGTGAAAAATCTTCCATAGACACTATGAGAATAGCAAGCGCGTGCTCATAGTAGTGTCAGATTCTTACTGACTAAAAAAACACCACCCTTCGATATAAATTTGTTAGATATCGCAACTAAGTATTAACTTATCAAGCAATTTTTCTATCATGAAATAAAAACGTTTGGCAGGTTACTTTCCACTGAAAGATCCTGCATATTCCGCAATCTAGACGCGGTTAATCATTATCTCGCCAAGTCGAAAGGTTACGTCCTTTGTAGTCGGCGCAATAAATTGCTCTCATCCAAAATTTGTAGGACTGTATTGTTAACATGTCCGATTAGTCGGTTTCTATGCTTTCTCGCGAAGCTTCTAGTTTCAGCTTCGATTGTCGGAATTCCGAGATCCCTGTGGATATCGTCGTTTCTAATATACCACGGTGCTTGGACAATTTCTCTTAGCACTTTATTTTGAAAAGCTTGTAAAATGTTTGCATTTGTTTTCTTGGTACAACCCCAAAGTTGTATACCGTAGGTCCACACCGGCTTTAGCACTTGCTTGTATAAAAGCAGTTTGTTCTCAGTACTGAGCTGGGAATGTTTTCCGAGTAACCAGTACACTTCTCTATATTTGATTTCGAGTTCTTTTCGTTTCATTTTCACGTGCGAATTCCATTTCAGCCTTGCATCGAGTGTCATTCCCAGGTATTTGGCCTTGTTTGCAAAGGGTATTCGGGCCGAGTTTAGGAAAATTGGCAAGTCATTAGTTTTCTTGTAAGTGAAATTCACGTGAACAGATTTAGATTCGTTGAGGGCGATCCGCCAGTCCCTCGTCCATTCATTTACATTATTCAGTGCGTTTTTCAGTTTTGCAGTCGTTTCATCGATTGTTTTACCTACTGCTAAGATAGCGGTGTCATCGGCAAACGTAGCAAGGATAGTGCCATCTTCGTTCGGTATATCACGAGTATATAGCAAATAGAGAAGCGGCCCAAGAACGCTTCCTTGCGGTACGCAACCACCAAACTGGTGGTCAGGGATAGGATTATTTTCTTCTATAACCGGTTGGAGACGCCTTAATAATATCCTCTCGAAAATTTTCGATATGATTGGAAGAAGTGAAATTGGTCTATACGATTTTACCTCATTTGGCGGTTTTCCTGGTTTTAAAACCATTATGACTTCCGCAACTTTCCATTGGCTCGGCACGTCTTTTAATCGAAGTGCAGCATTTACAATATGGAGGAGCTTAATCAATGCTTTTCTTCTTGAAACTTTGAGAATTTCTCCGGTAATCAAATCATAACCAGGAGATTTCTTAGGTTTTAGATTCTCGATCTCATGTTTGAGTTCCCTTAGCGTTGCACTTGTGAGCGTCAAATCGTCAGATGGTAAATCCAGCCTATTGCGGTTATCGTAAACCACTTGACCATCGTACGGTTTAAATGTTTCTTCCAGGTGGGCCGCAAAGACGTCCGCTTTTTCTTTATCTTCCCTCGCCCATTCATTTTGATATAATTTGATTGGCGGCGCGGGGACTTTGGGCCTTTTGGTGCCTTTTACAGCTTTCCAAAGTGAATAATTGGAATCTTTTTTCGCTGTTAAACTTTCAAGGTAAGAGGCTATTGCACGATTCTTAAAATCCTTAATAGTCTTCTTCAACAATTTGCAAAGACGATTGAAGTGTGCTTTATGTTGCGGAGCACGACTCTGTTGCCATTTTTTACGCGCTTTCCTTTTTTCATTGACCAATTCTTTTATTTCCGGAGGATATCGCAAACCGTATCTATCCGGCGTTTTCCTTGGATTGGGCGTATTATTCCAAGAGGCGAGCTGTACGATCTCAACGAAGCGATCAACTTCAACCTCAAGTTCATAGGGTGTCGTAAGTGGAACGCTTAGTTCAACATTATCTTCAATTTCGTTCCTAAAGCCTTCCCAGTTAGTTGTTCGACCAGTTAATCTCGCTGGCTCTAGGTTATAGACTAGTTTTTCGCTGATTGTTAAAATAACCGGGGAATGATCAGACGACAGATCAAAGTTGTCTTCGACTTTTATGTGGTTGGTAGATATTCCTTTCACAACGAAAAAATCTATCAGGTCAGGTATTTTCGAAGTATCAGTTGGCCGGTAAGTAGGTTTACCCGTCGAATGGAAATCACAACTGTACTCCATACCTGCCCCATATAGCATTCTACCTTTTTTCGAGCTGTAAAGTCGCCGCCGATGATAAAATTAGGTTTCAGCGTTTCAAATAAGTTAGTAAAATCAGATTTTTCAAGCGCGGAACGCGGTGGACAGTATATAGATGCGATTTTAAGAGTACGCTGACTATTTTTAACTCGAATCGTGCACAGTTGCAAAGTTTCAAGTTCTATCTTTAGGTCTTCGGATTGTTCGATGCAGTCTTTATTAAATAACGATGATCCGCCTCTCGCTTTTCCCGAAGGGTGACAAGCGTGGGAATCATTATAGCCTTTTATTTTTAAATGCGATTCCTTTTTTACGTGGGTTTCAGAAATCAAGCAAATATCAATATCTTTTTCGCATATGAATATTTCCAATTCGTCGAGTTTTTGCAAAAGTCCGTTTGCATTCGAAGTACATATTTTTAACATTCGTTTGTCATTCATATTCTAGTTGAAGTACGCGTTTTCTGAGAATTATTTTCAAGCTTAACCAGCCTATCGAGAATAATTTTATTTATTTTGCTTTGTTCTTCAAATTTCTCGAGAATAACCGACAAAACATGAGAGACAGGGTCCGTCGAAATTTCAACGTTTTTTGGTTTTTCGGATGCCGCGGCCTGAGCGTAAGTCTGCACTCCTGCTGTCCGAGGTTCATTACCTGGCGGCTTTTTCGACGTTAACTTTTCAGTACCGTTTCTTTTAAAAACAGAGGTCGAGGACTTTTCTGTTGTCACTCTTTCCCTGACCTTTTTGCGCTCTGAACCCGGTAGTTTTAATTTGCCTACTTTCTCCTGTGCATTCTTACGCTTTGGCTTAGTTTGCAGTTTAGATTTTGCAAGGGGCTTAAACAGCATATCTCTCCGTTTTTGCAACTCCTTAGCTACTTCACAGCCTCTATAATTTGGCGGATGCTTTCCCTTACAGTTAGCACATGTTGCAGAGGTTTGTTTATTTACTCCACAGACTTGGGAGAGGTGATTTCCGGCCGATTTCACACATCGCGGTTCTTTTTTGCAGTACATTTGCGTATGGTTAAATCCTTGGCAACGTTTGCACTGCGGAATCATCCTTAAATTTAAAGCATTGGCTCGATTTTGACCACGAAATTTAGTATGGCTCTAATTCGGTAGATATCGTCAATATTATCCGATTTATCGAAGGTAAGCATAAAAAGCGGAAGTCCACGCCTCACCAAGACGTCTTTTTCTATTTCCGTTTGGTGCTTCTCCTTCTTGATGATATTAACGGCATCAAGAATTTTAAAGCCTTTGGCTTGAAGGTCAGTCATAACCTCTTCTTTGGTGCATGAGGGGTGGAGTCCCTTTGCAACGACACGATGTGTCGTATACCACTGAATCTTTTCGGTATTTAGCTTTTGGGACACAGCTACTAGTCATTGTAGTCATCGACGTTGACTTTCCACGCATTATCCCTCAAAGACGTAACCTTATACTTTGATGTTATTATTCCTTTAAGAAGGCTTTGCAACTTATTGTATTCCGTTATCCCGACGATGTTTATTGGTGGGGGTGGACGAAATTGCGCTCGAAGTTGCTTTACTTGCGGTTCTTTGTAGAGCCGACCTCCGAAGAGGGTGGATTTTCCAGTGAACCTGGTGGGACCGTGAAAAACTTTTTGGTATTTTCTGGGATTCGAACTTGGAACCTCATGCGTAGTGATCCGTCACACTAACCACTTACGCCACGGCGCCCACCATACACCAATTTTCAAATATTCAACTCTTACAATAATCGCAATATTTCAACTCTGTTTTTAATTAGTCTAGCGGGTCAACCGCGTTCTGAACGCAGTCTCGCTATCAATAAAAGAAATGCCAGTGCACAGATTAAAATTTCAAAATTAATTTATTTTTAAAAAACGAAAGGAAAAAAAACTGTATGCTCCTTCTGACTTTCATTTTCCACAACAAAGTAGCAAATTCACATATATTCATTCCATCTTAAGTAATTCAGTTCTATTGACGTGTCTGGTCATTTCAGATAATTCAAAGAAAAAATAATGTCCTGCCAGTCAGGGATTACATAAGAAAAGAACTGCAAAGTACTCGGATTTCTGATTCGTTGAGATTCAAGATCCGAGTATGTGAACATCCTAATACCCGGTAACTCAGATATTTTTGGTAATCGTGGAATGAAAATATATTCATACCAGCATCCTTATAAAGATGGTTAACATTTCCAAAACAAAAAAACGATTTTGTTCATTGCACCATCTTAAAAAGTGGCAGGCGGCAAAATTACTTTTTTTTTTTTTTTGCATTTTTTCTGAAGTTATTAATCGAGTATAAATCCATAATTTTGGTCGCTTCAAATTTTTCGATTTGAACATTAAGCCACAACATGGCCTTGACCTTTTATCTCATACAAATTGTATCGTCAACTTGCTAATTTTGTCTATGTTGCCACCACTTAGAACATGATGCACCTAAGAGTATTTTATTAATATCCTTAATGCAAAGTTTTAATTAATATACTCGTACATGGCCCCTGGTTTGGGTACGAAATCCCGCATTACAAAATCCCGATCCACAATCGCTGAATATAGAATTTCAGAAACCTGGAATCAGTGAGTGAATTATTTTAATTTTTGAGATTCTAGCATTAATCGTTCTTGATTGCAAGCCAGGCAAAGATTGTAGAGACACCATTTGGAATTCTCAGCAGGAGGTGCAAACCTCGAATTCAACTTAAAGTGGTATTAAACTAAGATATATATATATATGACCAATGGTGTCATCCAAAATATGGCGCAGTTTCTATATGTATACTTACTTACTACTTACTTAGGTGGCGCTACAGTTCGGGGTGAACCTGGGCCTCAACCAACAAGCCTCTCCATTTAGCTCGGTCTTTAGCTAATTGCCTCCAGTTGCGCAATCCAAGTTGGTCGATGTCCCCTTGAATTTGTGCGCGCCACCTATGGCGAGGAGGTCCACTACTGCGTCGTCCCTCGGGGTTAGGTTCGAAGACTTTGCGGGACGAAACGTCGGTGTCCATTCGCTCTACATGTCCTAGGCATCTCCGACGTCCAATACGCAGTTTTTTGACTAGGTCGATGTCGCTGTACAGCTCGCATAGTTCGTGATTGAATCTTCTCCTCCAAAACCCGTTAATGCAAACGGGACCGGAAATCTTACGAAGAATTTTTCTCTCGAAGCGACTAAGGATATCTTCATCCTCTTTTAATAAAGTCCATATTTCAGCGCCGTAAACCAGGACTGGGATGATCAGGGTCTTATACAGAGTCTCTTTAGTTGTTCGAGATAGGGCTTTACTGTTGAATTGCCTTATAAGCTCAAAAAAACAGCGATTGGCAAGAGTTATTCTTCGTTTGATTTCTGCGCTGATGTTGTTTTTCAAGTTTATAGCAGAGCCAAGGTAGACAAAGTCACTTACTACCTCGAAGTTATAGCTGCCCACTATGACGTTCTGTCCAATTCGTCGGTGTTGGTTGTCCCTTCTTGTTGGCAGCATATACTTGGTTTTGCCCCCGTTTATCGCTAAACCAATTTTGGCCGCTTCCACCTCAATGTTAGCAAACGCACCGGTGACAGGCCGCTGAGTTCTTTCGACAATGTCTATATCGTCGGCGTATGCAAGCAGTTGTACAGACTTGTAATAGATTGTGCCTCCGGTGTTGGCTTGTGAGTTCCGCACAATCCGTTCAAGTACAATATTTAAGAAGTCACATGACAGCGCGTCACCTTGTCTAAAACCTTTTTTGACATCAAAGGTCATTACCGACCTTGATGGAGCAGCGAGAGTTCTCAATCGTCAGCCTGCACAGACGAACAAGTTTGGCAGGGATGTCAAAACTAGACATGGCTCTATAAAGCTCTTCACTATACCTTCCTGGCCTGAAACCTCACTGATAGGGTCCAATCAGGCTGTTGATGAAATGTTTCAGGCGTTCACAGATCTTGTATGCGATGTTGAGGAGACTGATTCCACTATAATTGGCGCAGTTGAGGGGTCTCCTTTCTATATGTATGACAAGTGGTATTGCACAAATATGACCAATTTATATAGCAAATGCCTTTGTCAGTTAATTTTTTTTTCATACGTATGACAGAGAAATTTTTCATCACACTAGTATGGCAATCAATGACATAAAAAAATGCAACTAATGGAAAAATGTGCCAAATTATATGGTAAACATATTACATTGGACCGAACTGAAATTTATCAAGAAATATAAAATAAAATAAATTAAGAAAACTTGTTTATTTTTAACCGTATCGAATGCTTTGGATCGAAAAATGAACAGTAAACGTCAAAAGAATTGCATTGTATGACAAATAAATACCGAATAAAAACGAGCGATTTGTATTTGTCTATGAACCTTGTGCGCCACATTTATATGTACATATATGGCAAATTTTCCATATTTATATGCTAGTGTAATACCGCCTTTAAAAGTCCCACTTCAACCAGTGCTTCGAGAGTGTCACTGTCATAAAAAAGCTTTTCAAATATCAATCAAACGTCAATCCTTTATTGAAGAATCGAATCTGCAAAATTTGTAAAGAAATAAAGTTGGTACTGAATATCATTAGAAAAAAAGAATCACAAGAAATACTACAAAATTGGTTATGTGGATGCAGTTATATATCATACAAATATTAAATGTTAGATTTGTTCAACCCCGTTCTCTAATGCACAACTCTTAAAGAAATACATTCTCATTAAATGATGATTAAAAAAAAAATTATAGAAAATATGCGTATATAGTATGTATAATAAATCAGAATATGCTGATTTTTATTTCAGACGCACTTGATCTCCAGTGATGCTACAAAATGTACAAATCCAATTTAATATGCCCGGTTCATTTTATTACATGATTCATCAGAGTCAATTCTTCTGGCTGATAAACCTTCTTAAATCAAAAAAAAAAACCTATTGATAGCCATGCCATCTAACAATAGACTTGAATCCATAACGACAGTATATACAGCTTCGGATACGTCCCACTTTCAGAATAATACACCCTATTCACAGCAACTACGCCATAGAAAACTGAGCCAATAATAGAACTCAAACAAACTAAATTAAAGCGACAACAATATTATTTCAGAACCCTAGGAGCAAAACTTTTCCCTCAGTAACAGAAAAAACCGAGATTTCCAACCACCCAACCCCGCACAATAAAACACTTCACCGCCAGCGTCAGAACATAATATCCTTCCACGGCATCTAATACTAATTTAATCTTTCCTTCCGCTACAGAAAACACAATATTAAATATTCGTTATGATAACCGTTATCCGAGAGCAGCCAACCATTGAATTGCTCGTTTTCCTCCCACCTCCTCCCACTGGCCCTACTGATTTTAATAAAAAGAAATCCAGCAAATAGCAATATACTCTCTAGTCGTCCTCCACCCTACTTTCAGTCACCGCATGCGATTCAATTCCTCGCGTCCAGATTTATGGATACCACTACAAATTTATATCGCATAAGGATATTTATCCAGGTGCATATGTGTAGCTCTATACAGGTTTTGCATTGCACTTCGTCCCTTTGCATAAGTATGCAAAATAATAAAAAAAAAAAACTTATAAAACCGTTAAATTGAATTTTCTTTCAGCGAGAGTTTCACTCACTTTTGTACTTAATTTGAATTTTTCTCTTTACCTCATTTCAGAGTGCACCAGCAGGGATAAAGGAGAAAAAAGGAGCCAACCAAAGAAAAGTCAGAAATACTACTATTACCAACCCACCTAAACAATACGGACATCCGGTATCCACCTTCGCAGCAGACTACAACTACGACTAGGACCAGGACGACAAGAACGACGACGAGGACGACCAGAACCAGTAGAGAAAGGAAGAACTTTTTATTTTATATTCCTTTACCTTTGTGCATCACAGAGTGCATCAGAGACGAAGGAACTTCGTTGAGACTCGATTTAGATACTCTTTACCCGGGTGTATCTGTGTGTGCAAAGGAAGACAACTTTTAAGAATAAAGAAAACTTTCTCACAAGAACGACAAGACAACTGTTGTGTGGTTTTTCCCCGAAGCTGCACATAAAGTGGACTTAAGTGCAACACATTTCCTTTATTTGTGTCCATTGAAATAGAGAAATGGGGACAATAATGCTGTTGGACCGTAAAAGTTAACTGAGCAACCGGGTATAGAAATACAATTACACATCAGTACACACACGCATACGGTTATCCTGGATTCACATCGTTCCCATTCCGATGGGAATTTGATCCATTTGACCTCGGCACATCAGCAAAAGAATTCACTTTCTTCAGTTTTGCAGGATGAAAACCAAAGTATTTAGAATGATGGCGCCAGGATCACTCCTTATCTTCATCGGTGCGGTTCTTGTGTATAGCGTTGGGCTAGGCAACTCTGCGCCTACTGAACTCACCGAACTCAGCAAGAAGGACGATGGCGCCGCCTATACAAGAGCAACGACGGTGTCCTCTCCTCCATCGAACGATGCCAAACTTTGGCCGCCACAAAAACCATCTCGCAGCAGCAAGCACATAATAAAATCAAATCTCTATAAAAAGCCAAACAAGGATAAGGGCGGTAGGGCCAAGGAGAAACCTTTTTATTCCTCAACATTAGTCTCGACAGGTTATGATGTGGAAAAGGATAACATAACCCGCCACAAGGAACCACCAACGATGGGCACTGTTGTTGTTGACAACTTCAATGGCCCGAAAAATTACACAAACAAAATTGCTACTGACACCACCACCATGCAGCATTCTATCCTCCATAGAACAGACACAAATGTGGATGATGATGTTGTTGACGGCAGCGGCGGCACTGGTAAGGATATTGACTTTATATCCGTTGCTGGTACAACAGAATCGGATGAGACGACTTATGCAACAGCTATAACGACCGAAGGATATCGCAGCAAAACAGAAGTAGCATCAACTACCGCAACAATGCAAACCGGTCTCATGGAAAATCCCAATTTCTATGCGGAACCCAATGCAAAGATGTCAACGACGATGAAAAGTGTACAGGATATAAAATCAATATCCTCCCCCACACAAGGACAACTCACACCAGCAACTGGTAAGTCATTACCAGTGAATGCATCAGTGAGTTCAACGCGCTCGTTGTCCTTGTCGACTACTGTACAGCCAAAGCTAGACGTTGGCCATGATGGTGTAAAAATAACAAAAAAGAAGCAGCTGTTCGATAAACATTTTATTGCAGCACCGCCACAGGGTTCTGCCCCGCTTCTTCCTTCTTCTGGTTCATTGCACCTTCCTCCGATAACCAGGGATAATCCGTGGCCAACGCTGTCAAAGAATAAGCCAACCAAAAGCGCCAGAAAAAAGTTAATGGAAGTCTCAAATGGATACTTGGGACCGATTATGATGAAGGAAAAAACATTTTCGGTTACCCATCATGGTAAGAAACCAAAGCCATCAATTGCTGAGCAGCTGAGAGATAAGAAGCTAGTGGAAATTATCGCTCCCACGGCGTTAATGGAACCGACAATAAAGGTGAAAAGTTCTGTTCCACCACCGGAATTTATCGCAATCGACAGTACAGCATCAGCATCGGTGGTGATTTCGACAACAGAGATCCCTAGTGCTCCAACCCCAGTACCAACGGTAGCTACAAGCATGAAGGAGGAGATTGAATCTGAAACTGCAACCACTTATTTTTTAGTAGTCACCCACGATAGCAAGACTTCTGCGAAGGAAACAAGCGGAAAGTCCTCAGAAACGCAACCAATGAACTCGGGGGAGATTGAAACAACACTGAAAGAAATTTACACAGAGGTTCTCAACGCAATGGAGGAGTCGTCAAAGAAGAAGTCGACTTCTACAGTTGTTCCCAAAGCAAATGGGAAAACTGAAAAGCAGGATGAGAATTCCTCTATAGTAGAAAATAAGGACTTAAGTCTTAAATTTGACAGCGATCTGACAAGAAAATCAAATAAAGACCATCCCATCACCGATCGTGTACAATTTTCAGACACGGATCATCTACCTGTGACAGTTAGCTATGATCTGCGATTGCCAAGCACCGATTCTGGGCGAACCACAGATCCCGGCTCAGATCAACATCGATTTGCAACCACCGATCGTGTTTTACCTTCAGTCACTGATAATTTTACACCTTCAGTCACGAATCCCGAACAATCTTCAGCCACTGACCGTGCAACAGCATCGAAATTTCTTCGCGCAACACCTTCAGTCCTTATACTTCCTTCAATTGCTGGTCACACTTCGACGCCAACTACTGTTCTGAGTGCCAAAAAGTCGACTTTATTTCCAATGACTTATCAGAGATCAACAACTCCAATTCCACCTTACTCAACTGGAAGTGGAAAACTTTCTACGATCAGTATTGATGCTTCAACGATCACTGACCACGACTTAAGTTTCACGTCTCATCGCAATTTGCCTCCTCCGACTGGTGCTACTTTAACAATGACCAATCGTGGTTCAACATTCTCATCACGAATTTATCATAACCTGTCAGATGGAACCCGGAGCAACGGTGATATACAAACTATAACAGACCGCAGTTCCATATTCTTACCAATGATTCATCATGGGACATTCCTTCCCATTCCTGACCGTAAACTTTCATCCATGTCCGATGATGTCCCAATGACCACTGATCGCAGTTCCCCATCATCATCAGTTATTCATTATGATTTATCAAATAAACACGCTTCAACTTCTATGCCGGTGAAGGATCATACCCTACCAACGATCACCAAAGATGCTCGAAAGGTCATTGATCGCTGGTCCACAGTCTTGCCAATGATTCAACTGTATCCATCAGCTAAACAAAATGCGCCATCCATACCAATGACGGTTACCACTAAAGATGCGTCTATAATCACTGATCATTACTTGTCACCGCTACCTGTCCATAGCTTGTCATCTATCACCGATGGCTCCAAAACGATCACTGATCGTAGCTCCACGTCCTCTCTAATGATGCATCACGATATATCCGACAAAGCCAACACATCAACTTTACCCATGAAGGACAATAGTTTCATGGCCCACAACTTTTCACCGAGCACCGATAGTACCACTATGATCACTGATCGTAGTTCCACAACATCTCCAGAAGTTTATCATTACTCCTCTCCTGGACCTTCATCCACATCTTATCCCAATACAGACACGAGAAGCTCTACACATTCTCCGATGGCCGATCCAAGTCCAACTTTTGCCACAATCACCACCGACTCATACACCAGCTCGCCCAGTATGCAGCAACAATCCCTGAAACCAACCCATAACAGTGAACAAACGGAGTCCAAGATTTCCGACATCCAAATCGAGGTCTACGACTCCACAGTAGAGCCCATACTAGCCTCCACAAATTTTAGGGGAAACTCTATTTCCGGCCGCCATACCACTTCTAAACATGCTCCTAGCAACAGCCGTTCTCAGGAGCGGTTCACTCAATATGTCGTCGACAAAGTCACTGACTTTGCGCCTCAAGAATCAAACTCCATCGCTAAGGCTTCAGGCAAGCCAGAACCAGCTGCCATTGAGATCCACATCAATGTTTCCGAAGGCTTTGGGAATGAAAGCGAAGACCTTGAGTTCTCCTACCGTCAGTCGGACTATCGTAAGGTGACGTCGAAAAAACCTGCGAATACAAATTTCATCACCCTCAAACCCTTCGACACGGTTTCTCAGAATGAGACTAGCAATGAGGCAGCCGAGGAAATTGTAGTTGAGATCATCGACAGCAACTCAAATAACACCGAAAACTCGGCAAGCAGGGAAAACCAGAATGTGAATCCAATCTTTACATTCAGAACCGACGACGACTCCCAAATTGAGCTCAAGAATGTCAAATACTACCCTGAGGACAGACCTAAGGAGGCGAAAAAATCCACCGATGACTTCTTCGTGCCGCACGTTGGTCAACAGGCATCGGGTGCCAACAAACCAATGACGGATAGGGACTCGGATACAATTTTCTATATTTCCAACACCGAGGTCAAGGTTGGCGAGTCCCTACCCACCACAAACACCTACGACGCACAACTGAAGAAGTCTCGTCTCGAGAGTCAGTTCTTCCCGGCAAATTATGAAGAACGGAAGAAAGCCGCTCCCCAGAGATACGAGGAGGACATCATCCTGTCTCCCCTCAAGAATAGGCTAGCTGATCCATTGAAGCTGGTGCGCGGACCCCTGGACATAAGTTACGTCGGTGAGTCTGTCATGGAGGTGGAACAGGTCACAGTAACCACAACTATTCTTCCTCCTATCACCGGATCCACACCAGATGTCATCATACAACCGGCAGTGCTCCCCGAAATGGCCATCGGAGTCCCCGTCATCGGCGAGCTGCCACCCCAAATAGAACTGAAGGAAATCGACTTCATGCCGAACTTTGACGGAAATAAAGAAGAGTCCTCTATCCAGTACGGTGGAGATCTTATCGATGAGGGTGGTGCCATAGGTGCGGGATTTGACATGGACTCCTATCCGCTCGGCAACTTGGGGATGGGTGCGATTTCATCTCAAACGGTCCTCAACCATCGGGTGAATCACTTAAAAAAGGACGAACTTTCGGCGGACTTAGCCGCCTCCTCGGAAACCACTGACGGTAATGACTTACTTCGTCGGTCCAACGATTCGCTAAATGGAACCGTAATTGGTGAAAAGATGGGCAACGCAACCGCATACTCTGTCATGGAGGAACCACCAGCTGGTGATGGAGAATTACGTAAGTAAACCCCACAGGACGGCCTCGCTCCAACCACAAACCTAATCGGTGTTTATCTTATTTTTCCCACTCACAGACTTCACAGACCTTCAAACCCTGTTCACGGCGTGCCTTGCGACTCTGTTGCCACTGGTTTTATCAGTTGCCATGGCATTCGGACTGCGGTAAGTACCCCCGGTTAGATATTACACGAAATAATAACCCAAAACATGGTCGGTTTGAATTAATGAAATTAATATGGCCGCGTTAATGAGAAGAGGAAAGAGATAGGGCTGTTAACGAAACCGCAGCAACTTTCTAGTTTTGGACATATAATCCCGGCAGAAGCTGAGTTAATCCTTCTTAAAGTGTCGGTGAGGGACATATTGTTTTCCATATGCCTAAGCTCGAAGGAGACCGACCGACCTTTTTTCCGGAAACTGGTGGCAAGACACATTTGTGGCATTTAGCACCATTAATCCTGGCGGTGGGTATATAGTGCGGTGTCGTCCTGCAATTTGAAATTCAAATTAGGAATCTCCTTTTCGTTTGCGTTTGCAGAAAATGATTTGCGCTATCGCGGGCGGTGTGGACATGAGGAAAGGAAACCTTGTGCCGTTGGTTTTGTGTGTAGGCATATGAAGGAAATTCCCGTAGAATTTGCATTTTTTGTTTTTTTTTTTTGAACATGTGTCAGGGTGCGCCGGTCGCTCCGTCGAATGTGGCATTCATGTTTATGGGGAATATCTCATGATAATTTGATGGTGGGGTGTAGGAGGTGTCTTTCTTGACGAGCTATATGGCTGCTATAAGGAATGGAAAATTGAAATGGGGAATATTTTAAGATGACAGTATGATAAGAAGATTGAATGAATTCTATATGATACACTCCAAGGAATACGTCATACTATTATTTTTAACCAAATTGTTGCCGTTCACTTCGATAAAGCTACATACATGAGGGCTAGTTCTAATTTGAGTTTGGTCTCATAATTTGAATTCTGATTTCGAAAACCTTCTTCTACAGTAACCGCCACTCAACACTTTCAATATTAATATTTCGAACAATTGTACTTAAGTAGGTGGCGCTTCAGTCCGGAGAAAACCTGGGCCTCAACCAACAAACCTTTCCCGCCATCCCGGTAACGAACCAGCTACCTCTAGTTGCACACGCCTAGTTGGTTGAGGTCCCTCTCCACTTGTTTGCACGAGGTCGTCCTTTACTGTGCCATCCATCCGGGATGGATTCGAAAATTTTTCGGGCTAGAAAGTTGGGTTCCATCCGCTCTACGAGTACATGACACATCTATCTTAGTTGCTGTACGTGAACTCTTCTGGCTAATGATGTTCTTGTATAGGCCGTATAGTTCGGCATTGTACTTTCTCCTCCGCTGGCCATCCATGCAAATGGGACCAAAGATCACTCGAAGAATTTTTCACTCAAAGTAACTATTAAGGGCATCCTCATCCAATTTTGACAAAATCCATGCGTCTGCGCCATACAGCAGGACTAGGATGATTAGTGTCTTATACAGAGTTAACTTAATACGAGTAGTTCGGGCTTTGTTACTTGCCTTCTTAGCCCATAAAACAGCGATTGGTAAGATTAAGTCTTCGTCTGATCTCATGACTGATTAGGTAGACAAAGTCCTTTACAGCCTCAAAATTATTTCTGTTCATTGTGGCATTCTGACCAAGACCGATGTTGATGTTGGGTGTCCTTTTTTTGTAGACGGCATATATAAACACTTCTTTTCTGCCTCGATCTCAATACTCGCAAACGGCCCGCTGAATTCTTGCGATTATGTCAATGTCATCGGCGTAAGCGAGTAGTTCGAGCAACTGTAGTCAGAAAATAACTTAGAGAATGCTAAAGTCCATATTTAATTTAGTTTTTCAAGCTGTATTGATTAAGAAGAAGAGAAACCGTCTTTGTAGGAAGATAATGTCACAGGCAGAGTTCCTGACAGAAAGTACTTGCGGCAAACAGAAGAGTCGATAAGTCACCAGTAAAGAAGTACTGATGATTCCAGAATGAATGCGGGTACAAAAGTTGGGCGTTTACTATTAAGCTTTTATTGTCGACTGTTCCTTTAGATTTTTCAGCGACTGCAACATCATCATCGGACATTTAAATTTAGATAGCCATTGAGAGCCTGGGCTCTGTAGAAATTAGATCAAGGTTTTCGGGCTTTGCCTTAAGAACTATAAATAAGTTCATTGGCAATGAAGCTACTGGTAAAACCTACAGCCGCTGAATTCAACTAAATACATGCGTAACAATTAGAATGTTATGGCCGGTCTTATAGCCTAAATATAATATTGACTTGAATTCTACATTATTATAAGCCTATTCAATATCTAGGAATATTTTTAAAAATTAAATTTTTCTTAAAAACGGTTTTAACGTTTTTGTTCAAATTTCATACGGATGTATGTTGTAGAATAAAATGCAATATTTTTGGCTAGAAATACTAAAAATTGGACTTTCTCGGCTTTTTTTTCACACTACGATGTTCAAAAATAATATTTAAGCAATTCTTGCTCGCTTATCCTTCTCGGTCCTTTGCCGTCAACTCCAGCTCATGAGTAGGAGAGATATCGAGTCTTGGAGAGATATCGGCCTTAATCAAATCATCTATTTGTATGCTTACCTGATGATGAGGTAATCATGACACGTCTTGGAAACTGGTTTGAAATGTGCTCACTACGGTCCTAACCATCTCGTGGAGGGGAGGGGGCACCATGACTAGGCGGTATGTTAACATAAAATAGTTGGCTACCAACGCACAAACTCCAATATAGCAAAGCTGAATTTAAGCAACTGTTTTTCGCGCACAGAACAATTTCATTTTCCAGCGTTTTGTATTCAATCTGCTTTAAGTGTCAGGACCAAATGGACTGTAGACAGTCTCTAATGGCCAAGGTATACTTAGTATGACTTATTTGACAACATTACATTAACATGCTCCGATGACACATTTAATAAATTTCACTTTAAATAAACATCCAACAGCCATTTGGTCTTTTCATCTACTCTCAAGGGTGCAACAGGGTACTTATTACGTAAATGAAAGCTTCTACGAAACTCAAATACCCTACGCGGCTATTTCTTGCATGTTGAACGCACCTGAATCGCTTTATTGTCTCTGGTCCCCCGACAACTTGTCAACCTCACCTGCGACAAGTTTTACAATATGCCTCACCTTTCTTAGGCCTTCCTCATTTGCAGAAATATGTTATAACCTTCAGCTCAGCCATTAGCCTAATTAGCAAGTGCAAACAGAAACAAGGACAAAACATGTTAATCTTCCTTTTATCGTAGTTCTAATAGCATTGTTGGTCCCAAAAAAAATTATGTAAACAACCAGCTTTAAGCCCCATAAGGGAGTATCAATTATGGCACAGAACTACCATGACACATCGCTCCTGTCAGCCGCACAGAGGGAGGAGATAAATGTGTGTATGTGTCTTACGGGAGGTGGTGACACCCGGTCGTATCCTGTGAGGTGAATAAATGAATTTTTACTTTGTGGACTTTTAATTGAATAAAATTCCTGTTCATTTCTCCAGCGATGACAACTCGTACCCCTACTTGTCACACCCGACCAAACTCTTCCACACGCACACACATACACACTAATGCTCTATTCAACTTAAATAAACCATTTAGTAACGGTCCGTAAGTTTCGACACGGTCACCCCGTAACTTTCTCTCGGATAACTAATCCTTTCTACGATCTTTTGCCGCTGCTGCCGGGTGTAAATCTAAAGTCTCATCACGTCCGCGCACCCAGCACCAGAACGGAGACTACTTTCGGGAAACTTTCGTCCATGGCAGAAGGACTTATCCAGGACGTGTTGGTGTGAGAGAAGGGCAAACTAAGTCCATCGCTAATTAATGTTGCCCAGAATGGGAGAAATTATTATTAATTGATGCTATGTTTGCCATGTTGCATCTAATAGTTGTTGCAGCTTTCCAAACGGCCACCATCGTCATCCTTACGGACCGGAGCGCGACTTTGGTGACACGGTCCAAACTTTTAAGTAATTTAAAACACTGTGTATGGCTTGTAAAAAAGTTTTTGCTACTCTCTTTAGGACGAATGGAAATTTAATTCGGTTCTCCGTTCGAGCATAGTTCCTAATACATAATGGAGGCTGAATCTAAGAGATAAGTGTTTGCCATTTGCGCCGAAAGTTCCAGATTTACTATCTACGCTCTGATGGCCTTGATATGGGTTAAGTGATTACTTGCGTCATACCACACATCTATCTCGTCGAGGATGTAGAGGAAATTTACTTAGTCGTCGACTTACGCCCGGAAATTGCACACCATCCACCGTATCCGGTTAAGTCGTGCTATGAATAGTCCTAGGTATTCCTCATCATCGCCATTATCCTGCTCTATCACCACCGTTGTCGTCGTCATCATCAGCATTAGGATGTCGTACCCAGTTTCAAGGATTCACCAATGGAATATTTTATTTCCTAAACGAAGCAGAAACATAATTTCGCAGCACACCGCACACAACACCTAACGTTGGCAAAGGTGGGTGGAGGCAATAGTTGCACAGTCATTGAATTGAAATGAAAAACCAGGTAGAGGCTCTAACGAGTCATCATCATCGGCGTTGCAGGATGAATAGGCGGCAGCAGCAGTGAGTGAGTTTTATAGCTTTCGCAAAGGGATTGAGGCTGCTTTGAGGTAATTTCATTTCTGGAGCTGACGCCGGACCACTCCTTTGTATGCCAGCAATGGCTTTCACTTCATTTGGCATTGCCGAAGGATATTCAAAAGAATTTTTCTGTGTGCTGCTAGTTCTATTTTTGGGGATTTTTTAATTCGGTGCAGATGGTCACGAATCCATCGTGTCGTTGTCGTTATCTGAGGAAGAATTTTTTTTAACCTGCTCTGCCTGCGTTGGACCCCTTTTTGGTCGATTTAATTTTTCTCGGTCATTGCCTCTCAGTAAACTGATGCCTGATTCATGGATCTGGGGCGTGGTTGGGATACAGAATAAGAAATTAAATGCGCGATAATAAATGTGTAACGAGGAGTTTTTGTGTCCTTCGATTTGAAGGGGGTGCGGGGTAATGCCGTGTAATCAAAGTAAGAAGGTTCGAATTAATGAGGGAGAAATTAGATAATCGTGATGGAGCTGAATTTATGTAAAGGACGATAAGGCATGCTTCGGGAATAAAGCGATAAATAAAGACTGCCGTTCGTGACGAATGAGGTTATAAATACAACCTGGTGAAAAGATAGGTCAACCGATGGTTGAAATGGACGTTAAGGCGGCAATGAATTGGCGAATTGAAATAATAAAAAGTTCAAGTTCTTCGACGCTACATTTTCAAAATTAAATTCAGAGCAAACAATATACATTACACAATTTTATTTCTTACTAAAGTTTTGTGTCGCTAAATTCCAAAGCAACTTCAGGTTGATTGACTGTTTTCCTACTTCGATCCTTTCAATCCAATATTTCCCATTTCCCGGCAACCGAAGCTCTTCAAAGTGTGTGACCTTGATGCATACATTTTATTTTTATAATTTCTTTGGAGAGATAGGCGAGAATATAAAGTCCTGAGTTGCCTGTTTATTCGACCCTCGTATTTCTGGAGATTTCCGAGCTTCATCGGATCGTTAAATAGGCGAATACTATCGAGTATATGAAGAGAATGTTTCAAAACCGAACTGCAAACATAAAAATATTGTTCAAGCCCCAAATTACGTATTCTTCTTCTTCTTCTTCTTCCTTTTATCAGCGAGGCTATGATCCGAAAACAAGGGATCACAACTCTCCCACTTCACCGCATTTCTACTGATCCGCCTGTGGGGTTCGCCTATTTGACCTCAGAAAATATCGGCACCCCTGCCGATTTTGGATCACTTGGTTACTGAGGCCAATGAAATGCCGATGTCGTCGCATTTGTCTGATCCAGGCGTTTATAGGCCTGCCTCTCCTACATCGCGATGTCTTTGGAACGTGCATTGATATTGCCTTTTTAACAGGGTTCAAATGATGTCTTCTTTGAACGTGGCAATACCAACTGAGCCGGTCACGCTCTATTTTTTGTACGATGGTTTCCTTGATGTGAAAGCTTCCACGGATCTTCGAACTTCTTATTCGATCAAGCTTTGTCACTCCTGCTGTCATGCGAAGCATCTTCATCTCAGCTGCCGTTAATTTACTCTCATACTTTTTGTACATCGTCCAACATTGTGAACCGTATGTGAGCGCTGGACGTACAACTGCGGTGTAGAGCCTTCCTTTCAACTTAGGTGGCATTTTTCTGTCACAGAAGATAGCGGAATTTTCTCGCCACTTCATCCACCCTACGCTTACACGATGATTGATGTCGTCATCACAAGTTGCTTTGCTATTGATCATAGATCCCAGATATTTGAACTTTTCGCACTTGGGAAGCACTGTTCCATTCAAATAAATGTCTGGAATAGGCCTGAGTGGATCAGAGAACGGGCAGCACAAGTACTCTGTCTTTTTTGAACTAATGCGATACCCATTTCCCTCCAAAACGTCCACCCACACATCAAGTGCTCGTTGCAGGGATGTAGGATCTTCACTTATGATGGCCCCATCGTCAGCAAAGAATAACTGATGTACCTTGGGGTCCATCACTTTACCTTCAAGCAGATAATCAAGGACTGTAATAAAGAGCAAAGGACCTAAAACGCTTCCCTGGTGTACCCCGACTTTGATTGGGAACTCTTCGGTTACTCCAGCGGGGCATCTTACTTTTGTCTTTGCTCCTTCGTACATGTCCATAATCATCTGTACATAGGTTTCTGGAACCCCTCGATGTCTTAGCGCCACCCATATCAGATCTCGTGGTTGTCTGTCGAATGCCTTTTCAAAGTCAACCAATACAATATGCAAATCCCTTAAGGAATCACGATGTTTTTCCATTATGATCCTTATACTTTGGATTGCATCTGTGGTTGATTTACCCGAGACAAACCCGCACTGATCATCAGATAGCCGTATTATTTTTCGCTCAACGATCTTCATGGTGTGTGACATCAGCTTGATCGAACGGTAGTTATCACAGTTTCGCGTATCACCCTTCCCTTTGTATACAGGGAGAAGGTAACTTTCCCTCCATTCATTCGGCATTGGATCACCTCTCACGAATTTGGAGATGAGAATTCTGAGCCATCTGAACCCGATGTCTCCCATCTTTTTCCAGAACTCAGAGGGTATCTCGTCTGGCCCAACCGCTTTTCGTTTTTTGGAGTATTTGACCGCCTCACTAACTTCGACTGTAATGTCGGGTATTTGTTCACAGTTAGGGGTGGCTCTTGGAAAGTATAGCCGGGGAAACTGTTCATTCAAAAGCTCTTCACAATACTGCCGCCACCTCTGCAGAATTTTGTCGTCATCCACAAGAAGCTGGCCATGAGCATTGCTAATGAACTTTGGCGAACGAATCTCCTGAGCATTCTTTCTTCTTTGGGCGGCTATTTTGAAGATAGTGGCACTCTTGTTCATATTGTGTCTTCGCAGCTCCTGGATAGCCTGGTTTGCATCAGCAACCGGGGAAAATATTTTCTCCAGCTCCCGATACAGGCCCTCCGTACTCTCTGCTTGAAGCTGAGCGCACTTCTTCTTCGCTTTTTTCTTGCAGCATCTGTATTCCATTTCGAGGCGAGCTTTTTCGTCACTATTATTAGAGGGGCACTTTGACCAAGTTTTGAAAGCCGCTTTCTTCTCATTTATCACTTTCTTAGCTTCATCACTCCACCACCATGTTTCTTTGGCGTGTTGATGGTGGCCTTTTGAAGCTCCTAGCAGTGATTTGGCCTTCTTTAAGCAAGTTCGCTGTAGGGAATCCCACATATTTTGTGCTCTGCACTCTTCATCCTCAGCTCCGTTGATGGTGTGAGAGATGTAATTTTTCATTACGAAAAAAAAAGCCTCGCCTTTTTCTTTGTCCAGATTGTACCACTTGATTTTCTCAGAGACCCTTGTTTGTTTGCTTTTCTTTGGTGTTTTCATAAAAATGTCTGTTAGCAGGAGACGGTGTTGACGAGCGATTGCCTCTCCCAGGATCACTTTGAAATCTTTTACCCGAGGCTTCATGAAACTGCCTACCAAATGGTAGTCAATCTGAGTTTCATCTCCACCACTGCTGTAAGTGATCAGGTGTCGGCTTTGTTTGATGAACATGGTATTTAACACGATAAGACCGTGTGATTTGCACATGCTTAGGATGTCTTCACCAGGAAGGTTCCTGGTGCCATATCCTAGTCCTCCATGGCAGTCTTCATAGTCTTCGTTTGATTTCCCGACATGTCCATTCAAATCTCCTCCAACAAACTGAAATTCTTCCTTTGGGATGTTCTTAAGGAGATTGTGGAAATCTAGCCAAAATGCATATTTATCTTTCTGATTGCACCCATTGTGGGGAGCATATGCACTGACAATATTCCACACCTCTCCTTGTATTACTAGTTTGAGAGACATCAAACGGTCGCTGGACTTCGAAATGCTCAAGACGTTTCCAAGTAGCTCTGCCGCAAGGATGATACCGATTCCGTTCCTAGCCTTTTCCGTTCCGTAGTAGAACATCTTGTAATCTTTTGTCCTAACGTCCAAGAAACGCGCCCGATTCCCGGTGTTTTTCCATTTCGTCTCTTGGACACACAAGATGTCCACCCGCCTTCTATTCATCATCTCTTCCAGCTCGTAACTTCGACCGGTCATGCTTCCAACGTTCCAACTCGCGACCCTTAAATTGCGTCCAAACTGTTTCATTATGTTGCTAGCCCCCGGAATCCGTATAGCTCTGACCCGAACATTACTGCTCGGTCCAGGATCAGTACCATGCACAGCAGTGGTAGTGCCTGGCGGGGTAGTGCCATTCCTTTTTGCAAGTATTATCATAATGATACAGTTTTGCAATACAATTTTTGCACCATATTGCGATGGTGTTTGTTGTTTGACACGTGCATGCTCCTGTTTTAGTATTGTTTGATCTTTCTTTTATGACACCGGTGATCTCCAGTCGTGTCAACCCACGGACTCGCATGCACACTTGTGGGAGGGTTTTTATGGTAGTATATGTGTCGCTAGGCTCACTTGGGTGTTATATTGCCTAGATCTGATTTGTCCCCTTAGTCGCCTTTTACGACAAGCGCTGGTTGTTGGGGGGGCGCTGCAGTGATATTCTTAACCCGTCCCTGCACGGGGACCCCAAATTACTTATTGTCTTTTTAAATGAGTTCAAATGATCTCTTCTTTGAATATAACAATTCCAACTGAGCAGGTCGCGTTCTATTTAGCTTCGTTGCAATTAACTCAGATATATACCATGCCTTAGCATTGATAAAATGAACAGACATCATCACAGATTTTGAAGTACCTGCTATTCCTTATTCCAAACACAGGAGAGAAAGAGTCTTGAAGTAGTAAAACAGTTATGAAAACTCCAATGGATAGCTTGATGGATTGAGATACTCATATACAAACGTTTTAAAAGAAATGTTAGTGTGTGCGAGTGAGATTCTTCGTATACTGCTATACTCTAGAAAAGAAGAAGAAATGCATATTTTAAATGGGGAATGTGGCTAAAATTTACTTTACAACTACTGCGTAAATACTCTTCGCTACAGAAAATCTATATTTTAGGAAAAATTTGAAATTTCAAATGTATCTATTCTTAAAAACCAAAATATATATGTACATATCTGTAAAGTATTGTAAATACTTTCTTAGCTTCATCACTCCACCACCATGTTTCTTTGGCGTGTTGATGGTGGCCTTTTGAAGCTCCTAGCAGTGATTTGGCCTTCTTTAAGCAAGTTCGCTGTAGGGAATCCCACATATTTTGTGCTCTGCACTCTTCATCCTCAGCTCCGTTGATGGTGTGAGAGAGGTAGTTTTTCATTACGAAAACAAAAGCCTCGCCTTTTTCTTTGTCCAGATTGTACCACTTGATTTTCTCAGAGACCCTTGTTTGTTTGCTTTTCTTTGGTGTTTTCATAGAAATTTCTGTTAGCAGGAGACGGTGTTGACGAGCGATTGCCTCTCCCAGGCTCACTTTGCAATCTTTTACCCGAGGCTTCATGGAACTGCCTACCAAATGGTAGTCAATCTGAGTTTCATCTCCACCACTGCTGTAAGTGATCAGGTGTCGGCTTTGTTTGATGAACATGGTATTTAACACGATAAGACCGTGTGATTTGCACATGCTTGGGATGTCTGCACCAGGAAGGTTCCTGGTGCCATATCCTAGTCCTCCATGGCAGTCTTCATAGTCTTCGTTTGATTTCCCGACATGTCCATTCAAATCTCCTCCAACAAACAGAAATTCTTCCTTTGGGATGTTCTTAAGGAGATTGTGGAAATCTAGCCAAAATGCATCTTTATCTATCTGATTGCACCCATTGTGGGGAGCATATGCACTGACAATATTCCACACCTCTCCTTGTATTACTAGTTTGAGAGACATCAAACGGTCGCTGGACTTCGAAATGCTCAAGACGTTTCCAAGTAGCTCTGCCGCAAGGATGATACCGATTCCGTTTCTAGCCTTTTCCGTTCCGTAGTAGAACATCTTGTAATCTTTTGTCCTAACGTCCAAGAAACGCGCCCGATTCCCGGTGTTTTCCCATTTCGTCTCTTGGACACACAAGATGTCCACCCGCCTTCTATTCATCATCTCTTCCAGCTCGTAACTTCGACCGGTCATGCTTCCAACGTTCCAACTCGCGACCCTTAAATTGCGTCCAAACTGTTTCATTATGTTGCTAGCCCCCGGAATCCGTATAGCTCTGACCCGAACATTTCTGCTCGGTCCAGGATCAGTACCATGCACAGCAGTGGTAGTGCCTGGCGGGGTAGTGCCATTCCTTTTTGCAAGTATTATCATAATGATACAGTTTTGCAATACAATTTTTGCACCATATTGCGATGGTGTTTGTTGTTTGACACGTGCATGCTCCTGTTTTAGTATTGTTTGATATTTCTTTTATGACACCGGTGATCTCCAGTCGTGTCAACCCACGGACTCGCATGCACACTTGTGGGAGGGTTTTTATGGTAGTATATGTGTCGCTAGGCTCACTTGGGTGTTATATTGCCTAGATCTGATTTGTCCCCTTAGTCGCCTTTTACGACAAGCGCTAGTTGTTGGGGGGGCGCTGCAGTGATATTCTTAACCCGTCCCTGCACGGGGACCCCAAATTACGTATTGTCTTTTTAAATGAGTTCAAATGATCTCTTCTTTGAATATAACAATACCAACTGAGCAGGTCGCGTTCTATTTAGCTTCGTTGCAATTAACTCAGATATATACCATGCCTTAGCATTGATAAAATGAACAGACATCATCACAGATTTTGAAGTACCTGCTATTCCTTACTCCAAACACAGGAGAGAAAGAGTCTTGAAGTAGTAAAACAGTTATGAAAACTCCAATGGATAGCTTGATGGATTGAAATACTCATATACAAACGTTTTAAAAGAAATGTTAGTGTGTGCGAGTGAGATTTTTCGTATACTGCTATACTCTAGAAAAGAAGAAGAAATGCATATTTTAAATGGGGAATGTGGCTAAAATTTACTTTACAACTATTGCGTAAATACTCTTCGCTACAGAAAATCTATATTTTAGGAAAAATTTGAAATTTCAAATGTATCTATTTTTAAAAACCAAAATATATATGTACATATCTGTAAAGTATTGTAAATCTCTATCTTTATCTTAATCTAATCTTTATCACCATAATAAATGGAGAGAATCAGGACCAACTGTATTCGTTTTGTAATAAAATAGCTCAAAATACAGAAGAAGAATTGCTGGAGAAGATGTTTAAGCTTAAGCATGTATATGATATATGAACAAACACGTTAATATAAATTCATTCTGAAGCAAAATTAGCAATTGTCCATTGTTGTAATCATTTTTTTGATCTTGTAAAACCGTATGCGAATTCATTCGAAGAAAATATATATAGCATTGATTTCATTTGAGTTCCTGAGATACTCCAGCTTTTACAGAGAAGAAATCTAGCATTACAGTTGTTGGCATACCCTTAGCGGAGCGACGAAGTCGCGTGAGGGGCTAAACCCCTCCGGAAAGCGGAGTTTAAATGAATGAATCGCGCGAAGCGGCTCATTTACCCATTGACCGAACAGAACTGTCCTCGAATAGACTCAGAGTCAGGCGCCTACATGACAGTTGTTGGCATACCCTTAGCGGAGCGGATAAAGCCCTCCGGAAAGCGGAGTTTAAATAAATGAATCGCACGAAGCACGCCACCTACCCACTGTTAGCCCGCACAAAACTGTCCTCGAATAGACTTAGCCCCAGGAAAAAAAAAATAATAATAATAATAATAGCAACGTGGTTTGAAGCTAAGATGAACATATTCTTATCAAAATAAAAACAAAGTGATCTCTAGCGAAACAGTCTAAAATGAAATGATGATAATTCGAACTAATTATAAAAGTAAATAAAAATTTGAGGAACAATCAATTACGAAATGAGCTAAATATGAACTATTTACAAATGTTAATGAAAATTCGAGACATAATCAAAAATGACTTGAAGAAAATACGAGTTATCGTTTATCAAAAGCACAAAATGCGAAATAATAAAATCGAAATAACAGAAATCAAGATAAAAAAAATGCGAGTTGTACCATACCCGGTGTAGTGGTAACATCATCGGTTTCCAAAATAATGGTTCCTGGTTCAAATCCTGATTTATTATTTAAAATAAATTTATTTATTTATTTCTCATGAAATGTATAAAGAGTCAATCCGATAAATTGCGAAACACTATTCTGAAGGCATAACACGGGCAGTAGGATGATCATATGGCTGGAAAACCTGTTCACTCTATTACATGATTGATATACCTATGACATCAGGTGGTCGGGGAAAAAATACTGTGCATCAGAAGCAAGGGAAAATAACAAAAGTTTTTCTGGAACCTAACATCTAAATTTCAGACTACTAAACCAATTTTTTCTCTCTTTTTGTATATCATTTCCACCGCTGGCACTGTGTAAAAACATTTAAAGGGTATTGACAACTTCTTGAATACGTGCAAATATACCTATAGGCAGGTAAGATAGGTCAGTTGGTCTCCAGGTAAACAGAAGCGCCTACGACAACCATAGTGCCGGGCACTTAACAGTCTCTGTCTTTTTACATATTTAACATTTTGAGCATTGATGGCTTCTTCCTTCTTCTTCTTCTTCCTTTTATCAGCGAGGTTATGATCCGAAAACAAGGGATCACAATTCTCCCACTTCACCGCATTTCTACTGATCCGCCTGTGGGGTTCGCCTCATCGCATTGATGGCTTCTTCCATTACTTTGAGAAGAATGTTCAATATCAATATACTCCGGATGTCCCTCTATACTCGTAAGTAGTAGATAGATATGACTATAGAAAAAAAGAAAGTGTCTGCCTAGTTCTTAATTGGGAAGGAACTTACTACTTAACTTCAATCGTAGCTCAGGCTCTTGGTTGACAGAATGTCATTCTAAGCCTTGAAATATTACTTGACTATCTCGAAATTATAGGATATATCAAACGACTGTATGTTGGCAGCATGTACGTTGTAATACCTGGTTTCACTAAGCTATGAGAGAGAGCACCTTACGTAAGTATTTCTTCGGGCACAAGATTGTAGTTCTGTTATAAAAATTCGCGGTGGTCAGTGTATCGAAAGAAGACAAGATTTAGATCTTAATTTCCTAGAATTGATAACTGTCAGTCATAAAGCAAATACGAATACCATCAAAATTGTTCAAACCACTGAAGCAAAGAAAATGTCCTTCCTGGTAATATAATGGATCACCTCGAGTCTGAATGCTGCTAAATAATATCAAAATGATCAGAGTGCTTGACAGAAGTGGTGTGCCCGTGCAGATATCGGTGCTGGTCCAGAAATGATATGTACATATGCCAAACTATTGCATGAAAATCTTAAGAAAGTTATATTTTCACTACTTCGTCATTACATTCAACACATTATAATAACGATAGTATAGCAGTGTTGCCACTTCTCTTTCGGACTCTCTGTTGCTATATTGGACGTAGTACAAGCTATTCGCGAATCAGTGTTTTACAAATTCCAATCAAGAAACCTCTGTCGGTAATGTTTATCCCACCATAAACATATGTAAAAAAAACCGGCCCACTTTTCATCTGATGAAAGAAAATAATGAAAATTCTAGAATGCCCTTGTCTTGTCTTTTCCTGTGAAGTTCCTTGCCTACACGTAATTAGCAGTATTTTGATAAGCACAGAAAATTATTGAGTGAATTGATAGATTTAAAGACCAAACTTGGCAAGTTTTCAAGGGTTTTGGTATTACTTAGTTCTTTAAAGAGAACTTGGCAAGTTTAGTCTGAAAATTTATCCATTCACACAATATTTGTATGTTGCTTAATATAAGTTGATATGCGAGAACCTCTTACAAATTATACTGCGAGTATTGCTTCCCACTACAGTTCATTTGCGGAAGCAGCCTCAGCTCATTCGTGGAAGTGTTGTCCGGTCGACTATCAAAGACCCAGCTAATACGATGTTTTCGTTAACATTTTCACAGAGAATCTGAAAGTCATGACTGAAGCCTTGAGGTGGAAGGATAAGTCCCTTCGGAATAATTTGTCCCCTTTGCAGGTGATAGCACGACATGGTAGATGTTTAGTTATGTCATGGGTTTATGTCCCTTTATCAGGAAATGTCTCATTGAGCAAATTCAACACTCTTGCTCAGTACGATTCTACTCATGATAGAAGTATCCCAAATAAATATCACAGGCCTTTATCTTCGAACCTTTCTCTATCCCACCCCACAGCATTTACTATATTCCAGTTATATACATATAAAGGGTGACCAGATAGCAATGATACTTTTTCCAATTGTTATGTTTCATCAGCTGCCAAAGATACCAATGACATCCAGCTGTCAAAATATTCAGTAATGCTTGCCATTTCATCATGCATCGTTTCACGCTTGCCGATCCTGCGGAAATTATTAAAAAATATTATCGAAATTCCGGCTCAGTTGTAAATACGCAAAGCGAATTTCGTCGTGAGGTCGGTCGTCATCATGGCTTTAGTGTGCAGGCAATTCGTTGCACCATGGAAAAGTTTGAGCGTGAGTACACCCTTTTGGACCTTAAGCTACCAACCAGACAGAGATTGGTGTGAAATGAAGAAAACATTGGCGCCGTAGCGGCCAGTATCGAGGAAAACCCAGAAATGTCGATTCGGCGCCGATCAGATGAATTGGACATTGCCAGAGTCAACCCGGCTTATTTTGCGGTTGGATTTGGGCCTACATCCATATAAGATTGTGCTGACGCAAGAATTGAAACCGAACGGGCATAGACAACGCCGCGAGTTCGCTAATTGGGAGTTGGAAATTTGGCGACTGGGTCATCTCACGGCGAGCGTTCTTCAATTGGCCGCCGCGATTATGCGACTTGACACCACTCGATTATTTTCTCTGGGACTACGTTAAGTCCTTAGTCTACGCTTACAAGGCAACCACTTTCGACGAGTTCGAGGCCAACATTCGAGATGCTATTGCCAGAATACCGCCGTACGTATCCAACCGAGTCATCAAAAATTGGACCGACCGCTTGAAGCACTGCCAGCGAGGCCGAGGCAGCCATTTAAGTGATGTGCTATTCTACACATAATGGCATGAATGTATTGTAGCTTCAAAATTAAGCCAGAATTAATTTTATATCTGACACCGTTGTTGTTTTATTTCAATTTTTTTTCAATCGTTCTTATCTGGTCACCCTGTACGTACATATTCTCAAATAGTAGTTCCAAATCTTGGCTGCATAAGATCTACTCCAAACAGAAGCTTTTTCCGTACAGAATTGCAAAAAGGTGTCTCTTTATATTTTTTAGGCTACTAAAAACGTTTTAGCAAGTGTAACCGATGTACGACGGACATTAATCTCTGACTTAATCTTGGCGTTGTCTTCCTGAAGTATTCTTTCTGGACACAAAGCTTAGTTATCGCTACTAGTACGCTCTTCAGCTCGTCTTACGACCTAACCAAGCAGAACTGCGTAAGAGTGCCGAATTGGCGCTTCCCTGATAACTTCTGGTTTTCCATGGTTTAAATGTCATCCGGCTTTTTGTTCACAATATTGAACCAGTGATTCATTTACCATGATAGGAAAAGGTAATTGTAATGTGATACATACTTCTGCCTCATTCTTGACCTTCTTGAAGATACGATAACCGATTTTTTCTATACGAAATTATATATTTCAGCCATTTCCGAGTCTCATCTTTTAATAAAAATTCCTTTTGTTACAAAACATAAAAAACTTTGTGAACTTACTCCCACGAAACACATTACCAGAAGTTGACAATCTCAATCTATCCAAGAGCATAATCGGCAGATATCTGCAGGCACCCCGACGCGCTGAGGGACCCGTTGCTTGTTTGAATAGTCAGCCAAAGTATGTTGATGTTCAAAACAGTCCAACTACCAATAAAACTATGCCAATACTATTTCTACATTTCAATAGTAGTAGTAATAAAAATAGACCCCAAAACCATTAAGCAGACAAAACCTCTCTTGCTCTACACAAGTGATAAAACTTCACACATAAAAGTCCTGACAATAAACTATGAATAATTGTTGTAATCTGGGTCATCCCATAACCCCGCCATAACCTCACAGTGCTTGTAAAATGAGTTTTCTCATATACCAACCATCATTGGCACTCAAACAACCGCTTAAGTTAACAAGTCTGCACACCACATCTCCAACTATCAAAACAAAAACAACTTAACACTAAGTTTTCGCATTTTAGTTTTAGTGTTAATAAGAAATAAGAATCCCCCACACTGCTTTAACAGAACATAACTAAGCTTAACCGAAAAGTTTTGACTTGTGTCTCCCCAGACGCTGTTGTCCCCAGCCCTTGCACGCCACTTTAGGCAACGAAATACAAGACATCCTCATTTCCATTGAAAATTGCTCCCATTTCACTACGGGGACTGTGCCTTTTCAAAGCGAAACTCGCCTACAAGGCACTTCATCACGGAGTCATTTCGTGTCATTGTTTACATGAAAAACTTTCAGACGTACGTACTTGTACAGCCTCAACCAGCCAACTGAAAACGTGATTTTCGGCATCGTCTGTTTTTCATATTCAGCTTAGCATCCATCCAGCACATCAACTGCAACAAAACAGTTCTCTGTCATATATACTTCGTCGTCGTCGTCATCATCCGTCCTGTGAGAAACAACTCATCAACATAATTAGAGATTTACATTTGTCAGTGTCTCGCCCGACATTCTTTGTCATTAGTCCTCAAGGCTTCAACTCTAGGTTCGGCTAAAAGAGGCGTTTTTTTTTTTTTTTTTTTTCGGTTTGCTTTCTCACCCTTGAAAGGCATTCACCCCTGAAGCCGCAATAAATTCAATATAATAGCAAACACACAGTTTCATTGAAAGTGGCGGGTAAGCTGGGAGGGTGAAGAACCACAAGGAATTGTAATCAAGGCACATCATGGGTAAACCAAAGAAAGTTTGTACTTTTCCTCACCAAAAAATATCAAGAGACGAGGAAGTTCCACGCTGTTTTTCTTTATTTGACGGTGGAGAGAATTTGCTTGCAAATTATTCGCAGGAAACATGTAAATTTGTCACCCTGCTCGTAATGCTGCGAACGAGTATAGTACGCAAAGAGGGTTATAGACACATACATCTAAGTGAATGATGAAACTTTAGTTAACCCCAAATGAAAATGAAAGAGTCTTAGTTTTAAAATTCAATTGAAGTTGCAAATGCCCAGAGGGGTTAAAAACTTAGAGCAGTTGAGTGAAATGCACTATTTTTTAGTACTCACAAGGTGACACTTGAAATAGACAACAACGACTTTAAGTTGGCAATCAATTTTCGTTAACGACCATACTCAATTTGATGCATTACTGCACAATATTTTGGAAGAGTCGTGCTATGAACTTGCTAAGAAACGAAATTGTCACAATTGGACGGAATTAGGATGGTGGGTATTGTGGCATAACAGAGAATATAACAAAAAAATAAAAGGGTTCATAAAAAAAGGACACACGGTAGCAACAAGTTTGGTTAGTTAAGAACCTTTTCTGCCTAAGCTCACAGGCAAAACCTGGTAACTAGATAAGCCAATGTTATCATCACTATCTTACTTTTTGGTGCAGAAGCGGAAATTGCACGGCTATCAGTAAAAACGACTACTTCCTTGCATGGTATTTAACTAACTAGAAACAAAATAAAATAAAATAAATAAATAGCCAAATATATGTATATATATGACAAAAGTTAAAGTATAGCCAAAAGAACACAAAAACATAGGTTCATATACGCATTCTTCTTCTTCTTCCTATTTCGGCGAGGCCATGATCCGAAAACAAGGGATCATAACCCTCCCACTTCACCGCATTTCTACTGATCCGCCTGTGGGGTTTGCCTATTTGACCTCAGAAAATATTGGTAGGCCTCTCAATTTTGGTATCAGTCGGTTATTGAGGCCAATGAAATGCCGATGTCGCCACATTTGTGTGATCCAGGCGTTTAAGGCCTGGCTCTTGTGCCTCGCGATGTCTTTGGAACGTTCCGTGATATTGCCTTTTTAACAGGGTTCACATGATCTCTTCTTTGAACGTGGCAATACCAGCTGAGCCGGTCACGCTCTATCTTTCGTAAGATGGTTTCCTGACGTGAGGCGTTCACGGATTTTCGAACTTCTTATTCGATCAAGCTTGTCACTCCTGCTGTCATGCGATGCATCTTCATCTCAGCTACTGTTAATTTACTCTCATACTTTTTGTACATTGTCCAACATTGTGAACCGTATGTGAACGCTGGACGCACAACTGCGGTGTAGAGCCTTCCTTTCAACTTAGGGGACATTGTTCGGTCACAGAAGATTTCGGAATTTTCTCGCCGCTTCATACACCCTACGCTTACGCGATGGTTGATGTTATCATTACAGGTTGCTTCACCACTCATCATAGATCCCAGATATTTGAACTTTTCGCACTTGGGAAGCACTGTTCCATTCAAATAAATGTCTGGAATAGGCTTGAGTGGATCATGGAACGGGTTCTGTCTTTTTTGAACTAATGCGATTCCCATTGCTCATTGCAGGGATGTAGTATCCTCACTTATGATGGCTTCATCGTCAGCAAAGAACAATTAATTTACCTTGGGGTCCGTTACTTTACCTTCATGCAGATAGTCAAGGACTACAATAAAGAGCAAATGACTTAAGACACTTCCCTGGTGCGTCTAACACGATTTTGATTGGGAACTCTTCGGTTACTCCAGCGGGACATCTTACGATGTTTTTCCATGATGTTCCACGATGTTTTTCCATGATGATCCCTATACTTTGCATTGCATCTGTGGTTGATTTACCCTAAACAAACCCGCACTGATCATCAGATAGCCGTATTATATTTCGCAGTCGGCCACCTAATACCCGCTCAACGATCTTCATGGTTTGTGACATCAGTTTGTTCGAACGGTAGTTATCACAGTTTCGCGTATCACCCTTCCCTTTGTATACAGGGAGAAGGTAGCTTTACCTCCATTGATCTAGCATTGGATCACCTCTCACAAATTTGGAGATGAGAATTCTGAGCCATCAGAACTCAATGTCTCCCATCTTTTTCCAGAACTCAGATAACATCACGTCTGGGCCAACCGCTTTTCGTTGTTTGGAGTATTTGACCGCCTCACTAACTTCTTCTACTGTAATGTCGGGTATTTCTTCACAATTAGGGGTGGTTCTTAAAAAGTATAATCGGGGAAACTGTTGACTCTAAGGTTCTTCACAATACTGTCGCCACCTATATAGAATGTTGTCGTCATCTACAAGAAGATGTCCATGAGCATCGTTAATCAACTTTGGCAAACGAATCTCCTGAGCATTCCTCCTTCTTTGGGCAGCTATTTTGAAGATGGTTGCGCTCTTATTCATATTGTGTCTTCGCAGCTCCTGGATAGCCTGGTTTGCATCAGCAAGCGGGGAGGATAATTTCTCCAGCTCCCGATACAGGCCCTCCTTACTATCTGCTTGAAGCTGAACGCACTTCGCTTTTTTCTTACAACGTTTATATTCAACTTCTAGGCGAACTTTTTCGTCTCTATTATTAGAAGGGCACCAAGCTTTGAAAACCGCTTTTTTCTCATTTATCACTTCCTTAGCTTCATCACTCCACCACCGTATTTCTTTGGCGTGTTGGTGATGGCCTTTTGAAGCTTCTAGCAGTGTTTTGGCCTTCTTTAAGCAAGTTCGCTGTAGGGAATCCCACATATTTTGTTCTCTGCACTATTCATAGTCAGCTCCGTTGATGGTGTGAGAGAGGTAATTTTCATCACGGAAACAACAGCCTCGCCTTTTCCTTTGTCTAGACTGTACCACTTGATTTTCTCAGGGACCCTCGATTGTTTGCTTTTTTTGTGTCTTCATGAAAATTTCTGTTAGCAGGAGACGGTGTTGCTGAGCGATTGCCTCTCCCGATTAAGCGATTAAACTAATGTGAATTAATATATTCACAACAGTGATTAAAAATAAGTTAATCGTGTACAATATTTACAATTAAATTGCCGTCTGCAAACTCGCATGATAAATGAAATATTATTTTTTAATTTAGTAGTGCGATTAGAAACGAGTTATATATTTGCTATGTCGCACAGTGGGCTAGGGACCCAATTTAACGCGCAGAAATTCTTTGTTTAAGTAATTCTTAGTTGATGGTTTTTCTATTTCTCCAGTTAAGGAAATTTTGATAAAAACTAAATTTTACCACCAATAAAAGGACATATCCCTTAAATGTATTGTACTTTAGTAACAAAGGTATGATTGTGTCATAGCAGAATTATAATGTATATTTTTAATGATTAAATATGAAAAATAAGAAAAAATAACTCAAATTTTTTAAAATAAAATTCAAATGTTGATTTCAAAACACTTAATGGTTGATTCTGACAAAAGATACATAAGTAATAAAAACATTTTGATGATGCAAAAAAAAAAACTTATTCACTATCAGAATTATAATGTATATTTTTAATGTTTAAATATGAAAAATAAGAAAAAATAACTCAAATTTTTTAAAATAAAATTCAAATGTTGATTTCAAAACACTTAATGGTTGATTCTGACAAAAGATACATAAGTAATAAAAACATTTTGATGATGCAAAAAAAAAAAACTTATTCACTATCAGAACTATTTGACTCCTCCGAAAAATTGTCTTGGACGATACGAGGTAAAGTAAAGCTAAAGCTTCTGTTTCCAATGCCAATTTATATTTATTGCGCTTATCTTTAAGCCAAATTTGTGATATAATAGGATCAGAAGACAGAATAAGGAAATTTAATAAGGATTCGTTTGTGTGACTACTGCTGTCCTTTCTTGTTCTATGTTTTCTCACGAAATTTAAATCTTTATTTTTTGACTCCTCCGCCTCTTCCCCTAGCTGACCAATAGGTAAGAAGATGGCGTGGTTTATAATCTCCGCCCCATGAACATGTACTTTATGAACGCTTGTGGGCATGTAATACCACGGGTAGAGGGACACAAACTCCTCAGCAGTTTCAGTTGAAAACTGCTTAAATTTTTGTGTATGAATTTTATAACCTGTATGAATTTTATAGCCTGAAGTATAATATGAAATCTTTGGTTATTTCAAAATTAGCTCCTGTGATTTCAGATGCTTTTTCTGCATTTTTGAAGAAAAACCCTTGCCGTATTCCCTGTATTTGTTGAACCATACCCAGGCTTAGGTTGATCAACTAAGATACCTAAGTCCTTTTTGCAACGTTCTATGATGAGCCTCTTTCATTCTTCCACTTTAAATTAAACTTTTCTAAACTGAACGAATATCTTGCGCAGGAATCTTGGGAGGAGGTTTATAATACACCTTGCCCCTCCAATGCTTTTAGTATATTTTTAAAGATCCCCTCTGACCATGTAGACTCGTGCAAATCTATGAAACAAAAACGACTACTTCAGAAGATTAAACCATGGATGACTGACCAACTTTGCGAACGAATTAGGGAAAAAAACAATTTTTATGTTAAAAATAAAGGAAGGTTCCACATTCCCTCTGTAAAAAATTCTTACAAAAGAATGCAGAAGGAAATTCTTGCTCAAATAAACAAGCAAAAGGAATCATACTATCACCGAAAATTTAACGAAAACAATTTCAATCCAAGACAGCAATGGAATATCGTTAATGATTTACTAGGCAAAAGTAATACAGATAATACCTTAAAATGTTTGAAATTTTTGGATGGAACCACAACTTCAAACGAGCTAGAAATGGGCAATGGGTTGAATGCTTTCTTAAAAAATGTAGCGGAAAGCTCAAAAAATAATCAGCTGAATCATGGGGAAATAGCCTCTCAGGAATCCATCCTAGATAACGTAGTCTTCTCGTCGTTTTTCCTTAGCACATTGTCTGAAGCTGAGATGCTTCATGTCATATCCAAATTAAAGATTAAACACTCTTGCGGACTAGATGGTATTAGCAGTTTAACAATGAAATAAGTAAGCAACCTCATCACTAAGCCATTAGCATATCTTTTAAATAAAAGTTTCGAAAGTGGTGTATTTCCAGATTGCCTGAAAACGGCTGTAATAATTCCAATTTATAAAAAGGGTGATAAATGTGATCCCAATAACTATAGACCTATATCGTTACTTTCAGTTTTCTCAAAAAATTTTGAGAAAATTATAACCAAAAAAATGCTTAAGTTCCTAGAAAAATATAAGCTTCTTAGTAAATCACAATTTGGTTTTATAAAAGGAAAGTCTACGGAAGAAGCTATTTTATCTTTCTTAGAGGATATTAACGCGGGACTCGACAGGAGTAATAAATCTGCCGGATCAGTTAATGGTCCTTTATTGTTCCTTTTATATATAAATTCTATATTTAAGTTGCCTCTGAGTGGGAAAATAATTGCCTTCGCCGATGACTTGGCTATCTCATACGCTGCTCCCTGTGTAGATAATATAAGACATCAAATGAACATGGACCTTTCTGTGTTAAACAAGTGGTTCAAGTATCACCAAATGGTGCTAAGCAGTAAGTCCAAAGTTATGTCTTTTTCATTCTCAAACCAGAATTTTATCGTTGGGGTTGGTTTACATGACCCTAATTGCGATCATAAGAACTGCAAGGGTTCCTGCATGACGTTAGAATCGATTGCTGAATTTAAATATTTAAGTGTAACTTTGAACTATAATTTAAATTGGAAACCACACATAACTAATATTAAAAAAACTGTTTATATAGCAATGAACAAGATTTTTCACTTACGAAAATTGGTACCATCCAATCTACTAATTGCCATCTATTGTGCGCTTGTTAACTCGCGACTGGAATACGGTATTTCTTGTTGGGGCAGTGCATTCATTAGTAACCTACAACCTCTTATTACAGCTCAGAAGAAGATAATCAGAGTAATGCTGTTCAAACCAAGATGGGAGCCATCGCACCCATTGTTTAATTCTTTAAATATACTGCCGTTAAGAAATCTTTATGTTTATAAGGTATTGAGGCTGTTCTATTTGCGAGGTGGTTATACCAACGTTAGTGGAAATGAAATCTATTCACTAAGGTCTTCAACAGCAGTAATAGTTCCAAGAGCTAGAACAGAACACTACCGTCGCTTTGCTTCTATTATAGCTCCCTTTATATATAACAGACTGCCTCCAGATATATGTAACCATATAGATTGCAAGTCCTTGTTCCTTAGAAGTCTCAGAAACTGGTTGCTGTCAAGATCAGATGTAGAAGAATTGATGCAGGTATTAACGTAAGCAGCACTAAACCCTCTTTGTACTGCGTAGGCGTAACATTACTTGTCGACTTTTAATGTTTAATACTCATTATTTTCCATATCTTTCATTTTCGCTTCTAAATGTTTACTTTACTTTGATATGTAACTTCCAATACTGTTCTCTCTCAGCATAAAACTTATTACTCTCTCGGCGCTGCTTTTCACAATATTTTAAAACAAAGTTTTAGTTTAATGCACTTACCACTGGTATTTTATGCCACAAAGTGTGTACTAGATACCATTTCACCCAATCGAAAATGATTGCATAATTCGTAGTTAAACGATATTTAAGTTATTTTAATTAAAAATTTGAAATTGAATTTGTAATAACTTAGATATAAGAAATAATATTGTTCTTTTGAAATGGAAATAAATAATAATAATAATAATAATAATAATAATAATAATAATTTTGTTTCTATTTTTATTCCTTGCAATATTTTATCTCAAGTCTATAACCAATATGAAGACAACACTCAAAGAAACGAATCCAAGAATGTAAGCTGATTAAACCAAAACTATAGTTTTCTATAAGCGGGGTTTTTAGGTCATTCATTTCTTTAGGTGTTGCTTTGCTTATGTAGCAGTTAAGGGTTGATTTTGTTCCAGTTAATGTATAACAAATTTTTCCATCAACCATTAACAGTACGAGTTTAAAGCTCACAGATTTTTCATTCTCATAAATAAAGTCATGTTAATTATAAATTTGTCTTTGAATTTTATCTGTTTCAGTAACTGTAACTTCTGGCGTTCCTTTACAAAATATAAATCTCATTGGCCTGCAAAACCTTCTAGTGGAAGGTACGAGGTTTTGCTACAGAATTTTAATGTTATCTTTAGAATCACGTAATTGTACAGGCACAAAAGATATAATTAAAACCGAGGAATCATTATTGTCACTCATCACCAGATGTCTATAGTTGTCACTTACATAATAACGTAAGCCGATCATTTGAATAATTCCTTATTACTTCTGATTGCAACTGGCAAATGCGACTCGCCGTAAGGTGTAAGAGATTCTCTAAATCAATCTCTGCTGCTGTATCATTAACAGTGATTGCATTTGAATTTGGATAGGAAGCCTGTTTTGCCAGCAGTACCTTATTCCAAGAAGGGTAGATATTAGATTTGCATCTTTTTGCTACTAATATATATACCGAATAAGTTTCTTTACTCATTTTGGTGCTCACAATTAAAGATACAGCCTCATCAGGTGTCAATGGAATTGGTTGAAGCTTGTTAGCCTCAGCAGGGATATAAGCATTTTTATAAGCCTTGGCGCGTTTGGGTGAGTCGGGGTTCGTTTCGTCCAACTGCTTCAGCTGCGACCTGCTTACCACTCTTTCTTAGGTTAGCTTACGTAGCAAAAACTAGCTCCTTAGTATAAGTTTTAGCGGCTAAGTTTTGAATCCTCATTTGCTTTGTTTTGCTTTTGCATTCTTCAAATAAATTTAGTAATAAGCACTGTGAGGGAAAGCAATACTCTCACGCGCAATTTACCAACACAAAACTTTTAAACTTTGACAGGTTACTTGATTAAAAATTTAACAGATTTGAAGGTGACTTTAAGTTGTTTCATTTGCTACGGATATTGAAGAATTCAAAATACTCTTATTTTTGTTAAAATAAAAGACTTACTTTTTCTGAATTTCCGCGCGCTGGAAACACTCTCTAGCTTACTGTGTGTCGTGGAGAAGGTTGGTGTGAAAATGTCTTGACATATTGAAGATCGTTTTCAATAATTTATTTTGCTGCATTAAAAATTATAGCTTGAAAAACAACTTTGCATATATTGATTTTGTTCTCGTTACTTAACTTTGACTTTCGGTTTATAAAAGGATATAGAGTTTTAATTGTTTTATCAATTTTTTTTTCAATTACGTATACATACTGAATATGAGGACCAAAAGTGACTCTTTTATCTACTCGTATGATCGCACCAAGATATTTAACTAAATTGTAGCATTCAATAGGAAGACCATCTATATTTAAGTTGCGGCTCGGTAAAAACAAGCTTTTCTTTTTCTTGTGAAAAAGATAGCCTGTGATTTCTGAACGTTAATTTTTATTTTTTTTATTTATTAAAATACTACTTTAGTGTTTTTAAAGCGAATTGCAAATTGATGTCAATTGCCAAACCAAAAGCATCGAAGGAATAAACACATGTCATCTGAAATAATTTAGATGTTTAACTTCTCCCTTTCTCTACAATTTTTGCCTTAAATAAGTCTCGAGAAATTAACCCAAAAGAAGACCAAACTAACTCTCAAGGATAATGTTTTTATTGTTTTTTATAATGAAATTCACCACAACACAATGCTGCTTTCTGTCAGACTAACACCCAGGACGACGCACGATGCTAAGCCAATTTGCATGCAATAATTTCTGGTTTTTATTAACAGCGAACCAAAAAAGTAGAAAAAGCGCTCTGCGATTGGCTTATCCACGATTAGTGGAAAATTCAATTCGTGTCCAGGGACAAACACGACGAGAAAACACCCACCCTTCCTTCCCAAGTTTCCTGAATTATTTTTGAGAATTTATTATTTTTTTTTTGTCCCTTGTAGGAGGGCTATCGGGGCGAGAGAATGTCTTCTACCGCAGCATATCCTTTGATGTTAAATCCTGCATCTATACATAGTAGGTACATACCAACTGTCGGAGAAGGATATTCAATTTCGAAATGGCGTTGCCGCAAGGGTTGCTATCCAATATCCGCCGCTCTCTCTCCATCGATGGAAGACAGAGAGAGAGGAAAGGGTAAACCAATCTCATTTAATTAAAATTTGAGGCGGTTACCCGGGGAAACATCACAGTCACCACTGACTACACCACCGTTGTCCGGATAGGAAGCAATTAAAAATTCCCTTCAAGGACATGTAATTACATTTCTCTGTCGTCGGGGGGTGTGTACCGTTTGGTGTTTTTCGGTCGTTGCCACCGCCACCACCACAGAGCTTCCGATGACCAATTAGTTTCTGGTTCTTTCTTGTCGCTTCTCTTTATTCTGCATAACATACAATATTTGCATTAACCTTTCGTCTTTTTTTTGCAGACACCTATATCGGAAGTATCAAAACAACCCGTTCAACATTATGGGCCACAACAGTAGCACAGATCCTTTGGATGCTGAGAAGGGTACCGGAGAGGATGGCGATGCCGCCGTTGGAGTTGTGACGCCCGAAGAGGTGAGTACGGTTACGATTCCGCAGCCACAACACAAATCCAACCAATTTTTACCGAGGGATTATAAGGGTCTTCCTTTTTTCGCTGTGTCGAGCAAGGATATATAAATTTGGATTTAGCCGGGAAATGTAACTGGTATTCCTTTCATTTGACGGTATTTACTCGGTATCTTGATTTCGGTGTGAAAAGGCCAATTATCTTACGCACATAGTGGCAGTGGTTGCGTATGGCCATTTCGGACTTTGAGGGCTTTTTTTTGCTTTTGGCAAATTTACGGTCTGTTGACTTCCAATTTCGGGGATCAATCGGCTTTGTCATCGAAGCCAAATCAAGAGTAGCTGGGGGATGGGTTGTAGAAAAAGGACAGGAACCGCATGCCTAGCATATTCCGTCCACCCCGGAAGCGATTGTTGAATGTCGGTCGAGATTACGCCTTTTGATTTGTGTTTCTGAGAAGAATAGCTGCAAGGAATATTTTTGCTGCTGCCGGAGATTTGTTTGTAATCACAAGGAAGTTTAATTAAAGTTGAAAGCAAAATGGAACCAGACAAGGAAGATAGACAGGACAATGTCTTGGACATGGAGGTTGCATGTCTGCTTTTGTGGATTATATCTATTTGTGGAAAATTTATTTTGCAATTTGTTTTCACTTGAACTAAAGCCCTTTCACAAACAGCAAAGAAGAAGAAACTTAATTCAGTTTCAAGTCTATTTGCAGTCATCGTGTACTTTCTTGTACAAGTATGCAAACAACTCATCTCAAAGCACAATGGTCGGTCTGAGTTCCTTTTGTGCGGATAAATATCATCATACGAACCGAATTGCATGTGCACAGAAAATATAGATCCTGGGCTGTTTTAACTGAATTACAAAGTTTTCATATCATTTTCAAAATAGGTATCCATGAGTAGCAAGACTATCTAAAAACCCTATGTAAACATTGGGCATTCGAAGAATTGCATATTGCGTTTCGAGAAACGACTCGTGTTTAACATTGTGTGGATATTCTGTAAAGCACTAGAATATTGGTAGACATTTGTATACAGTAGGAAATTGATAAAATATGGATATGTTTGCCTGTAAATCTTAAATAAATATTAATCGTTTACATACACACATATTTGCCGCAACATCCCATGAAGGGTTTAGACCTAGCTTGTCGCAACCACTCATGTTGTGTGCGTTATATTTTTTGCACGAATGGAAGGGACCTACAGCTTAGTAACGTATCAGAAGGGGTTTGTCTCGAGTAAATCAACCATAGATGCAATCCAAAGTATAAGGCTCATAATGGAAAGGCATCGTGACTCCTTAAAGGATTTGCATATTGTATTGGTTGACTTTGAAAAGGCATTCGACAGACAACCACGAAATCTGATATGGATGGCGCTAAGACATTCAGGGGTTTTATAAACCTATGTACAGATGATCATCGACAAATACGAAGGAGCAAAGACAAGAGTAAGATGTTCCTCTGGAGTAATCGAAGAGTTCCCAATCAAAATCGGGGTGCACCAGGCAAGCGTCTTAAGTCCTTTGCTCTTTATTGCAGTCATTTTCTATCTGCTTGAAGGTAAAGTGAGGGACCCCAAGGTACATTAATTAATCTTTGTTGACAATGGACCCATCATAAGTGAGGATTCTATGTCCCTGCAACGAGCACTTGATGTGTGGGTGGACGTTTTGGAGGGAAATGGGTATCGCATTAGTTCAAAGAACACAGAGTACTTATGCTGCCCGGTCTCTGATCCTATTCCAGACATTTATTTGAATGGGAAAGTGCTTCCCAAGTGCGAAAAGTTCAAATATCTGGGACCTATGATCAACATCAAAGCAATCTGTGATGACAACATCAATCGTCGCGTAAGCATAGGGTGGATGAAGTGGCGAAAAAACTAAGATATCTTCTGTGACCAAAAAATGCCACCTAAGTTGAAAGAAAGGCTCTATACCGCAGTTGTGCGTCCGGCGCTCACATACAGTTCACAATGTTGGACAATGCACAAAAAGTATGAAAGTTAATTAACAGTAGCTGAGATGAAGATGCTTCGCATGACATTAGGAGTGACAAGCTTGATCGAATAAAAAGTTCCAAGATCCGTGGAAGCGTTCACATCAAGGAAAAAAGGGCTCGACTGGCTCAGTTAGTATTGCCACGTTCAAAAAAGAGATCATTTGAGCCCTGTTAAGAAGGTAATGTCAATGAATATTCCGAAGACATCGCGAGGCAGAAGGGGCAGACCTATAAACGCCTGGATCACACAATTGCAACGACACTAGCATTTGCTTGGCCTCAGTAAGCAAGTGGCCCACAATCGGGAGGTTTGCCGATATTTTCTGATGTCAAATAGGTGAACCCCCCAGGCGGATCAGTAGAAATGCGGTGACGTGGGAAGGTTATGATCCCTTGTTTTCGCATCATAACCTCACCAAAATAGGAAAAAGAGTAGGTACGCCAAATAAATTCCCTGTTGACACTGTCGAATGCCTTCCCAAAATCGATGAACAGCAGGTTAAGTGGCAATCGACATTCAACGCACTGGTCGCTGATAGTCCGCAGTGTGTTGATGTGGTCAGTGCAAGAGGATCCAGAGCGGAAACCTACTTGTTTGGCATCGAGTGTGTCTTCGAGATGTTATTTGATTCGCTCCAGGATGATTTTAGCTTTTATCTTAACAACAGCCGATAGCACGCAGATACCCCTCCAGTTTCCGCACTACATTAAATTTCCTTTCTTAGGAAGCTTGACAATCATTCCTTTTTTCCACTCGTCAGAAAAGCTCTCAGCTTCCTAAGCTCCCTCTATTAGTGGGAGCAGTAGCCGATGTTGTTGGCGCTGCTCGTAAGAGTTTAGCCGGAATACCGTCAAGTCCTTGCTGGTTTTCAATGCTTCGGTAGGGCTTTCAATGCTTCGATATCATGCTTACTGTGGGTCGTTGTGCATTTTCTTTTATTTTTCTCCTCGGGCACCTCTGATTTGGGAGCATATCGCTGGTGATTACACGATTTAAAATCATTCCATCTATCATCTAAGTTTCCAACTAACGTCCTGAAATTGCATTAAAAGATTTAAGCTATTAAAAGTGTATATAAAAATAATGTAATATTATACCTTTGCGTATGTATATGTATGTTTGTATTACATAGTATGATCAAATAGCTTAGAAAAGGACACAGTTGTTGTGAATGAAAGTCTTTTAATAAAATGGAACACTTTTCCTCAATCTTAGTCATATTAAGGATACAGGTGGGTTAATGAGAAAGCGGATGCGTTAAAAAAAAAAACCAAACCGCCATCAGAGTCTACAGTAAAAACATGCAACTCATGTTAATAAAATGGGTCACTATCAAATACCAATGACAAAAAAGCACATTTTCTACCAAGCGGAAGCAATCCGCAATTTAAGGTATGATCTTAGGACAAGCGTATATTTTTTTTTTGGCTCTTGTACAATACAACCCATGCCCACGTGGCAACGACACTGTGACCTGAAAGATCTATTGTATCGGAGGTTTGGAGTTAATCTAACAGACGTACTACCGCCCTTATGAAAGTGAGTATGTCTTTAGTAGCGGAGCATGTCTGTTCCACTGAAGTGAGTATCTCCTTGTGGAGAATACGTTTCATCAACCAGTGTAGTGCCGGGCATTCACAAAGAATGTGTTCGAATGTTTCATCCTCCTCTAAACAGAGCCGGCAGTCCTTCTCTTGGCACAGGTTCATCTTGTTAAGGTGGTATCTCAGGCCGCAATGGCCAGTAAGAAAGCTCACAAGCTTCTTAATGCTTTCCCTATCTAAGTTGAGGATTTCCTTATAGGAGTAAGGCTTGATTAATCGTTTGGATTGTCTTAGACCTGGCCCTCTAGTCCAGTGGTATAGACGAAGTTTGATTTCCCATTCGTTAATCAGCGTTGTAGCTGTCGCCCAATAGACACCACAATAAAGTTTAGGACCTATGAACACAGATTCTGCAGATGGAAGGGACCTACAGTTTAATGCCGAATCCGCACGGCGATTTGGGAAGCTTTTTCGTGACAATAAATACTCTCGATGTTTGTCAGACGCTCGCGAGAGGTGGGACCGTGAAAAAACTTTTTGGTATTTTCTGGGATTCGAACTTGGAACCTCATGCGTAGTGATCCAACACACTAACCACTTACGCCACGGCGGCCACGGTGTTGGGCCCAACAGCCCCAGCTCCAACTCCAGAATCCATTATCAAACTGTCTGTGAACCAGACCAGACTTCTGGGGTCCAATGTTGGAGCACCATTGGACCAATTTTCGCGGTCCAATATTTCAACCTCGAATAACCTACCAAAGCAATATTGCCTGACCATAATGTCTGGTAAAGTGCAGAACATGTCTCTTTTAGGGATTAAGTTGAGTATTTTTAAATGTCCCACAAGGTCACCTGGCTTATACACATAATCTAGCTGCAGCCTGATGGCATATCTTGCAGCCATCTTCCTAATGAATATTGGTAAGGGTGTAAGCTTAACAATAGCTTCCAAAGCTGTCGTAGGGCAGGTGCGCATCGCACCTGTAATCCCAAAACATTCTTTGCAACTTCTGCAACTTTTTTGCCGTTGTCTGCTGGAGTGTTTAGCCAATACCCCAAGTTCTGCCGTATAGGCGTTTACTGGCCCACAGTGCTCGAGTAGCGCGCTCTGTGGCCGACTTGATATGTGAATTCCAGTTAAGTCGTTTGTCAAGAATAACACCAAGATATTTGACCTCGCTGGAATAAACTAGTGTGGTGCCTTTGATTGTAATAGGTTCAAGGTTGACCTGTGTCTTCCTTGTAAACGGCACCAGAACGGTTTTATTAGGATTGATGGAAAGTCCTTCTTTGTTATACCAACAACTTGAGATATTGCACTTGACATGACGTTGGAAATTGTCATGCCGTGTTTACCTCTGATAAAAACCGCCAAGTCATCAGCATAACCGACGGTGGTGTAGCCTGATCTGTGAAAATCTACTAACAAGTTGTCGATGACTATTGACCATAACAGGGGGGGAAAGAACTTCTACTTGAGGACAGTCCTTGGCTGCAGTTATGTACACCGACATTCCCCCAGAGGAGGAAGTAATGAATCGACTTATCAGCATGGCCCTGATCCATTGGTTGGTCGATTTTTCGATACCTCTGCTACTGATCGAGTCGTAACCAGTATTATCGAACGCGCCCTCGATGTCAAGAAATGCACACAAGGCTATCTCCCTTGAACTAAGTTTTCCCTCTATCTTCTTGACGAGATAATGAAGGGCACCTACTGTAGATTTGCCTTACCTGTATGCGTACTGATTCGAGTGCAGAGGGTTAGACAGATCTAACCGGTCTCTAATGTGGATATCTATAAGGACAGGCGTGTATACAGATTTATTTTGCACCGTCATGCTTCTCAAATATACGAAGCTTTCTCATAACTTTATTTTCCAAATACCAACCACTGAGCAACGGTTTATAGAACAGGATATTTGACTGACATTGTTTTTTACTTTACGTAGAAGCTTGTGTGCATAATGCAGTTCTCTCAACATCAATACTTTTAAACCACTTTTCTACCCCACAGATCACAAATTCTATTTAACGCAAAAGTAAGTTTAACTATAAAATCTGCATTGTTTCTATATAAGTGACAATAAAAGTCCTTTAAATTATTCTGCAGTCAATAGACTGCGCCCTTTTTCAAAGGGCTATCTATATAAAAAAAAAAGAGCAATAAACAGATCTCTGTGGCAGAGAATTTCTATCGAACTAAAATGTCAACTACACCCACTGCTACTGCAAAATTGTTTCCCCCCTGCAGGGAAGATCCCGACGAATTTAGATGAAAAAGGGAAAACTCTGCCATCCCTTTGACACAACGCAGGCCTTGTTGCGCTCGATATATAAATAACCTTTAGTCAATGTGTACGTTTGAAGGACTTACCTAGAGCGACGCAGTGAACACATGCGGCACACATCCTCCCTGCGAACAAGGACATTCGGAATATTTTCGCTTATTTTTTATTTTTTTTAGTGTGCGCGCAAATATCGACGACACAATTCCATTGGAAATTCCGAACTTTTGTCCATCGATACAGGATGATAGAGCACAACGAGGGTAAAACTTTGCTGCTCCCTACAGCTCCAAACTTCAGTGAATACAATCGGTATAGATAGATTCCAGGAATACACAGAGATTCAGGTTCAATTCACGAACTCAATTGATACGCGGTGTTGCCCATCAAATGCTGTCACGTTGCGTAACATGAAACTCCTTTTGTCGATTGTATTCGAGCAATGTTCACGTTCACATCCGACCGACTGTTACTCATACGCCCTGCTATCTACCGATATATACAGAACAGTAACGAATAAATGGAGATAGGTATGGGGAAAAAAGGTTGTATCCTTGCATTGTCTCGCCTTTCTGTGAAAATTATTGTGTACGAACAAACTTTTTGTAGGAATTTTTGGTTCACGCGAGGTCCTGCTGTCGTGATACAACGAATTATTGAAAAGTTTCCCATTTTCTTTTCTTTTCCTCTTCCTCTTCTGATAGAAAAATTCATTTATGAGTAAATATTGTTTCAACACTTCAAACCAACCCCACTCGAAAGACACCCTCACATCGCTTCTGTCGATCGTGATGGCTGTTGGTGGGTCTGTATGTGTGTGTGAGTCAAGATGTTGTCGTCGTCCTTATGAGTGGGGGGTATATCCCCTTATGTATCAGGTTATTGAGTTTCGTTCCCCCACCTTTATGTGAGTGCTCCAGTTTTAGTTGTTGATTATGAAATACTCAAAGCACCCTCACACGTCCTTGATGCCGTCCAAAGGGTTTATTGGACGGTTTATCATTTTCTTACGAAGCTGAGCATTTGGAAACGTGTGGTAATATTGGATTTTTATGTCGAAAAAACCGAAATATATTAACGTGCTGCAGGTAAATCAAATCAATATAATATAGGAGACGACAACGACAAAGCACATATGGTGGCATATGGCAGGCCTATAACTGTTGGCAATCCAATAAAACATTTTACGACCGAATGACATAGTACCCATTAAACCTCTAGATCGGAGATGTGACAAAACGTTTATGTTGTAGGCTCTCAAAGTGAAAAACATCCGTGTCGGGCAAGTAAATTGAGGTAGATTCTGGGGATGCGGATAGCCTGTTAATGGCGCAATATATATACCTTTACACGCCCAAAGGCAATAGTTCAGATTAAAAGCTTTTGGCCCGCGCCGGAAATACTGCTGAGTAGTTGTTGACAAAGCTATTCATTCATTCATAGCTTTTTGTGTACTTGAACTTCGAGTGGCGGCAGCGGAAGAGGAGATGCTGGATACATTGATTTACAACTTTTAGAATGCTATCGATTTTTATTGAACTATAAGCCTTAGAAGTTAAGTTTTGGAATAAAATGTGAGTAGTTTGTGTCACACAAACCCTACCACTGATGAGGTAGGGTTTGTGTGATTCTGATTTCTGCAACAAATTCTTGCAGAAATCAGAATATTTCCAATGAAATTCACCAGAATGTCGATAGAAATATTTCGTAAGGTGAATGAATTTGGAACAATTCTAATAAAACGCCGCCGACACGGATTTCCGATAAATTGACCACATTTATTGTGGTCCGTTTGATGCTACATTTGTAACTGAAACAGCAATAGAAATGTACATACATACGAGTATGTACCAAGGATGTTGTGCAATTGTCATCGTTTACCTTAAATGAGAATAAATTGACTCGTAGCAAAAATTTTTAGTTGGATTTACATCAAGCTTCATATCTGGGTTCTGTAGGCTGGTACACTGAGGAACTGGAATGTTCATTCTATCCCTAAAATTAATCGTACTTTACTTAATTTATAATATCAATGTCACCACTAAAATATAAGTTTGGTAGTGAGCGCCGTAGCGCAGTGGTTAGTGTGTCGGACCACTGGCCCAGTACTCTGCATGCTACTCCGTGTAACTCTAAAATAGGGTTCGGGATCGACTAGTGGGCGGATGGTGTCTCTTTCCGCTAAGCAGTCCGCCCGTTTATTGCCATCGAAGCCTTCGTGTCCTGGTATCAAGGCCACAGTAACAGTGTTTTTTGCTGAGAGATCTTCGAGTAGATTGAGATAGTCCCATACAAGTTTGTATCATGTCGTTTAGGATTTCAGTGCCATAATTGCTGCCTGGCTGTCCGGGACGATGTAAATACGGGTGTCCTCGATCCTTCTTCGCAGGCATTCTCGTACACAGAGTTCGATTGCATAGACTTCCGCCTGAAATACTGATGGTGAGCGCTGCTGCGCGTTGGACCTTGGGTTCATAAACTCCTGCTACCGTTCCAATTTGGAACCATCTGTGCACCAAGTTTCAGAGTTTGGTAAGACTACAAGCCCTTCATACCTCCATGTGTGGCGGTCACCTATGGCTACCTTGAATTTTCTGGAGAACCGGTTGTTCTTGAGATTGGTATCTGGGATTTTGATAATAGGGTCGTTTTGAATGTACTCTATAATCTTTAGATGACCTGTAAAGTTGCTGATTGAGATTTTGGATAGCCTAAGAGCACTCAGCATAGCTTCTTTTTGTACTGTAAGGTGTAGCAGTGTGAGGCTAAGCAATGCTCCCATTGCTGCCGTGGGCACGTTTTCATTGCCCCTGTGATACTCAGACAGGCTAGACAAAAGATTTTATTCAGCTGGTCCTGAGTCTTGATCTGTAAGGTTTTTGGCCACCAAGCCAACTATGCATAAGTGACCATGGGTTTGATAATGGTGCTTTACGTCCAGTATGTTATATTGGGTTTTAGTCCACAGGTTTTACCGTGTAGGTGCTGGCACATAAACATTGTTCTTATCATTTTCTCGGTAATATTGTTCAGGTGTGAATTCCAGGTGAGCATCTTGTGAAGGATAACACCTAGATATTTTCTTCCCTGGATATGTCGATTGAAACGTTTTGTTTAAGAATGTGATTCCTTTTCCTTGAAAGGTACAAGTACAGTTTTTCCGGGATTGACGGTCACTTGGTCCTGCACCAATCCGAAGTTAAATTAAGGGCACCTTACATTAGTTCCGAAATGATGTCCTCGAATTTTCCCCTAACGCCGATCACAATGTCGTCTGCATATCCTTGTACTTTGTAACCCGATTTTTCAAGTAGCTCCAGGAGCTCGTCAATAACTTAAGTCCATAGTAGGGGGGAGAGGACTCCTCCTTTCGGGCATCCTCTGGTAGCTCCGTCAGTAAGGATGATTGGTTTGGCTGATTTGTTGCTATAATAATGAAAGGTGAAAACCACAACCCAAGCCCCTTGCCACAGTTCTTCACGTCAACAGAACAAACGCCTCTTGATATATTGGTTAGATAGACCTTATTCAATGATGCCAAAATCGTACATTCACATCGTACACAGCCTGACTAACTACTGACCCTGCTGCCGAAGTGTAGCCTCCTTTTATTCACCACGCTGGACCATGGTGAATACCGCTTATTGTAGTGGCTCGCTTGTCAGCCCATCAGATTGGCCAATAGCAAGCTGAATTGATGTAATCGTCCGATGAAGGTGCGGCTAAAGGTTGTGTCAGTCGATGTGGTGTGCTCTGATGGTATGATTTGTTGTTACGGTTGCGTGGTCTGATCTGGTGTGGTACGATGTGGTGTGATGGTGCTTACAATAGTGGTTTCAAAACTGGCAGATCTACGAAAAGTGCTATATTGATATTAACTAGTGAACTATATCTTAGCCTAAACGCATCTGTAATACCAACGACGTTATTCATAGATATCCCCAAAGCTTACGATACCGTAGATCACACATTGCTGCTTAGTGTACTTTTTAATGCAGGATTTATAGGCTGCATTTACGATTGCCTTGTTTCATATTTAAAAATCGAAAGCACAAAGTCAAAATCGAAAACCGAAGTTTATTAATTTGAGTCCTCAAGGTTCTGTCCTTGGTCCTATTCTTTTCTTAATATATATTTATTTACCATTTATCCAACCATTGAAAAATAAAATCACTGCTTTTGTGGATGAGGTAACGCTTCCTTACTCTAACCCCAGTTATCTAAACCTCCCGACGTAAATAATGATCTACAAATCTTGCAAAAATGGTTAAATGCACGTAAATTGATGATCAGTAGTAAAGCGATGTATATAAAGGGTACCTTTTGTTATGATTTTCCTTTATATTATCATTCACAAAATTGCCTACGGTTTCCTTTGACAGCAGGCCGCTATGATCCTGTTGCTTTTCGCAACAACACTAGATGTAATGACGTTTGCTTCCTAATAGAACTTGTTGACCATTCTAGATACTCAGGTACGAGTATAATAATGAATCATAAACTTAGTTGGAAGGTACATGTTTTCGACATTAAGTCATTTATCATCTTAGTCAGTACTGTACGTGTAGTATACCGGTTTTAACGTTGAATTATAATGGTTTGCTGAAATTCAAGCTCAAGTGCGGGAGCACTATTAGCCCATTGCTTATTAAACAAAACCATGCAATCAGAACTTTGTGCAAAGTACAAGTATTTCGTAGAACTCCTAGTGTTAAACTGTTCAAAAATCTCGGTATTCTTCCCATAAGGCACTTATACATTGTGGGCCAACTACAAGTTTCTTTTTAAAAATGCAATAAAGTGAACAAAATGAAATGTTTTCCATGTATTATGGCTTTATTAGTAAGAGCAAACATTCCCATTAATTATGGAATACAACGTCGTTCAAGTGGCTGCCTCGGCTGGCCTCGCAATAGCGCATTCTATCACTCCAATTTTCCAAGACATTGTTTATGGTTTCGGGCTGTAGCTCACGGATTGCTTGGATAATAAGTGCTCGAGTCGTTTCCGAATTGTTGGCATAACATCGGTCCTTCACGGTTCCCCACAAAAAAAAAGTCCAAAGCGAATCGCAGCTCCGAGGCGGCCAATTAACATCGCCAAGACGGCTGATAACACGATTTGGGAATTTGGTGCGCAAAAGACCGATTGTGGCATGGGCTGTGTGACATGGCGCGCCATCCTGCATGAATCCATGTCTTCAATTTCAGTAAAAAAAAAAGTCGTTAACATGGCTCTGTAACGCCCACCGTTGATCGAAAAGAAAAATGGTCCAATGATGCCACCACTCCACAATCCGCACCAAACTGTCACTCTCTGTGGATGCATTGGCTTCTCGACAATAACGTGCGAGTTTTCCGAGCCCCAGATGTGGCAATTTTGTTTTTTAACGTGGCCGCCGAGATGAAAATGTGCCTCGTCAGAAAAGATGATTTTTGGCCCAAAATCGTTGTCCAATTCAAGCTGCTCTAAGGCCCAAACTGCGAAGCGATAACGAAGCGGATGGTCGTGCGCTTTCAATTGCTGAATCAATTGGATCTTGTAAGCGAATAATCCCAGATCTTTGTGCAGAACTCTCCTCAGGCTAGTGTGTGAAATGTTGAGCTGTTGAGATCGATGACGAGTTGATGTTCGTGAATTGAGTCTCACACTCTCGGCTACAGCAGCCACATTCTCGTCTGTGCGCACCGTACGACGACGGGGAGCATAAGTGTTGTCCACAAGCATACCAGTCTCACGAAATGTTTGCACAAACTTGCGTACAGCAGGCGCGGTGGGTGCTTCATTTCGACCAAAACTTCTTTTCAAAAAACGCACTGTTTGGGCTACACAGCACTCAGTTTGGAAATAAGTTTTCAATATTTCCCAATGTTGTTCAAGCGTAAAGCGACTCATTTCGTTCCGCCGAGATATGATACTGACTTTCTGTCAGGATTTCGAGTGGGAAACAGCTGTCAGTGTCAAAATAACCTATGATTTAAAAAGAAACCACTAGATGGCCCACCCGTTACTGCTACAACGTTTGAAATTATTCTTTGAAAATTCCGGATTTTACGAAGTAAAATATCAGGTCAATTACAACTTACGAGTGAATATTAGAAACATATGACTGCACCAGTGATTCACAAAACACATTTTACTCGGTTATATTTTTCCACGGCAACTAGGTTTTTTAATTTATTACCAGGCAATCTCAGATCCGAGTAGGTGAAACCAGTGTTCTTAAACGATCTAAAAAAATGGCTTTTTTATCTTAACCATTCTGCACTTAAATTTTTTTTTTATATTCATTATAGTTTTTCCCCATCAACCGTTTTTACTTTAAAAAGTATTTAATTGAATTAAAATGTAGTGACAACTGTCTGTATGGAAAAAATGCAAAAAATGTAAGCTTCCAACTACAACAAAATGTGTATCTTTGTATTTATTATTGTTAGATACATCTAAGCTTTAAGCTTTCTGCTTCGAAAATTGATAAGAATCAAAGAAATATATACATATGGGCCAAAAGGCGATTCGAACCATCTCGGCAACGGTAGTGTTCCAGTAGGCAATTCCAAAGTCATACTAGTCTTTAGCAGAAATGCAATTGTAAAATTCGGTTTAAAACTAAAGCTATCAATTTTATGGGCGCAATAAAAGTAAAGAAACACATTAGATACGTTTGACAAGTTACAGAAAATTTCCAAGCAAATTACTCTAAATGCCTTTTTTATCGAAGGCTGAGGTGAAGCTCGCCGGCTTCAGGGTCATCCCAAAGAAATACTCTAAAACTTTGGGAAAGAAGTACTTTATTAGTTAATGGTTAAGATATTGTTACAGTGTTATTTTTAACAATCCTAGTTGTTTCTCATTAACAATTTGTATGCTTAACAATATTTAAATAATGCTTAATACGGCTTTACAATACTTAATCCTGCGATGCTGGATATGGCTTGACGATGCTTAACATCGAGCTCGGGCTCAGGCTGGCACTCCTTGGCGGGCCTCTGGTATTGCAGCGTCTCGGGGTCGGGTTGGCGGGCATGCTGTCCACACGCTGTATAGGCTCGGGGCAGTCCGGCTAAGAGCCGGGCTAACTGGCTCGTCACAGGCGTGGCAGTCCGTACTGGCGTGCGGGCTAACTGGCAGTCCGTACAGGGGTACGGGCTAACTGCTAACTGGACGTCCGTACGGGGTACGGGCTAACTGGCAGTCCGGCCGAGGGCCGTGCTAACTGGCAGTCCGGCTAGGAGCCAGGCTACCTGGCAGTCCATACAGGGGTACGAGCTAACTGGCAGTCCGGCTAAGAGCCGGGCTAACTGGCAGTCCGTACAGGGGTACGGGCTAACTGGCAGTCTGGCTAAGAGCCGGGCTAACTGGCAGTCCGTACAGGAGTACGGGCTAACTGGCAGTCCGGCCCAGGGCCGGGTTAACTGGCAGTTCGGGAGTTGGGCTAACTGGCAGTCCGGCTAGGAGCCGGGCTAACTGGCAGTCCGTACAAGAGTACGGGCTAACTGGCAGGCCGGCTAAGAGCCAGTCTAGCTGGTTTGTCCGTGCTAGGCACCAGCAGGCGTGGGCAATCCATACGAGGGTAAGGCCTTGCTAGCAGTCGGGGAAGGACCACTTATCGAGGGGCAATTTTTAAGCGTAAGCTCAAAGGGGGAGGCTAGCGGCAAAATCCGCTAAAGGATAGTCAGGTAATGTCAACCCCAAAAACGGGGAAGAAACTTAATCGGCTCTTGGCCGGTTCTGGTCAGCAAGGGGCCTTTAACTGGGTGCTCACTCACAACTGTGAAGGCAAACAAAAGGGAACCAAAACCAAAGTATCACTTTGGAGGCCGAATTCGGGAGAGTCTGTTAGCACGGTGTTACCACTGAGAAGGCTCTCCTCATTGCATTCATATATCCTCTTATTTATGTACAATTCCTGTAGGAACGAAACGTAAATTCAAAAAATTCCCTTGCCCTTTCCAGTATCAAGCAGCATTTATTGCTGGAATGACCTGAGTAGACATCGTCGCAGTTTAAAACTAGTAAACGTACCAAGGTAGTAGAAACGTACCGTGCAGCAAGCAAGAGTATGTATACGAGTATATAGGTTTCCTAGAAGAAGCGGTGCGTAAATGAATGGCAGTAACGATCTTTATAAGAAGATCCGGCATCCGGCGTGCGTTGCTGCGCCTAACAGAAAAAAAAAAACAACTGTCAGGCAGGCGCCTAGACTGCTGGACCGAGGGTACCCGGTGGCATGCGTTGCTGCACTTAACAAACAAAAAAGTGGTAGTACTAAAGGACTTTACTACTAAATCAAGTAGTGGGCCGATTCTTACCAAACTTCACAGAAACTTTACCCGGCGGTGTGCGTTGCTGCATCTAACAAAAAAAATGGTAGTACTAAAGTACTTTACTACTAAATTACTACTAAAGTAGTGGGCCGAACCTGGCGGCGTGCGTTGCTGCACCTAACTACGAAAAAAAGGTGTAGTGCTAAAGTACTTAACTACTATATTACTACTAAAGTAGTGGGCCGATTTTGACCAAACTTCACAGGAACACTCTTCACAGGTCAATACCGAAGATTGTCTAAAAATTTGAGCTCAATCGGTTCGATGGTTTCGACGTCCATAGCATACAAACAAATAAACAAACATACATTGTATTTTATATGTATATACTCGTACAGTGTGTTTGACAAAAGCGTGTGGTGTAAAAGAAAACAACCGCTTGACTTAGGGAAATAAAATTATTTATTTTAAAGCTTTAAAGCATATTTCCTTTGATCTTCCGCTTCATAAGTCCCAGACATTTTCAATTGGATTGGCACTTGGAGCCTGAGATGGCCAATCCAACACATTGACATCATTTCTCTCTTTGAAGCCCTGATAGATACCACTACGATGTTTCGGATCGTTGTCCTCTTGTAAGAGCCAATCCCGGTTTCCATATCCAAATAGCATTTCAGCGGATGACAACAATCCTTTTTTGTACAGTTGGATCATTCTTTGAGCATCCAGATTCGCGGTAAAGGTCACCAATTTTCCGAAACCCGCCGAACAGAAACAGCCATAAACATGCACTTTTGCCGGATGTTTCACTGCTCGTTGGACGACAGTTTCATTGTGAGCAGTCCACACACGTCTCAAGGGATTGTTTAAAAAAAAAATGAAGATTCGTCAGTGAAAATAATTTTGGTCCAGTCCATATCTTTGTAACGGCGAGCCCACTCAAGTGTTTTTTTAATGTGTTTTTCGAATCTAACCCCGAGGGATGACGCTGTAAATGACCTCCTCGCCGTAGGTGGCGCGCACAAGTTCAAGGGGACCTCGACCAACTTGGAGTGCGCAACTGGAGGCAATTAGCTAAAGACCGAGCTAAATGAAGAGGCTTGTTGGTTTAAGCCCAGGTTCACTCCGAACTGTAGCGCCACCTAAGTAAGTAAGTAAGGTTAACAAAGGCTTGGCTGCAACGGCTTTTTTAATTTAAGTTTTTTCTCTGATAATTTTGCGAATACTGAAGAAAAAAACCTCGTTACCTTTTTCTAATAACATTTACCTTGCTTTTCTGAGGCTAACGTTGTTATTGTTTTCAAAAATTGTAAGCACTTTGTTTTTAATGGCTTTTGAAATGGCCTCTGTTTTCCCCGTTCTGGCAAATCGTCAACGTTTCCATGTTTGTTAAATCGTTTCACCCACTTCCTCACAAAACTCTCTGACTTTCTGAGATACTTTGCTGTAGCTGTAACGGAAAATTTTGGTCCCGGGGATGAGCAACAAGAAGCACAGCTCGAAACCGAACCTTATATAGAGTACTCATTACGGAATACGTCTTGTAACTTGCAAAAACGAGATGCAACTGAAGTAAAATTTGACTGCGCATTAGAGGAGGAATAATTCTAACGGAAACCAACACTGTAAGATGCAGATAAGTGTTTGGAATAATCCGCACCGTCGATGTATGGGTAGACTGGAATCAGGAGGAGTTGAATTTTTACGTAACCTAAATGTAACGTATGTAATTAAAAAAACACTAAACAGGCGCAAGTATCTACAACTAATTCATGCCTTTAATTGATACTGGCAGTTGTTCGCAGATTTAGTAATTTTCTTCAACTAAACTAAACTTTTTAAAGAACTTTGGCTACCTTTCAATATGATTGGTGCGACTACGTATAAATCACAATATGAGATATTTTAGGATATTTATATATTTATTTCTCATCGGTATTTTGAAAAAAACATTCCACCAAACGTCCTCTCGTGAACTTCAGTCTACAGGCGTATTATACGACTACGCTTAGGGTGACAGTGGAAGCAGTAATAGCATACTACTCGAATGTAACATTTAACACTACATTACTAAAGTGGTTAAGTGCCACTAATGTTCATTGCAAGTAACATCACGCTAATGTTCATTGCAAGTAACATCACGCTAATGGTCGTTAAAACATTATATCGTTGGAGGCAAATAAAACGCAAGGTCATCATCATTCTCGTCCCTATAAATATAGCACAAGCTAAGCGAAAAGGATAATTAAAGCTAGATCCTCCTTAAATCCAACTAACTCTAAAACCATTGACTCCTCCGATAGGCCTCATTGTCGGACATTACACACCAATTCTCGCTGACAAATGCAAAACCAAAAATAAATAAGCATCTCGAATATTCACTGAGGAATTTATGTTTTCCCAAGCTCAGGACCCACTTCTCACCCCCTCCCCATTGAATTTATGGGCGCAGAATTTATGTTATCTGTTGCAAGGACATTTGCGAGCAATGTTCACTCGTAGTAATAAATTTCTAAGTCATTTGAAATGATATATCTCGCTCTCTTTAGAAATTGCGCCTAACGGATGTGGAAAGAGCCAGCCAGGCTACCAGCCCACACCGAACATAGTCAAACCAGGAAGATACTGATAGCTACTGCTGTGGCACTGCTGCATTTAATGGAGCGGTAAATTTGTGAATTTGCCAGGAAGAGCGACATGCATCCGGCATTCATGCTGTTATATCCATATAATGAAAGGACTGCGATGCGAGCAATTTTAATGGCCGCCCCTTCATTTTAATTAAAGTGTTGATCAAAGTGATAGCAGACAAACCTTTATCTGCCGTCAGTCGCCGCCGTCGCTTCATTGTGTAACAAATACAAGTGCATTTAATTCAGTGCATTTAACGGTAACTAATCTTTTAAGTGGCAGTTTCCACTTTGGCACACATTTAATTTGAGAACAATAGACCCAAAGCTAGCCAGGTGAGGTAGTCCAGGCGCACAGAGATTGGTGTGATTGTGTTTAGAGCACAAGGGGGGTGACTTTCTATTGAATGATTGGCCGCAGTAGAGTGTTAAATGGTCCTCGGTTTCAATACGGAGACATGTATGTATGTGCGCAAAGACAAACAGGAATGGCAATTAAAATACTTCCTCCATATCTTTTGTCTTTATACTACGAATGCAGAGTGTACTATCGATTGTATGTGTATGTAATCTCTGCTGGGACGTCAATGATGAAAACAAGGACGACACAGGATAGGAGAAATTGACTGAAGGGTACCTACTAACAAAGCTCATCAAAAAACTTATTGCAAATGTTAATTAAGTTTTTCCGGAGAGTGTCCTTTGTAGGGTAGCCTCCAGGAACCAGAAACAGGACTGCACGAAATTAGTTCTGCAAAAAAGAGTAAAAAAAAATATTATAAAGTAGTGGAACAAGGGCTATAGAACTAAGCTTGGAAAAAAAAATATAAAATAAATGAAATCTGCTTTCGAATCACATTAAGAGAGAGCGTTAAACAGCTCAACGTTTTCATTTTTATTTTATTTTTTTGACTGGAAATGGAATAAAAACACAAGTAGGGAAAGGAAAATTGTGAGGATACGTGGTTTCTCTGCTGGTTCGTCTAGCAGTTTTAATTAAAGGTTTTGTCTACTTTGTTGAGATTAAAAAGGTTAGACATGAGTTGAAAAAACTGCGTTAACTAAACCTATTTGTTACCTCATGCTGAAGAGCAGCTTAGCCTAAGGACCTTAAAGGATGCATATGGTTTGGAGAACGAATGGTTGGATGGTAAGAGAGTTTTGATGGAATGATAAAAAGCTGATAAAATTACGTAACTTTTCGGTCAAAGAAATGGTTAAGTGGACACTGCTTGATATCACTATATGCACTAACGGTCACCTATGTAAGTGTTGGAAATATTTTCTGGGGGATCTAAATTTATAATTTTAAAAGTTCACTTTCCTGAGAGCTTGACATTCAAAGGAATGGAATTAATTACACTTACTTATAGACCTAATTACACTTTTATGAATGCCAAATATGTTGTAGTCCGATAACAAATGAGTTTTGTCCTGTGTTATTTTTTAATGTAGGTAAAAGTTTGATACATATTTCAAAAGTTTTACATGAAGCTCAACCAACATTAGCGACATATCACGTCTAGAAAACAGTTGAGTCAATAGCCTTCCGAGAATATCCTGCCAAATTGATTGTTGTTACGATTATAGCATTGTACAATAAAATTTGTTGTGCGTCCAAAAAAGCCAAACCAATCGCCACGGTCCTTGCAGTTCCTGGTGATTTTTAGAAGTCCATTTCTTTTAACACTGATACTGGCAGGCTTTAAGAATTTTGGAAAAAACCATACAAAAATGTTGCAATCCATCTGGATATGATCATTCGATACCTTGCCATTGAAAACACTGACATATTATAAATTAAGAACTCGATACTTAGACATAATTTGGTAAATTCTACAAAACTACATATACTACATGAACTCTTTTTTTTTTCTATTAAAACGGACGTATCAAAAAGGTTTATAATTGTCTTGCTTCGGGTTACATATTAAATTTAATCCTATTAACTAAAAATTCAAGCTAAGAAACTAGTGAGATATAGATAAACACTTGGACGGATAGACAAACGGGCAGACAGACAAACAGGAGGATGGATAGATGAATCGACAGACAGATTTCTCAAGATTTCTATCATGGTCGCCAGTAATTACGCTACCATTTCCGCGACTATTATCAGGCTAGCCCTTTGGTTTTTGAAGTCTCGGGCTGATATAGCCCAAATTCAGCTTTACTGAGATGGCACTTATCTTAGTTCTGTAATCTATCATTAATTCTCTCCTTTTTCCAGTAGGAGACTGATTCATTCTCAAGCGTTACGTGGTACGGTACGTAACAATACCCTTTTTTAGTATCCGATTCATAGGCATATCCAGATTAATAAAATTATTTTTGATAAAGTCTAGAATATTTCGGTGTCCGAAAATAGTACAACACCACTGAAATTTACTACAGTGCACATGAAATGGAAGAGCTATGTTCAAAATACAAATTCTTCCCTAAAAATTTGAATTTTACGCCGCATTCTAACCCATCGTTCTACAGAATGCTTTCTGTGTGACATATGTATGTACAATATACATACATCATACATTTCAGTATAATGTATAGACTTCGGCGTTCAAAACGATCAACGCAGCATTTGAAAGCTCTAGTTGATAGTTTTATTGAAAAATATGTTTAAAAAAATGTGTTTATACATTTACAATTACCAGAACTTAATACAGCCATAGGTAAAGAACTTTTTACATTTGAGTGAGAATAAAAATTCTAACAGACAGAGATAAAGGTCCACTTAATTCACTGAATCTGAGTAATTTCTCGAATTATGTTGTTGGTAAAATGTCGTTGTTGCCTGATAATCTGTATAAAGAAAATAAAGCGTGTTTTATACCTTTCAAAGATCCTGTTCCAAAGGATGATATAAATGTCCATGTTTCTACTTATTCCTTTAGCCGTCCATGGTGAGACTATCCTTATTACTATCGAATGTTAATTTATTACTAGTCAAAAAAAATTAGGGCGTTATCAAACTAAATATTTTCGAAATAAATTGCTGATATACTCCTCGATGTTGTTCAAAAAAACCAAATGCCAATGAAATGAAAACATTACGATTAATTGTTATTTCTTTGTATGGCGTTGAACCTATATTAAATCAATCAAAGATTTCAATTTTTTTCTCATTGGGCTCACAGATACAAACCCTTGTTCTACTCCTTATTCTTCTTTTTTTCTCTGCAATTTCAGTTGCGTGCATCCTCACTTGCATTTGGCGCGACTACAGACTCTCCAAGTTCTGAAATTATTACGAGTTCCAACGCGGCGAATGGCAAGGCTAGCGATGGTGATGGTCGAGATTGTACTGGAAGTGTTGCTGCAAATGGTAAGACCGCCGGCTCCGGATCAGATATGGATGTCGATTGCATTCAGACAATTATCTCCGAGTCCGATTTTCATGAGGAAAATGCTGTATTCATCGGCAATTGCAACATTGAAGCTCAACCCACCACCACTACGGCATCTACACCACAAGCAGTAGCAATTCAGCCACAATCCCCCTCCAAAACTACCACCACCACCACCGCCAGCAATGCTGCCGCCACTCCGGCTACCGGAACAATGCAAAGCAATTATTCCGGGGCAAACGGTTCAATTACCACGATGACCCTTAAAAATAATCACCTCATTGTTGAGACTGAAGAGCGAAATGTAAGTTGAGTGTTGTGCCCATACGAGTATGTGTTGTGTGCCTGTGCTTGTTGTATATAAAGGATATGTATCTGAAAAAAAAAAAATCTCGGTGTTGTAACTCTGTAATAACATTTTTAATTATTTCTTTTTGTTATTTTGCTCTTTGCTGTAAATACTAATATTCATATTCTCTTACTATGTCTCTTAAGTAGGTGTCAATTATTTCAAACTATAATAATCAACCCCTAGATAAACACTCTAACTGTTTCTAAACCTCTTTTCGTCTCTCTCTCTCTTCTAGGATATATCTCGAGATGCCAGAGAAACTAAAATGCACTACAACAACTCAGAAAAGGATGGAGTCTTCGTGGTGGAAGTATCCCGAGGAGCGGATTCAAAAATCATGCCTGGTAGCCCTGTTGCCAATCCAGATGACAAGCGCCTCTTCAACATAGACGGAGCAGGTAAAATTCTCGAGGAGGACAAACTCTTGTCCAGCCACGAAGAGGTGCAAATTCATCCACCACCCCAAGAAAATTTAAATCAACAAGATGAAATCGAATCCAACCATCTTCACCAAATCGATGAAGTTGACGAATTCGAAGAAGGCCCCAAAATCACCAAACACTCCAACACCGGGCTTTCACAATCCGACCTGAGCTCGTCCTCATCGGTGGACTCGAATAAACGATACTCCTATGGCAATCAAGAGCTCTATACCATCGAACAACAAGACTATACAACTCCGTCCCCAGCCGCCACCAAGGCACCCCATCCACACGCCGATCCACAACCCCCACAACCTGAGAACCATAACGATGACAATGGACATTCCGAGAATGGTCATGTCTTGGAAAATGGGCCTCCATCCGCACCGAACTGCGACTCCATGTACCCAACGGACACGGATTCTGACATAAGTGGACACAATGGCGTCGAGTCGAAACCAAAAATTACAGCTGCACTATTGAAACAGGACACTGTCATTGTCAATGAGTTCACAAATGGTCTAAGCCATGGCGATGATCATGAAATAAATTCGCAGGACTCCATGGAGAACTTAAGCAATGGAATGGCTCACATTGGCTATGGCGACACTGAAAACGGATTCGACAGTATAATCAGCCTGCCAGATCCACCGTCTACCGAGGAGATGAAGCAAATGAACGACATTATCCTCATAGAGACAAATCAATTAGACTCCCTGCCGCCACCACCGCCACCGGGCGGAGAGAATCACCATCAGCACCACAATGGCAATGGTATTGTACCAAAGAAACAAACAGAAAATGGCGACAGCAACTCAATAGCATCGACCGATGCGTCGCCTATGAATACGCCTATGAAAGTTATGTCACCACCGACGATAACGGTGGCGTCGGCACCACCAACTGACATCCCACACACCAATGGCAACTGCATGACAGGACACACACCAGCGTCAACTGCAGCCGTCGTGGTCGAGGTGTCTGGCAGTAGTTAATGCTAGAGACCCCCATCAACTGTATGCATCCACCATTATTAACACCATCCCCCCGAAGTCTGCAGAATAAAAAAGTTGCTCCAAAAAACGTGACACATAATGACCAAAGCCAACACATTTCATAACTACATAAACCTACCAAGAGAGAAAGCAACATACCAGCACTTTCGTCCTTTTTATCTCAATCCGCACAGTTGTCGCCTCTTATTTTTATTTCCTTATCTCTAACATTCCCTACGGAATGCTTTTGAAATAATCATAAAGGAAAGGATACCGGCACACACGAGGTGGTAGAGGGTCATAAAATCTGAGATTGATTACATCTCTGTTAGTCCTGGCGACTGTGTGATGTCGGCGGCAGGGATGTCAAATGAAAAGGGACACGAGGATATTTTTGGAAATTAAGTTTAAGTAGTCATCGTCTGCTACCCACGAAACCCACCAGCAATGTCCATTTTTTGTGTAATGTCCAGTTATGAATGCATTCAAAATGGGAGACACAGTTAGTCAGAGTTTAAGCAGTGCGATTGAATTCCTGAGTGGTCCTGCTTGAGGCCGAAAGTCTTCAATAAATTTTACTTTAATAGCAGAATTCAATTTCCATATCTGATGTGGAAAGGAAATCGTATAACGGTAATCTTATATCCATGCCTTGGGGTTGGTAAAAATGGTCTCATATATTGATTTTGAATTTTTGGTGAGTGGTTTTGGTAAGATAAGATAATGGAATGTTGGTACTTTCAGTATAATTGCATTATTGTTGGAACGGTGAAAAAAAAAAACAAATGCATGAGGGTCACAGTTGAAAATCAAAGACCAGTTAGAGTTTCTTTAGAATTAAAAAAAAAACTCTTAGAAGCATTCAATCATCATGTCTTGAAGCCAGCCGACCAATCCGTTTCGCTTTTAAGAAAAAAAGTAATTTCCCTCTATCTGTCCACTAAATCAACATCGTAAGTGTTAATTTAAGTTACATTTTAGATTACTATTGCCAGCCTTTTGTTTGCTAGGTTTTCGGTTACCTGCATCTACCATGCTTGTGTGCTATAAGTCTTAACATCAATATACATACACTAGGTCCAGTATGTAGTTTTTCTTGTCTTGAACATTTATTTTCCGATTGATGCAGGGCATGGTATGAGAGCAAAGTATCTCTAATTTAAAACTTTGTAACTTAAAGCCTTTGTGAATTAAAACGTTCACTGACTAACTAGAATATTTTAAAATGAGTTGAGCTATTCCTAAATTATAACCTTATGTACAATATTTTTCCACAACTTTTGCTAGATATTTCTTTAATATTTACCTTTCTAGCATCGGATAATATTTGAAATCATTTTTCGTCTTTCCGATGGATATGCTAAGCTTGTTTAACCGTTTTATTTCGAAACCAAGCCGAATGTTTAAATAACGCTACCTGAATTGAGTTTTTTTTTTTTTTTTTAGATAAGTATGCATACTAATTTTTTATTATAGGCGAAACAGTAGAAATGTGGTGAAGTGGGAGGGTTATGATCCCTTGTTTTCGGATCATAACCTCGCCGAAATAGGAAGAAGATGAAGACTAATTTTATATGCTCTTTCTGAATCCGTAAGTCATTTTAAACTATATGGAAGAATAACTGAGATTTATAATCCATAAACACTTTTTAAGAGTTGGCACTGCCCATTTAGTTCATATCTAAAGTTTTTTTTTTTTTTTTGTAAATGAACCCATACATTTGTACAAAATATATTTTGAAATACTTGTCTGGACTAAAATACTTTAAAAAAATGTCCGAATTCTAGTTTATTTCACGTGTTTACATTGCATAAAGTGTGCACACAATTTTCGAACAGATTAGTCCATGTCAATAGTAACCATTATTGTAGCCGAATAAAAAGAATGTCTTAGCTATAAGTAAAACCTCAAAAGTGAATGTATGTAGGTCTAATTAGAAGACGAAAATATAATAAAGTCCCATTTTTGTGGTTTATCTCCAATTAGTAATGGTACGACTAATTGCTACTAAATTACCTTTTTTGATCATATGCTCCATTACATTTTACCAAGTTTGCCAAAAGTATTTAGAAACATCAACTGATGCTCAAGGATTTTAAAGTTATTCATCTCTACAGTCAAAGTCAATTAGTGGAATGCCCAAAAGTATTTTTTATTTTATTTTTTTTATATATATTTATACTTTGCAGCTAAGGCCCTCGGATTGAGATTTCTGTTTCTTCGGTATGGCTAAGTGCCCGACACAGAAGTCCAAGCAATTGTTAAAAAAAAAAACTTTATTAAAATAACGTAGTATCTGATAAACTTTATTGCCTATTGCTATATCTAAACTTTGCGACAGAACATCAGTCAGTGCACGGATTTCAACACAATAGATGAATTTACTTTTTAAAATGTTTGAAGATTGAACATTATTGCAACCACTAATCGTTCCATGCTTTCTCAAAAGAGAACAGTCTAGACAATGTTCCAAGCGTGCATAGCATTTAAAGTATTTTTTTTCTTTTTTTTTTTTAGTTAAGGGAAAGATATAGTGTTGTCAATTCCCATCGTGATGATTGGGGCGAGGGATATTTTCGACCGCTTACGATCCCCTTTAAATTTTGTATTTACTTTGCCATCGATAGTCTTATAGCGCAGTAAAGGACATGTCTCTTAGCAATCCGGATTCCATCTATCCTATTGCTTGAATCCTAGTGATTAACAGATAATGTCCAATCTCATAACTTGAGATGCTACGAGTGGATTTGCAGAAAACAGGAATCACGTATACGGACATGATGGCAGCGCTAAACGCGAAATAAACGTTTAGTACATCGGAAAAGTCGTGATTATGAAAGAGAAATGTACTCGTACATGATACGAAACGAAACGATACGAAACGATACGATACGATATAAAGGCCTGAATTGTCAACCGCGAACTGTAAAATTTATACTGCTGGTCCATGTATTTGCTACAAATCAGATCAAGGCTATTTTTAAACCTCAATAGAGCTCTAGGTTTCAGGTTTCAAATTTCCGCTGAGCCCAATGATTCCCACGTTAGATGGAGAGAAATGTGAAACTCAATAGAAATGTGTTCCTATTATTTATTTTAATATTTAGTTAGGAAATCCGTTAAAGTCCTTAAATCTTTCTTGCTGAGTTCTAATAGGTTTTTTTACGTTACTTTGGTTGGTGTTGAATAATTCATATTAACAATCCCACTCCGCATAGCTATGAGGAATGTAAACTGCCGTAAACATGCAGACTGCCTTAATAAGAATATTTTTCTATCCTTCAATCTGCATATTAAAGATTGCATCAAAAGTCAGTTAGGAATGAAATGTTATTAAAAAAAAAATGATGAAATACCCTATGTTAGCTTAAATCAGAAAAGTTTAGGATATCTGCCGAAGCAGATTCATTGAAAATCAACTTTTAATCCGTTATTTTATTTTTTCCATAAATCCGTTGTCCTATGAACTACTTACTCAAAGCCACGAAGCCAATCCCGGATGTTCTCCAACAAAAAGTGCTCTTGCTCTATCGCCATAATTCAACTCTGACTGACTGTATAAAACAAATAAAAAACATCCGGAACACGAAGAAAGGGATATACATATTTATGTATTTATGCTACGAGTAGCGGATGGAAATATTTTCTATCTGAATAATGCATGGTCACAGATTCTCTTTATTGTCTTCTCGGACAAGAATGTGTCTACACAGGGGTTGCTACACTACATAACACGTATGACAAATGTTGCATATTTATGTTAACGAAAATTAATCCACAATGTGGCGAAAATGTTTACATTTTTCTTTTGTTTTCTCCTCTAACAACGAGGAAACAACAATTTTTTTTTATGGCCCATTATATTGTTGTTATGTTATTTTTATACAAGAAGAACTTTTTACACTATGAAATTACAAATACGAGAAAACAAAAAAAAACACAAATACTAAGAAAATATGTAAATGATATACAAAAGAAGATTATAACCCCTTTCTATAGAATTAAGTGAAACCAAAAAAAAAAATATATAAAACGTGCTCTTAAGAAAATTAAAAAGAAGTAAAAAAAAATAAAGAACTTGAAGATACATTTTTTTTCAATAAGAACAGTGTCCTATCACAGCGAAAGTAAGCATTTAGATGTGTACCAATATTATACATAATATTTACTCTCTATATACTCAAAGAAAAAAACAAAACTATATATATTTACCAAATAAAAAAGTGTATACCTACTGCTACCCTTAAAGAGTGTCAAACTTTTTTCGTTTATTTTTCCTAAACGAAATGGCCAAGCAAAAAATTAATAAAAATAAAAAAAAAACTTAAGCGAATGTGTCAATATATACAAATATGTAGGTATAAATTAAAGTTATGAAATTTTAAAACTAGATAATAAGAAGAAAATAGTAAACACCCCAAACACGTAATAAAATAAAAAATTTTAAATCTAAAAAAATGTTAGATGTCTTATAAGAAAAAAAATGAAAAAAAAAAAAATCTTCATTCAATTATACTTATATATTCACAAAAACAAAAAATAATAATGGATTGTAGAATGTACGTAGATGTTTCTCGTCCTATACCTATATGTTGCAAGGTTAAAACAATAAAAAAAAAACCTTAGCATACAAAACCTACTCCCCATAAACGGTCCCTCTTTATTCTATATAAAATAATATGATGTCTTTTCTCCTGTTGGCCAAGCTATAAACACAAACACACATACACACGTATATAATATTTAAGCGCAAACGTGACAGACGTGAGACGATATGACGCGACGCCCGGCCGGCGCGCCACTGACACGGACTTGTGTAGAGTTTTTACAAAGATTTTTGCATAAAATAATGAAAATTTAAATAAAAGGATTCCATTTTAAGAAAATAAATGAAAATTAAATTAAATTTAATTGTAAGTTAAGCAAAAATAAAAAATAAAAAAAAATTCAAATTGAAGAAGGAGAATTAAGTAAAAGAAACACATACATACGGTGAAAAGTTGTGAATATTAAAGCTACATAGGTAATAAAAATTTGAGAAGTAAATGTGATTGTTATTATATAAAAAAAAAATTAATAAAATAAAATAACTTAAATTTTAAAAGTCAAATTTATTTGAATAAATTCGTGTTTTTATTTTCCGTTTTAATTGCGAATACGAAAAAAAGGGAAGGTATGCATTTTAATAGCACTGAAATATTTCCAGGAATGCATTGTTGGTTGAACTGCGAAGTGCGTGGGAATGTAGCGTAAATGCGAAGGTAAATTTACGTAATTCATTTATATATGTACAATATATACATATATACATACGTAGGTATAGATGAAAAATCGAACTGGGCAAAACGATTTGCCATCTGCAATAAGCATGTTGGCTTTACTCGTTTTTACTCGTGAAGCCGATTTAAATACCTCTCGCACAAATGGTTTTGAATATCATTATAATCAACAAAGGTAAACTGCGCGTTAAAGAAACTGGGTTTCAGGTAATAGGATATACTGATACACATGCACAATATCTGTGGGTGGAAGGAAAATCAGAAAAGAATTTTCGTAGGTATTTCATTGTTCTTTTTTCAGTAGTTGTTTGTCGCAAACATTTTCATACTATAAAAAAAATTTTTCATTTTAATTCATTTTCACACAGCATGAGGTTTGTAAGCTTTCTTCCACGAAAAATAAATAAAAAAATAAAATAGCTATGACCATATATGAGGGAAGATTAAAATATACAGGTAGCTGAGGAATAAAGGGTACTCGACTACGAAGCTCTAATTTTTAATGAGATGTTAGTTTCAAAAAATACAGCAAATATGTTAATTAAAGAGAGTACCTGACGTGAGCTGATGCCATGTAATAAAAAAAAATAAACAAATATTTGGCGCAACAGCTCTTTAAGTGCCAGGGCCTAGCTTCTCGCAACCACTCATGTTGTGTGCGTTATATTTTTCACACGAACGGAAGGGACCTACAGCTTAGTGCCGAATTCGAACGGCGATTTGAGAAGCTTTTTTGTGACAACAATACTCTCGGATGTTTGTCAGACGCTCGCGAGAGGTGGGACCGTGAAAAAACTTTTTGGTGTTTTCTGGGATTCGAACTTGGAACGTCATGCGTAGTGATCCGACACACTAACCACTCACGCCACGGCGCCTACTGCCATGTAATAAAGCCCAATTAAATAAAGTTTAAAACCCAATTTTAAGTATTTGGTCAGAGTGCAAAAAAAGATACCATTGTAAATGGATTTTGGCGAAGTTCTTGCTTAAGAACAGTCATTATTAAAGTGTCCAGTTGCCGAACACCAAGCACTTACCCTTAGCAGAGCACTAATTTAATAACTTTACGCGCGTGACTGCCCCTTTGTATTTATTTTACTTCCCAAATATTTATTGAGAAACCATACTCGTATTGCTCATATCAGTACATATCTTATCTTATCTTATCTTACTTATATATAATATATGTGTTCGTTGGTAATCGCATCACTTGAGAACGGCTGGACCGATTTGGGTCATTTTTTCTTTAAAATGTTCGTAATAGTCCGAATAAGGTTTCTACGGAAAAAATTTGGAGAAGTTGCCCGGAAAATTGGGAAATTCGGAAAAAACTGAAAGTGCTTTTTTCATGGGAAAAATATGTGCACCTATGTTTGTACTTGTATGCTATGGACTCCGAAACCACGAAAGCGATTGAGCTCAAATTTTCGGGCAATCTTCGGTATTAGCTCTAAACTATTCCTGTGAAGTTTGGTCAAAATCGGTTGACAACTTTAGTATAATAGTACTTTAGTACTGAAAAAATGCTCTTGTATTAGTCGCAGCAAAGCACGTCGGGTACCACCAGTCCAGCAGTTTACCTACTACTTTCGTTTTTTAGTACTTTACTACAATTTTTTTTAAATATATACATTTACGGTTGGACCACTTACCCACTGTTGGCCGGCACAAAACTGTTCTCTAATAGACTTAGCCCCAGGCGCCTGCCAGAGAGTTGTTGCCCCAGGCGCCTGCATGACAGTTGTTTTCTTTTTTGTTGGGCGAAGCAACGCTCGCCGGGTACTCGCTAGTTATATAATAGAACTACACATTTTGAACCATTTATTTATTTATTGTATTGCTATATTTCTTTTAGCCCAAATAAATTTCTTTCTTTAATTTTCCAAAGTAGGATAAATACAACAATTACAATGCATGTTTTTATTTACAATAAAAACCAAATAAAGTCGACAGACAAAAGAACAACTGGAAATATTCCCTTCAATTGATATGCATAGTTCAAGCAAGTAAATCTGAGAAGCTAGAATTTGTTCCCTTGGTCCTTTTCTCAAATTAGGTATACCCATCACGCAACTTGATTCTGATTCGTCAGTAGTTCCGCAACTATGCAATGATAAACATCAAAGGACGGGTATACAGCCTGTTTTATTTTTGCTCCTCCTCTTTTTCTTTCGTTCTCTCGAATTTTAATTTTTTTAGCTGTACTGTAGTTTATGTTGCTTTTATCTCTTAGGAATGAAAATGAGTAAAACTCGTACAAATAAGAGAGACCTGCGCAGAAGAATTTTAAGTGATTTGGAATAATATGTAATAGTGAATGTGTGCGTATATGTGCTCGCTCTAAAGCGATCGTGTTTTCTCCAGCGTTGCCACTTTTTCAACATATGTAGCTACATTTTGAAGTGCCATGCTACATAGTACATTTTTCCCTCATTATGCTACATTTTTCCAAACAGTCTACATAATACAAGACGATTTGAGAAATAGGTTAAGTTTAGATACTGTGAAAATATTTTAACTGGCTAAGGAGCTATCGAAAGGTGAGGCAATGTTTGAGTCTTCTGATGAATTGGTTTTGCTTGGGTTTTACGTTTGTAGATATATAAAATATATTCAAATTATTTGTTTATTTTTTTAAACAAGGTAGTGATTACGCCCATATGGCGTGTAGGCACTGCGACCAGAGAGATCCATTGTGCCAGAAATCAGCTATTATGACAGCAGTACTTCTACCCCCACTAAAAACACCTGGAGAAAGCATGGTGTTACCATACTTCCAATAATCGCACCTAGTCGTTAAACTAATCAGCAGTTTTTTTCTAATACTTGTAAATTTATGTTATAAGGAACTAACTTTGGTCTGTTACCTTTTGTTTTTTAACTCGTCATCACTTTGTTCGGGTGATTTTGTTATATATTTCTTTTTATTTTTTCTCCTAGTTAACTAGTTCGAATGGTTTTCTTCTTCGTAATCTTCTAACTAGATTGTTATTATTAAGTAGTTCGACTACTTCTAAATTAGAATGGTTGCGAAGCCTACCTTCATGTCTTCTTGCGACCTTCCTGACCTCGTCCTCTACCATTTCAATTTTTAGATCCCTATGTAGATCAGCGTTAAGTATGTACCATGGCGCATTAACAATATTGCGTAGTACTTTATTTTGAAAGCATTGTATGCTTTGTAGGTTCATCTTACTTGTGCACCCCCAAAGCTGAAGGCCATATGTCCATATTGGCTTTAAAACTTGCTTATAGAGAAGCAGTTTATTATATATTGAGAGACATGAATACCTCCCTATTAGCCAATACATTTTTTTATATCGAATGTTTAGTTCGTCATGTTTTTTCTTGACATGATTTTTCCAGCGCAACTTCGCGTCTAAAGTCATGCCTAAATACTTAGCTGAGTTCGAATGCAGAACTGCTTTGTTATTTATGTACACAGGTATGTGTTGTACGTTTTTATTAGTGAAGTTAACATGGATTGACTTCAGTTCATTTAATTATATTTGCCATTTTTTGGTCCATTCAGATATTTCGTCTACTGTCCTTTGTAGTTTTTCGGTAACTTCCTGCACGGTTTTTCCGACAGCAAGTACAGCAGTATCGTCTGCAAATGTAGCAACATTTCGTCATTTGTGGTAGGTCGTTCGTGTATAGGAGGAAGAGCACAGGCCCTAACACACTACCTTGCGGTACTCCCGATTTTATACATTTTAATGCGGAGTACTCATTTTCTTGCTTAATTCTATATAATCGCTGCTTTATATATGACTCTAGTATTTCCGAGTATTGTTTTGGAAGATATTTTTCCAGTTTATGGACCAATCCCTTGTGCCAGACTTTATCAAAAGCCTGTGTTACATCAAAACCCTCCTAATAAAAGCAATAATTACGGCTGCGGAGGAATTTCTTAGGTCAGTCGGAGATATGATCTCCCTAAAGAAAAATCTTCTTCCATGTGTTATGTTAATTACATTGTTAGATTTTAATTATATTGTTAACTTTTTACTTATTAATTTAATCAGTGAATTCCTACATGTTTATTTAATATTATAAATGCTTTATCAAACAAATTATTACTTTTCTTTTATATTTAGGTTGTTGAGTTAATATTTTTTGTTATGTCACTTTTCAATTTTTCAATTTTTTTTATAAATTCCATGAATTTAAGCTATATTACACATTTTGACCTGCGAAACTGAAACTGATGCTATGATGTTGCTTTCCATTGGTTTCGCTCAAAAATTCGCTTCTTCTGGATTCCAGTGGAACATGTAATTTGTCTTCTGCTCAGTTGTGTGTATATTGGTGAAATTTCAGATTCCTTGTTTACATTTTTCACAGAAAAACAAAGAAAAAATTGTTTCTTAGTGCCCAATGAAAACAGCAATAGCATTTCCAATAATTTTTATTATTATATTATCAATCATATTTTTTATATTTTTGGATGAGAGCAATTTATTGCGCGGACTACAGAGATAAGGATTAACCGCGTCTAGATTGCGGAACATGCAGGATCTTTCAGTGAAAAGTAAACTGCCAAACGTTTTTATTTCATGATAGAAAAATTGCTCGATAAGTTGCGATATCTAACAAATTTATATCGAAGGGTGGTATTTTTTTTTAGTCAGTAAGAATCTGACACTACTATAAGCACGCGCTTGCTATTCTCATAGTGTCTATGGAAGACAAAAAAAAATGTTATATTTATGTAAAGTAGCTTCTTACCGACTTCTCTCAACTGAGAAAAATAAAATAAACAAAATGGTGGCAATGGTGTAGTGGTAATGTCGTCAATTACGACGCTAATGGTTCATGGTTTAAATCCTGATGTCAGCAAGCATCTATTATATAAATTCAGTCCGATCATTTGCAAAAGTTTATGTGAACACTACTGCGAAGGCATAACACTGGCAGTAGCTTGGTCATGCTGTTTAAAAAATTGTTCGCTCTGTTGATGGTGATTTGCCCTTGACATCGGTTATCGGGAAAAAAGTACTGTGAATCAGATGCAAAGACAAAAAATAACAAAAATCTCCTCAGTTATCTGGACGCCACCCCCGGAGAATCTCTGAAGCATAAACAACTGAGCTTCAAGAACCACTACATCAAAATCGTTCACTCTCTCTCTCTCTCTATCCATCCTTTCCAACGCCCGCACTGTGTGTAAACATGTTAAAGGTATTCATAACCCTTTGAGTGCGTCAAATTATAAAAAAAACAAAAAATACTTCTTGTACCACATGACTTTGACAAGTAGTCCGATGTAAGAGTTTATTATGTGTGAATGCATTTTGGGTGTCTTCTAAAATGAAATCGGGAAGCGAAAAACTCTCCCAGAAGATGATTCCGAAGAGCCAATGGAATATGTTCGGCAGTGTTTTTCCTCTTCGGAAGACAAAAAGAATACTTCTTTTTGACCAATGGAAAACGACATAAGTTATAACGCAAAAATAAAGCACGGGCCAGCTAGTTTAACTACAAATATTATTTAAATAGTTGAGTGCAAACTTTTGAATATGAAATAAATTCCAGTTCGAATTTGGACTGACATGCATTTTTAAAAGTGCAATCATTTTTAAATTTGTATTGAAGGGTGATCGTTTGATGAAGAAGTATCTTACAGCAATAGAAAAAGCTTCGCAATAACATCTAGAATAGAATTTTGAACTAAATCATACATGATTCGGGCGCTGTGGCGTAAGTGGTTAGTGTGTCGGATCACTACGCATGAGGTTCCAAGTTCGAATCCCAGAAAATACTCGCAAATATCGCACCTCTCGCGAGCATCTGACAAACATCCGAGAGTATTGTTGTCACGAAAAAGCTTCCCAAATCGCCGTTCGGACTCGGCATTATGTACCTTCCATTCGTGTGAAAAATATAACGCACACAACGTGAGTGGTTGCGAGAAGCTAGGCCCTGGCACTTTAAAGAGCTGTTGCGCCAAATATTTGTATTTTATACATGATTCGAAAATATCAAATGTTGCAATCAAAATATAAAGCAAGCATGTGGTAATTTAGAACTGAATAGGATTTTGGATAAACAGATTTGACAGCATTTTTTTATGGTAGTGTTTAGCTCAAGAAACTACTGAAAAAGAGGTCCACTGGAGCCAAATCAGAAATTTTCAGAGGCCTATTGATGACGCTAAATAAAGAGAAAATCTATGGACTATGATGGCAATATTCATTGTGCCGCCTGCTATGTGATATGGCACATCGTCAAGTCTCTACAACATAATTTGTACGATAAGAACTGGTTTGTTATGCTTCGATCCTTGTTAACTCTGACAACATAACCGGCATTATTTCGAAGAAGAACGATTTGATGATTCCACCAGCGCAAAATTAGCACCAAGCAGCAGTAGTAAGTGCCATGTAAACGCAGATTGACTTGAAATGCGATTGAGTCAATCCAATCTCAAAATTTTCTGTCATCGAGTTGAGGTTTTGCATGTAAACGCGGATTGAAAAATTGAGTTTGACAGATAGAGAAAGAAGAGAGAGAAATGAAAGAAAGTTCTCCTTATGACGTCAGCTAGCAACTCCGGAAGGGATGTTAATGACTTTACCATTAACATGAATTGTTTCCCTTTTCTTATCATTTTGTCATTAATATGGTGCCATTAAAATAAAATTACGAGTATTGGTAAGCAATTTAGCCTAAATTCACGCGTAGAGGAATATGTATCAAACCTAATCCTCTTTCCATTCGATTTTATTCTTAAATTTGGTAACGGTGAAAACGCACTTCAAAAACTAATCCTATTTCAATTCGTTGCCAAAATATCTCTGACTTCATTTTCTCTACTATCTGTGGCCACGCCCACTCAGAAATCATTGCATCGCTCTACACCCACTTTAATGTGAGGTTGTTAAATCAGTTGGACTGCTATTAGATTCTCGCAGCTATACAAGTCCTATTCGTCCCTTCTGTGCCTAGTTTGAGCGATTTTATTCTTCTAAGCGAAATTTATATTTACATAGGTCTTTTGTTTGTTTGATTTTCAAAATGGTTATAAGGTAGTAGCATTGACACATCTACACACAACAAATAACCTGCACAGATTATTGGCTATCATTAAAGTCAGCATCCATTTGAGACATCCTCCAGTGTCCAAACTGCCAATGCCCGCTTTATAAATACCTATAGATTGCAATATAATTCATATGATTCCTATGAACTTGTGGGCTGTTGAAGCAACATGTCACCAAATGTTGCTTCTAATTTACATCACTCTGCTTAGTATCACATCACACCTAAGGCCTACCTTGCAAACACACATATAGTGATACCTACCTGGTGAGCAGTAAAGGATCCTCTGTGGCACTAAATAATTGGAATCTACGGTTATTTGGTATTAATTTGCATTTACAGCCGATGATAGGCTGCTGCCGTAAACGCATTCCCCGCCGCCACCGCATTCTCAAGTTTCCACTTTCATCTGATGCTCGTCGGCCGGCCGTCTCTAACTCCAGGAAGATAATTCCGAAAATACACAGAGTAAAGGCCGACCTGGATATGAAATTTATTAATATGGCTCCACACGATGACGCTCGGCTCTTGCTGCTGTTAAGTGTGTGTATCTTTTCGTGAGGATTATGTTTGCCTAAACATTATTCCTTGCTTGGCTGTCTTCATTCCACCTCAGTAGCTCGGCGTGCGAATGTGTAATGTATGTCCACCGAGACCTACTCTCTCTCTCGACCTGCAGACACACCCATATTAATATATATGGTAATTTGACACAACCCCTACGGGACTTACGCCAGGCTCTAGCTGGCAGCAGGAATCGAAGTGTACTTGTACTGGCTCCTGGTAGGTAGGTTGCAAAAAACATGTTTATTTGTTTTGGGAGGGTGTTCTCGTATCTCAGAGTTCTTCCTGTATTCGTTTGTTTTATTAAAGAGTCTAGAATTATCATCCCTCCAATAGCAGATAGTCAGAGTGGGTGGTGTGAGAGTGGAATTACGAAATTGATACTACTGAATTTTTGATATCACCTAGTTCCACACCATCGTTGTCGTCGACGACGTCCTCGACCGTAAGAACTTGCAGGCCCATTATAATTGCTTTGGGTTGCCCGATTGGATTTCTGAGTGTGGTCACCTCGGGGAAGGTCCTTGAGAATAAATGGAAAAAGCAAATAGATAGAGAATAGGAAACATAATCCGATTGCTCATCATAATTACATTATTTCCGGTTCGGCGTCAGCGAGGCCAAAACATTTTCGTCCTTTCGCTTGGAAAAGGTTCAAATCGGAATTACTTACGATAACGGGACCAATAATAGCCAATAAATGCGGGCGCGTTACCTAAGGTAGTGGAAATAAAATTGAATTTGAATTAAGAATGAGCATGGTTTCTTGCGGTGTTAAGCCATTTTAAAATCCGGAGCACATCGACAGAAGGGCTCCTATCTACACAGTACGCTTCGTTTCAATAACTCTGACAGGGTTATGGCAAAAGCAGCACATTTATATCCACTCATTCAGGATAATAATCCATTTACTATACTCACCCACACGTACACGCATAGATTCATATCGACACCGTGTTGTCACAAAGCATTATCCTCGTCGTCGCCGGTCGACCTAGCGTAGGATATACGCGTCTGAGTACTTGCAGGGTACAGTAATCATTTAGTATTCTGCAGTGATACTGACTACGCTGTAGAGTGGTGTTAGAAGAGGATGTGTGTACGTGATCAAAGTGAAGCGAATCAATGAAATGCATTCCTAATTGCAAGAGGGCGTAAGCTCCTAACCTCGTTGGGTTAGAGGACTAGATGATTGCGTGGAATTGTAGAAATGTGAAATATGAAAAGGTTACAAAGAAGATAACTAGATATCTGGATATGTATTTGTAAGGGGGTTTTAAATTAATAGAATTAGCTTTCTGCCGCTGGGGCTGCAACAGATTCATACATATAATCATAATACACGCAGCCAGTGAAATAATTTCCAATTCAAAGGGAGCGCATTTGCATTGATAAAGAATAAGATTAAGTACTGTGCATAGGAATATGAGATGAAGTTAAGGACTAAGCGAAGGAGGAGGTACAAAGTACAGACTAGAGTGTTGATATTATGTTGACGATGTACTAAGCTTGTCGGGTTTAAGGATTAATTATGTTTAAATAAATGATGAATGGCGACAGATAGCATACATTTATAGGTGGGAAGTAGGTTGAATATTATTTGAGTATCTAATCTAGTTTCCGTTAGATAGGTAAGTAATGGTACTTAACAATGGAGTGCCTCCAAGGATGGTTACGCACATATCACAAGACGATGAGATACGGGAGAAATTCGAGCGGCAAACCGGTATACCGAGACGCAAAGAACTTGCAAATTTGATGTAAAAAAGTGGAAAAACAATCTTGAAGGGAGTTTGGCGAGGAATCGGAATGTGACCCCTGATCTACAAATAAGATGCTCTGCCAGACCATCCGCCGACTGAAAGGAAGAAAATTGAATATCGTGAAAGGAGTCAACCCCAATGAGGAAATCACTTTGACAATTAAATCGTTAAATGTTGGCAAATCTACTGGTGTGAATGAAAACCGGCTAGAAAAGCTCAAGGCTTAAGGTAAAGATGGAGTTCAATGAGTCTCGCGTGTCATTAAACAGGCTTGAGAATGCAGTGAAACACCTGATGTTTGGCAAATAGAGGTAATTGTTCATATTTTTAAAAAAGGGGACAAGAGAGATTACTATAGGGGTATATCTCTTAAGTCTCCCTGAAAAGAATTTGCTAAGGTGTTAGAAACGCGTTCCAGAGCTGTGTTTGAGAATAGTTTGGGGACGAGCGGTTTTCATTCTGACAGAAGCACAACTGATCAGTTTTTCACTCTCCGAGAGGTACTTGAAAAGGCCTGTGAGTAAACCTGCCTACAGGTGTTGTGGATTTGGAGAAAGCATTTGATAGGGTTCCTGGAGGCAAACCCTGGAATATTCTGCAAAAGTACGGGATTGATGATTTCCAGTTAAGGGCGTTTCAGTTTGTATACACAGACTGCAAAGACTGTGTTTGTGTAAATGGAGTTAATTCAATCCATTTCAATGTGGCCGTTAGACTTCGGCAAGTGTGCGTTTTGTCACCGCTCCTCTTTATTTTATATAATAACTTGAGATGCTTCAAATTAGGAGACTTAAGGATGAGGCATCTGCTCCATGGTCAGCGCGCACTCAAAAAGTTCTTAGTCGTTTGTGATGATACTGAAATGAAGGTATGTGTGAACAAATCGGAACTAATGGTTGTGTCTAGAACGCCCATTCAATGCACTCTGCAATGGAGTCCCACTGAAGCAGATGGAGAAGTTTAAGTACCGAGGGGCCTTCTCCACGACTAATGGAAAGAACTACAAGCCCAATATCGCATAAAAAAGAAGAAAGTTGACGTCGAACAGGCAGTCGGGATGCTCCTGCATCGACCACATAAACATGTCAGCGATCATAACAGACCAATGCGTCGAGTACAGGTATCCGCCCCATCTACGTTTATTGACATCGGGACACCTCTCAACAACTTGAATTTAGACGCTATCTAGGTCTGGAACAAGAGAGGCATCCCAGGAAAACAAATAGCTATTATCAAGGCTTCATACGAGGGTAGTAAGTGTCACGTCACAATGGTAAGGTGTCGGAGGATTTTCCAGAGGAAGTCCAAAGTGGAGTACGTCAGGGTACTGTCACCGTGGCTGTTTTTGGCAGTAATCTTTGATGGAATTCGATGAACTACGACATCCTACTTTAAACACCTTGACTACACCAACGATGTTTGGCTACTTTCACATTGGCAGTAATCTTTGATGTACTCCATGAAGCTTTGACGAAAGGTAACAATGGAATTCGATGAACTACGACATCCTACTTTAAACACCTTGACTACACCAACGATGTTTGGCTACTTTCACATTGGCAGTAATCTTTGATGCACTCCATGAAGCTTTGACGAAAGGTAACAATGGAATTCAATGAACTACCACATCTTACTTTAAACACCTTGACTACACCAACGATGTTTGGCTACTTTCATATTGCATCATGGAACTTCATCGGATGGTCCAAAATCTAGAAGTTGAGGCAAACAGAGTGGAGCTTAAGATAAACACGGCCAAAGTAAAAGGCCTGAGTACTTCTGTCACCCACGTTGAACACAACATTGCCGCACAGGCAGTTGAGGAAGTAGACAACTTTCTGTATTTAGTAAGTATGGTCTCAGGTAACTGCGATAGCACCGAACTGGATGTGTGCAGCAGAATTGGCAAAGCAAAAGCTGCGTTCGGGATGCTATCAAAAGTCTGGAAAAGCAATGTTCTCAGCTTAAGTACCAAGATGCGACTGTTCCGCTCCAGCCTAGAATTAGTACTCTTGCATGGGTGCAGTGCCTGGAAGGTGGATACCACTATCACACGCATGCTGCAAACCTTCGTAAATAGATGTCCAAAAATCATCTTGAGGATCTTTAGTCCCAAACGTTTCTCCAACGAACAACATTATCTGAGAACGGGCCAAGAACTTATAGATATTACTGTGCGAAGGAAAAAGTGGCAGTAGATTAGACACACCTTACGGCGGGACGACAACAACATTGCGAAATACGCCATGCGGCGGAATCCGCTCACACAGGCAGGCAGAACAGCGCAGACAAATGTGACGCAGGGCAGTCGAGGAGGAATCAAGCTCTTTGGAAGTAAGTTCGAAGCAGCTCAAACGCATTGCAGAACTCCGAAAAAGATGACGTGCTGGCATTATAGACGCCCTATGCCCCTTGATGGGGACAGGATTTAAATAAATAAGTCTCACAAAAATCTAGAATACACATTGAAAGTAATTTCCCCACAAATATGTATGTAGCTTTTCACATTTAGCAAAATAAAGTATTTCTGCTTATTACAGCTTTCTAGTTTGCACATGATCTAATGGACTCGTCCTTCTTACGGTTTGCAATGCCAGTATCCCCTTCTCACTGTACTACTTCTTTGGTTATATTTTTACTCAGCAAGACGACCACAGTGCAATGCTTTTTGTTTTCAATTAGTACCGACGCACTTCCATCCAAAAACACAGATAAATATATAAATTCAAAAATTCCCCGATTCACCTGACTGATAAGTCACCCTCAAGCATTGTAATCGTACATGAACCCACACCGGTTCTTCATTCATCATCATCTCCCTCCTCCTTGTAGGTACATCCCTCTACCCATTTGCATATTCTTACAAAGCACTCCGATGAATTTTCCATTTTCTCTCACAACCCCTATGTACATATTCCATCCCTTGCAATTGAAACAATCGCTTATCACGACACCCGCATCTTATACATTCACCCTAACGACACGCCTGAGTATTGAAAAGTTCGTCTTTAACACTTTGAATCTCTAGACTGTGCAGTTGACGTTATCATCTTTAAATTGAATTCAATCATCTGCTTAATTAATCATCAAGAACTCAAACGCTTATGGGCAACCACATTTGCTCATTAATTTTGTACGCGGCCTCCTTTATAGATGCGCATTTCGAACAAACACACACACAAAACATTAAGAAATAAAACTCTGTACGCCTTCCGCTTATGCATGCATGTAGTAAAAGTTGGATGTTGATTAATAATTTCCACCTTATGCATGATTCATGCATGAAAATGTCACTCATACGCCCTCGAACCGGGCCCGCACACATAACTCCATTCAAATCATCTTAGTTTTGTAGTGTGTGCCACAAAGCCAAAACGATAAAAACCCTGGAGGACCATAAAACTTTTTCTCGCCACAATGGAAGGAATTTTATCCTAGGCAATAAAAGTGGAACATCACCTCCCCCACCAACATGTAGGGTTGTAGTGGAAGAAGTACTTTCCACCTCAGAGTATACATGCACCCCTTTTTCGGGGGTGCAATTGGAATTTATTCAAAATTTCATTTCAATTTGTCAGGCCCTCGGTGTATGTGAACAAAGGATATGGTATTTCTTGTGTTTTTTTTTTTGTCCCTACTGCCAGTGTGTCGGAATAAGTTAATTTATTGACAAAGGACAACGGGATGTGAAATGCCAAAAATACTTGAGATTTCCCTAAATTTCGAAAAGCCAACTGTATGTTCAAAGTGTCAGCCACGGAATAACTTGGTCACGTTTTGTGTCTACCCAACCTCTCTCGCTGACGGGTTATGGTTAGCAAATGCGTGTAATATTGGTGTATCCTGCCACAGGATTCAAATACGGTACAAAACCGACGTGCGCGAGCCGTGTCCTGTTGAATAATAAATCATTTGGGAGAATGGTCGAACCGACAGATTCCTCTTCGCCTGGCAAAGTAAGGATATAAATCATTTTCCATGACAGGTGGCTAAAATATATACATATGTATGAGAATAAATTAATGCTGATGGGGTTGGCTGTGAAAAAAGACGGAAAAAAAGAATACAAAAATTCTTCGACCCAGCTTCGACACAAGTGACAATGGTCTCGTAATTAAGTGAGAGTCAGCATTCGTTTTGTCGCTCAATAAATCGCAGGACCTAGACCCACAAACCCAACTCACATAACATATCGTCCTGCTGTGTTGTGTCTAGGTCTAGGATCTAGGAAGGGCATAAATCGCTTTTAATTGGTTCGAGTTGAGCGCAAAATACAGATGTTGCTGGTTGGTGGTGGGCGCGCATCGATTTGCGGATTATTTCGATGCGAATAGATGAGAGCATGTGTAGATACTTAGACTGCTCTGCAGTGTGTGGGTATTTAGGTTTATGGGCTTTTCATGGAGAACAACGATAACGCGAAGTTTTGATAGAGCCGAAAAGCAAAACGGACTATATTAATTTTACGTTGTTGCGCGGAAGAAGATACTTTGGAGTGTTGTTGTTGTGAAAGTTATTTCCTGTTGTATAGGGTTTAGGTTGAGATAATTTTCGGGCTGGGGAATTCCTGCAATTAACTGCTATCGTTAATGGCTGACAGTATGCCTTCTCTATAAGACAGTTAGCCCTAGTACATATGTCACGTAATAACTGATCTTCTTCATTGTTGGCTTAATTAAACTCAAGATGATTTATTGACGTTGTTGGTGAAGGAATTTTTATATACTATATATACGAAGAGGTTTTTATTAAATGACGAATAAGGACAGATGAGACTATTATATTATTAAAGTTATTGTTTAACTATTTTAGAAGATATTGGTAAAGTAGAAGCGATTGTTCAATGGCGTATGCAAGAGTTTGGCATTTTAGGACAAACTTCACTTTGTTTCAGTTTAAAACCGACAACAATGTCTTTTTTCGTAAGAAAGCAGTCCAATGAAATTAAAATTATATATCAACTAGCTGACCAGTGCTCGCCTTGCTTCGCCCGCATTTTAGTTGACAGTTATTTAGTTGTTGAGATATAATTGCCAATTGAATACAACACCGAAAATATGTAAACTCAGTTATAATTTCCCCGTGGGAATCCCCAACAGAACATACACAAACCCGCTCAGCCACTGCAGTATGACTGCTGGCAGTGGTCTCTACTAAAAGAGACCTACCCCTTCGGGTAGGGGGCAGAATATACCCGAGGTAGGCATGCCTGTCGTAAGAGGCGACTAAAATCCACCCTTCGTATACCGGGGATAAAATGTATACATAATATGCAATGAGTAAAACAAATAGATATAGTACCCCAGGTGGCAGTCCAGGTTCTCTGGAAAATCCACCCTCTTCGGAGGTAGGCTCTACGGATTCTGGGGAGAGCCAATTGTTGCATTTAATAAACCCCTTTTTGAGAAATTCAAGGGTAACTCGGTCTCCACCATCAAGACCGAATGTCTCCGGAAAAAGAAGTCCGCCGGAAGCGCAAGCGCAAGAGAAACGGGACTCAGTGAAATGTAATAGCTTTGAGGAAGAAAACAATGAACTCCGTATTAAGCTAAATAAAATGGATCTACTCTACCAAGAGCTTAAGAGAGAGGTAGAATCACTAAAAGAGGAAAACAAGGCGTTAAAGAATTCACTTTTGCAAAGAGAACGGGAAATTACCCCACCCCGTGCAGCTAGTCCCAAATATCACACGGATGAAGAAGAGCTAGCACGCGAAACAAATGGGGTCTCAAAGAAAAGACTCAGCAAAAAACGAAGAGCCGGTTCTTCACCTGAAGTCGAGCCACGAAAACAAGACAAGGAAAAAGACTTGAAACAGAAACAAACTCACGACAAATTACGTCCCCCGCCTGCAATAAACGTCATCGGCTTTACGGACTACAATAAATTGCATTGCCTTCTTAAGGGAACTGTGACATCGGAATTTAAAGTAACGTCATTCCGAAACAATGATTGGAAAATTAATGTAGTTGACTCTGACGGCTACCGAGCAATACCGAAAAAACTAAACGCGGAAAAGATCCAGTGGTTCACCTACGAAAATAAATCAGAAAGACCACTCCGTGTTATAGCAAGGGGTCTCCACCCCTCATGCACTAAAGATGACATTATAAATGACCTTAAAGGAAAAGGCTTGAAAATTATCGACGCAATTAATATCTTAAAGAAGATAAAGCAGAAAACGGAACAAGGCAATGAAATCTTGGTCAAGCATGGACTTCCGCTCTTTATGCTAACCTTCGATAGAAGCGAAAATATAGACGATATTTATAACGTAAAAAGTATTTTGAATATCGTAGTTAAAATCGAGCCTATGCGTACGAATACACGATCGATACCTCAGTGCAAACGCTGTCAAGGTTTCAATCACACCCAGTCGTATTGCCAAAAAGAACCGAAATGTGTAAAATGTGCCGGGAACCACTTATCAGAAAGGTGTGACTTAAATAAGCAGGCTCCGGCGACCTGCATAAACTGTAAAGGCAAGCACCCAATAAACTATCGAGGTTGTGAAGTAGCAAAGGAGCTTCAAAAAAGGCGCGATACTCTCAAGAAACCGATACACCCGAACCCAAGCTTAAGAGATCGTAAAACCGATAAGCCCAAGACCGCTAAGCCAGTCAAAACGAAGCGACCGATAAAGGGAAATAAAAAAATTGCGCAAGAGAACGTCGCTGGTCCAAGTGCAGCGGAAAAACCGCCACAGGTTGACGCGAGATCGTACGCGCAAGTCGCGTCAAACGAAAACAAATTAAGATCAGCTACAACAGATCCGGTTAGCCAAATATTTACCTTTATATTGGAAAAATTTGAGGAGCAAACAAAAGTTAATAAAATTATACTTGACAAATTGAGCAAGCTCGAGTTCAAACCTCGCAAGACAATCAAAAAAACATGAATATGAAACAGCTACTTAAGATACTAACGTGGAACGCAAACGGCCTTCTGAAAAAAATCGACGAGTTAGAAGTGTTTCTACGGAAAAATAACATTGACATATGTTTGGTATCGGAAACGCACTTAAAAAAGGAACTTAGACCCAAAATAAAAGGCTACAGCGATTACCATGCGAATCATCCTTCGGAAAATGCGAGAGGCGGGTCCTCTCTTTACATCAAAGACTGTATTAAGCACTCCGAAAACATAGAAATAGAATTTGATTCTATGCAAATAAGCTCAGTCTCCGTAAAAATAAACCACTTAGACTACAACATCGGATCTAGTTACTTCCCTCCGGGATATAAGCTAGTAGAAGACGACCTCGTTCGTCTCTTTGACTCACTCGGACCTAATTTTATCTTAGGTGGTGACTTTAACGCGAAACACACTTTCTGGGGATCCAGATGCAATTCGACAAAAGGCAGATTATTGTACAAAGCCAGCATGAAACGTGGGGTGAACTTTTTTTCGACAGGAAAGCCAACTTATTGGCCAACTGACAAAAATAAAATCCCTGACCTCGTCGACTTCTTTATCGTAAAAGGGTTAACTAAAAATTTGACGGAAATCGAAGAATGCTATGATCTATGCTCAGATCACTCGGCAGTCACTCTGAAAATAGGTGGAAGTCTAGTAAAAAAAGAAGGACCGCCTAGGTTAACTAGTAACAAAACTAACTGGGACGCTTTCAGAAGAGACTGCAAGGAAAATGTTGCTTTAAATGTACCGCTAAAGACACCGTTCGAAATAGAAGAAGAAATCGACAAACTCGTCGAAGCCATTCAGAGCTCAGCGTGGAAAAACACTCCTTTGCGAAAGACAGAAGCGCGGAACAATAAAGTCAAATACCAGCCTGAAATCGAAGACCTCATACGAGAAAAGAGGAGAGCGCGCAAGAGATGGCAACAATCCCGCGCGCCACCGGATAAAACTTATCTGAACCATCTTTGTAACAAGCTTAAAAAAGTGCTGCAGGACCTAAAAAATCACGAGACTTCTACTTACCTCGAGGGTTTGACCGCTGATAAGTATTCAAACTACTCTCTATGGAAAGCCTTGAAGTCCATAAGGAAACCTGTAATGCACTCGTCGCCAATTAGGAAAGCTAACGGGGAATGGGCAAAAGAAGATAAAGAGAAAGCAGAATTATTTGCCGATCACTTAGAGGAAACGTTCAAGCCGTTCGATGGACAACCGTTGATCGAAAATCCGAATGATAATATGGCACCCGACAACTTTAGAGTAAAAACCGTATCCCTGTCCGAACTTCGAATGACAATACAAAAATTAAAAAATAACAAGGCTCCGGGATATGATTTAATCACTGGCGAAATTTTGAAAGAGCTACCGAAAAAAGTGCTGGTTAAGTTGCTCTACATTATAAATGCTTCCTTAAGACTATTATATGTCCCAAGGCAATGGAAAGTCGCCGAAGTTATTATGGTTCCGAAACCGGGGAAATGTGCAAATGACAAGAAATCATATAGACCCATTTCACTTCTACCAATAATATCTAAGGTCTTCGAGAAACTTCTGCTGAAACGATTGCAACCAGTAATTGAAGAAAGACACTTGATCCCGGATCATCAATTCGGGTTTCGGGTCAAACATTCCACAATCGATCAGGTGTATCGAATAACGAACGAGATTGAAAAAGCTCTAGAAGGGAAAAAAATATGCTCTAGCGCTTTTCTCGACGTATCGCAAGCCTTCGACAAGGTATGGCACGAAGGCCTAAGGTATAAGCTAAGGGTAATCTTACCGGAAAAGTTGTACAGAATATTGGAATCTTATCTTGAAAACAGACTTTTCCGTGTTAGACACGGGAGTGAATATTCGGATTTCAAAGATATCTACGCCGGTGTTCCACAAGGAAGTGTTCTCGGTCCAATCCTGTTCTTGCTCTACACAAGAGATATACCACAAGATGAAGGGACCGTTGTAGCAACGTTCGCAGACGACACGGCTATCCTCGTAACGGATGAGTCAGTCGAATCATCAACGGGAAAACTCCAACGAGCTTTGAACAATGTATGCGAATGGACAAAAACCTGGCGAATAGTCCTCAATGAGACAAAATCAACGCATGTCAATTTTACGTTGAGAAAGATAAACAACTTACCTATATCCATTAACTCGGTACAAATACCTTACGCAAACGAAGCAAAATATTTAGGAATGACCCTAGACGCAAAACTTAAGTGGAAACCACACGTTAAAAAGAAGCGCGAAGAGCTCGAAATCAGATTTAGAGAAATGTATTGGCTACTCGGAAGATACTCGAAGTTAAGCGTATACAACAAACTGCTTCTGTATAAGCAAGTGCTAAAACCGTCTTGGACATATGGTATACAACTTTGGGGTTGTACCAAACCAAGCAATATGGCTCTACTGCAAGCATTTCAAAATAAAATGCTAAGAGCAATCGTGAATGCTCCTTGGTATATAAGGAATAGTGATATTCACAGAGATCTAGGAATTGCTACCGTGAGGGACGAAGTAACAAACTTTGCTCGCAAACTTCGTACCCGTCTTCGTGTTCATTGCAACAATGAAATAATCCGTACTATGGACGTGACAAGCCTTGAGCGCCGACTACAAAGAACAAGACCTTTCGACCTAGCGCCGTAAGGAAAAACCGCATGTAATGACGGTATTAGTAGGTGCCTTCACTGGAAAGCTACCTACCTAACGCGATTAACACTACAGAAGCGTAAACTACTCGTTAAGGCAACTTAGTCGTAGTCATCACAAAAAATGAAAAAATGAGAGGAACGAATTTCCTACTACTATGAGTACGCGCAGCCGGTTCTCATAGTACCTCTTTGAGGGGGTGAGGTTTAGCCCGTAGGCATATACTGACTAGCACTGATGGCATTGTCAGATATATGAATCGGGCATAACCAATGGTACGGACCATTGGTATCTTTTGAAGATTCCTGCACCTCCAGGCGCAACCAAAAAAAAAAAAAAAATTGTTTTTAGAATTCAGGACAACGCAGAAGGATGGCTTATACCTTAAATGAATCAGCGGTAAATTTACTAAAATCACCTTTTTTATCTTTTAAATCCGATGAGCCATTACTGAGCTAGGATTTTCCAACTTTTAGTGACGGAAAATTCGATCTCAACCCTCCCTATCTCGCATCTAGGCAGAATATGGAATAACTGTGCGAAACTTCAAGTACCTACGTCTAGGAGTTTTGGAGAGACCGTGTTTACAAAGAAAATCGCCTTTGCTTTTACAATTGTGGGCGATGATTTGATTAATTGTTTTTGGCATTGCTCAGCTTCAGGACAACGCAGAGGGATGTTTTATACCTTAAATTTACTAATTTTTATTTTTTTAATCCGGAGAGCCAGTACTGAGCTACGGCTATGGAATCAATATTAACAGATGGAAAATTCGATCTCAACCCCCCTTATGCCACTTACACCTTGAATTTCGGAAAATCCCTTCTTATCTCGCATCTAGGCAAAATAAGGAATAACTGTGCAAAATTTCAAGTATCTACGTCTAGTAGTTTTCGAGAAACGACGTTCACAAGGAAAATCGACTTTGCTTTGATAGTATTTAAGATACCTAAATTAGGTATTCTAGAAAAACATGCAAAAAAAAACATTTATTTATTCATTCGAGGTAGGCTACCGATATTCAGTGTATATGAAACTTTGTTATACCATTACGTCATTGTCCGTCAAACAATTAAAACACTCAAACGGTTAACTACCATCGAGCATTAATAGTGAGCGTTGACAAGACCCCTATAAACCATGTCATATGGAAAGATTATAATGAGGCATAAGAGGTCTAAGAAAAAACGTTGGTAATCTATGACCCTATTTGCAAAATTGTTTTCTTGAATTGACACAAATAATAAATAGTATTGTCAGAAATCTGAGTATTTAACCATGAGTTGTGTCATTATTCTATACCGGGTTATATTCCTTATCCAAAATGTAATGAAGAATGCTTGTATAGTGGAATTGTCGTGTTTGTTAGAAATTCTTCTGAAGTCGCGGATGCATGTGCACCTAATTTGAAGAGTGCCCATTGTTTGATATTAAAAATAATTACTGATAGAATAATCTTGGAAATTGATTGGGTATATTGGCTGCATTCTGTCCGTAGGGAAATTGTTCCTAAAGATATTGAAGATCGGTTGAACAATCCCAATACAATGCTTAGTAGGTGATATTAACATTTTAGGACTCCCTTCCAGTTCTCTTATCTTCTTGAGCCTTGACTAGAGTTACTGATAATTCAAAATCTTGCATTGATCATGTTTTCCTTCGTCCGTTTTTATTGGAGTGGGATGTAACTGATCACTATGCTACGGGTATTTCATTCCCTGACCTCCTGAAGCATCATAACAACAAAAAAGAGTATATCCATTTTAATAATTTAGTGAACATACCATATATTTGTGGAAACCAATTTTTTAAAGCTGAATTCCTATCTTTCAAAAACACAATACCAAGTCTATTGTTGTAATTGTTGCCCTTGGTAAATTTGTGAATATTATCGTTGATTGTGTAGCTAAGAGTAAATATACATAGTAAGTAATAACCTATTCATTCATTCATTCATTTTCAATGGCCCGCTAATCCTTCATGAGGGTCACGGGGGTAGGATGCTCAGGTGGACTCTCCATCCTTCTCGATCCTCCGCCATTGACTCCAATTCATCAGGGGGAATCCCTAAGCGGCTCCAGGAGAGATGTCGGACTTGATCCAACCATCTATTTCTAGGCCTTCCGCGAAGTCGCCTACCTGATGGCACGGCAACCATGGCGCGTCTTGGAAGCCGGTCTGGGGGCATACGCACTACGTGACCAAACCATCGAAGCATCGAGTAATAACCTAAATTTAGCAAAATAAAACCGTGGATGACAGACTGTATTTTTGAAAGCATATATGAAAAAATATGTTCTACCGCAAAAACAAAAACCGTTTTGATACATATACCCTCTGTAAAAAAGCTTTACCAAGAAATGAGAAAAGAAATTTTAGAACAAATAAATAATTTAAAAAAAAAAAACAATATTATAAGCGGCAACTTTCTGAAAATATGTTAAATGCAAAAAAGCAATGGAAAAATAGTAAATGAACTATTAGGTAAAGGTTCTAGTGAAAACGGTATTAAATTTTTAAAACTTGCGGATAGCTATACTATGTCCCATGAATTAACGATAAGTAATGGTTAATGCTGCCATCTATCCTTTTTTTCGCGGGATACTCCTATTTTTCAGCTCCCAAAAACTTACCCCGGGAAAATTTTCTAAGTCCTTTTTTTCATACAAAATTCATAACGTATATTATGTTTTGAACTTGATATGTGGCGAACATTAGACTGTTAGACTGAACGATGGCAGCAGGAGAATATTATATACGTTCACAGGGAACGAGTAAAGGCTGAATTATAATATTCGGAAGCAATCGGAAGCTGATGTCATAATTCTGCGTTAAGTTTCCTTCAGTACTGTCAATTGCAAAAGTAGCCCATAATAGGCGCATGTGTTCGGAAGCAATTGTGTGGTTCATAGCCATTCACAGCTGTGCAAATATTAAATTTTCGTATAAAAGAGCGAATGGCTGAAGTGAACGAAACTTAACGAATCGAAGCAAAAAGCTGTTGTGATCGCACAATACAAATCCTTGTATTCGCACTGTTTTGGAAGTGGTCGTACGAAACCATTCTTCTATTATAGTTCAGCCTTAAACCATAGACACCATGCACCTTACTACTTTGTCATTCATTCATTGCGTGTTACTTTTTGTTGACGTTGCTGCACGTCAATCTTAGTGAACTTCTTCGATACAGTGTTTCGTTAATCTAAAGAAAAAAGAATGTCGAAAGCGAAAGGAAAATGCATCTTCAACGCAAAAGTTAGCGAGAGTTGACACATTGAAAGCGATTCTCACGGTGAAATGCAATTTAACATATTCATGCGTAGAGTTCTACCACTTTTTGAAAACGAAGTCAGATTAACTCCTTCAAATTGCTAAAAAGGAGAAATATTATACCAAAAGTGATACCAATGCGAGTGCGATTGACGTTGAAGGTGAAGAAGTTGTAACAATATTGGTTGTTTGGTTGGTATAGGCGTATAAGTATTTTTGAAGAATAAAATATGAATTTGCGCCAGAAATTTATTATCTTTTTTTTTCATTTCGATATGTCGCGAAATTGCCGAATATAGTGGAGTTTTCCTTCTTTCTCGCAAAGAAAGATGGTATGATTAGTAATTATCTTAATGCTTTTTTTAAAAATATAGCTGAAAATAAAAATATATTTTATTTATTTTTTTTTTAGCTGAAAAACCAAAATTAGTTCCAGCAGACTTCGTAAATAACTCTCTGTTGGACACTCAAATAGTATCATCGTTTTTCTTTGGTAAAGTAGATGAAGCTGAGGTGGCAAATGCTATATCTCATCAAAGCATTTATGTGGGCCTGTTGTTATGAACAGCTTGGTTGAAAAAGGAATTAGTAGTTTAATAATTAGTCCACTAGCACATCTAATTAGTAGGAATTTTGTAGTGAGAATTTTTCCTGTGTGTCTTAAAACGTCTATCATTGTACCCATATAGAATAAAGGTGATGGAACTGATTCCACTAACTATAGGCCGATATCCTGCTCTCCGTTTTCTCAACAATTTTCAAGAAAATAATTACCAATAGAATGCCTAAGTTTATTGAAAAATACAAACTACTCAGCGCATCTCAACTTGGTTTCCGGAAAGGGAAGTCAACAGATGATGCAATTATGTCCTTTCTAGGATTAAGAAATAATCTACCAGTTGGTTTTCATCCTATCTTTGTAACAGAGAGTAGCATGTTCTTGTAAATACAACTATGAGCCATCCCTTACCCTGTACAGAAGCTGGTGTCTAACAGAGATATGAACTTGGCCCTCTGCTGTTTATAATATGTATACAGGAATACCTCGTCCCCGTGCAGGGACGGGTTGAGAATACCACTGCAGTGCCCCCCAACAACTAGCGCTTGTTATAAAGGGCGACTAAGGGGACAAATCAGACCTAGACAATATAATACCCAAGTGAGCTTAGCGACACATACCTCCCAAAAGTGTGCATGCGAGTCCGTGGGTTGACACGACTGAAGATCACCGGTGTCATAGAAGAAAGATCAAACAATACTAAAACAGGAGCATGCACGTGTCAAACAACTAACACCATAGTAATATGGTAATATTGCAAAACTGTATAATTATGGTAATACTTGCTAAAAGGAAAGGCACTACCCCGCCAGGCACTACCACTCCTAACTCTGAAGAAATGCCTGACATTACAGTAGAAGAAGTTAGTGAGGCGGTTAAATACTTCAAAAAACGAAAAGCGGGTGACGTGATGCCATCTGAATTCTGGAAAAACATGGGAGACGACGGGTTCAGATTGCTCAGAATTCTCATCTCCAAATTTGTGAGAGGTGATCCAATGGGTAGGGTGATACGCGAAACACACCATGAAGATCGTTGAGCGGATATTAAGTGACCGACTACGAAAAATAGTACGGCTATGTGATGATCAGTGCGGGTTTGTCTCGGGTAAATCAACCACAGATGCAATCCAAAGTATAAGGATCATAATCGAAAAACATCGTGATTCCTTAAAGGTTTTGCATATTGTATTGGTTGACTTTGAAAAGGCATTCAACACACAACCACGAGATTCGATATGGGTGGCGCTAAGACATCGAGTGGTTCCAGAAACCTATGTATAGATGATCATGGACATGTACGAAGGAGTAAAGACAAGAGTAAGATGCCCTGCTGGAGTTACCGAAGAGTTCCCAATCAAAGTCGGGGTGCACCAAGAAAGCGTTTTAAGTCCTTGATTATATCCTCGAAAGTAAAGTGATGGACCCCAAGGTACATCAGTTATTCTTTGCTGACGATGGAGCCATCATAAGTGAGGATCCTACATCCCTGCAACAAGCACTTGATGTTTGGGCGGACGTTCTGGAGGGAAATGGGTATCGCGTTAGTGCAAAAAGCCCGAGTACTTGTGGTGCCCGGTCTCTGATCCACTTAGGCCTATTCCAGACATTTATTTGAATGGAACAGTGCTTCCCGAGTGCGAAAAGTTCCGATATCTGGGATCTATGATCAATAGCAAAGCAACTTGTGATGACGACATCAATCATCGTGTAAGCGTAGGGTGGATGAAGTGTTATCTTCTGTGACAGAAAAACGCCACCAAAGTTGAAAGGAAATCTCTACACCGCAGTTGTGCGTCCAGCGCTCACATACGGTTCACAATGTTGGACGATGTACAAAAAGTATGAGTGTAAATTAACGGTAGCAGAGATGAAGATGCATCGCATGACAGCAGGAGCGACAAGCTTGATCGAATAAGAAGTTCGAAGATCCGTGGAAGCTTTCACATCAAGGAAACCATCGTACAAAAGATAGAGTGCCACCGGCTCAGCTGGTTTTGCCACGTTCAAAGAAGAGATCATTTGAACCCTGTTAAGAAGGCAATATCAATGCACGTTACAAAGACATAGCGAGGCAGGAAAGGCAGGCCTATAAACGCCTGGATCAGACAAATGCCTCGACATCGGCATTTCATTAGCCTCAGTAACCGAGTGATCCAAAATCGGTGGGCCTGCCGATATTTTCTGAGGTCATATAGGCGAGCCCCACAGGCGGACCAGTAGAAATGCGCTGAAGTGGGAGGGTTGTGATCCCTTATTTTCGGATCATAGCCTCGCTGAAAAAAGGAAGAAGAAGAATACAGGAATACCTCGATTTACGTTGTTTTCGGGACCGAGAAAATGCACAAAATCTCGGTTAAATAACAATGACGGAAGAGGAAATTTCGTGAGAAAATTGTGTTTCAAGAAACGACGTTCATCGAAATTATAACGACGTTAAACGAAACTGGGAAGTAAAAAACCGGCCAACGTAAATCGAGGCGACTTAAATGGTAAGATTGTTGCTTGTGCTGATGATTTGGCTTTTTCTTAAGCTGCTCCCAGTTCAGATGACTTAAAGCAGCAGATGAATATGGACTTATCCTTGATGAATGACTAGTTTAGGTTTCACCAAATGGTCCTTAGCACTTAGTCAAATGTGATGTCATTTTCTCTACCTTACCAGTTTCTAATTAATAAAGTTGTACTCCACGATTCTTATTGTAAGAACTCAAACTGTAATTCATATTTTTAGAATCTGTCACAGAATTTTAATGCCTAGGTGTAAGTGTGCATAGGAAATTAACCTGGGAATCACACATGGCAATAGTTAAAAAAAAAACTTTATACATAAATTTAAATAAAATTTACCATCTACGTAAACTTGTACAGTCAACTCTGTTATTCGCGATAAATAGTAGTAAGTACTAGTAAGTAAATTTTTTAATCATTATTCTGCTGGTTACAATAACTTACAACGTAATAGAGCATTGGCTTTTTACCGTCAGTCAGATAAGAGAGTATAATAATTCACGAATAACTTTAAATTAACCCTTAATTAAGCATATTCTAACTAGTATTCGGATATATATTTGTTTTCAACAGAGTTCAAAATGCTTCGTTTACTATCTGTTGACGATACTTCCAAGCATTCTTTATGTAGCTAACTAACACAGTCCAGTTATTTCCATTTAAAATATCTATCAATTCATTTTCCTGTAGAGTGCGTTTCCCCTGTTTTGAAAAATCATTATTTTTGACTTGTTGGTGTTTAATTTCAAGTTCCGTGCGATACAATACTGTTGCAACCTGTTGATCATCATTTGCATCATGACCGGGATCTCTGCTAATATAAGAATGTCATCGGCTTACAAAAGCAACTTGATCCTGACTCCACTGGTCATAATGCCCCTAGGTAGTTCGGCTGAAAGATCATCTAGAAAGAGTGAGAAGAGAAGTGAACTTAGGAGACAACCTTGCTTTCCTCCCATCTTCGATTCGAACCAGGGTGATTCTAAGCCGACGCAACGTCCAGTTCTTCTCGTAGAGTTTTCGGATGACATTTAGCATTTTTGATGACAGCCCTAGGCTACTTAACTTCAAGAAGAGTGCATTTTTATCAATCGAATCAAATGCTGCATTGAAGTCGATCAAGAATGTGAATAATTTTCTCCCATTTTCTAGGTACGGCCGAGCGGTGCTTGTTAACACGAATATGTTATCCGTTGTCGAATACTCTTTCCTAAAGCCATTCATTCATTAAGAAGATCATTCTGGTCGCGATATACATATTATGCATTAGTCAATTCTCGTTTGGAGTGTGGTATTTTCTGTTGGAGTAATGCTTTTATAAGTAATCTTCTGCCAATATATTGTCGCTTCAACGTCTTTATGTATTCAAAGCATTGAGATTATTCTATGTTCGAGGTGGTTATACTCATACAATTAGAAATGAAGTGTATTCGCTACGTTCTTCGCTACTAGTGCGGTAGTTCCTAGATTTTGGACGGAACACTGCAGAGGGTTTGCCACCAACATATCTCCCTTTCCTGCAGATAAGCCACAAGGCTTCGCAGGTCAAATATGTAATAACTTAAATTCATGGCAATAATAAAATTGAAATTGAAATTGAAATTGAATTATTTACAACAGGCAGCCTACTGATATACGCAATCTAATAGAATGTAAATCCGAATTTCTTTGTTCTTTGAGAAACTGGCAACTCTCCATATCGGATGCAGGGGCAATATAATATTTATTACTATCTCACATGTTTCATATCTACTGACATCTTCTCTTAAAAATCCTTCACTCCTCTTAGTGCGGCTTCCTAATTTTGTCAAATACACTTGCCACTGGTTTTTCTAACCACAAAGTGTATAAACACCACTTCAAATTGAGATTTATAAATCGCATATAAATAATAAAAAAATTGCAAATTAAAAACCTGTCAACCTAATTAATAAATTAATAAAATTATACTTATACTTATTCTTACTAATCGGAATATCAATGGAAAATAGACCCCAGATTTTTGTGCAGAAAGATTACCTGTGCCGGATTAGTTTTGGGACGCGAATTGCTGAATACCGGAAAATTGGTAGGAAATGATTGCTATCCTAAATGGAATTCCCGAGAGCTACGACATGTTCCCACCAAATTCGAAAATAAAGAGGATACGTAGGATTCCCGCTTCCAATGTACTTCACTTCATCTCCCAACAGAGTTTTCAGGTATTTACATGCCTTCAGAATCTATGATGAAAAATAGTGAATCTGCTTGCATTTCTAAGTGGATACTCACCCAACGCAATATATCGCTAATATCGCCTCTTCCACACAAACAAGTACCCAATACTAGCACGCTGTTTATTGATTAAATAACTCTCAACTACGCTTACAAAGGACAATGATAAAAACCCTTCCAAAAGAGATCCGAATGTTAAATGGCCTGGCACAAGCTTAAACACCCTTCATCGTTCGTTGCTGCCAAATTGCAATCTCTATTTTTCAATCCCGATGCCATAGTAAACTTGTTGATACCTCTGAAACCCTCTCAAAACACTAGTTCCCCTACTGGCACTCCATTCAATTGATATTCTCAAATCGGATGTTTGGCACAATTTCATTCTCTCCATCTCCCGCTACCTTTCAGCACTATCATTGTTGACACTTCAGTGTAATGAAAATCCCCCACCTGAACTGTACGTACACAAGTGCTGCGCCAACAACAATCCACTTCCATTTTATTTATATCAACGAAATTTTAATAACAAATCTCTCCACTAACTCAGTTCACCTCTTTTGGCCTAGTTTCACCTTTCGCAGTGGTCACAAACCCCTTCCACATACATACATACTGCACATTGTTTTCGGTCTTTGTTTCAGCAGTGTGAGCAAAAATAGATTCAATGCTTAGTTTCAAGGATGGGATTATATCCCCTTGTAACAAGGAAGAAGCATGCAACTCGAGAAGAACACCTTAGCAGCAGCATTGTATTCAGGTTTCCTTCTACTCGAAGGAGATTGCGCCATAATCCATCACTCCAGTAAACCTCATTAATTTGAATAGCCTGAAATGGGACTTCCTTGTTGTTGTCTAGGAAGCCGTTTTCTTAGAAAGGATTACGATGTTGCAGATGCTAGCACCCTTAAACATTAATCCTCAATACAAAATGCTTGGTGTAATTAGATGATAACCGCCCGATTGAGAAGGGTTGAAGGGTCTTAACCACTGAACTTCAAGCGAAGATTGAATAATATTCTTGCACAAGGAAGCGCACATCAGGTGTGCAATACTTTGCTTTCAACCGAACGTCATTTATTTCGCTTTAATTGGCCACCACCCCCCAAACAAGAATTCCACTTGGAAATGGAGGAAGATGTAAATGATTTGTTCTCTAATTACTTTGAACTCTTATGTGGCCCCACTTCTGATGAATGTTTCACTCGCAACGATATTTGACATCCGGTTAGACTTTCGAATTGCACATTAGATCCAAACCAAGAATGAAGTCTGCAGGACAGCACCTGCGTGTAAAGGCAACTCACAAAGTTTCTGGTCATTTTGTCCTTATATCCTTTTCATCATCAAAGGGACTATTGAACCGAAAACTAATGGACAGAATGTAATTTTCGTTAAAGCCCCCTCTAACGGACCTAACGAAGGACACAATCTGACAGGACACCGATTTCAGACAGCAGGGCGACCCGAAGTTTTCTCTCTGATACCCCCAACGATAGGATTGTGAGCTTCACAAATGCAATCGTGACCATTCCATTTCCAGTTCTACCAGGGCTGGTGGTTGTGAAAACCCCTCTTTTGCGCCCTGTTAATTGAAGTTGTGGGCTCACCCCCTCAATGGATACATCAAAGAAATTTCGCCCGATTCTAGTCTGACTCTTAATAGCACTCACATCATCTCCTTAGACGAAGCCTTACCAAAAAGAAAAAATGGAAAGGCAAAGTTGTTTGACGTGACGGCGCTACTAAGTGCGACACAGCACGGTGGTCTGGTCAGGGAGTCTAAGAAACAACTTCCTTCAAAGTTTTTAAGAAAAACTTTTAAACACCAGTCATAAATCGCATTCGGAAGAGCACAAAAAAATGGGAAAAGTGGATGGGGAATCAATAATCCTTCGAAGGGAAGCCATTTATGGTTTTTCTCGGAGATGGAGGACAGCAAAATAAAATTGATCATGCGGTGGCATCGGGGGTTGGGGAGTGATGAAGGAAAAAAATCTGTAATCCGACCATATTTCAAAATATTTGCCATAACAAATGGGGGTATTATGTATGTGCACTTATTCACACGATTGAGTGCTCCGGGTAGTGGATTCTTTTGCGAGGATTACAAAGGCGGATGAATGGGAGATGAATCCAGCGATAAATTAGGTCAGCATAGTATGAAGAATTCTACTACGGGAATATTTGGGTCACCGTTTTTTAAGCTTACGTATGGCGCAGCATATTTTATAGCAAAGACAAATAGTGTGACAACTATCATAAAGTAAAAGGAAAATCGATAAAGAATGCTACGTATACGACTTGGTTTTATAGGGGAATATATGCATAGATCGATTCTTGTTTTAGGACATTAAGATGAGATAGTGCTATTAGAAGAAGATTTCGTTTGAATACGGCATTGCTTGCTTGCACATTGCCAAGAACAACGTCATGGATATAGATGACATCGAGAAGTATCTGAAAGCTTGCCTTAAGGTTAGCATCGAGGTAAACACCACGTTTCATTTAAGTGGAACAAGATGAAGGTAGCGATGAAACTTGTCAACTCTGATGTCCAATTTGCTCAACTTTAACTTAAGTACTTGACGTTCCCCAGCACAACATGCCTATACAAAAGGCCAATCAGTCGAAATAGCCTTGCACGAAGTGGTAGCAATGATCGAGCAATCACTCCACCACAAAAAATGTAGTTTTTCGGACGTGGAAGGAGCCATTAACAATGTGAAAACCGAATCAATAAGACTATCACTAGACCGACTCAGAATAGATTCCACACTCTCAAACTGTATAGAATGTATGCTCAGGACGAGGCACATCAACTCCGAGCTGGGTAACAGCCAAGTAAATGCACAGGCCTCTAGAGGAACCCCGCAAGGACGAGTCATATCTCCTCTACTATGGACTCTAGTCGCAAACGAGATCCTTTTAGAATTAGGACATAAGGGAGTAAAAGTTATTGCTTATGCAGACGACATCGTCCTAGTTATGTCCGGCAAATTTCTCGACGCAATCACCGATTTTCTGCAATCGGCCCTGACCCTCCATAACTGGGCGAGAAGTTGTGGACTGAACGTTAATTTAGCGAAAACAGAAGTGGTCATCTTCACCAACAAAAGAAGAATTCCAGCTTCCGGACCCCTATGAATTGATGACACTCCACTCCAAGTCTGAGATAAAGCACGGTATCTAGTGTGCATACTTGACCGCAAACTGAACTGGAGAGATAACACAAATGAAAGAATAAAGAAAGCGTACATTGCGTTCTATGGTTGCAACAGAATTTTTGGTAAAAAATGCGGACCCAAACCTGCCATCATCCACTGGATGTACACAGCCATAGTCAGACGAATTCTTATATATGGGTGCATTGTCTGGTGACCAATAGCAGAGAAAAACACGCCTCTCAAGGAGTTGACTAAAATCCGGAGACTTGCCTGCATACCAACCACTGGCTCCATTAGAACCACCCCGACCGCAGTACTTGAAACAATTATCTCTCTGATTCCACTAGACTTATTTGTTAAGAAATCAGCTGTGCTGAGTGCCCTGCGCCTAAAAAAATTCAACCTATAGAGAAGGGGCCACCTTAGCATCTCAAGATGGGATCACCTAGATGCCACCAGAGACTATCTTCCGTCATCCCCCGACTTCAGCCTTAACGTCAAAATGGTCATCCCATCAAGAGAACACTGAGAAGACGGTGTGGTCATTAACCCGCATAGTATTTCAATCTTCATTGACGGGTCCAAAACAAACGAAGTAATAGGTTCGGGTATCTACTCAGCGGTACCTGTTATTGCAATATCACTGAGGTTTCCGAACCACGGCAGTGTGTTCCAGGCAGAAGTCCTAGCGATAGCAGAGGCGGCACGAGAACTATCAACGAAACTTGTTACTAGGAAAGAAATTGATATTTACATAGATAGAGGCCGTCTTACCCACGGTAATAAAATCAAAGCTAATAAAATGCTGCCGCGAGAAGCTTAAAATGCTCATGTATAGCCACCATGTAACACTCCGGTGGGTTTCAGGCCACAAAGAAATTCCAGGGAATGAGATGGCCGATGAACTGGCAATAAAGGGATCAGAACAAGACCTGTCAATGGTCTAAAGCTCAGTCCTTCCTCCCCTAAAACTTGTTAAGTCAAATATAGCACTTGACATCAAACGGCAAGCAGATGAAAGATGGAGAGATGGAGAGCGATCCCATCATGCCGAGTCTCCAGAAGCTTCTAAACAAAACGTGACCAGATGAAAACCAAGCTCATCTTCGCTCAAAATAGACAAGACTTGGCGCTTCTCATAGGTATCGTTACCGGCCCACTGTAAAAGAATGCGGCTAAGTACAGATGAACTCTTCAGAGGATGCAACAACACAGACGTAGAGGAGGACACAGAACACTTCCTTTGCAAATGCCCTAATCTCTGCAATACCAGGAAAACGGCCCTTGAAGAGTATTTCTTCAACCACCTGGCCGACCTGTCTGAAAAGCCACTAACCACCATCATGAAATTCATAACTTCTTCAGGGTGGTTCAGAGGAGGTTGTTCCATAAACACAGAACTCTAGCCATTTTGTTTTTCCTCTCTTTTCAGTACTTCAACCAGGAAACTCCACGTCAGGGGAGCACAATGGATCCAGTTGAGATCCGAGTGCAGGCTGCACCCATTCGTTGCAGCTAACCCATTTAACCTAACCTAACCTAGGTACTTGATGAAGAAGTACATGAAGAAGAGTAGCTTGTGTTATTGGATTCGCATAGTGACCAACGAGAAGGAATCCTGCAGGCAACGTTACTTCAAATTAAAATGATGATGATGCGGAAGAAGCAAAGTAAAGCAGAGTGTACATTAGTTGGGGCTGTTATATTAAAACCGGAAGCTAAACTTTTAATTAGTTGCTAAGAACATTATGTATAACCCAGTTTTGTTTCAAAACCATAGATTATATCCTTTAATGTGGAATGTGTATAAATTCTACAAATCTTAAGAACTTAAAAAAAGTTCTTCTTAATAAAAGCTGCAACCGTCTTGCTTTTGGAGATAACGCAAAATGCCTGGGTTTAATTTTGGATAAGGCACTTTATGTAAAGCTAATCTACTTGGATGCGTGGAGAAAGCTAATGTAGCTCTCTACTCCTGTAAAAGGTAATAGGTAGAGGCTGCGGTATGGAACTTCATATTGCACTTTGGCTGTACTTGTCCGTGGTCTGGCCCATACTTCTTTATTGCGTGATCGTTTGGTAGCCGGCTCTTATTAAAATTGTAATCTTCAACTTCTAGGAAAAGTGCAAAGATCTGCTTGTATATGTATTAGCAGTGCGCTTAGAACTACTCCAATCTCCAACATTAGACATAATGCCCCACTTATCGGCTGCTTGTGCGACTGCTTTTCTGAAAGCCTCCTCCTCTAACCTCTAAGCTGGCCACTCCTCGATCTTAGATCGATTGAAATTTACATACACATAAACGAAACTCAGGTTCAATAAGAACTTCCGTGTCACTATCCCTGACCGGGTTGAAAAACGTTGCCAGGATAAAAAGAAGTTCGATTCTTTTCATTTAAGAAATTGTAGCGTTTTTCAGGCGGAGAGTATGGCGATTAAGGACGCTACGTCCTGGCTGAAATGTAATGTAATATTTGCCAGGGATATTAGCACTTTCACCGACAGCCAGAGAGCTGTTTAGTTTCGGAGTCGTTCTTCTTTAATTCAAATGTTTCTCTAGACTACCGCTTGTCTCTAATGAAGATGGCAGAGTAGTTCAGCATTCCCTTAAACTCGATGCATGGCTACAGTCATTGCCGGTAATAGTAAGTCTGATGAGCTCGTCACCCTAGATATCATAAGCTTACCCTTAATATCCTGGCGAAGACGCAGGTTGTGGGTATGCCACTCGCTACATAAAAACTTTCATTACCAAAAGTACGTGAACAAAATGCACATATGTACATAACAAGTAGACTTATTGATCAAAAAACCCTAAAGGGTGCATGAACTAAACTATTACCCAAAAATGGGCGGACGTTAGTATGTCGATTAACTGAAGTAACAGCTCCTTTTACCCCATTTTCAAAATGGGCCAGATCTACGTTAGATCAAAGCTGCGTAAGTACTGAGGCAAATTCTAGCAAATACCAATGAATTTTAAATCAAAACTCACCACCTTTTCCTTGATTTCAAAACTGCATATGATAAATGAAACTCTCGGAGATTCGACGAAGAATGTCTCTAGGAAACGCTGATTATAACATTTCTACTTTATGACGTCAACAATAAGAAATATGTTTCGCTGAATACTAGGTCCCATATGCAAGGAGTACTAATGGAAAAGAAAATTCAGCCGCGAACTCGAGGAGTGTCGAGATGTAGATGTAGAAATGTAATAGAAAACAAAAGTCCAGTTGGAATAGGTTTTGACTTGAATTGAAAATGTTAAATTTTTCGGCAATATTTTGGGATCTTTTACTTTAAAAACTTCAATTGCTGTCCTTTTTCCGGAAATAATGAATATGTTTTAAACGCTTACTGTCCTCGAATTCAAACATTTGAATGGATATGCATACTTTGAACTAATCTTACTTTTGAATGCAATTTTGGACAAAAAAGACAAAGTATTTCAATCGAACTTTAAAGCACTCATGTGTTTACTAAATTTATTTGAAATTAAACTCCAAGAACTATCAAGGACCTATCGAAACCAAGGTTCATATTTTTCTGTCGTCGTATAAAATAAGCGATATATCTGTATGAAGTGCGCTACGACACTTGATTTTACAGGACAATTATAGTACAATAAAAGTCGGCTTCAATCAGGATATTCCGAATACCAAAATGGAAAAAAGTGGAACATTCGTCCCAAGAGGTGCGAGAGGCCTTAACTCCTGAAAACCTTACGGAGACAGGATATTGATGGCCTGTTTGAGCGCTAATATATGACGCATCACGATTATACAGAGGTACGCTTAAACTCAACTTTTCCTGTAAATGAAAAGAACAGCATCAACAATCAACTAAGTGACGTTGAAAATGGAGTACCAATCAGCAAACAGGTCGATAGGAACCAGCTCCTGCTAATCCAAAATGGCAGGATAGTGATTCGGAGAACTGCATGGCGCAGAACAGAGAAGGAAAAATCACAGCAACTGGAGAAGATTTTGAGGGAACTAAAACATGTAGGCAGAAATTCTACGAGATGGCACAATGTGTAGTAGATGTGACCTGTAACACACAAGGGAATATTAATACATATTACAAGTTTTACTGAAATATTATCAAGGGGCGATTGATTTTGAGATTTATATTATGACCGAAATTCTATCTCCTATGCAGATAGGTAGAGCTGGCGCTCCTTTTAAATCGAAAGAAACCCAATCGCGCTGGTTGCCGTTTTGATGCTACAACTAATATAACCTGACTGTTGAGGTGTGTTTAAAAAAAATGATAAGTTCTTTAGTATTTTCCCCTGAGACCTCCTCAAGTAAATTGAAAACGGGTTTGCTGAAAGCTCCTTGTCTGGCCCTAGCTAGTGCCGGGGAGCCACATATATAGTTGGTAACAGTCTCTTTTTCGGTTGTGCCATTGCAACTAAGACCGCAAGTCTGCCCGCATGGTCATCTATCGACAGGGGTTATCTGGGTGGTGTCTTTGCGTGTTCTTTTTAAAAAATCGTCTGTTTTTGCTTTGTAGTAGCTTGGCCACATCCTTTTAGATTTCACGCAAGTTGTAAGCCTAGTCCTTCCGAGGTTGGTTTTAATAAGAAAGATTGAGGAGGTTTTTGCCTTGACTGCTCCCACCGGAACCTGGACTAATTCTGCACTTGAACAGTGGAGAGTTGAGCCTTGCCTGACCAGTTCGTCAGACTGTTCCTTTCCATAGACGTAAGATTGTTCATCTAGCAAGGCTAGCTCAATTCGGCATTCTTGAACTAGTTTGGAAGATATAAAAACCGAAACAATTGTTTCAATAGCAACTTGGCCATGAATGAATATGACGATCCTTTGCCTTGGCGTTATATTTGTCTATAGTTTGATCTGGGGGATGTTTCGCGGATAGCTAATAATTCCGCCTGGTAAAAACTGATAGTGTTCAGAAGTCTATATGATTTATATGACATCTTTCGACCGTCTTTGTAGAATGTCAGATCGAAATCCTTAATCACCTGTTCTTGTGGGGAATTGTAATTCGAAGCATATTGTGAAAATCAGTTTTAGTGATAAAGTGATTTCTTGGAGTCGATACGAGTTCTCTCGGTAGAAAGTCCAGAATATTAATATGGTCGTAATATTTCGCTAATGATGCTGATCCGCTAAAAAACGAGAAAGAGCCATTGAAGCTGAACATCTGCTACTCTGTTCGTAAGACCTTCTCCCACCTCATGGTGGAGCCATCTGGGAATTTCTTCGAAAATTGTGAATGGAAGAGGATAAATGATGAGCACCCTGTGTCACAAAACAGGATAAGTATCAGTTGGTCTGTGGCACAGCGAGACGCAACCGTAAAAAAAGCTTACTCTGAAACGCAACAAACTGCCTCGGATATGGAAGGATACTATGTTGACGACCTTTGGCTATAGTCATACTGGTGGGGAATTTGAATGCCAAGATACGCATTGACAACACAGTGGGCAAACATGTGATGGGACGTCATGACATCGGAAAGTGAAACAACAACGGCGAAAGATTTGTAGATTACTGTAATACCAATCATATTGCCATTGAAGGTACATTGTTTGAGCACAATTAAGGGACCATCTCGCCGAAGGAGCCAAAACGATCAGCAGCGCACCTCAATCGAACATTGATGAGCAATGGAGTGTTGTAAAAACGTTCTTGCAGCTGAAGCAAAACGGTTTGTCGATATAAAGCAGAAACACCACTGCGCATGGCTATCCACAGAGACCTAGAGTGCAGTTCACTCAAGGCTCAATTTGGAGCTGCCTCAGCAGAAGAGAAAGCTGAGCTAGAATCCCAGTACCACCCAGTACCAAGTACAGCGTAGCGTAAGGCGAGACAGGTGGAATCGTGTAAGCGTTCTTGCCACAGAAGCAGAGGAAGCCGCAAACAACTGCAATAGCAGGACCGTTTATAGAATCACCAAAGAACTGGTTTGTGGGCATAGTTCGGAACAACACCCTGTCAAGAGTCTGAACAGTTCCTTACTGACCTCGGAAGATGTAAGGAGCATTTCGGAATGGTCTTTAACCATTGGAATTGGCTGTCCGTGGCAACAAAAACCCGAATACGCATCAGCCCTATCAGTAACTCGGAAATCAAAGCTGCAAAGCACTCAAGAAAAACGAAGCTGTGGGACTCGATGGCATTCCTGCAGGCAGCGCCAAGTATATCGGTATACCTTCTTCACCCAATTATAAGAAGGGCGTGGCTGGCTTTGGGAATGAGTTGGAGATAGTTAAAGCGTGTTTCAGAAGTCCGAACACTATCGCGCGCAGGCGTTTTTCCGCCCTATACCCCGAGTGACCGGATTTAAGTAAGGACATAAGTAAGGTTTCGCAGTCCAGCATCCAGACTCTATGAGTCTGATCGCGCTCTTAATCTCTTAATCCCACCATGGTTGAGAAACTAAAAACAACAACATAAAAATTAAAAATAAACTTTAAAATACACAAAAAATACCTACCATAAACCATCAACAAACTGAGTAACCTGCTTTTAATTTATTTGATTTTTATTTTCCAATAACTTTATCTCGCAAAAATATTTCATCAAAATGCTTTGTCAATCCCGCCAACCATGCAAACGCCAATTTGCCATTGTGCCGACAAAAACAGCTCTGCCCTCTGGACTCAAAATAAAATATATTTTTAGACATTCATCATAAAGGTCAATCATGACAGTGACGTGGGTCCTCATCAAAGCGTCGTCTCATCCTCGCACTTCAGCCAAATGCAAAATTATGATTGAAGCGGGTAGAAACTTCTACAACATTCATCATTTCATTCCAATGCCAAATTGTTTCCTAATTACTGTTTATTTGACCACAAATAACTTCATTCTCCACTCCGCTCTATTACAAAAGGATTTCAATATATACGTAAGAAACTTCATCTCCACTTTCTCCCGAGAAGCAAATTTCTGATTACTTTCACACAAAAGAATAACCCAAATTTCTAGCTGCACTGCTTTGGCTGTTGCGAAGAATCCTTGTCCTTACTTTATTTCGAATGGCATTTCTGTCAACTGATTTCTTCCTTAAACTCCCTTAATTCATTCTGTCGGTGAAATTCATCATTTTTAGGATTTCATTTACTTATTGCAGACATTCATCGGCAGCAGCAACGAGGAGTAACGCACACACAGCAGACCGTTATTATTTCGACGTTGTTTTATCAAAATTCCAATTTCAGGACAAAAAGAAAGAGGTTTTATGTTTCTCAAGAGGGTACATGACCCGTCGTAGTTTCCTTATTCAAATGGACGAACAAACGTACACACGTCTACGCCCTCTGCACAGAATGAAAAGTGGAGCGCAATTCTTTTGCGACATAAATAAATTTGCATCAAAATGAAAATCTTATTATGTCCTTCCACTTAATCCCTCCAGTTTTCCCTTCTCGCTCTAAATCCCGGCATCATGTGTCGGTGTGTGTGTCTGTGAACGAAACACGCCCGGAGTTTGAGAGTAAATGATGCGCGCACACAATCGGATAGGACATGCATGGAATGTGCAACTCTGTTGCAGGAATATCCTTGCACAAACAGAAGGCTGCATCGTTGGGTGAGGAAGCTGTCAGGACGAGTATAAATCTTCCGGCCAGGATGTGTTGCTGTGCCATACCAAAGCAGCACTTTGGATAGATTATGTGCGAATAAGTGGCTGACGTTGCTAAGGAAAACAAATGCCAGGTTAGACGCCGGATAAGAGGACCTCCAATCAAGGATGCCAAGGTGCAGCGGCAGATATAAATGATTGTAACATTCAATACGGGATTAGATGGAAGATTTTTCGCATCACATTTAAATAGGAGGGTGATAATACTAGTGAATCCCCATATAGACAGGATGTGCAGGATGTCTTATGGTGTATGGCACTAAGTTTGTTTGGCAGTTAAATCCATCCAGAGAGGGGTTGGGATTATTCGCATGACATATCGGGTCCACCAGAAGACAACACGGTGTCTCGAACAGCTAAGCACTATGAAGCCCTGCACGTTATATGTGGGTTTAGTGCATGTTGCGTGAGGGCGGAACAGTATGATACATGAGTGAGGCTAGGATCCACCCTTTTTTGTAATTAAGTTTTTGTTGCCATAATTATCTGTGTTCTGATGAAATTTCATAGCCCTCCTCCCGGAAAATTAATTACTGCGTTCAACTGGCGACAGCAAGACGTTGACAGCGAGCGTGTGTACTTAAATTTCGGTCGCTGGGGAGATTGAAAAACAATGCCAACCACGAAAGTGGGATGACAGAAGAGCCCACGGATGGGAATTTCTAGAGATAACCGTGTAATCTTCTTTTATGGGCACCAGGGGGGCACTGGTCTATTTATAGGCGACAACAGCAGGCACGTGCATTCTGTGACGACAACTCGTTGTTTTGGGAATAAACAGACACAAGTAAATACATCCTTATTAATATTTTATTACGCTTTGATATCAAAGTTGGTTTCCTTTGTTCTGTCGGGCTTTCAAAATCGCAATTTGCTATTAGAAGATGTGGATTCGTAAATTTTAAATTGGGAATTATTTTTGGACATAGAAGGATGGGCAATGGCACGAGAGCAGTTTATCATGCTGTACACGAAAAATAGAATTGTTATATGATGAGGAACACATTTTTAAAAGGTTTTATTTAACTTACTATTATTGTCTGTCTGTTTGCTACAAATCTTGCAGTTAACATTTCGACTACTTTTTATTGAAGCAGAGTTTTGAAATTTCGCACTCTTGTAAACATATGTATTGTAAGTCCGATGACAGCGCAATATAGTATACCTAATATCGTTCTAAATCCAAAATGCCGATTGCCCCAAGATGGGGGATTACCTTTTTCTTCACAACCCCCTTGATATGGGTATCAAGTGGAAGGGTTTGATAAGTAGAACATGATAAGGGTTGAATGGATATTGAACAAAACAAATTTTTTAAAAGCATTTATTACCTTTACTTGCTATACAGAGTGCTACAAATGGCTGCAATTCAAACTGTTGGATGGATTTACAATCAACTCGATATCTAGAACCCCCGGGGGCAACAATTTGGCAAAACCTAAAAGTTTTATTGCAACTTCGAAATTGACGATACCTTAGTCCGGTTTTGGAAGATTTTTCGAAAACGGGTATTTGAGATAGCATTTGTTAAAAGACAGCATGGCGCAGGATCTATATTTGAGCAAGCTTGATAAACTATAGCGCAACGCACGCCGGGTACCCGATATTCTATATATGTCTATAGAAATCAACATATGTATGTAACTGTGTACCAATGTTTGTATGCTATTGACTCCGAAACCACCAAACCGATTGATCAGGTTTGGTGGTTTCAGCTAATCTTCGGTATTGGTCCGAGAGTGTTCCTGTGAAGTTTGGTCAAAATCGGTGCACTACTTTAGTACTATAAGCTGAACGTTATTATTGCATTATCCGCAGAAGACTGGTAGGGCTTTGACATCGCCTAGCGGAACACTACCATTGCCGAAATGGCTAAGGTGCTGTGTTCACCATTCTTCCCTCGGTGATCGAGGCTCGAATTGTGTTTTGGCACATGTATTTTTTTGATAATTTTTTTTTTAATAATTTGTATTCCCCAATTAATTATCAATCAACAAATCAGCCGTACCAATCATCCTCACTGATGGAATATCAATGTAAAGAATGATTATTTTTTTGAAATTGAATTGATCAAAGAAGAGAACATTATTCCAGAAGAGATGAACCTGCGATAGAGAGAAGTATGGTGAATACAGCACCTTAGCCATTTCGGCAATGGTAGTGTTCCGCTGGGCGATGTCAAAGCCCTACCATTCTTCTGCGGATAATGCAATAATAGCATTCAGCTTAAAATATACACAAGTGTTGGTGCTTTCACGAGATTATGACTCCATTGTCTAAGATATACCGCTCTCTTTTAGTTACAACCCATAGCGGAGAGTACATAAGACACAAATGTGATGTTGGAAAATTGACCGGAAAAGAAAACATCCAGGGATAGCTCAGTGGTAGAGCGTTGGTGGCTAAAACCATAACTATCGCAGGTTCGTCTCCTGCCTCTGGAAAAATGTTTTCTTCTTTCATCAATTCTCCAAAAAAATAATCATTCCTTACATTGGTAATTTATTATTAGCACTAAACAATAGGTCCCTTCCATTCGTATGAAAAATATAACGCACACAACGTGAGTGGTTGCGAAAAGCTAGGCACTGGCACTTAAAAAGGTGTTGCGCATACATATATATAAAAAGTAACCTGAAAGACAAACCATTCGATTTAATCAAATTACAAACACTGAACACATTTTATGTACGAGTACGTCAAACTAATTTTGTGAAACTTTCGCAAGACAGGCACAGTATCTAGTTGACATGTTGTAGCATTATTATTATATGACGAAATTGGTCAAAAGTATTTTCTGAGTTCCTCCGCCATCTTTTCATGCTCGTCGTCTTCGTCATCATCGTCAGGCAAAAAAGCAGGTAATGTCTCGTCCAGTATCGGTCCGTTCTCGTAATTATAGATTTCAAGAAATATTGGGTGGCATGACTCGCACAAGGTACTATCTTCCTTAAAGTCGGCGAAAAATCTTTGTATATACTCTACACTAGGAGTATCATGCTTGGTATACGATTCGTAGACGTCTCTGCATAAATAGCATGGAATGTCGTCCTCGGACATTATGTGAGCTTGTCTTGGATTCTTTCGAAAATTAAGTTTTCACTTTAAATTATTGAATGTTAACGAATTAAAAAGACACAAGACGGGAGACAGTTGTACAAAAAAAAAACGTTAAAAATAACAATAAAAGGGGGCTAAAGCCTGTCAGTTAAGAAAGAGGTCGAATACGTTCGGCCGTGGCACATGTAAAGAGGAGTTGAGCTGAAACTAACATAATTTATTTCCTATGAAGTGAGAAGTTCACGTAAATATAGAAATAATCAAAAGGGGAAAACTTTTCCCGTAGGTGGCGCTGAACACCAAAATCTCAAAATCATTACCACAGCATTCCACGGTGACAGCTAACAATGAAGTGATATATGGTATCTCATAGCAAAATCAACACAATCACGCGCAATCACACAAAGTTATTGCACATAAATATATGTTGTTTGTTTGTTTTCAATAAACTTGGCAGAGAAGCCAATGGAGCTCAACCGTAGCGATAAAGTATGGTTCTAAAGAGAGGAAGGTTATGCACATAATTTACGATAGATGGCGCTAAACAACAACTTGGAAAAACTGGCAAATGAAGCAGACAATAACAATCAACAGTACAATTGCATTTCTCACGCCACAAATAAAAAACATACACACGAAAAAAACATCAATTGTTGCATTGCAGAGCACGCAGGGCATCCGCTAGTACAATACTTTATACAGCCAACTGAAAGACCTGTAAATCATTACACTACGCTGTTTACGAGCAAATCGCAAAATACTCAGCTCTTACATATACCCTCACTGACAATAGATTCAAAAACCTTTGACAAAAAAGGAAAATTTTAAGAATTGCAATTTAGTATGACTTAAGTTGTTTTAATTGGCTTAGATAAGTAGAGAAGGCTACGGGTGTGCTAAAAATATGTGTGATACAGAATAAATAGCAGGTAAAAGTATTTTGACAGAATCGGGGCCTGCACTTTATTTCCACTTTTTACAAGCACTCAAAGGATTTCGGGTATGTGATACATAACCGAGTCGTTAGAGATAAGAGTTTCAATTTGCGTTTGCATTGTAATAATGTTTGTGAATATAACGACAAAACAGAATTCGTTGAGTTCGGTGTATCAGTGTCTTCCATTAGTCTTACCGCGCGATTTTGGATCCTATTTAGTAACAACAACAGATCAAATATGAGCATTATATTTAAACTGGAGACGAATAAAAGCTTTATATGTTGTAACCAGATCTGAGGGGCTTATCTCAGGTCTCGGCGACTGTGAATAAATGTTTGTTCCAGCAGAGGTTGTCGTTAACAAACGCACTGAGAATGAAATGCCTACTAAATTTCTTCCAGCACTTATATCAGGTGTCTATTATAAGTATTGTGTTCATGATGTCAGCGGACATCCATGGCTACGAGCCTCGTCATAGGACACTTAAGACGGACATGTCTCTGAAAGAAATAACTAATAATGTTATTGAAAATTCCAACATGTGTATGCGCCTCCAGTGTCAGGAGGTATTAGTGCACTCAAGAAAATAAAAATAGCAGAAGCGTAACAACATGCTTCGAAGTAAGGGTGATGTTATGTTCACACTGATCGCACAGGACATGTTTCTCTCAAAATAGTACACTGATATTCAATAGTGGTTAATGAAGAGTCAATCATTCTAAAAAGGCTGAACAGAATTCAAAAAGCGCATTAAATTTTCGTCTTCAAGAACTAGCTGCAATAGCTGTTGTTTTAGATGAAGAGGAAAAAGTGTATAAAAAAAAAAAACTCAAAGCAGGGTCTGAGTATACTCTAGTTTAAAGGAAAGAAAAACAGAAGGTGAGTTTCATACCCTCTACCCTGATCTCAAAGCCGATGGAGATAAATTTGTACACTTCAAATAGATTATTTTGCAGGGGTAAAACCACTTCATAGCAATTTTTTTCGAAAATGCGATAGCGGTGACATTTTGTAGCATTCAAGGAGTAATATCATCACGTGCATTCATTTTTGAGGTAGTAAGACTTTAAACCCGTACGCAAAAGCGATAAATCTTTTGTATCGCTTTTCAAATATTTTTTTCTTAAAATCTAATTTTTGCTGTAAAGTGAGTTTACCCTTCAATTGATATTGGTTTATAAAGCAGTTTGCAAGTCATATAAACATGGGCTTACTCTTGATAAGTTCAATAAAAATTGTAATTCAAATTAACCTGTCTAACTTACCAAGTTCTCTAGGATACTCGGGATAGTGTGAATCCATACTAAAGCTGTTCTTCTACTTACGATTTATCCTCCAATCAAAACGATCACAATCGCGCAGTTGGTGCTAAGTAAATTTCTCTGGTTTGGCTGGAAAACGGGATTTCGCCGATCGACGAAAAACACGACCAGGTTGCAGTTGTTCTGTTCGCACGTGACGAAATATGGCAGAAAACGGCATTTCATTTCAAACCATCACTTATTACATTTCTTAGAAATAGAGCAGAATATTTGTTCTACAATTTTTACTTTGGATATATTCCGAGCCCAGTTTTCAGAATTATTTAAAAAAAAAAATATTTTTGCAGCATACTGTTATACAATGTCGTTTATTTATTATTACTAGAATCGCGTGTGGCCGAAATTCGATCGAGGGGAATTTATCTAACTTAACGGTTACGTACGCACATTATTTATTTCTGCACATCTATTCCACAGTACCTTTCGAATGATATACGTTTCATTCTCCTCCTTTTATTATTAATACTAAAAAAACGTGCATTAACAATAATAATAATCATAATAAGATTGTATAAACGATCTAAGGCTCCAGTACTTTAATGTAGTAAAAGAGCTTGGGGTCATATTTGACATAAATTAAATTTCTTTTTGCAATTTTTAAATTTTAAAAGCAAAGCTTTTCGTGATGCATAAAACTATATAATGCTCGTTAGTCAGACTGTATTTATACATCCATCCAGAGCTTCTCTGAAGCATAATTAACTAAGCTACACCAAATCTTTCTCTCTCTCTAACTATCCTTTCCTAAGCCCGCACTATGAAAACATAACCCATTGAGCGCAAATTATAAAAAATATAAAAAAAATGATTTGGACCTCACCATACGATATTGAGGTATTGGCAGATGCCACAATATTTGACATTCTGAGTTCTCTATCTCCTATCGGCGAACTTTCAACTTAGGGTGACAAAATACACGTTAAGTATGTTCAAGTCAGTCATAGATATGCATGCGACGAAAACAAAAGATTTGAAGATTAAAAACACGTACACTGTAAATCTCTTCGATTTGAAACAGTTGCAAAGCTGCTTTCACATTGCAATACACGGAACTACTCAAACATACGAACAACTGCCACATAATTCCCTCCCTTGGTAATCACTTAAACTCAAAATCACGTCTTATTCTACATAGTTTCATGTGAAACCCTTATAATCAGCCACACACTCGAGAGCTTTTCTTCTTCTCAAATAGATCACATCAAGTAGACATTTCCCACTTTGGATTACGAAACATCATTCCCATGTTTCATTTGGGCATTATTCAGCACCATTATCCATCCTCATTATTGCTGCTCCGGTGGCCTATCTTCTACATTTAAATCCTTCAGCACGTTCTCCCACAATAAATCCACCTTACGGACCATAGTGTCCTGCGCCTCAGTACCTTTTAACCAGTAATCCATCGCAATGGTCCACTGCCTTCTTGCGTTGTTCCTTAGAGCATACCATGGCATTCCGTTTACAACCCATTAAGTCACTCTATTGTTTATAGTTTTTATTATGTTATTCATGGCACCGCTCCTTTCATTGTTGGTCTGTTAGTTTGTGGTCCATTTCTACTTTTTTTATCCTCCAAAGAGGGACAGCGAGGCTCATGATTTTATTTTGTATCTTCAAAGCAGTCAAGCGTAAAGCAGAAAATTCAAAGCATTTCTTTTTTTTCTCCTTTTTCCAGAGTCCTTATTCTTACTCATTACAGCCATCCATCCCAATTCATATTCTCCGGGAATGTTTTATAATGTGCGCTATGTGCTGTCCTTTTTTTTTGTCTTTTGCCCGAAGATATGCTAACCGCAAAATTTAGGTTTTTTTTTTCAGTTCCGTTCTGTTCTGTTCCTCCTTTCAGTAAAGGATCAAGAGGAACCATGGATACTTGATTATATTAAGATAAGTGGAACGACATTCACCTGAACATAAATTGCCCTCTCTGGTGTGTTGGAGAGGTCGTAAAGCATTTCTATGTGGAAATGATAATGTATTACACTTGCCAACCAAGGATATTATTCTTGGTGTTCATTAAAGGACGACCTGGAATTTTAATTTGCAATTAAAAATGATTTGCTGGTTTGGCGTTAGTGGCAAGGTTGGGGGGGGTGGGTTAAATATCTCCTGGGATACGGTTGATTTTCTAGTTACAACAAAGGAAATTTCGAGGTTAAGGATGGGAAATAATAAAATTCAAATTCAACCTCTGGGCATCTGTGAAAATTAAAATACGAGTATGTATTTTTAATTTCTTATCATAGAATAATTCACCAATTTAGTACTTCCTATAGCAATACTTGGAAATGGATCAAAGAATTTTAAATTGAACATTATACTTCATTCCAACTGAGGGTGCAGAATTTAAATTTCATTAGAGCATTCTCTGAATAAACAAATGGACATAATTTTGTATTTATTAGCGAATTTATTTTACTTTTTTCCTCTCTTACTTACTTATATATATCTAAAAACTATTTTAAAATTTTCAGAATTTAGACCGCAACTGTATTTCTAAGTATCCTCTATTTATGGCTTGAAGATAATATAAAATCGGCTATAAATAATGTTGTTAAACTAAATACAAAATCACTTAATACTATCTTTTAACAGTTTTAATTGATAGAACCCCTGTTTGTCCTAGCTGCACTAGGTATCACGTCCCTCAAATATAATTAGCCTTGACGACTTCATTGCTGCGAACGATCGATTTTAAAAACAGTTTTTGCACCACAAGTATACTATGCAAGAAAATTCGTAAATAATTTGGAAGTAAAGTGGGTTAAGTTTAAAGGTGATACTTTCCTTTACAATTCTCCAATGCACTGGAAGCCCTTCCAAAACAAGCAAATGCAGCACAAACAGATAATGCAAGTTTCTAAGGAAAGAGAAAATCATTAAACAATCTTCTGCTCCTTAAGTCATATCCATAAATGGTAAACTTTGAAAAGTTCACATTAATATTCATTTAGGAAACAACTTGAATAAGCTGAGACCTTCAACCAACGAATGACCAGTATTCACATACTTAACACTTGGATTCGTTCAAACATACAAAAGATGAAGATTCTGCTTCCGCTGCTGCCCATCCTACCTTGCCTTTGTGTTTTTTTTGTTTTTTGTTCGTCATGATATACATATGGGTATGGTCGTAATACATCTGTGGGTAATTTGTTCAAATGAAAAACTTTTCTAAAATCCTTCTTCGCGTGGTTAATTTAACTACAGTCTGCTTGAGTATAAAATAAAGATTCCACAGCTTAAGAGGTTGTAAAGAATTTACGTTTGAAAATTTTAAGAAAAATACCTTTATTACCCACCCACCACTCAGCTATTTTATATTATCATCCACCAGAACGGCACCGCTGTCTTTAGGTAAACTACTCGCAAGCCATCTCATTGCAGTAAAGTCACTCAGTCAATTCCACCTTTGTGGCTTTCATGGACACACAATTACCTCACCAACTACGCACTTGAGAAATTTATGAACAATATAAATTCCCCACCGCCGTCACCGTTCCGCGTTGTTTGCATGCCTTGAAAGCGCAACATAGGTTTCGAAGGATTCGCAACAGCAACTACTACTCGCGTGTGTGTGCGCGTGGCCTCCATTTGACTTATTCACCCTCAAATCTCCCCATTTATCCCCCGTTTTATTAGCCCTATTCCCAGGGATCTAGAGCGTTTTACAAAAGCTGCGGGAGGGATGGTATATCCTTTTTTTTTTTTTTGAGTCATCCAAGCTTGTACCTACATATATATTCGTCATGGTGCCTTGTAAATGGATTACGCTTCGCTGGCTTTTTGCTTGTCGTGTTGTGTGTTTAGCGCCGGCATTATACGAAAGCCAAACATGACTGACTGACACAGCGCACCGTCAACGTATTTACATTTACCCCAAGAGTTCCCAACTTATTTTGTGCGATGTTGACTCTTTTTTTCGTCTCATTCTTTGCTTTCTGTCTTCGGAAGGTTTTTTCGAGGCTCTGGGTTTGCCCGCTTTTACAAAGCGCTATGCGTAGAATTTCCAGATGTATAAGACAGCGGGGAGGGATAAATGGGAGCCCTCCCTTCGTTTACAAATTTCAAGTATTACACTTTAAGCTTGAGCGGCATCAGTGGAAATCTTCGAAATTGAAATCGACAATGTTGACGCGGCGCAGCAAGGGTAGACGTAACACTCCTATGGGGTGGCGTCAAAAAAGGTGTGCTGGCATTTTTATTTCACTCTTGCTCTCTTTGTGTGTCTTTATTATTTCTTCCTTTCGTTTTGTGCCAAAATGGATCTTTGATTTCTTTTGTGGTGCCGTGAAGCGAAATCAGAGACGAAATGATGAAATAAAAATTCCTGACCTCTCGACAGATGGGGGTGCGTGCATACTCGGCTTAAAGCTTTAAGGGATAACTCCGTGATTAAATACACACAACTGAATGAAAATTGGATTAGCTTCGAACTGCATGCTGATGACGTGCCATGTGTGTTGTTATGGCTGGGCGAATCAATTTTAAAATTTCCATAATGGCTTTTGTGGAGCGCGACTGAATCCTATCAGTTGATTAAATATTTTGTTCTGGATCAGTCAGATAGACAGGATGTAGTTAGTCCTGGTTTCATACGTAAAGTGAAATGATTTTTTTTACTGGTAAACACATACGCCCGATCGAGATATAACAATACACAGGTTCGGTGTATGTAATTCTGAGAGTGCGGCGATGTGGAAGAGTATGAATAGAATGTATTTTAATGTATACCTTGGCTGGGGGCGGGGGTATAAACAAATGAATCTAGCGAGAAGTCGCGAAGTTCCATTGAATTATTATAGGATAACGAAATTGTGATTGGTTTCTGTTGAGAACTTACTCAACCATCTAGGTCGACTGTCATTCGAATATTTTCAATAATACTAAATTGATTTTCTTCATAGAATGGAACGTAACCATCAGAGAGAAGTCAATGTAATAGCGTTTCTTTACAAAAAAATAAAACTCTGTTTAAATTTCTGGAATTTATTATGTCCTTAACATTTCGAGGATGCGTGAGATAAATTTTATATGAATCTGGGAAGTCATACCTTGCTACTTAACTCAAGAGAGCACATGGGAAACAATAGATGTGGGTCTTCTCGCACATAAACAAGAAACAGGGGGGTTAAGTATCAGACCTTAGGAGATAATAGGATGTACTACAGTAAGGAAATATTTGTATGGGAGAGGATTGAAAGCCTTTGTTGTGTACTAAGGAATGGCAGTAGTAATATTACTTTATTTTACCATATATGAAATTTAATCGGCTATTCAAACTGACTTCTGTGGCGACGCACTTCCTTCCATAATGTTGCATATTCAACTACGTTATTATATCTAAGGACCGATCACATGGAACTGAATAGCGGGGATGCAAAATAATAATAACACCTAATTCTCCTCATAACCAATGTCTCCACACTCAAATTTTGAAAGTAAAGTTAATCTTTTGCCAAACCTTAGTCTTTATAAATAGTTTTTTTCCACTTGGACTGAAAGTTCTGGTGTCAACCGAGTTCAACCGAGTAGGAACTTATTTATAAGGATACGTAAAACTGCCTGCTTCCAAGCTAAGACGATCTACTCTTAGACTCTCGGCGCCAGCGTATACGGTTTCTAGCATTGTGTTTCAGCTCTACCCAACTTTTCCCGAACTGCCGTGCCCCTTCTCGACTGCTCTGCACCATGCTCTAATCGAACCGCCAGGTACACTGCCATCCCGGGTTAAAGAGTTCCATTGCATAGCATAGTTAGCTATGGAACTATCACCTTTTCGGAACGTGTGACCAATGCACTATGCACGAAATAAATCGCTAATCAGCAATAGAAATAGTATTGATGCAAGAATACAGCCTTATATTACCCCACTTTGGATCTCAAATTCCTCAGACAACCTTCCTCTGTGTAGAACGTGGCATTTGGACCTTTCATGTGTAGCTTTGATAATAGCAATTAATTTATCGGGAATACCTCTCCTGCACAAGGCAGGCCAAATAAACTCCCAGTTGACACTAGCAATGAATAGAGGTCCCACCTCTCGCAAATGTCTGACAAACATCCAACAGTACGAGTGTTGTTGTCATCCAAAAACTTCTCAAAAAACAAAATAAAAATTGGCGTTCGGATACGACACAAAACTATAGATTCCTTCCATTCCTGCGAAAAATATAACGCACACAACACGAGTGGTTGCGAGAAGCTAGGCCCATCATGGGCTGTTTGCGCCAAATATTTATTTTATATCCTTTCGTTAACCATCAACCATTTGCTTAAAAGTGCGTATAAAAAAGTAACATCTTCTAATAAGACCTTGCATCTTATTGCACCGTATTCGGTTACTATTTATGCAGATATGAAATTCAAACATCATTAAAATGACACATTTTTGGATAGTTCACTAAATGGAAAATATCTTTTTCTTAAGTTTTTTAAAGTAAGTAAGCCACATTCATACACATCTCATATGTATTTGATAAGGTAATAATTTTGAGTCAAATTGGCTCAAAAAGACCGATATGAAAAGCATTCAGGATGTCTAAACTCAACTCAATATTAAATTTAAACAAAATCGTTAAAAACGTTTTGAAGATTTTTTTTCCAAAATCGAGCTTAAGTAAGATATAAGCTTATTTTGAGGTTGGATTGCAAATTCTGATTTCATAATCACACTGACCCTATATAAATTTATAGTTTCAGTCGCTCAGGCTACTGTTAGCATCCATATAGACGAACAGACAGACAGACCCTTTTTTGCATTTCAAACATCAGATGTCAATTCAAATCGCTCAAAGAAAGTCAAGATCGATAAAGCATAAAGCAATTGCTTCCAGTTCGCTGTATTGCCTCAAGCGCTTTGAACGAGCGGATACCTTTCCGACTGCCAACCGCGGGACCTCTATTTGACCCTTTGCAAGGAATAGGAAGATCCTGGTTGTTGCGTTTGACCGATTGCCAAACGGATGCGAAACTTGAACTCCGATGAGTTCTACGAAAAACGATAGAGCGAAACCTTTGGGTTTTAACCCAATAGTGACGACGAAAGTAGCGAAAAATGCGAACGAAATTTGAATGAAACGAGCAGAGTTTCCCCTAAGGGTTTTTGACTATTAATTGACAAAAGCTTTATTTTGAAGAGGGTTTTTATACAATTTACAAATAACAGATTCTTTCGCTTGAGAGAGAATTTACGTTATTTTTATAAAAGTTTGAATTTGTGGCGAATTGAACAATACAAAAAATATGGTGATTGGTCTAACTTAAGCGCCAAATTCAAATACAAAAATTTACGTAAGGCTGTGACTTCATTACGTTGATGCTGCTGATGACGATGATGATGATTATGACATTCTGCTCCAACACGCTTCATTAAAACAGAGTTGGAGATTTGAAGACGATAAAAAAAAACAAATGATGTAAAGATTTTGGCATAGTGCACCAGTTGCTTTCTAATTTTCATGTATTATATTTTATATATTAATACGTGAACACGAAATGCATCGTACGTTTTTTTAGTATTTATTATAAAAAGAGGGGAACGAAATTTGTATCATTCGAAAGGTACTGTGCCGGGTGCCTATTGTCTCGCCATTTTCATTTCGTTAATATCATTTCGTATTGGTTACAATAATTTCCATTCACATTGCAAAAGATCTTTTCTTTTTATTTTTACTTTGCTTCGCGATCAGTTCCTTACACGATTATATTGCATTTCTTCTTGTGCTTTTTACTTGTTCTGTATTGTTCTATGCTTTACCTAGGCTAAATTTATCTCGTAAAATGGTTATTTCTCGTTTTCTCTCTATGTAGATCTATTGTTTTGTAATTAGTTATTTTGTTACGGTTGGCTTAGACTTAAAGAAGGCGAATAACCACCCCAAACAAAACTGAACATTTTTTTGCCCAATATTCACTTTCATTTAGGCGTTTACGCATTTTTATATGTTGGGATATTCTTCATAGTGAAAGAACGCCCAAAATGCCAAAAGTGAAAATGCATATGTCAAAATATTATGCGAACAAACGCCCAAACTCCCAAATGAACAATCGCCTAAAAGTTTTTAAGCAATTCTTTGCAACGCGCAGGTCAAAAAAAAAAAAATACGACCATAGACCAAAATGAATACCGTTAGCAGAACGACGAATGGACTTAGCCCCACGCGACTGCCTGACAGTTGTTGACCTACCCTTAGCGGAGCGACGAAGTCGCGTGAGCGGTTAAACCCCTCCGGAAAGCGGAGTTTAAATAAATGAATCGCGCGAAGCGTGCCACCTACCCATTGTTGGCCCGCACAAAACTGTCCTCGAATAGACTTAGCCCCAGGCGCCTGCCTGACAGTTGTTGATATACCCTTAGCGGAGCGACGAAATCGCGTGAGAGGCTAAACCCCTCCGGAAAGCGGATTTCAAATAAACGAATCGCACGAAGTGCGCCACCTACCCACTGTTGGCCCGCACAAAACTGTCCTCGAATAGGCTTAGCTCCAGGAAAAAAAATAATAGCAAAATGTTTGAAGCTAAAATGAACATATTCCTATCAATATGAAAACAAAATGATATCTAAAATGAAGTTATGATAATTCGAACTAATTATAAAAGTAAATAAAAATTTGAGGAACAATCAAATACGAAATGAGCTAAATATGAACTATTTACAAAAGTAAATCAAAACTTCAGACATGATCAAAAACGACTTGAAGAAAATTCCAGTTTATTGAATATCAAAAGAACAAAATGCGAAATGATAAAAACGAAATAACAGAAATTAAGATAAAAAATGCGAGTTGTACCATACCCGTACTGTGCCATAGATGTGTATGTTGCCGTTAAGTTAGGTAAAATAGAGTCAACAAACATACACGATGTCCCTATACAAAACGCTTTAACCAAATCAATAAAATGCCTGGACGGGAGAATGTCAGTAGATAATTTTTTCAGTAGATAATTTGATTTATTCAATTTATTTAAGTTTGGGTGTTGTTGGAGCAGAATGTCGTCATCATCATCATCGTCATCAGTAGCATCAATGTAATGAACTTTTAACCTTACGTGAATTTCCATGTTTGAATTTGGCGCCCAACGTGTTTAAGAACTCAGTGACAATTTTTTATTCAAAAAACTCTCACAGAAAATTGTAGTGTTGTGTAGAAAGTGTAACAAAAATCAGGAAAAAAGACCCAACAAATGCACACAAACTTAAAACTAATATTCTCATAGAACAATAAACACTTAAGTGATCTGTACGGTTTCGGTTTCGGTTTCGGTGATCGTGATCGCGAGTGCAAGGTAGCTGAAGTACCATCCACATCACAAGAGAAGGAGCCGTAGAGGAACTCAAAACCAACAGCAGCACAGAAAGGAGAAAAGTTTTATTAGTGGGTGATAAGTATAAATCCCCACTTCCAGGTACGTGATACATAACCTAATTGTTCGAATGTGCGTCTTCAAATAGCGAGCAGCTGTTCTGGTCCCAGTTCCTACACAATTGCATAGGAACCAGCAAATAAAAATAAAAAATTTATCAAAAACACAACGCACCTTCGATATAATTTGGATGAACTTGCTACTAATTCATATCCAGCAACGAATTACAAACTAACAACAACATACTATATTAAGAAAAAAAAATATATACATACGTATTATTTTCATCATAACATACATTTAATATTCATTCACTCATTCACTCTGTACTAAGGGCACAGCACATATTTACGGCGCAGATTCACATATAAATGAGCTTATTACTGAAATATATTAAATGAGGTTGATTTGACAGCTCTTGAGTGGATCACAAGTAAAATCGTTCGCCAAAGTTTAATTAATTGTTCAAGTCCCTAACGCTTAATTTTCGCAAAAAACTAGTAGAAGTGCAGAATTTGCATACAGCCTTCATCCAGATATAAAATTATTAGGTGAGTCGACACACTCATAACGTAGTTTAAAAATTTGCAAAGTGCTTTGATTACAATGGTTGGTGGAGTGCAAAGAACCCCGCAAAAAAACGGCAACAATAATCCCCAGATAAACAAACGGCGACTAATTGAAACGTCGCCGGAGGAGAGGCCCCGCTCCGCCCCCACCATTCCAAACCATAATGCAGTAGGTAATATGGCAGTCCACGACCTAAAAGCACTTATAGAGGGATCGATGGCAGCTTTACTCGACGAAAAACTTAAAAATATGGCTACAAAAGCAGATCTGGAAAGAGTAACCGTCGAAATACAAGCCTTAGAAAGGGAAAACTCTATCCTGAGGAATAAATTGCAGCATGTGGAAACTTGCTACTCTTCTTTGGAACGCAAAGTAGAACTTTTAGAGAGGAAGACGATTGAAAACAACGTTGTGGTCCATATGCCTGATCAGACTGGTGTGAACCCTGAGGTGAAAGCGAGGGAATTATGTCTGCAACTTTTAGGGAGCGAAGATACATCGCTAATTACGGATGCACGGGCCATGACGACTAAAAACAACATTGCAAACGTCATCTTAAAATTGCACAAGAAGGAAGACGTCGGGCGGGTTCTAAACAAAACATATAAACTTCACGGCACTAGGGTGACTATACACAGAGATTACACGGAAGCATCACGGGCTAGGAGAAAACGAATGTTTAATATAAAAACAGATATTTCAAAGAAAAATAAAAACATTCATGCTGAAGTGCGCGGACAAAAACTGAAAATCGGTGACAAGACATTTTACTTCGACATCAACAACAGTCTGCGATGTGAAGGGTGTGACGGCGAGTGTGGAATGTCAATTCTCCAGCAGATGATCGATGACAGTTCTGCAACGATAGCTGAAAGAAGATCAATTGCTGAGAGTGGAATAACAGTGGGTGGAAACACAAGCAGCAGTTCTTCAAATTTTGTGCCACTGTCTAGTATTTAATTGTTATGCCGTCTGTCCTGTTTTCTGTAAAAATAGCGTTAAAAATAGAAGAAATAATGAAAATAGTATTAAGAAAGAAATTAAAAAATATAAAATATTGTCATATAACGTAGCAGGTTTAAAAAATAAGGATTTATTTGCAGATTTTTATAATTTTATCAATCAGTTTGAGATTATCTTTTTGTTCGAAACTCATGTAGAAGAAATGAATTTTAAAAGTTATGAATGCAGTTTTATGAACTACGAATTTAAATGGATTTCAGCAACGAGAACGTCCAGGAGAGGAAGGGCGAGTGGAGGGTGCTACTTTGGCTTCAAGAAGGATCTTGGTGAGGTTCACTGTGAGTTTAAAGTATTGGAGGAGTTGGTTTATGTAAGCTTGGAGTTCGAGAAAACGCAATACTGCATACTACCATCCTATTTAAACTGCAACAACTGGCAAAGGGATTTCGATAGACTTCAGGAGGTACTGATGCAAATTACCAACTCAAACATAATGGTAATAGGTGACCTAAACGCACGAGTAGGCAAAGAACATGGAGCAGCAAACAATGTGGCTGATATAAGGCGCCAATCGATGGATTCAACATGCAATGCAAACGGTACGAAACTTCTGGAACTCTGTGATTCCTTTGGAATGCGTCTGCTAAATGGTACCAGTGTGAGCGACAAAATCGGCAACCTCACATTTGTGGGAAAGCAGGGAACGTCGGTTATTGACTATTGCTTATTAGGAGGTGATTGGAATTTGCGCGTTACGGACTTAGAGGTTAAACTGGTGCCTTACTCTGACCACTTGCCTATTGTTGCTACCTTTGAACATACTAGCACCCAGACGGAGAGAACCAGAGATATGAAGTTAGCCCCCAAGCTGGTGTGGAGTTTTGCGAAGGAACCCATGTATATGAAGCATTTAGATGAAAACCTTATAGCCCAACAGGAATTAAATCTTGAAGGAATAGAAGATAGTATTAAGAACTCTTACCCATGTTCCATTAGAAGCAACAAGCAGAAGACGCAAGGCATAAAACCGTGGTTTGATGATGAGTGCGAAAGAGCCAGACAGATTTCATTCGCCTGGCTTAAACTATTTAGAATCTGTAATAAAAGTGTGATCCGTGACTCTTATATCAAAGCCAACATTAAGTACAAGACCCTGTGTATGCAGAAGAGGAAAAACCACTGCCAGCTAGAGGCACATAAATTGGCGCATTGTAGGAATGCAGCTGACTTTTGGAAGCGAATAAGAAATGTCAATGGCAGAAGGTACACTATTGCTAGGGAGCTGAACCCTAACATTCTCCGACAGCACTTCGAAAGTGTACTGAACCCGGTTGCGTACAGTGAAAGCTTCCAATATGCTACACCTGGCTTCGCGAATGAAATTTTGGACAATGCGATAACACATGCTGAGGTTACAGAAGCACTGTGTAATCTGAAGGATGGCAAAGCAGCAGGCTCGGATGGGATCCCTTCGGAGTTTTACAAGTATGGCACCAATGAGCTTCACGGTAGACTGACCTGCTTGTTTAATAATATTTTGGAGTTCGGATGTGGCCCGCAGCGATTTAAGGAGGCATTAATTTTTCCTATCCATAAAAAGGGTTGTACATTGGATCCAGGGAATTATCGGGGTATTTCCTTTCTGAATGCATCCTACAAAATTTTTACGGCGATACTTCAAAAACGATTAAATGCGTGGATAGGAGCCAATAACCTACTGAATGAGTTCCAGGCGGGTTTTAGATCAGGGTACTCTACAGTCGACCATATATTTGTACTAAGCAGCATTGCAAAGTCATTTCTTTCGCAAGGCAAGAAGCTCTACGCCTTCTTTATTGATTTTAAGGCAGCCTTCGACTCGGTGGACAGAACTGCCCTATTATATAAGCTCTACTCTTTAGGAATGTCACTGAAATTTGGAAGGGTAATAGGAAATCTATATGCTGATACGAAAGCTGCGGTTTGGAATGGAGATGTTCTATCGGCATGGTTCCAAACGCATTCAGGAGTACGACAGGGATGTGCGCTGAGCCCAAATTTATTTGCTCTGTTCATTCATGACCTGACTGACTGTTTACCAGGAGGTGTGGAATACGCGGGTGTGCTCGTCAAAGCCCTTTTGTTTGCGGACGATGTTGTTCTGTTGGCATACTCCCCGGATTCCTTACAACTCATGATCAATCGTTTGCATGAGTACACCAAATTATGGAAGCTAGTGGTCAACCTTAACAAGTCCAAAATTATGATTTTCAAGGAAGGTGGTGGCCGAAATTGTTCCAACGAAAAGTGGCACTTTGATGAGGGAGCAATCGAAATTGTTAAGGAGTACAAGTATCTCGGGGTTTACATAACTAAAAATATGAGCATGGAACGGCATCTCAAGGAAAAATTAATAAAATCTAAAACGGCCATCAATGTAGCTTGGAAAAATTGTTTCAACAGCAAATATATTAATCATAGCAGCAAATTCAGGGTTTTTGAAGCGGTGTCCGAGTCGATCCTGTTCTATGCGGCGCAAGTATGGGGCGGAAAGCAGTACGAAACGGTGGAGAAGCTATTAAGATTTTATGTGAAAAGAATATTCCGCCTTCCACCGAATACACCTAACTACATGCTTATGCTCGAAACAGGCTTATCGCCTTTATTTATTAAGACATTCAAGCTACAGGTAGTTTATATACTAAAAGCTCTTAATATGCCAGCCCACCGTCTCCCAAGAAAAGTAGTTCTGAATGCTGTGCAAACAAAAACTGGTTGGTACAGGGAATGGCTGGATCTGGCTGATGGATGTGGGATCGAACTGAGAGAGGACAACATGCAAAACTGGGACACCAAATTGTACCAGCTCATTATAAAGTTAGACGAGCAGGCTAGAGCGAGATATGCTGAAGAGGCAACTGGATCAGTACATAGGGCAATCTACAGTAAGCTCAACCATAACTTGCAGAGTAACAATTATTTCCATGATAATTACAAGATAGAAGAAATAACTATGATACTGAGACTGCGTGGTGAACTCCTGAACCTGAACTACGTACCCCACAGGGAGAACTTGCCTATTTTATGCAACATGTGTAACTTAGCGGAGAGAGAAGATGTATTCCATTTTATGGGAAGATGCCCAATCCTACGAGAAACAAGAAGGCATGTATTTGGATATGACGTCTTGACGGAGATGCAAGTGCTTTCCCTCCTTAATGAAGCGGATGTAAGCACACTTTACCGGTATTGCAAAATTGCTCTAACATATCGACAGCAAATTATAAACGAAAGCTTTTAACAAACTATTCCCTTTATTTTGTGAAGTTTACTATAGAAGTTAAAATTACTATTTTATTTTTACTTGTGAATATTAATAAATCAACCAGGCAGACGGCAAAGCCATGCTAAATTTTGATTTTGATTTTGTACTGTATTAGAAAAAATTATATGAATAAATGAAATCTTATGAATCTAATCTACATTTAATATTTGAAACAACATCATTGCTGCAATTCAATTTTGCATCAAATCAATTTGTTCCGTTGTCGGTGTCGTCGAAATATAATTGCAAATAGAATCCACAAAAAGCTCTTGTGAATAAATAGGTTCCACTTCACTCTGTGTATCAATACCACAACCACATTCGACTTGCGTGGGTGTGTACTCGATCGCTTTGAATAATTTTTCGCTGCAACCTACGCCTACCATTGCACTTTTTCGTTTCTCGCTCGTTCGTTAACTTGTTCTTCTAAGCTTCGTAACACAAAAAAAAAAAAATAAAATTTTCTTGTCAGAAGGCCAAAGCTCATTCTACTCTTCGCCAAAAGTGTATGCACATCTGCCGCAGACCCTTTACTTTTTGTTTCTTTCATTGCATCGATCTTCATTTCGCTTCATTTTCTCATCGTTGTTGTCTTTTTCGCCGTCGTCGCGGTAGAAGGTGCTTCATCAATCGCATGCACTGAAAGAAAGCTTTCGATTGGAATATTTCTTGGAGGTGTACATACATACATTAACACAACTTTCTTGAATGCATCGTTGGATAGTAAACAATTAATCATTCTAATTTCCATTGTCTTTCGCTAAAAGATCTGCAAATTTTAAATTTAACTGCTGAACTCATTTCGCCGTTGGAGTAAGCTACGACATTGTTCTTGTCAAGGAAAACAACTTTCCTACTTCACTTTGGCAAATCCTTTTTGAATAGGACAAATTTGCAACCTTTGCTTCAACTTTGGGTCGTTGCATTGATATAGGCCTTCGTCAATCTCAGGATGATAGACGAAGTAAACCCGAGCGCATCGAGTGCAGTTCGCTCGATGAATTGAAGCAGCAGCGCTCATCAACAAAAGGAAGCATAACAAGGCTTAAAAATGTTGTGGAATCTAAACGGATGTTCTTACCGCAGTGGAACTAGAATGTCGTCTAGGAATCTTAGAGTCCTACTTCAAACAGATTCTTGTTTACCAAACCCAAATAGAACGGTTAGCCCCAAAGGATAATGGTCGAGGTGAGCTAGAGGAAAAGGAAGACGCATAAGTGCAGCTGAAACAACCTTTGCAGTGCCGCAATCAGTCAATCATTTGCCTAAACTTAAGCTTCCACGCTTCAGTGGGAAATATTCGCACTATAAGAATTTTATTCATTCTTTCACGGCAATGATAGATAATGACCCAAGTTTAACAAAAATCGAAAAAGTCAATCATTTGTTGACATGTCTGAGTGATCAAGCACTTAGCACAGTCAAGGCATTTCAGGTTACGGAAGATAACTATCCGAAGGCATTAGCTAGGCTGAAGGAGCGTTATGACAATGACGTAATGATATTTTTAGAATATATTTCCGAATTATTCGAACTGCCTAAGGTTCCTAAGGCTAATGCTGTCTCATTAAGGAGTTTGGTTGTCGATATTTCGGCTCTTTTTAATTCCTTGCAGTCACTTGGATCGTTTGAACAAATATGTAATGCAGTTATTATATATATTGCCATTTCAAAGGTGGATTCGGAAACACAGTCCAAGTGGGACGAACAGTTAGACTACAAAGATCTTCCTGAGTGGAAGAAATGCGCGGAGGTTCTCAACAAACGTTGCCAATATCTCGAAGTGAGGGATAGCAAGCAACTGAGATCAGAGTCAAGCCAGACAAAGCCTGCTAAGGCAAAGACTTCGTATTCTACTCATCGTTTTCAAACTTCCCTCGCGGTTACTCAACGTTCTTGCGTCTTTTGTTGGGAAAACAACCATTCTATCTCCAGTTGTACCAGCTTCAATCGACTTACCGTAATGGATCGTTTCTCAAATGCGAAAAAACTTGGTCTTTGCTTAAATTGTCTAGGAAAGGGGCATGGAGTATCGAAATGTCCATCGTCGTATAGGTGCAAACAGTGTAGACAACCGCACCGCAGTTTTCTGCATAGACATCAACAATCGGAGAGTGCCTCTGGAAGTAGGGACGCGTCATCATCGGCAGCTGTGAATGCTGCAGTGGAGAGGAATATTGCCCCAGAGGCCCAGGTCATTTTAGCGACAGCACTTGTGTTAGTAAGGGATTCTTCAGGCGGATTTCAAATAGGAAGAGTTCTACTTGATTCTGGTTCCCAAGTTAATTTTGTGAATGAGAAATTTGCAAAAGCGCTACAGCTACAAAAACGTAGAACGAGTGTCGATATTGTCGGAATAGGGGTAACGGAAACCAAGATTAGTTTTCAGACACAAACAACGATTCGCTCCAGGTACAACAACTCTGAGGTAACTCTGGAATTCCTTATTGCTCCATCGATAACGGGATATCAGCCTGAGTCAGCGCTGAGCGTCAAGGACTGGAATGTTCCCAGCAACCTAGAACTAGCCGATGAATATTTTTATCAACCATCAAGGATTGACTTGTTGCTAGGTGCCGAAGCTTTCTTCGATCTCCTCCAAGTAGGTCAAATCAAACTGGGACCGGAACTCCCTTCGCTTCATAAAACTTCGCTAGGTTGGATCGTTTCAGGGCGGTATAAAGGTCATCCGAACATAACGAAGAAATCCTGCTGTCTTAGTTCGAAAGAAGATTCACTCGATCGATACGTCGAAAAGTTCTGGGAAATAGAGGAAGTTTCGGGACATCGGTCGAAATGGACGGAGGAGCAGAAGGACTGCGAAAAACATTTTGTAGAAAACATTGAGGTTCTCCCTAGTGATCGTCTAATGGTTCAACTTCCTTTTAAAAATGATCCAAGCTATTTGGGAACATTCTACGACATTGCGTTTAGGCGATTCTTAGCTCTCGAACGCCGATTGTCCAAAGATCTGGTGTTGAAAGGTCAATACGCAGACTTTCTCAGGGAATATCAGCACTTGGGTCACATGAGGCAAGTAGAAGACCCTGAATTAGAGAAACCACACTACTATCTTCCGCATCAATGCGTGATTAGACCGGATAGTGTATCCACTAAATTACGGGTGGTTTTTGATGCATCGTGCTGTACTTCGTCGCACGTTTCGCTGAACGGAATCCTTATGGTCGGACCGACAATACAGGATGATCTTTTTACAATATTACTTCGTTTTCGTTTACATAGGTACGCACTAACAGCGGACATCGTCAAAATGTATCGGCAGGTCTTAGTGCACCCATCTCATCGGAGATTTCAGTTCATTCTGTGGAGGGAGAATGAGCATACACCGGTAAAAACTTACCAATTGAACACCGTGACATACGGTACGTCATCTGCACCGTTTTTGGCCATTCGATGCCTTCAATACCTAGCAGATAAAAATAAGGAAGGTTTTGAATTAGGATCTCGGGTGCTTCAGTCAGACTTTTACGTCGATGACATGCTGACTGGAGCGGATGATCTGGATACGCTAGTACAAGGGGAAGTCGTTACACTTTTGAAGTCAGCAGGATTTGAGCTCGCGAAATGGAATAGCAATAGCTCCGAAATAATTAACGTAGTTCAACCCCAGAATAAGGAGATCAAGATAAACGAGTCTAATCTCAGCAGTACCTTAGGCATTGTCTGGAATCCACTCATCGATAAGTTTCTCTTCTCATACAAACCCAATCGATCATTTTCTAAGTTTACGAAACGATCCATTCTTTCGCTTTCGTCATTGCTTTTCGACCCAATGGGCCTAGTAAGTCCCATCATCATTAAGGCAAAAATAATTTTGCAAAAACTATGGATTGAAAAAGTGGACTGGGATGCGTCAATTCTCCAAAGCATTGATACCGAATGGCGGCAATTCATGCTGAACATTGCGGTTCCAAGATTTGCTTTGACTCCACACAGGAAATCCTTTCAAGTCCACGGCTTTGCGGACGCATCCATGAGTGCATATGGTTGCTGCATCTACCTAAGATCCATGGATGCATTCGGAGTGGTTCAAGTCAGACTTTTCGTTGCGAAGTCGAGGGTAGCGCCTGCGAAGAAAAAACAGCTTCCTCGGTTGGAACTGTGCGCAGCTCATTTGCTGTCTAAGCTTTGGACAAAGATTAGTACGATCTTCGCAACTGCGCCGTCCGCAGTTTACTTCTGGACGGATTCCCAAATTGTTCTCCACTGGATTTCAACACATTCTTCAAAGCTAAGCACCTTCGTAGGAAACAGAGTCGCTGAAATACAGGAGAACACCATAGATGTCACCTGGAAGCATGTGCCTACACTTCACAATCCGGCAGACATAGTCTCAAGAGGTTGTGCATTAAAGGAGCTTGAAACTTCAATGTGGTTTGGAGGACCAAGTTTTTTATTGGAAGAGGAGGACAACTGGCCAGCCACTGTCAACACACAGCTTTCTCCAGAAGAGGTCACTTTGGAAAAGAAGAAAACGGTTCTCATTTGTCAAAAATTGTCCAATGACTTACTCGAAGTAGTTGAAAAATACAGTTCGTACACCAAACTGGTTCGTGTATTCGCGTACGTTCACAGAGTTAGAAGTTGGAGGCTGAATCGAGTTCAACAACGAGGCCTTTTAACAGTTTCAGAACTAGATGACGCTCTTCTTAGAATTGTTCACTTGGTACAACAAAACGCGTTTTCGCAGGAAACAAAATCACTTCAAACCAATCGAAATCTGAAAGGGCCCATTAAGTGGTTAAATCCTTTTATTCAGGAGATAAATGGTCTTCTTTTATTGAGAGTAGGAGGACGCTTGAAGCATGCCAACATCCCGGAGGAATGTAAACACCCATTGCTGCTCCCCAAAAACTGCAATTTCACCCACATACTGGTCAGGCATTTGCATCTGACAAACTTCCATGCTGGTCCAAAGGCACTTGTAGCGTTAGTGAGGAATCGGTTCTGGATTGTCAACGTACGGGAAATTGCTCGTCAAACAGTCCGCAAATGCATTCACTGCGTCAAATATCGACCGAAGCTGTTGGAACAAGTCATGGGAGATTTGCCTTCAAGGAGATTAACCCCGTCGCGTCCGTTTCTCGGTTGTGGTGTAGATTTCTGCGGTCCTATTTACACTTACTATAGGATTAGGGGCAAGGTTCCTTACAAAACCTACGTGGCAGTTTTCGTTTGCTTCTCGACAAAGGCAGTTCATTTGGAAGCCGTATCTGATTTGTCAGCTGATGCTTTTATCGCAGCACTGAAGCGAATGATAGGTCGAAGAGGTCTCCCTCGAGATATTTATTGCGATATTGCGAATTGCGCAACATGTTGTTCAAAAGTTCTTCTCAAGAAATCATTAACAACTTTTGTACTAATAGTAGCATAAATTTTCATTTTATACCCCCCAGGGCACCTCACTTTGGTGGAATTTGGGAGGCGGCCGTAAAGGTAGCAAGGGTCATCTCTACCGGAGCTTAAGCGGTGCCAAGCTGACTTTCGAGGAGTTTTCCACAGCCCTGGTGGAAATTGAGGCGGTGATGAACTCGCGACCAATTACCCCGATGTCATCCGACCCTAGCGATCTCGAAGCGATTACGCCAGCACATTTGCTCGTTGGGTCATCACTAAAGGCGATTCCTGAGGCAGCAGTAGAGGTACCAGACATAAGCTTCATCCAGCGGTGGCAGCGAATAAACGCTGTCAAAACCCACTTTTGGCAAAGATGGTCATCTGAGTACATCCATGAATTACAAGGTCGTGCCAAGTGGACGTCTCCGAGCCCAAACGTCAAGATCGGCAGCCTTGTTATCGTGCACGAAGACAACGTTCCACCCCAGAAATGGCTCATGGGAAGAATCACCAACGTCATCCTTGGTCCAGATGGTCGAGTCAGAGTTGCTGACGTAAAAACAGCGAAGGGAGAATTCAGACGTCCCATCCGTAAACTGGCAGCTCTTCCGTCTTGAAAGGAGATCTTTCAAAGGGGGCGGAATGTTGGAGCAGAATGTCGTCATCATCATCATCGTCATCAGTAGCATCAACGTAATGAACTTTTAACCTTACGTGAATTTCCATGTTTGAATTTGGCGCTTAATTTAGACGAATCACCATATTTTTTGTATTGTTCAATTCGCCACAAATTTAAACTTTTATAAAAATAACGTAAATTCTCTCTCAAGCGAAAGAATCTGTTATTTTTAATTTGTATAAAAACCCTCTTCAAAATAAAGCTTTCGTCAATCAATAGTCAAAAACCCTTAGGGGAAACTCTTTTCGTTTGATTTCAATTTCGCTCGCATTTTTCGCTACTTTCGTCGTCACTATTGGGTTAAAACCCAAAAGGTTTCGCTCTATCGTTTTTCGTGGAACTCATCGGAGTTCAAGTTTCGCATCCGTTTGGCAATCGGTCAAACGCAACAACCAGGATCTTCCTATTCCTTGCAAAGGGTCAAATAAAGGTCCCGCGGTTGGCGGTCGGAAAAGTATCCGCTCGTTCAGGTGTACAAATAAGACTTAGTCTTCTACAGTACTTAAAATAATGGGTTATATACAAGATTCAATTCAATAATAATTTAATTTAATATAAAACCTATGATAAGATACAGTAATCAGGAGAGGATAGGAAGGGAAGGAAAAGTAGGAAGAAAGAGAATAGCATAGTAAGAAAGCGAGAAATGGACTTTTGTTGCATTTTTAAGAAAAATACTCTAAAGCGGCATTTTTAAATAAATTGTGTGGCTCCAATTATTTGTTTTATAGTTGTGGGTAGAGAGTTCCAAAGTCTGATGACAAAGACGAAGAAAAGACGCCAGGAGTTCAAATACTTCGAAGAGGGAGTTATAAGCTTAAACGTTCTAGCCGAACGAGCAAGTAGTAATTTTTCGAACAGGTATGGTGGCGATCTGTTCTGTATAATTTTGTGCAAGAAGACACAGCACCTAACATGCAAGAACTGCTGAAGCGTACAACCAAGGACATTTTTGTGGTAGTTGGATATGTGGTCATATCGACGAAACCCATATACATACCTAACCATATCGTTGAATGCAACAGTTAGTTTATGCTGAGATAGGGAGTCGAGTTTGCAGTACACAGCTGATGCATAATCGAAGTAGGGAACGAGTAAGGTTTTGACTAGTCTCAGCCTCGTATTTACAGGAGTAAAACTAGAGATCAACCAAAGTTTGCGTAGACCACCGTAAACTCGTCCCACAGTGTAATTAATGTGGCTTACTGGGGAGAGAGAGCGGTTAGTCTTGAAACCTAGGTTGGTTACAGTCTCCACGAACTGCAATTGTGTGTCGTTGAGGTAAATTGGCGGCAGTCGTTCAGTATTGTGAAGTCGCCTAGATAATAAAATCAGCTGAGACTTTGCTGGGTTGATGGTCAAGCAATTACGTGGCAACCATTGGGAGATTAAGGATATATCCTCGTTGAGCCTGCAAACAAGATCCTCAACTAGACCTATAGGTCTAGATAAGTATATTTGCGCATCATCCGCATAGAAATAAAGGCTAAGATTTAAGCAAACTTTAGGGAGGTCATTAATAAACATGAAAAATAAAATAGGACCCAGTATTAAGCCCTGCGGTACTCCTGCAAGTATGTTTCTGACGCGAGAGGATTTATCACCAACCGCAACCCTTTGACAGCGATTACTTAAGTAATTACTAATGAGACGCACCGAACTTACACTAAATCCAAAGTACCTTCTTAGTTTTTCAGAAAGGATTGAGTGATTGACTGTATCAAAAGCTTTTGAAAAGTCAAGCAGGCAGAGTATTGTGATGAAGTCCAAATCATAGCTGATCCTTATGTCATCGAGAATTTTAACCATAGCTGTAGAACAACTATGGTTGGCTCGAAAACCAGACTGGACCGAAGCAAGTAGTAAGTAGCAAGGACTTTTTCCAAAACTTTTGAAAAGCAAGGTAAGATACTTATGGGGCGAAAGTCTGCAGCCAAAGAGGGTAGAGGTTTTTTCGGAACAGGAATGACTTTAGCCAGCTTCCAATTAGAAGGAAATATACAAAAATTAATTAAGTGCGTAATCACACTAAGAATGTGGGTTAAGATCATTTTGACAAACCGGATAGGAACTCCATCCTCACCAAGGGCATCTGACTTGAGAGACCGAATGATGTTAATGATATCAACTTCCGATACAACTGCGAATTCAAAAATAGATAGCGGTTCAGAAGAATGTTGAAGGTTGTGCAGAGAAGGTGTATTTTCTACTGAGTTGGATAAGAAAGCATTATTAAGATCATCAAGATCAGGTATAGTGTCTCTAACATTTTTCTGACCAACACCAACCGAGCGTAAGTTGCTCCAAAGCTTTTTGGCAATTTGGTCTGTTCCCAGCTTACATCAAAAATATCTTTCCTTACATAATCTCGTGATGGAAGTTGAGAAATTACGTGCTCGACAGAAATTTTCCCAATTCAGACTAGTTGGATTTCGCTTCCACTTCGAATATAGTTTCCTACGACCTTTAATGACATTATGAACCTCAGATGTAAACCATGGACAATTTCTATTACGCACCATCACTATTTTTAAAGGCACATGGTTATTGAACAGATTAAGTATTAGAGATTGTAATAGCTCCACTTTATCAAACACACCTTAGACAAAATAACAACTATGCCAAGGGATTAAGCTCGCCTCCATTTGCAAGGCGTAGTTATCCACTGAAGCGAAATCTCTGAATTGGAAGGTTGATGGTATAGAGGAACGAGATAAGTCAATGTTATAAGTGCAGAAAATTAGATCGTGGTCTGTGACACCCTCCAATGACAGCTGGTCCTGTAGTAACACATTCGACCGGTCAGATACCAACAAAAGGTCCAGAAGACTCGGAGAGCAGTTAGGTGCGAAGTGGGTGGCATATGCGTTAACTATAGCCAACGCGGAAGTTGCAACTAAGTCTAAGAGCTGGTGAGATCTACTGTCACATTTGAATAGGTCAGCATTAAAATCACCGCATATAATGATGTGTTCATAATATGGGGAAACCTCTTGCAGTGTGGAGAGCATAGGTTCTGGAGAGCAGCTCCGGTTGGGACAGTAAACAACGCCTATAATGCGCTTTGTGTTACCATCAGTAACTTCTACTAGAAGATACTCAGTAGCACTCGCCTCAGATTTCCCAATTATCTTGCAATTTAAGGAAGTATTACAGTAAAGAGCTACTCCACCACCTATTGTACTCGTGACTCTATCGTTCCGAACAATTCTATACCCTGGAATATTGTACAGGTGATCTTCCAAATTAGGCCTCAGCCAAGTCTCAGTAATACAGATCACATCAACTCCCGAACCATTGAAAATGTGACGCAAGTAATCGACTTTAGAAATATTTAAACTGCGAGCGTTGATATAGCATATTTTGAACCCCTCACGCATATTCGACAGAATATTAACCATTGAACGCACGGTAACTTCAGCAGTGCCATCAGACATATACCTATTGTTGTGAGCCATCATTATTAACAAAAACAAATAAAAGTAGCACAAAACAATAACGAAATATACAGATTCTACATTTAAAAAAGCAACTGATAGACGAAGATAGAATAACATTAAAAGCTAATATGAATGGGATAGGAAAGACGTAAAAAAAATGTAAAGCAGGAACAATTGTATAGAAAAAAGAACATGATTATATACATGATTAATTTTAAAGTTAATGCAAATCAAGACTTGTTACAGCTTTTACTATTATTTTTTTTTTTTTGCTAATTAAATTATATGCATATATTTATTTTTTTTTTTTTTTTGTTAATTACTTGTTGTGAAGAACATATTTCAAATTCGCTCTAGATGACTGAAGTGTGTTGTAGATTAGGGTAGAGTTGAACCTTTTCAAGCCAATGTCGATGTTGATGAAATGTTTATTTCGTTATCATCTGCACTCTTTTTTACATAAACGAAACCATTACGAGTTCTTACAGAGAACAATAAACCCTCTTTACGTAAGCGAAGAGCATGTTTTAATAGAGAGCTATTCACTGGAGTAAGACTTTCGTTCATGTATATACGGGTCGTGTTGGTGTTGGTGTTGGTATTGTTTCTGGTGGAACTGGAACTGCTGCTGTTGGTGGAGGTGTTGTCGACCAGCACATTCTCTTTCTCCAGTTGCGAAAGTGTAAGGCCGTTGCTTGTGCGAAAAGCAGAAAGTAGTGCTCTTTGCTCAGCGTGTGAAGAGAGTCGAATTAGTAGCGCCCGATTGCTGCCGGTGGTTTGACTTCCTAGGCGAAAAGCACCAATGTGTGGAGAATATTGGTGACGTAGTTTAGCGGCAATATTCTTTGTAAGATCAACAGCATTTTCCTTTGTTGTTTGTGAAATGCCATGTACAATTACATCACAGAGACGCGTCTTACGTTGTAGGTCAGCCAATTCCTCTCTTACTTTCCTGTTGTCTTCCTGGAGTACTGCAATTACGTTCTCGCACTCTTGCACCTTATTGTTAAGAGCAGATATGACTTCACTTATCTTATTGTTGATTTCGGTTTTTGTTTCATTGATTAGTGATGAAATTTTTGCCATCATATTGACTTCCATATCTCGTAGCTGCTCAGATAAAGATGGTTTTTTGTCCCGAAAAATGTTGTGCAAACAAATACTTAGCGTTGTGTCTCTCGCTGTTTATTTGTTTCGCCTCGATCAAATTTCGACCACACGCGATCATATATGTAAATTTCTATTCCACAAAATGCAGTATCGGTCCGCGACAACACTGGTAGGAAATAAAGAGAAGACATAAGTAAGAAATATTGTTGGTGTAGTGGTTTGAAACTGTGATGACATTATGTTTTAGCAAATATTCAGTCCATGGGTAGTGTCCGAACTAATCGGGGTGTGTTATTTGCTTTCAGTTTCCAGTATTTGTTTTGAGTACATGTAGATTATGTATGATCACATCATTTAATTATATTTCTACGAATTTTTTATGGATATTATTATTATATGAACTGACAACATACCTTTTCTCATTTACTATTAAATTGAAAGTTTTCGCATTGTTGCTTGGTCTGCTCATTCATTTTTCTTAAACCCGCTGAGTATACTCTGATCACGCTACGATCAAGTAAAGAAAGACAAGTCTCTGAGCAAAGAAAGAAACTCAAACTTCTTTTGACAACTCGGGCTCGGGAGCAAAATTGAAAAACACCTATTAAAATATTCACAGACATGAATAGCATATATCTTCCATAAGTCACAACCATTCACAAGTGCTAAATTCATCAACCAAACCACCGCAGTTAACATCAAGAAGCTATCTCGCAAAGTACATGGCAAAAACAAATTGCCCCCTTTACAGTATTAATTGTCAATTTATCGAACGTAGTTACTTCAAAACACATTCCCGCCGCAATGTCTTCTTCCGGGAAGTCCGCCCGTTCGCCCGTTTGCCTGTGCACCCTCGCAACCAAATTACTTAACCATGGCAATAAATTGTATCAAATTTATTATACTGCCATACTACCCAGTTTACTAATTTATGGCCAATAGCAGATTTTTTTTTTTTGTTGTTGCTGTTGTTCAGCTAACGTCCTTAGCATTGCCCTTCATTCTTCTGTCCGGCATATAAATTTTACATCCTGCAGGACATTTTTATGAAATTCAAATTAAGTACGCACTCTTACACTCTCCCCCTCTTAGAATGCAATAATAAATGCCCACCCTTCCTCTTTTCACTTGTATTTGAACAAACAATACTCGTACACGAGAGGGACATGGACTGATGTTTTTTTTTATCATTTTTTAAAGCATCTCATTATGAAGTAAGCCTGGCAATATACGGTTCCTTTATGGGGGCCAACAAAGGAGATTTCCGAACAATGCCCCATAAAATGTTAATTCCGCCTCCTGCCACTTCCCCCTTGGTGTATGTGCAAGCAATAATAATAACTGTAAACAGTAAATTGAAGCCAATAGAAAGTTTATGGATACTTAATGCATGCATTGGAGATGAGCCAGCAGTGGAGTGGGAGAGCCATGGAGTAGGTCATGAGGACTATGACAACAACGTCGTCTCCCTCGGGGTGTGGTGGCACTGAGACCAGCGCAAATACTGTAATTGGATTACTTCATGGCACGTACGTGCATAAGCAATCTTTTATTGTGCGAAGCGGCCCGTTAATGATGTCAACTTGATAGTCAGCTAGAGTATCTGTCGTGCGACGAAGAAGAGGTGAATTCATGATAAAAGAACAGCGCATCAGGATATCCGGCCATTGTCGCATTGCTGATTGCGCGTCACAAAAAACAGGATGGGAAACAGGAGGAGGGAAAATTTGGAGCGTCCTCATTAATTTTTGTTGTTTTTCTGTGAAAGGACGTTGAAGCTGGAGTAATTAAACGAAAGGCATACACATATGCATGAGATTGACGTTCAGTAAAAATAAATATTATTCTGTGTGTATAAGAATCAGATATGTACGTGCGTCAATGCCAATCTGCGGGAGCAAATAATGGCAATGAAAAGTCAATTAGCTTTTCGTAAATGATTAAGGGCTTTCCGATGAAGAGGTTGATAAAATGTTATTATATGTCTATTTTGGTACATCCTAGTACTCCTTTGGTGGAATTTGGAAAAAGCTGCTTTGGTCGCTAGAAACATTTATTTTTGCGGATTCTTGGTTCAATGAGTAGGTGTTTTTGACGAAAAGATTTTCATCAATTTTAGAAATATTAGGAACCTGGCAAAGCCATATGTGGTAACTCTAGGCATTTCACGCTGGCCCAAGGAAATCGTGATATTTGTGATATTTTCACTCCACGCTACATCTCTGTTTAGTCTAATTGCCAGTGATAATGGAGAGACATTGAAGGTACATATGTATGTATGGGGAATACGGTCACTTACAGCCTACAGTTTCTTATATGAAAAATAAGAAAGTAAATATTTCCATGAGTAAACAGTGATCCACCCCTAATGACAACACAAGGGATTTATTTTTCGACTAAATATGTATACCTCATAGATAGTAAAAATTAACCAACCAAGTTCAGCAGCTTACCACTTTTGTTCTGAAAAGCTTCAAAAGATTAGTATAAACGTATATATGTGCCGCAACCTACGCCTCGAAGATTGATTCTTCAACGCCAGAAGCCTACAGAAGAGTTTAAATAAAGATTACCTCTTGTTGGCAATATTTTATTTTGAGGTCTTTGGAAGATATTAATATTTAATTTGCTAGTTATACCCCAGAGTTGTAAAGAGTATGTCCATATTGGTTTAATAATTGTCTTTTAAGTGAGAAGCTTATTGTCAATTGAAAGTACCGAATTTCTTCTGAGCATCCAGTTACTTACTTACTTAGGTGGCGCTACAGTTCGGGGTGAACCTGGGCCTCAACCAACAAGTCTCTCCATTTAGCTCGGTCTTTAGCTAATTGCCTCCAGTTACGCACTCCAAGTTGGTCGAGGTCCCCTTGAACTTGTGCGCGCCACCTACGGCGATGATTCCCTCTACTGCGTCGTCCCTCGGGATTAGATTCGAAGACTCTGCGTGAGCCGGAGCGTTAGTGTCCATTCGGTCTACATGTCCTAGCCATCTCAGACGTCCAATATGCAGTTTTTTGACTAGGTCGATGTCGCTGTACAGCTCGTATAGTTCGTGATTGAATCTTCTCCTCCATAAAACGTCAACGCAAACGGGACCGAAAATCTTACGAAAAATTTTTCTCTCGAAGCGACCAAGGATATCTTCATCTTCTTTTAATAAAGTCTATGTTTCAGCGCCATAAAACAGGAGTGGAATGATCAGGGTCAAAGTAAACAAAGTCCCTTACTACCTCGAAGTTATAGCTACCCACTGTGACGTTTTGTCCAATTCGTCGGTGTTGGCTTTCCCTTCTTGTTGACAGCATATACTTGGTTTTGCCCTCGTTTATCGCTAAACCCATTTTGGCCGCTTTCGCCTCAATGCTGCAAACGCACCGGTAACAGCCCGCTGAGCTCTTCCGATATCGATATCATCGGCGTATGCAAGCAGTTGTACAGACTTGTAATAGATTGTGCCTCCGGTGTTGGCTTGTGAAATCCAGCATCCAGTAGTGAAATCTAAATTTATCTTTAATTTGGTTTCTGTTATTAAGCATGTGTTGTTTCCATGTTAGTTTGTTGTTAGTTTGTTGTCATTTCCAAATATTTGGCTATCTGAGGATACTGTTTTGTTGTTTGGTTTAACAATTGGTGGAGATTTTTGTTGTCGTATATATGACCTGCTACGTTCTGTCTTCGTTTATCTGTATAGCGCATTTTTTGAACCAGTTTGCTATCGTCCAGATGCTTCTAAAATAAGTTGATTGCTGTTTCTAAATTTCGATGTGATATAAGTATGTTATGATTGTATCGTCTGCAAAAGTGGCTGTCATTGTGTTATTATTATTCGGAGTTTGAACGTCCCCTGTGTATATTCGATATAATAAGGGTCCTAGCACGCTTCCTTGTGCGACTCCGGCTTCAGTTTTGTAGAGAGATGAGTTTTCACATTTATAGTGCACATAGAAGTGACGGTTTTCAAAAAAAAAATATTTGATGCAACAGCTCTTTAAGTGCCTGGGCCTAGCTTCTGGCAATCAATCATGCTGTGTGCGTTATATTTTTCACACGTACAGTTTGGTACCGTATCCGTATGGCAATTTGTCTCTCGTGACAACAATACTCTCGGATTTTTATCAAACCTTCGCGAGAGGTGGGACCGTGAAAAAACTGTTTGGTGTTTTCCGGGATTCGAACTTGGAACTTCACGCGCAGTGGTCCGCACACTAACTACTTGCGCCAAGGCGCCCATGGGCGGTTACCAATGTAGCTCGTTAATAAGAGTTGAAAGTCTGGTGGGAAAAGTAGTTTTAGGTTTTGTATCAGGCCATTGTGCCACACTTTATAAAATGCCTTGCTTTACTACCAAATTGATTTCGACCGCATGCAAAAGGGGAAACAAATATTACGTATACGTCTCGGAACAAGTTGAAAACATTTATTAATTTTTGCTCTGCATTTCCACGCTTTCACTACCAATCACATTAATTAGCTGAGAATTTGCATTCCATTAGCAGCATCAATATCAACGCAATCACTCACAGCAAATCCAATGAATAATTCGATACCTCCAAATCTGTGTGTGCGTATAGGCTGTTCCTTTTAAACCCGGGGTCTGTGCTCCAAATTATATTACAGCTCTCACACACACAAGTCCAAACACTATTTCAAAATAATTAATGGATCATCAACTTTCAGTTTTCAACAAAAACGACTACGACGACGACGGTGCTGCTATCCGGGTAACCCTCGAATCGACCCCTTCTTCGACCCAAAACATATCCTATTTATAGAATAAATTAATACCGAGGAAAACTTACTATTAGCCAAATGTTGATAATCAATTTTACAGAAACAAACAGGGGTTGGGACACAAAGGCAAGACTAGGCAAGACGACAAAGGTCATTCGGGCAAAGGCACAGCCAGAGTGGGATTATTACGAATTACTCAATCTTGGAATAATCATTTTGAAGGAGCGTGCCTGGCATTCTCCATCTGGGATTAACACCTGAACACTTACTCTCGGATGTGCGATACAACAATTTGATTTGATTTTGCTGCTGCTCTTGAACCAAACCCCATGGCATTCACCACCCCCTTTCGATGATGAACTTGAGCTCCCCGAGGGGATAGAACTGATTACGAATTAAATTCACTTCGGTAGAATCAATCGAAATAATGAGACGAACACGATGGATGAAGAGTGAGGTTACAACCGTAAGGTAATGTTTGATTTTGGGGGCAGGGCAGTCGAATCCTTCTACAGTGTGTGAGGAAAGTATGCGATGAAGGTCATGTCAATTTAATTGAATAAGAAAAGGGAGCATCCTGAGGGAATTACATATGAATTGGGACTTACCAGCTTAGTATATGGCGTGGATTTGGTTCAAAGTAATCTACAGGTGGCTATTATTTGGGGATTAGTCAGTTATATTTGGTTGACTTATGCCTAAGAGCAGTAAATTTGAAATAAATGAAGTATATGCAGGCGATTTTTGAAGTATGTGCAAGCGATTTTTTTCCAAATCATATTTGAATGGAAAAATAAGACTTTGTATTTCTGATTGCAATCCGCTGCTTATGCTACTGCGAGTATTGTTGCTGCTACCGAATCGTCAGCTGTTGGAGTTAGTTCTGGTGCTATTAACATTGAGCAGAACGTTTCCAAAAGAAACGCGCGGCCGGAAATAACCTTCGGTACCAGTGAAAACTTTGCTGAACTTCATGTCGTTTATAAATTGAAGTGGTTTGACATCTCGTGTTTCCACCCCAATACATCTACGGACGATATTATTACTACTTACTTACTTAGATGGCGCTACAGTCCGGGGTGAACCTGGGCCTCAACGAGCTGGCTGCCTTCAGTCGCGCACGCCAAGTTTGTTGAGGTCCCCCTCCACTTGTTTGCGCCACCTACCGTGAGGTCGTCCTCTACTGCGTCGTCCATCCGGGGTGGATTCGAAGACTTTCTTAGCGGGAACGTTGGGCTCCATCCGCTCTAAATAACCCAGACATCTAAGTCGCTGTATGTGAACTCTTCTGGCTAAGTGAATGTCATTGTACAGGCCGTATAGTTCAGCTTGCACATTCTTCACCACTCACCGCCTATGCAGATGGGACCAAAGATCGCTCGAAGAACTTTTCTCTCGAAATAACCAAGGGCATCCTCATCCGATTTTGTCAAAGCCCATACCTCTGTGCCATACAGCAGAACTGGGATGATTAGTGTCTTATAAAGAGTTGCCTTAGTAGTTCGAGATAGGGCTTTGCTACTCAATTGCTGTTTTAGCCCATAAAAACAACGATTGGCAAGAGTAATTCTTCGTGTGATCTCCCTACTGATGTCATTTGCGGAGTTCGCCATAGAGCCTAGGTAGACAAAATCCTTTACTACCTCAAAATTATATCTGACTATTGTGGCGTTCTGTCCAAGACGCCGATGTTGGGTGTCCTTTTTTGTAGACAGCATATATTTTGTTTTGCTTTCATTGACCGCTAAACCCATCTTTGCTGCCTCGATCTCAATACTCGTAAATGCCCCATTGACGGCCCGCTGAGTTCTTTCGATTATGTCCATGTCATCAGCGTAAGCGAGTAGTTGTACAGACTTGTAAAAGATTGTACCTCCGATGTTGGCTTGTGAGTTTCGTACAATTCTCTCAAGTACTATATTAAAGAGATTGCATGATAGCGCGTCGCCTTGTCTAAGAACTTTCCTGACATCGAACGGTTCGGTGAGGTTCTTACCGACTTTGATGGAGCAGCGAGAGTTCCCCATCGTCATTCTGCACAAACGGACGAGCTTGGCAGGGATGCCAAGACTAGACATGGCTCTGTATAACTCGTCTCTATACACGCTATCGTAGGCAACTTTGAAATCGATGAAGAGGTGGTGCGTATCGATTTTATATTCATGGGTCTTTTCCAAGATCTGCTGTAGTGTGAATATTTGGTCAATGGTGAACTTTCCAGGCCTGAAACCACACTGATAAGGACCTATCAGGTTGTTGACTATCGGTTTTAGGCATTCACATAGTACGGCAGACAGGATCTTGTATGCGATGTTGAGGAGACTTAAACCTCTGTAGTTGGCGCAGTTCAGAGGGTCTCCTTTCTTCAGGATCGGGAAAACGATGCTGAGGTTCCATTCAACGGGCATATTTTCGTCCGACTAGATTTTACAGATGAGCTGGTGCATGCTCCTTACCAACTCATCTCCTCCTGCTTTAAAAAGTTCAACGGCATGGCCGTCGGCTCCAGCAGCTTTGTTGGATTTGAGTTTAGATATCGCTATCTTTACTTCATTCTGACCGGGTTGACGGGAATCTTGACTACCAACATCACTGTTGAATGGCTCATTTTGCCTGTCAGCGGAATATTGGTCATCATCGCCGTTTAACAGTATGCAGAAGTGTTCCTTCCATATCCTCAGCACCGAATGCGATTCTACTACTATATTGCCATTTTCGTCTCTGCAGGCTTCTGTTCTGGCTTTGAAACATCATTCCTGCAATAAAATCTCTCAATCTCCTCGATCGAGCGCTTCTCATGCTCCTTTGCGTTCCACAGTGCACGGTGTTCCTCTTTTCTCCTGCGCACGTAGAGCTCGTAAGCAGCTCTAGTCCTTCTATGCAGCGCCGCTGTGTACGGCTCTTGTTTAGCTGCATGGGCTCATTGTAGTAGCCGAGAAAAACCCAGTACATCAGAGGCGACATCTGTGATGGCTCGTTGGCACCGCTGCCACTGGTCTTCCGCATTTGCTGCTGGCGGCATTGCACTTAGATTGAGATTCGAAGAAACACGATCGGCAAAGGTTCTGGCGGTCTCTTGCGATTGTAGCCGCCCGACGTCAAATTTCTCACAGTATTTCGTTGATTTCGCTCCGTTCTGGATATCCGCATCCGTACCTTGGCTACAACTAGGTAGTGGTCCGAGTCCACGTTGGCTCCTCGGAAAGTCCGGACACCCAGAATACTGGAAGAATGCCTTGAGTCAATGGCAAAGTGATCGATTTGGTTGAAAGTTTTTCGATCAAAGGAGAGCCATGTTCCCTTGTGAATATCGAGACGTGGGAACCGCATACTAGCTACGACAGAGTTTCGTCCTGCCGCAAAGTCGATAAGCCTGAATCCGTTGTCGAATGTGATGTCGTGCAGGCTGTGCTTTACGCCAACGCTACTAAAGACGTCCTCTCCTCCCAGCTTTGCGTTAAAATCACCTAGGATAATTCGCGACGTCCATCTTTTCATGAGTGGCGTGAGCGCATACTAGGCTAATATTGGAAAATTAAGCCTTGATACGGATAGTCATGAGACGCTTGTTCACATGCCGGAAACTCAAGACTTCTTGCCTAAGTCTGTCTCCAATGACAAATCCGTACCCGAATAGACGCTGTCCTTGTTGTCTGTAGCAATCGCCGTAGTAGATGTCGCAGTTTTTCATACTCCTTTTGCTCGGCCCATCCCATCGCACTTCTCGGGTGGCGGTAAAGTCTGCTTTAAAACACTCTAGGGCCTCCGTAAGTTGTTCGGCTGCACGTGGTTTGTAGGGGGACCTAACACTCCACTTGCAGACACGAAGATCATTGTCGTTTTAACGTTTGCTTGGGTCGTCAACAGAAAAATCAACCGTATCCGAGGCTGTTAAGGGTTCATCCGCCACCATCTCTTTTTCAACACCCTGACGTAGTAACTAAAATCCTTACGGACATCAGCTCCAAATACGTTGAAGTAGCTCCAGTACGATATCCGCTGGTCTGTAGACGTCACATTTGATTCCATCGACAGAATTCATCCGCCGCACGTCCTCCTTCTGAGGAGCTCTTGCTAGACTTTTGAGACGCATATTTCAGCCAATCAGGTCAACAAGAGATGCCTCGTCCGGTTAAACACATGCGCGCTGAAGTTCACATCGATGTGCTTACGCAGATCTGAGTGTTTAGCTACACATATATCGTCAGACTCAGCATATGATATTATTAGATACATCTCCAATCAGCTGCATGCAAATCCCACTGGCTTTTCATGATTTAAATTTTTTAAACCAACTCAAAGTGGTCAACTTCTAAATTTTGTAAATTTTAAAACTGGTGTTCCTGCTAACTTTGCAAGCTCTGTTCATAATGGGAGTTTTTGGCCCAGTGGAGTAAAGATTCGATCTTCCAGCCATAACCCAAAAACCTCAATCGTGCTACTGCTATTGAAACTTGTAAGCCACTCTGTGAACTTAACCTGGACCAAACAAATAAATGGGTGGAACAAAGACTCTGGATTTATTTACGACTTCTGTCATAAAGTTTATGATGTGATAGTAATTATGGAAACCTTGCTTTATGATGGAATCCTGTCACCAGAAATCTTCTACAGCCTGTTGTACAATGATTTTCGCCTTGATCACTGCAAATCTATTGACGAACGTGGTGGAGGTGTGTTGATTGCTGTTCCATGGTAATTTTCTTGTAAGCAGATAGAATTGCCGAATTTAGATGTTTTTTTTTTTCTGCAAATCCTTGATAAACTTCACCCATTCTGATAAGTAACTTCCACCAGCCATCCGAAAATATTGCTGCGCTCTTCACTATCAATCGCTAAAGCTTTTTCTGATTTTGCGGTCACTACTTTTTCTTTGATACGACGATCAATTTACTTATGTTTTATTTCAGTTAACTGACATATCAAAACAGTTCAATTGAGAATTAAGAGAAGATAAGCAAGACTGGTAATACATGCCAAAGCTTGCCCTTACCCCTAACTTATCTTACTTACATTGGCGGCGCTACAGTTCGGGGAAAACCTGGATTTCAATATGTCTGAACTAGCAATTATCACAAAAATATGACTGAATTACTCTACTCAATTTGAAGGCTCTTCAGATGGCTTTCCTGTATGTCATATTATTACAATCAAGTTATTAATTTAATGCTCTTCAGATGGCTTTTCTGTATGTCAAATTATTATTATTATATTATTAATCTAACGGGTTTTGACATTCAAAATATTTGCGAAATTGTGATACCTATGTACCACCTGTATCCTTGTCTGAATCTATCGGATCATCAAACATCAAAGCTTGACAAAAGAAATTGTTTACACACTAGGCTATGGCTAACAAAACATTAACGACTATCTAGGGATTCTTGAATTGAGTGCATAGCAAGGAAAGTGGCCCAATGTTTAGGATTTCTGAAATAATGGTGCTAAAATGAAGTATTTATTTATTATATAAATATCTTCTTCTTCCTTTTTATCAGCGAGGCTATGATCCGAAAACAAGGGATCATAAGCCTCCCACTTCACCGCATTTCTACTGATCCGCCTGTGGGGTTCGCCTATATGACCTCAGAAAATATCGGCAGGCCTGCCGATTTTGGATCACTCGGTTACTGAGGCCAATGAATTGCCGATGTCGTCGCATTTGTCTGATCCAGGCGTTTATAGGCCTGCCTTTCCTACATCGCGATGTCTTTGGAACGTGCATTGATATTGCCTTTTTAACAGGGTTCAAATGATCTCTTCTTTGAACGTGGCAATACCAACTGAGCCGGTCGCGCTCTATTTTTTGTACGATGGTTTCCTTGATGTGAAAGCTTCCACGGATTTTCGAACTTCTTATTCGATAAAGCTTGGTCACTCCTGCTGTCATGCGAAGCATCTTCATCTTAGCTGCCGTTAATTTACTCTCATACTTTTTGTACATCGTCCAACATTGTGAACCGTATGTGAGCGCTGGACGTACAACTGCGGTGTAGAGCCTTCCTTTCAACTTAGGGGACATTATTCTGTCACAGAAGATAGCGGAATTTTCTCGCCACTTCATCCACCCTACGCTTACACGATGATTGATGTCGTCATCACAAGTTGCTTTGCTATTGATCATAGATCCCAGATATTTGAACTTTTCGCACTTGGGAAGCATTGTTCCATTCAAATAAATGTCTGGAATAGGCCTAAGTGAATCAGAGAATGGGCAGCACAAGTACTTTGTCTTTTTTGAACTAATGCGATAACCATTTCCCTCCAAAACGTCCACCCACACATTAAGTGCTCGTTGCAGGGATGTAGGATCCTCACTTATGATGGCTCCATCGTCAGCAAAGAATAACTGATGTACCTTGGGGTCCATCACTTTACCTCCAAGCAAATAATCAAGGACTGTAATGAAGAGCAAAGGACCTAAAACGCTTCCCTGATGCACCCCGACTTTGATTGGGAACTCTTCGGTTGCTTCAGCGGCGCATCTTGTCCATGATCATCTGTACATAGGTTTCTGGAACCCCTCGATGTCTTAGCGCCACCCATATCAGATCTCTTGGTTGTCTGTCGAATGCCTTTTCAAAGTCAACCAATACAATATGCAAATCCCTTAAGGAATCACGATGTTTTTCCATTATGATCCTTATACTTTGGATTGCATCTGTGGTTGATTTACCCAAAACAAACCCGCACTGATCATCAGATAGCCGTATTATTTTTCGCAGTCGGCCACCTAATACCCGCTCAACGATCTTCATGGTGTGTGACATCAGCTTGATCGAACGGTAGTTATCACAGTTTCGTGTATCACCCTTCCCTTTGTATACAGGGAGAAGGTAACTTTCCCTCCATTGATTCGGCATTGGATCACCTCTCACAAATTTGGCGATGAGAATTCTGCGCCATCCGAACCCGATGTCTCCCATCTATTCCAGAACTCAGAGGGTATTTCGTCTGGCCCAACCGCTTTTCGTTTTTTGGAGTATTTGACCGCCTCACTAACTTCTTCGACTGTAATGTCGGCTATTTCTTCACAGTTAGGGGTGGCTCTTGGAAAGTATAACCGGGGAAACTGTTCATTTAAAAGCTCTTCACAATACTGCCGCCACCTCTGCAGAATTTTGTCGTCATCCACAAGAAGGTGGCCATGAGCATTATTAATGAACTTTGGCGAACGAATCTCCTGAGCATTCCTCCTTCTTTGGGCGGCTATTTTGAAGATGGTGGCGCTCTTGTTCATACTGTGTCTTCGCAGCTCCTGGATAGCCTGGTTTGCATCAGCAACCGGGGAAAATATTTTCTCCAGCTGCCGATACAGGCCCTCCGTACTCTCTGCTTGAAGCTGGGCGCACTTCTTCTTCGCTTTTTTCTTGCAGCATCTGTATTCCATTTCGAGGCGAGCTTTTTCGTCACTATTATTAGAGGGGCACTTTGACCAAGCTTTGACCGCCGCTTTCTTCTCATTTATCACTTTCTTAGATTCATCACTCCACCACCATGTTTCTTTGGCGTGTTGATGGTGGCCTTCTGAAGCTCCTAGCAGTGATTTGGCCTTCTTTAAGCAAGTTCGCTGTAGGGAATCCCACATATTTTGTGCTCTGCACTCTTCATCCTCAGCTCCGTTGATGGTGTGAGAGAGATAATTTTTCATTACGAAAACAAAAGCCTCGCCTTTTTCTTTGTCCAGATTGTACCCCTTGATTTTCTCAGAGACCCTTGTTTGTTTGCTTTTCTTCGGTGTTTTCATAAAAATTTCTGTTAGCAGGAGACGGTGTTGCCGAGCGATTGCCTCTCCCAGGATCATTTTGCAATCTTTTACTCGAGGCTTCATGAAACTCGCTACCAAATGGTAGTCAATCTGAGTTTCATCTCCACCACTGCTGTAAGTGATCAGGTGTCGGCTTTGTTTGATGAACATGGTATTTAACACGATAAGACCGTGTGATTTGCACATTCTTAGGATGTCTTCACCAGGAAGGTTCCTGGTGCCATATCCTAGTCCTCCATGGCAGTCTTCATAGTCTTCGTTTGATTTCCCGACATGTCCATTCAAATCTCCTCCAACAAACAGAAATTCTTCCTTTGGGATGTTCTTAAGGAGATTATGGAAATCTAGCCAAAATGCATCTTTATCTCTCTGATTGCACCCATTGTGGGGAGCATATGCACTGACAATATTCCACACCTCTCCTTGTATTACTAGTTTGAGAGACATCAAACGGTCGCTGGACTTCGAAATGCTCAATACGTTTCCAAGAAGCTCTGCCGCAAGGATGATACCGATTCCGTTCCTAGCCTTTTCCGTTCCGTAGTAGAACATCTTGTAATCTTTTGTCTTAACGTCCAAGAAACGCGCCCGATTCCCGGTGTTTTTCCATTTCGTCTCTTGGACACTCAAGATGTCCACCCGCCTTCTATTCATCGTTTGTTTGATCTTTCTTCTATGACACCGGTGATCTCCAGTCGTGTCAACCCACGGACTCGCATGCACACTTGTGGGAGGGTTTTTAATATATATATGTGTCGCTAGGCTCACTTGGGTGTTATATTGCCTAGATCTGATTTGTCCCCCTTAGTCGCCTTTTACGACAAGCGCTGGTTGTTGGGGGGGGCGCTGCAGTGATCATCTTAACCCGTCCCTGCACGGGAACTTAATATATATATTGTATAAATATTTATACTTAATTTCGACCGCAATAAATTCCTCTGATGGGTCAGTAGTTAGTACGCTGGACTATTTAATTTGGCTTGATTCAAGGTTCGAACGCAAGTAAATCCCTAAATTAATGACTTTACTACAAACTTTTACAAATATTACAGTGGATAACAACAATCACAAAAAGCTTCTTGGTTCGTCCGATTTAGAAATACATCTAGATCCATGTCTAAGTGCGGAAAATATAATGTATACGACATGTAAATTGCTCATCTTGCCAAATGTTTACCTATGTTTACCATCATTAGAAGTGGTAAAGGTATAAATTATTTAAACGAATGCGTGAATTATGCGCCCGTCTATACATATAAGATGTCCGTAGAGTTTGGTCGATCCCAACGTGTTTTCCTTGACCTTCCTATTCTCAGTGTAATTCTAACAACTGGTTGCTTTAACTATTTCATTCAGTTGTACATTTTTTCTTCTTTTGTTGGATAGTAAGAGACTGATATTTAATATCAGCGCTAAAGCAATTTCACCACTTATGTATCACCCCTGTCCTTCCGCCCATACTGTATGTACACTTGAATTGGTTTTGTATTTTAATTGAATTGCCTGTCTATCGTAGTGAAAACTATTTCGCACTCATGGATTATGTGTGCACACACTTTGTCCTCCCGTCACGCGATGATGAGGGGGCACGCGAACTGTCTACTCTTTCTCACACATGTCGAGCTGTCCAATGCAGTGCATTCCTCACATCACGCAATTGATTGGATTTGGATTGTCAAGGGTTCACAATAGGGCAGACATTTTAACCACCACGGCTCGCTCGATGCTGCTGTTGTTATCCATTTGCTGAAAAAAACCACAGAGACACAAAAATATCAGTCTCCGTGCATTTTTTTACTTACGGGTCATCCAGTGTTGCACTCAGTCGTTGAGAGCTATCGGCAATACTTACCTTTGCGTTGCCATAGTAATGAGCTTTGCGCGTACCGTGCTTTCTGAGTGACGTGCTGTCTGATCTGTGTGCGGTCAGTTGATTAAATTCATTTCGCATTGCGACCACACCGAATAACATCAAAAGCACGACAGATATTTGGACCATTCTCCTCGACAGCCCTAGTTATCCCACAGCCGACGAGCTGAGAAAAAAAAGTTCGTGTCGTTGGCAATTAGTCTCTGAAACCTCATCCTGACGTAGGTACACATGGACGGGTCGGAAATGGGATTATGCGCACATTGTGTGTTTATTTATTAAGGACAGCTTCGTCCTGGTCCCGGTCTACGGAAGGGTAGCGATAATTAAAAATTCTACCCGACTAAACTATGCAAATAATTTTCAGCGAATAATTCGTTTTAAATTACCGCCCTGTGGTGTTGGTGTTGAAGCAGGGTATGATGTGGGTCTGGCTTTTGGTAAGAACGGCGGCTCTCCCTGAAATAACATTGTGAGAATTCAGCGAGTGTTAGGAAGTTCTTAACACGTTTCCAAGTTACCAGCTGTTCCTAGTTTTCCTAGATTTTTCCTGAGTATGTGGAGTTGATGGATATCCATAATGCAACGTCAGTTGTAAGTCCTCTAGTGTTGTGTACACTTGATGGAAAAACTATTGGTTCCACATATATCGAGTGACTTGCAATCTTCTCTTAATCGATTTTCTTTTACTTCACATACGAGTAGTTTCAGCTTTCCATCCTCGGTTACTCGTTTACCTTCTCTATAGTCGTTAAACTGTGCAATAAATTTGAAATGATTCTAAAACCACCTTAAGTGGAAAACTGGCGCGAGTTGGGTGCTTATTTGTGCTCGTTTTTTTTTTTTTAATGAATATGTTACGATTGAGAAGGCAAGCTGTTTTGCTCACCTCCTTTGGAGTCGTCCTGCAGAGTTGAGATCTCTTCAACACCCTACTGCTGTGCGATGCTTTCTGTGGAACATTAAGTTAAATTTATGGTTACGTGAGGTTTTTACGGTTGGTGGTCGTATATCTTTTGTTGCACGGTGTATACTCGTGTAATAAATTCATTTTAGCGAAGAAAGGAGATAATGATTTCTTTCTAGGTTTGACCTGTTCATGGAAAAGAGGTGAATGAGTTTTAATCGGTTTGTGGTGGTGGAAGTGAGGACGCATTGAAGCCACTATTAGACTAATGATGTTTGGGTGGATAATTGGTATTTCTGTGAAACGTTTCTTTCCAATAATTGAGGAATGACTTCCACTATGTTAAGTTTTTCAGGAAACTAAATGTTGGCAGCAAATTGACTTTTTCGAAACGAAAAATACAGTACAGCCTATTAGTGGTATTTTGCCATATGGCACGGTAGAGCATTATGCATCATAATCACTGTATTTGCGTAAAACTTTTAGTTATTCCCTTCTTAAAAAAAAGAAATGGTTTCCTTGTTGTAGCAAAAGTTCTCAAAGACCTCCAGCTATGGTTTACATCTATGACAGCTTAATTCCCTGCAGCAAGTGCGGTTGTGAAACTCATTTTCCCTAAAATACCTTTAATTTGACAAGTTTTTAAGCATAAAATCTCGAAATAACAATTTCAGCATGAAGCCTCGAGAGGAAAAATAAAACTTAGCTATTATGACTTCAGTATAGAAGGCTCAGATATAAGACATACACTAGAAGACTACATATATATGTTATTTTAATAATTCGACCAAGCCTTTGTTTTACTCTTATCTCGGCTTAGTGCTACCTAGGCTCGATTGTTGAAAACCATAAATTTTCCCACTCTCGAAGGGGTCAAAGCCCAACTTTTCACAACGATCTTTCGTTTCCTTGTTTTAACATAGCATACTTCTTTCAAAAAGACACTCCATAACCATATTTCAAAATGGTCTCTCTAGGCAGTGACCCATCTCCATGTAATGAATGTCCCTTTTCTCGTATATTAAGTGTGACAATTTCACAGACAGTATTTCAAAATATTTTATAACATCCAGCGATATGACTACCAAAGCCTTCCCACTTGGTGGACGAATTCGATGGAGTCAAATATAAATTTAAACGAGGGTTTCTTATTAAAAAGGGACAACGAGTACAATGCCTTCCAGCAAAAATGCGGATACTCATTAATTCCATACACCGCACAAGAAAAAAAAAAAAAAAGGGTTCTTCCTGCGGATATTAAGAGATTCTTATCCTCTAGAAATAGCAAAAAATAAATAACAGATAACCTCTGAACTAGTGGTATGGTCTACGGCCATTCAATTAACTTCCAAGGTCTTCCAGCCTTCTCCACTTCAAAGTAAAAGCCATTCACTACACTAGAAAAATACAAAAACTGTTGCAAGTGTTAGTGACTTACTAAAGAATACATCAATCAAATATTGACACCAAAACAACCCGAAAGCTATACAATCGATAGCATCAGCAGTCGTGGTATCCTACTAGCAATGTTATTGACTTTCACAAACTTGAGGGAAACTAAACGACTGGCACTTTATGCGGAGAGGTGAGTCCTGTCTCAATCCATCAAGATGTGTGGTTGTATATAGTCCATGGGGGAAAATTCGTAGAATCCGTTGACATCCTTCAATACTATCTACCCCACCACATCTTGATCCTGAACTTTTTAATGTACAGTAACATACCATGTAAAGCAAGAACAATGAACAGATTCGAGTCCCCCCAACCCAAGTCGTTGTCGGTGAAAACGAAAAGCCATTTCTGCAGCACAAAAAGGACTCGTATTGTCTTCAAAGCATTATGTGCCACCAACAGAATATCAGAGGAATTTTATGTCCAATCTTTGATATGTGATGAGGATAGTGATTATTTTCTTTTTTTCTTTTATTTTTTTATGCGAGCAAACACGTCCTATGCGGACGGATGAAAAAACGGTTTCGCTAGTGCTTATCTTAATGACTTTCTGGACTCCATGTAATACTCGTCGCCGACATCGTTGTCCTTGGCGTCTAGTAGTTGTCATCTCTCACTGCTGTGTTCTGTCGTTTCCAGCCAAAATAATATATTCATAGAGCAGATGTTTCTCATGGGCCTGACCATAAACGAGAAATTCCGCACACACTGCCAAAATTGCAAACCTCAATAATTATGAGATTAGAGGAGTTTTTCGGCAGCCAGTGTGTTTCTTCTGTTTTCTGGTTTTATCCTGTGTGGAATATAAAACCTTAAACCAGTGCTATACACATGCTAGGATGGGTTAGTGAACAGAAATTTGTTGCGACATATGGAGCAAAGTAAGAATATGAATATGAGGGGATTATACACGAGGTCTTTTAAATTTTGTATCCGAACTCATTTAAGATAGGTTGCATCTGTGGCAAAGTGTCTGTGGAATCTCTGGATTTGCAGATTTTTATTTGTCTGGAAAACTATTTGCAAATGTTGGTTGAATTAAATTACACTAGAGTTTTCAGAAAATAAAGGAGTGCACCGTTTGTTGGAAATATTTTACGTCGTGGAGCACATGTAATTCAGTTTTTTCAAAGAGACTGAGTGGCAAAATCAAATTCTTCAACGGGATTTTCTTCAGATTTTACATTCGGATGAATGCAAATTTGCGTGACATGGAACATTTAGTGCAATTTGATTCGAAATTACCTGGAAACCGCTTTAAAAATTAGCATTAAAGAATGTTTCACGAAATACTATAAGCAGATTTGACGTAGAGCAGCTACAGTACCAAGACCTTTGCCGGTCGGACCTCTCACATCAAGGTATTTGCTTGATTAGGTGGCGCTACAGTTCGAAGTGAATCTGCGTTGCGCAGTCTAAGTTGGTCGAGGTCCCGTTCAACTTGTGCGCACCACATACGGGGAGGAGACTATCTACTGCGTCGTCCCTCTGGGTTAGATTCGAAAACTACGTAGACCGCTTTACATGTCCTAGCCATTTCGAACGTCCAATTCTCAGTTTTTTTCACTAGATCGATGTCATTGTACAGCTCGTATAGTTCGTCATTGAATCTTCTCTTCCAAAACCTGTCAACGCATATGAGGCCGAATATCTTTTCTTTGAAAATGACCAAGAACATCTTCATACGCTTTTAATCTATGTTCCAGAGCCCTAAACTAGGACTGGGATGATCAGTGTCATCCTTAGTTGTTTAAGATAGGGCTTTTCTGTTGAATTGGCTTATTAGTCAAAAAAAAAAAAGAAACAGCAATTGGCAAGAGTTATGGTAAAGTGGCGGTCCAAAAAGAACCCAATTAGCGCTTAAAGTGCGCCGTTTTGTTATGGCAAGAGTTATACTTGGCTTAATTTCTGCGCTGATGTCATTGTCAAAATTGATAGCAGAGTCAAGTTAAGCAAAGTTACTTGACTCCACCAAAATGAAACCATAGGTTTGACAAAGATTACTGGCAACCACAAGCAACAAACAACTTTCACTCGTACTAAAACTGAAACCTGAAGAAATGAATATTAAAATATAGTAATAGAATTGCAGTTGGTCTTGAAGATATGGATGGAATACTTAGGCAGCCTCTTAAATGATGACGAGGATAATGATGATCTTCGGCAGATATTTTTCTAACGCTTGCATTTCATTGAAAGACGTCTATCTAATCATTTTATTTTCTCACCAGCGATAGCCCAATATCCCTATTCTTCTGATCCTTCTAGTACCGGGTATTGGCATAATAAATGTCCCGCTGTTTCTGTGTCATCCAGACACAGCCTTTGGTATCATATTCGAGAAAGTACCTCGACCTGTGACCAGCGCTATTAACTATTTGAGTGCTCCTCTCTAGATGCTTTGAACATTTCGTTTAGTAGAGCATTCCAACATTTTTAATCCAATGTCACACAAAGTTCAAAATAGTCGCGCGCCTTGGTAAAAGGACCTCGTTGTTTTTTTTTTAAATTTTGACGAAAGAATCATTGAAGAACCACTATGTAAGGTGATAAATGGAATTTCACGACAAGATTTTGTGGTAATATTTCTACATGCCTGGTATTCCACTATTTTGGTCTCTTTCGTATCTCCCAGATGAAGGAATGAGTTCCTTGCTCGTGGAAATTTTTTTTTTTTTTTTGCCGAGAGCAGGTGAAAAATCTTCCAAAGACACCATAAAGCCCGACCGCGCGTGCTTATGGTAGTGTGAGATTTTTGCTCAGTAAAAAAACACCTCTCTTCAAAATTAATACAACAACTAAGCCAGTGCTTATCCAGTAGTTTTATTTTCGCTTACGAGAATCGTTATTCTAGAAAAAGATTATCGTATGTGATTAAAAATAAATGTACCACTTTAGACAGGTTAAATTCCAATAAAAGTTCCTGCCTTTTTCACGACCTTCATATGCTATGACGCGAGGTCAAAAGGTTTTGTCCTTTGAAGACGCTGTGAATTCCTAGATCCCGATGAATATCTTCGTTACGTACATACCACGGTGCGTTAACGATCGTTCTAAGAACTTTATTTTCAAAAGTTTGTATGATGTTTCTGTTGCTTTTCTTGGTACAACCCCATAGTGGTTTACCATACGTCCACACTGGCTTTAGCACTTGCTTATAGATAAGCAGTTTGTTATGTAGGCTCAACTTCGAATGTTTTCCGAGTAGCCAGTATATTTGTCGGTATTTGTTTTGAAGTTCGTCGAGTTTCTTTTCCACGTGCGATTTCCATTTGAGCTTGACATCTAGAGTCATTCCTAGGTATTTTGCTTCGTTTGCGTACGGTATTTGAGCCGAGTTTAGATATACAGGCAATCTATCCACTTTTTTGTACGTAAAGTTGACGTGAGTAGATTTACTTTCGTTCAGCACAATACGCCAAGAATTCGTCCAAGCGTGGACTTTATTAATAGCATGTTGAAGCTTTCCGGTTGCTGCTTCAATGGTATCGCCCGTTGTCAATATCGCCGTATCGTCCGCAAACGTGGCGACGACACAGTTTCTTTCTTGCGGGATGTCACGCGTGTAGAGTACATACCGTATAGAAGTGGGCCAAGGACACTTCCTTGCGGGACTCCGGCTGCAATCTCTTTGGAGTCAGAGTAATAGTTTCCATGCTTAACACGAAAGAGTTTTTCGGTGAGATACGATTGTTAGATTAAAAAGAGTTGCCGTGGCAATAGTCGCTGCAATTTATATTCCAAGCCTTCGTGCCAAATCTTATCGAAAGCTCGTGAGACGTCAAGAAATACACCACAACAAATCTTTTTTTCTTCCAGAGCTTTCTCAATCACGTCAGTTATTTTGTGGATTTGGTCGATTGTAGAATGATTGATTCTAAATCCAAACTGATGGTCAGGAATGAGACGTCTTTCGTCGATTACGGGCTGTAGACGTTTGGAAAGTAGTTTTTGAAATATTTTTGAGATAACCGGCAATAGGGAAATAGGCCGATATGATTTCTTCTCATTTAGCGGTTTGCCTGGTTTCGGGACCATTATAATCTCGGCGACTTTCCATTGTCTCGGAACATAGAGCAATCTGAACGAAGCGTTGATCAAATAGAGCAGTTTGATAATAGCTATATTCGGCAATTCTTTAACTACCTGCGCCGTTATAAAGTCGTAACCTGGAGATTTTTTCGTCTTTAAATTTTTAATCACTGCCCTCAGTTCAATCAGTGCAACCTTTTTTACTTTAAAGTTGTCAGATGTCGTGACTGGGGAGCCGTCAAATGGCTTAAACGTTTCTTCTAAGTGCAAAGCAAAAAGTTCTGCCTTTTCTTTGTCGCTCTTGGCCCAGTTTCCATCGTTTTTCCGAATTGGTGGGGCTTGCATTTGAGGTTTCCGGATGCCTTTTAGCGCTTTCCAACGCGAATAATTTGATTCTCTTTCACCGGAAAGATTTTCAAGATAGGTCGCTATCTTTTTACTTTTAAATTCGCGAATACTATCTCTAAGGCGATTGCATAGTCGGTTAAGGACCGTTTTATGCTGCGGTGCACGAGTGATTTGCCATTTCTTTCGTGCTTTTCGTTTCTCCCTCACCAGTTCAGTGATTTCTCTGGGATACTTTTCGTTGCGGTTGATCTTATAGCTTCTAGAAGGAGTATTTTTTCACGCCGCTCTTTGGATTGTTTCCATGAAACGATCAACTTCGTCCTCTAGTTCAGAAGGTGTGCTTCGCGTTGAAATCTCCACCAATAAGAAAATTTGAACCAAGAGCATTGAAGACACGAAAGTAGTCGTCTTTTTCTAGTGGGCATCGCGGCGGACAGTAAACAGACGCTATATTGTAACTCAGGTGCTTATTTTTAACACTTACCGCGCACAACTGAAGTTTTTCCAACTCTATGCTTACATCGACCGAATGTTCGATGTTAGTTTTAATGAATAAGGAAGAACCGCCCCGCGCTCTATCAGAAGGATGATAGGCGTGATAACCAGCGTAGACTCTAATCTTTATTTGCGATTCCCTTGTTAGATGGGTTTCGGAGATCAAACATATGTCGATATTTTCTCTTATTAGAAACATTTCTAGTTCGTTCGATTTTTGTAAGCAAAAACACTAGTTTTACCTAAAGTTAATCTCTTTTATCGTGTATTTAGTAACACTGGTTTAAAATGAATATCAAAAATAACTTTAGAAGGAGGGTCCATCACAGCACGTTTGCACACTCTGATTGTTGAAAAAAATGTCACTATTTAAATTTGTATCTACCTATTAAATGTACTTATCATAATGGATCTCTAGCTAAATAAATTCAAAACTAACCAACTAGCTATTATGTGTATAAATTTAAGTTTAGTACAAGCAAAAAGCAACTTTAGGCTAAAAGAGACGTCGCACGACGCTGCCTAATTCAGCGAATGGTTCGGGGCCAAGAAATTCTGAGGCTGACTTTGCGTTGCCAGTTTATCAGCCTTCTTATTTCCTTCAACGTGTGCTTTCACTCATATTAATGTCAATTCGTATTGAATGCCAATAAAGTGCCATTGTCTGTCTGCTCAAATCACCTGATCACTGCCGGATTGTCCAGTGCTATAAAGAAATTCATCGCTCTGACTTTACAAGTCAGATTTAGGTCTTCTGAGAAGATTTCTGCTAGAGCTCTACCATCTATCAAATATTCATCCACGAAGATAGTTATTTCTCCCATGGACCTTTCCGGATGTCAACGTTCTTAACTATTTCCCTATTATTTCGTATGTGACAAACTATCTTCTAAGTCTGTTGTACCGAAACGCACTCAGCTTAAAAATGCTTTGTCGTTAGACTTTCTACTTTGAAAATAATTTATTTGTATTTGTTTTTTGTTTTCATTTATTTAAGCACACCGAATAAGAGAATAGCATCGTGAACCACTTTTTGTGAAAATATCAGTAGACTTGCGGAACTCCCTCTAATTTAAGCGCAGGCTCCTTAGTCATTTCACAACTTTTGTATACAATCCTGCAATGACATTCGGTTACTTTATGTTCATGTTGTCTCCAACCATCTTGATTTTGCATTGTCTTTTGTGTCGCTCACAGTTTCTGTTCCTATTTGCCATGTTTCTACTCAAACCAACCCCAAACTACCACTGCACTTGACAGCAGCTTAAGACCCCAAAATGGAAGGCAGGCAAACCACACCGAAGAACACACAAATGAAAGGGCATTCACGAATGTTTGAGTGGTGCTTATAAATTCTCAGATACTTATGTATTTCAGAAATAGCTTTTCACCAGTCCCTTCCTTCTAAGCGATACCATCACTCTCAATAAATGAAAAGTAGTAGGTTCGGTCGAGAAAGTTTCCTCATCTCTCCCTCTTTCTGTCCCTCTCCTAGCAAAAGTCTATTTCAGATTTTTCCGGTTACTCCTCGTTGTGCGCTTTTGCCAAGAAGCGACGTTCATGGGGGTGCAGAGAATGAAAATCGTAGTTTTCCGCACTTGTATACTTGAGTGAAAACATTTTCGAAAATTGTTCAAACATGCGTTTTCTGATGAAACTTTATTCTGTTCTACAACATGTGACTGTGTGTGCAGGTAGAGGTGGAAAAGTTACTTATGTATATACATATATCTTGTAAAAAGGATATGTTGTTATGCAGAAGGAGCACATTCCTTAGTCGTTTGCATATGATTGGGTGAGGGGAAGAGCCTTCACCCCTGACAGGAGCCAAATTAGTGATGATTTACCGTCTCGTCTATACTATACGTCTCTGCGTAAGCATTAAAGTTATGAAATATGAGTTGAAACTTTTGCACACTGAGCTATTGAAATTGTTTTCTACGAAGGAAAAAGGGTGAAATTTGCATTTAATGAGCTAGCATAAAAATTCTGAAAGTATTTGATGGAAGGACGAAACGGGATATATGAAATGTGTGTGTTTATGAACGACACAAGATATTTTAGCCTTTGGACGAAAATCTCTAAACTAATTTTGTGGTTTTATTTGTTGGAAGTAAGTCCGTCTGAAGTAACATTCAGGTTTCTCTATTTACAAAGATAGAATATATGGTAACGTAGAGAGAATTAATTTAAGGGCCAAGTTAAAATTAAACCGCATTGTTGATCTAGCACATAACCGAGCTTCAAAGTCTAGACCAAGAAACTTCAGGAACTATATAATATCTACATCAAACCTTTTTCAGATATATAACTTTTAACTAAACTAAGAAATGTGACGTTAAATTCATGTTGAGCAGGTAGTAGTACATGCACTGTACATATCTTGAGATCCATTAATTTTTGATAGAAATTACAAATTGGCGAAAGACATTTTCGATTATCTTAACCTGCATCTTAGCCAAATGGGCTCTTTCGCTTGGACAGACTTTCAAAACACTTACAGTGAACCGCAAAAGTATTCGTAATTTAAAATAAGTTAAAGTTCAAAGAAACAACCACTAAAGAAAGGAAAACTATTTTTAACATGCTTGAAATTGGAAGCAAGTTTCGTAATAAAGCGAAAACAGTGAGAAGAAGAGTGTCTAAAGTGCAAAGCATCGCAAAGAGATGTCAAGAGAAGTGCACTGTAGAAAACAAAGCCGAAATAGGACAACCTGAAAAGCTGAGCAACATCGATGAAAGACAAATTCTACGCCAAGTGAGAAAGGATCCTGAAGTTAGTGCACCAAAAATAGTTAACGACTTCAATAAAGCAAGCTATTCCTAAGTATGTAAGTCCTGACACTGTGTAAAAAGCGAATCATAAGTAAAATAGAGTAGTAGCGAAGAAGCAATTTGTTTCCTTTGTAAATAGTCGGAAGCGGATTCATTTTGCTTAGATGTACCTACACAAAGACAAAGGTTTCTACAAACAGTTCTATTTTCGCATAAAATGAAATTTAGCATTTTGCGACAAGGTGGACAGGTTATGGTTACATGGCTGGCATTGTAGAACATGGTGGTAGTTCGGTGAATCTATGGGGGTGTATGGTGATATGTGGAGCTGGTACAATGCAATTTATTGAGAGTAATATGGATCAATACTATTATAGAAATCTTAAATACTATCAAAGCAAAGTCGATTTTCCTTGTGAACACTATGAGGATCGACAGCGTGTGCTCATAGTAGTGTGGGATTCTTACCCACTAAAAAAACCTCCCTTCAAAACAGACTTGTTTTCATTTTTACTACAACTAAGTATTCGACTTATCAAGTAGTTTTCATTTCACGTAATAAGGACGTTTTGCAGGGACCTTCCCATTAGAAGTTCCTGCCAGCTCCGCAGTTTAGACGCGGTTACTTATCACGCTAAGTCTAAAGGTTTGGTTCTTTGTAGACGGCGCAGTAAATTTCTTTCTTCCAAAACTTGGAGCACTGTAATATTTACGTGACTTTCCAGTCGACTTCTATGCTTTCTCGCGTAGGTTTGAATTTCGTCTTCTATAGTTTTAATGCCAAAATCTCTATGGGTATCGCTATTTCTGATATACCACTGCGCATTAACAATACCTCTTAGCACTTTGTTTTCAAAAGTTTGTACAATTTTAATATTAGTTATTTTGATACAACCCCAGAGTTGTATACCATATGTCCATACGGGCTTTAGCACCTGCTTATATAAAAGCAGTTTGTTCTCTATATTAAGCTTGGAATATTTTCCAAGTAACCAATACATTTCTCTATATTTATTATCTAGTTCTTTGCGTTTTTTCTTAACGTGCGTTTTCCATTTCAGCTTTGTATCAAGTGTCATTCCAAGATACTTAGCCTCGTTTGCAAACGGAATTTGAACCGAGTTTGAAAAGATTGGCAAATTATTTAATTTCTTATAAGTAAAATTTACATGAACAGATTTGGTCTCGTTAAGTGCGATTCGCCAAACCTTTGTCCATTCATTTACTCTATCCAAAGCTTCTTGCAGTTTTTCTGTAGTATCTTCGACCGTTTTGCCTACTGCCAAGATAGCAGTGTCGTCGGCAAATGTAGCTAGCTCAGTGCCTTCTACTTGTGGTATATCACGGGTGTATAATAGATACAAGACTGGACCAAGAACGCTTCCTTGTGGCACCCCAGCCATTATTTCCTTGAAATCTGAATATTCATTTCCACATTTGACGCGGAATAGTGTATTCGTAAGGCAGTTCGTCAAAATATTATATAGGTGCTCTGGCAGAACTTGTCGTAATTTAAACTTTAAGCCTTCGTGCCAGACCTTGTCTCTCGAACACCTTGGATATAATTGGAAGAAGCGAAATCATTCTATAAGACGGCGGTTTTCCGGGCTTAATGACCATTATGATTTCGGCGACTTTCCATTGACTGGGGACATATTCTAGTCTAAGTGAGGCGTTTATAATGAACAGACGCTTAATTAGAGCTTTTCTTGGTAGGGCTTTAAGAACCTCTCCCGTAATTAGGTCGTATCCAGGAGCCTTCTTAGGTCTAAGTTTCTTTATTTCTTCCTTAAGTTCGGTAAGTGTTGCATTTCTTATTACGCTATTGTCTATATACGACGTTTTTATATTTTCAATAAGAGCTTGCCCATCAAACGGTTTGAAAGTTTCTTCCAGGTGGGTGGCAAAAACTTGAGCTATCTCTTTATCATGCCTGGCCCATTCGCCTTGATTTTTCCTACTTGGGGCGGCTCGAATTTGAGGTTTTTATAATACCTTTTATAGCCTTCCAAAGCGAGTAATTAGAATCTTTTTCTGCCGTTAAGCTTTCTAGGTAAGTTTGCATTTCATTATTCTTAAGGTTTCTAATAGAACTTTTTAGTGACTTGCACAAACAGTAAGATGTACTTTATGTTGCGGAGCCCGAGTTTGTTGCCATCTTTTACGCGCTTTTCTCTTCTTCTTAATCATCTCTTTTATTTCCTGTGGATAAGTTTGAATATAACTGGCCGGGGTTCTCTTTGGTTTGGGAGTATTCTTCCACGCGGCATCCTGTAAGATTTCGACGAAGCGATCTACTTCAACTTCAAGTTCATAGGGCGTTTTAAGTGATACGCTCAGCTCAGTATTTGCTTCAATATCTTTTTTAAAGCCATCCGATGGGTGGAAGGCGTGATACACGCTATATCCTCTTATCTTAACATTCGTTTGTTTTGTCAGATGAGTTTCACAGATCAAGCATATATCAATATCTTTTTCTCGTATAAATATTTCTAACTCGTCGAGTCTTCGTATGAGGCCGTTAGCGTTCCATGTAAGAATTTTAAGCATTTCTTTTATATTCGGGTTGAAGTGCGCCTGTTATGAATGTTGCTTTCTAGTGCAACTAGTCTCTCGAAAATAAGTTTGTTTGTTTTGCATTGCTCTTCAAGTTTCGCAAGTATTAAGGAGAAAACATTGGATACTGGATTTTGTGAGCTACCTCTATTTTTTTTTATTGCGCCAGGGATGTGTAATCTTCATAGATACTAATAGCCCGAGTGCTACTAGCATGCACGATTCGCAAACCTGAGTAATCGATACCAGGAAGACGCCTACGTACTAAACACACACCCTACACACTTCAACCACTCTCCCCGCGGGACTGCCGTTAGGTATTACTTCGCGGGGCTGGTTAGCAATTTAAGCTATGCTTCTTGTGTCAGCTTCTTCCGCTGCTTCAGCTGCTCTTCTTAGCTTTTCTATTCTCCGCAGCTCTTTTTGTAGAGTTGTTACGAAGGAACATATTGCCATCCAATTCTCTTCCGACTGTAACATATGGTCGAGGAGTAGTGATGAACTTGGCAGAGTCATTCTCCATACCGTGAAACGTGTGCAGTAAAACACTGCGTGCTCCGTATCTTCATCTTCACCTGGGCATTCCGGGCAGGATGGTGAGTTGTCATGTCCAAATCGGTGTAGATATTTGCGGTAGCCACCGTGGCCAGACAGGAACTGCGTTAGATGGTAGTTGCAGTCTCCATGCTTTCGACTTATCTAGTCTTGGATTGTCGGTATAAGTTTATATGTCCATCTGCCTTTTGTTGTATTACCCCAACGAGCTTGCCACATAGCTGCTGACGCTGCCCTTTCTTCAATTTTTATCACCTTGATACCAGAGGCGTCGTGATGACTCAATGCTCTTCTATTATATATCCTCAGCATTTCATCTGCGAGAATATCGATGGGGACCATTCCAGCTATGACAAATGCAGCTTCGTCAGAGATGGTTCGAAAGCCGCTGATTGCCCGTAGCGCGCAGAGTCTGTATGATGACGATAGTCTCCTTTTGGTCTCCTTCGTCCTCAGTGCCTCCGCTCAGACTGGGGCGCCATATAACAGAACTGAGGTGATAACTCTAGAGAGTAGAGTCCTTCTAGCGTATCCAGGTCCACCGATGTTAGGCATGATACGCGAGAGAGCTCCCTGCATTTGCGATGCTTTTTTAGCAACAAAACCAACATACGTTTTAAACCGTAGCTTGTTGTCCAGCATTACTCCAAGGTATTTAACCGCCTCTTTCGACCTGATGGTTTGGTTACCAACCTGAAAGTTGGCAAATTCGGCGGTTTTCCGGCTGGTTATAAGAACTGCTTCTGTTTTATGGTCAGCTAGTTCTAGTCGGGCGGATATTAGCCAATCTTTTATCCGGGCAATTGCTTCATTTGTAGCTGATTCTACTTCATGGATCTGTTTAGCTACTGTCATGACTGCAATATCGTCGGCGAATCCAATTATCGTTACTCCCCCAGGTAGCGTTAATCGTAGGACTCCGTCGTACATGATGTTCCGCAATAGTGGCCCTAAAACCGATCCCTGTGGAACTCCCGCAGTTACATTGTAGTATTTTACCCCTTCACCGGTGTTGTACCTCAGCTTCCTGTTGTTGAAGTGGTTCGTCACTATCCCTAGCAGGTAATATGGCGTATCCATCCTGGCTAGTGACCTTCTAATAAACGACCAGTCCGCAGAGTTAAATGCGTTTTTAACGTCCAGCGTTACTACTGCACAATACTCCTTTGTGCCATAGAGCCATCTTTCGCCTTCGATGGCACCTTTGGCGATATCAACTACCGCTCTTATGGCATCAACAGTAGATCGTGCTCTTCTGAAGCCAAATTGGTGATCTGAGAGGGCTCCTTTCTCTTCTGCTACTGCGAGTAATCTATTATAGATTATCTTCTCGAGGATCTTTCCCATGGTGTCCAATAGGCATATTGGACGATAGGATGATGGTTCCCCTGAAGGCTTCTTTCCTTTTGGCATTAGGACCAAATGCTGCGTCTTGCATTTTTCGGGGAAGGTTCCTCTTCAAGGCATTTCTGCATTGTTGATATGAAGAGGTCTGGTCTCTTTTTACAGCTGCCTTTACTGCCTTATTCGGGATGCCGTCAGGTCCCGGCGCCTTGTTGTCACCTATCTTGCTGCATGCCCTTTGCAGCTCCTCGTGAGTAATTAAAGGAATATCTTCTGGATTGACTTCTCGTATAATATTGCACATAGTAGCAGGCCTTTGAGGGAAGAGGTGCTCTACTATGGATCTCAGCATTATCGGACATGTTATTTGAGGAGACCTATAGCCCTTTAATTTCGTCATCACCATTCTGTATGCCGAGCCCCATGGGTTAATGTCGGCTTCTTGACAGAGACATTTAAAACACGCAGTTTTGCTTTCCATGATGGCTCTATTTAAGTTACGTCTCGCCAGTCTAAGGGTGTCCAGGCATTGTTGGAAATCCGCCCTCCTTCTTGATCGTTGAACTTTGCGCCGAGCTTGTAGACATTTTGCCCGAAGTTCGCCTATTTCCTCGTTCCACCAGTAACACGGTGATGCCTTCCTGGTGTTTGTTCTCCTAGGCATTGATGCGTCGCGCGCTGTGGTGATGGTGCCTGTGAGGTGGTGCGCGAGGGTCTCCGCTGTTCCGAAAGATCAGTCGTTCCATTTTGGGTCAGTAAGTTTTGGGAGCTGGACTGGTTTTTTCCCTTTTATTTCCAGTATTATCACCTGATGGTCGCTGTGTGAATATTCCTCACTGACCCTCCACTTTATGTTTTTCAGGATGGAGTTGCTCGCAAAGGTGATGTCAATGATGGAGCCTACTCCAGCCTTCCGGTAAGTATTTGCCCGGCCCTTATTAGCAATGCCTATTGCTAGGGGAGCGAATGTTTCCAATAAGGCCTGTCCTCTTGTGTTGGTGAACCTGCTGCCCCATTCTATGGCCCACGCATTGAAGTCTCCTCCTATAACCACTGGGGCTCTCTGGAGCGCATCCGCGGTTAGATGGTCCAGCATTAGTTGATATTCAGTGGTCGTCAAGCTGGGTCTCGCATAGCAGCTATAGAAATGGATTCCATTTATTTTCGCACGCACGAAGCCTTCTGTTTGGTCGTTTGTTTCTTGGAAGGCATGGGGTCCACATATCCATATTGCCACCTGTTTTGCTTTATCACAGATCCAGTTATTGTTCTGTTCGGGACATTTATAGGCCTCGCTGATCATAACAACGTCGGCTCTTTCGTCCTTAGCCGTTTGTGTCAGGATGTCCTGGGCTATTCTACAGTGATTGAGATTTATCTGTAGTATCTTCATGGTATTTTGCTTGTAATAGCTCTCCTGAAGACCGGGCATCTGCTGCTACCAGCTATATGATGCGCGTCGTCTGGATAGTTTTTCTTGCAGAACATGCAGGATGGTTGCTTATCGCAATTTTTTGCTATGTGGCCCCCTTGACCACATCTCCTACATAGCTTCGAGCGATCTTCTTCGCTTCTGCATTGTGTGGCTAGATGACCATACTCCAGGCACATAAAGCACGTTTTCAGCAGTGTCTTTTCACGGATTCGGCAGACTACCCACCCAATCTAGAGCTACCTCTATCACCGTTTTCCAATGTCGCAACTTGAGCAGGAGTCTTTACGTTAGAGTTTGGACGGTTTTTTGCCTTGATCTCCCGTGGGTTGACGGTCATATACTTGCCAATAGCTGCCATCGCCACTTGAGCATAAGAATGTGCGTCAGTATTCGAAGACTTTGCTTCTGTCACGTTTTCTCTACTGCGTTTGGGGTTTTCTTCGTTACCCGATCTTAAGTCAATATTGGCGGATTTCCTATCTTTCGCTGCTTTTTTTGTAGCTATTTTGGGTCTGTTCTTAATTGGTTTCGGATTAGGGCGCATGGAATTTTTAAGCGTATCGCGCCTTTTTGGAGCTCTTTCGCCACTTCGCAACCTCGATAGTTCGCAGGATGATTTCCTTTGCAGTTTATACAAGTAGCTGGGGTTTGCTTGTTTAGGTGACACTCTTCCGAGAGATGCTTACCTGCGCATTTGACGCATAGCGGCTCTTTCTGGCAGTAAGTCTGCGTATGATTGAAGTCTTGACAGCGCTTACACTGCAGGATCGATCTGGAGGTCTTACGCATGGGTTCGATTTTGACCACGATGTTTAGAAAAGTCTTAATACCATATATAGCGTCTTTATTTTCATCTTTATCGAAACTAAGCATGAATTGTGGAAGTCTACGCCTTACCAATTTTTCATGATCTCCCTCCGACTGTTGCTTCTCCTTCTTGATAATATTGACGGCATCAAGAATTTTAAAGCCTTTATCTTGAAGGTCGTACATTACATCTTCTTTAGAACACGAGGGGTGGAGTCCCCTTGCTACAACACGCAGTGGTCTTTCTAACTTATTTTGGTAAGTATACCACTGAATCTTTTCGGCATTCAATTTTTGGGATAATGATCGGTAACCGTCGGCATCATCGACATTGATTTTCCACGTATTGTTTCGCAGAGATGTCACCTTAAACTTCGATGGCAGGGTTCCTTTAATGAGGCAATGCAACTTATTATAGTCCGTTATTCCAACGACGTTTATCGGTGGCGGAGGACGTAATTTTTGTTGTTCTTGCTTTTCTTGCAACTCCTTGCGCTTTTCATGTTTTTGTGGCCCGACTTCCGGTGACGAACCAGCTTTGTTTCTTTTCGATCCAATTCGTTTCACGTGTTAGCTCTTCTTCGTCCGTCTGGTATTCGTGACTAGGTGAGCGATGTGGGCTAACAGTATTTTCTTTTTGTAGATACGTGTCGCCTCTTACGAGAGGCATGCCTACCTCGGGTATATTCTGACCCCTACCCGAAGGGGGTATTTGACATGTATGTATGTATTTTGTGCTTTTGACAATATACCAATATTCTGACATTATATGTAGTAGAAGAGTAACTACAATATCACGAATAATATTATTACTCTTAGCGATAATTACATTGTCCTAAATTGAGGACGCATTCCGAGTCTTGAAATGTAGGCATCTGATAAATTATTCTGTTCTGGGAGTGAAACGTAGCTTTGATGTGGATCACAGCCAGGTGATCACTTATTGGCCAGAAGTCCATGACTCTTGATCTAAGCTGATTTCACCCAACAAATCCACATCCTAGCATGTGCAATCTCTTATGACAGCTGTAATAAATGTCAGAATCTTTTCGCTTTTGCATAGCTTTTGTATCACTGCCTAGAAAAGATATGTTCAGCATCAAAGCGCATTTTGAACTCATTGGATTCGTTAATAAGCAAAATCGGGAAATTCTTATGATATTGTTGCTTATGATATTGAGCTGATGTATCTACAAAATGTTACAGTTTAATGTAGATTTTGGTCTGGTGCAGTCAACGTATCCCTCTTCTTCGAAAATGATAACATTGTAACGGTTTGCCGGTGACCGTAACAACGTTTTTATGGAGTGAATTACATTGTATGGGTTGGGAAGACTTGTGGATTTCGAAGTGGTGCGACAGCAGTAGATCTGAATGCTGAAATTAAAGGCGTAATTTGTGATTTAGAGACGCAAGCATATCATAATGTCGCGGAAACTTGATCAAAAAGATTGTGCTATATCAGAACAGCTAAGGAGGATATATACCCGATATTCTATTTTTTTTCGTTTTCATTAAAACATTTTCAATTTTCAAATAATCTACGTTTTATTCAAACAAAAATCAAAATCCAACCTTATCTTGTGCGCCTTTTACCTACTTAACCTTTCATACATTTTATACACTTTCATGTCCTTAAGTTGATAAAGTCATAGCCTTTGAGATATTCATTCGATACCCAAAACTTATGTTAAATTAACTAGAAACCATAATAGACCCAGTCTATTGAACTTCTCACAACTACGAGTAACTCCCAAAATAAAATCCATTAGATCCTACATCCTCATCACTACCCATCATTCTTCACTGATAATGAAATTCGACAAAAGAGGAATTTATTACCAAAATGGATTACAATTCACTTTCTTCGCTTTCTATCTTCAATAAGCCCAATTAATTTCCCTACAATTTATCCATTTGCAAGTCGATCAGTCATTCCAGTTGTGCAAAAAAAAGAAGAGTCTTCCCACACTCACAGCCACAACCACCATTCGCAATTGTCCATGGTAAAAGTCATTGAATCATTGAATCACCCATAGAGTACCATTAACAGCATCAGCGCTGGCAGTGACTCCATTCTTTCATGGACAAAGATCGCAAATATGTCCATCGGTTGTTCGGACTCACTTAGGCATAAAGGTCGGACAGGCCGAATTTCAAAAGGATAATTTATGAAAAATTATTTCTTCCTCCAGCCTCTGTCAGGCTTCATTGTGGCTCTTGTGTGGAGGTGGGGGCGGCCTGCTGCTCTTTCATCGCTTTCCGCATAACTAACATGAAATATTTTACTGTATCTGATGGTTTGAATGACCGAATCCTACGCTATTATTTGCGTTTCATTAATCCTCATTAGACAGAGTCCTCTTGTCCTTCGGATTGGCGTCGTCGTCGTCGTCTTCTTGTGAATCGGCACTATACGCCACCCTCTCGGATCCTTCGATATAATCCACTGGAGTTGGTTCATTTATCCCGTACAATCGCAATTAATCATTTTTCACTCCTTTTTCCTATTCGCCTTCCCCACCCCCCCAATCTGGTAAGGATAAGAGAGCGAGAGCGGAACAGATATCTTTTCAGGAGGATAACATTTTTGTCAGCTTACATAACTGCAAATAATAAATTACATCGAGCAAAAAAGGAATGGGGAGAGTGGCAGTGGAGAACCAAGTTGTAAGGGATATACGAATCAATAATCGGGACGGCAATGGTATATATCACCGTGGAGTCAAGAGCGAGGACGAGTAAGAGGTGTCCTTCCATTAATTGTGGGAGTAGCTAGTGCCAGGAGCTCACAGCAGTGAGTGGCGCTTACGAGTCGGCAAAGTTTCTTTCTCTTCTCCGTTGGCGTGTCCTTTTTGTTTCTTTTTTTTGCTTGGTATTTGAGGATTATACTCTGCTCTGACTTATGTGCATTTTATGTACGGAAAAATAACAACTTATTTTGTTTTTTTTTTGCGTGTGTTTCATGTGTTCACCCATTGTGTTTTGGTTCTGACCCCTGCCAGTAGATTGTGTGTATTATAGCCCCATCATCATCATCATCTTCTCGGGGGGGAGAACAAAAATTGATACTCGGTCATAACAGAAGAAGATAAAAGCATTCGTAGAATGGACAAAGGGACTCTAATGGCCATGGATGCCATGCTTCTGCAAAGGCGAACGATGGAAACAATAATCGTAATAATAACAATTAATGCAGAGTCAAATTTTTCTATTGATCAAATGACGGCCATGGCAATGATGATCAAAATGATGACGATGCTTTGTATTGGTATAAGATGGAGGCTGAAATCCGACCCCCAGGATACTCTAACATTGATTTCTGGACTTGAATTCGGGTATTTGTGAAAGGAAATGAAGTAATCTTTGGCGTCTTGATGGGTTCCTGGTAAATTCGCTTTGGGGATGGACCAAAAAGTGATATAATATATGCATGCTATTTTTGGATACATTTCTGACAAGTTTATACATAGCTGATGACGGTATAACGATATCAGGAAAATGCTCAGAAAACTTGCTTTAATAATTGAATTTAATTCAAGAATTCTTAAGAGAGAAGCCTTTAATAGGCTGATCAGTCAAAGTTGTGATCAGAAGTTTATTTATTAAAGCCGCAGATAACCATGCACTAGAAAAAAAAAAGCATATTTTTATTCTCTTTATATGACGTACCAAATGAAAGGTGTGGTCTGCAACTATGTTTATCTGTATTAAAAAAAAATCGATAAAGATTGTTTTTATTCATTTTTTTAGCACGACGCTAGTTAGAAGATAAGGAGAAGACATGGGAATGAAAGTTGTTTTTGACGTAGCGGTTTGAAACTTAGGAGACATGCGGTTTCAATGCAAGTTTAGTCAATGGTTGGTATGGAAACTAGAAAATGTGCTAAGATTTTTTTTTAATTAAGTTTAGATTTCCCGTATATGTTTTGAATAAATATTGAGTTCGCTTACCTGACTGCACACCTCGTCGTGGTGTTAGTGCCTAGTAGAGGTCAAACACTCTTGGGATGTATTCCATAGATGAGAAACCAAAATGCCTTCGACTCTAATCCATCCTTTCCCATCCCCCATTTCCTCTCCTGCCTTTCCGCTCTCCCCTACAGTGGGCTGGATCAAAGTGTAATACGGCCAATGCCGAGGATCAGCCTGGTTGGGGGCCCATACCAAAAATATCTCACTCGCGAACGGAGTATTTGGATACCTGGCGACCTCCGGATTAGCTAGCCTTATATGTATACTGCAGATCTCTCCACAGACTGGCATCACTCTCTCCGCTACTCGTGAGAACACATTATAATCGTTCAAAAAAAACAAATTAACTAAACAAAAAAAAAACAACAACCAAGATCGGTTCTCCTTTGAAACCGGACGATAATACGGCGCTCAGACTGTTTACCACTAAAACTCCTTAAGAGCTGGTCAGTAAAAAGATTCTAGCTTTACATGATTCAACTACTACCAATAACCGCATGGAGCTCAAATGTTCTACTTCTCCACGTTCCACTAGGGACTTTTCGGGAACAAGGGGTATCCTTACTCCATCAAAGCAGGCGTACAAAGATCGACGCACAGTTAGCCGATTTCTAGATATATTAGGTACATACCGGAGTGCAAGTTAACCATAAGGGTGAACGAGTAGAATGGGCTAAAAAGATTGCCAGTGAGAATAAAGCTGGGAGAACCAGTGACTCAACGTCAAAACGACGACCATCGTTGGAGGAATCCGTTTCGGATTCTAAAAAAGCTAGGGTACACAACACCAGTACCTCTTCCAGGCCATCGAACGCCGTATCGAAGCCCTAGAGCGATCATACATAAAAGCGATGCAAATAGATCTATTGCCCCGGATAAATGGAAAGTGATTCCAGCTAAACTGCGTTGAGTTTTCCTGGATATCATGAAGGAGAATCCAGGTCATCCTCCTAGATGTTGCGGGTAGCATCAGGGCCATGTGAAGTTGATGACCTGCGAAGACCAAAGGTCGTACGACCTCTACAATTTCTTTTATCGGCAAATTAGGGGAGGTATGGCCAGATGCCAGGTCCCTTCCATTCGTGTGAAAAAATATAACGCACACAACATGGGTGGTTGCGAGAAGCTAGGCCCTGGCACTTAAAGAGCTGGTGCTATCTCATTTTCGTCTTTGGAGAGTGATGAATCTCAAACGTCATTCCCTAAACAAAATCTATCTTTAGTCGATGAAGGCAAATAAGTGGACATGGAGACGGATGACAACTTCCAAAAACTACATCGACTGTTTTTCAGTGTAGATGCATTGTTAGAGTCGTCCTCAGACTTGGAAGCCCTGAATACCACATTAGTTGAGGTTTCTCTGCCTGATTGTAGCACTAAAACTGCAGTTAGTTCATATTAACCTCCACCACTCCATTACGGCGCCTGCCGGCCTTCTTCTCCGTCTCGAAAAGGACAGGGAAGATATAGTCTTGGTCCAAGAACCTTGGGTTGTGGACAACTTGATACAAGACTGCTAATTACTACACCCTGTATGTTCGGAACGAAGGTAAGCCCAGATCGTACATACTCGTACTAGTAAAAAGTAACATAAATGTAACCTTATTCCCTCATTACAGCGATCGAGATACAACCACAGCAAGACAAGAAACATCCAGCGGTTCTTACTTGCCCATGATAACATGAACTCTCTTTTTGGGGATAACCTTGAAAGACTGATCGCAGATGCTTTGGTTTTGTAAATATTTTAGTAAAAAATAAAAATTTTATCTAATCTAATCTAATCTTATAGGATGTGATGCTAACGCTCCCTATACTGTATAGGGCAGTTCTGATATCAGCAAAAGAGGTGAACTACTTTTTGATTTCATTCTAAGCATAAGCCTTATTCTGTGTAACATATGTAATGAACCTACTTTCATCACCAGAAACACCCAAGAAGTATTGGACATCACCCTTGCCTCCAATAGTATCGTCCAACGCATCAAGAATTGGAAAGTATCAAGCGAACTCTCGGATCATAGGTACCTCCAATTCTCTTAACACATAGATTCTATTATCCCTCCAGTTTTCAGTAACCACCGCAAAGCTGATTGGCTCAATTACAGGGCAATTTTAAATAATTTAGTTACCTCAGATCACCTTAATCCCTCCTGCAACCCCCAAGAACTTGATCGCATAGTTGAGAATCTAACCTCATCCCTCAAAAACCGATGGCTTCTTCCGGCCATCTAAATCAACCATGGAGTAGGAAAAAGCCGCAATGGTGGACTGGAGGTTTAGGCCCTTTAAGAAATAATTGCACGAGTAATGGAGTGTAGTAACGAATAGACGCGTTTTCTCTTCGTCCAGCCAAATATTTTTCTAAACCTCGCGATTTGAAGCATTAAAAGTAGTAATTCCATCGCCGATTATAATATACTTCGATAGTCAGTGTTTTAAACATATTCGGGTGGAATTCGAATTTGTTTTTTGTTTCTTCTACCTGTAATATGCTCTCAAATTACTCCTAACACAATGTCACATCTGCATCTTCGCTCCAAATCCGCTCTTCAAAAAGGCCTACTCTCTACGCCTACTCAGCTGAATTCTCCATCGTCCAAGCCTCCGAATGATGACAATACAATTCTAATCCGTACGGTCTTAGAAGAAAACCTCACCAAACAAATTGAGTTGTTCCGACTTGGAGTTATGGAAGAAATAGCAAAGCTTCGTGCTGAATTTATGACAAAAATTGAGGAGATTAAAGATAGCTGGCGGCAGCGCTTTGAGGTAATTGACAATTCAATTTCCATCATAATCGACCGTGTCGATAAACTCGAATTGGACCGTAAGGCTGTTTCACACATGCATAGTGAAGAAGTACTCGCTCTTCAGCGGCAAGTTAACGCTTTGGAGAAAAAAGAGGTTGCCTGTGATGCTATTCTCTATGGAATACCTGAGAGCCCTGATGAGAACTTAAAACATCTGTTCAACCGCCTTTGTCTTACGATTAACTGCAAGCCCCCTCTCCTAAAAAATATTTTTCGCATACAGAAGCGCAACCACACCACACGACACACAGTCTCTTCGTCAATTGTGTTAAAATTCAACAGCTGTTATGAGAGGAATGAAGTACTCAAATCAGCGGCTATTTACCGCAAGCTAAACAACCGAGAGCTAAGCCTTCGTGATGTGGGCATTGACCTAGACAACAGCTGCTACTTGAACGAGAGCTTATCCAAGCAATCCCGGCTTCTTCTACAAAGTGCCCTCAACTTGAAGCGGAAAAAACAGCTGTTTTCTGTTTATACGAAGTCTGGATCTGTTTACATCAAGAAGTCTGCTACTGGAAAAAGCTTTCGAATCGAAAGCTCCGAAGATCTGCTTGCTGCTGCGACGCAAGAATGAAAGCATCGTTAAGTCATTGTACTTTTATTTATTATTTATAATCAAATTATACTCTTTTTTTTTTTTTTTTTTCTTTGCTATTTAATTGTCCATATTAAGACTATTTACTTTTTTTCATCTCAATTTTATTCTTTGAATTTTCCTATTCTCTTTATAATGTTTCCATCTTGTTCACCTTTCCTTTATATGTTTTTTCTTATTCCCATTATGTGTATGTATCGTTTTCCCATAAGAATGCATTTTTTCGTTTGTGGCAACATTTTCTGGTCTGACTATGGATAATAGTTTCTTATCCAATAGTCGACGTGGTGTGAATGAAAGCTCCACTTTTGCTATGGTAAATGTTCTCTCTAAGCGTCGTGATGGATTTAAAGTTTGTCATCTTAATGCCCGTAGCCTTAATTCAAACAAATTAGATTACCTACGTTACTTGTTTGCAAATTCCTGTGTTGATGTTTTATGTGTGAGTGAAACTTGGTATAATCCAGATTTCGCAGATTGTCTTTACAATATCCCAACTTATAGCTTATACAGAAATGACAGAATAACGAGTACTATTGGAGGAGGGGTGGCAATTTATTGCAAGTCTGTCCTTAACTGCAGAATAGTCCGTAAGTCTGTAGACTCAGGTATTGAGTACTTAATCGCTGAAATTCATGACAGCTGCACTAAGTGCATAGTCTCATGTGTGTATAACCCTAAAAGAAGCTATCCGCCTGATCCTTTTTTCTCATCTCTCTCCGAATTTTCTGCAACTTATGAGCACATTATTATTTGTGGAGATTTCAATGCTAATTTGCTAAGAACTAACTATCGTGCTTTTCAATTAAAGGACTGCGTTTCTTCTTTAGGGCTCGAAATAGTTAATAACTACCCTACGCGTTTTTGTACTAACTCTGTTCCCAGTCTGCTTGATCTTTTTATTGTATCTGATTCTTCTTCTGTACTCCTCTTCGACCAGCTATCCTTAGAATATATCTCTGACCATGACCTACTTTTTTGTACTTACAATATCCACTTTACTTGTGCTGCTGTCTCTATGTCATTTTCGTATAAAGATTTTAGCTCGATTGATTTCAATGAATTGCATAACGCTGCCCTTGAAATCCCCTGGGACTATTGTAGACTAACTGCCGATGCCAACGATAAGCTAAACTTCTTCGAATTCTTCGTTGCCCACCTATATGACCAATGCGTTCCCACCAAAACAATAAGAATTCGCAATAATATCTGTCCGTGGTTTTCCTCCGAAGTCCTTGCTGGAATCAAAAATCGCAATAAACTTTATGGTAAATGGAAACATAACCCTTCTTCTGCTAACTGGCGTGCATACAAAGTATCGAGAAACAATGCAACATATATTATTCGGAGAGCCAAGAGCAATTACTTCGCCTCTAAATTAAATACGTCGCTGCCCCCCAAAAAACTTTGGGGTAATCTTCGTAATCTTGGAATTACGGCGGGTAAAAGTTGCACCAATTGTGAATTTGACCCAGACGTACTGAATGACCATTTCCTTGGTAGTGTTGAGGCAGTAAATCACCTTGGCCTGGTGGCTAATGCAGGTACATCTGTGCCCAGATTAGCGGACTTTGAAGCAGTAGTGGAGAGCGATGTGATTGAGTGTGTTGCAGCCATACGGTCTAATTCTGCTGGTGAGGATGGAGTGTCTATCCGGTTTATCAAACTAATATTACCTCTTATTATCACTCATCTAACCCATATTATTAACCACTGCATCACAACCTCGATCTTTCCGCAATCTTGGAAAATTGCTAGGGTCATTCCTGTTGCCAAGAAGACCAATGCGGCCTCTTTAAATGACTACAGGCCTATCAGTATCTTACCTTGCTTATCCAAGGTTTTTGAGAAACTTTTAGCGAAGCAGATACAGAACCATCTATCCTTAAATAATTTGCTTAGCCCCTTTCAATCTGGTTTCAGACCTAATCACAGTTGTTCTACCGCTATGGTCAATATCTTAGATGACATAAGACGTGATTTCGATAGGGGCTACATAACATTCCTATGCCTCCTTGATTTCTCTAAGGCCTTTGACAAGGTGAACCATGAAATCCTTTGTTGGAAGCTGCAGCATCTTTTTGGTTTCGGGGAGAGACCCTTAAAACTCTTAAAATGTTTTCTTTCTGAAAGGAAGCAAAGAGTCGCTATTGGTGATAGATTATCTACACTGAAGCCCATAAATCAAGGCGTGCCTCAGGGATCCATTCTCGGCCCTATTCTGTTTGGCATGTTCATTAACGACTTGCCATTAGTTTGCGTACATGCTTTAGTGCATCTTTATGCGGACGATGTTCAACTCCATCTGTCCCGGCCGATGTGCAAAATATCTGAACTTGCATCTTTACTTAACGCGGATTTAGCTAAAATTTATCACTGGTCGGTGTCAAATGGATTGCTTATAAACCCATCAAAGTCGCAGGTAATACCAATTTCAAACACGTCATTTGACCTTAATATTTTACCTGACCTATGGATTTGTGGTAGTAAATTAACCTTGGTTGAGTCCCTTACCAGCCTAGGTTTTGTAATAAATCGTACATTAAGTGGCTATAATCATGTGAACGCTGTAATCGGTCGCATCTACGGATGCCTCCGTAAATTAAGGGTAAGTGCTAGTTTTACTCCTACCGAAACTAGGCTGCGGCTTATAAGAACTCTGGTTCTACCTATAATTACCTATGCCGAAGTTGTGTACTGCAGTCTTGACTCCTTATCTCAGCGCAAACTTCAAGTAGCCTTTAACGATGCTGTGCGCTATATATATGGACTTCGAAGGCATGATCATATATCCGAATATTCCAGGAACTTACTAGGGTGCACTCTACAACAATATATCAACGCCAGAAATTGCATTTTTCTACAAAAAGTAATTCAGACTAAAACTCCACCGTATCTATTCTACAAACTACATTTCGCACAATCACCGAGGACTTGTAATATAATTGTACCTATGCACAACTATCTAAACTCCTCGCACCTGTTCTTTGTTCACACCATCAAGCTTTGGAATTCGCTACCCTTGCGTATCAAGGGTATAACTAACGCTACAAACTTTAAAAATGCAGTCTTTCAACATTTTGCTACCTTACAATAAACTGCTATATACATATATCCTTTCCTGTTTTGTCTCTTTTCTACTTCGGCCCCCCCACCACCCTCCCCATCAAAATCTACTATTTCCCTTTTGATTTTGTTTCTCTTCTATTTTTTATTATATTTTTATTTTATAATTTCTATTCTTTTTGTAAATATCATAAATACTCTGGTTAACTGTTATTTCTTTGCTAACATGAATTATTATAATTTTTGATTAATTGTTCTAAGTATGTATAAGCTAAGTACTATAAAAGATTATATCTTAATGTACATTTGAATTGAATAAATTGAATTGAATTGAATTGAATTGAAGACTATTCAATAATGCCAAAATCACGAGGGACGCGCTAGATTGGGACTGGTAAAAGGCACCACTTAATATATACAAAAAAAGACTTAAAGCCAAACGTAATTCTTGGGGACTCTTCTGTGGTAAAAAAAAGAGCATCTGAGGCATCTAGTGCTGGGTCTTGGACGACTTCCAGCGAAGATTCGCTAAACTTACTGCTAAGCACTCATTTCCCAGGTAGTTCCCAAGTTGTTGATCACTAGGCATGAGGTTCCAAGTTCGAATCTCAGAAAACACCAAAAAGTTTTTTCACTGTCCCACCTCCCGCGAGCGTCTAACAAACATCCGAGAGTATTGTTGTCACGAAAAAACTTCTCAGACGAAATTACCCTTCGGATACGGCACTAAACTGTAGCTCTCTTCCATTCGAAATGAAAAATAAATCGCACACAACATGAGTGGTTGCGAGAAACTAGGCCATGGCACTTAAAGAGCTGTTGCGCCAAATATATCATCGAATATAATCTTACCGGTACTTGAGACAATTATAAAAAGTTGTCTCTTATAGATCTGGTATATATCTTAAAGATATGGAGAGAAGTTAAAGTTGTCTTCATACCCAAAGCGGGTAAATGCTCTCACACAAATCCAAAAGATTTCAGACATTTAGTCATCATATATCATCATTCCTCTTAAAATCATTAGAACGACTGATTGATATCCATTTACGCAATATTGTTGATAAGAAACTACTATCGGCGACAAAACATACATATAAAAATCAGTGGAGACGCCATTACACTCTTTGGTGTGTAATATTGAATATTCCCTGTTTCGTAAGGAGTATACAAAGGTTGCTTTTCTGAATATAGAAAGCGCTTTTAACAATGTCTATACATCAGCGATAGCAGACCTGAAGGTCGACAGCTCACTTTGCGAATTGATTAATCTACTGCTTAATGGTCGGATTATCAAGTCTAAACTAGATGGGACGTCTACAAGAAGGTCTGTCAGTAGAAGCACTCCGCAAGGATGTGTTCTTTCCCCTCTTTTGGAATTGTGGAATTTGGTGGTCAATGAACTATTGATAATCATGGAAGATGATGGATGCACGAGAATCGATTATGCAGACGTTATTGCTTTGGCTGTCTCGGGAAAGAAACTAAACCTAAGTGAGTGCCTGATGGACATCCTTAGAATAAGCTATTAATCGCGAATATCTAAGTAAGGTCCAGCGTATAGCTTGTCTGTTCATAAGCGGAGCACTACGTTCAACTCCCTCTGCGGCACTGGGCATTATGTTTCATCTGATAGCCCTCGATATATTTAGCAAGCAAATGGCAGCGAATGCAGCCGTTCACCTAGAAGCTACTCAACAGTGGTCAAGAAAAGAATTAAATTGAATTGAAATTGAAAGAATTGAAATGACCACGCTTCCTTCTTCTTCTTCCTTTTTATCAGCGAGGCTATGATCCGAAAACAAGGGATCACAGCCCTCCCACTTCACGGCATTTCTACTGATCCGCCTGTGGGGTTCGTCTATTTGACCTCAGAAAATATCGGCAGGCCTGCCGATTTTGGATTACTCGGTTACTGAGGCCAATGAAATGCCGATGTCCGATCCAGGCGTTTATAGGCCTGCCTTTCCTACATCGCGATGTCTTTGGAACGTGCATTGATATTGCCGTTTTAACAGGGTTCAAATGATCTCTTCTTTGAACGTGGCAATACCAGCTAAGCCGGTCGCGCTCTATTTTTTGTACGATGGTTTCCTTGATGTGAAAGCTTCCACGGATCTTCGAACTTCTTATTCGATCAAGCTTTGTCACTCCTGCTGTCTTGCGAAGCATCTTCATCTCAGCTGCCGTTAATTTACTCTCATACTTTTTATACATCGTCCAACATTGTGAACCGTATGTGAGCGCTGGAGGTACAACTGCGGTGTAGAGCCTTCCTTTCAACTTAGGGGACATTTTTCTGTCACAGAAGATAGCGAAATTTCCTCGCCACTTCATCCACCCTACGCTTGCGCGATGATTGATGTCGTCATCACAAGTTGCTTTGATATTGATCATGGATCCCAGATATTTGAACTTTTCGCACTTGGGAAGCACTGTTTCATTCAAATAAATGTCTGAAATAGGCCTGAGTGGATCAAAGAACGGGCAGCAGAAGTACTCCGTCTTTTTTGAATTAATGCGATACCCATTTCCCTCCAAAACGTCCACCCACACATCAAGTGCTCGTTGCAGGGATGTAGGATCCTCACTTATGATGGCTCCATCGTCAGCAAAGAATAACTGATGTACCTTGGGGTCCATCACTTTACCTTCAAGCAGATAATCAAGGACTGTAATAAAGAGCAAAGGACTTAAAACGCTTCCCTGGTGCACCCCGACTTTGATTGGGAACTCTTCGGTTACTCCAGCGGGGCATCTTCCTCTTGTCTTTGCTCCTTCGTACATGTCCATGATCATCTGTACATAGGTTTCTGGAACCCCTCGATGTCTAAGCGCCACCCATATCAGATCTCGTGGTTGTCTGTCGAATGCCTTTTCAAAGTCAACCAATACAATATGCAAATCCCTTAAGGAATCACGATGTTTTTCCATTATGATCCTTATACTTTGGATTGCATCTGCGGTTGATTTACCCGAGACAAACCCGCACTGATCATCAGATAGCCGTATTATTTTTCGCAGTCGGCCACCTAATACCCGCTCAACGATCTTCATGGTGTGTCACATCAGCTTGATCGAACGGTAGCTATCACAGTTTCGCATATCACCCTTCCCTTTGTATACAGGGAAAAGGTAACTTTCCCTCCATTGATTCGACATTGGATCACCTCTCACGAATTTGGAGATGCGAATTCTGAGCCATCTGAACCCGACGTCTCCTATCTTCTTCCAGAACTCAGAGGGCATCTCGTCTGGCCCAACCGCTTTTCGTTTTTTGGAGTATTTGACCGCCTCACTAACTTCTTCGACTGTAATGTCGGGTATTTTTTCACAGTTAGGGGTGGCTCTTGGAAAGTATAGCCGGGGAAACTGTTCATTTAAAAGCTCTTCACAATACTGCCGCCACCTCTGCAGAATTTTGTCGTCATCCATAAGAAGCTGGCCATGAGCATTGCTAATGAACTTTGGCGAATGAATCTCCTGAGCATTCTTCCTTCTTTGGGCGGCTATTTTGAAGATAGTGGCGCTCTTGTTCATATTGTGTCTTCGCAGCTCCTGGATAGCCTGGTTTGCATCAGCAACCGGGGAAGATATTTTCTCCAGCTCCCGATACAGGCCCTCCGTACTCCCTGCTTGAAGCTGGGCGCACTTCTTCTTCGCTTTTTTCTTGCAGCATCTGTATTCCATTTCGACGCGAGCTTTTTCGTCACTATTATTAGAGGTGCACTTTGACCAAGCTTTGAAAGCCCCTTTCTTCTCATTTATCACTTTCTTAGCTTCATCACTCCACCACCATGTTTCTTTGGCGTGTTAATGGTGGCCTTCTGAAGCTCCTAGCAGTGATTTGGCCTTCTTTAAGCAAGTTCGCTGTAGGGAATCCCACATATTTTGTGCTCTGCACTCTTCATCCTCAGCTCCGTTGATGGTGTGAGAGAGGTCATTTTTCATTACGAAAACAAAAGCCTCGCCTTTTTCTTTGTCCAGATTGTACCACTTGATTTTCTCAGAGACCCTTGTTTGTTTGCTTTTCTTCGGTGTTTTCATAAAAATTTCTGTTAGCAGGAGACGGTGTTGCCGAGCGATTGCCTCTCCCAGGATCACTTTACAATCTTTTACCCGAGGCTTCATGAAACTGGCTACCAAATGGTAGTCAATCTGAGTTTCATCTCCACCACTGCTGTAAGTGATTAGGTGTCGGCTTTGTTTGATGAACATGGTATTTAACACGATAAGACCGTGTGATTTGCACATGCTTAGGATGTCTTCACCAGGAAGGTTCCTGGTGCCATATCCTAGTCCTCCATGGCAGTCTTCATAGTCTTCGTTTGATTTCCCGACATGTCCATTCAAATCTCCTCCAACAAACTGAAATTCTTCCTTTGGGATGTTCTTAAGGAGATTGTGGAAATCTAGCCGAAATGCATCTTTATCTCTCTGATTGCACCCATTTTGAGGAGCATATGCACTGACAATATTTCACACCTCTCCTTGTATTACTAGTTTGAGAGACATCAAACGGTCGCTGGACTTCGAAATGCTCAATACGTTTCCAAGTAGCTCTGCCGCAAGGATGATACCGATTCCGTTCTTAGCCTTTTCCGTTCCGTAGTAGAACATCTTGTAGTCTTTTGTCCTAACGTCCAAAAAACGCGCCCGATTCCTGGTGTTTTTCCATTTCGTCTCTTGGACACACAAGATGTCCACCCGCCTTCTATTCATCATCTCTTCCAGCTCGTAACTTCGACCGGTCATGCTTCCAACGTTCCAACTCGCGACCCTCAAATTGCATCCAAACTGTTTCATTATTTTGCTAGCCCCCGGAATCCGTATAGCTCTGACCCGAACATTTCTGCTCGGTCCAGGATCAGTACCATGCACAGCAGTGGTAGTGCCTTTCCTTTTTGCAAGTATTACCATAATGATACAGTTTTGCAATACAATTTTTTGCACCATATTGCGATGGTGTTTGTTGTTTGACACGTGCATGCTCCTGTTTTAGAATTGTTTGATGTTTCTTTTATGACACCGGTGATCTCCAGTCGTGTCAACCCACGGACTCGCATGCACACTTGTGGGAGGGTTTTTAAGGTAGTATATGTGTCGCTTGGCTCACTTGGGTGTTATATTGCCTAGATCTGATTTATCCCCCTTAGTCGCCTTTTACGACAAGCGCTGGTTGTTGGGGGGGGGGGGGGGCGCTGCAGTGATATTCTTAACCTATCCCTGCACGGGTATGAAATGACCACGCTTCCATTCGGAATAAATTCCGTTCCGAAATAAATCCCGCGTCTAAATTTTGACAATAACTCCGTAGTCACCATCCCTTTCAGATTACTTTGGGAGGACGATGCATGTTTAGAAGATGAGTCCATTTTTATTTTTTTTATTTAGCCTTTCAGAAGCTTATTGGTGACAATAATACTCTCGGATGTTTGTCAAATGTTCGCGAGAGGTGGGACCGTGAAAACTTATTGGTGTTTTCTGGGATTTGAATATTAATCCTCACGTGCAGTGGTCCGACGCACTAAGCACTGCGTCGCGGAACATGCAACAAAGCTTGACTTTTTTGCAAGTCATTTTGTAGAAGCTACATAGATGAAGAAGAGGAAGAAACTATTCCTCACCTTCCTTGCATCTGCTCAACTCTCCTCCGTAGAAGGAACTTCACTTATGAACCTACTATTACAAATACATAGGCGATTTAATAAACAGAGATATTGTGGGCTTCCTACGCTTCATCCGAAGCTCAAAATGGACTAACGAGTAGGTAGAGAGAAAGGTTCTCCTATGATCTACATGGTATCACAATGGGCCTATTGTTGGCGTTTTTTTAAGCTGGCGCTCAATCTTACCTGACCCAACCTATTAATATTGGGTTATTCTAAGTAGTGTGCGAAGCATCTCTTAATTTCACTGCTTGAAAAGCTAAATGTTCATAATTGGGACTTGAACCGATAACCTACCACTCATTAATAGGTATACTTTATTAAAGAGCTGCTTCAACCTGGTTAACTAAATATGAAATTTAAACAAAGTGGTAAGAGTTGTTTTAGAAAAATTGAAATTTTTTAAAGTATTTTTTAAAGGAAGGTTACCAGATTAAAGAAGTTTTGTGTGTCGATTTTGAAAGTGCAGATGTTTAAAAAGTTTCTATTGTAGTTAATAATGAAGTGTTCGTTTTCTTATGTGTCTATAGGCTGCATATGTTTAATGTTCCAATATTTATAAAAGAATTTTCTGATCTTTTAGTTAAAGTAAAAGCAACAAATTTAATTGTTGTAGGTGATTTTAATATAAACAATTTAGAGAGTAGTGAAACTGTTTCAACTTATTTAGCCTTATTAGCTTCTCATGGCCTTGAGTCTTTTATTAATGAGCCTACTAGGATTGTGTCAGGTAGATGTTTGGATCACATTTATGGGCGATTCAAAAATGTTTCACCCAATAACTGTGAGAAATGTGTTCTCGATTTAATGATCACTGACCACTGCATGACAGAACTTCTTGTAGAAACCTCTCACAGAAAGAATAACAGTTATTCAAAATCACTGACAATTTTATGAAAATTAACTTTAGCAGACTCAAAAACGAGTTGCTTTTTGAGTTTTGGGACGACGTCTATTCGTGTAGAGATGCGTCTACTTCCTACACAATATTTATAGAAGGACTTAGGAAGCGCATTTCTAATTGTTCCTCTTTCTTGCCTCCGAAAAAATTAAGAAAAAAACTTAAGCCTTGGATCTCTTGGAACTTACTGAATAAATCAATGCTAAAAATAAACTTAGAATTAAATGCTATCGATTCCCTAGTAATCTGAGATTAAAAAGTAAAAACAAAAAGTTGTGCGTTGAACTGAAAAGGGATATTCCAATATGCCGCGATACCTATTATTGTAATCGTTTTAATTCTGTCAGAGGTAGCCTTAGAAACGAATGGAAATTAGTTAACAGTTTACTTAATAAATCTTCTTCTGCAAAAAAAACTGTCTTCTTTGCGTATCAGAAACTGTACAGTCTCTGACAAACTCCAACTCGCTGAAGCATTTAATGATTATTTCACAAATATAGCCAGCAGTCTACAACCTTCTCCAGTAAATTCAAATTGTGCACTATGCCTGTGTGCTGAACCATTTCAAAGCAATAGTTTTGTTTATAAACCCGTAACATCTATTGAAATGTTAAAAGCGATTCGCAGTTTAAAGAATACTAGCTCTAGTGGCGGAGATGGTATCTCTAGTCTGATTCAAAAAAAAATTGCGTGATTTGTAGCGGATGTCTTAACAGATATCTTCAATGGTTGCGTATTCCCAGGGGTCTTTCCTGAAGCACTCAAATGCGCTGATGTTATACCATTGTTCAAAAAAGGTTCTACCGAAGAATTGTGTAACTACAGGCCCATTTCTCTCCTCCCTGTGTTAAGCAAGATTTTCGAAAAACTAATAAAAGACAGATTAGTAAGTTTTTTAAACTTTAACAATTATTTTAGCCCTAAACAGTTTGGCTTTCGGAATGGGAAATCTACTGAAGATGCTCTACTACATTTGTGTGCCCAAACAATGTCCAATCTTGATGATAAAAAGTGTACTGCTGGATTGTTCATTGATATTACCAAAGCCTTTCATATGGTAAACCACAATATTTTGGTGAAAATTCTGGAAAAAGCTGGATTTCGCGGTTTTATGCTTGATTGGTTTAAGGCTTACCTTCTAAATAGATCACAAAGAGTGAAAATAGATGAGATAAGGAGCGAAATTAAAGTTTTTAACCTGGGTGTACCCCAAGACTCCGTCTTGGGTCCAATTTTATTTCTTATCTATATTAATTCACTCTTTGCACTTAACTTTAAAGGCTCACCAACTGCTTTCGCGGATGACATAGGTTTTTCATATGGTCAAAATTGTCCTTTGGATCTCGTTGCTGACATAAATTGGGATTTGAACTCATTAAGAAACTGGTTTGCGAATCACAAGTTGGTAATTAGCTCCAAAACAAAAATAATATTTTTCGGTTTGTCATCGATACACAATTTAGAAGCGAATGTTTACTTTCATGCACCTGAGTGTCAAAATACAAATTGTCCAATTGTAATTGTACCCATAGATCTACTTCTCCCACTTTTTGTAGTACTCTTAATTGTAGTGAAAACTGTTTTTTAATCGAGAAAGTGGATGAATTTAAATATCTAGGGCTTATCATCGACTCCAATATGAGTTTTTCAAATCACACTGAAGCTTTGAGGAAGTATTTCTGTTTCACTCTTAGGCAGATAAAATCTGCGTAGCGTATGTTCTACGACGCTTTTAAAGAAAATTTACTATGGTATCTTTCACTCTTAGCTGCAATATGAAATTAATTGTTGGGGAGGTACTCATCTTAACAAAATACAACATCTATTAGTTTTACAAAAACATATTTTAAAAATTTTATGCCGTAAACCTGTCAGATATCCTAGTTTTCCTCTGTTCTAGGGCCTGAAAATCCTTCCTGTTCGTCATTTGTATTGTTTTAAAGTATTGAAGTCATTCTATATGAAATCTGATAATCGAAATTTTCGGTTAATTTCAAATTACAATTTACGTGAAAACTTTGCGTACATGGTATCTGTTCCTTTTGCTCGTACTACTGCATACCGTAATTTTTATTCTGTTTCGTCATTTCGCCTATTTGATAAACTTCCGCAGCCGATCAGGGCAATTTCAACACCTGGAATGTTCTTAAGAACAGTCAAAAGTTGGCTTTTCAACTTCTATTACACTAGTTTAGAATCAATTACTTTCGGCATTCTGGTTTAACTCTCGTTGATGTTTTCTTTCTTTTCTTTGATTTTTATTTGTGAATTTATTTGATTTTTCTCTCCATTTTGTAATTTTACTTTTTTATTAATTTAATTTTTTAATTATGAATTACCATAATTTGTTTTTATTTGGCCACCCCATCTTAATCTTAAACTTAATTGAAATTCATTAACTCATTGAAGTGGCATTCAAAACTATTTTATTACTTTAGTAAGCAAAATACAGAATGTCCCAACTTTTTCATATAATTTACATATGTACCTTAAACTTAAAATACTATTTTGTGAATTCGATTTGAATAATACTTTGTAATACTATATGAAAAATAAATAAAATATTAAATAAAATAATAAATAAATAAATATAAAAGACATTATAGATGCAAGTACATGCGACCCTCGTTCTGTTTGTTTCTCGGAAACATCACATAAACGATCATCACAGGCTACCAGGGTGTGCTGTTGTGAAACTAATATCTGGCAATACTCGCTGTACGTAGTTCCGTGTTTAGAAAAAACAATAATTTTGTTTGCAATAGGAAATGCTCAACTGGAGCACTCAAACGGAACTTGTCCATTTTACTACAAGTGAGCAAAATCCTGATGAACCCATTTCATTGGAATTTTCTATCCGGACCAGCACCAGCACTCACCACATCAGCACTGAAGATCTGCCATCTGATACGAAGGAAGGCAGAATAATCGCAGAGGAATTGTAACCAGCACCGTTGCGTCAAGCGTCGCAAACTATGGTGGCACCTAAGCGTAGCACATTAAAGTACTTAGTAAAGGTGAAATAGCTTTTCAAGGCGTTTATAAGTTGTCTGCAGCATTTTGTGCTGAGAGACAGCAAGTTTGCCGCTGCTTTCCGGGAGCATCCTTTTAGACAACCTCCATCCTGAGGAATCATACTACATATAATTGTGTTCATAAGAAACTCTATCGTCAATGACAGCCGTAACCGAGGACACAGGAAGACCCAACGCAGGCCTTGCCCAGAAATCTCAACGGAGACCTCATTGCCCAAAATTCCAATATGACCTAAGCCGCAGATAAGAGAATTTAGCTTTGTGACCGACTTCAAAGAACTATTCACTATTCAGGCACTATTTTGGAAGTGGTTAAATGGTTGAGTAAGACCTTAAGCGCAGCCTGACTATCGCTAGAAACGCAAATAATTCTACCCTTCCACATCTTTCTTACAATATAATGTATGGTTACTAGGATTGCATAAGTTTCAGCTTGGAAAGCAGGCACATATTTGTCTAACAACAGGTAAAACCGAAGGCTGTCATTTTCCATGAAGTCATCAGCATCAGACCCTTGACTGGTTTCGGAGGCACCCGTGAAAATTTGACTAAATTCAATTCCTGGCCTAGACTCGGCTGAAGCCAGTTCTGAACACAGCGAAAATTTACTCTGATTTTACATTACATACACTCAAAATACTACTTTTCTTGAAAATTTTAATATTTTCTTCACTTGCACCATTTATAGGAACGGCAGCATATCAAAGTCATCTTCTACTTGGTACTATCAACATGCAATGCAGAAGATATAGGAGGAACTGTATACCCATTTTCTTTAAATAGGCACTCGGCACAGTGACTTGGTCCATTTTCGATCCATGCAAGTATACTAATAGCACGAAGTGGTGGTATTTGATTCCGATTCTTCCTTCTTGAAGGTGATAATCTAGTATAGTCAAACAGTCTGTATTCATTCTTTTACAATTGTTTCGAAAATTTCGGATCCAGTTGTACAAATTAATATAGGTTCCTATGTGCTAGGATGAATAGATAAGCAGCTCTTTCTATTTTGGTTAGCAAAGTGTGAGCCAGACCAAGAATTCTTACGCTAATATGATTCTGACTGCTGCATTTATGATGATGGTTCACAGACACGCAGTCCTATTGTATGCATAGAGTGTAGTCGTTATTGTTCTCTTCATTTTTTCTACTTTTAGCTTACAGTTGGAGAACTAAGCCTCTGGGCGATAAAACCGGATAATTCTAACTACATATGACCATTTTGTCAGTATTATCCAAGGTCATGGAGAGCATTGTCAGTTGCCATTTTATGAGATTCCTCAACCTAAGGCATCTCTTCAATGACCGCCAGTATGATTCTCTGCAGCACCGTTCCACAGAATACCTTAAGGTATACCTGTCTCAAAAGCGGAAGCAAAGCATGCATCATCATAGTGAATGCCGAGTTGTCGTTTCAGATTTCTCAAAGCTTTTGAAAGAGATTTGCATCATACTCTTTTCACAAGTCTCAAGCTTATGGTGTTGATAACATTTTCTCAGCATGGATTGAAATTTTGTTTAAGTAATCAATCAATACAAGTTGTGTTCAGCAACAACCATGCAGATATATCAGTGATCAGTCTAATTGCAACCAAATTCTGATGAAATCTATAGTTACGTCCCGCTTATCCGTGCGTCAGAAGCCCCGTCTTCGCGAATCTGCAGATGCTAGTAAAAATACTCATTCCGTCACTCATTATATTTCATAGCAAATACAGTCGGACTATATTCCTGTTCTGGGTGTCAAGTCAGTTATGTCTCCTTAATACCACACTTCTTTTCTTTTCAAGAAATAGTTAAAAACCTTCATAAACCTTTGAGAGCCATTAGCTAGCCCATTGCAACCACACAAAATAAGTTCAACTAATCAGAAGATTACTTTTTTTTTTTTAAATTATAATACACAAGCTTGATACCTATTAAAACTTCTGGTGAAACTGTTGTTGCATTTTAAACACGATTTCCGAAACCAATTTTTTCAGACTTTTAATTTACCTGCATGAAATATTTGAACTTGTTTCAAGAGAAATGCTGAAAGAGTGTACGTATTCCCCAGAAAGCGAACCTCAGCACGTACAATGTCTTTTTTCTAAGAATATATCCATATGACGAAAAATTATGCAATATTCAACCTCCTTATGATGTTTTAATAATACGCACACATCTAGGAAAGTATACATGTATGTGTAATGCCACATTTCTCAAACCTTTAGCTTAAGTTGCTAAAGTACTTCTTTTCAATTCCCATTCTCCAAAGTGGTATCTCAACTTCAAAAATGTTCAATTCCGCTGAATTCTTTTTTTTTTTTTCAATTTTCACACCAAACAAAGGATCACGAACACATGTTACCACTCCCAGAGTATATTATCCATGTTTCCATCACCAACTACAGCGGCAACGACAGCCTTGGAAACAATCCCAGACACTGCTTCTGTTCTGAACTGATTTCCGCCACTTGCCTGTCCTGCCCGCCAATGCCGCAAATTTGGTTAAAAATTCATCCGCTGCACGTTATCTGACTGCCGATAGTCGTTCTAGTAGCACTTACCAACATTAAATGTACAGACCCGGCCCGGGTTGAATAGTTTTCAATTAAAGCCAACACTTTGCCCAAAAATTTTGTAACTTTTGCCAGAGAAACAAATTTGAAAACCCCGCCCGCAAATTGAATGAAAGGTTGTTCACTTGGCTGCCATTTAATTTACATAGTAAATTAGTTGGCCCAGATAGTTTCGTAAAGAATATGCGAGGGAGGAGGTAACCAGGCAGCAACCAACCTGTGAACAAAGGTTGTTTGTTTCCCCAGGACGGTTGTTAAGCGATAGCCCACGTAGCTGCCATCAGCCAATGGATGATGATGGGTATTTCATGTGGCTATACCCCACTGCCTTGGCTGATGATGACATCAGGGATAAGTGTTGCCCTCAAAAGGAAAAGTCCCCAAATTTTCTTTGTCGAAGGGTCACAATGGCAACGAGTAATAAAACGGCTTGCGCGCTCCCCACCCTTGCAATCATCATCATCCCATCGTCCTCGGTCGTGTGCAAGCGAAATATTTTTATTTCTCTGACAAAAAGTAAGATTCCTACTCCAAGGATAAGCCCCTACTCTCTAAAGGAATTACTTTTAATAACATTATATACTTCTTTATCTATGGTCTAGTGTAACATTCAATCTGGTTATGGAGTACGTTTTTATTTCTCCCCTAAGTAAACGGGGGCTGGAAAAATATATCGCGGATGTTCGCATTCAATCCAACTGAGTAGCTACATATCCTTATCCCAAGGGTCAAGCTTTGCTACTCGCTTTCAGCTTTACTAAGGGGGAGAGATGAGTGGCTGAAAGAATGTACGGTTTGGAGAACAATGAAAAGGACGAACACAAGATAACATTTCAAAGAATTTTCTTTCCTGTTCGAATGTAGAGCGTTTTCATTTTTCTTCTTTTTTTTTTTCTGTAACGAAACGAGCAAAGAAAATATCCTTGCAACGAGATAGGAATCGTTATTTTTCATTTCGATCATTTTTTCATCTTTTTAGTGCTCCAAGTATATTTGTAAAGGATTTCATTCATTTTGCTACGTTGCCCTCTGAAAGCTGAAGAAGGATGATGTGCCCCTTTTTGGGAGGTGGAAGCAAAAAATGAATGCACATGGACTATGGGGTCAGTTGGAATGGTCGTGGTGATGGTGATGGTGGTAGATGAGAAATGATGTCCCCCTCAGTTTGAAATATGAGTCCAGTTTTCAGGATTTTATCTTCGTACAGCAGATCAAGCATATGTATGCCAAATTAACTTTTTGATGATTGGACATAGGAAGACACTCAGGGACTAACTGTGATTGGTTTGCTGGTAACCTGAGAGGAAATTTGTTATTAGTTGGCCCAATAATATGTTACCCAAATTCGCCCTATTTGATGAGTAAGTGAATAAATTAGTGGAGATGCTCAGAACGGATTCTTATTGGCATTCGAAGCGCTGCTGCTCGAAAACTAAAAAAACGAACATATCAATCATGAATTGGCAAAATTATTTCGGATTTCTAAATTATTAACTCCATATACCCCACTATCAAAACCACCATCCGATGGTTTTAAAATCTTTGCAGGCTTGCAGGTAGTTCTGTCCAAGTTGGTATTATATATTATAATATTATTTTTGGGGTTCGTAATAGGTAGATAGGGAAAGTGGAGGTTCAGAAAGAACGCAACTAGTGCTTAAGATGCGCGGTTTTGTTACCACAAACTCGTACATACCAGTTTGTCTGAGAGTGTCATTGGTTCTGAAAGGATGATGAATTTAAAACCAGCCTGCGGAGTTCAGAAAAAGAATTCGTTACCTAACCCTCTTGTCAGCTATCTCTTTCAGACCCTCGAAGAAGGGGTTTATCAAGAGCATGTTGTCCTCGCTAGGAACATCTGCAAAGGAAGTGGCATTGAGATTATTTCTCATTGATATCTTTGCAGCTTCTACAAAAAGTAAGGTGGCGGATACAAAGCTTGGCCGCATGGTCTCCAACTGGCTAGTGGCCTGCAAATATAGCTCAAAGTATGCAGGTGCGAATACTTCTCTACTTGCGAAAAGTTAGGCCCTAGCACCAAATATTCATTCAAGGCTATGTTTATGTGAATTTTTTATTTATTTTTTGTATGTGAGATCATTCTATGATACATACATATGTGCATACATTTTTATTGGCAGCTAATCCTTTATGAGGGCCAGCATCCTACTCGACCCTCCACTATTTACTGCAATTCATAAAGAGGAATTCTAAGACGGCTTCAGAAGAGATGTCGGACTTGATCCAACCATTTATTTCTAAGCCTACCGAGGGGTCGGTTACCTGATTGCATGACAATCATGACACATCTTGGAAGCCGGAAGCATACGCACTACGCGACCAAACCATCAAAGCATAGATCGTTTCGTCCGAAGAAGAAGCTGCTCAAAATTAAGCACCTTGGGTACTCTACTGTTGCGCACTCGATACCTACGAGTTATTCCAGCAACACCGCGAAGGAACATCATTTCAGAAGCTGAAATCCGCGATCTTATTCTTTCGGTTACTACTCAAATTCTAGTGATCATAGGTGAGTATTGGAACCGATAATTTATCTTTTGTACATCGTCCAACATTGCGAACCGTATGTGAGCTCTAGACGCACAACTGTGGTTTAGAGCCTTCCTTTCAACTTAGGAGGCATTTTCCAGTCACAGAAGATAGCGGAGTTTCTCGCTACTTCATCCACCCTACGCTTACGCGATTATTGATATCGTCATCACAGGTTGCTTTGCTATTGATTATAGATCCCAGATGTTTGAACTTTTTGCACTTGGGAAGCATTGTCCCATTCAAATAAATGTCCGAAATAGGCCTGAGTGGATCAGAGAATAGGCAGCACAAGTACTTTGTCTTTTTTGAACTAATGCGATACCCATTTCCCTCCAAAACGTTCACCTACACATCAAGTGCTCGTTGCAGGGATGTAGGATCCTCACTTATGATTGCTCCATCGTCAGCAAACGATCTGGGCAGACGCACTTAGACAGGAGAAGTACAGAAAGCAAATTGCCGCAGTACAAAGGCGAGGAGCTCTCCGAGTTGCAAGCTTCTATCGCACAGTGTCGGAACCAGCCGTCCTCGTAGTTGCGGGTGTGAGCCCCATCGACCTCCTAGCGACAGAGAGGAAGTACGCCCACGACAAGAAGGCGGAAGTAGGGGCTCAACTGGCAGTCGCTGAAGCGAAGGAGCTTACCAAGCAGGCTTGGCAGAGAAGGTGGAGCGCTGAAACGAGGGGGAGGTGGACAGCGAGGCTGATTACAGACGTCACGGCTTGGACAGAGCGGGAACACGGCGAAGTGAACTACTTTGTCACTCAATTCCTAACCGGACATGGGTATTTCAACCGATACCTCCACAAAATGGGTAAAGTAGAGAGCGCAGCCTGCCAATACGGAGACTCAGCGGAAGACGACGCTTTCCACACCTTTTTCGCCTGTAGCAGATGGACAGAGCAGAGGAGTAGACTGGAGTCGGAAATAGCCGATTTTTCCCCGGAAAATGCTATAAGCAAGATGATCTCGAGTACCGACACGTGGAATAGAATATCTTCCTTTATCGAGACGGTACTTAGATCCAAAAAGAGAGAGAAAGACGCCAACATTCCCTCACAAATTACATAAAGTAGATAAAAGCAGCCTTACCGGCAAGAATGTATAAACCCGCACCAGGAGCTGAATATGAAAAAGCCGGTCCCCAGAGGGGAAAGAAAACGACACCACTCTGAAGTAATGCGATAAGCGGTTCCGGAGTGGATGATGTCAAGTAGAAAGAAGGGGTTAAAGGTGGTTTTTTAGTGAGTAGTGAGTCTCACACTACTAGAAACAGAGCGGGACTGTTTCCCGTGCGCATTAGCGTTTTTCCACTACCCCTTAGGCAAAAAAAAAAAAATCGTCAGCAAAGAATAATTGATGTACCTTGGGGTCCGTCACTTTACCTTCAAGCAGATAATCAAGGACTGTAATAAAGAGTAAAGGACTTAAGACGCTTCCCTGGTGCACCCCGACTTTGATTGGGAACTCTTCGGTTACTTCAGCGGGGCGTCTTATTCTTGTCTTTGCTCCTTTCTACATGTCCATGATCATCTGTACATAGGTTTCTGGAACCCCTCGATGTCTTAGTGCCACCAATATCAGATCTCCTGGTTGTCTGTCGAATGCCTTTTTATAGTCAACCAATACAATATGCAAATCCTTTAAGAAATCACCATGTTTTTCCATTATGATCCTTATACTTTGGATTGCATCTGTGGTTGATTTACCGAGACAAACTCGCAGTGATCATCAGGTAATGTACCTGTATATATGAATGCAAATAATATGTCTCTTGAATTCCAGAAACAACTAACCACCACCTGCTCTCTTACCCCTTATCCTTCATAAACGTATACATATTGTACATACATATATCCAAAAATTTCTTAAAACCCCGATTTTCTGCAATCCGACGCAACAACATCCCATTTCTTTTAATTAATTTTTAAAAACTCTCATTTCGCTTTCAATTAAAATTTCACATTAATTTCTATTTAATCAAAATGCGGTACGAAACCTTCCAGCAAAAGAACCGCACTTAATGCCGCAAACGTGGCTTCATTAAAACGACTTCAAAACTCTCACACACAACTGCTGCTCCTTCGTCTTCATCTTCGTTTTCATTTTACGTCCCTTATTGCGTGCATCAAACATTCTTATTTCGCAAATCAAAGAATAATTGCCTCAGAAATGACAAAAACAACAACAACAGCGACAAGAGGAAGCAATTTATATCTCATACGCTTCAACAAAATTGCCACTGATTGCCGCTTGTAATGGAAAAACTTACACCGCCACCGCCGCGCCGCCATCATGCGTCGTCGTCATCCTCAACAGCATCGGTGCCACGTCGAATGCAAAACATGCTGAGCAGCATCAACATACAAATCATTCTGGTAAAATGGGTCCATGTATGCGTCGTCCTCTGGTACAACCAAACGCCTCCCTCAGGATAATAATGACGAATGTATCTTATTTCGCTCGCCGTGTAAAAGTTGTGGGTCTGCGTTTGGTGTTCACAATGTTCACGCAGGGCTGCTATTTGAATTTGTTGCCGCACACACCCTATTTTGCTCAAGGACCCATTCATGCGGCATACTTCGTTACATGCCAACTGCAAGTAACACACAAAACACGCCAAAGAAGTGTAATCAAAATCAAGTCTCAGCATTAAATACGCGCCAGCAGCCTTCTTAATATCCTTGCATAACTCGCATCCCTGTTTAGCCAGCCATCCCAACAACAGAGGAGCGTCGGAACTGCCAACCACCCGGGATTGTCGGTTGTTTATTTAACGATACAACGATTGCCGCAATATGCGCGCCTCCTCCGCTTCGGAGGCTCCCTCTATAGTGTTGCAAACGTACCATTGGTAATGTTTATTATCCCGGATTAAGTTAAGTAGGAAAATAATAAATAAGCGGTTCATTAAAAAAGGTTCAATTAGAATTTCTAGCAAATGGCTTAAATCACTAGGAGACGATCGTCATCGAGCTTGTTTGTGTGTAGGCGTCTCCATTCGGCTGTGAGGCCAAGCGAGTGTGAAGGATTTACAATGTGCGCGAGGAGGACTAAGCCCCCCACAATCGATAAATAAGTTCAAAAACTCTGTGTAAAGTGAATTCGAGGAAGAGAATGAATATACATAAATAGAACTGATACGAAAGTGTGGGTTTTAACGTTGTAAAACTTTATGAATGTGAGTATAAATATTTACGATCTGAGAGTAATTTTAATTTTATCGATATTTTACTATGAAATGGTAAAATCTGCAAATACTGCGAAAATCCCGTCAGATAATAATAATAAGTACTCGTTCACAAGAAGTAGGGCGACCGTAAAACATCCACGAAAACTACCATATGTACATATCTATTGCATGTAAATTCATTATATACAGTGAATGGCAGTGGGGAAAGAGGATTTTGTGAATACAAATTTCGAAGAAGAGAACTAGAAGTGAGTCTGTGAATTTGATCACTGCTAGTCATCACTGTGTTCTTCTCACTAAAGAGAGACCAATTATGTTTGAATGCCGATTTCCAGCGCATACTGCAAATTATTCTACGCTGATTGCGCGACAATACACTGCAGGCCAAAAGTTTGAGCCCACCCCAAGCGCGTGAAGGAAAAACAAGATCTAACATCGGAAAAACCCCTTTAGTGGAATAATAATAATGTAAGACGACCGAGAAACATATATGAAACCAAAAAAAGATGAAAAATATTTTCATTTTGCTCTTAACATAAAGGAATTTATTAGAAAGAAGAAGAAATGACTTGACCCGAATTTTCATCGAAAAATTCAACTTTACATTTTATTACTTTTTTCTACAATTCTTAGCATTCTATCTATCAGTTTTTGAATTGTTACCTGTGGTATATTGCTCCAGCAATCCAATAGTACATTCCACGATGCATATTCTGATGATGGGCATTGATCCCGGTACCTTCTATCTAGTTCCTCCCACAATAGTTCTACAGGGTGGGCCCACTACAAGTTTCTTTTTAAAAATGCAATCAAATAAACAAAATGAAATTTTTTCCATGTATTATGGCTTTGTTAGTAAGAGCAAACATTCCCATTAATTATGGAATACAACCTCGTTCAAGTGGCTGCCTCGGCTGGCCTCGCAGTAGCGCATTCTATCACTCCAATTTTCCAAGACCTTGTTGATGGTTTCGGGCTGTAGCTCACGGATTGCTTGGATGATATATTTCCTTAAGTGCTTGAATCGTTTCCGGATTGTTGGCATAACATCGGTCCTTCACGGTTCCCCACAAAAAAAAGTCCAAAGGGGTCAAATCGCAGCTCCGAGGCGACCAATTGACATCGCCAAGACGGCTGATAACACGATTTGGGTATTTGGTTCGCAAAAGACCGATTGTGGCATGGACTGTGTGGCATGGCGTACCATCCTGCATGAACCAGAGGTCATCCAAATCCATGTCTTCAATTTCAGTAAAAAAAAAGTCGTTAACATGGCTCTGTAACGCCCACCGTTGACCGAAACGTTGTTCCCAGCCTCACTTTCGAAGAAAAATTTTCCAATGATGCCACCACTCCACAATCCCCACCAAACTGTCAATCTCTGTGGATGCATTGGCTTCTCGACAATAACGTGCGGGTTTTCCGAGCCCCAGATGCGGCAATTTTGTTTGTTAACGTAGCCGCCGAGATGAAAATGTGCCTCGTCAGAAAAGATGATTTTTCGCCCAAAATTGTTGTCCAATTCAAGCTGCTCTAAGGCCCAAACTGCGAAGCGATAACGAAGCGGATGGTCATGCGCTTTCAATTGCTGAATCAATTGGACCTTGTTAGCGAATAATCCCAGATCTTTGTGCAGAATTCTCCTCAGGCTAGGGCGTGAAATATTGAACTGTTGAGATCGATGACGAGTTGATGTTCGTGAATTGAGTCTCACACTCTCGGCTACAGCAGCCACATTCTCGTCTGTGCGCACCATACGACGACGGGGACCATGAGCGTTTTCCACTAGCATACCAGTCTCACGAACTTTTTGCACAAAGTTGCGTACAGCAGGCGCGGTGGGTGCTTCATTTCGACCAAAACTTCTTTTCAAAAAACGCACTGTTTGGGCTACACAGCACTCACTTTAGAAATAAGTTTTCAATATTTCCCAATATTGTTCAAGCGTAAAGCGACTCATTTCGTTCCGCGGAGGTATGATACTGACTTTCTGTTAAGATTTCGAGTGGGAAACAGCTGTCGGTGTCAAAATAACCTATGGTTTAAAAAGAAATCACTAGATGGCCCACCCTTTATAGGGTTTAAACCTGGTGATTACCATATCATATCATAATTTGTAAGATTTTTTCATCTTTCCTCTATTTCAGGCATTCCTGACAAAGTTTTGACGTGCGTTTTGGGTCGTTGGCCTATTGAAATACGAATCCTTCACCAGTTAATCTTAGTTATTGTTTTGTATGTCTCCTTATTCATTTTTTCAATCACTCGAGCCAGATCTCCCACTCCACCTAAATAGAAGCATCCCCAGACCATAACAGAACTGCCTCCATGCTTGACGGTAGAAACCATAAAGTCTGGTAGCATCTTTTGTTCAGCGCTGCGTCGAACGAAAACTCTCCTTTTTGTGCAAAAATCTCGAACTTGGATTCATCGCTCCATAAAACTCTGTTGAAATCTTCTTCCATTTGTTTGGTCCATTCTAACCTTTTCTGCTTGTTTTGTGGTAGCAGCATGGGTTTTCGAAAAGCAACTCGCCCAAATAGTCTAGCGTGTCTTAGTCTTCATTTGACCATAGTCATGGACAGCGGTACTTTCGTGTTTCATTTATTTCGATCCTCGTGTTTAGTTGTAGCTCTAGGCCATCCTTAAGACTTCCGGTTTGAGCGTGTCGTTCAATGGTACGTCGAACGCGGCCCTTTGATACGTTCAACTGCGAAGCAACTTCCCGCTGTGTTTTCCCTTCTTTAGGAAGGGTAATGATTGCAGATCGTTTCACGATTGTAGTTTCCGTGACTTTTCCCATTTTGAACAAGTTGCGTACTGAAGACGTGAAGAAGAAGACTTCCAAGTGTGGCTTTTATGTAAGACCCTTGAAATCCAGGTGGACAAATTTTAGGATTTAAAAAGCCGTTTGATGTAAGGAGTTATAAACAAGTGCTGAATGGACAACCAAAAGTCATAAAATTTAATAATTAGGAAAAACCTAAACACTTTTGCAAACAAAACGCGTACTGTTAAAAAACATGATTGTAAAATCCGACTTTTATTATCTGAATGTGTTGTCTATTGTTCAGGCAGAAAATTTAGGTAAAAAAACCCAATGTAACTCATAGAATTTAATCTCCATCCATGAATGAAGTCAGTTGTCTAGGTAGGGCTCAAGCTTTTGGCCTGCAGTGTATGAATCACACACTCTGTTTATCACACTGATTGTTGGACTATAACTTTAATTCCTTCATGGTACGTATCGGCCAAATCACGGGGCACAGTTGTGATTGTAATTGCCCTAGGGTGTAACTGCTCAGTTAGCCAGAGCTCAAGGGCTAAGTTGTGATTGTTTACATATCTCTTTTATTTTTGTATATGTTCCCGGTAATGTGTAAAATAACTAGGTAATCTGCAGATTACCTGATCTCCTCAGTTAAACTACGAAATCTTACATTTGTTTTGTACTTTATCTAGGTAATCTGCAGAAATCTTTCTTAACAGATACTAAATTGGGATGTTGCGCATAATTGTTTTAAAATGTTAGTTTTAGTGCCCAATTTGTTAAATTCATCGTTTAAGAACCACAGCCGAAATTGAACGGGTATTTGTTTTTGCTCTGTCTATTTCTGGCATTTTAATCCTTCCTTAACTCTTTCTGAGAATCATTACTCTAGAAGTGGGGTGAGAGACGACACAAAACAGAATGTTCGCACTTTATCGATTAAAATAAATAAAGAAATAAATATTTGGCGCAACAGCTCCTTAAGTGCCAGGGCCTAGCTTCTCGCAACCACTCATGTTGTGTGCGTTATATTTTTCACACAAATGGAAGGGACCTACAGTTTAGTGCCGTATCCGAACGGCGATTTGAGAAGCTTTTTCGTGACAACAATACTCTAGTGAAAAAATTCTTTGGTGTTTTCTGAGATTCGAACTCGGAACCTCACGCGTAATGATCCGACACACTAACCACTTACGCCACGGCGCCCACGATTGGTTAGCCATTAGAGTGTAAATTTTCTAGGTCATATGATAAAAATAGTAGATTAGTAATCTGCTGAGTATCTAGTTAAACTGCACATTATCGGCTTTCGCACATTTCCGGTAACATATATACCTATATAGATACATATGTGCTCGTATGATTCTAGAGAAAAAACTGTTCAAAAATTTTATTTTTGTTTTTTGTTTCTTTTTTTTGTGCGTTTATATATATATCTATCTGGGGTTTGGGACGTCGTCGTGCTAAATTCCATATTCCAGAATTCTTGGGATATTGTTATGTCTGGCATACTCGTATGGATACAATTTTCATGTGGATTCTCCGTAGAACTGCGCGACAATTTAAAGCAACCTTTGAATTGAACGCGCATGATTTCGGAGTCGCTTGACTGTTCGTGAAAATACCAACATCAATGACAGATATTGCGTTTTTGACACCACCACCCACATCATTCCGATTTTAAAATTCTCCCTATAATCAGCAGCGAGCATATAGTGGCAACATTTTTGCACTCATTATAAGCAGAAATAGTTGTTCGGAAGTTTCGATAAAATTTTAATTTGATATTTAGAATATAAAGTGTGCTTGATCTATGATCAATAATTGGCCAGTCTGTTAGATAAATCAAGAAAGATTATAAAGGAACGGCAGTATTAGCGCATTTCTGTTTGCTGAATAAGAAAATTTACGTGTTGAAATATGAATTTTCCCAGCTGAAAATTTGGTCAAATACGGACGAAACAAACCGGGTGTGTCTGTGTCGCAGGCAAGAACAAATGACGTGAATATGATGTAAAATGAACAATAAAAAAATATTGTTAAATTATTGTTAAACAAATTATTGTTTCATTACAAGTCTATTGTGATGTGAAAAGTTGGATACAAAAGGCATGAATATTACATCGAAATTTCTGGAAAACTTTAAACCAATACAAGTAGAGTCGTCATCGTCGCATCGTAAGGATGAGATCACTACCGCGATTGAAGCACTTAAAACCAACAAGACTGTAGAACTTGTCGGTATTCCCCTAAAGTCTTACGAGCAGTGCCAACAACATCCGCTGAGATTCTGGTTTCACATATAGAGAGAGTTTTGGAAGCTGACAGCTTTCCTGACGACTAAAAAAAGGAAATGATCGTCAAGCTTCCTAAAAAAGGAAATTAAATGAAGTGCGAAAACTGGAGGGATATCTGCGTGCTGCCTGCTGCGGCTAAGATAATAGCTAAAATCATCCTGGAGCGAATCAACCAACATCTCTAAGACACACTCGATGCCGAACAAGTAGGTTTCCGCTCTGGATCCTCCTGTGTCGACCACATCAATACCCTGCGGATTATCATCGAACAGTTCATTGAATATCGACCAACATTTCACCTGATGTTCATCGATTTTGAAAATGTGTTCGATAGTATCAACGGGGAGTTTATCTGGCGTGCTGTATGCAGAAGAGGTATTTTTTTTTATTTATTCCCGGAAAATGAAGGCTCCAAGTGTTACGTTCTGCACAGAGGGACGTTGTCTGAGGAATTTGAGATCCAAAGTGGTGTAAGACAAGACTGTATTCTTTCACCGATACTAATCATATTGGTGTTTAGCGATGTGCTTTGTCGAAGTGATGAGGAATTCAATAGACTCTTACATGCCAACTGAAACATGTTGACTATGCTGACTAAGTATGCTTACTCTCTCACAGAATTATCGACCTCTACCAAATGACAGCAGGTGTGGAGAATGAGGCAAGCGTCGTCGGGCTGAAAATGATTACCGCAAAAGCTAAAATTATCAGCATGGGAACAAGATCATCTGGATAAATATGCATTGCTGGACAACCAGCAAAGAGAGTAGAGGATTTCCAGTATCTTGGTGGAACCGATTGTGGAACCAAACTGGATACAGTCAACAGGATCGCGAAAGCAAAGTTCGTGTTTGGGATGTTCTCCAAAATATAGCGAAGCAATGCAATCAGTTTGAACGGTTGGGTGTCAAATCGCCCAAAATGCAAAAAACCAAAAAAATGTCAAATGTCCATGTCTTCAATTTCAGTAAAAAAAAAGTCGTTAACATGGCTCTGTAACGCCCACCGTTGACCGAAACGTTGTTCCCAGCCTCACTTTCGAAGAAAAATTTTCCAATGATGCCACCACTCCACAATCCGCACCAAACTGTCAATCTCTGTGGATGCATTGGCTTCTCGACAATAACGTGCGGGTTTTCCGAGCCCCAGATGCGGCAATTTTGTTTGTTAACGTAGCCGCCGAGATGAAAATGTGCCTCGTCAGGCTAGGGCGTGAAATATTGAGCTGTTGAGATCGATGACGAGTTGATGTTCGTGAATTGAGTCTCACACTCTCGGCTACAGCAGCCACATTCTCGTCTGTGCGCACCATACGACGACGGGGACCATGAGCGTTTTCCACTAGCATACCAGTCTCACGAACTTTTTGCACAAAGTTGCGTACAGCAGGCGCGGTGGGTGCTTCATTTCGACCAAAACTTCTTTTCAAAAAACGCACTGTTTGGGCTACACAGCACTCACTTTAGAAATAAGTTTTCAATATTTCCCAATATTGTTCAAGCGTAAAGCGACTCATTTCGTTCCGCGGAGGTATGATACTGACTTTCTGTTAAGATTTCGAGTGGGAAACAGCTGTCGGTGTCAAAATAACCTATGGTTTAAAAAGAAATCACTAGATGGCCCACCCTTTATAGGGTTTAAACCTGGTGATTACCATATCATATCATAATTTGTAAGATTTTTTCATCTTTCCTCTATTTCAGGCATTCCTGACAAAGTTTTGACGTGCGTTTTGGGTCGTTGGCCTATTGAAATACGAATCCTTCACCAGTTAATCTTAGTTATTGTTTTGTATGTCTCCTTATTCATTTTTTCAATCACTCGAGCCAGATCTCCCACTCCACCTAAATAGAAGCATCCCCAGACCATAACAGAACTGCCTCCATGCTTGACGGTAGAAACCATAAAGTCTGGTAGCATCTTTTGTTCAGCGCTGCGTCGAACGAAAACTCTCCTTTTTGTGCAAAAATCTCGAACTTGGATTCATCGCTCCATAAAACTCTGTTGAAATCTTCTTCCATTTGTTTGGTCCATTCTAACCTTTTCTGCTTGTTTTGTGGTAGCAGCATGGGTTTTCGAAAAGCAACTCGCCCAAATAGTCTAGCGTGTCTTAGTCTTCATTTGACCATAGTCATGGACAGCGGTACTTTCGTGTTTCATTTATTTCGATCCTCGTGTTTAGTTGTAGCTCTAGGCCATCCTTAAGACTTCCGGTTTGAGCGTGTCGTTCAATGGTACGTCGAACGCGGCCCTTTGATACGTTCAACTGCGAAGCAACTTCCCGCTGTGTTTTCCCTTCTTTAGGAAGGGTAATGATTGCAGATCGTTTCACGATTGTAGTTTCCGTGACTTTTCCCATTTTGAACAAGTTGCGTACTGAAGACGTGAAGAAGAAGACTTCCAAGTGTGGCTTTTATGTAAGACCCTTGAAATCCAGGTGGACAAATTTTAGGATTTAAAAAGCCGTTTGATGTAAGGAGTTATAAACAAGTGCTGAATGGACAACCAAAAGTCATAAAATTTAATAATTAGGAAAAACCTAAACACTTTTGCAAACAAAACGCGTACTGTTAAAAAACATGATTGTAAAATCCGACTTTTATTATCTGAATGTGTTGTCTATTGTTCAGGCAGAAAATTTAGGTAAAAAAACCCAATGTAACTCATAGAATTTAATCTCCATCCATGAATGAAGTCAGTTGTCTAGGTAGGGCTCAAGCTTTTGGCCTGCAGTGTATGAATCACACACTCTGTTTATCACACTGATTGTTGGACTATAACTTTAATTCCTTCATGGTACGTATCGGCCAAATCACGGGGCACAGTTGTGATTGTAATTGCCCTAGGGTGTAACTGCTCAGTTAGCCAGAGCTCAAGGGCTAAGTTGTGATTGTTTACATATCTCTTTTATTTTTGTATATGTTCCCGGTAATGTGTAAAATAACTAGGTAATCTGCAGATTACCTGATCTCCTCAGTTAAACTACGAAATCTTACATTTGTTTTGTACTTTATCTAGGTAATCTGCAGAAATCTTTCTTAACAGATACTAAATTGGGATGTTGCGCATAATTGTTTTAAAATGTTAGTTTTAGTGCCCAATTTGTTAAATTCATCGTTTAAGAACCACAGCCGAAATTGAACGGGTATTTGTTTTTGCTCTGTCTATTTCTGGCATTTTAATCCTTCCTTAACTCTTTCTGAGAATCATTACTCTAGAAGTGGGGTGAGAGACGACACAAAACAGAATGTTCGCACTTTATCGATTAAAATAAATAAAGAAATAAATATTTGGCGCAACAGCTCCTTAAGTGCCAGGGCCTAGCTTCTCGCAACCACTCATGTTGTGTGCGTTATATTTTTCACACAAATGGAAGGGACCTACAGTTTAGTGCCGTATCCGAACGGCGATTTGAGAAGCTTTTTCGTGACAACAATACTCTAGTGAAAAAATTCTTTGGTGTTTTCTGAGATTCGAACTCGGAACCTCACGCGTAATGATCCGACACACTAACCACTTACGCCACGGCGCCCACGATTGGTTAGCCATTAGAGTGTAAATTTTCTAGGTCATATGATAAAAATAGTAGATTAGTAATCTGCTGAGTATCTAGTTAAACTGCACATTATCGGCTTTCGCACATTTCCGGTAACATATATACCTATATAGATACATATGTGCTCGTATGATTCTAGAGAAAAAACTGTTCAAAAATTTTATTTTTGTTTTTTGTTTCTTTTTTTTGTGCGTTTGATTGCTTACGTGTTGTCTTTGTCTTTATATCTATCTGGGGTTTGGGACGTCGTCGTGCTAAATTCCATATTCCAGAATTCTTGGGATATTGTTATGTCTGGCATACTCGTATGGATACAATTTTCATGTGGATTCTCCGTAGAACTGCGCGACAATTTAAAGCAACCTTTGAATTGAACGCGCATGATTTCGGAGTCGCTTGACTGTTCGTGAAAATACCAACATCAATGACAGATATTGCGTTTTTGACACCACCACCCACGTCATTCCGATTTTAAATTTCTCCCTATAATCAGCAGCGAGCATATAGTGGCAACATTTTTGCACTCATTATAAGCAGAAATAGTTGTTCGGAAGTTTCGATAAAATTTTAATTTGATATTTAGAATATAAAGTGTGCTTGATCTATGATCAATAATTGGCCAGTCTGTTAGATAAATCAAGAAAGATTATAAAGGAACGGCAGTATTAGCGCATTTCTGTTTGCTGAATAAGAAAATTTACGTGTTGAAATATGAATTTTCCCAGCTGAAAATTTGGTCAAATACGGACGAAACAAACCGGGTGTGTCTGTGTCGCAGGCAAGAACAAATGACGTGAATATGATGTAAAATGAACAATAAAAAAATATTGTTAAATTATTGTTAAACAAATTATTGTTTCATTACAAGTCTATTGTGATGTGAAAAGTTGGATACAAAAGGCATGAATATTACATCGAAATTTCTGGAAAACTTTAAACCAATACAAGTAGAGTCGTCATCGTCGCATCGTAAGGATGAGATCACTACCGCGATTGAAGCACTTAAAACCAACAAGACTGTAGAACTTGTCGGTATTCCCCTAAAGTCTTACGAGCAGTGCCAACAACATCCGCTGAGATTCTGGTTTCACATATAGAGAGAGTTTTGGAAGCTGACAGCTTTCCTGACGACTAAAAAAAGGAAATGATCGTCAAGCTTCCTAAAAAAGGAAATTAAATGAAGTGCGAAAACTGGAGGGATATCTGCGTGCTGCCTGCTGCGGCTAAGATAATAGCTAAAATCATCCTGGAGCGAATCAACCAACATCTCTAAGACACACTCGATGCCGAACAAGTAGGTTTCCGCTCTGGATCCTCCTGTGTCGACCACATCAATACCCTGCGGATTATCATCGAACAGTTCATTGAATATCGACCAACATTTCACCTGATGTTCATCGATTTTGAAAATGTGTTCGATAGTATCAACGGGGAGTTTATCTGGCGTGCTGTATGCAGAAGAGGTATTTTTTTTTATTTATTCCCGGAAAATGAAGGCTCCAAGTGTTACGTTCTGCACAGAGGGACGTTGTCTGAGGAATTTGAGATCCAAAGTGGTGTAAGACAAGACTGTATTCTTTCACCGATACTAATCATATTGGTGTTTAGCGATGTGCTTCGTGCAGCTTTGTCGAAGTGATGAGGAATTCAATAGACTCTTACATGCCAACTGAAACATGTTGACTATGCTGACTAAGTATGCTTACTCTCTCACAGAATTATCGACCTCTACCAAATGACAGCAGGTGTGGAGAATGAGGCAAGCGTCGTCGGGCTGAAAATGATTACCGCAAAAGCTAAAATTATCAGCATGGGAACAAGATCATCTGGATAAATATGCATTGCTGGACAACCAGCAAAGAGAGTAGAGGATTTCCAGTATCTTGGTGGAACCGATTGTGGAACCAAACTGGATACAGTCAACAGGATCGCGAAAGCAAAGTTCGTGTTTGGGATGTTCTCCAAAATATAGCGAAGCAATGCAATCAGTTTGAACGGTTGGGTGTCAAATCGCCCAAAATGCAAAAAACCAAAAAAATGTCAAATGTCCATGTCTTCAATTTCAGTAAAAAAAAAGTCGTTAACATGGCTCTGTAACGCCCACCGTTGACCGAAACGTTGTTCCCAGCCTCACTTTCGAAGAAAAATTTTCCAATGATGCCACCACTCCACAATCCGCACCAAACTGTCAATCTCTGTGGATGCATTGGCTTCTCGACAATAACGTGCGGGTTTTCCGAGCCCCAGATGCGGCAATTTTGTTTGTTAACGTAGCCGCCGAGATGAAAATGTACCTCGTCAGGCTAGGGCGTGAAATATTGAGCTGTTGAGATCGATGACGAGTTGATGTTCGTGAATTGAGTCTCACACTCTCGGCTACAGCAGCCACATTCTCGTCTGTGCGCACCATACGACGACGGGGACCATGAGCGTTTTCCACTAGCATACCAGTCTCACGAACTTTTTGCACAAAGTTGCGTACAGCAGGCGCGGTGGGTGCTTCATTTCGACCAAAACTTCTTTTCAAAAAACGCACTGTTTGGGCTACACAGCACTCACTTTAGAAATAAGTTTTCAATATTTCCCAATATTGTTCAAGCGTAAAGCGACTCATTTCGTTCCGCGGAGGTATGATACTGACTTTCTGTTAAGATTTCGAGTGGGAAACAGCTGTCGGTGTCAAAATAACCTATGGTTTAAAAAGAAATCACTAGATGGCCCACCCTTTATAGGGTTTAAACCTGGTGATTACCATATCATATCATAATTTGTAAGATTTTTTCATCTTTCCTCTATTTCAGGCATTCCTGACAAAGTTTTGACGTGCGTTTTGGGTCGTTGGCCTATTGAAATACGAATCCTTCACCAGTTAATCTTAGTTATTGTTTTGTATGTCTCCTTATTCATTTTTTCAATCACTCGAGCCAGATCTCCCACTCCACCTAAATAGAAGCATCCCCAGACCATAACAGAACTGCCTCCATGCTTGACGGTAGAAACCATAAAGTCTGGTAGCATCTTTTGTTCAGCGCTGCGTCGAACGAAAACTCTCCTTTTTGTGCAAAAATCTCGAACTTGGATTCATCGCTCCATAAAACTCTGTTGAAATCTTCTTCCATTTGTTTGGTCCATTCTAACCTTTTCTGCTTGTTTTGTGGTAGCAGCATGGGTTTTCGAAAAGCAACTCGCCCAAATAGTCTAGCGTGTCTTAGTCTTCATTTGACCATAGTCATGGACAGCGGTACTTTCGTGTTTCATTTATTTCGATCCTCGTGTTTAGTTGTAGCTCTAGGCCATCCTTAAGACTTCCGGTTTGAGCGTGTCGTTCAATGGTACGTCGAACGCGGCCCTTTGATACGTTCAACTGCGAAGCAACTTCCCGCTGTGTTTTCCCTTCTTTAGGAAGGGTAATGATTGCAGATCGTTTCACGATTGTAGTTTCCGTGACTTTTCCCATTTTGAACAAGTTGCGTACTGAAGACGTGAAGAAGAAGACTTCCAAGTGTGGCTTTTATGTAAGACCCTTGAAATCCAGGTGGACAAATTTTAGGATTTAAAAAGCCGTTTGATGTAAGGAGTTATAAACAAGTGCTGAATGGACAACCAAAAGTCATAAAATTTAATAATTAGGAAAAACCTAAACACTTTTGCAAACAAAACGCGTACTGTTAAAAAACATGATTGTAAAATCCGACTTTTATTATCTGAATGTGTTGTCTATTGTTCAGGCAGAAAATTTAGGTAAAAAAACCCAATGTAACTCATAGAATTTAATCTCCATCCATGAATGAAGTCAGTTGTCTAGGTAGGGCTCAAGCTTTTGGCCTGCAGTGTATGAATCACACACTCTGTTTATCACACTGATTGTTGGACTATAACTTTAATTCCTTCATGGTACGTATCGGCCAAATCACGGGGCACAGTTGTGATTGTAATTGCCCTAGGGTGTAACTGCTCAGTTAGCCAGAGCTCAAGGGCTAAGTTGTGATTGTTTACATATCTCTTTTATTTTTGTATATGTTCCCGGTAATGTGTAAAATAACTAGGTAATCTGCAGATTACCTGATCTCCTCAGTTAAACTACGAAATCTTACATTTGTTTTGTACTTTATCTAGGTAATCTGCAGAAATCTTTCTTAACAGATACTAAATTGGGATGTTGCGCATAATTGTTTTAAAATGTTAGTTTTAGTGCCCAATTTGTTAAATTCATCGTTTAAGAACCACAGCCGAAATTGAACGGGTATTTGTTTTTGCTCTGTCTATTTCTGGCATTTTAATCCTTCCTTAACTCTTTCTGAGAATCATTACTCTAGAAGTGGGGTGAGAGACGACACAAAACAGAATGTTCGCACTTTATCGATTAAAATAAATAAAGAAATAAATATTTGGCGCAACAGCTCCTTAAGTGCCAGGGCCTAGCTTCTCGCAACCACTCATGTTGTGTGCGTTATATTTTTCACACAAATGGAAGGGACCTACAGTTTAGTGCCGTATCCGAACGGCGATTTGAGAAGCTTTTTCGTGACAACAATACTCTAGTGAAAAAATTCTTTGGTGTTTTCTGAGATTCGAACTCGGAACCTCACGCGTAATGATCCGACACACTAACCACTTACGCCACGGCGCCCACGATTGGTTAGCCATTAGAGTGTAAATTTTCTAGGTCATATGATAAAAATAGTAGATTAGTAATCTGCTGAGTATCTAGTTAAACTGCACATTATCGGCTTTCGCACATTTCCGGTAACATATATACCTATATAGATACATATGTGCTCGTATGATTCTAGAGAAAAAACTGTTCAAAAATTTTATTTTTGTTTTTTGTTTCTTTTTTTTGTGCGTTTGATTGCTTACGTGTTGTCTTTGTCTTTATATCTATCTGGGGTTTGGGACGTCGTCGTGCTAAATTCCATATTCCAGAATTCTTGGGATATTGTTATGTCTGGCATACTCGTATGGATACAATTTTCATGTGGATTCTCCGTAGAACTGCGCGACAATTTAAAGCAACCTTTGAATTGAACGCGCATGATTTCGGAGTCGCTTGACTGTTCGTGAAAATACCAACATCAATGACAGATATTGCGTTTTTGACACCACCACCCACGTCATTCCGATTTTAAATTTCTCCCTATAATCAGCAGCGAGCATATAGTGGCAACATTTTTGCACTCATTATAAGCAGAAATAGTTGTTCGGAAGTTTCGATAAAATTTTAATTTGATATTTAGAATATAAAGTGTGCTTGATCTATGATCAATAATTGGCCAGTCTGTTAGATAAATCAAGAAAGATTATAAAGGAACGGCAGTATTAGCGCATTTCTGTTTGCTGAATAAGAAAATTTACGTGTTGAAATATGAATTTTCCCAGCTGAAAATTTGGTCAAATACGGACGAAACAAACCGGGTGTGTCTGTGTCGCAGGCAAGAACAAATGACGTGAATATGATGTAAAATGAACAATAAAAAAATATTGTTAAATTATTGTTAAACAAATTATTGTTTCATTACAAGTCTATTGTGATGTGAAAAGTTGGATACAAAAGGCATGAATATTACATCGAAATTTCTGGAAAACTTTAAACCAATACAAGTAGAGTCGTCATCGTCGCATCGTAAGGATGAGATCACTACCGCGATTGAAGCACTTAAAACCAACAAGACTGTAGAACTTGTCGGTATTCCCCTAAAGTCTTACGAGCAGTGCCAACAACATCCGCTGAGATTCTGGTTTCACATATAGAGAGAGTTTTGGAAGCTGACAGCTTTCCTGACGACTAAAAAAAGGAAATGATCGTCAAGCTTCCTAAAAAAGGAAATTAAATGAAGTGCGAAAACTGGAGGGATATCTGCGTGCTGCCTGCTGCGGCTAAGATAATAGCTAAAATCATCCTGGAGCGAATCAACCAACATCTCTAAGACACACTCGATGCCGAACAAGTAGGTTTCCGCTCTGGATCCTCCTGTGTCGACCACATCAATACCCTGCGGATTATCATCGAACAGTTCATTGAATATCGACCAACATTTCACCTGATGTTCATCGATTTTGAAAATGTGTTCGATAGTATCAACGGGGAGTTTATCTGGCGTGCTGTATGCAGAAGAGGTATTTTTTTTTTATTTATTCCCGGAAAATGAAGGCTCCAAGTGTTACGTTCTGCACAGAGGGACGTTGTCTGAGGAATTTGAGATCCAAAGTGGTGTAAGACAAGACTGTATTCTTTCACCGATACTAATCATATTGGTGTTTAGCGATGTGCTTCGTGCAGCTTTGTCGAAGTGATGAGGAATTCAATAGACTCTTACATGCCAACTGAAACATGTTGACTATGCTGACTAAGTATGCTTACTCTCTCACAGAATTATCGACCTCTACCAAATGACAGCAGGTGTGGAGAATGAGGCAAGCGTCGTCGGGCTGAAAATGATTACCGCAAAAGCTAAAATTATCAGCATGGGAACAAGATCATCTGGATAAATATGCATTGCTGGACAACCAGCAAAGAGAGTAGAGGATTTCCAGTATCTTGGTGGAACCGATTGTGGAACCAAACTGGATACAGTCAACAGGATCGCGAAAGCAAAGTTCGTGTTTGGGATGTTCTCCAAAATATAGCGAAGCAATGCAATCAGTTTGAACGGTTGGGTGTCAAATCGCCCAAAATGCAAAAAACCAAAAAAATGTCAAATGTCCATGTCTTCAATTTCAGTAAAAAAAAAGTCGTTAACATGGCTCTGTAACGCCCACCGTTGACCGAAACGTTGTTCCCAGCCTCACTTTCGAAGAAAAATTTTCCAATGATGCCACCACTCCACAATCCGCACCAAACTGTCAATCTCTGTGGATGCATTGGCTTCTCGACAATAACGTGCGGGTTTTCCGAGCCCCAGATGCGGCAATTTTGTTTGTTAACGTAGCCGCCGAGATGAAAATGTGCCTCGTCAGGCTAGGGCGTGAAATATTGAGCTGTTGAGATCGATGACGAGTTGATGTTCGTGAATTGAGTCTCACACTCTCGGCTACAGCAGCCACATTCTCGTCTGTGCGCACCATACGACGACGGGGACCATGAGCGTTTTCCACTAGCATACCAGTCTCACGAACTTTTTGCACAAAGTTGCGTACAGCAGGCGCGGTGGGTGCTTCATTTCGACCAAAACTTCTTTTCAAAAAACGCACTGTTTGGGCTACACAGCACTCACTTTAGAAATAAGTTTTCAATATTTCCCAATATTGTTCAAGCGTAAAGCGACTCATTTCGTTCCGCGGAGGTATGATACTGACTTTCTGTTAAGATTTCGAGTGGGAAACAGCTGTCGGTGTCAAAATAACCTATGGTTTAAAAAGAAATCACTAGATGGCCCACCCTTTATAGGGTTTAAACCTGGTGATTACCATATCATATCATAATTTGTAAGATTTTTTCATCTTTCCTCTATTTCAGGCATTCCTGACAAAGTTTTGACGTGCGTTTTGGGTCGTTGGCCTATTGAAATACGAATCCTTCACCAGTTAATCTTAGTTATTGTTTTGTATGTCTCCTTATTCATTTTTTCAATCACTCGAGCCAGATCTCCCACTCCACCTAAATAGAAGCATCCCCAGACCATAACAGAACTGCCTCCATGCTTGACGGTAGAAACCATAAAGTCTGGTAGCATCTTTTGTTCAGCGCTGCGTCGAACGAAAACTCTCCTTTTTGTGCAAAAATCTCGAACTTGGATTCATCGCTCCATAAAACTCTGTTGAAATCTTCTTCCATTTGTTTGGTCCATTCTAACCTTTTCTGCTTGTTTTGTGGTAGCAGCATGGGTTTTCGAAAAGCAACTCGCCCAAATAGTCTAGCGTGTCTTAGTCTTCATTTGACCATAGTCATGGACAGCGGTACTTTCGTGTTTCATTTATTTCGATCCTCGTGTTTAGTTGTAGCTCTAGGCCATCCTTAAGACTTCCGGTTTGAGCGTGTCGTTCAATGGTACGTCGAACGCGGCCCTTTGATACGTTCAACTGCGAAGCAACTTCCCGCTGTGTTTTCCCTTCTTTAGGAAGGGTAATGATTGCAGATCGTTTCACGATTGTAGTTTCCGTGACTTTTCCCATTTTGAACAAGTTGCGTACTGAAGACGTGAAGAAGAAGACTTCCAAGTGTGGCTTTTATGTAAGACCCTTGAAATCCAGGTGGACAAATTTTAGGATTTAAAAAGCCGTTTGATGTAAGGAGTTATAAACAAGTGCTGAATGGACAACCAAAAGTCATAAAATTTAATAATTAGGAAAAACCTAAACACTTTTGCAAACAAAACGCGTACTGTTAAAAAACATGATTGTAAAATCCGACTTTTATTATCTGAATGTGTTGTCTATTGTTCAGGCAGAAAATTTAGGTAAAAAAACCCAATGTAACTCATAGAATTTAATCTCCATCCATGAATGAAGTCAGTTGTCTAGGTAGGGCTCAAGCTTTTGGCCTGCAGTGTATGAATCACACACTCTGTTTATCACACTGATTGTTGGACTATAACTTTAATTCCTTCATGGTACGTATCGGCCAAATCACGGGGCACAGTTGTGATTGTAATTGCCCTAGGGTGTAACTGCTCAGTTAGCCAGAGCTCAAGGGCTAAGTTGTGATTGTTTACATATCTCTTTTATTTTTGTATATGTTCCCGGTAATGTGTAAAATAACTAGGTAATCTGCAGATTACCTGATCTCCTCAGTTAAACTACGAAATCTTACATTTGTTTTGTACTTTATCTAGGTAATCTGCAGAAATCTTTCTTAACAGATACTAAATTGGGATGTTGCGCATAATTGTTTTAAATTCATCGTTTAAGAACCACAGCCGAAATTGAACGGGTATTTGTTTTTGCTCTGTCTATTTCTGGCATTTTAATCCTTCCTTAACTCTTTCTGAGAATCATTACTCTAGAAGTGGGGTGAGAGACGACACAAAACAGAATGTTCGCACTTTATCGATTAAAATAAATAAAGAAATAAATATTTGGCGCAACAGCTCCTTAAGTGCCAGGGCCTAGCTTCTCGCAACCACTCATGTTGTGTGCGTTATATTTTTCACACAAATGGAAGGGACCTACAGTTTAGTGCCGTATCCGAACGGCGATTTGAGAAGCTTTTTCGTGACAACAATACTCTAGTGAAAAAATTCTTTGGTGTTTTCTGAGATTCGAACTCGGAACCTCACGCGTAATGATCCGACACACTAACCACTTACGCCACGGCGCCCACGATTGGTTAGCCATTAGAGTGTAAATTTTCTAGGTCATATGATAAAAATAGTAGATTAGTAATCTGCTGAGTATCTAGTTAAACTGCACATTATCGGCTTTCGCACATTTCCGGTAACATATATACCTATATAGATACATATGTGCTCGTATGATTCTAGAGAAAAAACTGTTCAAAAATTTTATTTTTGTTTTTTGTTTCTTTTTTTTGTGCGTTTGATTGCTTACGTGTTGTCTTTGTCTTTATATCTATCTGGGGTTTGGGACGTCGTCGTGCTAAATTCCATATTCCAGAATTCTTGGGATATTGTTATGTCTGGCATACTCGTATGGATACAATTTTCATGTGGATTCTCCGTAGAACTGCGCGACAATTTAAAGCAACCTTTGAATTGAACGCGCATGATTTCGGAGTCGCTTGACTGTTCGTGAAAATACCAACATCAATGACAGATATTGCGTTTTTGACACCACCACCCACGTCATTCCGATTTTAAATTTCTCCCTATAATCAGCAGCGAGCATATAGTGGCAACATTTTTGCACTCATTATAAGCAGAAATAGTTGTTCGGAAGTTTCGATAAAATTTTAATTTGATATTTAGAATATAAAGTGTGCTTGATCTATGATCAATAATTGGCCAGTCTGTTAGATAAATCAAGAAAGATTATAAAGGAACGGCAGTATTAGCGCATTTCTGTTTGCTGAATAAGAAAATTTACGTGTTGAAATATGAATTTTCCCAGCTGAAAATTTGGTCAAATACGGACGAAACAAACTGGGTGTGTCTGTGTCGCAGGCAAGAACAAATGACGTGAATATGATGTAAAATGAACAATAAAAAAATATTGTTAAATTATTGTTAAACAAATTATTGTTTCATTACAAGTCTATTGTGATGTGAAAAGTTGGATACAAAAGGCATGAATATTACATCGAAATTTCTGGAAAACTTTAAACCAATACAAGTAGAGTCGTCATCGTCGCATCGTAAGGATGAGATCACTACCGCGATTGAAGCACTTAAAACCAACAAGACTGTAGAACTTGTCGGTATTCCCCTAAAGTCTTACGAGCAGTGCCAACAACATCCGCTGAGATTCTGGTTTCACATATAGAGAGAGTTTTGGAAGCTGACAGCTTTCCTGACGACTAAAAAAAGGAAATGATCGTCAAGCTTCCTAAAAAAGGAAATTAAATGAAGTGCGAAAACTGGAGGGATATCTGCGTGCTGCCTGCTGCGGCTAAGATAATAGCTAAAATCATCCTGGAGCGAATCAACCAACATCTCTAAGACACACTCGATGCCGAACAAGTAGGTTTCCGCTCTGGATCCTCCTGTGTCGACCACATCAATACCCTGCGGATTATCATCGAACAGTTCATTGAATATCGACCAACATTTCACCTGATGTTCATCGATTTTGAAAATGTGTTCGATAGTATCAACGGGGAGTTTATCTGGCGTGCTGTATGCAGAAGAGGTATTTTTTTTTATTTATTCCCGGAAAATGAAGGCTCCAAGTGTTACGTTCTGCACAGAGGGACGTTGTCTGAGGAATTTGAGATCCAAAGTGGTGTAAGACAAGACTGTATTCTTTCACCGATACTAATCATATTGGTGTTTAGCGATGTGCTTCGTGCAGCTTTGTCGAAGTGATGAGGAATTCAATAGACTCTTACATGCCAACTGAAACATGTTGACTATGCTGACTAAGTATGCTTACTCTCTCACAGAATTATCGACCTCTACCAAATGACAGCAGGTGTGGAGAATGAGGCAAGCGTCGTCGGGCTGAAAATGATTACCGCAAAAGCTAAAATTATCAGCATGGGAACAAGATCATCTGGATAAATATGCATTGCTGGACAACCAGCAAAGAGAGTAGAGGATTTCCAGTATCTTGGTGGAACCGATTGTGGAACCAAACTGGATACAGTCAACAGGATCGCGAAAGCAAAGTTCGTGTTTGGGATGTTCTCCAAAATATAGCGAAGCAATGCAATCAGTTTGAACGGTTGGGTGTCAAATCGCCCAAAATGCAAAAAACCAAAAAAATGTCAAATGTCCATGTCTTCAATTTCAGTAAAAAAAAAGTCGTTAACATGGCTCTGTAACGCCCACCGTTGACCGAAACGTTGTTCCCAGCCTCACTTTCGAAGAAAAATTTTCCAATGATGCCACCACTCCACAATCCGCACCAAACTGTCAATCTCTGTGGATGCATTGGCTTCTCGACAATAACGTGCGGGTTTTCCGAGCCCCAGATGCGGCAATTTTGTTTGTTAACGTAGCCGCCGAGATGAAAATGTGCCTCGTCAGGCTAGGGCGTGAAATATTGAGCTGTTGAGATCGATGACGAGTTGATGTTCGTGAATTGAGTCTCACACTCTCGGCTACAGCAGCCACATTCTCGTCTGTGCGCACCATACGACGACGGGGACCATGAGCGTTTTCCACTAGCATACCAGTCTCACGAACTTTTTGCACAAAGTTGCGTACAGCAGGCGCGGTGGGTGCTTCATTTCGACCAAAACTTCTTTTCAAAAAACGCACTGTTTGGGCTACACAGCACTCACTTTAGAAATAAGTTTTCAATATTTCCCAATATTGTTCAAGCGTAAAGCGACTCATTTCGTTCCGCGGAGGTATGATACTGACTTTCTGTTAAGATTTCGAGTGGGAAACAGCTGTCGGTGTCAAAATAACCTATGGTTTAAAAAGAAATCACTAGATGGCCCACCCTTTATAGGGTTTAAACCTGGTGATTACCATATCATATCATAATTTGTAAGATTTTTTCATCTTTCCTCTATTTCAGGCATTCCTGACAAAGTTTTGACGTGCGTTTTGGGTCGTTGGCCTATTGAAATACGAATCCTTCACCAGTTAATCTTAGTTATTGTTTTGTATGTCTCCTTATTCATTTTTTCAATCACTCGAGCCAGATCTCCCACTCCACCTAAATAGAAGCATCCCCAGACCATAACAGAACTGCCTCCATGCTTGACGGTAGAAACCATAAAGTCTGGTAGCATCTTTTGTTCAGCGCTGCGTCGAACGAAAACTCTCCTTTTTGTGCAAAAATCTCGAACTTGGATTCATCGCTCCATAAAACTCTGTTGAAATCTTCTTCCATTTGTTTGGTCCATTCTAACCTTTTCTGCTTGTTTTGTGGTAGCAGCATGGGTTTTCGAAAAGCAACTCGCCCAAATAGTCTAGCGTGTCTTAGTCTTCATTTGACCATAGTCATGGACAGCGGTACTTTCGTGTTTCATTTATTTCGATCCTCGTGTTTAGTTGTAGCTCTAGGCCATCCTTAAGACTTCCGGTTTGAGCGTGTCGTTCAATGGTACGTCGAACGCGGCCCTTTGATACGTTCAACTGCGAAGCAACTTCCCGCTGTGTTTTCCCTTCTTTAGGAAGGGTAATGATTGCAGATCGTTTCACGATTGTAGTTTCCGTGACTTTTCCCATTTTGAACAAGTTGCGTACTGAAGACGTGAAGAAGAAGACTTCCAAGTGTGGCTTTTATGTAAGACCCTTGAAATCCAGGTGGACAAATTTTAGGATTTAAAAAGCCGTTTGATGTAAGGAGTTATAAACAAGTGCTGAATGGACAACCAAAAGTCATAAAATTTAATAATTAGGAAAAACCTAAACACTTTTGCAAACAAAACGCGTACTGTTAAAAAACATGATTGTAAAATCCGACTTTTATTATCTGAATGTGTTGTCTATTGTTCAGGCAGAAAATTTAGGTAAAAAAACCCAATGTAACTCATAGAATTTAATCTCCATCCATGAATGAAGTCAGTTGTCTAGGTAGGGCTCAAGCTTTTGGCCTGCAGTGTATGAATCACACACTCTGTTTATCACACTGATTGTTGGACTATAACTTTAATTCCTTCATGGTACGTATCGGCCAAATCACGGGGCACAGTTGTGATTGTAATTGCCCTAGGGTGTAACTGCTCAGTTAGCCAGAGCTCAAGGGCTAAGTTGTGATTGTTTACATATCTCTTTTATTTTTGTATATGTTCCCGGTAATGTGTAAAATAACTAGGTAATCTGCAGATTACCTGATCTCCTCAGTTAAACTACGAAATCTTACATTTGTTTTGTACTTTATCTAGGTAATCTGCAGAAATCTTTCTTAACAGATACTAAATTGGGATGTTGCGCATAATTGTTTTAAATTCATCGTTTAAGAACCACAGCCGAAATTGAACGGGTATTTGTTTTTGCTCTGTCTATTTCTGGCATTTTAATCCTTCCTTAACTCTTTCTGAGAATCATTACTCTAGAAGTGGGGTGAGAGACGACACAAAACAGAATGTTCGCACTTTATCGATTAAAATAAATAAAGAAATAAATATTTGGCGCAACAGCTCCTTAAGTGCCAGGGCCTAGCTTCTCGCAACCACTCATGTTGTGTGCGTTATATTTTTCACACAAATGGAAGGGACCTACAGTTTAGTGCCGTATCCGAACGGCGATTTGAGAAGCTTTTTCGTGACAACAATACTCTAGTGAAAAAATTCTTTGGTGTTTTCTGAGATTCGAACTCGGAACCTCACGCGTAATGATCCGACACACTAACCACTTACGCCACGGCGCCCACGATTGGTTAGCCATTAGAGTGTAAATTTTCTAGGTCATATGATAAAAATAGTAGATTAGTAATCTGCTGAGTATCTAGTTAAACTGCACATTATCGGCTTTCGCACATTTCCGGTAACATATATACCTATATAGATACATATGTGCTCGTATGATTCTAGAGAAAAAACTGTTCAAAAATTTTATTTTTGTTTTTTGTTTCTTTTTTTTGTGCGTTTGATTGCTTACGTGTTGTCTTTGTCTTTATATCTATCTGGGGTTTGGGACGTCGTCGTGCTAAATTCCATATTCCAGAATTCTTGGGATATTGTTATGTCTGGCATACTCGTATGGATACAATTTTCATGTGGATTCTCCGTAGAACTGCGCGACAATTTAAAGCAACCTTTGAATTGAACGCGCATGATTTCGGAGTCGCTTGACTGTTCGTGAAAATACCAACATCAATGACAGATATTGCGTTTTTGACACCACCACCCACGTCATTCCGATTTTAAATTTCTCCCTATAATCAGCAGCGAGCATATAGTGGCAACATTTTTGCACTCATTATAAGCAGAAATAGTTGTTCGGAAGTTTCGATAAAATTTTAATTTGATATTTAGAATATAAAGTGTGCTTGATCTATGATCAATAATTGGCCAGTCTGTTAGATAAATCAAGAAAGATTATAAAGGAACGGCAGTATTAGCGCATTTCTGTTTGCTGAATAAGAAAATTTACGTGTTGAAATATGAATTTTCCCAGCTGAAAATTTGGTCAAATACGGACGAAACAAACTGGGTGTGTCTGTGTCGCAGGCAAGAACAAATGACGTGAATATGATGTAAAATGAACAATAAAAAAATATTGTTAAATTATTGTTAAACAAATTATTGTTTCATTACAAGTCTATTGTGATGTGAAAAGTTGGATACAAAAGGCATGAATATTACATCGAAATTTCTGGAAAACTTTAAACCAATACAAGTAGAGTCGTCATCGTCGCATCGTAAGGATGAGATCACTACCGCGATTGAAGCACTTAAAACCAACAAGACTGTAGAACTTGTCGGTATTCCCCTAAAGTCTTACGAGCAGTGCCAACAACATCCGCTGAGATTCTGGTTTCACATATAGAGAGAGTTTTGGAAGCTGACAGCTTTCCTGACGACTAAAAAAAGGAAATGATCGTCAAGCTTCCTAAAAAAGGAAATTAAATGAAGTGCGAAAACTGGAGGGATATCTGCGTGCTGCCTGCTGCGGCTAAGATAATAGCTAAAATCATCCTGGAGCGAATCAACCAACATCTCTAAGACACACTCGATGCCGAACAAGTAGGTTTCCGCTCTGGATCCTCCTGTGTCGACCACATCAATACCCTGCGGATTATCATCGAACAGTTCATTGAATATCGACCAACATTTCACCTGATGTTCATCGATTTTGAAAATGTGTTCGATAGTATCAACGGGGAGTTTATCTGGCGTGCTGTATGCAGAAGAGGTATTTTTTTTTATTTATTCCCGGAAAATGAAGGCTCCAAGTGTTACGTTCTGCACAGAGGGACGTTGTCTGAGGAATTTGAGATCCAAAGTGGTGTAAGACAAGACTGTATTCTTTCACCGATACTAATCATATTGGTGTTTAGCGATGTGCTTCGTGCAGCTTTGTCGAAGTGATGAGGAATTCAATAGACTCTTACATGCCAACTGAAACATGTTGACTATGCTGACTAAGTATGCTTACTCTCTCACAGAATTATCGACCTCTACCAAATGACAGCAGGTGTGGAGAATGAGGCAAGCGTCGTCGGGCTGAAAATGATTACCGCAAAAGCTAAAATTATCAGCATGGGAACAAGATCATCTGGATAAATATGCATTGCTGGACAACCAGCAAAGAGAGTAGAGGATTTCCAGTATCTTGGTGGAACCGATTGTGGAACCAAACTGGATACAGTCAACAGGATCGCGAAAGCAAAGTTCGTGTTTGGGATGTTCTCCAAAATATAGCGAAGCAATGCAATCAGTTTGAACGGTTGGGTGTCAAATCGCCCAAAATGCAAAAAACCAAAAAAATGTCAAATCACCCAAAAAAAAAGGTTGGGCAATTTAACATTTTTATTTTTTTGGCGATTTGACATGATGTCAAAACACTAAAAAAAGTGATTTTGGACGATTTTGTATTTCGGCTATTTTAAGACGGATCTGTGTCATATCTTACTTACTTACTTAGGTGGCGCTACAGTTCGGGGTGAACCTGGGCCTCAACCAACAAGCCTCTCCATTTAGCTCGGTCTTTAGCTAATTGCCTCCAGTTGCGCACTCCAAGTTGGTCGAGGTCCCCTTGAACTTGTGCGCGCCACCTACGGCGATGATTCCCTCTACTGCGTCGTCCCTCGGGGTTAGATTCGAAGACTCTGCGGGCCGGAGCGTTGGTGTCTATTCGCTCTACAAGTCCTAGCCATCTCAGACATCCAATACCCATTTTTTTGACTAGGTCGATGTCGCTGTACAGCTCGTATAGTTCGTGATTGAATCTTCTCCTCCAAAATCCGTCAACGCAAACGGGACCGAAAATCTTACGAAGAATTTTTCTCTCGAAGCGACCAAGGATATCTTCATCCTCTTTTAATAAAGTCCATGTTTCAGCGCCGCAAAGCAGGACTGGGATGATCAAGGTTTTATATAGAGTCTCCTTAGTTGTTCGAGATAGGGCTTTACTGTTGAATTGCCTTATAAGCCCAAAAAAACAGAGATTGGCAAGAGTTATTCTTCGATTGATTTCTGCACTGATTTTGTTTGTAGAATCTGTGTCATATCGCCCAACACCAAATCGCGCAAATCTGGAAAATGTCACATCGCCCAACATTTTTGGGCGATTTAACACTATGACAGATCGACCAAGACATGAAATTCCAAATCACCCAAAGCTGAAATGGGCGATTTGCAATTTGAAAATACCAACACATAGGAAGGTCAAAAAAAGAAGACCATAGACCAAATTGAAAAAGGTTGGAAACATTTTTTTTCCGCAATTTTGGGCGCAGGGATGTTAATCCCAGGGGTATAAGTTCAACCGCATCGGGACGTAAGTCCCAACATAAAATGTTGGGTCTTATGTCCCACCAACAAAATAATGGAAACATTTCAAGGATTGCATGGCGCAACGCGACGCGAAACGGTAACCGCGCCGCATCGCCCCGCGTCGGGCCGTCGTTCGCATGTGGAAGCAACGTGAAAGCAATGTGGCCGCTAATGTATTGTAATTGTTACAATTGGTTTTAAATGCAGTCTTAAACCCAATTTAACGAAAATGTCAATTCGCCCAAAATCTGTTATATTTTTGGCCGATTTGCCATTTTTCTGCATTTTTTTCGCTTTTTGGGCGATTTGGTTTTAGGCGATTTTACACCCCACCGTTTGAACACTCAGCTAAAACTATTCTGCTCCAACGGTGAATCCGTGCAAGAACAGTCGAGAAGGAGGTACGGCAGTTGGGGAAAAGTTGGGGGGAGCTGAAACACATTGCCAGAAACCGTTCACGATGGCGCGTAGACGTAGTAGAGGCTCTAGGACTCACAAGTTGATACAAGATGTAAGTATAGCAATCAGACGAATGTATCTGAAAAATGTTTTTTCAGATCCAAATAAAAAAATAAAATAAAAAATTACTTATAAAAGTAATATGTATTTTAAGTATTTAAACGATTGAGATTAAATCCAGGAACTTATGGGATACTTTATTGGTTTAAGGATATGAATATTAATCTAACAGATCAAAAATCAAAGCAAACGTGACCCATTCTATTCGAGCGTTAAGAATGGCTTTACCACAGTAACGATCAAAAGCGAATGAAATGCCCTAGATTACATTCCGTTTGACCTCATATGCACAGGTTGGTTCTGCACAATAAGTCAGACCTAAGGCCGAATTGTGCTTTGGTTTACATTTGACATGAAATGCCCAAATTATTCCGTCTATATCGCATCGAAGTCCTGAAGCGTCCTTACACTTCAGGACTTTATCTGAGTCCGCGAACAATAATAATCAAGAGTTATGTCAATAGCCAAGGCAGTGCTAGTTAGCACAGCGAGAAAAATTCGATAACGCAGGATACTCAAGTTGCCTCAACTAGATACGCGGAACCGGTCGTGATTACAATGATGATGTTCCAAATACAAATAAAATGCTCCAAAGCCAACGTAATATTGTTCACAACAAGAAGAGAGCTCCACTTAGTCAAATGGCTAACATAAGGCGATTTCGTTATCGTGTTTCTCATATTCCAAAAACAATCTAACCAGGAATCATTCAAGATCAAAACTCAAGCAGCGATTGGCTTCAACTCATCAAGATTTATTTTCTATTCTAATTATCGTACTGAATATGACAGAATAATTTTAAATATGCATCCATTTTATGACCAACTTCTATGAATCAAAGAAATTCCAAACTCCCGTTCTCTTATTGCTGCACTAATTTTTATTCAATTTTTACTTCATTAATCAATAATCCATATATTCAATGCATGAGCTTTACTACTTGCCCACTTACATATTAAGAGATACAAATATCTCTCTTAAAGCAGCTTAAGAATCCTCTACGCAGTTGCTGACATGACCCTGTCACAAAAAGATCTAATTGTGACGCAAACTTCTACGTTCGTCCTAAAAAGTTTTTGTACAAACGTAATTACGGAAGAATTCAATACTCAACAGGACGACCTCATACCAGCCACATTAAACGTAAAAGACTCATCTTTTTCTACAGTTTAACTGTCACCTTTCTAATTAGAAAATGAAAGGACTATACTTTACTGCAATGCACCGATGCTGAATAGAAGAATTACACAAAAAAATGAAAATTTCCAATTACTCAAGAAGGAAACCGGATTAACCTGACATTCTGCTCATTGATTCGAGTTGATTGATTGTCAGTGCCAGACAGGTCGGATCCACACCATTATCTGATGTGTTTCCACCCAGCCCCCACAACACAAAACTGTTACGGCAGTGTTTGTAGAAATTTACGGTCCCAGCTTACCCGCCCTAATCTTCTCTCCACCAGTCAACCATTCGGATAAGATTCCAAACAAATTACTCTAACAACTTCATGTCAAAAAGGCTCTGTGTTTTTGACTGCCACCGCCATAGGCCCATCCATCCTCCACTCCTGCTTCCACCTCCCTCTGATTTACAGCCAAGTGTAAACAAGAAGAAAAGTCGAAAAGATGAAGAAAACAAAAAAAACTTTACGAAAACAGGAGAGAAAAAATTCACAAAAAAGATCCCTTTTAAGTCCTTTTTGGGAAAATCAGTCACGTATCCCTTAAACACATGTAATTTGCTTTTGCCTACCGACCTTACAGCGTTTGTAGACTACAAGCCGATAGTTGGATGCGAACGTGGGTTTTCAAACAAGAACAGCGGTAACATTGTTTACGCATCCTTTAATCCTTTCCCAATACAGATAAATCATTTTGTGCACTATGCAGAGGAATGTAACTTTCGTATCCTAACATAATTCAGCGGGTAATTAGGATTGCCTAGAGGTGCTTTTGTCTCTGCGTGTGTATGTGTGGGTGTGTGTGGTGGGTTTTCTAATATCAACTCTTCAACATCATAGAGTGATCAGATCGGATTTCCTTAAGTTTGCCAAAGGACACAAAAGTCAGGCAAACATTGTCCATTGCCCTAGCTAGAGGAGGAGTAGCAGAAGGGCAAACATTGGTGGCAACTGCTAAGGGTTACTCTCAAAAGGGTTCGATGTGGTGAAAAGTTGTTGTTGAACTTGGTCCCTTGTGGAAACTATGCCCGATATATATTTCGGTCAAGGACACTTTGAATGTAAATCACCTATGCTACCACTTTTCACAAAAAGGATTCCTTTTTCCTGGTGATCGACTTTTTCTTTCAATTTTCTCTCTAGTGCCACTTTTGAAATCCTTTTCACTCGACGAGCGACAGTTTACTCAAGGTGGAGCTTAGCCTATTATCTAGACAGGTCAAATCCAATTCAGAGAAAATGGACGTGGGGGAAGGTAATTGGCCTGAAAGTCCTGTGTCTTTTTATGATATATACGAGAACTTTTGTTGCGCTCAGGATAATGGCTTAACTAGAAGTCCTCTTACGTAGAGTCGGTGAGTTTCTATATATCTGCCTCTGAAGGATGTAATATGTCGTGTGGAAATGACATACACATACACACAATTATAAAACAACAGATAGAGCAACATATGTTAAGGTCGTCGAGAAAAAGTATTCACACATTTTGCAGGGACAAGGAGGCGCAGCAACATGTGCCATATCATGTGAGATCCTTAGTTGCGTCGACTTATGCACCTCTCTGACAAGGCATGAAATTGTTTTGCCACATCGGATAAGCAGTCAGTTGACGTCACTGTGTCAGTGGGTATGATAAATTATTTATCTTGTATCGCGATGGGGAGGAGTTTTAAATTAAATCTGACACAATTCGTTGGGTAGGTTGTGAAGTGGTGAAATTAGTTAAATAAATTTATACAATTTGGAAAGTATGTATGTAAATGGTCTTCTACCTATACATTTTCGCTAAATGTAAGACATATCATAGTATTACATTACGTATTTATAAGCCATAGATTCAATGCTTATGTATAGAATATATTTAAGACATAAGGGAAAGCAATTATTATAGTTAATGTAAGAAAAAAAAAGCAAAGCTGGTGCTGTGGATTTTCTGTTTCAATTTAAAATGTATGAAGCTTACTTTGGCGTATACGTATTATCTTATAACTTGAATCCCATGCATTGAATCTCTTGTTAAGCTCTATGTTCGTTTCAGTTTGATCATTGTGAGGTACGTTAATAGTATTATTACTTCTATTGCAATGTCGTACTCAATCTGTAAATCTAAAGTAGACAGAGGTGACCTAAAAGTAGAATGCTGTGACTGCAATGAGTTTTTCCACGGAAATTGTGTGAAGGTCACTTCCGTGGAACTGGACTTCATGGAGAAAAGTAGGAAAGTGTGGCGCTGCTCAATCTGCACTAGCCAGCGACGGAACTCGCTCTCAGGAGCACCTCATCGGCAAATAGCACGGATTGATGCTAACGAACAATCGGATAACAGTCCATCCTTAACTGCACCCAGTGTCACCCAAGGCAGCTCCACTATAAGTATAGCACTGGATATGGTCTACGCTGAACTTCTCTTGATTAAGGAATTTCAAAAAGATCAGATTGCCGCACTCCAAGAATAAAAACAAAAAAAACTTTTTGCTTGGGCAAAAGGTGAATCGGGAACAGCAACTGTTAAACAACAGCTTCGAAATTTTCAACGTTCCTAACAGTTCAAATTCATCCATCAATACCGCTCGCAAAGTTTTTCGCGAAGGTTTGAACGTGAGCGTGAAAGAGGAGGACATCGACTGCTGCTATGTAAAGAAAGTTAAGACCTAAGATCGCCATAACAGAGCTGAAGGCAATTCCTCTCATTCTCCGTACAGCGTCACAAACGTTTTACATGTGTGATTTGTCTCTCGCTATCTAAAAGAAAAAGTAATGAGAGCGAGGTAAGAAAGAAAAACAAAATTTAAAATAACTGTCATAGACAGCCAAGTGGAGTCCCAAAACATGTTTATCAACGACTGCTTACGTTACTCTTCTCGTCAGCTGTTGAATTCTGCTAAATCTTTGAAGGTGACTTACTTACTTACTTACTTAGATGGCGCTACGGTCCGGGGTGGACCTGGGCCTCAACCAACAAACCTCTCCAGCTAGCACGATTACGAGCCAGCTGCCTCCAGTTGCGCACGCCAAGTTGGTTGAGGTCCCCCTCCACTTGTTTGCGCCACCTACCGCGAGGTCGTCCTCTACTGGGTCGTCCATCCGGGGTAGATTCGAAAACTTTCTTAGCGCGAACGTTGGGCTCCATCCGCTCTAAATGACCCAGCCATCTTAGTCGCTGTATGTGAACTCTTCTGGCTAAGTCGATGTCCTTGTACAGGCCGTATAGCTCGGCATAGTACCTTCTCCTCCACCCACCGTCTATGCAGACGGGACCAAAGATCGCTCGAAGAACTTTTCTCTCGAAATAACCAAGGGCATCCTCATCCGGTTTTCTCAAAGCCCATGCCTCTGCGCCATACAGCAGGACTGGGATGATTAGAGTCTTATAAAGAGTTACCTTAGTAGTTGGAGATAAGGCTTTGCTACTCAATTGCCGTTTTAGCCCATAGAAACAACGATTGGCAAGAGTAATTCTTCGTGTGATCTCCCTACTGGTGTCATTTGCGGAGTTCACCATAGAGCCTAGGTAGACAAAATCCTTTACTACCTCAAAATTATATCTGTCTATTGTGGCGTTCTGTCCAAGACGTCGATGTTGGATGCCCTTTTTTGTAGACAGCATATATTTTGTTTTGCTTTCATTGACCGCTAGACCCATCTTTGCTGCCTCGTTCTCAATACTCGTAAATGCCCCATTGACTGCCCACTGAGTTCTTCCGATTATGTCATCGGCATAAGCGAGTAGTTGTACAGACTTGAAGAAGATTGTACCTCCGGGGTTGGCTTGTGAGTTTCGTACAATTCTCTCAAGTCCTATGTTAAAGAGATCGCATGATAGCGCGTCACCTTGTTTAAGACCTTTCCTGACATCGAACGGTTCGGTGATGTTCTTACCGACTTTGATGGAGCAGCGAGAGTTCTCCATCGTCATTTTGCACAAACGGACGAGCTTGGCAGGGATGCCAAGACTAGACATGGCTCTGTATAACTCGTCTCTATACACGCTATCATAGGCAACTTTGAAATCGATAAAGAGGTGGTGCGTATCGATTTTGTATTCATGGGTTTTTTCCAAGATCTGCCGTAGTGTGAATATTTGGTCAATGGTGGACTTTCCCGGCCTAAAACCGCATTGAGAAGGACCTATCAGGTTGTTGACGATCGGTTTTAGGCGTTCACATAATACGGCAGACAGGATTTTATATGCGATGTTGAGGAGACTTATACCTCTGTAATTGGCGCAGATCAGAGGGTCTCCTTTCTTCAGGATCGGGCAAACAATGCTGAGGTTCCATTCATCGGGCATACTTTCATCCGACCAGATTTTACAGATGAGCTGGTGCATGCTCCTTACCAACTCATCTCCTCCTGCCTTGAAAAGTTCACCGGCAAGGCCGTCGGCTCAAGCAGCTTTGTTGGATTTAAGTTTAGATATCGCTATCCTCACTTCATTCTGATCGGGTTGACGGGAATATTGACTGCCATCGTCACTGTTGAATGGCTCATTCTGCCTGACAGCGGAATATTGGTCATCATCGCCGTTTAACAGTCTGCAGAAGTGTTCCTTCCATATCCTCAGCACCGACTGCGATTCCACTACTATGTTGCCATTTTCGTCCCTGCTTCTGTTCTGGCTTTGAAACCCTGGCATGTTCTTTTTACCCTTTGGTAAAATTTTCGAACATTATTCTTGCAATAGAGTCTCTCAATCTCCTCGATCGTGCGCTTCTCATGCTCTTTTTTCTTCTTTCTGAGAAGTCGATGTTCCTCTTTTCTCCTGCGCACGTAGAGCTCGTAAGCAGCTCTAGTCCTTCTATGCAGGGCCGCTTTGTACGCCTCTTGTTTTGCTGCATGTGCTTGCCGGCATTCCTCATCAAACCAGGGGTTTCGTTGTGGTGGGCGAGAGAAACCCAGTACATCAGAGGCGGCATCTCCGATGACTTGTGGTAACGCTGCCACTGGTCTTCCGCATTTGCTGCTGGCGGCATAGGACTTAGATTGAGATTAGAAGAAACACGATCGGCAAAGGTTCTGGCGGTCTCTTGCGATTGTAGCTTTTCGACGTCAAATTTCCTTACAGTATTTCGTTGATTTCGCTCCGTTCTGGATATCCGCATCCGTACATTGGCTAAAACTAAGTAGTGATCCGAGTCCACGTTGGCTCCTCGGAAAGTCCGGACACCCAAAATACTGGAAGAGTGCCTTGCGTCGATCGCAATGTGATCGATTTGGTTGACGATTTTTCGATCAAAGGAGAGCCATGTTCCTTTGTGAATATCGAGACGTGGGAACCGCGTACTAGCTACAACAAAGTTTCGCCCCGCTGCAAAGTCGATTAGCCTGAGTCCGTTGTCGGATGTGTTGTCGTGCAGGCTGTGCTTTCCGACCACGCTACTAAAGACGGTGAAGGTGACTTAGGGTTATAAATATCTTTAGATCAGAGGCGCTAATATCTATATGCGAATGAAGGCAGGAAGAAATCTGGTAAAAATCGCCTGTACTGCTTGATAATCTTGATAAATTGTAATTTAGTTTTCATCGTGAACAGCAGCAGCTCTATTTATAATACTACTAATCGTCTTTCCTCTAATATTGTTTGTTGTAATGAAGTTGAGCCTCCCTATTTAATAGAATCTCTTTGTCTCCATCAAAATATGCGCAGTCTCAGAGCGAACTTTAATACGTTCTTAGCTCATATCGACTCACTTGAAAAATTACCTGCTGTAATTATTTTAACTGAAACTTGGATCTTTGAGAGTGAACTGGGTTTTTATCATATTCCCTGCAATGACTCTTATGCTGCAGGAGGTTTAGTACAATAGTTTTTACTAAAAATGGTTCTGGATGTGATTGTTTCGTGCGGTTTTCAGCTGTCATAATCGTTTGAATGGGACGTGATTCTGTTCCTGACAAAAAAAACAATACGCCTTTGGGTGTCAAACTTTAGAAATACAGGCTCTGCACACAAAAAGAAGTCTCCTGGACGACCTCGTACTTCAACAGGAGCGGAAAATGTGGCCACTGTCAGGGTTTCGATTCAGCAATCTCCACGGTGCTCTGCACGCAAACCCCCGGCGTCATTGAGCTTATCAAATCGAAGTGTTTGCAGAATTCTTCGACGTGAGCTGAAAATGCATCCCTAATGAATAATGGTTGTACAAGAACTGAGTGAATGAGATTAGGAAACCCGTACAGTTGCGTGTCGAGACCTCATTTAATGTGTCAATAAGCTAAATTTCCGGTATTGGTCTCAAAATAACACCCAAAATAGTCCCAAGGTAGAACACCTTGTTTTTAAGCGTGCTAAGCACCCTCATGAAGGTGTCGTCCATGGCTAGCACAAGGTGGAGGAGTGCACCTTCCTTAACCCTTTACATGACCTTCCATGCAGTTGCCCGTAGGCCTTCGTTCTGTGCTTCCAAGGAAGCCAGAATTTTTGATGACGGGAGCTCGAGACTCTGTGGAAAGAATCCTCGGACAATGCGTGTCTTCGGGAAGGATCCCTCTTCCACCAGTGACACGTCCAATCCACTTTTGGCTCTTATAGCCTCGAAGCTCGAGCGCATCCACTTGGCGGTGGCATTGTCTGAGCAGACGAAGATTACCCATCCCGCCTTGTGTTGTGAGCCTGAGAAACGGGGCCAAACGTCTTTGTTTTTCAGCTTAATCGAGATGTCGATGACAGCCTCTTGAATGCTGGTCAACTGCTCTGTTGATAGAGGTTGGTTCATCAAGTCAACCGGGACAACACCTGACAACACTTGCCACTTGACTAAAAGTGGGAACATCAGGTGTAGGCCATGCCTTGGCTTTCTTGGCAGCAGGTGCTGGTGGGGTGTGATCCTCTGATCTTACCCGTTTTGCTTCTTTAGCAGGAAGGGCTTTAGCAATAGCTAGGGCACTTTCCCTGGTATCACCTCTGCGAATTGCGAACTTGAACCGCCTTCTTTCAGCAGAGTTGAACCGAACGAAACCGTCCGATTGTATCCGCAGCTCGTCTAACCTCTTCCCAATGGAGGAGCACCTAGATTCCTGTGACAACGCTGCACGTATCCACGAGAGGGGATGTCAGAATCAGAGGCGGCGGTATCCGCTTCTTCGGGATTGACACACTTGGAGGGCAAGGATTGGGCCCACTTGGCTCCGTCATCCATACCATCTGAAAATTTAGGTTGCTCGTCAGCAAGCCGAGTAGTTAAGGCCGAAGATGTAGTGGCCGTCGGAAACTCTATAGCATCACGACTAAGTGCAGCTGTTGGCTCGTCAGCAGAAACAGAAGCTGGTGCGATTTGAGATGCACCTGTCTCATAGTTTTTGTTTTTATCGAAAATTTTTGGACCCACGAGTACTCGAGAAAGGAATATCACCCATGATAGAGCTCGATATACCATGGGAAGGCTGAACTGAAACCGAAGGTCGCCAAGGTATTCGGAGTCCGCATACTAGCGACTAAGCACTCTCTTAGCCATGCATCCCTCGGCGTATGCTGTTCCACCTTGGACTAGAGATTATTTTCCAGAGGTTTACTCCTCACGTCGCTCACTTTGGCCGAATACTTACAGTCGGTGATTCAAGCCGTACATTTCAGGCAGGCGCAAAAGACTACATTCAATTGAACAAAACATGGAATGTTAGGCCGGTTATACCGCTGTAGCATTCGTTGCCCGGTGGCCGCCCCGTGGAGGCAGTGAGTCTTCTTGTAACGGTTACTCAGTAGGGATCGTCCAAAGACTTTGCCCTAAGAGCCCGAACCTGACCACCACTTTGCTTTGCATAGTTCTCACGAAAACACACCATATATCTTCTTTTTTTTAATTAAAAATACAGACATATGTTATGTCACCAATTTTTCTCATTACTTTTAGCTGCAGTCTGATATTTTTTTTAAGGAAGGAAGGTGGAAAGTATCTGTAGTGACCGTAGGACCGTAAGCCTGGTCTGCCACTTGGGGTATTACTTTGTGTTGTTTTGTTCCTTAAATGTTTTTTTTTCGTTAACTTTTCTTCAAAAAGTTTAAAAGTCTAGACTTAAGTCGCCTCTTACAACTGACTTGCCTACCTCGAGCAAATTCTAATCTCTAGTCTGAATAATTTTCATAATTGTATTTATAATGATGGATGAAATTCAGCCACAAATGCTCAAGGCTTTAGGTAAAGAGGGAGTACAATGGCTCTCGCGTGTCATTAAAGTGGCCTGGGAATGCGGTGAAACACCTGGTGATTAGCAAATGGGGGTGATAGTTCCTCTTTTTAAAAAAGGGGACAAAAGAGATTGCGCCAACTATAGGGTATATCTCTTTTAAGTCTCCCTGGAAAAGTCTTCGCCAAGGTGCTAGAAACGCGTTCCAGAGCTGTGGTTGAGGATAGTTTGGGGGATGAGCAGAGCGGTTTTCGTCCCGGTAGAAGCACAATCGACCAGTTATTCACTCTCAGAATGGTTCTTGAGAAGTCCTGGTAGTATGCTAAACTTGTCTACACTTGTTTCGTGGATTTGGAAAAGCATATGATAGGGTTCCTCGAGGCAAACTCTAGAGTGTTCTGCAGAAGTATGGGATTGGCGGTTCCCTGTTAAGGGCGATTCAGTCTTTATATACAAACTGTAGAAACTGTGTTCAGATAAACGGTGTTAAATCAATACCCTATTTATATCTATAATTTTTTTTTTTTTAATCACATAGAAAGGTTTTTCTCGTAGCTTTTTCTTTCGAAATATTGTTCAATTCTAGTCCCTTTTCACTTCACAGATATGAGTTTTCAGTAGTAAGATAGATTATCATAACTCTGTGTAAATTATGCGGTTACAACCAAATATTGTAAAAATAATTTATAGCTACCAATAAAAAATCAAAAAAAAAAAAAAAATCAATACCTTTCACTGTGGTCGTTGGACTCCGCCAAGAGTGCGTTTTGTCACTTCTCCTCTTCATTTTGTATATGGATTGGATGTTGTAGAGCAGCCGTGCTGGGGAATGTTTCAAAGTGGTACGCCTGAGGATTAGTTATCTGCTCTTTGCGGATGATTTGGTCATCCTTGGATCCTCTCAAACCGAATTTCAGCGCGCACTCGAAAGGTTTGTAGCCGTCTGAGATGATGCTGGAATGAAGATCAACGTGAACAAATCGGAAGTAATGGTCGTTTCCAAAATACCCATTCAGTGCACTCTGCATGTTAGTGGAGTTCCACTGAAACAGGTGGATAAGTTTAAGTACCTCGGGGTCTTATTCACGAGTGATGAGAAGAACAATACCGAGTTATCTTGTAGAATTGGTCAGGCTGGATCAATTTTGAGAGAGCTTGGTCAATCTGTTATAAGGAAGGCGAACTTAGTGGTCAAGGTAAGCTATCGGTTTTTAACTCGGTGTATGTTCCGACTCTCACCTATTGTCGTGAAATTTGGGTAGTGACCGAAAGATTAAGATCGCGGATACAAGCTGCTGAAATAAGGTTCCTTCGCGGTGTTGCTGGAATAACTCGTGGGTATCGAGTACGCAACACCAGAGCACGCGAGGCGCTCAATGTTGAGCAGCTACTTCTCCGAACGGAACGATCTAGCTTCGATGGTTTGGTCACGTAGTGCGTATGCCCCCAGACCGGCTTCCAAGACGCGCCATGGTTGCCGTGCCATTAGGTAGGCAACTCCGCGGTAGGCCTAGGAATAGATGGTTGGGCCAAGTCCGACATCTCTCCTGGAGCCGTCTAGGGATTCCTCCTGATCAGCTGGAGCCAATGAGGGAGGATCGAGAAGGATGGAGGGTCCACCTGAGCATCCTACCCCCGCAACCCTCATGAAGGGTTAGCGGGCCATTGAAAATGTATGTATGTGTATTTATTTATAATTGTAAACCGAGAATAAAGAATCAAAATCAAATATTGTAAACTCAATTTATAACTGGCATTAGAATGCATCCTTTTGCGTACTTATTTTTGCTTAATTCATCTGTTTCGTATTAAACTTACAAAGAATTCAAAAAATTAGAACGTAAGCCATTCCATGGCATATTAAATACAAATTTATTATAAATCGCAAATAAATCGCAAAAAAAAATAACATAAAATCCTTCGAGCCGGATTTGAACCAGCGACCTATGGATTTCTACTTCGTACTTCTTAATCTGAAGAAAGATTTTGCAACTACAGTCCACCGCTCTACCAACTGAGCTATCGAAGGCGATAAAAATTGAATGTAAAGTCGAAAACAGTATACGTATTCCATTACAAAAATTCAAAAACATCAATTCTTCACTTTAAGTTGCTTGTTTCGTGACTGCCAATTTATCATTAAACATTTATAGCGCTTCTATTGAGTGGTGTCTTGTACACTCATGGCGAACTACATACGTCTTCCTTTTCTGTGAAGTGTTTCCTTCCTTAGAATTACTTTTTTTTTTTTTTTTGTATTACGTCGACATATTGCGAAATGGAGTGTCGTTGTGACTCACATAAGGTGGTAGAACAAATGAACCAATTGTGTACGGAAGTAAAATGTACTATCAGTTCAGTCATGTGTGCTCTGCAATTTCATAGTGTCCTATTCATGGTCAATTTTCACTCATAGTCCACCATTTATACGAGTACATACTCGCTCATATGGAATAGTTGTATTCGTAGGATATGCATTTTTCTTAATAAGCATATATTTGTACCTTTATATCGCCCACAATGCTTTCATTGTGAACTACTGCCTAATTTCTGCGTTAGCCGGAAAAAGATATGTAGGTATATTCTTAAGCGAATTATAAAAGTCAAAAAAATCTTGAGGAGTCTTGTCCGAGATATATCGCGATCATCGAGTCTGTCTATTTTTATGCATATTTTTGGCAACATTACATGAGGATTCCAGGATCAAGCTGCATAAATTAAACAATCAGCGAAGCAAAACTGAAGGGTTTCCTTTTTATTACACCTTCTTAATTGAAATATCATACGATTGGTTAAGGGTAGTAAGTTCTGTCGTGTGGAAAACACTGTTCGAAGCCAGCAGTAGCTGTACAATGGATATCGTTAGAAAATGTGGGGCTAGTACTCTGGCCAGATCGTATTTCAAAGAAAGAGTCATTTGAGAAAAAGGCCTAGGAACTTATAGATAGGATTATATAGAAGTGGACTTACTTACAGAAGTGAAAATGGTAATGTAATGGCTACACACTCCGAAAGGTCGAAGACTCTAAGACTATGAGGTAAAACACCCTAATCATGAAGAGAAGACACGACAGCTAAGGAAACCTGAGGAGACTTGACATCACCAAGAACTGAACATAATGCCGCATGTGCCTAAATGAGGCAGCAAAACGGTAACGCTATGCTAGTTATCAGGTACATGGATACCATATTTCACGTTAAAAATAAAAACAGGTAAACTTGCAAGAGTGCTTTCCCACTAAAGCACTTCTTCCTGTTCCAAACGCCAGCGGACGAATTCCCTAGACGGAGTCAACGGTGGCGTCTATAGTTCCAGTTAGGTTGAACTTAGTGAATACCATGAGCGAGCTGCTTCGACGTATTCGGATCACAGGTCGGTAAGGAATTTCCAATGCTGGTCAGGACATTGGAATAGAGATGGTGGCGGAGGAGCCCTTAATGGGCCAACAGCAGCGCTCATACTCCCGTAGTAGACTACTGGCACCGGTGTACCCGGCCCCTCGTCTTAGGGGAGTAATTAAGGAACTGGCCCTCCCGGTTGGGGGTTGTACCGTCGGGGTAACTTCCCTACCACGTACAAAATCTATGGTTCCGAAACAACCAAAAGCCTCGGATAAGAATGACTCAACTAATGACGACCCCAGCAAACGAAATAAGGTCAACGACCTTCGGATCTGTACTTGGAATGTTCTGCCCCTTTACAGACCACGTGCAGCCGAACAACTAGCAGAGGCCCCAGACTGCTATGAAGCAGATATTACTGCTATCCAGTGCCATGGGATGGGCCGGGCAAAAAGAGGATGAAAAACTGTGACATCTTCTACGGTGATTGCTACAGAGGCAACAGGCGACGCTTACTCGGATGCGGATTTGTCATATGCGGCACACTTAGTCAAAAAGTCTTAAGCTTCCGACACGTTAGCGAGCGTATTATGACTATCCGGATTAAGGCTAAATTCGCTAACATAAGCCTAATATGTGTTCATGCCCCCACGGAAGAAAAGAACCCTGCCGCCATAGAGTGTTTCTACGAGCTCCTCGACAAAACACACGAGCAATGTCCTAAATACGACGTTAAAATCGCATTGGGCGAATGCCAGCGTGTGCATGCAGCAAAACAAGAGGTATACAAAGCGGCGCTGCAAAGGAAGACGAGAGCTGCTCGTGAGCTCTACGAGCAAAAGAGACGGGAAGAACATCGTCTTCTCCAAAAGAAGAAGAAAGAGCATGAGAAGCGCGCGTTTAAGTGAGAATATCTAGAGTTTATACTCCAGGAACAATGTACGGAAGTTTTACCAAAAGGTAAAAAGAACGTGTCAGAGAAGCAATACCCGTACAGAAACCTGTAGAGATGAAAATGGAAACCTCGTAGTAGAATCACAGTCGCTGCTGGGAATATGGAAAAACTACTTCTGCAGACTGTATAACGGTGACGAAGACCAACATCCCGCTGTCAGGCAGAATGAACCATTCAACATAGACGATGATAGTCAAAATTTCCATCTACCTGACCAAAACGAATTGAGGATAGCAATATCAAAGCAAACATCCAACAAAGCTGCTGGACCTGACGGCTTACCGGCCGAACTTTTCAAGGCAGCTGGGGATGAATTGGTAGAGTACATACATTAACTCATCTCTAAGATTTGGTCAGACGAGTGTATGCCTGATGAATGGAACCTCAGCATCGTTTGCCCGATGTACAAGAAAGGAGACCACCTCAACTGCGCCAATTATAGAGGCACCAGTCTCCTCAACATCGCATACAAGGTCTTTTCTGCGATATTGTGTGAACCCCTGAATCCTTTTATGAACAGCCTGATGGGAGCCTATCAGTACGGTTTCAGGCCAGGAAAGTCCACCATCGATCAAATCTTCACATTTCGGCAGATTCTGGAGAAAACCCAAGAATTCCAAATCGATACTCACCACCTCTTTATCGATTTCAAGGCCGCCTATGACAGCTACTATAGAGAAGAGCTTTATAGAGCCATGTCTAGTTTTGACATCCCTGCCAAACTTATCCGTCTATGCAGGATGGCGATGGAAAACGCACGCTGCTCCATCAAGGTCGATAATGACCCCACCGAGAGGCTGTCACCGGTGCGTTGGCAAGCATTAAGGCGGAAGCGGCCAAAATGGGTTTAGCGATAAACGAGGGCAAAACCAAGTATATGCTGTCAACAAGAAGGGAAAGCCAACACCCACGAATTGGACAAAACATCACAGTAGGCAGCTATAATTTCGAGGTAGTAAGAGACTTTGTCTACCTTGGCTCTGCTATAAATTATACAAACAAGATCAGCGCAGAAATCAATCGAAGAATAACTCTTGCCAATAGCTATTTTTTTGGGCCTATAAGGCAATTCAACAGTAAAGCCCTATCTCGAACAACTAAGGAGACCATGTATAAGACTCTGATTATCCCAGTCCTGCTATACGGCGTTGAAACGCGGACTTAATTGAAAGCGAATGAAGATATCCTTAGTCGCATCGAGAGAAAAATTCTTCGTTAGATATTCGGTCCCGTTTGCGTTGACGGGTTTTGGAGGAGAAGATTCAATCACGAACTGTACGAGCTGTACAGCGACATCGACCTAGTCAAAAAACTGCGTATGAAATGGCTAGGACATGTAGAGCGAATGGATACCAACGCTCCGGCCCGCAGAGTCTTCGAATCTAACCCCGAGGGACGACGACTTGGAGTGCGCAACTGGAGGTAATTAGCTAAAAACCGAGCTAAATGGGGAGGCTTGTTGGTGGAATCGATCAATCGGTACTACATTCTTTTCATGTTCTCTTAACTTTATCTCATATTTGGGCCTGAGACAATTCGGTACTCCCTTGTAACCGTATACTCATTCGTATACTCTTCTAAAAAAAGAATATATATATGTATATACTATTTGAATTACTTATTTTTATACCTTCACATCATGGCTCTCTAACTCATAGGATTCCGTAACACCCTAAGCATACCCCACACATTCTGCTATGTATTCTGAATTTCTCCATAATGGAGTTTCAGTGACGTACATTTTTTTATTACGGGGTTAGATCATGGGAAAATGCGGGCTATCTTAAATTCGAGCTAGATTCTATTTGTAACAAATAGCATTCACGGGGTTACTACCGCTGAAGGGCTAGACCTGCCTGAGGATTGAAATGTGGCTTGAGGATAAGATCAGCTAAAAATTGTCCTTCGGATACGGTACGTAACTGTAGGTCCCTTCCATTCGTGCGAAGTGGTTGCGAGAAGTTGGGCCTACTCCTTACATCGGCTGTTGCGTCAAATATGTATGTAAAAAGAAAAAAAAAATATTTGGCGCAACAGCTCTTTAAGTGCCAGCTTCTCGCAACCACTCATGTTGTGTGCGTTATATTTTTCACACGAATGGAAGGGACCTACATTTTAGTGCCGTATCCGAAGTGCGTTTTTGAGAAGCTTTATTGAGACAACAAATACTCTCGGATGTTTGTCAGACGTTCGCGGGAGGTGAGACCGTGAAAAAACTTTTTGGTGTTTTCTGGGATTCGAACTTTGAACCTCACGCTCGGTGGTCCGACACACTAACCACTTACGCCACGGTGCCCACATGTATGTATGTAACTTAAATATGCCAAGTTGAAGTCTTTGATCAAAACTTTTGACTTTTCGTACTTCAGTAACCATTTTACAGAATTTTATCTTAATCTCAGTGACAAATAAACTCCAATCAATCCTGCAAAATGAATTTTGAATTTCGAATTCGAATTCTAATGGCCTCTGCGGACATTGCCGCCTACCACAGTAATTCCAAGATCAAATCCGCAATATATCTTCTTTTTTCGACCCGAATAAATAAAAGCATTTGCTCCACATTTCTGCCATTTTTCAAAACTAATAACATTTTGCTCTGCACGTCCGGCAAAAAAAAGAACACCACAACCACCCACAGAACTCCTTCAAACTACAAACTATTTATCACCCATGATATCCATCTGGGGACACATTACCCAGCCACCATATTGTATTTGCAAGTAAAAAATGAATACACAGTCATGGATGGAAAAAATATTCACCAATATGATATATTCTTAGGCCTCATAACAATTTCGAAAATTGTCTCGCCTAACCACTTGACGGGTGTTTCCTTGTATTTCACAAAAAAAAAAAAAAATTGAATGAGGATAAACCCTCAATTCCATTCCATAACACTGGTCAAAGGACCATGAATAACCGTTATCAAATGGTTACCCGTTTCAGGGAATAAATGCAAAAAAATACATCCATAGCTGTTGATACTCTAACAGTAGGTACTGTATCCTGGTGCTGTTGCTGGTGTGAATGATGCCTTTATTAGAGGGTCGGTTATAAAGTAATAACATTGGATTTATGATTGCAAGGAGGGGGCCAACAACGAGTTTTGGTTTCACGCGCTGCCATTTTGTCACCACCACAGATGTGAATGAGTGTGTGTTTGCGAGGATGTGGAGACAATACACGTGATGGCGGTTATAACGATAATCATCGATGCGGGATAAAAACCGGGTCTAATGGGATCATTTAGGACAACTGGTGTTTGGTGGTGGTGGACGAACGACACTGCGGATATCGCAGATCATTGATTTAAATTACGTGACCCCTGATAGATGGGGCACGGTGGCGATGATAGCTGGGCATAGTGAAATTTATTAAAATGAAACCCGTGTTTCGAATTTATTTCTTGGGAAATATGTGGGAATTTTTTTTAATAAAAAATGGAATGGGGGTATTTTGTATGTGGGGGATATTGAAGAGCTCATATTGCGTGGTTGAGAAGAATAATCATTTAGGTTATTTGTGTCATGTTCGCTACTGTTTCATGCGAAATCGGCATGCCTCCTGATCTGAAATCAGCTGTTATAAATATAAACGAATGATAAACTCTGGCTATACATATGACTTAAATTACCAACACTCCTCCTAACTACAACACAACACATGGGGAAGCACTTATAAAATCACTAGCTCATCCCTCTCTAATGCGTCAACTAGCTCCCGACGAGCAAAAAACTGTAAGTTGACTGTCAAGAGATTAGGGACAAAGAGGTGGGAAGAGCTCTCAGAGCCAGACAGGAAGAGACTCCACAACGCACGGGCCTACCTGCAGGAGTTGGCCTTATCGGAGCGCTCATCAGTGACGGGCTCACCGATGGGGAGGACCCCTGCAGCTATCCCGAGCGTGAGAGAACCGATGGGACCGCCAAAGTCTACGATAAGCCGTAGCCAGTCTAGACCTGAGGCGATCACATTGGCAATCTCGGAGCAGCCTCCCATTGCAGCAGAGCCACAGAAACCATCCGAGGGCAGCAATGTAGATGTCGGGGTGGCGAAGACGGATGATCCGAACGGGGCAAGCCGCAGCCAGCCTCGTGCGGAAAATCGGTCAGCGCCCATGCCGGATAGTGAATGTAGCCCTGCTGACAATGGAAACTCTACTACCTGTAGTTTCGCGACAGTAGTCAGCGCGGGTGGACTTGGCCTGGGACTAGCCCGACCATCATCCACGTCCGAAAAGACTAGGGAGGTTAGGGCACAGAAGAGGACAACAACGCTCAGAAACAGGAAGCGTAATGCCATTAGGCTAATTCGGCGGCTTAAAAAGCGTGATCCGAAGTCCTTCACGGACAAGGAAAGGGAGGCTCTGGACAGGGCCAACAACATGCTCAAGCTCGCAGGGTCGACTAGGTGTACCGATCAGCAGGACCGGAAGGTAAGAAGATCGCCTACGGTGGGAGCGGGAAGCCGTCAGCTCCCCATCTCGACCGTAGCTGGTCTTCGGTAGCAACCGACTCTAACCCATCTGTGGCAGGGCCGGCTGCAGACTGCTCCAAGAAGGCAACCTGCAGAAAGGACTACGACACAGCACTACGAACGGGCAAGGGTCAGATTGCGTTGAGGGGGGAATGCCGTTTGCCACCCTCCTCAGCTGCAAACAAACCTACGCCGCTCTAGATTGTTCGGGGTAAAGGGATACAACCCGTCCCCATCGTGAGAAGTTCTAGGGCTTACGCAGACGCTAGAGAACGCAGTGCAGGGCAGACTAGGGGAACGGACGGAGGCCTACTCGCGAGAAGGAAGGTAAGCCTCTTGCCAACCTCCCCGATCGCGGGCAGGCTGAGGCCCTTGTCAACCGAGCCGGAGTCAGTCGTTAAGACCTCATCCGAGCCGATTGCGAGCAGTTCCAAACGAGGAAAACATGACGATACCATCTCGCCGCCTACGAACAGTACCAGCAAGAAGGCCATGCTGGCCGCATCTGCTAGTGCTGGTCTACAGGTGGCGATTGTAGATCATAACAGCCCTGAGAAAAGACTCAGCAAAGATCGGTGGAGGCTCATCGAGTTGCGCATACTCGAAGCTATCAATTCCACCATTGTCGAGAAGGAGGGACAATCCCCCTTCTTTGACCAACTGACCACCTTCAGAGGTTTTAAGCTCCTTTCATGCGACGATGAGTTCACGCTTAAGTGGCTCCAAATTTTCGTGGCTAACACGCAGGCTCCATGGGCTAATGCCGACATTCGACTCGTCGAAAAGAAGGACCTGCTAGAATTTGCTAGGCCAAAAGGGCGTATCCTGATACCTGGCCCTTATATTCCCAAGGAGCGTATTGAAAGGAACCTACGGCACCTTAACCCGGAGCCCCTTAGCGACGACTGGGAGGTGCTTGAAATGGGCGAGCACTCAGAAAAGGGTAAGGAGATCGTGGTCCTGCTCAACCATAGATCAATGCCTATGCTAAGAAGGTTCAATTACAGAGGTATAAGTCTCCTCAACATCGCATATAAAATCCTGTCTGCCGTATTATGTGACCGCCTAAAACCGATCGTCAACAACCTGATAGGTCCTTATCAGTGCGGTTTCAGGCCGGGAAAGTCCACCATTGACCAAATATTCACACTACGGCAGATCTTGGAAAAAACCCATGAATACAAAATCGATACGCACCACCTCTTTATCGATTTCAAAGTTGCCTATGATAGCGTGTATAGAGACGAGTTATACAGAGCCATGTCTAGTCTTGGCATCCCTGCCAAGCTCGTCCGTTTGTGCAGAATGACGATGGAGAACTCTCGCTGCTCCATCAAAGTCGGTAAGAACATCACCGAACCGTTCGATGTCAGGAAAGGTCTTAGACAAGGTGACGCGGTATCATGCGATCTATTTAATATAGTACTTGAGAGAATTGTACGAAACTCACAAGCCAACACCGGAGGTACAATCTTTTACAAGTCTGTACAACTACTCGCTTATGCCGATGACATTGACATAATCGGAAGAACTCCGTGGGCCGTCAATGGGGCATTTACGAGTATTGAGAACGAGGCAGCAAAGATGGGTCTAGCGGTCAATGAAAGCAAAACAAAATATATGCTGTCTACAAAAAAGGGCACCCAACATCGGCGTCTTGGACAGAACGCCACAATAGACAGATAGAATTTTGAGGTAGTAAAGGATTTTGTCTACCTAGGCTCTATGGTCAGCTCCACAAATGACATCAGTAGGGAGATCACACGGAGAATTACTCTTGCCAATCGTTGTTTCTATGGGCTAAAACGGCAATTGAGTAGCAAAGCCCTATCTCGAACTACTAAGGTAAATCTTTATAAGACACTAATCATCCCAGTCCTGCTGTATGGCGCAGAGGCATGGGCTTTGAGAAAACCGGATGAGGATGCCCTTGGTTATTTCGAGAGAAAAGTTCTTCGAGCGATCTTTGGTCCCGTCTGCATAGACGGTGGGTGGAGGAGAAGGTACAATGCCGAGCTATACGGCATGTACAAGGACATCGACTTAGCCAGAAGAGTTCACATACAGCGACTAAGATGGCTGGGTCATTTAGAGCGGATGGAGCCCAACGTTCCCGCTAAGAAAGTTTTCGAATCCACCCCGGATGGACGACGCAGTAGAGGACGACCTCACGGTAGGTGGCACAAACAAGTGGAGGGGGACCTCAACCAACTTGGCGTGCGCAACTGGAGGCAGCTGGCTCGTAATCGTGCTAGCTGGAGAGGTTTGTTGGTTGAGGCCCAGGTCCACCCCGGACCGTAGAGCCATCTGAGTAAGTACGTAAGTAAGTTCCTTGATACATTAAGTGAAATGATGGAATCAGCTCTTAATAGTCTCGAAAAATGGGCTAGAGGGTGCGGACTACACGTCAACCCGGATAAAACTGAATTGGTACTCTTCAGTAGAAAATACAAGATACCACCCTTCAAACTACCTAAGCTAGCAGGGGTGGAGCTTTCCCTTTCGGATCGCGCTAGATATGTTGGTATAATGCTGGATAGGAAACTAAATGGGGCCTGAAGCCAGTAATGATGCACTGGCTATACATCATGGTAGTCAGACCCATCCTTACATATGGGGCTCTTGTGCGGTGGACGGCAACGAATACGAAAAACACACGGGATATGTTGGCCATGGTACAAAGATCAGGGTACATTGCCATCACAGGTGCTCTACGCACAACACCTACATCTGCATTCGAGATCTTCCTGTATCTCTTACCAATAGACCTACAAATCAAGTTTCAAGCGGGCAACAGTGCGCTTCGGCTCACTAACGTTGGTCTCTTCAGGACTAATAACATAGTACACAGCTCCATTCTCAAGGAATTTTTCCCGGAATCCCTGACTAATCGGACGATATAAGTCAATAAAACACAATATCAATTTTTAGTTTTATTATTTATTTTATTCAATAGAGCACGATATTTTATATTAAGTCTTACTTAATGATTTTTGGTATAATACTCTCTATATATAGGTATTTAAGTTCCTCTATGAGGAGTCCGATCAATAATCTAGCACTAACGATAAGCGACGATACTACAATAATAATTTTCTGTAAACCTTTAGTTCATTATATATTGGTAAACTCCGTTGTGATAATAGAGAAAGTAAATGGAATTGAAACAAACAACAGTAGTACATATGTACTGCTGCTACACTAGCAGCACAGTCAACAACTAAGTAACTAGACCAAAATCGCCAAACCTGTTCTAATATTTTGAGTAATGATCTAGGGGTATTCAGTATTCATACAATTCAATATCCATAACTATCCTCCCCTTTTAAGTGAAGACGTCTCGGCTTCAATACAATAGTAACTATAGCTAACATAGTATCATTTATTTAATGTCTAATTTTGCCATCTATATGAAATTTACATTAGTACATATTTTAATAGCTTTAATTTCTATTTTTTTTTTTACACATCTGAATGAAATTTTACATTTTTATTATTATAATCCTATTTCATTCTATTTTAGTTATTACATAAATTTTATGGGCAAATAAACATAAAATATTCATATTAAATGCAAAATTAACAAACTTAACATATAACATACGTATTCATTCGAATTTTGTTTAACTTAAGGATAGTTTCCTTTTAATTAAATTCCCTTAAATTTTTGAGTTAATAACTTATAATATTACGATTAACAATAATAATTGAGGAAACAGAAGCTTAGACAAAGCCGTCTTTTTGATGTCAGTCAATAAATTTACCTGAGGTTTTCCTTATGAACTCTCCTATTGTCAATAAGAACCGTAGTCCCTAGGTCTCTTTGAACTACCTTTTCGATGTACAATTTCCTAAATTTATTCCCAATTCGTTTATTTGTTCTCACAAACACTTTTTCGCCTGGTTCAAAAACCCTAGTTTGTCTATCCTTCTTATGGTAATCTAGATCTCTCTTTTGAGTGTCGACTATTTTTCTCCTGATTTCTTCCAGCATTTCGTTTGGAATGGAATGGATTATATCAATTGGTCGATATTTCGTGACCGAGTGAATCGTCCTATTGTACTTAACTGTGGCAAGTAAAAGGAGCTCAACTGTATCACAGATGTTCCGTTCTAGTTTAGTACACCTTGCTATCTCGGATAAAGTACTATGAAATCTTTCGACTTGCCCGTTTGGTACACTATGAAAGGGTGATGTATTAAACATAATTATTTCGAAATTATCTCTAAGCAGTGACTTTATACTTTCCGAGACAAAGGGTCTCTCATTGTCACAGACAATTGTTTTTGTATTTTTGAACAGGTTGAGTGTTTCTATAAGCGGCCCCTTAATGCCAATTATTGCATGCGATTTAATCGGTTTTACCACAGCGAACTTGGAAAATTTATCCAGGCATGTTAAGAAATGAGCTCCTGCAGTTGAATAAATATCCATATGCAGTATTTCACCTGGACCGGTGGGTATAGGAGTTTCGCATATCTCAGGCCTAGGCGGATGCCTTTGATATTTTGCCTCATGACAGATCTTACAATTGGAAATTATTTCTTTCAACCTCTTTCGGATTTCAGGGAAATAGTAATCATTCAAAACCTGATTCGTGTTTTCATGTACAGATCGATGGGCGCGATTATGCTCGATTGAAAGAATTTCAGCTTGGTCATTTGGGTTGAAAATGTCGGTCACCATCTTTTTGGTGTGATAAAACTTTACCGAAGGAAACAAGGTCATCAGTTTATCTTGAATTTGCGCTAGGATTGCTAAGTCGCAATGAATTGCATTAGCAACATTTGGATTAATTACATCTTTTAATATTAAGAAAAGGTTGTCTAAATTATCGAATGTAATTGAGTGTCTCATTTGCTTTTTGAAAATTATTTTGGTTGCTTTTAGTACCTCTGTTCCTATATTAATGATTATTTGATTTTTGAAACAATTTAAGGGATTTTGAACACTTGATATTGTCTGAGTTAGGGAAACCTCGCTATGAGCTGTAAGAGAGCTTGAGTTTACCTGTTGTTCCAAGCCATTAATATGCTGTCTAGACAACGCATCAGCAACGAAGTTTTCTTTGCCCGGTTTGTAAAAAAACTTAGGCGAAAATTCCTCCACAAACGCCCTCCACCTTTTAATTTTAGCGTTAGGGTTCTTTTCAGATATCGCAAATGTTAACGGCTGGTGGTCTGTGTAGATATTTAGCCGATTTACTCCATATAAATAGTTGCGGAGTTTTTGCAATGACCACACAATGGCTAGAAGTTCTCGCTCATTTGTAGCATAGCTTTCTTCAGTGGTAGACAACGTTCTAGATATCATTGTTATAGGACGGCCATTTTGAGAAAGAACAGCGCCAAGCGCATGAGATGAAGCGTCAGTTGTTAGATCAAAAGGCTTTTCATAGTCCGGGTATAGAAGTAAAACATCTTCCGAAGCTAGAATTTGTTTAATTCTCTTAAAAGCCTCTAGTGCTTCTCCGTCTAGCTGTACCTTCTTGTTTTTCGACTGACTTTTCCCTACATTTCCATTCTCACCCCGTAAGTACCTAGTAAGAGGTTTCGCAATTTGGGCATAGTCTCTAATAAAACGTCTGTAGTATCCGGACAATCCAAGGAAGGATCGTAAGCTACGAAGTGTCATGGGAACTTCACAACTTACAATATCTTTTATTTTATCTGGACATGTTTTTATTCCCTTATTGGATACTACAAACCCCAAAAATTCGACTTCTTCTTTAAAAAAATGTGACTTTGCAAATGAAACTCGCATGCTGGCTTTAAAAAGCAGTTGTAAAACTTTCTCGACGTTTTGGAGGTGTTCTTCTTTTGTTTTCGAAAATATAATAACGTCATCGATATAAACATGACAGCATTTGCCTATTTCTTCTCTTAGTACGTCATCTATGGCCCTTTGGAAAATGCTTGGTGCATTTTTTAATCCGAATGGAAGCCTACAAAACTCGTACTTTCCATTATTTATAGAGAAGGCTGTCTTCTCCCTATCCCGCTCAGACAATTTGATTTGGTGAAAACCTGATTTTAGGTCCAAAGTTGTAAAAAACGAAGCCTTACCAAGATTAGCCAGGATAACCGCTGTGTTCGGAATAGGATATCTATCGCTTATAGTTTTATTATTTAATTTCCGAAAATCGATTACCAAGCGCATCTTGCGATTGCCCGTCTCGTCAACTCCTTTTTTGTCGACAATCCATACCGGATTGTTATATGGAGATCGTGACGGTCTTATTATTTCGTTGTCGAGTAAGTCGGCAATCTCATTATTAACGAAATCAGCCGCGGACATAGGATACGGGTAGGCTTTCGAATAAACCGGATCGTTATCGGTCGTTCGAATGGTTGCTACAACTTTCGTGTTAAATGGCAACAGCTCATTAGGATCTGCAAAGACATTCGAGTGCCGGTATAACAAAGAGGAAACTATTTCTTTCGTATCTGACGGAATATTTTTATTTTGTATTGAGATACTATTGACGTCTCTACAATAAAAATATAACAATTTCTCTTCGCCGCTACTGTAATTCAGAATTCCTTTTACCAAATTTAGTTCTGCGTTTATTTCGTTCATCAAATCCTATGATGCCGTCGAATGTTTTCAGAGTTGGAAGTATAAAAAAGGTGGCGTTTCTATTAAAAATATTGATGACACACTTAGACCTAATCTGGCTAGTTCCGTGTATTGACTTTACTGAGAATGGTTTTTCTATTGGTTTGATGGCTTTGAGTATGCTAAAATTTTTTATATAATTTTTAGATGCGCCAGTGTCTACCAAGAGTTTTATTTTCTTTCCCTCCAGTGTTCGGCCGACGTACGGCAGGAGGGATCTTCCCCTAAAAAATTAATTTCGTCAAACGTTTCTGAGATATCATTACGCATGAGTGCTGCATCTTTCACCTCGGCTTCATCACCTTCATCATAACCTTCATTTCTACTATATTCATAGTTATAAAAATCTTCGTTTGTATTATAATATTCGCATAAATCGCCTTGATTTCCTAAGCTAGTGCCTGGTACAGTTAGGCCCTGATTTAGGTGATGCACTCTCTGATGTTTAGGAAGCGTTTGACGGTCAGAATCGCGATGTCTCTTTAACTGATTAGGTCCTTGGTAATAATTTGGGTTTTGCATAGGTCTTGGAAGTTGAATGGGATGCTGCAAGGAGCCTCGAAAATTATTGGAGTTTTGCATAGCAGGTCTTTGGCTATTGCTGGGGTTCTGTATAGGCCTTTGGAAATTAGTACGATTTCTAAAGTGTGAAAGTGTTGGATCTATTTCCATTGCAGTTGGCAAAGGTCGTAGTTGGTCAGCAGAAACTGGTCTATAGTGGGGTGAATTGTATGGGTTAAATTGATTATAATGGAAACTTTGTCGAGGTGAAAAGTTATTCGGACGCTCGTTCTTAATTAAGAAAGAATTTGCAAATACGTAGCGCGCTTGATTTGCCTCAAGTTCCTGCGCAAGAGCAAGAGCACCAGGCATATCAGATGGTCGCGAGGAAAATAGTATATCACACATGGGCTTTTGTAGACCAGAAATGAAAATCCTCAATGCATCCTGCCGATATTTTTGGCTGAGAGATTCGATTAGGCTTTTATTACCTTCGTGAAGTATTAGCGTCTTATTAATAATCAACGTCAACCTTTTTTCCACCTCGTCATAGAATTCCACAATAGATAACCTGCCTTGCCGGAGAGTGGACATTTCCTGTTCTATAAGGTAGATGGGTCTTTTGTCTGAATACGTGAAATCTAAACGGGCTATAATCGCTTTGAAATTAAGAACAGTGTTAAATGAAGATAGCAACTGATCCGCAGAGCCGATGATTTGGTTCCGAATTATTGCTACCGCCTGATAATGCCTAGAACTTCCTTCAGATGTCTCGAATAATTTATAAGCGGCGAAAGCAGCCTGACGCCAAGAAATATACCGCACTTGTTCACCTCCGAATTCAGGCAGGGATTTAACCAAATCTAATGATTCTTCGCAGTTCTTGTCAGCCTCAATGGTAACTGGCTTATAGTCTTCGACAACTGTTGGAGATTCTAGTGCCCTAAGCCTATTCGTTAGTTTCTCTACCGTAGTATTGAAAGCTTGTCTAGTTTGCTCCGTTGCTACCTGAATTGCTGCGGAAACTATCGCAGAAATCTGTTGCGCGTCCATTATTAACTCAGGGAAAAAAGGGCTTTTCAATTAATAATATTTCAGATTCACAAAAAATAAGTTCTTAAACTACAATATAATCTAAATTATGAATTAGATTTAACTGCAAACAGATAATGTAATGAAGTATGTGCTAAGAACTGTTACTTAAATCGAATACGAATGATAATGCCTACTGTAATTTACTCTATATATGTATATGTATATAATATGTACTGATAGGAAAACAAATTTTACTTACTTTCCTATATATAAAAAAATAACGAAACTTAGAACTATTGACAAGTATTATTTTTCACAACTGGTATTCAAATAATAATTAAGTTTAAATTAATAGAAAAGTAGAGTTTAATGCTGGCAATAGTTTACTATCGAAGTTCTCCCCAACTGCTTGATGATGATGTTTTTTTTTCATAGACCTTCGTTTTTTTTTTTGTCGTTTTACTTGAGATCAATTTTGCTTCTTTTTATATTTTTTTATTATTGCAAATAACACTTTTAATTCATTTAAACTTTTTTCATTCTCATTTTTTTCAGCTTTTCGCTTATTTTTTTCACTTTGTTTTTGATATACCTGGGACGTATTATCCACAGTGGTGTAGAGCTTATTCTTGAGTCCGTAATACGAAACAACGCGAACTATTATCTTTTACCAAGATCTTTTAACGATTATTATTTTTAATCGCGTTGCCCGATCGTTGGGCGCCAGTCAATAAAACACAATATCAATTTTTAGTTTTATTATTTATTTTATTCAATAGAGCACGATATTTTATATTAAGTCTTACTTAATGATTTTTGGTATAATACTCTCTATATATAGGTATTTAAGTTCCTCTATGAGGAGTCCGATCAATAATCTAGCACTAACGATAAGCGACTATACTACAATAATAATTTTCTGTAAACCTTTAGTTCATTATATATTGGTAAACTCCGTTGTGATAATAGAGAAAGTAAATGGAATTGAAACAAACAACAGTAGTACATATGTACTGATGCTACACTAGCAGCACAGTCAACAACTAAGTAACTAGACCAAAATCGCCAAACCTGTTCTAATATTTTGAGTGATGATCTAGGGGTATTCAGTATTCATACAATTCAATATCCATAACTTATACTTGGCACCTTAAAAAAGTACTGTATCCTATTAGAGAGGACTGGCAAAGGATTTCGATTTCGATTTCGATGGACAACTTCAAGCAGCTGGCAGTAAATTGGTTGTGGTTGACTTCTTTGCCACCTGGTGTGGGCCATGCAAAATGATCGCTCCCAGGCTAGAGGAATTGTCTACTCAATACGCAGACAAGGTTGTCGTGCTTAAGGTTGATGTTGATGAATGTGAAGATATCGCTATGGAGTACAACATTTCCAGCATGCCCACTTTTGTTTTCATCAAGAATGCAGCCCAGATCGATAGCTTTTCAGGCGCTAATGGGGATAACTTAGCCAAACGTTTCGCCCAATACGCATGATTTGTTGCTTCAATAATAATCTTTTAAAATTTCCTCAAAAATTTTCCTCAAGACAGTCTCTATCCATAACGAGATTGCAATATACACAGATGGTTCTAAGACCAGTGAGGGCACGGGGTCAGGTAATTACTCGAGAGATACGAACCTACAGGTGGCCCTGAGACTTCCGGACACATGCAGTGTGTTTCAAGTAGATGTTCTAGCTGTACTAAAAGCTGCGGAATTACTTGATAGGGGATCAATATCCGATAAGAATATCGTGATCTACATTGACAGTCAGGCTGCCCTAAATGCGCTAGAGTCTTACGTCACCAAGTCTGAGTTAATCAGGAGTTGCCGCACAATGCTCACGGCATTATGTACGCAGAATCGAGTCAGATTATGTTGGGTACCTGGACACTGCGATATCGAAGGCAGCGAGCAAGCCGACGTGCTGGCTAAAAGAGGAGCGGGGCTCCCACGTAGCGATATTATTGGTAGTATTAAACCACCAGGGTGCGTGGCTAAGGGAATTATCCGGGATAAAATCATTGACACGGCTAATCTAAGATGGTCAAACTTAGATGATCACAGGGTGTCTAAAGCCTTGTGGCCTGTGTTAGATCGCAGAAAATCTGGGGAGATAATTAAGTTAGATAGATCGAGGCTAAGAACAGCGATAGGAATACTCTCTGGGCACTGTCTCCTAAGGAAACATGCCATGAGACTAGGGTTATCGGATACGGATGTGTGTAGGTACTGCGATGACCTACATGTCTCAGAGGATATAACTCATATACTCTGTGAATGTCAAGGAATTGCCAGGATAAGGCTAAAGTACCTGGGTAGATACTTCTTCGATAACTTGGAGGAGGTGAGGTCTTTGAACCATAACAAGGATCTCTTCAGATTTTGTAGGGAGATTAATTGCTTGGAGGATTGGGTTTAGGTTTTTTGCCGTGAAGGTTTCCTAGGAATCGCGATGGGCCCACTTTGGTGCCTAGTGTTTTATGACAACCTCATAACCCTACCTAACCTAACCTAACCTAAGACAGTTTCATATTTCCAGTTTTGGCACAATAAGAGAAACTTGACAAGCATTGCATTCGAAGTCTGTTACTAAAAATGTTGTGCTGATATCTTTGTATACTTAGTGAAACATTCATAAGTTCAGAAGCTTGTCAAAGTTATTTTCCGTCTACATATAAGTAAGTACATATATACGTATGCACGTAAATGCTTTTGCGAAGCCATTGCAATTATCGCATATATTGATTTTTTTTAAAAGGGATTATGCCTCCAAACAAATCCTTAAGACATTTTAGTTTACAGGCAATTTAATCAAGACTACGTTAGGTTTTAGTCATAAAACTATTCGACTTGCAATCACAGGATCTCTTAGATTTAGATTTAGATTTACATTACTATACATTAATCTGCGAAGCCTGAGGGGCTTATCTGCAGAAGATAAGATACACTATTTCAACAGCTAAACAAAAGATTTACCTCGTAATTGGCGAGAATTCAACCTGAATGATTTCTCATGGACGGTCAAATTTGATCTTTCTATGTCCTTCCAACATCAGTGGGTATAAGGTCATGCAATTCTGAAATTTCTGGCAAAATATTAAACATTTCATACAGAAAGCACTTATGTACATAAAGTAGAATTAATGCAAAACACAACCTGCATCTCAAATCATCTCGTCCAGGCAATGAACTAAGAATAGTCACTCTCATTAATTAAATGAAACCCCAAACATCATACAAGTCCATGATCATTTTGCATATCAATAGAATTTAATAAACCAAACAGGGAGAACTGCATCAAACATATCTGTTAATTGTTCAAAAAGGTAAGTCAGACGTAAGCACTAAACACCACAAGTATGCATATATGTGCATGTATGTATGTGTGTATGTCCAGTCGAACAGAAATTTCATTCTGAATTCTGAATCGAAATTGCCGCATGAATCATCTCTACTACTAATTGATTTATAAGAAACGTTTCCATGGCGTTAACAGGCATCCCAACACTGGCACATAACATCTGGACGATACATAACCCCAATTCGGTTTCATCTCGAATTCTGGACACATAAATACATATATTTCTCACTCGCTGACCATAACTCACATTCCTTCATTGCCGTTGCCGCCATCGCCGTCGTCATCGTGATAAGCATCCCTCATTCTGCTTGCATTCTCGATGGCAGAAGGAAGTTGTCTTTTTTTTTTACTAAATCTAATCCTAGCTGTCATCGGTGTTAATTTGAAATTCGTTTGCACCGACAAAGTGTGCTGAATCAAGAGTGTCCTTTTTTTTAGAACACCCGGGCAGATTATCTAAGGATATAATTCCGAAAATATTTGAACATATTTTCTTTCGTCTGTCAGTGCAATGGAGGCAAAATCTCCATCTCTCCACCAGCAGTTTGAAAAAAGGATGGCCAAGTGTGTCTTCATCGTTCAATGATGCAGTCATCCAAATTTTTCTATTTGGCTTTGTAGATCAGGACAACGGACTGCCATAAAAGTGTGTGTATTATAAAACGACAATAGAATTCAAATTCTGCGTACAGTATCTACATATGTACATACATACATATACATATGTATACTTGTAACCATCTATTCTGAAGTGAGAAAATTCCTTCTACAGATTGAACAGACATTTAATAATGTTTCTGGCGCCCGAGGTATTGGCCTTGTTCCCGCGTGCACACACAAGGACATCATTTTTTGGTTGAAGTAATCAACGACGGATATTGGTGCGGGAGGCAAAATTGATATAAAAACTAGTCTGCAATTGATAGACACCCTGGCATTTTGCCGAAATGGTTCTCGTCCTTTTTGAGTGCTTGTGTGTAGCTATAAATGGATAAAATAAAAAGAGAAATCCCGTAATCATTTTGAAGGCGCTGCCAGGGAGTTATTCTGAAAGGCAGACAGGTTAAGCGCGATAGCTTGAGCAGAGGAAGGTAATGACGTGACCACTTAAACGTTGTATAAGGGGGAATAGCTATGTTGAACTGATTTTACGATAGAAATATTCTCTGTCAAGTTGACATGACATAAACGCTGTCTGAAGTTGTTGGAATGTAAAATTCCATTAACGATTTAGAAGAGAGGAAGTATTTTCGTCCTGACTTATGTGGGAGTCAGAAGCAAGTTTCGCTGATGCAAAATACGTTATGAAACTGCTTTACCTCTTTGTTGTGGAAACTAATAAGACAGTTGTTATTTTATGTTCAATGAGAAATTAAAAAGCAAAGATCAAGACTGTAAAGCATTTTCAAATTAATGACTAATTATACCGACGGATGCGAAGCGGATACTTCTAATTTCTCTAGAGACAGGAAGCTCGAGATTCAGCTCGGGGCATAATCGAGATGTTTATCTCTTTGAGTGTCTATCTGTGTTACCGTTATACAGCAGCTTTATTAAAGTCAAGATATTTTGTCCTAACTTTTTACAAGTCCCCTTATTTCACTATTTAAAACTTTTGGAGATTTTTACATAATTCTTAGATCTCTCATCACATTTGTGTGATTATTCATCAACAAAGTTATCTTACCCGCGCACAATAATAAAAAAAAAACCGCTTTACCTAAAAAGATTTATTATAGCGACTTTGTTTGGACCTTAAATAACGTAGAAGCAAAAATATACGTTGAACATTAACTTCCGGACTGAGTAGAGTCGAAATGCATGCGAGGCTACCAAACATATGCTGTGCCCTTCAGAGGTACATATATGTTTCAGGTACATGCCGCCAAAAAAAAAATTACCCAAAAGCTCGAAAATAGTTTCAGAGACGGTAGCTTGTTTGGAAATCGCGCAAGGACTATATCCAGTAGAGAACTTACTTACTTACTTCAGTGGCGCTACAGTTCGGGGTGAACCTGGGCCACAACCAACAAGCCTCTCCATTTAACTTGGTCTTTAGCTAATTGCCTCCAGTTGCGCACTCCAAGTTGGTCGAGGTCCCTGTGAACTTGGGCGCGCCACCTACGGCGAGGAGACTCTCTACTGCGTCGTTACTCCGAGTTAGATTCGAAGACTCAAACGTCCAATACGCAGTTGTTTGACTAGGTCGATGTCACTGTACAGCTCGTAACGTAAACCCGTCAACGCAAACCGAACCGAATATCTAACGAAGAATTTTTCTCTCGAAGCGACCAAGGATATCTTCATCCGCTTTCAATAAAGTCCATGTTTCAACGCCGTAAAGCAGGTCTGGGATAATCAGAGTCTTATACAGGGTCTCCTTAGTTGTTCGAGATAGGGCTTTACTGTTGAATTGCCTTATAAGCCCAAAAAACAGCTATTGGCAAGAGTTATTCTTCGCTTGATTTCTGCACTGATGTCGTTTTCAGAGTTTATAGCAGAGCCGTTTCGTCTTTTTATGAGCAGCGGGAAATCTCCTGTATTTTTACAACTGGTCAACAACAACATACCCACGAAGATCTTCATCGCCTGCATTATCAAAAGACATGGCAGGATCAACAAAAGTTTCGAAAGAATTAATAATCATTATTGGGGATAGAATAATTTATATTTCTGTGCTTCATTTTTCATCGGTTTGGCAAAGAAACAGTTGTTACATTTACAAGCCCAACTTTTTAATTGGGATTTTTATTGAATACAAGAAACAACTGATCATCTAAATTCCCATATATTTGGAAAAAGTCTTTTATAATACCTATATTTAAGCTCACACAAGTATATAACCACATATTCGTCTCGGGTGAAGTGCCCGAAAGCTTTAGACAATGTATAATACTCGTACTTCCGTTATTCAAAAAAGAAGATGTGACTGACCCAGCGAATTACAGAGGAATTATAAATTATTTATGAATTCAATAATGAAAATATTTGCTGGGGTTATCCTGGCCCATTTGACGGATTGGGTGCGAGAAAATGATCTTCTAAGCGACATCCAAGCGGGGTGCAGAAAAGGCTGCTCCACAGTAGACAACATTTTCACATTGACCATCATTGCCCGGTCATACCTTACAAATACAAATATTTGGCGCAACAGCTCTTTAAAGTGCCAGGGCCTAGCTTCTCGCAACCACTCATGTTGTGTGCCTTATATTTTTCACATGAATGGAAGGGACCTACAGTTTTAATGCCGAATCCGAATGGCGATTTAAGAAGCTTTTTCGTGACAACAATACTCTCGGATGTTTGTTAGACGCTCGTGTGAAGTCGGACCGTGAAAAAACTTTTTTGGTATTTTCTGGGATTCGAACTTGGAACCTCATGCGTAGTGATCCGACACACTAACCACTTACGCCACGGCGTCCACTACCGGTCATACCTTGATAAAGGCAAAAAAATAAATGCGTTCTTTGTTGATTTTAAGGCAGCCTTCAACACTATTGACAAAAAAGCGCTGTTCTACAAGCTGAGTAACTTAAGGGTGTCTTCAAAGGTCCTAAGGGTCAAATAATGTCTTTGTGAAGGTAATAAAGCAGCTATTTGGGATGGACACAACCTGTGCAACTGGTTTAAGTCTTATATGGGAGTGAAGCAAGGATGTCGCATGAGTCCACTTGTATTTTCAATATTTCTGGACGATCTTGTGACCTTTTTAACAGGTGGAATTGTGTTCGGCGGACTCCAAATAAAGCTGCTTTTATACGCAGATTATAATTCTATCAGAAACTCCAATAATGTTGCAGATGATGATAAATAAGCTCCCAAATTAATGGAACTTGCAAATGAACACCGCTTAGTCCAAAGTAATGATGTTTAGAAACGGGTTTGGACGATAACCAAGGCAGAAATATGGACGTTGGAAAACCAGGAACTTGAAGTCCTTAAGGAGTATAGATATCTCGGAGTTTTAATTACATCTTACAAGTATACTTCCAGGCCCACCTAGGAGAAAAACTGAAGGAGGCGAAAAAGGCAAGAAATTGCAGTTAGCGGGGATTCTTTGGTAGGAAAAACGTTTTATCGAGCAGCAAATTTAAGGATTTCGAAGCGGCTATAAGGTCAATCATGTGCTATGCTGCACAAGTTTGGGGTATATTCGAGAGATTGAAAAACTTTTAAGATATTTCTTTTAAAAAAATCTTCAGATTACCCGAAAACACATCGACATACATCTTGCGCCTTGAAACTGATTTATTTCCTCTCTACATTTTTAAATTAAGATTGCACTTTCTCTACATTCTGAAAGTAATGGAACTCCCAAACTACAGTCTTTCACACATCGTCGCAAAATATTTGCTACAGCGGAAGCTGCAATTCTTTAACGCATGGTTGAGGCTAACCAGCGAACATAATATGCAGCTAACGAACTATAGTGCAGAATTTTGGCGACGTTCTCTGAACGAGCTGTTATCCAATATTGAAGAGTCTACCAGTTTAGATTGAAAGTGCAACAAAGTGAGACCAAGTGTACGTATCCCTGACTCAACCATGATCTGGCTGCGAAAAATGAATTCCTTGATCGGTTCAGTGTGGATGTAATCTCTAACATCTTTAAGGCGAGAGGCGAACTACTTCGGCTGAACTTCAGGCCTCATATAAGTGACGGGAATGAGGAATGCAGCCTATGCAACCTTCGAACAAAAGAAGACATTTTACATTTTATTGAAACTTACCCAATATTGAAAGAGATCAGACGAGCTTACTGGGGTAAAGAAGCGCTTTCAATGACTGAATTCATCAGAACTCTAGATGGTGAGGACTGGAGCGTGCTGGCTAGCTATCTTAAAGCTGTATTAAAATACCGACAGCAAATAATGAACGCAGTTTTTTAAATCACTACATATGTATAAAACTTTCGTCTAGTGCTCTCTTTCCTTCAGTTGAAGGCAATGGCCAAAGTCTTTATTGTAAATTATTGTAAAAAAAATTTAATATAAATGTACATACAATTCTACTACTTACCACTACTGCTATTATTTAAGTTTGCCAGGAGAAACAGAATCAATCAATCTGCAATTCCTAAATTATTTGACAAATTGGTTACCCAAAGATTTAGCTTTATTGCAAGTCATTGATTTGTAACAATCAACATGGATTTGTAAAACAGCGCTCGACTGTAACAAATCTAATCTTATTTACTAATTTTGTTCTCTCCGAAACAAGTAAAGGTAACCAAGTCGATACCGTGTACATGGACTTTAGTAAAGCATTCAACCGTGTAAATCATAATTTATTTCTTCTCAAGTTTAAACGCCTGGGTTTTACGAGTTCCTTTGTTGATTGGTTGTCTTCTTCTTCCTTTTATCAGCGAGGTTATGATCCGAAAATAAAGGATCACAACCCCCCACTTCACCGCATTTCTACTGATCCGCCTGTGCGATTCGCCTATTTGTCCTCAGAAAATATCGGCAGGCCCGCCGAATTTGGATCACTCGATTACTGAGGCCAATGAAATGCCGATGTCGTCGCATTTGTGTGATCCAGGCGTTTATAGGCCTGCCTTTCCTACATCGCGATGTCTTTCGAACGTGAATTAATATTGCCTTTTTAACAGGGTTCAAATGATCTCTTCTTTGAACGTGGCAATACCAACTGAGCCAGTCGCGCTCTATTTTTTATACGATGTTTTCCTTGATGTGAAAGCTTCCACGGATCTTCGAACTTCTTATTCGATGAAGCTTTGTCACTCCTGCTGTCATGCGAAGCATCTTCATCTCAGCTGCCGTTAATTTACTCTCATACGTTTTGTGTATCGTCCAACATTGTGAACCGTATGTGAGTGCTGGACGCACAGCTGCGGTGTAGAGCCTTCGCTTCAACTTAGGTGGCATTTTTCTGTCACAGAAGATAGCGGAATTTTCTCGCCACTTCATCCACCCTACGCTTACGAGATGATTGATGTCGTCATCACAAGTTGCTTTGCTATTGATCATAGATCCCAGATATTTGAACTTCACTGCTCCATTCAAAGGAATGTCTGGAATATGCCTAAGTAGATCAGAGAACGGGCAGCACAAGTACTCCCATACCCATTTCCCTCCAGAGCGTCCACCCACACATCAAATGCATATATACATATTGAATTCAACATTTTGTCGTTTCTTATTTGTTCATACAGTGTAATAACTCAACTTCCTGACTTAAATAAACATCATATAAAACGAACACTCACTGCCCTCACTTCATTTCAAGAAATGATTAGCTACCCTCACATTTTGCCTCGCATAGAACAAAATCAAGACGGATAATTTGTGGAGAATGTTGTCTACTGCCGTTCGTGTATGTATATTGAAAATTCTTCACTTATTCAATGCGAACTACTTGAAACCATGCGAAAGCTCGTTGCATTTGTGAATGTTCTGAATCAGTGAATACTTTGAGTGCGAGCCTACTACGCATTCACATATTCAATGTTTTCTTTGAGTGTGAAGTTGTGAGTGGCTCGTATTTTAGCGAATGATTCACAACGGCACATGAGTGACTTGATGCAGTTCTCTGGTACATACATATGTATTGTATATTAAAACTTAAAGTCGTCCAAAAAAGATTTTTGAGATTTGCCCTTAGCGGACTTCCCTAATTGACCCTAACACGTTACCCTCCTACCAATCAAGACTGAAGCTGATAAGGTTAGGTAGTGTTACGAGGTTATCATAAAACACTAGGCATCAAAGTGGACCCATCGCGATTCCTAGGAAACCTTGACGGCAGAAGACCTAAACCCATTCCCCCAAGCAATTAATCTCCCTACAAAATCTGAAGAGATCCTTGTTATGGTTCAAGGACCACACCTCCTCCAAGTTATCGAAGAAGTATCTAAGAAGGTACTTAAGCCTTATCCTGGCAATTCCTTGACATTCACAGAGTATATGAGTTATATCCTCTGAGACATGTAGGTCATCGCAGTACCTACAAACATCCGTATCCGATAACCCTAGTCTCAGGGCATGCCTCCTTAGGAGACAGTGGCCAAAGAGTATTTCTATCGCTGTTCTTAGCCTCGATCTATCTAACTTAATTATCTCCCCAGATTTTCTGCGATCTAACACAGGCCACAAGGCCTTAGCCACCCTGTAACCATCTAAGTTTGACCATCTTAGATTAGCCGTGTCAATGATTAGGTTAGAACTGCTTGAAATTAGAAGAGAGGTGGCTAGTACCATTTTTCTTTACAGACTACTTGTTGGTGCCATTGATTCCACTGAGATCCTTAGTTTTCAAATATAAATATCCCAACTTTTGGCTTAAGAAATGGACGATTTTTTAACATAGCTTACTTGCGAACTAATTACGGACATTCTTCGTCGATAAATGGGTTTATTAAGTTGCACGAGTATAATACAAATGCTCATCTCTTTGAGTTTAACTCTCGGTCGTATTATAAAAAGAAACCTTATGAATGCTCTTACCCGGTCATAATTTTGAATTTTCATTTTATTTTATCTTCTTTTTTCTGCCTGTTGTTTTATTGTTAAATCTAGTACTTCAATTATTGTTAAATGTACTGTTTAAATTTTTCTTTTAAAATCCATTTTAATTCGAACTAAGAAAGCAATGTACTTTGTTGATAAATAAATAAATAAATAAAATATTAACGGCACGAAGAATTTTAAAACCTTTAGCTTTGAGGTCGTTCGTTGCGTCGTCTTTAGTGCACGAGGGGTGGAGCACCCTTGCTATAATACGCAGTGGTTTTCTAACTTATTTTCATAACTATACCACTGAATCTTTTCCGTGTTAAATTTTTGTGATATAGCTCGGTAGCCATCGACGTTAATTTTCCAAGTATTTTCCCGAGTGACGATACCTTGATGATGTCATCGTGCCTTTGAGATGGCAATGCAGCTCATTGTATTCTGTTATGCCAACGACGTTTATTGCAGGCGGAGGACGTGCCTTAGCTTGAGTTTGTTTTTGTTTCGACTCATTTTGTTTGTCCTCTTTTTGCGGCCCGGCGATGAGCCGGCTCTTCGTTTTTTGCTAGGTCATTTTTTTGAGACTCAATTCGTTTCGCATGTTAGCTTTGTTCGTCCGTGTGATATTTGGAAAAAAGCGTTCGCATTTTTTGAATCTTCATCGCGATTTAGTATTCATTGTTTTCTATTTCTGATTCATTGGAAGTTATAAATACTGCATGTAACTTTGTCTTTCCTTTAACAACATTTTACAGTGACCTTATCAAAAGCATATTTCTAAAGTTAAAAGAACTCGTCAGCGACCCACATTAAGCGCACAACTTCTAAAAAGGACTCAAATTTGCTAGCTTTGTCGACATCCCTTCTCCAATCTATATTTAATCGTTAAGCGTTAAATATTCAGAAAATCCTCATCACGCCAACGTCGTAAAAATTTCAAACATTTTATGCTACTGATAACCTTGGAAACAAGCACCGATAAAGAATCCTATTAGTAGCCTCATAAACAAGCACACCTTCTTCTTCTGCTTTTATAGCAAATATCTTAAAAATATAAATCCACCGAAAGAACGCTTAAGCAGTCGTAAAACTCTAAAAATCTGATTCGCCCGCCATTACCGAATCGCGTTTCATCTTAAACTGCTTCCAAGCACAGGGTACCATCCAAGGACATATTTTGCGTACGCGACCCCACCACAAACCACATTTATAGATCCATGCCATCGCTTTACATTAATTTTTATCTCGTTCAACGTTAATAAGCCTGATTATCCTTATCGCATGGGTTTTAAGTGCGCGTCGGGTGGGTGGTGTAATGTTGTTGTGAAAAATACAATATTTCCCAAGCAATGGTGATTTTAATTGATCCAAATACGGCGCTGTTCGATATATTTATTGCCGCCATAAGCAGACGCTCGAGTCGATGATGCTGCCCCATCGCCACAGCGATAAACATTATATATTACATCGGCCTCTGGAGATGTAGCGGCGCTTTGTACATAGGAAAAGCTTTGCAACGCACTATCCTTGCCGGCAATCGATACTGAGTCTATCTCGTCCTGCTGGGTATCGTGGGGATATTGTGTTTATATTTAATACTATAAAACCTTTGAAGGCAAAATCGATTATGTACAGGGAAACTGGGCAAGCTCAAGCTCTGTTGACATGGTCGGCATTTAAAAAGCAGGTCAAGGTCGAACTTAATGGGTGTCAATGTGAATATGGTTGTACTCATTGGACAAATGAAAAGGGGTTCTCACCCATGTAATCCGTCACGGTCGTCGTGTCGCTGGCGCTCGTCTAACTTTCTTTAGTCCTTCGTTATCCTTTCATCATTTTATACTCGTGCTCCATTCATAGTGAGAGAGAGAAAACTCTAAAATGAAGCAAGCAGCATGAAAAAATATTCCCATTCAACTGAATGAACGAAATGAAATCCTTAAGTCGAGCGTTTCACATTTACGTCCAGGCACAATATTCCTCAGATTTCTTCTCTGCCGTTGCGGACAGTTTTTCTTTTTTTGTTCTCCATGAGACGACAACGGAAAACTGATTAAACAATAAAATTGAATTTTCTTGTTTTAGTGTTTGAAATAATTTACTTCCCGACAGCTTCGTCCCCGGAGGGCTGCTCTTGTGCTCGCGCGGGCGAGAGCCTTTCGCAAATTAAAAGGAGACCAAGTTAAATAATGAAAATTATGAAGCATGACGCATGGCGGATATCCTCATGCTCCTACACCCGCCATCGACAAAAGAAATCTCATTTGCGGAAAAATAAGAGAAATGTTTTTCTCAGAAAAGAAGGACGAAATTTCACTACCAGTAAAAGTGTACCGTTAAGGAGAATTCAAGAGCATAGTGTGGTGATGGTGGAGTAGAAACAGGAAAATAATTACACACGAAGCATTGCATTCTCATTTTCTGTTTTTTTTTTTTTGTTTTCTTGAATTTGGAAAAGTTTTCGTTTCCTAGAATATTCTCTGAAGTATAGGTATAGTAATTATTAAAAATCCGATTTAAGGAAATTCTGTATTTCACAGTTCTTGATTCAAAAGAATTGTTTGTCTCATAGTTTTCCGCGGCAAGTATGGTTTCAAAGGATGATGAATATTGTTAGTTGGAATTAAAAGTTAAAAACAAAAAAAAAAAAAACAGAGTGAACATTTCTCAAAAAAATTACATCATTTGACGTGCTTCTGATATAAGCAGTGACAGTTCAAGTTTATTTGATGCCCAAGACTGCTTTAGTTTGAACGACAATCCAATGGCTTCCTAAGTTAAGGTTATTTGTACTTGAATACACTCCTACATAATGAACATACATAGTTTAATCCATACATAGGAACTACGCTAAGTTAATTTATTCCAAAAAAATATACTGAAAGTACTATTACTTTTAATTTTTGTGTCATCGTTCTTTAAAATTCACTCACTCTTATTATTCTTGTACTCTTCTTATGTCCCAACAGTTATGTTTATGTGGAAATTTTATATTCTAATATATTGTAGCATAGACTCAAACTACTGCATGGTTTGTGTACCAAACTTAAACACTGTGTTCCAAACTGTAAGCAACGCCATCTATTCGCCGAACCTGCGAGCAGTAAATATTCCCACTAAACGCAGTGTGCCAATGTTCAACAATTACCACACAATGTTCCAATTATTCCACGATCATCAATTCATCCCGAGAGACATCTAGCATGTTCTAGAACCTCTTGTATTTTGTATAAATACACCGACCACAACCACCGTCGACACAGTTGTTAATAAGGTGAATACAGCGATTAAAAGTAGAAACTCGATTAGTGGTGAAAATAAGCGACATTGTGATTGAAAGTAAATCTGTGGAGACAGTTTAATTTTAAATAAATAAAGCCATTGAATATTGTGTTAAAGTAAAGTTGGTGATTGATAATAAATAAACGGTTAAAATACAAAAAAGACGTTTTTATTTAAACGAACCCCAGCAAGAATAATACAATATATTCTGGACCACAAAGAGGAAGTTAACAAAGTTATAAAGTTTTGTATCTTCAAAGTCAGAAGATTTTACTTAAATTTAAATAGAATGTGCTTGTGCAGTGTATATATCTTTTCACGTCCAACCAAAATTTGTTGGTTAACTAAAGCACCTTATGTAAAGGATTTATCTTGATTGCAGTCTCTTTTATATTTTTCTGGATATATGTACTTTCCTTAATCTAAATACTCTTACCTACTCTAATAATGAACGTCACTACTATTCAACAGTTGTAACCATGACACTCAATGTACTAGCATCAAAAACCAAACTCAACTGTGAACACAGCGCAGCCCCAACCGGGAAAGAAAAATTACAAAACATTATATCCTTTGCAAATTATTATTGTGGAACACTGCTACTCTGACTGCCATCTCTTATATTTTACTAAAAAAAAAAAACAAAGAAGAAATATCACCCGATGTATTAAATAGCAAACCCCATTTACATCACAAGCAATTCCATTTACACGACACACTTCTCATTAGACAGTGCGGTACCATAGAGCAGGACCAAAAACGAAACAACAAAAAATCCCGCCTTGAATATAATTAAAGCAAGACGCAAAAGATTTGTTAACCAGGGTGAGTGGCAAAAAAGAAAAATATAAATCCTCGTTTCCTAGATCCTTATGCCGTCCGCCTATATTTCCATAATCAGGACGAACAAAAAAAATGTCACCATGACATCAAAAATTCATGATTCTTTGCTTGCGAGAGCACACAGAAAACATCTGCCAGTCGTCCCCGTCTCCATCTTCCACAAACATAGTCCATCTTCTTCCATTCCCATCTCGTCAGAGACTAGGATTGGCATCAGTCTTAGGTACTGTGTAGACGACTTCAACAACGAGAAAGGACGGATAATAAATTTCAGATATTTCCATAAATCGGAAGAAATGAAAAATTGAAGCCATTTCAATACCCCCTCGTAGGTTGTTTCTATCTTCTACAGCATTGGTCTTCCACGATGATGACGACGACATGTTACCAACATCAGGTTAACATTCTCGGAAAGATTTTTCGAATGAAAAATTGAAGGAAGATACGCTGCAAATAAATTCTGCAACTCGTATTATTTTTTCTGTCGCGAGCAATGAGAACATGAAGCGGCTTTATAGCGATTCGTCTAACAAGAACGACATAGGTTCATCGAGGAATTGTGAGTATGTAGTATGTAAATAGCGAACGACAGTGCTCTGGGAATGGTGTCAATTTTTGCGATATAATCAGTGGTTCTTTGAATTGCATATTTTGACTCCGCCCCAGGGTGATGAACAAAATTCGGCTAGTAACTAATTTTGTTTGTAAATTTGTTCCCAGCCCAGGAGATATCCCCAAATCGAGGTTATGACAAAAATGTTGCCAACTTACACGAAGAAAACTGTCTTCCACAAGAGTGAGCTTGATGAAGAGCCAATATCAAACTGTTTCTAAGAACCATTTCCATTTTCTAGTTTTAACGAGCCAGCCCCAGATTCCTGTGTTAAACTGGTTTTAATATTTGGAAATGGCAGGAACAGGGCTATTAGCAGAAGATAGGGAAGTCGTTTTATATTCTTTGATTGGTACAGCCTTCAAGCCCAAAGCCGGTTAATAGCAATTTCGCCTTTGAGCCAGATGTTTTCTTAACAAATTTTCTAACATTATGTCAGTTTTGAAGCTTAGAGCGAAGTGCCTACTTCTGTTTGCCTGACCATATAAAGCTTTCGATGTGTAAATGCGGTTGAATGAAACAGGTTTCAATCAATGACATTGACGTTGAATTGGATTCAAACAAAGTCTGGTGTGTGGCAAGGTTCCACATTGAATCCGTGTTTCCTTACGCTCTTTGCCTCTTAACATTTTGCCTGGAGGCGTCGGTTGCAGGAATGCCTTACTGACGACATTGTGTTGCTTGCATAATCTCTAGAAATGTTCCAGCTTATGACTCCCAGAGTGCTGCAGTTTGTGGAGCCTTATTGTAAATCCAAAGTCAAGAGTAAAGGTTTTTAAAAAAGCGGAGTGCTAGAATAGCAGAACAAAAAAGTTGTGCTATGTGTGGGAAGCTTTTGAAGTGATCAGGAAATATAAAACATTACCAGACGGGGAAGCTCTCAATACCCAAAACTGAAATAAATACGACGCGAAGATATGCCGTTCAAACCCATATGCATAGCCCATTATTCTTAACACAAACTTCTTGGAGCTGCGTCGAAATATTTTTTTTATGCGGCTTAAGTGTGGAGATTCAGATGGGAAGCTTTTAAGGTATTTTGTGAACCGGTTCGAGCAAGAGGAAAAGCTGTCTAGAAAGGTGACTCTTATGCGTAAAACACAATATCAATATCACAATATCCACCTCAAATGCGCGTTGAATGTTTGCTCACATATTTTTCCTTTGTTTCACAGCTGGTAGATATCAAAGCGCACAAAAGTCCAGCTCATCTCAACTTCTGCGTCGGGTTAGAGTGTTGTTACGTAGCATTACCTTTTTCTTTACGAATGGACAACGTGAGGTCGAGGTGGAAGCGACATTGTGATAGGATACATCGATTTCCTATGGTTTAAGTCATAGACGTTAGGTGTAGATGAGGTCGAGACGGTATTGTGTTTCAGGCATTAAGATTATGCCGACTGACTAGACTTAGCACCTGCAAGTAGACCTAGAAGCTAATAGAAATAGTTTTGTTTCAGCTAATTACGAAAGCGGATTTAAAATTTTGTGAAAAATGCATAGAAGTGGCAGACGGCAAATCCATATTATTGTATCATATTTATTAAGTTAAATGATAAAAAATAAAAGTCAATCAATTCAGAATTCAATTCCAAACTAGAGGTGTACTTATCTTTGAAGTATACTTTTTATTTTAATTTGCTGAATAATCAAACATATGTTCCACTCGTTGAAGAACTCATTAAGGGATAAGGTAAAACTCCAAGCAAATTAGTAAAGCTTTTCTTGTATTATTAAAAAATACTTACGGTCACAGGTGACAGATACAGAAACCCTAAGAGGGCAGACTCGAGCAGGTATACAGAGATAGTAAGGAAACTGCTTAAAGATAGGCCTATTCGCAAGGGCGATCCTCAAGATATAGATGGGGCAGTCGATAATCTAGGCAAAATAATTAATCTGGGATTCGAAAGCGCCTGTCCAATGAGGAGGAAGTCTAAGAGATCCCAACCTCCATCGTGGATTGTAGAATTGAACTCCAAGAAAAGGCAAGTCAGGCATTTCTACAACAGGACTATCAAAGTAGGGGACGGAACTACATGGGATGAATACATAGAGCGCAAGAGAGAGAGTTTAAGTACTTAATCAGGCGATCTAAAAGTAAGTCGTGGAAGGAGCTCTGTAAGTCCATCGCGGATACTAGTGAAGCTTCGAGACTTCGCAAGATGCTGGCAAATCTGTCCCAAGCTTCATTAGAAAATCTGACGGCACGTGGGCAGAAAGTAGCGAGGAAGTTTTAGATACATTAGTTGATGCTTACTTTTCAGGAAGTATATCACCAATGGGTTCTTCCACTTATGGCAACTCGTATACTGGTCTGTGATGGGCTATCATGTCATTTGCACCGCTCAAAACACCAGGCCCCGGTGGAAAAAGCTGCAAAAAGATCCAGCCAAGTTCAGAAATAGGCTTAGGAACATTGTTAAACACTTTTTAACTTCATACCAGAAGTAACTGTTGCAACGGCATTCTATGCAAATCGCAACATCTATACTTAAAGGGAAAATCTGTGGAAATAGCCTTATATGACGTGTAGGGAAAATAGAAACAAGCTTTCACCATAAGGAATTTGTACTAGCAGCCTTCCTTGACATAGAAGGTGTTTTCAATAATGTAGAAGGAAGAGGCATCAAACAGGATCTAAAAACTATGAATGTCGACCATAGCATTACCAATTGGCTCTGCAATATGCTCGGCACTAGAAACATGAACTCCACTATCGGAAATAGCTCAATAAGAAAATCCATTACCAGGGGACTCCCCGGGGAGGCGTTATCTCACCCCTGCTCTGGGTTCCAGTCATCGATGTGATACTTAAAGAACTAAGCAATACAGGTATAAGCGTCACTGCTTACGCGGACGACGTGGTGATTTTAGTCCAGGACAAATTCTTTGACACATTAAGTGAAATGATAGAATCAGCTCTTAATAGTCTCGAAAAATGGTCTAGAGGGTGTGGACTGCACGTCACCCCGGATAAAACGGAATTGGTACTCTTCAACAGGAAATACAAAATACCACCCTTTAAACCACTTAAGCTAACAGGGGTGAAGCTTTCCTTTGGGATCGCGCTCGATATCTTGGTATAATGCTAGATAGGAAACTAAACTGGAAACTTAATAAACTGGAAACTTAATATAAAGTCGGACCCATTCTTGCGTATGGGGCTCTTGTGTGGTGGAAGGCAACGAAAACGAAAAACATACGGGATATGTTGGCCATGGTACAAAGAACAGCCGGCATTACCATCACCGGTGCTTTACGCACAACGCCTACGGCTGCACTCGAGATCTTTCTGTATCTCTTACCATTAGACCTACAAATCAAATTTCAACCCGGCAACAGTGCGCTTCCGCGCACTAACGTTGGCCAGTAATATGGGACATAGCTCCATTCTTAAAGAATCATTTCCCGATATCCCTGACGAATCGGACGAAATCTTTGGCACATTAGACTTCGTCACACCGTACGAAGTAATGTATCCTGCTAGAGAGGATTGGCAAAGGAAGACAGTCTATCACCACAACGATATTGCAATATACACAAATGGTTCTAAGACCAGAGAGGGCACAGGGTCAGGTATATATTCGTGAGATATTAACCTACAGGTGCCCCTGAGACTTCTGGACACATGCAGTGTGTTCAAAGCAGAGGTTCTAGCTGTACTTAAAACTGCGAAATTACTTGAGGTGGGATCAATATCCAACAAGAATATCGCCATCTTCATTCACAGTCAGGCTGCGCTAAAAGCTTGGCTTGTGTCACTAAATCTGAGATCGTCAGGAATTGCTGCACAATGCTTAAGGCATTATGTACGCAGAACCGTGTCAGATTATGTTGGGTACCTGGATACTGCGATATAGAAGGCAACGACGAGCTGACCAAAAGAGAAGCAGAGCTCCCGCATAGGGATATAATCGATAATATTAAACCCCCGGTGTGTGACTAGGGGAATTATTCGGGATAGAATCATCAACAAAGCTAATCTAAGATGGTCCAACCTAGATGGTCACAAGGTGTCTAAAGCCCTGTGGCCTGTGTAAGACCACAGGAAACCTGTGGAGATCATAAAACTAGAAATATGGGGCTAAGAACAGCGATAGGAATACTCTCTGGCCATTATCTTCTAAGGAAGCATGCTATGAGACTGGGTTTATCAAATACGGATGTTTACAGATACTACAATGACCTACATGTTTCGGAGGATATAACACATATACTCTGTGAATGCCAAGGCATTTCCAGTAAAAGGCTAAAGCACCTTGGAAAATACTTCTTTGATAACCTAGAAGAGGTAAGGTCCCGGAACCATAATAAGGACATCTTCAAATTCTGTAGGGAAATCAAGTGTATGGGAGAATTGGTTTAGGTCTTTTTGCTGTAAAAGTTCCCTAGGGATCGCGATGGGTCCACCTTGGTGCATAGTGTCTTATGATAACCTCATAACCCTACTCAACCTAACCTAATCTAACCTACGGTCGCAGGTCAATGATCCATATTGCAAATACCTGTCGCAAAAATTCGTTTAATTAATTAATTACGACTTTCTTCATACACAAGATAGCAGTACCGCATCGAATTAGAGTAGGATTTCAAATCAAACGCACATTTACATACCAAATATGATATCCAGGTCGATGAGCGTGAATTATTAAATTGTCCCAAGCTATTATACAATCAGAAACCAGTCATCATTAGCTTAGTTTTTGAATAGCACCAGATGTTATAAATTTCAAATTGCCTTTCATATGCAGCTTTTTTTATAACATAGGGCCAACTACAAGTTGGTAACCCTATCTATGGCGTTGAACCAATGTGGTTTTCAATTTTATACCTCAGTGGAGACACAGAACATTTTTTCAGGTAAAGCTCTTCAGATTGCAAGTGGGCACTCTAAATAAATAGACCGCCAGCGGTCGTCGTTGTCATCCTCTTCTCCCTTCCCCGTATCGTATGCTGTCGTTTACTCGTATTCGCTCGCTCGAGCTAATTTAAATAAAAAACATTTTGACCTGAATGATAGTTTCCCGTAGCGTATCCCCATTTACCAGCACCAAAAGCAGCAGCAGTGCCTATCTATTCATCCATCAGCTTGCTTAAATCATGGTTCCGTGGCTCTTAACCACCCTTAATCTCAATCTCTATTTGTTTAACCTAGAATTCTAAATGTAATCTCTGCTTTCTCGATTTTTACGTTAACGGTTTTTCCTCCTCTCTTTCGGTGGTAGCTTATTCGACCCATGGGCTAGTGCAGAGGAGATCCTTCTAAATGATTCTGTTTTCAATCTTTTTTTTTTTTGCTTGCTTCCTGTTCAAGTAGTCGGGTATTCTTTCCAACGCTCAGTTTATTCGAAACTCTTCAACGCAAGTAGAGCGGAACCTTGGATTGTGCAGCACAAGGGTCGGGGGCAGAGAATGGTGGACGAGTTCAAATTGAGAGAAAGATTGCAAGCTGCTGCTGCAGTTAAGTCGTTTTCTTTTCCGTCTTTTAGAGTTGTATAGCCAGTCAGTCAGTCCTCATTGTCAACCAGATTGAGTTGTTGGGACTCCGTGAATCCCCATCCATCTTCGCGTGTGACTTCAAAGCGATGGGAGATTGTTGCCATCACCGTCGATCTATATCATCATCTTCAATGGTGAGCCCTAACGGCCATCTACCTTTTATGAACACGCGCCGTTTAGTGTAGGTCACTTGGGGTGGGCGGGCACACATACATTCGTAGCCTGCGGGCATGGAATGTGATTGAATCGAAGATGTGCTTCTTGAAACGATTCAAGAGCAGTGTAGAATTGTACATAAATACATAGCAACATCAAAGGCGAGAAAATACAACAAAAAGGTAGAGGAGGTTGGCTACGGAACCTTACGCAACACAGCCATCCTTTGAACCATTTTTCAGAGGTTTTTTTTTGTGTTTTATTCGCCGGAGCTTTTGGCAAACTTGAAATTCGTATCTGGCTTTGTGTGCTCGCTTTTTTTGCGTATCCTTGCGGTTATATTTTCCAGTTTTTGATTCTGACCATTGAAATCGACTTCGCTTTGTTTGGACGTTTATCGGTGGTTGGCCGTGTCGGTCTTGATGGTCTCGAATGGTTTTTGCGTTCGGGGAGTTTATTTCTTGTTCGGTTTGTTGTTTTTTAGGGGTGATTTGATTAGAGGAGGGCTACCGAAACTGGAAAAGTGATTGATGGACATCAAATTGGTTTATAGATATATATTTGGGCTATTGTGATTCCATTTCTGTTTTGGATGATTTACATAATTGATTGGAGAAGGGGGGCGGGATGAGGGTTTTGTTTTATACCAATTGGACGAGATTTGTTTGAACTTAAATATGGTGGAAAAGATGTAAATAGATGTTATCAAACGGTTGTTCCTTTTTTTAATGAATAGATTCAATTATAATTGAGTGAATGGAGTGCTGTTGTTTGAAGGACGCTTCTTCTTATATAATGGGAAGTTATATTACCCAATTTATTTAGGCGCGTGCCATTGATAGATTAGATCTGAATATGAGAATTGTCCATTTGAACATGTTATAGATCGCATTGGTAAAGTTTTTTCGCTTTTGTTTCTGCCACTTCAGTAAATGCCCATTAAGACCACTACTTGGGTTGAAGTAAGTATGGGTACACATGTTCAGTTCTCATCTTTGTTTTTGGGAAACATGGGCAAGACTTTTTTCGAAATCTTAAGAAATCATATTACTCGTATATTTACCGCAGATGACGATGTAAAAATGTAGTCTTGATTAGACCCGGAATGTAACTTTAAGTTCAAGGGTTATCCTTAATATCAGTCACATAGTTTGACCACACTTGTAAAATAAAAAAAACTTGTAAACAGGTGTTGTAAATAAATGAATACAAAGTAGAAGTACATATTATAGACGTATCTCCTGGAATTTTTTTCATGACAGAAATTAAAATTAAAATTATTATCTATCGTTTTTTTTTTTTTGATAAAGTGTTGTGACAAAAACAGACTTATGAGGCGTTCAGGACATTTTTGGAAAAAAATCAGAAAACCCAATTGGTCAACTTTTAGTGTCTGCTGACTAAAGAGAACAGCAAGCTGTCTGCTTTTCAAGCAGTTTGTAGAATTCTCCAATTTTGATTTTTTTTCAATCGTATAGATATTAGTCCCTAGAATGTTACGACATTCTACAGTCTTAGTTTTGTTCATCAATTATATTGAGTTATTATTCAAAGAAGTCTGCCGTACAAAGTATCTAATTGACAGGCTCTTTAAGAAAACATCCTTTAAGTACTTCGATAACGACATCTAACACGAATATTCAGTCAATTGTCAGTCACCTAGTACTACAAAGAAGATAACAAATCCCCTACTGCTATCCGCTTACATGTCATGCTATTAAATTTTATTTCACAAAGTACCTTATGTCAATGCATTCGTTACCAAGCTGTTACGTCGATATCATTTTATCGAAAAGTGACATCGTCGTTATTTTTGCATATAAATTTCGTGTGGATAAATATTTATCAAAAAGTGAAAAACCGTTGGATTTCCATATCTATGAGATTTTTATAACAATGTCCTTCCTAACCACATACGTTTCTCTTTAATCAGAAATCCTTAAACATTTAAACCCTACCACTTTTCCCGCATTGAAAACAATTTTCCAATATTCCATTTCTAATGAAGCTGTTTCCCCTTGGGGTCAGACTTTTGTTTTTGTTTTTTTTTTTTCGTGCACCAAAGGGCGATACATACACCATACATACAAAAGTTCCCTCCTTAATTCAATTGAAGGAGCATTTTTGCTCTAATTAAACTTTTAGCTGTTGACCTCATGTATTATTCCATTAAATCCCGAAACGGATATGCTGTTACCAAATCAATGCTATAGCGACGGCGACAGCCATACCAATAGTAGAAGCATCAGCAATAGCAACATCGTCGTCGTCATCATCATCACCATCATCATCATTATCATCATCCACATGAAGGGTACTACACAAATCCGCACCGCAATTAGTTTCTTTATTCGACATAGAGGTTACATGGCAATGGCATTGGTATTTCCACAGTGGAGCTAAAAAATTTCGCAATTAGTTTTGGAATTTGTGGTAAATCACCTTTTTGTGGCCTGATTTCAAGAATCTGTATAAGTTCACTTATAAAAAAGAGCTACGGACATACATACGTTACTGCGATAGTACATTTCCAATTTAGATTCTGAAAAATTTGACACCCATAAATTAACAAAACAGAGCCATATAGTAATCAATGACTTGAATATAACCAGAGCTTTGGACTTGGGTAACGTAGTAAATCTAAAGAGCGATGAAATTTGTTGCATAGAATCAAATATTTCCACGTCAAATGAATAGCCATCAGTTAATTTTCGAGCTGCCTATGTAGATTGTCACTTTAAGAACTCTCTCGTTCTTTCATTCTGCTCTGGTTGGGAGCCTTACTGAAAAGAATTTTCTAAAGCTTAACTTGCGAGTCTTTTGAGCCGGTCTAAGACAAAACCAATTCAGCTTAACTAGGGAGCTTTTTAACCAGTCTAAAATGCAACCAATTCATTTTGAATCGTCCCCAGGAATTTACTTTAGCCATAGAGCTTAGCGGCCCAGCACTTAGATCCCTATGCCAGACTACGCTGCAGAGTCCTATACTTGCTATACTTGCTTCAGCCAAGTTGTGCGTCAAGAACTACATATACCTAAATACTTAGCACTGAAAGATGATGAAAGTGTCTGATCATTCAATTTTGGGCGTGAAGTCTTACACTTTGGTTATAGTGGTAAAAGCATAATTTCAGTTTTGTCCGGACTTACCCGGGGGTCACAGCTTATAGCCCGTTGGCTTATCACAGAAAGAAACTTTCCTGACACCAAGATCCACGTAAACATCCTCAACAAACAAAACAAATATTTGGCGCAACAGCTCTTTAAAGTGTCAGGGCCTAGCTTCTCGCAACCACTCATGTTGTGTGCGTTATATTTTTCACACGAATGGAAGGGACCTACAGTTTAATGCCGAATCCGAACGGCGATTTGAGAAGCTTTTTCGTGACAACAATACTCTCGGATGTTTGTCAGACGCTCGCGAGAGGTGGGACTGTGAAAAAACGTTTTGGGGTTTTCTGGGATTCGAACTTGGAACCTCATGCGTAGTGATCCGACACACTAACCACTTACGCCACGGCGCCCAACACACATCCTCCGTGAATTCAATTCTTTGGTGGTAGAAGCCTGGCTAGTGGCAATGAAGATGGCTTCAATTTTCATAGACTCATCGCCATCGCATGCCCTACAGAGGTTTTCATCTGTTAGTCGTATTTTTTTTATGAGCGCGAATTTTAATGGATTTTGAGATAAAAGAGAATGAATCGTTCCTGTAAGATCCGCATCCATAACATCTGCAGAGCTACCAAAGACAAATGTTGTCCTCAGTCCCTAGTAAGGTGGAACCCTGCAGAGATAGAAGTCTTGTGTGTTGTAACTGTTGGTGGAGCTGTTGCAAAAAGTACTAAATAACTTCCCGAATAAGATAACTTCGGTGGCTCTTTGGACGGGTTCCAAATAGTGTACAGCATTTGCTGTCAGACATCAGTCGACGTGAGATATATGGGGTACATTCATAGCCAACCGCGTACTTCGGATTCAGTAAGCTACTTAGAGAGACGTGTGCCTAAGTCTATTGCGACCAATATTGTACCACGGGGCTCTAGGTTTAGGAGTAGTTCATTTTAGTACTAAGGGCTACCATTTTTTTAAGTCCAGATGTCTTTAGCTTGGCTTTAGGCCATCTATCAGATTAATATTCGATGAATTTGCTATATAGGAATTTAATTTTTGGCACGAGATTGCAGTATCTATAGTACGAGTTCATTCGGTATTGTAATTGCTGACCTGCATCAGCATAAGAGTGTTAGAGGTGTTGGTCCGTTTTTCCAGTATTTCGTTGAATTTTCTTCTTAAAGTTAAGGGCAGTTCGCTAAATCCGCAATTACGCGTTAGCTTTTCACTTTCTTGTACGCAGTTACCTCATTTGGAATATTCGTCTTAGATGGCACTTGTTGTAGGATAGTGTTTTGTGTACACTTTTCTGTATTTCTAAACATGTTTCATATTGAAAATACGTGAAATACGAGGGCTGTTCGATAAGTCAGTGACTTTGATGCTTGGATCGCATAGAGGCTTTTTTTCCGACATCTTTGTTTATACTACTTTATGCGCGGTTAAACCATTAAAGAGACTGCATACACACTTAAAAAATATTATGCAGACTCTGCCCCCTCGCATGATACGACCACAAAAGACGCTGAACGCCAGGACGTCCAAATAACGTCAAGTTTCGTGAGATAGCTGAGATTGTACAAATTTCAAATGATACCGTCTTTCGAATCCTGCATAACTATTTGGGCATGACAAAATTATCGGCAAGATGGCACCCATCGTTTGCTGACAGTGGACCAAAAACGGATTCGGATGAAGATTTCAAAACAGAGTTTGGGAGTCTTCAAACGCAATTCAAGTGAATTTTTACAGTGGCGTTTCGTAACAGTTAAAGAATTTTGGAATTTTGGATGCCAGAAATGAAGGAACACTCAAAACAGTGGTCTTCAGCAGACGACCCTGCTCCAATAAATGGCAAAAACGGTTTCGTCGGGCGGAAATATCATGGCAACGGTTTTATGGGATTCCCGCGGCATAAATTAGCTATAGCCCTATTCTCCAGATTTGGCTCCGTGCGATTATTTCTTCTTTCCTAATATGAAGAAATTGCTCGGCGGAAAAACATTTCCATCAAATGAAGCAATTGTCGATGCAACAAATACCTATTTTGCAGAGTTTGAGAAATCATATTTTTTGGAAGGGTAAATTCTTAGAAAAAAAAAACAAGTATTTCATTTCAAAGTCACTGACTTATCGAACAGCCTACGTCAGCCTCAATGTAAATCGACTTAATGCTTTTCCACCACACCAATTCTTATACCATGTGCTTCCTTCGCTTAACTCTCATTCTAAACGGCTATTAAAATTCGGTCGCTAAAGTGGAAGCCTTTATAAGGCCTTTATGTAAATTTGACAACAGAAACAGGCATATACGGGACTCGGGGACGATTAGACCTTACCTGCGTCATGCTACCTTATTTCGCTTAGATTCAAAAGGTGAACGGTATACGACATAAGCTCGATCTCACGCTGCAGGAATCTTTATTCATTTACGATAGCCAAAATTTGTCAGCACTAAACCTAGACTAGATTTATACATGAAGTTAGAAGGTAAAGCAATCAAGCAACATGTTACAAGCAAACTTGTGGCGCTGCTGACCCTAAGCAAGTCTTGGACAGTAAGTAGCTTTGGGTAGATTCTGATAAAAAAGGAATTAGGTGGTACTTAAAACAATGTGGGCGAATTACTTACTGAGCCTAGATCATGGGTATTCTTCGGAAAGTATACGTGCTTTCAATGCCAACCACTTCCTAAACTTATCCTCAATACCTACAACCTATCCTCTTCCGCAGTCTAATTCTGGTGTGCGATTGCTTTAGCTCCTTACTGTGAAATCATTTCGTGCTTACTACACACTGCATGTTTCACCGTCTCTAATGCTATTTCCATAGTTGTCACTGCTGTATGTGCTCGAACAGCATCCTCTGTCCCCGTATCTCTTCGTCTTCTCGGAAATTAAATAATGAAGCACACATTGAAGCTACTACCATATGCATCGACATTTGCGGTTGTGTGACCCCTCTTCAAGATGAAAATCGATACTTAAACGCAGAATAGGTATTACCTTTCGCCCTCTGCCCCCCAACACACTTATCCACTTCTGTTCCGAGAAAAGGAGCAAAACAATCTTTTGTAGCACCAACTAAAGGTTATCAGCAGCTCAGGACTTTGAATACACTCGTATATAACCGTTGCATGAACTATAAGATCAGAGGATAATAGAGCTCTATCCGGCAATGAAGTGGATCCTTCAGCTCGCACTAACCATTCAACTTGGTTTGCCTTCGAGGGCACTGCTGCTATTGTGTCTTATACGAGTATAGTGCGGCAGCGTTCTCTATGTGCAAACATAGGAAATCGGAATGTACATTAAACGGGCGCTTTACGAAAATCATAAAATCATTTTTCAATCACAGTTTTCGCCAGTTTACATTAGAGTACATACCCCCACCCGCTGGGAAATGATATCGTTATCCCCCGCACACACCGTTTGAAATGATGAAAATATTTGAAGGCGCATTGTGCTTGTGTGGAAACATCCGATTACACTCATCATCATTTTATTTTTCATATACGAGTATGTGTAATACTTATAATATATATTATTATTTTTGTTTATTTTTTCTCGGCGTCCTTCGGTTGTTCTTTGGGCTCCTTTTGGCACATAATGGTGATGTCGGTTTTCTGGGTGTGTCTGTGTTTGGATTGAACCCTAAGGAAAAAATATAATATCGACGGAAAATTTCCTTTCAATTGCAATCGAAGTGTATTCGAAGTGGAATAAGATGATTGGCATAAGGATGCGAAACAGGAAGCGAGATATTTCAACACATCTCTTGAGGTTTCAATCGAATAAACGAAAAATTTTACGAAGCCATTTGGTGAGATTGTATCCTTGTTTTGTAATGGGAATGCTTAGTTGAAAGGATGTTTGAAATGTGTATAGAAGTATGTTGTTACAAAACAAAGTGGCATAGTGAAACGTGTTGCAGGTGAGGAGCACACGCCGAAGTTTTAACACTGATTAAATGAAAATTCCCTTCGCTGCTGCGTCATACTAATGCTGAAAAATTCCTTGCGAAAGGAGTAGTCCAATAGCAATTTAATTGAGTTATATGGGCTTGCAAAGTTGAACGGCTTACATCTTCCTAGAAGGGATATTCAGAGAACTTTAATGAAGGAAATGAATTTAACTCTGCATCGGGTTGGTTGGTTAGATGAGGTGAGACGGCTCAAAAAGAACCCAATTAGCGCTATTGCGCCATTTTGATACCACAAAACTCATGTTCATCTGGTTGTAGGTATGATGAAATATTCGGTTGAAGAAGATAGATATGGAAGACTCAGTCGAGTTTAGGTAAAGGATGAAGGCTCAAATCTTTTTGTAAGATATTTCTCCCAGCTCCCCGAAGAAGGCTTTACCTAGGGTACGCTATCTAGCTCTCGCTAGGGCTGGACATCTGCAAAGACAGTGAAAATGAGATTCTCTTTCGTTAGCATCTCTGCAGCTACGGCAGAAAGTATTATGGGAAATGCGAATCTTGGCTGCATGGTCGCCTATCAGCCCATGATGGGTACGATTCTGGCAATTTCTGGTCTTAGTTTGCTAAATAGCTAATTTGATTTAGGTTTGTTAAAGCTGGGCTATGTCTTTCTCGCTAAAACGCAGCTAGAAAGCGATTTCAACTCGTGCTTAGCTAGCTTTAAGAAGTGATTGTGAATCTTACCCTTGAGGACTCCCAGCGGAATTTTGACCCTTTCTGCCAGAGAATCGCTAAGCGTTGACCCTTGTCTGGTCAGATCGTCTGCTCGTTGTTTCCGTCGGAGTTACTGTGTCCACGAGCACAGATGTGGGTGATTTTTGCTTAACCGCCTAGTTTGTTTAGCTCTTTCAGGCATTGTTCTACCAGTTTTGAAGATGTGATAGCTAATTCAATGCCTTTAATAGCAGCTTGGCTGTCAGTGAAGATACCAAGATTGCAGTTGACAGTTGGGAGGGCATTCAGTATGCGGCAAGCCTCACGAATAGCGAGAAGCTCCGCTTGAAAGACGCTGATGAAATTCGGTGAACGGAAAGATTTCAGCTTGTCAGAGAAAATGCATGCGCCGACTCCCTAGTCCATTTTCCATCCATCCGTGTAGGTGGTCATGCTGAAATTGCTCTTCCACTCAGCTCTGGTTGGGAAGGTTACTCGGGTTTTGTAATCAGTCGAAGACGCAACCAATTTTATTTGTATCATCTGTGTAAGGAATAGCATTCCACCACCCAGATTTTCTGAGCCGGACTGAGCAGCATAATGCTGTATTTTTGATGTTTAGTTCGAGAGGTGTCAGGTGGAGGACGAAAGTTAAGCAATCCGTTGGGCAAGATCTCAGAGCACCAATGACATCTACGCATGCCGTTCTTTGGACTCTTTTTAGTTTAATGACGTTATATTTTATACAGGGCAGGTCATCAACGATAATTCCGTAAGTGAGAATTGGGCACACAACTGCTAGGTACATCCAAAGTGTTATTTTAGGCTGAAGACCCCATTTCCTGCCTAAGGTTCTATTGCATGCGTAGAAGGATATGCTTGCTTTCTTAACACGCTGTTCAATATTTATCTTCCAACTAAGTTTTGGGTCTAGGATCGTGCCTAGATATTTTGCCCTAAAACATAAAGACAATTGCCGACTATTCAGTTTGAGTGGCGTGAAGTCCTTTATTTTGGTTTGTAGTGGTAAATAGCATCAGTTCAGTTTTGTCTGGATTTATTCTGAGGCCACAGCTCGTGGCCCATGAGTGCACTCGATCCAGATCTCTGTCCATGAGTTTACTTATCACAGAGAGGAACTTCGGTTACACTTAGATTACCAGATCATCCGCGACCACCTTGAAACCCACCCCATACAGTCGTGCCAAGATCTTATTCATGACCGTCAGCCATAAAAGGGGGGATATAATGCCTCCTTGGGGAGTACCTCTACTTACTGTTTTAGTTGTGCTATGGACTTCAGTGTGAATGCTGTTAAAAATTCCCTCAATGTAATACGTAAGAATGTATTCTTTGAATGAAGTGATTTTTTAACTGTACACACAACCTTATGAAGAGCCGTCTATGTGAATCTTCCTTTGAGGTACGCATATTGTGAATTAGGGGCACCGTGGCGTAAATGGTTAGTGTGTCGGATCACTGCGCGTCAGGTTCAATGTTTGAATCCCAGAAAACACCAACAAATTTTCCACGGTCCCACCTCTCGCGAACGTCTGACAAATATCGAGAATATTGTTGTCACGAAAAAGCTTCTCAAACAAAATTGCCCTTCGGATACGGCATTAAGCTTTAGGTCCCTTCCATTCGTGTGAAAAATATAACGCACACAACATGTGTCGGTGCGAGAAGCTAGGCCCTGGCATTTAAAGAGCTGTTGCGCCAAATATTTATTTTTTTATTTTATATTGTGAATTGAACATTTGTGATCGTTCGAAAGTTTTACGGATGTGAATATCCAGGATAGGTTCCATGGTCCTTAGATCGAAAAATGTGAAACTAATTGTCCTAAAACCCTTTGCGGATTCATGTCCTCGCCGGACCACCTTTGGGATGAAGACCACTCTGACACGTCTCCAAGTTTGATGGACATGATTTAGAAAAATACGACTCCTATAAATCGGCACTAGCCAGGGAGTTACGATACGATACGATACGATGATTGGGGCTTAAGTGCACTGCGACCTATAAGATATATTGTGCTGGCTCAATGGTTAACCCGAATACTCTTGATAAACATCAATAATGTCTTGGGTTCCATGTTTCAGATATCCGCTGGGCCCATCGAGATCCGCGTTAAATGGGGTAATCGTTTCTTTGCGGCTCCTGGGCATGGTCAAAGAATGTGTTCTGCTGTTTCTCTTTGTTCCCCACAGAGTCTGCGCATGGCCGTATCTAAAAGTTTCATTTTTTTAGATGGTACCTGAGTGGATAGTGTCCGTATACGAAGCCCGTTAGAGTTCACAAATCGTCTTTGCTTAGTTCAAGTAGCTTGCTGGCTCTATTTCTGTTGGGGTTTATAAACTTATTCGCTTGTCTTAGGCCCTTTTGGTTGGCCCAGTATTCGGCGAGTCCTTTAGCTTCCCAATTTGGTACTGTGGAGTGGATATCACTGAGTCGTACCCCGAAGTAGGGATCAGGGCCGATGAGTGGGCGCTAATGACCACTTCGAATTTCCTTGAGAACCGAAATCTCCTGAGCATCGTATCTGGAGTCTTGAAGATTAGGTTGTTTTGGACATTTTCAAGAATGCTCAGGTGGCCTGTGAAATCGCCGGGTTTCAGTTTGTGTATCTGAGGTAGCCTAAGAACACTTAGCATAGCTTCTTTCTGCACTGTGAGATGCAGTGGCGTGAGATTAAGTATTGTTCCTAATGCTGCCACTGGATTTACCCTTCTTTTCCCTTGAGTCCCTGGTGTTATTGGGGTCTCTTGCCTTGAAATTTGACCTTGAGTCCGTAGGCTTGGCGGGTTCCTTAATCTTGGGTCTCAGATGGGCAGAGCTGAGGCTAAAGCTGGCCACACCCTCCATTTTGTTCAGCTGTAGATCCGATATGGTGTCAAGAGCTGTAGAGCCTATAAACTGCTCTATGCAAGTAGTTTGAAGCCTATTCTAACGGTTTTTCTGTGCACGTCTCATCAACATTGGCAATAAGCTGGTAAAGTCTCGCCTTTCAATTCCTAAGCTCTGCAAGATTTACCTCGAGTTCCATTCCGCAGTCTTGGGCTAATTCCATCCAATCACTGCACCAGCTGCCCTTGTTTAGAACAACTTTAAGAGCCATCTTCTTCGGAAGCGGTTCATCTGACATGTCTATCACTTTAAGAACATTTTCCACCTGCAACTTCAATGTTTTCACAAAAATTAAAGATAGCCCATAATTAAACAGTTTGGAGTATTGGGTGGTAGAAAGAAAGTGCGTTTGATGTAGAACCTTAAAAGTTTCATACTTTCTACTTCCCCACGTTTGCGCCGTATAAAGTAAAATGACCTCGGAAATAGCCTAAAATACCGTGAGTTCAGTGGGTTATGCTTTCATTAACGAAACACATTTTCCACATCAAATTAATTCCAGTTTTGGCCTTTAGAAATTTATCTTTAAGATGCATTTCCGTACATAGATTTTTAGTGGGGTAGACTCCGAGGTATTTATACTTCTAGAGCACTTCTATGACTTTACCATTGAGATTCCATTGAGCATGATTTTTTCAGGCTGATAACTAGGTTCTACTGTTTGTAATATTCAAAAATCTGATTGGAGTGACTCAGGAAACTTTGCCAGAATCACTATATCATCTGCAAAGATACTTAAATACTTACTTACTAAGATGGCGCTACAGTTCGGGGTGAACCTGGGCCTCAACCAACAAGCCTCTCCATTTAGCTCGGTCTTTAGCTAATTACCTCCAGTTGCGCACTCTAAGTTGGTCGGGGTCCCCTTGAACTTGTGCGCGCCACCTACGGCGATGATTCCCTCTACTGCGTCGTCCGTCGGGATTGGATTTGAAGACTCTGCGGGCCGGAGCGTTAGTGTCCATTCGCTATGCATGTCCTAGCCATCTCAGACGTCCAATACGCAGTTTTTTGACTAGGTCGGTGTCGCTGTATAGCTCGTATAGTTCGTGATTGAATCTTCTCCTCCAAAGCCCGTCAACTCAAACGGGACCGAAAATCTTACGAAGAATTTTTCTCTCGAAGCGACCAAGAATATCTTCATCCTCTTTTAATAAAGTCCATGTTTCAGCGCCGTAAAGCAGGACAGGGATGATCAGGGTCTTACAGAGAGTCTCCTTAATAGTTCGAGATAGAGCTTTACTGTTGAATTGCCTTATAAGCCCAAAAAACCAGCGATTGGCAAGAGTTATTCTTCGCTTGATTTCTGCACTGATTTTGTTTGTAGAATTTATAGCAGAGCCAAGGTAGACTTACTACCCTTACTACCTCGAAGTTATAGCTGCCCACTGTGACGTTTTGTCCAATTCGTCGGTGTTTGCTGTCGCTTCTTGTTGACAGCATATACTTGGTTTTGCTCTCGCTTATCGCTAAACCCATTTTGGCCGCTTCCGCCTCAATGCTTGCAAACGCACCGGTGACAGCCCGCTGAGTTCTTCCGATAATGCCTTTATCGTCGGCGTATGCAAGTAGTTGTACAGACTTGTAATAGATTGTGCCTCCGGTGTTGGCTTGTGAGTTCCGCACAATCCGTTCAAGTACAATATTGAAGAAGTCACATGACAGCGAGTCACCTTGTCTAAAGCCTTTTTTGACATCAAAGGTCTCGGTGGTGAGTATCGATTTGGAATTCTTGGGTGTGTGAAGATTTGATCGATGGTGGACTTTCCTGGCCTGAAACCGCACTGATATGGTCCAATTAGGCTGTTGATAAAAGGTTTCAGGCGTTCACACAATATCGCAGAAAAGATCTTATATGCGATGTTGAGGAGACTAATGCCTCTATAATTGGCGCAGTTGAGGGGGTCTCCTTTCTTGTGGATCGGGCAAATGATGCTGAGGTTCCATTCACCAGGCATACACTCGTCTGACCAAATCTTAGAGATGAATTGGTGTATGCACTCTACCAATTTATCCCCAGCTGCCTTGAAAAGTTCGGCCGGTAAGCCATCAGGTCTAGCAGTCTTGTTGGATTTTAGCTTTGATATTGCTATCCTCACTTCGTTTTGGTCAAGTGGATGGAAATTTTGACTATCATCGTCTATGTTGAATGGTTCATTCTGCCTGACAGCGGGATGTTGGTCTTCGTCACCGTTGTACAGTCTGCAGAAGTAGTTTTTCCATATTCTCAGCACCGACTGTGATTCAACTACGAGGTTTCCATTTTCATCTCTACAGGTTTCTGTATGGGTATTGCTTCTCTGACACGTTCTCTTACCTTTTGGTAAAACTTCCGTACATTTTTCCTGGAGTATAAACTCTCGATATTTTCAAACGCGCGCTTCTCATGCTCTTTCTTCTTCTTTTGTAGAAGACGATGTTCTTCTCGTCTCTTTTGCTCGTAGAGCTCCCGAGCAGCTCTCGTCTTCCTTTGCAGCGCCGCTTTGTATGCGTCTTGTTTTGCTGCATGCACTCGCCGGCATTCTTCGTCAAACCAGGGGTTTCGCGGTGGTGGACAAGCAAGACCCAGCACATCAGTCGCGGCGTTTCTGATGGCATGTTGGCAGCGTTGCCACTGGTTTTCAGCACTTGATGCTGGCGGCATAGGGGTGATTGAGAGATTTCGGGATACGCGTTCAGCGAAGAGTCTGGCGGTCTCTTGCGATTGTAGCTTTTCGACGTTAAATTTTCTCACAGTGATTCTTCTTTGTTGCTCAGATTGGGATATCCGCATTCGTACCTTGGCGGCAACAAGGTAATGATCCGAGTCTATGTTGGCCGCTCGGAAGGTCCGGACATCTAGAATACTGGAGGCATGCCTGGCGTCGATCGCAATATGATCAATTTGGTTGATCGTTACATGATCATTGGACCGCCATGTCTGCTTATGAATATCGAGATGGGGAAACAATATGCTTGCTATGGTGACATTTCGCTCCACAGCGAAATCAATTAGACTTAGTCCGTTATCAGACGTGGTGTCGTATAGGCTATGCTTACCGACTACTCTAACAAAGACGTCGTCCTTTCCTATTTTGGCGTTAAAATCGCCCAATACGATTTTAACGTCGTATTTCGGACATTGCTCGTATGTTTTGTCGAGGAGCTCGTAGAAACACCGTTTGGTGGCAGGGTCCTTTCCTTCCGTGGGGGCATGAACGCATATTAGGCTTATGTTAGCGAATTTAGCCTTGATCCGGATAATCATAATACGCTCGTTTACGTGTCGGAAGCTTAAGACTTCTGCCTAAGTCTGCCGCGTATGACAAATCCGCACCAGAATAAGCGTTGCCTGTTGCCTCTGTAGCAATCACCGTAGTAGATGTCACACTTTTTCATCCTCTTTTTGCCCGGCCCATCCCATCGCACTTCCTTGATGGCGGTAATATCTGCTTTATAGCAGTCTAGGGCCTCTGCTAGTTGTTCGGCTCCACGTGGTCTGTAAAGGGACAGAACATTCCACGTACAGATCCGAAGGTCGTTATCCTTATTTCGTTTGCTGGGGTCATTAGTTGAGTCATCCTTATCCGAGGCTTTTAGTTGTTTCGGAACCATCGATTTTTTACATGGTAGGGAAGTTACCCCGACGGCACAACCCCCAACCTGGAGGGCCAGTTCCTTAATTATTCCCCTAGGACGAGGGGCCGGGTACACCGGTGCCAGTAGTTCACTACGGGAGTATGAGCGCTGCCGGCTCCTCCGCCACCATCTCTATTCCAATGTCCTGACCAACATGTGATCCGAATACGTCGAAGCAGCTCGCGCAAGGTATTCACTAAGTTCAACCTAACTGGAAATATAGACGCCACCGTTGACTCCGTCTAGAGAATTCGTCCGCTGTCGCCTGGAACAGGAAGAAGTGCTCTAGTGAGAAAACACTCTTCCCCCCGTCACTCATCTGCTGCCACGAAGAATCCTCCAAACGGGGTTGGTTACCCATTTCTTGGATTAAGGTACTGGGCATCCGGCTGTCACCGCGTGGAGGTTGAGAGCAGGAGTTCATAGGCCTCAGCTGAGTGAAAACGCTCGTGTTTTCATATGATCGCATGCACTACCGTTTGGCCAGCCATCAGTAAAGATACCTCCTGGCAAATAGTCGACAGTATCATTAATGAAAAGCGTGAATGAGATAGGACTCAGTGTGCAACTTTGTCTTACTCCGAAGTCAGTGGAGAACTAATCCGAAACCTCTTCGCCATTCCATACTGCTGATTTGGTCTGCTCATAAAGTTTTTACAACACTCTGCCAAATTTTTAGGACATACCCATGTCAAACGAGGAGCCAAGGAGCCAACGTGGACTCGAATCACTACCTAGTTGTAGCCAAGGTACGGATGCGGATATACAGAACGGAGCGAAATCAAAGAAATACTGTGAAGAAATTTGACATCGGGCGGCTACAATCGCAATAGACCGCCAGAGCCTTTGCCAATCGAGTTTCTTCTAATCTTAATCTAAGTCCTATGCCACCAGCAGCAAATACGGAAGACCAGTGCCAGCGTTGCCAACAAGTGGCGTACATAGAAGAACTAGAGCTGCTTACGAGCTCTACGTGCGGAGGAGAAAAGAGGAACATCGACTTCTCAGAAAGAAGAAAAAGGAGGATGAGAAGCGCTCGATCGAGGAGATTTAGAGACTTTATTGCAGGAAAGATGTTCGAAAATGTTACCAAAAGGTAAAAAGAACATGCCAGGGTTTCAAAGCCAAAACAGAAGCCTGCAGGGACGAAAATGGCAATAAAATAGTAAAATCGCAGTCGATGATATTGAAGGAACACTTTTGAAGACTGTAAAATGATGATGATGAGCAATATTCCGCTGTCAGGCAGAATGAGCCATTAAACAGTGACGTTGACAGTCAAGATTCCCGACAACCCGATCAGAATAATGTGAGGAATTAAAATCCAGCAAAGCTGCTAAAGCCGGCGGCATTGCCGCTGAACTTTTCAAGGCAGGAAGAGATAAGCTGATAAAGAGCATGCACCAGCTCATCTGTAAGATCTGGTTGGACGAAAGTATGCCCGATCAATGGAACCTTAGCATCGTTTGCCCGATCCTGAAGAAAGGAGACCCTCTGAACTGCGCCAACTAAATAGGTATAAGTCAACATCGCATATAACAACTTATACCTCATATAAGATCCTGTCTGCCGTTATGTGAACGCCTAAGACCGATCGTCAGCAACCTGATAGATCCTTATTAGTGAGGTTTTCGGGCCGGGAAATACCACCATTGACCAAATATTCACACTACGGCAGATCTTGGAAAAAACCCATGAATATAAAATCGATACACACTACCTCTTCATCGATTTCAAAGTTGCCTATGATAGCGTGTATAGAGACGAGTTATAAATACTTTAGGGAATTGTACGAAACTCATAAGCCAACACCGGAGGTACAATCTGTTACAAGTCTGTACGCTTATGCTGATGACGTTGAGATAATCGGAAGAACTCAGCGGGCCGTCAACGCGGCATTTGTGAGTATTGAGATCGAGGCAGCAAAGATGGGTTTAGCGGTCAATGAAAGCAAAACGAACTATATGCTCTTTACAAAAAAGGACACCCAACGTCGGCGCCTTGGGCAGAACGCCATAATAGACAGATATAATTTTGAGGCAGTAAAGGACTTTGTCTACCAAGGCTCTATGGTGAGCTGCATAAATGACATTAATGAGTAGATCAAACCAAGAATTACTACTAGCCAGTCGTTTTTTCTATGGGCTAAGAAGGCAACTGATTAACAAAGCCCTACCTCGAAAACACTATTATATTATAACACCTTATAAAACACTAATCACCCCAGTCCTGCTGTATACCGCAGAGGCATAGGCTTTGTCAAAACCTTGGTTATTTTGAGAGAAAAGTTCTTCGAGTAATCTTTGGTCCCGTCTGCATAGACGGTAAGTGGAGGAAAAAGTACAAGCTGAACTATGCGGCCTATATAAGGACATCGACTTAGCCAGAAGAGAGGATGGAGCCCAACGTTCCCAAAGAGAAAGTCTTCGAATCCACCCCGTATGGATGGCGCAGTAGAAGACGACCTCGCGATAGGTGGCGCAAACAAGTGGAGGGGGATCTCTATCACCTTGGCGTGCGCAACTGGAAGCAGCTGGCTCGTAACCGAGCTGGCTGGAGAGATATTTTGGTTCATCACGGACTGTAGCGTCACCTACGTAAGTAAGTAAGTTCTCATGCCAAACAGCTTATAAAATAGCATTTTTCTGTTCGCTGTATCGAACGCCGCCTGTCAACGAAGAAAGCGTACAATTTGTTTCCTTTGCAAATGAAAGATGTAAATATTTTATACGATACTTTAAGGAAGGAAATACCTCTATAGTTTGCCAAGTCAACCTTACTGCCTTTTTTCAATTTCGGAAAAATCAATGCCTCTTTAAGCTGTTCGGGTACGGTTCCATCTTCAAATATTTAGTTAGAAGCGAGAGGTGAGCTTACTTATTAGCTCATACTCGTAAGTGCCATACACATTTGTTGAATTCTACTGGAATCCTGTCCGATCCAAACGCCTTTCCAGTCTTTCCTTCAGCATGTTTTGTACAGTTTACAGACTTTTACACAGTTAATCGGTGCGTCCAGGATCGTCGGACTTAGCAATTACTTAAAATGCTCACACAGTGTTTCAGAGCTGAGATCCCAGCTAATGACATACTCTTTGTCCTTTAGCTTCTTAGCGCTCTTCCAAAACTCTTTTATCGTGTTAAAGTTAGCTAGTTCTAAGGCCTCTGCTTCATAGAACCTACTCCTTTTCCAACTGCATAACGCTTTGCACCATCTATTGGCTTCGATATATTGGTCTTTGAAGTTACCCTCACTATTACAACGAAAAAGACTAAGCCAGGTAAATGATATCCTACTTGCGATTCTATAGTCATTGTCGTACCAGGGTTGGATATAATGCTTTCTGCTTATTATGGTGGAGCTGGATCCGGGGCAAGAGAATTTGATTACCTCATCCATTTTGCCAACATCGAGATCTTGGTGCATCATAAGTTTTCTATCCAGAGCCCTTCTATAATTTGAGCCGTTGGTCTCTTTCCATACTAGTTTGGGTAGGAATCTCAATGTTCGGGTTTCCTCTTCTACTATACCCTTCAGGTTAAACGTAACCTTAGGCAAATGGTCTGAATGAGGTACATGTCTCCTGGTTCCGTAGGATTCGCACATTTCCAGGAGTCTGATTTCCTTTCGGTTACAAACCGTTTAGTTTCGGTTCGGGTAATATCCGCTGAGATATTTTCAGCTCCCGCTTCCTTGCCGATTCTAGCGTTGAAATTACCCAGTTGTCATTAAATTTTTGTTTTTGCTACACTAGACTTTCTCTTGGAATTCCGTAAAGTGATTTTCCCAGTTGTTGCAATTTAAATACGTTTGTAAAATACAGCCACTTTTATTGCTGAAATGTTAATTTAGAAAAATAACCCTTTACAGTGTTTTATATTCGCAGGTAAAGCTTTTTAGAGCCTTTTTGAAGCCAAAAAAAAAACAGCCTCCGCTTGCTCTACCTCTTGCGTGCACTCTCGCTACGGGTATTCATGTGCTATCGAAGTCTACGAATTTACTCTCAAATTGAATAAAACTACTTTAAATTAGAAACTTCTCATACAAAAACACAATTTCAATCTGATTAACATACTTTTAAAAAAAAAATTAGACCTGCCACGTTATACAATAATATTTTATAAATTCATCGCCTCCCTCACAAAGCAGTTAATTGTTGACCATTTTCTGTTAGTATATGAGCTATAACGTTCCTCTCATTAGCTCGTTTTTCTAAGAACTACACCTGGCTTTCCCTACAGCGGGTTTCCATCAACTGCAGTTGCGAAAATTACTATAATAAACTCATTGATTTTGAACAATTGAACTCGCATTTCCAATGAAGCCAAATATCTGGGAGTGATTTTAGATAAGAAACTTCATTGGTCCAAACACGTCGAGTCGAAAACATCCAAGGCGCTCTCAGTCTTCTGGCAGTGTAAGGGTGCTTTTGGCAAGACTTGGGGCTTATCACCGAATAAGGTTCTCTGGATCTACACGGCTATGATAAGACCATTCCTCGCATATGCGTCGGTTGTTTGGTGGAAGGGGCTCTCGCGTAAATATGTGGTTGCTTTTTGCTCGAAACTCCAAAGAACGGCTTGTCTCGGCTGCTCGGGAGCTTTCCCGAGTACGCCTGGCTCTGCTCTAGACGCTTTGCTGAACTTACCTCCCCTTGATACTTATATCATGGGTTGCACTATCAAAGCCATCCATCGTCTTAGGCGAGGCGGTTTTTGGTATACTCCACACTGGAACGTTGATGAACTTGCGCGACACTTATCTTACGACTCCTGTCTTATAGATATGCCGTCTGATGCAATGACACCAGAACTCCAGCTGATGCGCAAATTCAGAGTCGACTTTCCTTGTGTCCAGGACTGGCTTCGGTCAGAGTCTGAGCCGGGAATGGAATGTAGTCGTATTTTCACGGATGGTTCCAAAACCAGTCAAGGGTCTGGCGCTGGGGTCTTCGTGGAAGTCGATAACATTAGACTTCACTTCTCGTTAGGCAAATATGCGTCTGTTTTCCAAGCGGAAACTTATGCAATCCTAATGGCCATGAACTATGTTGTGAAGAACAGGTGGAAGGGACGTAGCATTTGTGTCTTTAGTGACAGTCAGGCTGCGCTTAAGGCCTTGCTTAACCCTTTAACCACTTCCAAAATAGTTCGTGAAACCAAAAACTCTTTGAACTCGGCCGCAAGGCTGAATTCTCTGTCTCTTATCTGGGTCCCAGGTCATACTGGGATCTTGGGGAACGAGATCTCCGATGAGATAGCTAGACAAGGCTCAGAGGAGGGTTTCTCAGGTCCCGAACCCGCGTTGGGTCTTCCAGCGTCTTCGGTTAGGGCTTCCATTGACGATTGGGTCTCTCACGAGCACAATTGTGTGTGGCGTGACTCTCCAGGTTGCAGGTTGACTAAACGCATGCTCCCGGACGTCTGTAAGAAATCAGCGGCATTCTTGCTGTCTCTCAGCAGAAAAGACTGTAGACAACTTATCGGCGTCTTGACAGGCCACTTCGCTTTTGCCAAGCACCTTAACGTGTTAGGCTTAAGTGACACTACAATCTGCGACGCTTGTGGAGAGAGCGACGACACCGCATTATGTGAGTGTCCGCCTTTACTCGTATCAGGTGGCAGATCTTCGGTGCGGATGTGGTGAGTGCTGGTACTGTAAGCTGCTCATCACTGAAGTGCTTGCTTGGCTTTCTTAGAAAGTCAAGGAAATTCCAATAAAATGGGTAAATCAGGGTTTGCTCTCTGGCAGTACAATGGACCAGTTGTGTCTGAGTGCTCCAGTCGAGTGTTTCCTATCCCGACAAAAAAAAAAAAAAAAAACAATTAATTATTGACTCGTAAAAGAAGCGCCACACTGGTGCTCAAAATGAATGGACTTAAAGTCAAGTTACCAAAAGCTTTTCTACAAGCGGACTTTATTTTTATTGTGACATAAATTTTCATTCGATTGAAAATCAAAAAAATGTGTGATGTTCCATTGCCGTCGAGCAAACTCATCAAACAACCCTAATAAAATTTAGAAAAAAATTGTAAAAGAACAATATCAGTCGCGAAACATGCAGTTATTTTTCTTTTTTTGTCGAACTCGCTCCTTCGTAAGGAAAAACGGAAGTAGAAGCTCATCTCTCCATCTCACACTTAATAGCTGTCGTCATCCATCTACTGAATCAGCACTATCCCCGCGCACGTCCCCCGAATCATCAACTGCGAATACAGTTTTCACGAAATCGAAAACTCATTTCACCACCTCTTGCTTCATAGGTCTTTGTCTAACCCACCACCACCCCTTTTAGGAAATTGCCATTAACGGCTTTATGGAAACCAAATCAAGGCGCCATCAGTTTTTACAACCCTCCTTGTATAGTGTATATTTTCTCACTTCGATGACGAACTGATGACTTGGTCATAATATCGATTTACCATTTGCACATCAATACAACACACTATCCCTCCAAGAAGGAAGGATAAAAATTAAGTTCAAAACTTCATAGCCGAGATAACGATAAGACGCTATGCAGCAACACGATTTCGTCCTTAAAATGTGTCATAACTAAAGTCCAATCCAATTGGGTGAAATTTAAGCAGCAGAATCCTTCTTAGTTCCTTTTTCTGCCCTTATCCGTGATATGGGACTTATGTAACGGTTTATTAAAAGCAAACTACGTGTCGTTCCACGTGTCAGGCATTCGCACAGTCTCTCTAGGCAACTCTAGGAGCGCGTTCAGTGTCATCAAATTTCCATTCCTCCTTGCTGGTGTTTTAAATGCATTCTACGTTTTGGCCTTTTAAGCAAACGATGTTGATAGGGGTAATACACCTAGATTGCATCCCTTGGGGCATTCACATGCCATCCCCAGATTATGGATGGTTTTGCTTTTAGTTACACAGTACACTACTCCTCCGGTATGTACCAACATAAACGATGGCAATTTATGTTAGGAACCTGCGGACGGAGAAACTTTATGTACGAATCGCAGTGGTCATTCACTTTTAGCCAAAGTTTAAGATGCTGGTGGTCTAGTCTGGGAGTGGACTTGTATTGCAAACTTCGGTTCGAGTTTTAAGTTTTTGTTATGCAACAGCAATGAAGGGATAAAACAATGCAATGCACTTATTTTTGCAATTTATTATCTTAAGTTTTTCTGTGTCATTTTGTTGCGGAATTTTATCTGTGTACTTAAGTGGGGGGTGGTTCTGCTAATGTAGACCTTTCGTTAGTGGTGCTGCTGTCAGGTTGTTTGGGATTTTGTTTGCCCTTACTTTCGCTGACCTGCTTAAGATTAAACGGGTGTAGTTGAACGAGATGCTTACTATGTGACAGAAGTATCTGATCGTATTTTCTTTTAAAGAGTTGACGCCGGACATTATGCCTTTAGATTAGTATTTCAAAAGAATAATTCCACAATTCGTAACACTTTCCGTAAGGGGTATTCCCCTGAGTATCTCCAGTAGTGCGAGATACCTCGGCCTGGTGCTCGATAGGAAACTGAACTGGAGACTAAACATTAACGAAAGAGTCAGAAAAGCCACGATACCTTTTTATACGTGCAATAGAATATTCGGGAAGACTTGGGGAACAAACCACGAAATCATCCTATGAGTGTATACAGCTATAGTAAGGCCAATACTAACGTATGGCAGCCTTGTATGGTGGCAAGCAGCCAGCAAAATAAACAACCTAACTGCTATCACAAAAGTACAAAGACTAGTGTGCATCGCCACAACCAGTGCGATGAGAACGACACCTACAGCAGAGCTCGAGACCATTCGCAATCTGCTTCCGCTAGACATCTTTATACAAGCATCGGCGGCTCTTAGTGCCGTAAGGTTAAGCCAAACAGATAGCTGGAGACCAAATGCAATGGGTCACACCACGATCCTGCAGAGATATCCAGGCAGAGTATCCAATACAGACTACATAACGCCTTACCTAGACTTCACCAGACCATTTTTAAGCACCTATCCGAGCAGGAAAGACTGGAAAAATGACAGAACGCCTAACGAGCGATCCATAGCTGTGTACGCCGATGTATCCAAAATGGAAATAGGTGTATGTTCGGGCATCTTCTCTGAAACTCTTGGTTTCTCCATGTCAGTTCGGCTTCCGAACTACAGCAGCGTTTTCCAGGCAGAGGTCCTAGCAGTGACAATAGCAGCCCGTGAGACGGCGATGATGGCAATACTACGGGAGGATATCACGTTTTTCATCGACAGCCAGGCAGCCATAAAAGATATTGCTGCTATAGAAATAAAATCGAAGCTTATGAAGTGTTGTAGAGAAGAGCTCAAGGTTCTTGGAACACAGCACGAGGTAAAGCTGTGCTGGGTCCCTGGTCATGAAGGCATATCAGGGAATGAGAAAGCCGACAAACTGGCTAGAGGCGGCTCAGTACTAAACTCGGATCAATCCGACCCCTCAGTGTACATCTCTTCTTTAAGGATTTAGAAGAGTTGTCCAACACACCGATAAATGACATCACAAGCTTCATCAAATCCTCTGAATGGTTTTTATCTGGGACACAGTAAGAACTAAATGCTTTCTTTAGGATAAGTACAAAGACGATATTTTTTCTGCTTTCACGAGGAAGGGATTCTCTAATCTATCTCCTTTCCCCCATGGGTATCACAAATGGGTCTTTATTGACCTGAGTGTGGTGTGGAGGTTTTCTATCCCCTACACCAGTCCAAATACCTAAACTAACCTAAATTAGTATTTCACACTACTATCATTTCGTTAATTTCCCCATTTTTGTACAATTTAGCTTTTAAGTTTGGTCTAGCTAGTTAATGCTTCCATTAAGCGTATTTGACTTAACCTCCACAACCTCCCTTTTTTGACTCCAGAGACCAATGTTTTGACGTTTCGGATGAAATATATGCCAACTTCTCCTAAGCATTAAAACTCTCTTTCGGAAGTCTTCCTATATCGAAACGACTATTGCAACCATCAACACCGATCCCGGCACGGTATTATCAGTTCATCAGATTAAATCTTTTGACATCCGCTATCACCTAGTCCTTATAACGGAGATTCAGTCTTCCTAGCCATCTCGAATGTGCGAACTAGGATTCAAAGAACCCGACATGGACGAGCCTTGCAGTCGACATGTCTTTCCTCTTTGGACTGCATGCAAAAATTTCACGACAAAATATTATTCTTCATTTGGCTTCGCTACACAGGACCAAACATTCGACAAAGAATCTTCCAATATTCGCACTGCTTTCTTACATATCGTCTATTCCTCCTACGTATGCCATCAGATCCTGTGCTTTGTTGACTTACAGTTTCTTTATAGCTGTGCCAATTTTCATATTTGTTTCGCTCGGACGAAAATTCGGCTTTTGCTTTTCGCCATAGATGATTTCACCGCTGCGAAAAGTATTTTACCTCTAGAGTAAAAAAAAAAAAACCGTTAATGCATAGGGGGAAGCTTAAGTTTCAATAGCAGAATCGTTTTCGAAAACCACGAACACCTTTTAGGTGACGCTCAGAGAAAAGCTCTCACAGATCGTTACTAACTAGGAGAGGAGACGAACTAATTAACTGAAACCGACCTGCTACTTCCTGCAAAGTGGATACATCTATATATCATACATGTATAAATTTGGCGCAACAACTCATCAAGTGCCTATGCCTAGCTTCTAGCAACCACTCATGTTGTGTGCGTTATATTTTTTCGCACGGATGGAAGAGACCTACAATTTTGTGCTGTACCCGAAGGGCAATTTTCATCTTGTTTTTGAAGACCTTTTTCATGATAACAATACTCTCGGATGTTTGTCAAACGTTCACGACAGGTGAGACTGTGAAAAAACTTGTTGGTGCTTTCTGGGATTCGAACATTGAACCTCACGCGCAGTGGTCCGACACACTAACTACTGCGCCACGTGGAGATCACTGCTTCACTAACTTCATGGCACAAAAAACAACATGAAGTCCGGTATTTCTAGTGATTTTTTTTATACGGTCGAAGGAATGGATATAGGATATTCTCTCCTCTCTGTAGTAGTTGTTACCTTGATTTCCCCATACATAGCTGTAAAATATAGGAACCTGAAAAAGTCCGTAGAAAAAAATTTAATTTCTAGTATTGAGGTTAGCCACTAATTTAAAACTTATTTATAGAGAAAGTATTAGATCCTAGTCGCGGCCACCTTACTATCTTACTTTCATGAATGTTTCATGTCATAGCCTTCTTTTTCTTATTAGATAAAAGCTCGCCACAGCTACATAGTTTCTGGACGTGTACAACGTCATTTGGATTTTGCAATACAAAGTTTCCTCAGAATCCGGAGGCTTCTAGAATTGTAATAAGGGCCTTAAAAGTATTGTACACCCTAAATTGGTTGTGATTGTAGTACATAAACTTACCAATCGGATTTTAGTTTCCGCCGGAGTTTTCCGACATATGGTGTATTTACATTTTAATACTAACAAGTCCATAAATTCTCGCACATTGCAATCTAATTTCTATTCAAGTTTTAAAATAAATGGTCGTTGTATCTCAAACTAGTTATAATAGTTGAAACCTCACTTGAGTTATTACTTTCATTTACAATGACTACAGTAGGTACAATTTTTTCTCCTCCCAACTGCATAAGGAACTTCAGACAAAGCCTTGCTCATAAAACTGAGAAGTGATTGCGCTAGGCCATAACCGTTATATGCAAACAAGAATGACATTCAGTCATGCATCAAAGTGTTGACGCTGAAAAATGAGATTCCATTTATCCATTCATATTCCACATTATTCTCTTTTTTTTCTTAGTTGCGTCCGCCTCCGCCTTTAACGTGGCCAACAGCAGCATCCACACACAGAGTCAAGTGTTTGCACAATTTCAAAAGGTGTTTACATTTACGAGACCGAAATGAATTACCAAGTTCACACTCATTCGCACACATTCATTCATCTACGCGTGGCGCATAGGGATTCTGGGAAAATCTCAAGGCACAAGGACATGTGAGGTATTTTGGAATTTTTTTTTTCTCTCTCATTTTCCAACAAATTGCACACACACTCACCCAAGACAATGTGATGGTATGAACAGAAGATAGTGTAGATGCTGATGCTGCTGTGCTGAAAGTGACAAAACGGGTGGCAGACGAGACGAATGAAATGGAAAAGCGCAACAGGGGCATACTACCAGTTGAAGATTCATTAGTGCTGCTCAAATGGAAGAGGATTTATGATTTAATGTGGGGCCATAAAAAATGGAATATGATGAACTCAGTTGGTCGTGCATGCTAATTGGAACTATTCAGTTGATTAAGTGATGGAAGTGCTTGGGGAGGGTGGCGCTGCGCTCCACTAATTGTGCGATATTTAGAGAAAGAGATTTTTATGGGACTGCCGGTGGTGTACACTTAACTGAAATGGCACTAGGAGCGGATGGAGCAGAACAATTCATACTCCTGAGCAGCAGAACTTACTAAGTATATTCTTATTATTCCTTTTAAATGTTGTTTTTCTTGAGTGAAATTACTTTTGTCGAGCTTTTCTAGAAGCAGGCCTTTGTATTCTTAATGAATCGTTGCTCAAGGAAGAGAGTATTGTTAGGTATTTCAACTATATTCTGAAAGGAAGTGAAAAACGTTCTACATATAAGAGGTTAAGAACTTTTATTTTAGAAAATTCTTTGAAACAGTCGAATTAGGTTAGACTAAGAGCAGTTAATGAGTTCTGGTCAGAGGCGGATACCTTTGAGGTGAACTCCAAGGAAATTTAATGAAAGAAAATAACTTGGGAGGAAAAGTCGCTGTAGGGCGCTACCGTTCACTGAGTTAGCGATTGTTGTGTTTCTCATTAAAAACGAGCTCTGGACTTCAGGACTAGATTTAATAGATCCTAAGATTCGGCGAGAAATTAGAACGCGACCACCGATCTGTAAACAAATTATTCTGTAAGGCCATCCACCGACTCAGAGGAATGAAGTTGAATGCTTGTCGTCAAAAGGGTTAATTTGAAAGATGGTCGACTTTTCAGGGATATTCAATCCCAAACAGGGCACCAAGAATGACAATCCTATGGTCACGAGTAAAACGAACAAATAGGCCCGTTTTTTTACTTGGCAGTTCGTACAAATTTGTACGAATTCTTGCCTAATAGTGTTTCTTTACTCAAAAAATTCGTAAAAGAACTTTATAGTGCACTAAAAATATGTTTCATAGGTGTGCAGTACCGAACAGAAGCAGCTGAAATGTTGACGTCGAAATTTGCTGGTGTGAATGAAATTTAGCTAGAAATGATCAACGCCTAAGATAAGGAGGGGGTACAATAGCTCTCGTCTGCCACTGGAGTGATTGTCCCTCCTTTTAAAAAGGCCTGTAAAATATACTGCGCCAATTACATCGGTATGTACATATCTTTTAAGGGTTCCTGGAAAAGTCTTTACTAATGTGATATAAATGCGTTTCAGAGCTGTCATTGAGTTCAGGTAAGGGGATGAGCAGTGCGGCACTATCCACCGACTTACCGCCCTTTTTTCGCTTGAATGCTGTACACTTTACACGCAATATATCGTTCATTAACCCAGAGAAGTTCGATTACATACCTGTGGTATGTACTTCGTATCATGAATACGAACATCGATTGCAAACGTAATCAGTTTTGGCAGTGGGGTTTAATTCCTATTTTTGGGAGGTAGCTCATTAAGTACCAACATCAAAATAGTGGTAGTTAGTTCATTTTAATTTTTGGCGCCCTGCTAACGAGTATTAGAAACAGAAAAGATAGTGTCTATGTGACACAGCTCCATATCCGCGGACAAAATATTCGCGATATAGTATCCGGAGTACTTTACCTCTAGGCCCCTGTCTTGCAGTTGTCGACATACCCTTAGCAAAGCGATGAAGTCGCGTGAGCCGATAAACCACCCCGGAAAGCGGAGTTTACTAAATTAATTGCACAAAGCGCTCCACTTATCCAAATCTTGATAAAGGTAAACCAGGAAAAATAATAGACGCCAGTGAATTGCTAGAAAATGGCAGCATTTCCCACATTTCTGATTTCAGTCTGGCATACCGATTGGTCTCTCCAGTGGCTAGTTGGAAATCACATTTCACGGTCTGCCCCGAGATAAAGGGTAAGGTAATTTTTAGTTTTAGTTTTTAGTTTATTTTTTGACATAAATTTTATACAAAGTTTTACCGTGGGCGCCGTGGCACAGTGGTTAGTGTGTCGGACCACTGCGCGTGAGGTTCAATGTTCGAATCCCAGAAAGTACGTTTAACAGACATTTAACAAACGTTTTACGCAAACATCCGAGAGTATGATTGTCACGAAAAAGGTTCTCAAAAACAAAATAAAAATTGTCCTTCGGATATGGCACAAAACTATAGGTCCCTTCCATTCGAAAATATATATCGCACTCAACACGAGTGGGTGCGAAGAGCTAGGCATATAGGAATGAAGAGCGTGAGCAAATTAAAAGTTATAGTTGTTTCCAGAATACACATCCAAGTTACTACACACGTTCCTCATGAAAAGTTGGAGTCGGTGTCGGAAAATAGAAATGGATGAAAAGTTGACCTGAGCAACGCCCCGCTATCGTCATAAAGGTGCAACCTTTCCTTTTGAAGAAGTGTTGTTCTACTCTATTGAAACCTGTCGTACTTCACATTTATCTTTACGAGAAGAGATGAATAAAATCCAACGTTCTTACTACCGACCCGTAGCTTTAACATCGGTGTTATCCAATGACATGGAAATTATTGTCAATCATCACCTCATGAGTTGTGTTCAAATTATGGTTTAAAACCCTTCATTTTGGTTTCAGGTAACAGTATCATTGATATCTTTTGAGATTTTTAAAAAGTGTGGTATGCACGGTGTCCACTCAAACATGTTTTAAATGCCGATGGCATCTTCTCGAAATTCGATCGTCGATTTGGAGCTCTTAAGCAATCGGGTAATAGAAATTGTTTAAATGATTGCTCTTGTTCTGGTGTATTCCAGTGCTCCATTCAATCCTTGGCTAATACTCTGCCACTCACAATACACCCCATCCATTTGCTGACGTCAATATCTTTGATGACAGATTCCTATTCGTCCATAATATTTTCCTCTATATGATTTTGAATATACCATATATATTTGGTCATGTGATTCACGTGAATAACTTTCACCCTCGCAGCTAGGGAATGTTTTTTTCTTTTTTTTCTTTATTTTCAGCTCCATGTGCTTTATCCACGCCATGCAGAGAATGGATTTCTCGGAACATTTTTCCGGTAACTTTCCTCAGACTTCTTTAAAACGATGCGCATATTTACCTCCCGAACATACTGTAAAAACTAAAGTCATTTGGTAAGACGTGATTATTCACACTTCAATCTATAATAAGAACAACGGATTAATAATTACATCCATGAAGCTAAGGATAATGAGACCGAATTATTAATATCTACTGCCATACTACGCATTATGGATTCAAATTACTCCCGCTCCACCCAACCATAATTTCCATGACACCGAACTCAGTTTCCGCTAGATATCCCGTGGAAACTATGAGTTATGTCATAATCCAAAGAAAAACCACTAACATCATCAATTTAGTGCGGTAGACCAGCAAAAGAGAGAGCGACCCGACCCGCCACACCGCCGCATACCTCCAATTTAAAACAATTCCCAAAACCACACTAGATGAGGAGGACAAGTGTCAAAAAGCAGTTAATACCAATATTGTTTGGGTGGCCAGCGCGTGGCAGTATGTGAGAGCAAAATCGCTATTATGTATCATGTTAATAATTTTAAATCGACCACAATGTGTCACTGTTTATGACGGAGTGTTGGTGCGGGATTGTGGCAGGCGGTGGTGGGCTATTCATGTATGCAAGCCACAAAATAACGTTTGACATTAAATTTACGATTGAAACTGGTGAAGTGATTTATATCTTGACGTGCATAGGGGAGTCCTCCACACTGCCACACAGATGTGTCATTCTGTGTGGTGTCATAAACAAGTGATACGACAAAGAGGTTATTGTCAAGGAGGTGTTTTATTAAACCAAAGTGTTGCAACATCACCCTCAAGCAGCTATGCTTCTACTTTTTTCTGAGTGCTTTCCAGAGGGCTATAACTTGAGATTTCATGAAGTCATGTGACAATTTAGACATAAAATTGTAGAAAGCACCTACTTTGCCTACCTGGTTAGCGACTTTTTACTTATTTTTCCCATTTTATGGCAATTTATCATGAATTTCAATTTATTTCGGGAAGTTCATCGCCAGAGATGTAATGCAGCTTAGAAATGTCACTATACCGAGGAAATGGACTGATTTTATATAAAATAAGAGGGGAAACCAGTTTTTTGTAGACCAAGTTACCATTGCCGCTGGTAATAAAAAAAATATATTTTTTGGATGTAAGCCAGGTGAAATTTAAATAAAGGCATTCTGAATGAAAATCGTCCTTATGTTTTTCTTATAACACTGATCCTTTTTGAGATTGAACTCCTAAAATGCTTGTGATTCAACTATGTGGATAAGACCAAAACTAGCTGGAAGACATGTTTTGAAATAGAATCTACTTCGCGTTGATACACAGGCAAGCTTGTATACATTCTAAGAACCCCTTCTATTACGCTGTCCTATTTGCCCCCTGCGGTACCGCCAGCGAAGGTATTGCTTCGAAAGGACAGGTTTTACACTATGACACTTCCTCTTTCAGCTACCAGAATTTCCAGATCCTTCATATCTCGCCGCTCGTTCCTCTCGCCCTAAGTTCTGCATCATACCAATGATGACTTCAATTGCATTTGCCCAGGATTCGGGCGTCTTCAGCATAGTAGACATCTTGGGGTCACCGTGCCGCCAGTTTTAATTTCTAAGATGTAAGCGGGTGATGATTCTACCCATTCAAAAATGAGACGCAATAGTTTGCAACAACTACTCCCTATAGCGCTTAAGGTGTAGGTATGAGTCAATCTGGAGAAGAAGAAGAATAAGAAGTAAAGTCGAAGGGCAACTGTCGGAGGTTCAAAGCAATTTTCAACCAGACCATAGCATACAAGACTATAATTTTACAGTAATTTTGGAGAAAAATTTGGGGAAACAACAGAAACAGTGTAAACCTGCTTTATAGATATGAAAAAAGCTTTCGGCACAGTAAGAAATAGAACAATTTGGTAAAGCGTTAAGAACAAGGGAGTGGAAAAAGATCTTGTACGAGCCATCAAGAGTATAGATATACGTATATAAAGGAACTTACAATGTCGTAAGGATTGAGCATTCAATGCCGGAAAATGTCATGATATCAACACAAGTATATTGAGCCCCCTTTTGTTGATGATGAAATTCTACTAACAAAATCAGTGCAGAAATCAATCGAAGAATAACTCTTGCCAATCGCTGGTTTTTTGGGCTTATAAGGCAATTCAACAGTAAAGCTCTATCTCGAACAACTAAGGAGACTCTATATAAGACCTTAATCATCTCAGTCCTGCTTTACGGCGCTGAAACATGGACTTTATTAAAAGAGGATGAAGATATCCTTGGTCGCTTCGAGAGAAAAATTCTTCGTAAGATTTTCGGTCCCGTTTGCGTTGGCGGGTTTTGGAGGAGAAGATTCAATCACGAACTATACGAGCTGTACAGCGACATCGACCTAGTCAAAAAACTGCGTATTGGACGTCTGAGATGGCTAGGACATGTAGAGCGAATGGACACCAACGCTCCGGCCCGCAGAGTCTTTGAATCTAACCCCGAGGGACGACGCAGTAGAGGGAATCATCGCCGTAGGTGGCGCGCACAAGTTCAAGGGGACCTCGACCAACTTGGAGTGCGCAACTGTAGCGCCACCTAAGTAAGTAAGTCTGTTGATGATGCAATCAGACAATGCCAACAGAAATTTTAAACTTTAGGGTAGGTCGTAAACATCTATTATACAACCAATCTGTGGTGGCAACAGTGTAGTGGTTACATCGTCAATTGCCACACTAATTGTTTATAGTTCAAATCCAGACGTCAGCAAGTATTTATTTATTTCTCATGAAATATATAAAGTTAATCCGATCAGTTGCGAAAGCTTGTGTGAACACTACTGCAAAGGCATAACACTGGCAGTAGCTCTTCTGTGGAACCTGGTAGTTAATGAACTACTGATGGACCTGGATACGTCAGATTGTAGAGTTATCGCCTATGCTGATGACCAGGGATAGGATTTTGCTAACTTTGCCTCTTTTTTTTGCTTAATCGGAAGATAGTATCGACTTTACACAAACACGTTTCATGTCCTCCTGATTCCAAATATATGTATTTTATTTTGCCTTTTTATATCATTATTGCCTTTTTTTGCCTTTTTTCGCCGTTGTTGCCTTTTTCTGCCTTTCTGCCTATTTTGCTTTTTTCTCAAAGTTTGTTCGCTAAAAAAATTGTAGAAAAATGCGCGTTTGCATGTATGTATATCTGGTCAAACATGCTTCTTACTCACACTACGTAAAACGCATATCTAAATTTCTAGACGCATTAAAATTTAAAACGTCTAGTCTGCGGATAGAGTCAACATGTACCCCGTTTATATGCAGAGTCGAGTAGTCGAGTCAGGTTCGAGTCCAGATATCGATCTGAGTATTTCTACACACCGAGTCGAATGGTCCAAAAGTCCAAAGTCCAAAAAGTCCTGAAAAAGTTTACTGTCGTTTTCAATGCAAATACGGAACTGAAAACTATTGAGCAGATAAATTCTGTAATGAACGGCGACTTGGATTCCAACTTCCACACTCCACTCATTTCAGCTGAAGTACATAGAAAGGTCATTTAGCTCCTTAAAGGCGCTTCTAAGAAACAACCGGAGAAGATTATTACTAGAAAATTTCAAAAAGCTCTTGGTAGTTCAATGCTACTATAACTAAATGTGCCTTTACTTTCCTTTTCTTATTTTTTAATAAATGCCTTTTTTTGCCTTTTTAAGTGTTTTGTTTTGCCTTTTTTTACTTTTTTATGTCAACAAAATCCTAACCCTGCTGATGACATTGCTATTGCTGCCTCCGGTAAACACCCGGACACTCTCAGGGATATCCTCCAATATGCTCTCCTTCGGCTCACCAAATGGGCCTCCAAATGTGGACTGGGGGTTAACCCCCATAAAACTGAACTCGTTCTCTTCACGAGGAAATATAAAGTTCCCCTCATAGACCCTCCTATGATAAATGGCACCAGTCTCACCTTCTCTGAAAACGCAAAATATCTTGGTCTTATTTGAGATAGGAAATCAAACTGGAAGGCCAGTCTACTAGAGCGCGTCAAGAAAGCTAATGTAGCTCTCTATTCCTGTAAAAAGGCTATAGGTAGGGGCTGGGGTATCAAACCTTAAATCACTCATTGGCTATACGTGTCCGTTATCAGGCCTATACTACTATATGGCGTGATCGTATGGTGGCCTGCTCACAACAGGGCTGTCCACCTCACTCAACTAACTAAGGTGCAAAGATCTGCATGCATGAGAACTACTCCCTCCGCGGCACTGGACATTTTGTTCAACCTGCTACCTTTAGATATTTTCGGCAAACAGATGGCTGCCTGTGCGGCCATCCGCCTAAAAGCCTCCTCTCAGTGGTCTAGCTATTGCTTGGGCCACTCCTCGATCCTTGATCTTCTCAATTTCAAACACGAAAACACGGACTACACCCCGCCGAAACTGAGATTTGACCGTAACTTCCGTACGAGCATCCCTAACCGGGATGTATGGGACACCTCCCCCCCTGTCGATGGTAGTTCAGCTCACTTCTTTACAGATGGATCTAAGTGTCGGAGGGTGGGGTGGGTTGTGGTGTTTTCTCCGAACAGCTCAATCTGAACATCTCTTTCCGCCTCCCTGATCATTGTAGCGTTTTCCAGGCGGAAATCATTGCGATTAAGGAAGCCCTGTCCTTGCTGAAATGTATTTATTATCTATCAGGGATATTAGCATTTTCACTGACAGCCAAGCGGCAATCAAGTCCCTGGAATCGTTCTCCTTCACTTCAAAGGCTGCCTTAAACTGTCGTCTATCTCTTATGGAGATAACAGAGCAGTTCAACATTCTCCTTTGCTGGGTGCCGGGCCATAGAGACATTCCAGATAACTGCAGGGCTGACGACCTCGCCAGACAGGGTACAACTCTAAGGATTTTGCCTGAAAGGCAAGCCCTGGGTATGCCCCTCGCTACATGTAAGTATCTACTAAAACTGAACGCTATTAGCACGACCAACCTCAGATGGGGAAACGGCTCAACGCCAACACGCCAGAAGACTTGGTCTCTTCTCCAACGACTTCTGCAGGAGCTGTAGGGACTAGGAGGAGGAGGAAACCATCCTTCACCTCCTATGCATATGTCCGGCCCTGTCGCATAAAAGAATGCTCCATCTAGGGTCCCCTTTCCTTGACGACCTCTGCGATCTTGCGTCCCTGGACGTCATGAGCATCCATCGCTTTGTCAAAAGCTCCGGTTGGTTTTGTTAGTCCCTGAGTGGCCTAATGGTTTGATCCATGGTATCACAAAGGACCTTCACTGGTCTAAGTGTGTCTGCACTCTCGTGTGCACAGCCAACCTAACCTAACCTAACCTAATGATGATTTGCATATGCCTTCGGTTATCGGGAAAAAGAATACTGTAAATTAGAAGTAAAGGCAAAAAATAACAAAAATCTTCCCTGTTATCTGGACGCTACCCCCGAGCTTCTCTGAGGCATAAACAATATATATATATATATATATGCGGGCCTTCTCCAACGCCCGCACTGTCCATATTTGCATTTTCCATATGTACATGGTTAGTTTACTGGATACCAAATAGATTGCTGCTAATTTAGACATATAAATCCAGACAATAAACTAGTCAACCTGATGAAATCAAAAGTGATGATTTTCAGAAGAGGCGGTGGTAGACAGACAAGGGCGGAAAGGTGGTCATTTAATGGCGATAGCATAGAAGTCGTAAAGCAGTACAAATACCTTGGAGCTATAATTTCAAGCAATTTAAGTATGGAACCACATTTGGCTGAAAAACTTCGGCAGTCTAAAAGTGCGATAACCTCAACATGGAAAAATTGCTTTCAAAACCGCAGCATACATCACAGCCTTAAATATCGGGTGTTTGAAGCGGTTTCAAAGTCAATACTCCTGTACGGGGCACAAGCATGGGGTCATAGGTGCTATGATACAGTACAAAAGTTGCAGAGATTCTATCAACGGAGAACATTCCAATTACCTACAACTGCACCTAACTACATGCTGTTGATTGAAACAGGTCTCGCCCCGTTGTTCTTACAAACACTCAAACTGAATATTGAATATATTCTCAGCACACTTAGGATGGGAGAAGAGCGATTGCCAAGAAAGGTTGTTAAATACGCAGTACATACCCGAAGTCTGTGGTATAAAGAGATGATCAATTTGGCGGAAAATTACGAGTACCATTTGGAATTGGACTGGAATGCGCGAAGTAGTTGGAAGTGTTACCTCTATGACTTTCTGTCGCAATTAGATACACAGATTCGGCAAAAATATATCGAGCAAGCGAGTGTGTCAACCCATAGGGAGATCTACAAAGAACTACAGCTGAACCTGGGCTCTCTAAACTACTTTGAGGACACGAATAAAATAAGTTGCATCTCTATAATCTTTCATGCAAGGGGAGAGCTACTTCCACTAAACTTTATACCGCATAGAGATGACCTTCCGGTTTTATGTTCATTGTGCAATATGTCACAGAGGGAGAATGTTATGCATTTCATAGGGATTTGTCCAATTTTTCGTGATATTAGGAGGTTCCACTTTGGGAAAGCCAGCTCGTCATTTGAAGACGTCAAGGCATTGCTAATCGGGTCCAATTGGAGAGCTCTCACATCATATTGCGAAATAAGTTTAGCTTACAGAAAAAGAATTATAGAGGAGAATTTTTAGATTTTCTAAAGTGAATCAAATGTAAAATTATGCTGTTAGTCTTTGGCAGACGGCTTTTAGCCATGTCACTTAAGATAGATTTAGTACTTTTATTATTTTTGTAATGAATTTAAACTAATTGGAATTAATAAAATCGAATCTAATCTAAGCTAAATCTAATCTAACTAGTCTATTATTTCCGCGGGATTTAGAAAAATTATGACCACAAATGTCGCATATGGTTTTGACAGCCCCACTTTCCTTACCCAAGAAAAACATGGGTCGACTTCTGAGTGATTTCAAAGTGACCTCAAGTTTCTCAAAAACATAGAGTTCTGTTTCGCAGACCTATTATTGACTGACAGAAATGTCATATCAATAAATGACAAATAGAGTCCTGAAATTTTTAAAATTTCAAAATCCTGCCTCACATAACTTGTCACCGGGCGATTTCCCTCTTGTCAATAGACGTTAAAATGAGCCCCCTGGTGCTGAAGTCAATGTGTCCACCGTCCTAGACTGTGTGACCTCACCATCCTACTTTTTGAAATACAGAATAACCATCAACAAATCAAACTCTAAATGCCAATATATTCATTTGCAAACAAAGAACAAAATCAATGGACGGCATTATGAATCGCTTTACCAAATCATTCCACGACATCCCACCGACCAACCAGAAAACAAAAAATAATGGCGCCCAACGGCGGCTTTAATCGATTATTTCCATTTTTGTGCCCGCCTCTATCACAGAACGGAAGTCAAAATCCAAATATTTGCTCGATTTAGGAAGAGAAATGAACACATCCTCTATCGTTCTGTTCACAAGGAGTTTTATTGCTTTTTCCAAAGCGAAAAGGAAGTTTGCACAATATCTTAGGGGTTCTGCATGGCTGTTTGCACAAACTTATCTCCAGCACGCAAGAAAAAAAATTCAAGTCATCTCCTGTGGATTTCACTCTCTTGCTCTGTGCCTCTCTTTATCTCTTTAGCCGGAACCGGATGCTACCAAATGATGCTGTTGTTGTGCTAGTGTTGTCGCTATGGAGATGGGAAACCATGATGATCCAAGTTGACATCCAGATATACCGCAATCGTCTTTGTGTTAACCAACCCTACCCACTCTGCTTCGGTAGTATTATTTTGTTTTGACGGAAATGACACTCATTCATAATGTCACCTGGGGTGAAAGCTTAAGACCAATTTCGACAAAACTCCTCACACCGGAAATATGTTCAACTGAATGCGAATACAAACATAGAGAGTGCGTCGTCCTTGCCTCCTTTTGAGTCTTTTATTTTCACCAGTTACAAATAGCTGCTGCTTCAAAGGTAAATTAAATTTCATTCAGTTCTATGCGCGAGGAAAAGTTTGCGTACGCTAAGCACTCGTAGATTTCTCTGTCTCAGTGGCACAAAGGGTCATGTGTGTCTGCTAGTTTTGGCAAAGTTCTTATTTTCAAACTCGATGAAACTTCCACCTCAAACAGCAGGAGACTGGAGCTGTTTATTGCCGGCAACCTTCAATTCACACCTGTGCACAAGTTGAGGGGGCAATGATTCTTGTTTTTGTGACTCGAGCGCGTCAAAGTGTGCAAAAGTAAGATAAACGAGACGTTTTCACATAGTTTCAGCTCGAGAGTCAAAAACTAATTTGGTAATGTGAATTAAATGTTCTCCCGACCAAAGTTGCCCCTCAACGAGTGCACTTCGCAGCAGAAACATCATCACCCTCAAAAGTACCAAACTGTAGCACCACCAATGACAGATAACTTTGCAGTTTGTTTCTGGAGATGCAATTTATAGGGTTTCGAGTGAATGTGGTAGTGAATCAGTAGTAAGTTTAGTCATTCAAAAAGTGTGATGGGCGTTAGACTTGTCGTGTGGGTGACAGTTGGTGTGTAAAGTTTGCCGTTGTGCAATGACGCACTTAAAACAAGAGTCATATCTTGACGTTTTAATCAATCAGCTGTTTTGTGTGCGCATATTTCAACCGGATCTATGGTCACTTACCGAATGAAAATGTTCCTTGTTATGTAGGGATAACAATCTTGTTAGCAGAGCATTTACATATATGTCATTAGTGGCATCTCTAATAGTGTGGAAGGTCCTAAGTTACGATCTGGATCTGAGGTTAAACTTTTCAGTTGTCAAGCATACAATGACATTAACGATCAATCAGCGAAGCAGTTGGTAGATGTTTGAATTTGTTAGCGATGATTACTTGAAAATACATTCGAATTCAAGGATGAGAAACTTTGAGAATGAGAAAGTTGGATGATTTTGGTGAACGGTTTCGTTGAATCTGTTCCGATACGGGGCATTGGCTTATCTTGAGCTTCTGAGAAAATTCTTTTGCGTTCACCAAATCACAGAGATAATACAGAGAGCACTATAAAAGTCAGCAGAAAGATATTCGGGTTGGCTATTTTTTAACCCATGGGGCTAACTATGCACTTCGCCGCGAAGTTCATTTTCATGGGAAATCGCATTTTGGTACTACGCAATTCGCTGGCGAACACTATCGCACTTCGCTTTACTACAATCACGCAACTATGTATAATAAATGCGAACGTCATTCGATTGACTTCAAAAGCGATTGATATTTTGATGACGCAAGGGTGATTCTCAGCGGATTTTCGATACATACATACATACATTTTCATTGGCCCGCTAATCCTTCATGAGGGTCACGGGGGTAGGATGCTCAGGTGGACTCTCCATTCTTCTCGATTCTCCGCCATTGACTCCAACTCATCAGGAGGAATCCCTAGACGGCTCCAGAATAGATGTCGGGCTTGATCCAACCATCTATTTCTAGGCCTACCGCGGGGTAGACTACCTGATGGCACGGCAACCATGGCATGTCTTGGAAGCCGGTCTGGGGACATACGCACTACGTGACCAAACCATCGAAGCATAGATCGTTCCGTTCGGAGAAGTAGCTGCTCAACATTGAGCGCCTCGCGTACTCTGGTGTTGCGCACTCGATCGCTACGAGTTATTCCAACAACACCGCGAAGGAACCTCATTTTGGCAGCTTGTATCCGCGATCTTATTCTTTCGGTCACTACCTAAATTTCATGACCATAGGTGAGAGTTGGAACATACACCGAGTTAAAAACCGATAGCTTAGCTTGAACACTAAGTTCAGCCTTTCTTATAACAGATTGGCCAAGCTCTCTCAAAATTTATCCAGCCTGACCAATTCTACAAGATAACTCGGCATTGCTCTTCCCATCACTCGTGACTAAGACACCGAGGTACTTAGACTTATCCACCTGATTCAGCGGAACTCCACTAACATGCAGAGTGCACTGAATGTGTTTTTTTTGGAAACGACCATTACTTCTGACTTGTTCATGTTGATTTTCATTCCAGCATCATCACAAACGGCTACAAACCTTTCGAGTGCGCGCTGAAGTTCGGTTTAAGAGGAACCAAGGATGACCAGAAAATCCGCAAAGAGCAGATGACTAATCCTTAGGTCTCCCACTTTGAAACATTCCCCGCCACGGCTGCGCTACAACATCCAATCCATATATACAATGAAGAGGAGAGATGACAAAACGCACCCCCGGCGGAGTCCAACGCCCACAGTGAAAGGTATTGATTTAACACCGTTTATCCGAACACAGTTTCTACAGTTTGTGTATAAAGATTGAATCGCCCTTAACAGGGAACCAGCAATCCCATACTCCTGCAGAACACTCCAGAGCTTGCCTCGAGGAACCCTATCATATGCTTTTTCCAAATCCGCAAAACAAGTGTAGACAGGTTTAGCATACTCCCAGGCCTTCTCAAGAACCATTCTGAGAGTGAATAACTGGTCGGTTATGCTTCTACCGGGACAAAAACCGCACAGCTCATCTTCCAAACTGTCCTCAACCACAGCTCTGGAACGCGTTTCTAGCACCTTGGCGAAGACTTTTCCAGGGAGACTTAAAAGAGATATACCCCTATAGTTGACGCAATCACTTTTGTCCCCTTTTTTTAAAAAGAGGAACTATCACCCCCAGGTGTGTCCGGGCATTTTAAACCAAGCAGTGCTTTTCTCACCACCAGATTTTCGATTGAAAATGTAAATAAATGGAAAACAGCGAAAAAGATTTCTGATTTTTGATAGTTTTGTTGTATTTAGGGCAGAAAAACAAACCTTTATTTAAATAAGCACTTACGAAAACATTGTTCCAATTATTCATCGGTGTTTTAGCAAAATATTGAAGCAAAGTATATTCTTTCCATAACACTTTGACAGATGAATGGAAAAGATTGTGGAAATATCACGGGAAATATGAAAATCTTTTGGAAAGTCGATATTCCAAGCGATCGTTTTGCATAGTGCCATCATCGCCGCGAGGTGAACGGAATGAATCGCAAATTATACGAGTCGCGGCGAAGTGCATAGTTAGCCCCCAGCTTATAGTTAGACCTATCAACAATTGATCCGGATGTTCTGCTTTGAATCTCAGTTCTAACAAATAAAATACGTTTGTTATTACTTTTGGAAAAAAAATGACTGCGCTATATCATATGTACATTCATATTCGTATCTGCAAAGCCAAAGCCAGGTGGTCAGGTTCGGGCTCTTAGGGCAAAGTCTTTGGACGATCCCTATTGAGTAACCGTTACAAGAAGACTCACTGCCTCCACGGGGCGGCCAACAGGCAATGAATGCTACAGCGATATAACCGGCCTAACATTCCATGTTTGTTCAATTGAATGTAGTCTTTTGCGCCTGCCTGAAATGTACGGCTTGAATTACCAACTGTAAGTAATCGGCTGAAGTGAGCGACGTGAGGAGTAAACCTTTGGAAAATAATCTCTAATCCAAGGTGGAACAGCATACGCCGAGGGATGCATGGCTAAGAGAGTGCTTAGTCGCTAGTATGCGGATTCCGAATACCTTGGTGACCTTCAGTTTCAATTCAGCCTTCCCATGGTATATCGAGCTCTATCATGGTTGATATTCCTTTCTCGAGTACTCGTGGGTCCAAAAATTTCCTATACAAATAAAAACTATGAGACAGGTGCATCTCAAATCGCACCAGCTTCTGTTTCTGCTGACGAGCCAACAGCTGCACTTAGTCGTGATGCTATAGAGTTTCCGACGGCCGCTACATCTTCGGCCTTAACTACTCGGCTTGCTGACGAGCAACCTAAATCTTCGGATGGTATGGATGACGGAGCCAAGTGGGCCCAATCCTTGCCCTCCAAGTGTGTCAATCCCGAAGACGCGGATACCGCCGCCTCTGATTCTGACACAACCACTCTCGTGGATACGTGCAGAGTTGTCACAGGAATCTAGGTGCTTCTCCATTGGGAAAAGGTTAGACGAGCTGCGGATACAACCGGACGGTTTCGTTCGGTTCAACTCTGCTGAAAGAAGGCGGTTCAAGTTCGCAATTCGCAGAGGTGATACCAGGGAAAGTGCCCTAGCTTTTGCCAAAGCCCCTCCTGCTAAAGAAGCAAAACGGGTCAGATCAGAGGATCACACTCCGCCAGCACCTGCTCCCAAGAAAGCCAAGGCAGGGCCTACACCTGATGTTCCAACTTTTAGTCAAGTGGCAAGTGTTGTCAGGTGTTGTCCCGGTTGACTTGATGAACCAACCTCTATCAACAGAGCAGTTGACCAGCATTCAAGAGGCTGTCATCGACACTTCGATTGAGCTAAAAAAAAAAGGCGTTTGGCCGCGTTTCTCAGGCTCGCAACACAAGGCGGGATGGCTAATCTTCGTCTACTCAGACAATGCCACCGCCGAGTGGATGCGCTCGAACTTCGAGGCTATAAGAGCCAAAAGTGGACTGGACGTGTCACTGGTGGAAGAGGGATCCTTCCCGAAGACACACATTGTCCGTGGATTCTTTCCACAGAGTCTCGAGCTCCCGTCATCAAAAATTCTGGCTTCCCTGGAAGCACAGAACGAAGGCCTACGGGCAACTGCATGGAAGGTCATGCAAAGGGTAAAGGAAGGTGCACTCTTCCACCTTGTGCTAGCCATGGACGACACCTCCATGAGGGTGCTTAGCACGCTTAAAAACAGGGTGTTCTACCGTTTTGGCCAGGTCAAACTGATCCTGAAGACCACCGAAAAGGGTCAAGTGCCTGGTCACGGTAGCCCGAAGAAGGTGGACGCAGTTGCCTCAACAACTGCTTCTGCGGCGAACACTTTACCACCCGCTTCCACCAGCAGTGCCTCTGGGCATACTGCTTGTACAAGCTCCGCCGCTAGAGTTACTGCTACACCCAATGCAGTTAGACGTCCCACGACCGGCAATGTGGCCGGACTTTCAAAACCCACCAGCGGTGCCCGAGGGCACGTTTCTCGGACGAATGAGGAGTCGGTTAGGAACAGACCTCAGGGTCATCCTAATCTGACTGCTTGCCTTAGAGGAAAGGGCCCTAAAAAGGCTCAACTACTCCGGCAAGCTCGATCTTCAAAGGAAGATCGATGAGCACGATCAAGGTGCTACAGGCGAACCTGCATCACGCTAAGGGCGCGTCCGCTACCCTCAGCAAGCGGTTCGCCGTAGAAAATATAACCCTTGGTCCCATTCAAGAACCCTGGGTTAGTTGCGAACATATAAGAGGTCTCCGGAATAGGGCAAGTAAGTTGATTTCCAAGTGTGGAGAGCAAGCGCCTAGAGCGGCCTGCTTAATTAGCAGAATATAAACTTTCTTCCCATTCCAGAATTTATAACTAGAGACCTGGTGGCCCTACTACTGGAAGTCCCAACCGGAAAGGGAACACAGAATATCGTGTGCGCCTTAGCATACTTCCCTGACGATAATGGTGATATCCCGTCTAAAGATGTCCAGTGCCTCATTAACTACTGCCAAAAAAGCAACCTCCACTACATCATCGGTTGCGACGCCAATGAACATCACGAGGTCTGGGGTAGTAGTGACATCAACAGAAGGGGTGAGTGTCTTTTAGAATACCTTGTCAGTAGTCAAGTAGATATTTTGAATAAAGGCTCTAAACCCACCTTCATAAATGCGATTCGTGAAGAGGTACTTGACCTCACTCTCGCTAGCCCATTTATCTCTAATTTTATTGAAAATTGGCACGTATCAGACCAGGCCTCACTATCAGACCATCAAAAGATTATGTTTGACATACCCGGTCAACTCTCATACCTCTCTAGCAGATACGATCCCAAATCTACGGATTGGCATCGCTATCGTGAACTAGTGTTCCCAAAAAAAGATATGCTCCTCACATCTATCGAGTCCTGGATGAAGCTGCTTACCAGCTTAACAATATACTGCTTACTTCCTACCACGACAGCTTCGTCCCCAAAACCAATGTTAGCAAACGTAAAGTGCCCTGGTGGAATGACCAACTGTCGAAACTTAGGAAGAAGGTCAGAAAACTCTTCAACTCTGCAAAGCGAACGAAGAGGTGGGACAAATATAGGTTTGCTCTCACAGAATACAATCTAGAATTGAGACAATCTAAACGAGCTGCTTGGGGGAAATGCTGCGAAACCATTGCCGCTATGACAACAGCGGCAAGAATCCATAAAGCGCTTGTTAAAGGTCAAGTCAACTGTGTAGAGTTATTGAAGAAGAATGACGGAACCTACACGACGGACCGTACGGATACACTTAGAACCCTGCTCCAGGTACATTTTCCAGGTTCGTCTCTAAACACATCTCATGTGTACTCGAACACATTTGGCCACAGGGTTTTGGTGGAAAGCAGAGTTAACAGTTTATTAGGTAAAATATTTAGTCCAGATAAAGTTGACTGGGCAGTGGGCACCTTCAAACCTTTTAAAGCTCCCGGCGGTGATGATCTCTTTCCAGCACTTCTACGAAAGTCAATCGACCTCATCCTGCCGGGTTTGATAGCTTTATTTAGAGCTAGCTACAATTGGGGATACATACCACACACCTGGAGACAGGTTAATGTGGTATTCATTCCCAAACCAGGCAATATGCCTAGCGAGCTGCCTAAATCCTAAAGACCTATAAGTCTAACTTCATTTGTCCTCAAGACAATGGAGAAACTAATTGATATTCACATCAGAGACAGGTTAGATGTGTCTAACCCTCTGCACTCGAATCAGTACGCATACAGAAAAGGCAAATCCACAGTAGGTGCCCGTCATTATCTCGTCAAAAAGATAGAGGGTACACTCAGTTCTAAGGAAATAGCCTTGTGTGCATTTCTTGATATCAAGGGTGCATTCGATAACACTGGTTACGACTCGATTACAAGGGCGATTAGTAGCAAAAGGTATCGAAGAATCGACCAACCAATGGATTAGGGCCATGCTGGTAAGCCGATTCATTACCTCCTCCTCCGGGGGAGTGTCGGTGTCTGTAACGGCAGCGAAAGGCTATCCTCAAGGAGGAGTTCTCTCCCCCCTGTTATGGTCAATAATCATCGACAACCTGTTAGCAGATCTTCACAGATCAGGCTACACCACCGTCGGTTATGCTGATGACTTGGCGGTTTGTATTAGTGGTAAACACGGCACGACAATCTCTAACGTCATGCAAAGTGCACTCTTACAAGCTGTAGAATGGTGTAACAAAGAAGGACTATCCATCAATCCTAGTAAAACCGTTCTGGTGCCGTTTACAAGGAAGACACAGGTCAACCTTGAACCCATCACAATCAAAGGCACCACAATAGTTTATTCCAGCGAGGTCAAATACCTTGGTGTAATTCTTGACAAACGACGACAGAGCTTGGGGTCTCTCTCCTAAAATGATACATTGGTTGTACATAGTGATGGTAAGACCCATTATCACATATGCGGCTATCGTCTGGTGGCCAAAAACCCTCCAGCAGGCAACGGCAAATAAGTTGCAGAGTTGCAATGAACTGCCTGTCTCGGCATTACAGGTGCGATGCGCACCTGCCCCACGACAGCTCTTGAAGCTATTGTTGGGCTAACACCCTTACCAATCTTCATTAGGAAGATGGCTGCTAGATATGCCATCAAGCTGCAGCTAGATTATGAGTATAAACCAGGTGACCTAGTCGGGCATCTAAAGATACTCAACTCGATCCCTAAAAGAGACATGTTTTGTACTATACCGGATATTATGGTCAGGCAACATTGCTTCGTAAGGTTATTCGAGGTAGAAATATTGTCCAATGGTGGAAATTGGTCCAATGGTGTTCCAACACTGGACCCCAAAAGTCTCGTCTGGTTCACCGACGAATCGAAAATGGATTCTGGAGTTGGAGCCGGGGTCTTTGGACCCAACACAAAAATGTCGGTACCTATGGGTACGACTCCCACTGTGTTTCAGGCTGAAATCCATGCCATTGAGATCTGCGCCAGACACAATCTCCGTAAGGGAATCAAGGGCGCTAGGATTCATATATTTTCAGATAGCCAGGCAGCACTTAGGGCATTATCGTCCAACCAAATGAACTCCTTGACTGTAAAATGCTGCTACGATGCTTTACAAGATCTTGCCAAACACAACAGAGTAATGCTTGGTTGGGTTCCTGGACACCAGGGAATTGTGGGCAACGAATCTGCAGATGAGCTTGCTAGGGCCGGCTCAGAATCTGCGTTCATAGGTCCCGAACCTTATTGTAGCGTCAACTGGACAACAGCTACAGCGTTGATTAACGAATGGGAGAACAAACTTCGTGTAGATCACTGGACTAATGGGCCAGGTTTAAGACAATCCAAACGTTCAATCAAGCCTTACTCCTATAAGGATATCCTTAACTTAGATAGGGAAAGCATTAGGAAGTTAGTTCTAACTGGCCATTGCGGCCTAGGATACCACCTTAACAAGTTGAACCTGTGCCAAGAGAAGGACTGTCGGCTATGCCTAGAGGAGGATGAAACATCCGAACACATTCTTTGTGAATGCCCGGCACTACACTGGTTAAGGAAACGTATTTTCCACAAGGAGATACTCACTTCAGTGGAACTGAAATGCTCCACTACTAAAGACATACTCACTTTCATAAGGGAAGTAGTACGTCTGTTAGGTTAACTCCAACCCTCCGATTTTGTATTTGTCGTTGCCACGCGGGCATGGGTTGTACAAGAGGAAAAAAAAAATAAAAAATCTGCAAAGCCCGTGCCCGTGTGCCCGTATTTACTTATACAATACTAAAACAGAGAGGGTGCTAGAAAAATTGTTCACTTTGTTGGGTGAATGATATATCTATGATATTACGTAGTTGGGAAAGAAAATACTGTGAATCGAAAGCAAAGACAAAAAAGAACAAAAGTCTCCCCAGTTATCTGAACACCTCCCCCGGAGTTTTTCATGTACTACAAATGGAGTGTGGATAATGTACAAATTCGGTGCGGACGTAATGCGAATGATGTGTGGATGCAATACAGGTACAGTGCGAATACAGTGCAGTTCATAAGCAGTGAAGGTGCTATGGTTATCAGTTCGTATGCAGTATATATGTATGCAGTGCGAATGAAGTTGAAAAATTCATTTTTTGTACATAAATATATTCGTCATATATAAAAAAACATGTTTTCATATAAACATCCCACGACCACGACCTCACTAAAAAAATGCCCCAAGTCAAAAGATAAAGTGATTCCCACCATTTCACTATAAATTAAAAAATGTGTCGCCGAAATAGATTAAAAACCGCGCGATACTCGTGTTCCTCTACACCTGCAGCGCTCGGCAAATTGAAAAAATTATTCCATCCTCATCCAGCGGATGTTTTCCATAAAAACTGACAACAGACACAAAGGAAAATTAAACCCCCAAAAAACTATCTCCTATTTAGCTTCATCTAAATTTCAAAATTCCATTCTAACGAACAAACAGAGTCGCAATTCGCCAGAGCATGAAACAAGCACATACAGCAAAAGCCAACGATAGAACAGTTTCAGTGACATGTCCCGAAATGAAATTGCGTTCCAGAGATAAGAACTTTATGCACTCATGCATCATCATTTCCTTTCACCCACCCAGTTAGTAGACAAAATAAAAGAATTTCACTGCCAAATTAAAATGCCCCCTTATCTGGGTAGCCGTGTTTTTTCCAGAATATTTTTTCTCTTTGTTTTTCTATTTTCCTATATTTTTTTTTTCCCCTGACACTAGACAGAGAAGGACACCCAGGCTCCAGCTCTATTCCTGATGATTCCGAATTCTGATGATAGTTGACAGTAGGTATGATTTGGCATTCATACAAGGACCCTCCTTGTTACGTTCAATTTGTTCATAGCAAACATACACGTGCACGGACTGATGGTTTTCCAGAGATTTTCTCCCGCGCGCCGCCCCTTTTAGAAATTAATCCTTTTTAGCCGCGGATGGTATAAGAAAAAAAAAAATGAAACGAAATCCACCCCACGACATCCTTTCTTTGTTTATTTGATACGCAGCAATGAACATGTTCAACAGTTCGTGTATGCCGAAGGGTTGAATGCACAACATTGACACTCCACCCATGGACATCTGTGAAGGGAGTCCTGCCCCTGCAGAATGCAATTACTTACCTGGTGGTTATGTGGGCGAGAATCATTCGCACGCATTCCGACTCATTGAATCGTGGATACAATTATTTCAAAGGAACCACTACAACCAGCTTTGCTGGTGCTGAAACGTTCCACGGATATTATTCCAAGGAAACTTAACATTCTACCCGGTGTGTCCTTATATACATACAATATTTACATGACAGCTCAGGAGACGGTTCTTTAATTGCAAAGCAAGGCAGCACTCACAGAGCATTCAGGAAATATTTCATTAGAATACTTTCCTGTTTCAAAGGAAAATATTATTCTGTAAAATTCTTTCGTAGAGAGAAGGAGAATTTTCCTTCTTCGTCGGCTTCCAGTGTGGAGAGTAAAAATGGGCGGCAAATTGTATGCACAGCAGTCCATGAAATAATTCTAAGGACGCAATTCAATGAACGAGATGGTTTCAAATCGATAATTGATGACAAATTATGGTGAGGGATTAGACTCTGTAGCACAGGTGGGTGGCGAGATATTCAATAAGGATAGAGGAGCATCTTTTCAGAAAGATTTGCTTGCTTCTCATAACAGATCTGCAATAGTATAGATTTGAGTATTCAAAATACTTCAGAAAATACAATACTCGTGCTCTCGAATGGAAGTGGAGCGACTCTATCAAATATGAATGCAGTGAATGTAAGACGATACTTTCATCATCAAATAAAATTTATGTTCTGGCATCTGGAACCAATTATTCGAAAGCATACCTATCGAAAAATTGTAGTTTTAAAAAGTGTTTCAAGCAAGAAACTCTGTGTGTAGACAGTGCACAGTTCACTACTGCATTCAATATCTTATGTTCACGATGACTATGTAATCCCTCTCGTGGTTATTCGGTAAGGATACCTAGTAAATAATAATACCTCCATCTCTGATTCTGAGATATCAATTTATATGAATGGACCAAAATAAACATTGTTTCTGTGGAGGGCATTATTTAAAAAAAAATTACATGTACAACCATACGTCTATAAGATGTCGTGCATCATATTCTAGTGTCCAAAATGGCGAGAGTTTTGGACATATTACAGGATGATATCTCCATTTACATAGACAGCGAAATGAAGCCATTTATGCCCTTGCAACCGAAAAAATAAAATCTGGAAGAGTAGAACTCTATCACACAATCTCTAAGCAGGCAGAATAATGTCCAAATTACCCGAGGTCCAAGCAAAATGGTTTCCGTTAGACGAAGCAGACAGAACTACATGAAATGGCCAAATCTAATTATCTCTCCCAATAATATTGATAAATTTCTCCCTTCAATAGGTACTCCCTAAGTTACTCTCTCTAATCCGATTTGAGCCAGCTTATCAGACCTTCTTGGTGGTCATCAAATTTCCCAAGAAATGGAACGCGATATCCACGCATACACATTATAAGTTTCCTAACAACTGTAAAAAGTCATTCGACAGTGGATACATCGTATTTTCCGATGTGCCGAAACAACTCTTAACCATTTTAAACGTCGCCGCTTATGTAAGCAGTAGCAGATATCAATATGCTTCTTGGAAGGTTGAGAAAGAAATGCCGGTGGGGGTACCGAAGGCAGATCTTCAAAGTGAATCCCAGCTCTTCAATATGTTGAAGCGCAATTACTTCTCTTCCAGTAGATTCTCAGCGAAATTTTGACTTTTACTCTTCAACCCTAGAGCACATGACACTTATTTCCTAAAATGTTCACACAACTAACCGTATTCTCCCATTATTCGAACTCTGTGTTTACAGCCCATTTCAAGTACAAAGCAACAAATAAAAAATAAATAATTAAGTTTCAATTTACTCCCAGGATATCTAGTTCCCTTTACACACATATTCCCATTGGAAAATATATATATTTTGAAATTCTCTCAGTTACAATATGTGTATGGATGTGCACACACTCGAAATATTTTCAATTAAAAGTTTCCCTGTTTATTTTAAAGTTTCCGAGAGCAGAGTAGAGTAAGAGAGAATGCAAGTGAAGGCAGAGTATGAAGGAACCTGGAGAAACATGAACAAATTTCTCGGCGTATATTTTATTGCAATCAAAGTTTTCGCAAGTGTGCACATAAAGTGAAGCTATCGAACAAAAACACTACACTTTCCGTGTATTTAAGAAGAACGTACCAAGGTACTCGACGATTTTTCACAGGTAAGTGTTTACAAGACAGTCTCCGAGTTGATCTTTTCTCAAACTCTGATACTGTGATTGCTTGCTGGCTGCCATCGTCAGCGTTACCGTTTTGTTCTGACTTTTAACAATAACGAGCTTGTTGAAAGTTTACATTGAGGCATAACAAGGGTAGAAGCACCCTATGCATACACCCACAGACAAATTTTTTGGTTAGATAAAACATTCTGAGAGAATCTTCGGGGTAGTGTATGGCACTACTTAGTAGTAGATCCCTAAAAAATGTTTCAACATGAGGAGTGGAGTTGGTAAAAGGCTCTCGAAATTGTTGGCCAAATATTTATGAAAAGTGGTGGTAGTGTAGTGCCAAAGGACGACGAAGGACTGCGCGCGATACAAAAGAAATTTCACTGTAAAGTGAACAATGGAGTATTGCCTTGGCATTGTTTGAGGCTTTTGTGTGTCTTCGTTGTCGTCGTCTGTAGCCTTTGTCAACAATCAACGAATTGAGCTGTGCAGATGGAAGGAGAATTATTTTATATTTGAAAAGCTTCTTTTTATATCCCGCAGGGATTTGTTTTTATAAATCAAACGGAAACAATGAGTCTTAATCGTTGTTGTTTGACTTGTAGATATGGAAATGTGTATAGATACATAGAGCGTTTATTAAGTTACAAGATATGAAAAATGTATGCTGACGACGGTTCTTTAATGTTTTCTCTTAAAAAAGTTTTAATTTTTTACAAGAAAATCTTTAAAATTGAAATATGTAGATACCGGTTGTGATACTTGCTCAGACAGTGATTTTAATATTTCTTACAAAAGGTTGTAGCATATTGAAGTCAAGCAAATCCTTAGTGTTAACAGCAAAAATGCAGAAGTAATCCTATACACATGGTAATAAATAATAGCGACTTTCGAGCCGTCTCTCGAGAATTAACATAAAGACCAAAGTATGTAACTTGAGTGCATACTAAACTAACAAGCTGACGTTGAAGCCTAATATCTTGGAAAGAGTAGCAAAACATCATTCCCTTCATGTTTAAAACACGTCTATGAGTTAGACCATCACCTATCACAATATCGCTTCCACCTCGATCTCACGTTTTCCATTCGTTAAAAAAAAACATAATGCTACATAACGTAGGCATCATGTATTTTAGGCATCATTTACTGGGTGTTTTGCACCACAGTCCACACTACACTCATAAAATAAAAGCCGAGTAACAACAACCGTGTCTATCCCATAACAGTTTGCATTTAGACTTTGAGCTTCTCACCTCTGCTCAATGTTAAGCCCTACCAACCGGATAGATCGTATGTTATAAGGAAGTCTTTCCTGGAAAAAGGTATTACCGTCGTTTTGGCTGAGTTAATTTTCAGACCCACCGACAGAAACCACTCCGTGCTTACCTTCAATCCTCCTAAAATATATTACAGACTGCCTCTAGCTGTTAAGACACTGGCATACAGCTTTTTCTGTAAATTGTTGGCCACCGTTAAAGGTGGCAAAACCGATCATTTGGGATACCCTCTTGCTATACTAACTGTAATGGTGTTTTACCCTACGCGTGTTTTGAAAGTCCTTGTACTTGGTATCTCACATGTCCATACGTTGAAATCGTGTAGTTTACTCTCTCCCATCTACGAAACCTAAGTAAATGACTAATCAAGCACAAGCTCTGCATGCCTGTTTTACTGATGAAGTGGGATATTTATTTAATTTTGAACATTCCAACTACCATTCCGGAAAATACCAAAAAGTTTTTTTTACGGTCCCACCTCTCGCGAGCGTCCGACAAACATCCGAGAGTATTGTTGTCACGAAAAAGCTTCTCAAATCGCCGTTCGGATTCGGTATTAAACTGTAGATCCCTTCCATTCGTGTGAAAAATATAACGCACACAACATGAGTGGTTGCGAGAAGCTAGGCCCTGGCACTTTAAAGAGCTGTTGCGCCAAATATTTGTATTGTAACTACCATTCCATTCGTGCGGAAAATATAATGCACATAATACGAGTGGTTGCGAGAAGCTATGACCTAGGCCCTCTAAGAGACTAATAAATGAGTCCAAACAGGTAAACCATTGACGTAAATAGTTGAAAATCCACAGGCATACACAATTATGGGATATAGAATATTGTCCGTTTGGTTCGTTTTCGAAGTGATATGAAGTAAAATACTACCTCACAAAAAAAAATGTAAGCAAAGTTACTGTTGTGAGACTAATATCGCAAATTATATTCATTCAGAATAAAAAACCAAATATGGAGTTTTTTAACCAATAGCGCGAGTTTCAAAACGGATTCCTTTTTTTTTAATGAGACCTTATCCTTTAATGATCTTACAGCCTTTTCAAAAGTTTCCGTCGAAGCCCTGTTTACAAAATGCTACCCATGTAATTCCCACATATTCAACAAGTTTTCTATTAAATTCAATTTTTCTCCCAATATATCACAGCCTGATCTAAAATGCATCTTCCTTTGAAATTCATATGTACTCACGATTGGAAGAGAGTTCTACCACAGATAATAAAGTTACAGTTAGTTGTAACTTTATTATCTGTGGTTCTACGCTATATGCACGAGTTATTGTGGAAATAAGAATCCGTATCGCACGTGATACGCTAATAGTGGTCTTCCGTTGTGACCCATGGTGACGATGGTCCTGTGTGCAAAGAGCATTATATTATTCATCGACGGAGCCGAATTGAGTTTGAGAAAAAGTTTGTCAATAAAAATCAAGGCTCATTAGCTCTAAACATTGTCGGAGTATGTATTTTCCTCAACTTGGACAGCAAAAAAAAGCGTGGAAAAAAAGTGGCGGAGGAATAATGTGGAATTATCGATCGGGATAGGGACCTGGATTTTCTTATTCTTTTTTTTTTTTTTTATTGTTATTCATAAAGTTTGTCTTCGGTTCGATATGATATACATTTTGCTTTGTGTCCTTGGTTTAGTGGTTGTTTTGCAGAAAAACGATTTAGGCATACATATGTATATTAAATACTTCATGTATACATTTGGTTAAGAACGATATACTATGTAAAAAGATTAAATTTTGGGAAATTTATGGTAATGAGAGAGTACCAAAGATGAAATTCAATCTACTGTTATTCATTTTGTATGTTTTGTTACGTTCAGAGATTACTTGGAAGAGAATGACAATATTCTTTACAGAGAATTGATTTGCATGAGCTTGTAATTCAGGACATTCAAATTTCTAATAAATAACGAACGTGATAGAATTAACTTATTATATTAAAGCAAATTAAGGCCTTGAACTAACTAAATGCAAAGAAAAAATGTGTTTGATTACGGCTATGTATGGAGATAATTAAAATGAGTTCACATTTTGAATTATATGAATATTTTAGATCGGCTGCTTCCGGTTCCAATTTTAAATATAATTTTTCTAGAGCTAACTTTGATAATATTGCGTCATATCTTAATAACATTGATTGGCCATTAGTGTTAAATAATGAAAATTTACTCCCATAAAACATTTACTGAGATTGTAAAGGTGTCAATAAATCGATTTGGTACAAATTACACTCAGAGAAAAACTGCATGGTAGATTTTAATAGCATCAGCATCAGCAATAGAAAATCAGATGAATGTGGAAAAACTTTGAATCTAAACGTTGTATGCTTCTTTTCAAAATCATAAAATTGAAATCATAAAATTGAAAACATTTCACTTTAACAAGACTGCTACTTTATTTTTAAGTTGAAAATATTCGATAAAAACATTAAGAACATTTTATTTTCTTTCAATTATGAAACTTTTTAAATCAAAGTGAAAACGTATTTGATTGAGAGAAATTTTACGTATTTGATTTTAATATATATGTCATCTCTCATGAGCGTATTTAAATCAAAGTGAACATGTTTTAGTCTGAATGTGTTTAGCAATTCAGGAACGTATGAAATAACCTTGAGTTAAAATGCACGATCTTTATTTGATGAATTTCCACTTCCATTCAAAGTTGAAGCTCCTCAATCAAAATGGGAACGTATTTAATTTAAAGCGGAACAGGTTCCTTTTTACAAGGTGAATTGTTGTCGCATGCATTTAACTGTAAAGGACAGACGCGTCTGCTCTGTGTCGGAAAAGTTTAAAGTTGACGTGAATAAATACTACGAAGTAAACATTAACAACATTTCCAAAAAAAAGTTTGCATTATCCAAATCTTCTTTAAAAAAGGTATGTAAATAAAATGGCGTAAAACACAAGTAAAATTTACTTTTTGCTAGATTCCGAAGATAATATACTGGCTACGTTGCTCAATTCAGGGAGATTCAGGGATGAAACCGGAAGTAATTAACGGAAGGTGACTATAGGTGATGCTCAGTAGAGTTTTGTGTTGAGATTAGCATTCATCAAAAATTACTCGAAAAAAATAGATCAACTTATTAATAAATACTACAATGTAAGTCTGACAAATCCGCCCTTCATTATAGCAGATGGTCCAACCGATAGCGATTTAAATTTCTATTTCAAAATCGAAGATTTATCAAGCAAAGCATATTTATTTATTTATTTATTTATTTATTTACTTGAACAGCTTATACACATTAAAATATAGTATCTTATAAACTAGTGATTAGCTATTAATTAATATTATATGAAAGTACAAATACATCATTTCTACTATAGTGTTTTCAATTTCATTTCATTTTAATATTTATAACAATTCATTGTGTAAAGAAAGAGAGAAAAAAAAAAGAGAATGTGTTACTTAACTAAGTTGATATATAATAACTACCTATTGGGCAAAGTGAATTTTTATCTTTCTTTTAAATCTAGGGGCATCATCTATTTCTCTTAGGGGGCGTGGTAGAGAATTCCACAAACGCGTGGCATGAACAAAAAATTGACGTTCAGATGTAAGGGAAGCATAGCGCGGGTGGATTAACGTTCGCGACCTGTTTGAGGACGCCATTCTTATTTCCTCATAGAGATAGGGAGGTTGTTGGTTAAGTAGTATGTTTGAGAGCAGAGTAAGTGTGCGGAACCGAAGAAAATTGTCAAAGGTCATGTTTAGAAGACTTTTGGAAAGATTTGACACCCTATCATATCTTCGTAAGCCGAAAATGTATCTGATAATGCTATTAAATGCGACATTGAGTCTTCGTTTACTTACAGAGTCACAATTTGAGTATATTTCGCATCCATAGATCAGGGTGGGTATTACTAGTGTTTTTGCCAGCATTATACGCGTTCTTATGGGAGTGTAAGATTGAGTTATCCACATGGTCCGAAGGATACCATAAGTTTTCCCCACAGCGATGTTTATATGGTTGCTCCAGGTTAGTGTACGGTTAAAGACCATACCAAGATTTTTAGCTGTATCGACATATGTGATTGGAGCATTATTCAGAATGACGGGGGGAAAATACGAGAGGTCAACAGCATTTTTTGAGACGACAAGAGACATAGATTTCTGAGGATTCAACAGAAGACCATTTTGCTGAGACCAACGTGCAATATTTTCCAAATCCTCGTTGATACAGTTAACACAATGATCGAGAAGACCAAGTCGGCAGCTCAAATACATTTGGACGTCATCGGCATACATGTGGATTGAACAGTGTTTTGCAACTGACGGCAGTTCATTCACGTAGAGCGAAAACAAAAGAGGGCCCAAAATGGAGCCCTGGGGGACACCACGTGTTGTTGGTAAAAAGCTTGACATTTTGTCATTGCATACAACTGCTTGCATCCGATCTGTAAGATAGGAGTACAGGAGTTTAACAAACAACTGGTGGAGCTTGTCACATAATATGGAATGATCCACCGTATCGAATGCCTTCGAAAAGTCGAGAATGATTAGAAATGTTACATTATCCCTATCCATTGCTTGCCGTAGATCTTCGGTGACACTTACGAGGGCTGTAATGCAACTGTGATTCTTCCGAAAACCAGATTGCTTTGATGCAAGTAGATTCGAGGTACCAAGATAAAGAGACATTTGTTGTTGCACGATTCTTTCAAACACCTTAGATAAGAAAGGCAATATTGAAATAGGTCTAAATTCATCTCTCTTGGAATTTTTAGCGACAGGTAGTATTTTAGCCAACTTCCATTGAACCGGAAATGTTCCTGTGGTGAGTATGGCGTTAAAAGTGTGTGTTAGGAAGGGAAGTATGATCGGAAGAATCAGTTTCAAAAACGAAGGGTGCATCCTATCGAATCCAACCGCATTCGACTTAATTGAAAGTAAACTGGCAACCACCTCTGCGCTGTCTACCGTTCTGAAGGTGAAGCTAGTACTAGAGCGGAATCTGTGAGAATCGCTAGTTGAAGCATTTGTTCGACCTATGTTCGGTACAGGGGTTTCTGGCATATTTTATTATTAAAAAAAATGGTATTGTATTTATTTATCACATATTTATATTTCTATATATATTGCTGTATACATACATATGTATTTTTGCCCTTGTTTCATTTACCATCGCATTAAAATCAACAACGAATGAATTTAAAATGGAAGATTCATCCTATTTAGTTTTAATATGGAAACATCACCATCCAAAAGAGTGTCATATTTAAAACGAAGTAAATGATATTAAAATATATTTGGCTACACATTTAAATTCAGTAACTGCCATATTTACATTGATCTTACTTTATATTATTATTATTTTTTAAAGTTGTACTGCTTTGATTTAAAAATGTTCGCGTTTGGTGCCAAATCATTCCGATTTTACTTTAATTCAAAGTTGTTTTATTTGATTTTACGTTGTTTATTCTCTCAGTGTAAGTCTTATAGATTTAAACAATAGAAAAGACAAATTACACAAGCAACCTCGCAAAATAAACAATAATGCGGATCTTTATTAGCAATATCGGTTGCTTCAGAAACAGTTTGAGGTTTTAAATAAATTTCTATATCTATCTAATTTTAAATCTAATAAACGTCCTGGCATCCGCCCAATTATCCTGCAAATATGTGCTGGTGCATTTGCTTTTCCCCTCCATTTGATATTTAATCGTTCTTTGGCAAATGGAAATTTTATCAACGCATTAAAGGATTTTTTTATATTGCCTGTTCATAAATCTGGATCCAGGCAAAATATATCTACTTATCGCCTTATCTGCAAAATCTCAACCAGTCCCAAGCTGTTTAAGAAATTAGTTTGTGAAAACTCACATCTATTCTAAAACAAGTTATTTCCCCATACCAACATGGCACAACGACATGCAATCCCCATGCTTACTGAAGAAGAGCTGATCCTTTCAGCGAAAACCCTACAGAACAGAAAAGCCTCTGCGACGGAATACCAGCAGAAGTGCTCAAGGCGATTGCCCAGACATGACTTCAACTGCTGCTGCACATGTATGATAGTTGCCTCCAGAAAGGAGTTTTTCCCACGCCATTCGCCTGTATGGATGCGAGATATGGGCCGACGCACTTCGACAAGAAAAAAATACAGAAAGCAAATGGCCGCAGTACAGAGGCGCACATCACTTCGTGTTGCAAGTTCTTAACAAACGATGTCGTAACCAGTCGTCCTCGTAGTCGCGGGAGTGACCCATATCAATCTCCTCGCGACATAGAGGAAGTACATCTGCGACAAAAAAAGCGGAAATTGGAATGGAAGCGGCAACCGAGGAGGCGAAGGAGCTCACAAAACAGCAGTGGCAGGAGAAATGGAGCTCAGAAAACAGAGGACGATGGACCACGAAGCTGATCAAGAATATCGCCGAATGGAAGGGACGGGAGCATGGTGAAGTACATTTTTACTTCACACAGTTTCTTACCGGATACTTCAATACCTATCTCCACAAAGTGGGCAAACAAGGAATTCGGATTGCCAGTCTGGCGACTCACAAGTGGACGACACAAACCACACGTTCTTCGCTGGGAAACCGAAAGAAGGGCGCTGGAATCTATGTATGGCGTTATCACCGCGGACAGCTTACTTACTTACTTAGGTGGCGCTACAGTTCGGGGTGAACCTGGGCCTCAACCAACAAGCCTCTCCATTTAGCTCTCCTTGAACTTGTGCGCGCCACCTACGGCGATGATTCCCTCTACTGCGTCGTCCCTCGGGATTAGATTCGAAGACTCTGCGGGCCGGAGCGTTGGTGTCCATTCGCTCTACATGTCCTAGCCATCTCAGACGTCCAATACGCAGTTTTTTGACTAGGTCGATGTCGCTGTACAGCTCGTATAGTTCGTGATTGAATCTTCTCCTCCAAAACCCGTCAACGCAAACGGGACCGAAAATCTTACGAAGAATTTTTCTCTCGAAGCGACCAAGGATATCTTGATCCTCTTTTAATAAAGTCCATGTTTCAGCGCCGTAAAGCAGGACTGGGATGATCAAGGTCTTATATAGAGTCTCCTTAGTTGTTCGAGATAGGGCTTTACTGTTGAATTGCCTTATAAGCCCAAAAAAACAGCGATTGGCAAGAGTTATTCTTCGATTGATTTCTGCACTGATTTTGTTAGTAGAATTTATAGCAGAGCCAATGTAGACAAAGTCCCTTACTACCTCGAAGTTATAGCTGCCCACGGTGACGTTTTGTCCAATTCGTCGGTGTTGGTTTTCCCTTCTAGTTGACAGCATATACTTGGTTTTGCCCTCGTTTATCGCCAAACCCATTTTGGCCGCTTCCGCCTCAATGCTTGCAAACGCACCAGTGACAGCCCGCTGAGATCTTCCGATAATGTCTATATCGTCGGCGTATGCAAGCAGTTGTACAGACTTGTAATAGATTGTGCCTCCGGTGTTGGCTTGTGAGTTCCGCACAATCCGTTCAAGTACAATATTGAAGAAGTCACATGACAGCGCGTCACCTTGTCTAAAGCCTTTTTTGACATCAAAGGTCTCGGTGAGGTCATTACCGACCTTGATGGAGCAGCGAGCGTTCTCCATCGTCAGCCTGCACAGACGGACAAGTTTGGCAGGGATGTCAAAACTAGACATGGCTCTATAAAGCTCTTCTCTATAAATGCTGTCATAGGCGGCCTTGAAATCGATAAAGAGGTGGTGAGTATCGATTTGGAATTCTTGGGTTTTCTCCAGGATCTGTCGAAGTGTGAAGATTTGATCGATGGTGGACTTTCCTGGCCTGAAACCGCACTGATACGGTCCAATCAGGCTGTTGATAAAAGGTTTTAGGCGTTCACACAATATCGCAGAAAAGATCTTGTATGCGATGTTGAGGAGACTGATGCCTCTATAATTGGCGCAGTTGAGGGGGTCTCCTTTCTTGTGGAGACCCGCAGACAGCATAGTGGCAAAAATGTTAGCGAGTGCACAGAACTGGAATCGAGTATGCTTCTTCATTCAAAACAAAAAAGAGAGAGGAAGATTAAATTACTTTCCTCATGAGATATATGTAAGCCTGATGATAGCCTCACCGGCAGAAAGAATAAACCCGCAACAGAAGACAGATATGAAAAAGCCGGCCCCCGAAAGGGGGAAAAAACGACATCGCTCTGAAGTAATGCGAAAAGCAGTCCGGGAGCGGATGGTGTCAAGTTGAAAAAGGGTTAAAGGTGGTTTTTTAGTGAGTAGAAAGTCCCACACCACTTGAAACACCTGTTTCTCATAAGCAGTAGCGTTTTCCACCACACCTTAGGCGGAAAAAAAAATACAAACATGGCTTGGTTACTGAAAGATCTACTTGCACAAACCTTTCAGTCTTTTGCAATTATGTTTTAAATTTTCTAGAGAATTATTTGCAATATGATGTCACATGCACAGACTTTCTAAGCCATTTAAGAGAATCGACCATGATATCCTTCTAATAAGATTAGCGAGAACTGGGTTGCATTCTAAATTTCTCAAATGGATCAACTCCTATTTTATGGATCGTATCTAGTATGTTCATCTTGGTCCAATGCTCTTTCTTTTATTCATAAATGGCATTCCTGAAATTGTATTAAACTCACATTGTCTAATGTATACCGATGACTTAAACATTTTTCGCTGTATACAGTCTGAGCAAGATTGCGTTAAACTACGTACAGGAGGATCTTGAAGGATTATCAATTTGGTACAGTGATAACTCTTTATATACAAGTACTACTTCAAATCTGAAATATGCAATTAATTGCCATATCTTTAAAAAAAAAAGTCCTCTCTGTAATTTTTAAAATCAAATAGGCTTCTTCGTTGCTAAAAGTAACTCAATGTTGGGCTTTGTTTTACGTAGTTTGAAAAATTTTTCTGATCACATACCCTAATTTGCCTCTTTTGGCCTTTGTAAGATATACTCTTGAGTACTGCTGTATTTATTTCGAGAAAAAAGTTCTTCGAGCGATCTTTGGTCCCGTCTGCATAGACGGTGAGTGGAGGAGAAGGTACAATGGACATCGACTTAGCCAGAAGAGTTCACATACAGCGACTAAGATGGCTGGGTCATTTAGAGCGGATGGAGCCCAACCTTCCCGCTAAGAAAGTCTTCGAATCCACCCCGGACGGACGGCGCAGTAGAGGACGACCTCGCGGTAGGTGGCGCAAACAAGTGGAGGGGGACCTCAACCAACTTGGCGTGCGCAACTGGAGGCAGCTGGCTCGTAACCGTTCTGGCTGGAGAGGTTTGTTGGTTGAGGCCCAGGTCCACCCTGGACTATAGCGCCATCTAAGTAAAGTGAGTAAGTAAGTAACTGCTGTATAATCTGGAATCGATTTTATGAGATTTACTATGTTAGAATTGAGAAGATCCAAAAAGATTAACAAGGATTGTTATGCGAAGACTCCGTTGGAAAATAAATAGGCCTTCTTATGAAACTAGATTGAAGTTGTTTGGAATTATGCCACCTCATTTTCGAAGAAAATACTTTTTAATTATGTTTATTCGTAATTTGGTCAGTTACCATATCGATTGCCATGGTGTAATATTAGCTTAAGATAATTTTATTAAGTAAGACAATTAAATGATTCGATGAGAAGAAGATTTAATTACTGGAATAGTTCCTCAAAAAAAGTATGCCAGGAATTAATTATGCGTAACAATATGTATGTATATTGTAACAGAGAACCCATTTTCTTTGTTCATAACCCTCAATAAGACTCTTCGGAACTTGTGAACAGCACTAAAAATATTGGCGCAAAATTATAATCACCGTATTTTGTAGGTTTACTGCAACTAAGTAGTATCATTTCATTTCATTTCATTTATTTATTTACTTATTAACATCATTCATAATAGGCTTTATATCACCTTTAAGCTATAAATGAGAAATTTATACAATGCAAAATATATGGTAGGTATAATAAAGTTTTAACTTAAATTCATGTATATGCATATGTTTGGGATAATTTTATTTGCTATAATGAACAGTTATTAAGAATATAATTTTAAATGTTAAATGATTTTGATTTATTTATAAGATTTACCTATAGCGTATCTATAAACATTAAATGTATTGTATTACCATTAGCCTGCCAAATGTCGAAAGAGAGATTCTCCAAAACTATTCGTATTATAAAGCCTTCTCACCCCAAGAGGAAGGGAATTCCTACCCCTTCGGGTAGGGGTTAGAATATACCCGAGGTAGGCATGCCTGTCGTAAGAGGCGACTAAAATCCACCCTCCGTATACCGAGTATGGCGTATACAAAAAACATGCAATGAACAAAACAAAAGATTTAAATACCCCAGGTGGCAGTCCAGGTAAACTGGAAAATCCACCCTCTTCGGAGGTCGGCTCTACGGATTCTGGGGAGAGCCATTTATTGCACCTTATAAATCCCTTCTCAAAAAGTACAAGGGTATCTCGATCTCCACCAACAAGATCGAACGTCTCCGGAAAAAGAAGTCCGCCGGAAGCGCAAACGCGTGAAAAACGGGACTCAGCGAAATCTAAAAGCATTGAGGAGGAAAACGACGTACTCCGTACCAAGCTTAGCGAAATGGAGCTACTCTATCGTGAGCTCAAGAAAGAGGTAGATTTACTCAGGCAAGAAAATAATGCCCTAAAAAACACGTACAGAAAATACAGTTAGCTCACATCGCTCACCTAGTCGCGAATACCAGACGGATGAAGAAGAGCTAACACGCGAAACGAATTGGGTCGAAAAGAAACGACCTAGCAAAAAACGCAAAGCTGGTTCCTCACCGGAAGTCGAGCCACAAAAAGATGAAAAGCGCAAGGAGATGCAAGAAAAGCAACAACAACCAAAATTACGTCCTCCGCCACCGATAAACGTCGTTGGAATTACGGACTATAATAAGTTGCATTGCCTCCTTAAAGGAACTCTGGCTTCGAAGTTTAAGGTGACATCTCTGCGAAACAATACGTGGAAAATCAATGTCGATGATGCCGACGGTTACCGATCAGTATCTAAAAAATTGAATGCCGAAAAGATTCAGTGGTATACTTATGAAAATAAGTTAGAAAGACCACTGCGTGTTGTAGCAAGACTCCACCCCTCGTGCACTAAAGAAGATGTAATGCACGACCTTCAAGACAAAGGCTTTAAAATTCTTGATGCCGTCAATATTATCAAGAAGGAGAAGCAACAGTCGGAGGGAGATCATGAAAAATTGGTAAAGCGCGGTCTTCCACTATTCATGCTTAGTTTTGATAAAGACGAAAATAAAGACATTATATATGGTATCAAGACTATTCTAAACATCGTGGTCAAAATCGAACCCATGCGTAAGACCTCCAGATCGATCCCGCAGTGTAAGCGCTGTCAAGGCTTCAATCACACGCAGACTTACTGCCAGAAAGAGCCGCGATGCGTCAAATGCGCAGGTAAACATCTCTCGGAAGAGTGTTACCTAAACAAGCAAACCCCAGCCACTTGTATAAATTGCAAAGGAAAACATCCTGCGAACTATCGAGGTTGCGAAGTGGCGAAAGAGCTTCAAAAACGCCGCGATACGCTAAAAAATTCGATGCGTCCGAATATGAAACCAATCAAGAACAGACCCAAAATAGCTACGAAAAAAGCAGCAAAAGATAGAAAGTCCGTCAATATTAACTTAAGATCGGTTAATGATAAAAAATCCAAAAGCAATAGAGATAAGGTAACAGAAGCAAAATCTCCGAATATTGGCGTGCAGTCTTATGCTCAAGCGGCGAAGACAGTTAAGGGTACGTACACGACCGACAACTCACGGCAGATCAAAGCAAGAAACCGTCCAAACTTTAATGTAAAAACTCCTTCTCAAGTTGCGACATTGAAAAATAGTGATAGAGGTAGTTCAGAAGATCATATATCCAATGTTTTTTCCCCTTATTCTTGCGAAACTTGAAGAGCAATGCAAAACAAATAAACTAATTTTCGAGAGACTAGTTGCACTAAAAAACAACATTCATAACACGCGCACTTCAACCAGAATATGAAAGAAACGCTTAAAATTCTTACTTGGAACGCTAACGGGCTCATACAAAGACTCGACGAGTTAGAAATATTTATGCGAGAGAAAGATATTGATATATGCTTGGTCTATGAAACTCATCTGAAAAAGCAATCGAATATTAAGATAAGGGGATATAGCGGATATCACGCCTTTCACCCATCGGAAAGAGCCAGAGGCGGATCATCTTTGTTTATAAAAGAAAATATCGAACACTCAGCGGAAATAAAAATTGAATTAGAAGCAATGCAAGTAAGCACGGTACGCGTTAGAAATAGACATTTTGCTTTCAACATTTCGTCTATATATTGTCCACTGCGATGTAAACTTGAAGAAAGTGATTTCACAAACATCTTCAACTTCCTTAAACCAAATTTTATTATTGGTGGTGACTTCAACGCGAAACACCCCTTTTGGGGCTCAAGGTACGCCTCTCAGAAAGGTAGAAAGCTTTATAATGCGGGTATGCAATTCAGTTGTGATTTTTACTCGACGGGTAAACCAACATATTGGCCAACTGATAGAAATAAGATACCAGATCTGATTGATTTCTTTGTTGTTAAAGGAATATCTAGCAACTGTATAAAAGTTGAAGAAAGCTTTGATCTCTCCTCTGATCATTCTCCAATCATTATGACGATAAGCGAAGCTTTGATTAAAAAAGTAGGACCGGCCAGATTAACTGGCGCGAAAACTAATTGGGACGGCTTTAAAAAAGATATTGAAGCAAAAATTGAGCTGAGCGTATCACTTAAAACGCCCTATGAACTTGAAGTTGAAGTAGATCGCTTCGTCGAAATCTTACAGGATGCCGCGTGGAAGAATACTCCCAACCTAAAGAGAACCCCGGCCAGTTACATTAAAATTTATCCGCAGGAAATAAAAGAGATGATTAAGGAGAAGAGAAAAGCGCGTAAAAGATGGCAACAAACTCGGGCTCCGCAACATAAAGCACATCTTAACCGTTTGTGCAACGATCTATTAAAGACCTTAAGAATAATGAAATACAAACTTACCTAGAAAGCTTAACGGCAGAAAAAGATTCTAACTATTCGCTTTGGAAGGCTATAAAAGGTATTAAAAAACCTCAAATTCAAGCCGCGCCAATTAGGAAAAATCAAGACGAATGGGCCAGGCATGATAAAGAGAAAGCGCAAGTTTTTGCCACCCACCTGGAAGAAACTTTCAAACCGTTTGATGGACAAGCTCTTATTGAAAATATAAATACGTCGTATATAGACAATAGCGTAATAAGAAATGCAACGCTTACCGAACTTAAGGAAGAAATAAAGAAACTTAAACCTAAGAAAGCTCCTGGATACGACCTAATTACGGGAGAGGTTCTTAAAGCACTACCAAGAAAAGCTCTAATTAAGCTTCTGTTCATTATAAACGCCGCGATTAGACTAGAATATGTTCCCAGTCAATGGAAAGTCGCCGAAGTTATAATGGTCCTTAAGCCCGGAAAACCGCCGAATGAAAAAACCTCTTATAGACCGATTTCGCTTCTTCCAATTATATCCAAAGTGTTCGAGAGAATATTGGTTAGGCGAATACAGCCGGTTATAGAAGAAGGGCATCTCATCCCTGATCATCAATTCGGATTTAGAAGTAAGCATTCTACAGTTGAACAAGTACATCGAATAACACATGTAATCGAAAAATCACTTGAAGAAAAAAAGATTTGTTCAAGCGTATTCCTTGACGTTTCTCAAGCCTTTGACAAGGTCTGGCACGAAGGCTTAAAGTTTAAATTACGACAAGTTCTGCCAGAGCACCTATATAATATTTTGTAGAACTACCTTACGAATAGGCTATTCCGCGTCAAATGTGGAAACGAATATTCAGATTTTAAGGAAATAATGGCTGGGGTGCCGCAAGGAAGCGTTCTTGGTCCAGTCTTATATCTATTATACAATCGTGATATACCGCAAGTAGAAGGCACTGAGCTAGCTACATTCGCCGACGACACTGCTATCTTGACAGTAGGTAAAACGGTCGAAGATACTACAGAAAAACTGCAAGAAGCTTTGAATAGAGTAAATGAATGGACAAAGATTTGGCGAATCGCACTCAACGAGACCAAATCTGTTCATGTAAATTTTACTTATAAAAAAATAAATAATTTGCCGATCTTTTCAAACTCGGTTCAAATCCCGTTTGCAAACGAGGCTAAGTATCTTGGAATGACACTTGATACAAAGCTGAAATGGAAAACGCACGTTAAGAAAAAACGCAAAGAACTAGATAACAAATATCGAGAAATGTATTGGTTACTTGGAAAATATTCCAAGCTTAATATATATAACAAACTGCTTTTATATAAGCAAGTGCTAAAGCCTGTATGGACATATGGTATACAACTCTGGGGTTGTACCAAAATAAGTAATATTAAAATTTTACAAACTTTTGAAAACAAAGTGCTAAGAGGTATTGTAAATGCGCCATGGTATATCAGAAATAGCGATATCCACAGAGACCTTGGCATTAAAACAATCGAAGACGAAATTCAAACCTACGCGAGAAAGCATAGAAGTCGACTAGAAAGTCACGTAAATATTACAGTCCTCCAACTTTTGGAAGAAAGAAATTTACTGCGCCGTCTACAAAGAACCAAACCTTTAGACCTAGCGCGATAAGTAACCGCGTCTAAACTGCGGAGCTGGCAGGAACTTCCAATGGGAAGGTACCTGCAAAACGTCATTATTTCGCGAAACGAAAACTACTTGATAAGTCGAATACTTAGTTGTAGTAAAAATAAAAACAAGTCTGTTTTGAAGGGAGGTTTTTTAGTGGGTAAGAATCCCACACTACTATGAGCACGCGCTGTCGATCCTCATAGTGTCTTGTTGAAGATTTTCACCTACCCTCGGAAAAAAAAAAAAAAAAGTGAATGAAAAATTGTCGCTCTGAGTTTTGATAAAATACGCACGGCTGAATCAAACTTGGGGACCGGTGCGAGTGTGAGATCTTAAGCTTTTCAAATAAATAATAACCTTATGCAGATACTTGAGTACACACAACTCCAAATACTTGTCTAGCGTGCAACCGAGTATATTTTTGACATATGATGAAATGTGGTCATGCCGTGCCAAACCATAAACGTAGCGAGTGATGTTGTTAAATGCAACGTAGAGCTTACGCTTGATAAGCGCACTGCAACAACAGAAAATTTCACAGCCATACGTGATGATTGGTATAAGCAATGTCTTTACTAACATTAACCTAGTATGCAGCGGTGTGTGGGATTGTGACATTGAGAGATTTCTAAGGGAATAATAGATTTTGGCTATAACTGTGGATATATGGTCATCCCAGGATAGAGTCTTGTTGAACCATACACCAAGATTTTTAACTTTGTCTACGAATTCAATTAGCTCATCTCAAAGGCACACTATGGGTAGGTCACAATCAACAATTCCGCTTCTGCTAATAACGAGGCATTTGGTCTTGGATGGGTTCAACATTAATGAGTTCTGTACAGACCATGTCAGAATTTTATCAAGGTCATCGTTGAGTTCATGAACCACATCTTGTAAAAGGTCAGGTTTACAGCTGATATATAGTTGCACATCGCCTGCATACATGTGCAATGATGAGTGCTGAACTATAGTCGGGAGGTCATTAATAAAAATGGTGAAAAGCAGTGGACCTAAGATGGATCCTTGGGGTACACCTGCTGAGGTTACAATGAAGTCCGACATTTTATCATCAACAACAACCGCTTGTTTCCTTCCACCAAGGTATGTTTCTATAAGCTTCAAGGCAAACGGGGAAAAGCCGAAAAGCCTTTCAAGTTTTAATAAAAGCTGATGATGGTTTACTGTGTCAAATGCCTTGGAAAAGTCTAACAGAATAAGAAAACTTATTCGGTTTCTATCTAACGCAGCGCGTATATCATCAGTCACTTTTAGCAATGCGGATGTACAGCTATGAAATGGCCTGAATCCAGACTGATTCTCACAAAGTAACTTATTCCGCTGGAGATAGACCGACATTTGATGATGAACTATCTTTTCCAAGACCTTTGACAGGAAAGAGAGGATTGCAATAGGTCTGTATTCAGCTGGTGAATTAGAGGTTGCTTTCTTTTTTAACACTGGTATAATCTTGGCGACTTTCCAGGCACTAGGAAAAGCGGATGTTGTTAGGATTGTGTTAAAAACATGGGTTACTGCTGGCAGAACGTAAGGGAAAATGATTTTAATAAAAAGTGAATGAATTCCATCAATACCAACAGCTCTAGACTTAATTTTGAGAATGGCACTAACAACATCCGCTTGTTCAATACAGGTGAACCCGAACGAGCTATTTACTATCAAATGATTAGGTGCAGTACAAGCATTAGAAGACCTTTGAACTTCTACAAACTCTCTGTTTAAACGATTAATGTCGATGTTGTCATTTGTGGTGTTACTCTTGCGACCGATACCCAGTTCCCGCAAATTTTTCCAGAGGGTCTTAGTTGGCAGCTTGTGATTTAAGTGTGTATCGTAATAGTCGCGCTTGGCATGCTTGATTTTTGAATTAACTAGATTCCTTAGCTGGCGGAAAACATTATAAAATTCAGGAAGTCTAAATTGTTTCCATCTCCTATAAGCTGCGTCGCGCTTGTTTTTTAAGTTGAATATTTCGGGAGTAAACCACAAGTTGTAGGAGTACCTGGTAACCTTGGTCTTAAGAGGAACATGGCAATTAAAAAGATGCTGTATGACACTATGTAGGAAATTTATCTGATTTTCACTTGAATTCTCACAGTACATAGGCTGCCAGTTCACTCTTTGCAGATCATGCTCCAATGCCTGAGTGTTTAAGTTTCTGAAATCTCGGTAGGTATGTTTTAAGCGCTGTCCACCACTGGGGAAGCTAAATGTGGCAAATATAACATCATGCTTCGAAAACACAGGAGCTGAGAACTGGCTATAAAAAACATCTTGAGTATCATTGGTGAGAAACAAGTCCAGAAGAGTGCTAGTGTGAGTGAAGTGCGTTGGAACAGTTTTGTTTATAATATCTAGACTAAGTGTTTGCATTGTCTCAAGAAATAATGTAGAGCCCGCATGATTTAACAAATTGCAATTAAAATCACCGCAAACAATGGTTTTCCAATAATTAGGAGAATAATTATGTTAATATTAAAACCAGCTCCTAACTTTGTATCTAATTATAAACATTTCTTAATTTACGTACATCTAGTATCAGCTTTTCAACGAATTCGCAATGAATTTTAGTCAAACAATTGTTATTACTTTTCAAAAAGTCAGCTAGTGCAATAGATAAATCGTCGGCTTAGTGCAAAAAGTCATTAAGTACATTTGCTCAATGTTTGGTTATTCACAATTCAAATTGACAGTGCAGTAAAAAAATATTTATATATATATATATATATATATATTCAAAGAATTTTTTTTTTGTTTTCAAATGATTGTTATCTCATCTGATGCACTTAAAGAGTTTTTGCATGGGTGAATAACATTAAAACAAGCACTTAGGTAGTTTAAACTGAAAAATGGCAAAAATGTACTTAGTGAGTTTTTGCACTAAGCCGACGAAATAAAGGAATTTACAAAAGACAGAATTCCTACTTCAAAATGATGGAAATATGCTATGGTAAGAATCTTAACAGAAAGATACGAGTACTAGTAGTAGTAGAATTTCTTTATTACGCAATAAAATTAATTTTCCTTTACAATTTCATAACTAAAAATTTGAGAACATACGACTATGACATACGAGTAAGTGTCGTCTGTGGGAGACCTGATTTAAAAAAAAAAATTGTTACAGTTTAAAGTGTTTAACTATTAAATTCTTCGATTAAAAACTTCCTGTACGCTAAAGCATTGATAATGTAGTTTGTAAGATTTTCCCAATTACTGAATACTCAGTTTAACAATCTAACTATTTCCTCTTCTAATAAGTATATTTTTGCGAAGTAAATATTTATACCTGAATTCTTAAAGAATAGGACAACTCCCTATGAAATGATATATACTCGTACTTTCAATTTCTTTTAGATTACGTAAGGAACAGTTCTTTGACCTGTTTGTTCTAAAAGTTATTGCGTTTAGCTCAATTAAATCGCACCGGACCTTAAAAGTCCACATTAATTTATTTTTATTATTGGCGTCTGTAAGGTACTGAGTGTCTGTTTCATAATCTTGGTTTCTATAGAACCTTTCGGTTTCCCTCGCTCTTTGGTAGCTTAACTTTAATTTGGCTAACAATTCTGCTCTCTTACTGTTCCATTCTATTTGTGTTATACTGACGTTTCTCCAACCAAGGCTAAAGTCAGCACACAGTGTATTCAAGTTTTTTACCCAGAGCGAGTATATGACAGCCAGTCTATCTTGAAGACAACCAACCCGTTGGTCCCGACGGCTTGCAGAATTATTTTTATGAGCATACATGAAATCTTCAATCAAACAAACGTTTAAAAAAACATGCTAAACGAATGTAGTCTAAAAAAACGATTTCCATGACTTGTAAGAATTTTAGAAGCATATGCCTACTCAATGTCGCATTTTAGACCATGTCTAGGGAATTGTGTGAAGACTTATCTGTACGAGGAGCTTCAGGTCGTCAAGTTGTGACAATTGACTAACTCTTCAATACAAATTTCTAGAAACCGTTGCTACTTTGCTTCAAGGAACACTAATCCAAGTAGCGCCAAGTGTTAGACACGGAACAGATACAAATGAAAGTGTTTTTCGTTCGATTTTCAAACCTATTAGCGAAGAAGACGAACACAGGAGAACCTACAATTGCGAACTGTATAAGCTAAGTTCAAGAGGATAGAAAAGACTAAAACTCCGTTTTAAATACCAAGCCATCGCAGATGCCAAACAGCTGGGCCTGATAAACGAGAAGGAAATGATGAGTTAGAGTCTCAGCATGTTAAGTGTTTTCGAGATTACGCCAAGAATTCGTTAAAGCCCTTAATGGGTGAACGGTATGCGAGATGAAACAATTTTAAAATAGAATTATTGTGATAATTTTTTCAGGAATTTATTTAAAAAGAATGCTCAGAACAACAGAGCTCAGAATAACAGAGCATACATACGGGGAAGCTACAGATCGACAGGTTTCCTTGCTTCTATTTGATTCAGATATGACACAGTCGTTAACCACAGAGCTTCATATATCGATAAAGTTTTCAGTCATGGTTCTGAAGCAAATGAGTTAAAGCTAAATTTAGTTTGGTATTGGCTACTTTAATGTATATCAATTCTTTCCAACCACTGCTTACACTGTAAAGTAGGATATACTTGTATGAATGTTTCATCATTGTCAAATTTGTATTACTACGAGTATGTGGCGTTTATTTGAAAAAACTGTTTTATCAGCTCTCCTATGATGTAGCGTTTAAATTTCGAAACTCAATACAAAGACCTGTCTATTCAGAGGTTTCTGTAGCTAAGTTGGAATTGGCTGCACTAGCCCCCATCTGTCTGTCACAAATACCTTGGAGCATCAGATCGCTTAATGTACTCTATAGCGTTCTATTAAATACACAAATTTGAGATGTTTTTCAAACCCCCTTCAAAAAGGAAATTTATATATCCTATCATTTAAGTTTCATGGCTTGGGTTTCGTAGATAAGGTTTAAATCTTTCTGCCCATATTTTCATTTCAGTTTTTTTGTAATTCCATGGGTAGCAGCTTAGATCCAATATGTAACTCCATCCTGCAACATACATTACTGCTGGATTTAAAAAGCTTTTGATGTTCGTACCGTTTGTACAGAATATTTCCTCTGGCTTCTCTAATAAGAACTTTTGCCTTCGATACAATTATTCAAATGTGCATCTACTCCCACATGCGTATGCGGTTTTACACAGAAAACCAGTCTGCTACTTCGATGTACGATGCTCAGAAATAACTTTCAAAACATTGCCATTCAAAATGGTACACAACCATAGATGTAGTATCGTAACACCTATCTCTTCCTTACAAAGTCTATCTTTAGAAGTTGTTGTTCATGTTTTAGTATAAGTTTTCTTATCTCTCTTTTCTCTACAGACTACCGATATGAAGTCACCCCTTTGTATGGGGTTTCCTTGCAATATAATGTGATTCTATTGAATTCCCGTGTTTTCCTTTCCTCGTATGCATAATTCGCTGGCATGTATCTGATGCTCTTCCTGGCCAGCGCATGCAATTATTTATTGATTTAAGGCACTCATGTAAGAGTGCAGTCCAGTGCACTCTGGCGTGTACAAATTAATGAGCTTCTTCATCATGGAGCAACACAACATTTACTTTGTAAGTACTCCTCTATTCATCTTACCCTAATACACGAAGGATCTCCACAGAGGGGTGTAGAATTTCAAATGCTTCACATCAATACGTTGCTAGTTCCAAGTCATTAATAATCGTAGCGCATTTGCCAGAGACGTCTTCTCGGCACAAGCAACTCAATAAAAACGTCCAATAGTAGGGCGTGTATACATGTACTGAAACAAGTTAATTATGCAGCCCTCTTGAGGGTGCACCATCCTTCCGAAAGGCTCATTATCATGCTCACCGTGAATTCCATTACTTGGAAGATTGGTGGTTCTCTCTTATTCTCCTTTGGAGCCTGGGGGGAGTGATATGGGGGCATCGACAATTCAGCATCGTACCAAAGCCCAATGGAATATTCTCCCGGGCCTTTCATTTGAATCCGGTCAATACGCTTGGAAAACTTTGATTTTTTTCGTGATAGGTGAGTCATTTTGCGAAGGGTGGTTCCTTGGCACTAAAATGAAATACATACCAGAGGCGGCTGAGAGTGTACAAATAGTACTCGTAATAGTCCCTCTTCCACACAAAAAAAGAAAAAAAATCCAGACCCATTGCGCGCTGCCTGTCTGAGTGCCTGATTGTTGGATAAGTCGCATGGATGAGTCCAGAAAGAGTCCACCGCTATTGGGTTGGGCCTTCGATACAGTAGGTGAGGCAAAGCGCGTTGAGAGCAAAGCGATGTTCATTTTCACGGAGTGCTAGGCAAAAGCCATTTAATTCCGGGCTACAATACGGTGATTCAATGCACAATCAAAAGGGCTATAGACTTTAGTGAGTCCTGGCAATGTTGAAACTCCTTTCATTCTTTCCATTTTTTCAAACTTCAACTGACACTTCATGTGGAGTCTCTTTAAGTAAAAAAAAAAATTATTTAAAAGTAAAGAACGAAGAAAACATATCCATTCTGACGGTAATTCCAAGCGAATCTAACTTCGCCTTTATGTTTTTGTATCGCAATTACGTTCTCGAATGCATCCTTTCAGCGTAGTCGTCGTAGTTTCATTTGGTGCTAGCTGCCTGTGCATCGGCTTTGTATACCTACATTGGAAGAGTAGTTAGAGTTGTTGGTAATGGTGAAGGTTGACGGCAATGGTTGCTTTCGCTGCTGCAACTTTAGATTTTGCTTAGCTGATACACTTTTTTTTGTTTTTCTTATGTTTTTTTGGGATGAAAACCTAGGCTCTTTAGAAAATTAGAATGAAGGGAACGAACAGCAGAGTTAAGTGAATGGAATGCACAACACAAGCGGAAAGTGCAAGGACGCATGCTATGCAGCAGCTTTTGTGTTGAAACCAAAATATTTTAATTTGAAGAATTTCTGTTGAATTAAGCCTGGGGCTTTGACTGTGTGTATGTATGCGTGTATGTGTAATGAGATTGAACGGGATGAGGTAGCCAAATTATTGCTTCCTCGAGGAATGTTGGTTCTGAAATTATTGTAACAATATTCGTATGTACCTTACATAGGTATGAAATATTTTGCAATGTATATGCATTTTGTTTGAAAATTTAATTGTAATCCTGTTATGTACATAGTATTTTATTTCATTCTGTTGCATTCTTCATTCTGCTCTGAAATTACATATACACTTTCATAATGGGCTTAGTACCACTCTACGACTCTGTCATAGGAGTTATCCCTTAACTGCATTTAATGAGTATAATTAGCATACTAGCGTTCCGGGTCGCCTGTAACATATACACTGTCGGTAGTGAAAGATCAAGGAGTTTTTCTGGATGTCTCTGTATTGGCTTGCTTTAGATTGATCTTGAATAAGTAATTGAATTAGTGATTATAGATAGACATATGATAGAAAATAGTAGCTTCGTTCACTCCAGAAGTAAAACCTGGAGTTTTCTCTGAATAAGTGCCAACAATAGACTTGTAGCTGGTCAAACGGTAGTGCATGCGATCATATGAAAACACAAGCGTTTTCACATAGCTGAGGCCTACCAAGTTCTACTCTCAACCTCCATGCAGTGACAGCTGGGTGCCTAGTACCTTAATCCAAGAATGGGTAACCAACCCCGTTTGGAGGATTCTTAGCGGCTCCAGATGAGAGAGGAGGGAAGAGTTCTTTCTCACTAGATCACTTCTTCTTGTTCCAGGCGGCAGCGGACGAATTCCGAAGACGGAATCAACGGTGAGCTGCTTCGACGTATTCGGATCACAGGTCGGTAAGGAATTTCCAATGTTGATCAGGACATTGGAATAGAGATGGTGGCGGAGGAGCCCTTAATGGGCCAACGGCAGCGCTCATATTCCCGTAGTGGACTACTGGCACCGGTGTACCCGACCCCTCGTCCTAGGGGAATAATTAAGGAACTGGCCCGCTAGGTTGGGGGTTGGGCCGTCGGGGTAGCTTCCCTACCAGGTAAAAAACCTATTGGTTCTGAAACAACAAAGAGCCTCGAACAAGGATGACTCAACTGATGACGACGCCAGCAAACGAAATAAGGACAACGACTTTCGGATCTGTACGTGGAATTAAAATAGGAAAGAAGAAAGTCTTTGGTAGGGCAGTCGGTAAGCATAGCCTAGACGACACCACGTCTGATAACGGACTAAGACTAATTGATTTCGTTGTGGAGCGAAATGTCACCATAGCAGACATGGCGGTCTAATGATCATGTAACGATCAACCAAGTTGATCATATTACGATCGACGCAACATAGACTCGGATCATTACCTTGTTATAGCCAAGATACGAATGCGGATATCCCAAACTGGGCAACAAAGAAGAATTACTGTGAGAAAATTTAACGTCGGAAAGCTGCAATCGCAAGAGACCACCAAACTCTTCGCTGGACGCGTATTCCGCGATCTCTCAATCACCCCTAGAAATGCCGCGACTGATGTGCTGGGTCTCGCTCGACCACCACCTTCGCGGTGGTTTGATGAAGAATACGAGTGCATGCAGCAAAAAAAGAGGCATATAAATCGGCGCTGCAGCGGAAGATGAGAGCTGCTCGTGAGCTCTACGAGCAAAAGAGGCGGGAAGAACATCGGTTTCTCCAGAAGAAGAAGGAAGAGCATGAGAGGCGCGCGTTCGAGAATTTCGAGGGTTTATACGCCAGGAACAATGTACGGAAGTCTTATCAAAAGGTAAAAAGAACGTGTCAGAGAAGCAATACCCGTACAGAAACCTGTAGAGATGAAAATGGAAACCTCGTAGTAGAATGGAAAAACTTCTTCTGCAGACTGTATAACGGCGACGAAGACCAACATCCCGCTGTCTGGCAGAATGAAACATTCAACAAAAACGATGATAGTCAATATTTCCGTCCACCTAACCAAAACGAAGTGAGAATAGCAATATCCAAGATGAAAGTCAACAAGGCTGCTGGACCTAACGGCTTACCGACCGAACTTTCCAAGGCAGCTGGTAATGAATTGGTAGAGTGCATACACCAACTCATCTCTAAGATTTGGTCAGACGAGTGTATACCTGATGAATGGAATCTCAACATCGTTTGCCCGATCCACAAGAAATGAGACCCCCTCAATTGCGCCAATTATAGAGGCATCAGTCTCCTCAACATCGCATATAAGATCTTTTCTGCGATATTGTGTGAACGCCGGAAACCTTTTATCAACAGCCTAATTGGACCCTGTCAGCGCGGTTACAGGCCAGGAAAGTCCACTATCGATCACATCTTCACACTTCGGCAGATCCTGGAGAAAACCCAAGAAGTCCAAACCGATACTCATCACCTCTTTATCGATTTCAAGAGCCATGTCTAGTTTTGACATCCCTGCCAAACTTGTTCGTCTGCGCAGGAGGACGGTGGAGAACGCTTGCTACTCCATCAAGGTCAGTAATGACCTCACCGAGACCTTTGATGTCAAAAAAGGTTTTAGACAAGGTGACGCGCTGTCATGTGACTTCTTTAATATTGTACTTGAACGGATTGTGCGGAACTCACAAACCAACACCGGAGGCACAATCTATCACATATCTGTACAACTGCTTGTATACGCCGACGATATAGACATTATTGGAAGAACTCAGCGGGCTGTCACTGGTGCGTTTGCAAGCATTGGGGCGGAAGCGTCCAAAATGAGTTTAGCGATAAACGAGGGCAAAACCAAGTATATGCTGTCAACAAGAAGGGACAATCAACACCAACGAATTGGACAGAACGTCACAGTGGTCAGCTATAACTTCGAGGTACTAAGGGACTTCGAGGTACTAAGGGACTTCGCCTACCTTAATTACTTACTTAGGTGGCGCTACAGTTCGGGGTGAACCTGGGCCTCAACCAACAAGCCTCTCCATTTAGCTCGGTCTTTAGCTAATTGCCTCCAGTTGCGCACTCCAAGTTGGTCGAGGTCCGCTTGAACTTGTGCGCGCCACCTACGGCGATGATTCCCTCTACTGCGTCGTCCCTCGGGGTTAGATTCGAAGACTCTGCGGGCCGGAGCGTTGGTGTCCATTCGCTCTACATGTCCTAGCCATCTCAGACGTCTAATACGCAGTTTTTTGACTAGGTCGATGTCACTGTACAGCTCGTATAGTTCGTGATTGAATCTTCTCCTCCAAAATCCGTCAACACAAACGGGACCGAAAATCTTAGGAAGAGTTTTTCTCTCGAAGCGACCAAGGATATCTTCACCCTCTTTTAATAAAGTCCATGTTTCAGCGCCGTAAAGCAGGACTGGGATGATCAAGGTCTTATATAGAGTCTCCTTAGTTGTTCGAGATAGGGCTTTACTGTTAAATTGCCTTATAAGCCCAAAAAAACAGCGATTGGCAAGAGTTATTCTTCGATTGATTTCTGCACTGATTTTGTTTTTCGAGTTTATAGCAGAGCCAAGGTAGACAAAGTCCCTTACTATCTCGAAGTTATAGCTGCCCACGGTGACGTTTTGTCCAATTCGTCGGTGTTGGTTTCCCCTTCTAGTTTACAGCATATACTTGGTTTTGCCCTCGTTTATCGCCAAACCCATTTTAGCCGCTTCCGCCTCAATGCTTGCAAAAGCACCGGTGACAGCCCGCTGAGATCTTCCGATAATGTCTATATCGTGGTATGCCATTGAATTTTTTTCTTATTTAGCCTTTGAGATACAGCCCGATAGCCCTCAGCGTCATTAACCTTGATTTTCCACGCATCGTTTCGCAAGGAAGTTACTTTAAATTCACTAGCGATCGTTGTTTTTAGAATTTTCCTCAGAGAATTATAGTCGGCAACACCCGTGATATTTATTGGTGGAGGTGCGCGTTTGCTTTCAATTTGCTTTTCCGGTTTCGGCTGCGCTTTGCGATTAGGTTGATGTTGTGGAACAACTTCAGGCGATGAACCGGCCTTACGTTTTTTAGATGGTCTTCGTTTGAGTGACCAATCCGTTTCGCGCGTGAGTTCTTCTTCATCCGTGCTGTAGTGATGGCTACCCGGAGAAGGCTCACAGTGGATAACCGTCTGCGTTTTTGAAGACTCGTTTTGAGATTCAAGTTTATCAAGTTTGCTTTTGAGATCTCGACACAACATCTCCATTTCGTCGAGCCTCTTTCGGAGTACGGCGTTCTCCTTTTTCAGAGTACTCTCTTCGAAATCTTGCGTTTTCCGAATTGACATATCCGGATTTGCGAGACCTTTATTTTGCGCTTTAGGTAAAAACTCCTGAGGCGGAGATCTTTGTAGCCTCGAGCTTTTCCTAAATAGGTTGATTAAGTTCTGATGCAATAAATAGCTCTCCCCAGAATCCGTAGAGCATGCCTCTTGCGAGGGTGGATTTTCCAGTTGAACTGGGCTGCCACCTGGGGTATAAATACCATTAGTTTTGTTCATTGCATGATTGATATTACCGTAAGAAGGACGGCGGGTTGGCATTTTAGTCGCCTTTTACGACAGGCATGCCTACCGTGGGTATATTCTGTCCCCTATCCCGCTTTGTATGCCTCTTGTTTTGCTGCATGCACTCGCCGGCATTCTTCGTCAAACCAGGGGTTTCGCGGTGGTGGTCGAGCGAGACCCAGCAAATCAGTCGCGGCGTTTCTGATGGCATGTTGGCAGCGTTGCCACTGGTTTTCGGTACTTGATGCTGGCGGCAAAGGGGTGATTGAGAGATTTCGGGATACGCGTTCAGCGAAGAGTCTGGCGGTCTCTTGCGATTGTAGCTTTTCGACGTTAAATTTTCTCACAGTAATTCTTCTTTGTTGCTCGGATTGGGATATCCGCATTCGTACCTTGGCTACAACAAGGTAATGATCCGAGTCTATGTTGGCCGCTCGGAAGGTCCGGACATCCAGAATACTGGAGGCATGCCTTGCGTCGATCGCAATATGATCAATTTGGTTGATCGTGACATGATCATTGGACCGCCATGTCTGCTTATGAATATCGAGATGAGGAAACCATGTGCTTGCTATGGTGACATTTCGCTCTACAGCGAAATCAATTAGCCTTAGTCCGTTATCAGACGTGGTCTCGTGTAGGCTATGCTTACCGACTGCCCTACCAAAGACGTCCTCCTTTCCTATATTGGCGTTAAAATCGCCCAATACGATTTTAACGTCGTATTTAGGACATTGCTTGTATGTTTTGTCGAGGAGCTCGTAGAAACACTCTTTGGTGGCAGGGTCCTTTTCTTCTGTGGGGGCATGAACACATATTAGGCTTATGTTAGCGAATTTAGCCTTGATCCGAATAGTCATAATACGCTCGCTCACGTGTCGGAAGCTTAAGACTTCTTGCCTAAGTCTGCCGCGTATGACAAATCCGTATCCGAATAAGCGTTGCCTGTTGCCTCTGTAGCAATCACCGTAGTAGATGTCACAGTTTTTCATCCTCTTTTTGCCCGGCCCATCCCATCGCACTTCCTGGATGGCGGTAATATCTGCTTTATAGCAGTCTAGGGCCTCTGCTAGTTGTTCGGCTGCACGTGGTCTGTAAAGGGACAGAACATTCCACGTACAGATCCGAAGGTCGTTGTCCTTATTTCGTTTACTGGGGTCGTCATTAGTTGAGTCATCCTTATCCGAGGCTTTTGGTTGTTTCGGAACCATAGGCTTTCTACGTGGTACGGAAGTTACCCCGACGGCACAACCCCCAACCTGGAGGGCCAGTTCCTTAATTATTCCCCTAGGACGAGGGGCCGGGTACACCGGTGCCAGTAGGCCACTACGGGAGTATGAGCGCTGCCGTTGGCCCAGTAAGGGCTCCTCCGCCACCATCTCTATTCCAATGTCCTGACCAACATTGGAAATTCCTTACCGACCTGTGATCCGAATACGTCGAAGCAGCTCGCGCAAGGTATTCACTAAGTTCAACCTAACTGGAACTATAGACGCCACCGTTGACTCCGTCTAGGGAATTTGTCCGCTGCCGCCTGAAACAGGAAGAAGTGCTCTAGTGAGAAAAGCACTCTTCCCCCCTCTCTCATCTGCTGCCACCAAGAATCCGCCAAACGGGGTTGGTTACCCATTTCTTGGATTAAGGTACTAGGCACCCGGCTGTCACCGCGTGGGGGTTGAGAGTAGGAGTTGGTAGGACTCAGCTGAGTGAAAACGCTTGTGTTTTCATATGATCGCATGCACTACCGTTTGACCAGCCTTCGCCTACCTTGGCTCTGCTATAAACTCGAAAACAAGATCAGCGCAGAAATCAACCGAAGAATAACTCTTGCCAATCGCTGTTTTTTTGGCTTATATGGCAATTCAACAGTAGAGCCCTATCTCGAACAACTAAGGAGACTCTGTATAAGACCCTGATCATCCCAGTCCTGCTTTACGGCGCTGAAACATGGACTTTATTAAAAGAGGGTGAAGATATCCTTGGTCGCTTCGAGAGAAAAACTCTTCCTAAGATTTTCGGTCCCGTTTGTGTTGACGGGTTTTGGAGGAGAAGATTCAATCGCGAACTATACGAGCTGTACAGTGACATCGACCTAGTCAAAAAACTGCGTATTGGACGTCTGAGATGGCAAGGACATGTAGAACGAATGGACACCAACGCTCCGGCCCGCAGAGTCTTCGAATCTAACCCCGAGGGACGACACAGTAAAGGACCTCCCCACCGTAGGCGGCGCGCACGAGTTCAAGGAGACGTCGACCAACTTGGAGTGCGCAACTGGAGGCAATTAGGTAAGGACCTAGCTAAATGGAGAGGCTTGTTGGTTGAGGCCCAGGTTCACCCCGAACTGTAGCGCCGCCTAAGTAAGTAAGTAAGTAAGCCTCAACGAAGCCCACAATCAAGTCGAACTAGAGATACATTAGAATTCTAAAACTATCGAAGTATCAGACAAAACCTGCCCTGCGTCTACCCAATGAAAACCTAGACAGCCAAAGCTTAAAATTGTTCGCAATATGAGTATGTTTGTAGGCATAAGAAAGTCTTTGTTTTTAGTGCTATGTTATAATGAACCTACGCCATATCTACCTTCTACCGCGCGTGCACCTTTATCCAGCTATTCTCAGAAATCACCGAAGCAGGTGAACTCAAATCATACACAGTTACTCCCAGAATCATTCCCAGCAATCACCGAAACCTCTAAGCACTGTTCCCAAAAATCATTTCCCAAGCTGCCGACGCAGCACATTGTTTGTCCCACGTTATAAATAATTGTAATTTGTAGATTAAGTTTGAGTTTTAATAAAGATTTGCAAAAGGACGGTCATCGGTCTGGAAAAAATATTGTTTTTTTATTTATTAGAATAACTTCTATTCTATTTAATATATTTATATAATAAAACTGTAGAGGGTCGAATGTTCTTATCAGTCTGTGCAAGTATCACGTGAAAACTTCTGCACGGATTTTGATGAAACTCTGCATATTGACAGCTTATACGTACCATATATACATACGGATCTCGGGTCAACGTTTTATCTCGAGAAATGAAAGGGTTCCTACAAAATAGTCAACATCCGTCTATACATATTATAAAACTGTAAATGTAAAATTATTTCCACACACCACGAAAAAAACGCCACACGAAATTAAACGAGGTTTTCGCAGTTCAATTAGAGTCCTACTTTTAAAATGATGCATGTTTTATTGTGATCCCCCATCCAGAAGCCGAGATCTAATCAAAAATATCTTTCGTTACTTATTTGAGTGGATACCAGCAGAAAGAGTACACGAGAGAGGCAGAGCTAGCGGAGGCTGTTTCTTTGGCTACAAAAGGGATATTAGAGGAATTAAATGCGAGTTCAGAAAATTTGAGGATTTAGTCTACGTGAATTTGGTGTTCGATAATAATGCGTTCTGTATTATTCCATCGTATATTAACTTCAACCATTGGGATAGAGATTTTGGAAAGCTACAGGAAGCGGTTATGTGCTGTGATAACCAAAATTTAATGATAATCGGCGACATGAACGCAAGAATAGGTAATGAAGTGGGAGCAGTTAATAAAGGAACTGGAAAAAGTAGGCAGTCAAAGGATACGCAATGTAATGACAGAGGGAGAAAGTTTTTGGATTTCTGTGACTCTTTTGGGCTAAGAATTCTAAATGGAACTAGCGACAGTGATCGGAATGGCGAATTTACATTTTTTGGAAAAAAAGGCGTGTCCGTTATCGACTACTGTTTAATAAGAAGTGAATGGAACTCGTACATAATAGATATGAAAGTGGAACAAATGCCATATTCCGATCATCTCCCGGTTGTTAGCACATTTAGTCTCAGAGTAGTGGAAAATGAGGATGCAAAAGATATGAAGCTTTTGCCCAAACTGGTGTGGAATGCCGCCAAGGAATCCTTTTATAAGACCCTAATGTATGAGCAATTACCAATGCAACCAAATGAAAATCTCACTGATATTGAACGAATTATAAATGACTTATACATACGCATCAACCGGAATACCAAATATTCGAAGAAACATTTCAAAGAACCGTGGTTTTATGAAGATTGCTTTAAGGCTAGGCAAATATCATTCGCATGGCTCAGGCTATTTCGGCATTACAACGAGGATGAGATGAAAAGTTTGTATTTGGAAGCAAATAGAGAATTCAAGGCTACATTGAAAGAAAAGCAAAATAATTATTACGAATCGCTTGCTCGAAATTTGGTAAATTGCAAAAATTCTGCAGAATTTTGGAAATCGGCAAAAAAGCTCAGTGGCTGTAATTTTATAATCAATCCCAAGCTAAGTTCCAGTGCCCTTTTTGATCATTTTAATGCACTTTTAAACCCGTCCCTTGTACGTCAAGCTTTCACTACGCTACGCCCGGTTTTCAAAATAATATCTTGGACAGAGAGATGTCATACGAAGAGGTCATTGGAGAGCTAAATATTTTAAAGGATGGTAAAGCTGCAAGATCTGACGGCATACCTTCCGAGTTTTATAAATATGGCAATGAGGAATTGCATAAGAACCTCGTGACAATATTGAATAAGATCTTTGACAGTAGAGTAATTCCTAACCGTTTTAAGGAAGCAGTCATTTTTCCAATTTATAAAAAGGGATGTGCAGCGGATCCGGCAAATTACAGAGGAATTTTCTTTTTAAATGCATCTTATAAAATATTTACAACAATTCTACAGGGTCGACTAACGGAATGGATAAGAGAGAATAAGCTAATTAAAGAAAACCAAGCGGGGTTCAGGTCGGGATATTCCACTATTGATCATATCTTTGTCTTGAGGAGCATTGCGGAATCCTTTATTGGAAGAGGTAAAAAACTTTATGCGTTCTTTGTCGATTTTAAATCTGCTTTCGACACTGTGGAAAGAAAAGCTCTTTTTTATAAGCTGTACAGCATGGGCATGTCGATGAAATTTTGGCGAATTATCCAAAACCTGTATGCAGATACTAAGGCAGCGGTGTGGAATGGTATGGAGTTGTCAGCATGGTTTCGTACGTGGTCGGGTGTTAGACAGGGATGTTCCTTGAGTCCAAGCTTATTCGCTCTATACATCGAGGATATGGTTGAAATTCTACCAGGAGGTGTTGAGTACGCAGGACTGCTGATCAAAGCATTACTGTTTGCTGATGATATAGTGCTGCTGGCGCACTCACCTGAATCACTGCAACTAATGATTAATAGACTATATGAGTATTGTAAGCTGTGGAACCTGATAGTTAATCCAAATAAGTCAAAAACCTTGATCTTTAAAAGAGGAGGAGGAAAACGCTGTGTAAATGAGAAATGGCATTACAACGGCGAATATACAGAAGTTGTGAACGAATATAAGTATCTTGGCGTTTATTTCACTAGAAACCTTGGTATGGAGAGACACCTAGAGGAAAAATTAAGCAGATCTAAAACGGCCATCAACACGGTTTGGAAGAATTGTCTCAACAACAAACACATTGCCCACAGTATCAAATATAAGGTATTTATGGCAGTCTCTGAATCCATACTGTTTTATGCTGCGCAAGTTTGGGGAGTAAGGAAGTACGAGAATGTGGAGAAGCTGTTACGATATTATATTAAAAGAACATTCCATCTGCCACCTAACACCCCAAATTATATGATAATGTTGGAAACAGGTTTATCTCCGCTCTTCATAAAAACGCTAAAATTGCATGTAGACTACATTTTAAAGGTCTTGAAAATGTCAGATACCCGATTGCCGAAAAAAGCGGCAATGCAAGCCATGCGGTCCAAGGCGGGATGGTACAGTGAGTGGCTGGAACTTGCTAGTAGCTGTGGAATTGAGTTAAACCTCGATGACAGCAGGTGTTGGAAACGTCAGCTTTATCAAATTATTGCAAGTGTGGACGAGAAGCTTCGAGCAGGATACGTAGATCAGGCGACGGCGTCGCTACATAGAATAACTTATAGCCGTTTAGGTCATAACTTGCAGGAGAGTAATTACTTCCATGATGAAAATAGCATTGAGGAAATATCGACTGTGTCTAAGCTGCGGGGAGAGCTTCTAAAGCTTAATTATATTCCGCACAGAGATGATCTACCAATACTGTGCAGCTTGTGTAACTTGGCGGAGAGGGAAGACGTTATACATTTCGTTGGAAAGTGTCCAGTATTAAAAGAAACGAGGAGATATATTTTCGGAAGTGATATTCTGGCGACGGAGCAAGTGTTAACAATTCTTAACGAAATAAACGTAGCGAAACTATTTCAGTACTGCAAAGTCGCACTAAAGTATCATCTTGGAATAATCAACGAAAGTTTATAATTTAAATAATTGCTATTTTATGTATTTATATAATTGTTGCTAATCTGGCAGACGGCAAAGCCAAGCTAATTGATTTTTGTTAAAATTATGTTTAGATATGAAGTACATTAATAAAAATCTAATCTAATCTAAAAAAATCTTTCGCAAAATTCAGAATTTAATTTATTTTTTCTTGATCATGATCTCGAATCTACACTCAGTGGAGGAAATATTTTTTTTTTTTTTTTTTTTTTTTCTTTATTTTCCTTTCGCTGTCTCTTCGCAATCTTTAGGAGCAGAGCCCACTGACTGAAAGAAGAGGGATGGTATGGTACTCTTCATGTTTTCTTATTTTTCGGTTTCGTTTTCTTTATACCCTGTCTGCCAGGTTGTATATGGGTTTGTGTGTGATTCGCGCTGGGGAAGTTATAATTGAGTGAGTTTACATATTTTCAGTATTGTACCAGTTGGCAATTATATTTAAAAAAAAATAAGTAAATGAGCGTCGACTAAAATGCGGGCGAAACAAGGCGAGCACTAGTAAGCTAGTGCCTTTAGTTCTTGTAGAACATTATTTATATTTCGTCAAACATAAGCTTATACAGACACTAAGAAATTCCTCTTTTAAAAAGGAGATGGCGACCGGAAAAGCTCATATAAAATAGCTTACAGACTTCCAAGGCCTGCCTCGATAGCTGCTGGTATCGAATTCCAAAAGTAATAGTCGGAGACTTGAATGACTGCGCTGCAGACAGGGGTGACATTCATTACTTATACTTGATAGAACAAATACATATTGTTTTGAACGTCAAACATAATGCCTCTACTGTAGACGCTAATATAAGTTTTCAAGAATAGGTTAGCATGGATGATAGCATAATTAACGAAGATGAAAGTCTGGAGAGGTTTGACATTGAAAATCTAGATGAAGCTGAAATCCACGAAATTGATTCGGATGATGAAACAAACAACAATAAAGGTACATACATATATGACCCAATAAAATCTTACGAAGAAGCCTATCGTGAAACAAAGAGACTAAGTGAGTTTTCTTAAAAAAAAATGATTTAAAAGCATTTGAGATGTAAAGAAATGTACAGAAGCATTTTGAAAATATGGCAGCAAGTAATAAAAACGTGCACCAAACAAAAATATCCGATTTTTATGGGCAAACAAATTTATTTTGTTTTATTATTTTTTATGTATATTATTGTGGACATTGATTTCACTTACAAACAGTGAATTTGTATCCCTTTGTTTTTATTTATTTTTTGTAAGTGTCAGAAATATGGCATTAACATTAATTTAATAAATAAAAAAACATATGGCCAATGCGTTTTTTTTAAAGGATCTCACTTTTATTTATTTTCACATAAGCGGACACCTCTCATAAGCGGACAATTCTCTCAGAACCGTAGTTGTCCGCTTATGAGAGAGTACACTGTATTATGATGCGAGGATGTAGTACTATTCGTATAATAGAGAAACTCAAAAAAGTTTGTCCCCGCAATTTGTCCGACCGTGTATCTGTACGAGCGATGCGATATTACGGGACTTTATTTGTTTTTCGACACTTTCGAATCAAAAAGAGAAAGAGAATATAATATATGTACAAATAAAATTTAATAAAACTATGTAAGTATATAGAATTCCTTAACGAAAAATTAAGTACAACACAAATGGGTTTTTCGTATTAAGGAAATCTATTATTTTGCAGATTTTATTTGGCCATCTGTTACTTGGTAAAGGCAGCTTTGCAATTCGTTTATATTGCAACAGTTACTTCGCAATGCCACTTTTCGTTTAGCGTAGATTTAACTCTTCTGGCACTTTTTGATTATTTATTTTCTCGCTTGCAGTTATTTTTACATCCGGATTTAGCTAGCTAGTCCCTATCAGAAAACCCCCAAAGGATAAGCAGGTCAATAATGCCCTAACCTTTATTTTTAGATTTTATTACTAAATCTTAGGAAAAGCTATAAGAATTAAACTTAAATAAAAAAATAAAAAATCGAAAAAGTTTAAAAAATCTGTTTAATAGGTATTCTTAACAACTGAACTATGGTGAAATTTAGCCCGTTTTTCATGATCATTAAGAGTCCTTAAGTCATTAAGTCTTCAAAATGTATTTTTCAGTTTCTTTTTTTTTTCTTTTTTTTTTTATAATTTGCGCCTGCCAAAGGGATTATTAATACCCTTATACTGGTTCTCAGGGCGGTTGGGAAAAGGGGGGACAGAGACAGAGAAGATGCCGATTTGCGTTGGCTTTAAATGTTTGTAGGCTGTAATGATGAGGAAACACAGAGGCTGGTAGATCGTTCCACAAACGTGTTGTTCGGCTTATAAACGAATCCCTATATTTGACAGTACGTTCGAAGTTGGGCTTGAAGGTGAACTGATGTGCATTCGAAGCATGACGCGTGTTGTGGGTGAAGTTTTGAAGGGAAGGAATGCAGCTGGCTATTTCGCTGAAGCATTTTTTGTAAAAGAAGAGTTAAAAAAGGGAAAGACATGAGACATTTCTACTATGTTCTAGTGAGACTATTGAGTTCACAATGTCTCTATCACCTATTAGTTTTAACGCGCGGTTCTGTACCCTATCTAGAATGTGCAGAACGGTCTTGGGTGCATCAGACCAGATGTGGGCGCTATATTCCAGCTTTGGGCGGATGAATGCCTTATAGATGGAGGCCAGATCAGACGGGGTAAAATATTTCTTGCACCGCTTAAGAAATCCTAGACATTTTGAAGAATTTTTGGCAACTTCAAATATGTGATCGTTCCATCGAAGACGGTTATTGATGCACATCTGCCTTTTCATTTCCTCTTATACCAATTCAGTTTAGTACACAAATCATGCAGGCGTTGTTCTTAAATCTTAAGGTGCGTCCAAACCAACCGAAATATTTCAGAAACAAAGGCACATTGTGAAATAATTCTGAAAGCTTTCTTTTAGTACAGACGCTGATGAAACATTTCAGAAAGGTTTCTCAGTTTCCCATTAGGGATGGACAACTATTTTTATTTCTTAAACTCCACGTGCATTCAACGTGAGTGTTTATTTTTTTGTGAAGATGAAAATGAAAATATCAAGAAAGGCCTGGAGTAATAAAGATATCATTACTTTCATTAAATTGTATCAAACGATATTTTTGCCACTGTTTTTTTTTTTTTTTTCCTCTTAGTATTGTTTTCTAATTTGATTCTGATGACGAAGCACCACGCTATTAATCCTACCTCTTTTGAGTCCATCATTTTCAAGTGCAAAAATTTCAGAAATGTTTCATCTGTGTCCACACCAAAAGAAAGATTTGTGAAACGTTTCGGAAGCAAATGGGAAACAATCAGGAACACTTCACAATAATTTTTTAGCAATATTTGTGAAATATTTCGTTCGGTCTGCACACACCTTTACAACCTGATACTCTGAGCGACATGTCATGTAATCCGACCACCATCGATTTTTTTATAGCTTTCAGTACCTTGATGGCTGCTTAACTGTCTACGAGTACTTACGTATTAAATGTACGTAAGCTTCCGTGGATGTTCAATACTCTTGCTAGCTTGGCAGTTTCGTGTTATAAAATCTCTCCTTGAAGTACATATAATGTATGAGTTCGGTGGTCATACCAATGTGGATATGCCGATTTTGACCTATCTGTATAAATTGCTTTTCAGGGGCTTATACGACCATGGTGGATGACCATCAATATACCGGATGCTATAATGGTGGCTCTAAAAGAATTTGTGGTTAATGCTAGGCTAAGTCACTGGCTCAAACAAATCCCCTACTAAACAGGGTGATTAATTCAAAGCTTAAATATCTCCGAATCAACTAGATCAGTTCAACACCGTGCACTATGGTTGGAGAATTGTCAATCAAACAATATTTTTGAAAATTAATCTTTTGGGTTAGTTAGGTATGTGCAAGGTTATTTATGGAAGATTCTAATGACCGTGTGCAAAGACATGACATACTAAGTTATGAAGAATTTCATTCCCAGCTTCTTGAGATATGTGCATGTTGACACTGCTTTTCAATGCTAGGAAACCCATACAAATATCTCCTCTTCTGGACGGTCATAAAAGAGTTTACCTGCATGCCCTGTAATAATATAAATTTTGGTAGGGAAATTAAGTTCTTAAAATCGCACATAGAATTCATCTCTATAGTAGCATGGGGATAAGTCTGCTGTCCGCTAGCTATGAGCCGCTGTGGTTGGAGATTGTGTATAAGTGTAGAGAACTTTATATTAAGCGATCGGGTCGTCACTGAATGCTATCAAGTACGTAGATTTAGGCAATATTCAGGAACAGAGTTCCAAACTTTAGAGGAAAACTCAGTCCCAGTCTAACTTGTGATATATATAGAAGAAGGAACTAAGGAGGTGTAAAATATATCTACGCTTTAAACAAGAAGTTCAAATCCATAAATGCGGATTTTGCCATATTGGGTGTGTCTCATGTCCAAAAAACTGGACTATTCTCCAATAGAGGGATTTTTCCTAAAATTGTCAGCAAATTGACTTTTCTTCCCATTGAACTCGTCTGAAGACATTCTGTATATTTTCTTTAAATAAATAAATTTTAAATTGCATCTTTAAAATAAGTCAAGTAGTTAGGAAAGAAAATGGTTAGGCAGATTAATGTATAATAATATAACGCCGTAAAAATGCTTCCATACGTGAAATATGTTTATTTCATTCTAAAAATCTACAAACGTATAAATTCTACCAGATTCATATGAACTGCTTTAACTTTATGACATCAGCGCCTTCAATTTACTGTCAAAAGAACCACACACAAAAGTCCATCGGCAAATTACAAATTCATGACCTAGAAGAAGAAAAGGACCTACTTCAATTTTTCTTCGACGACAAACAACGCCAGTTTACCTCAAACTTAAATATTCATTTGAACTCTACCCAAGCTTTGGATATTCAAATGAAAAATCTGAACACTCCACAAGACTGCCTCCGCCCAATTGGTCAACTTCGGGAACCTCAATCTTCCCACCCAGAGCAATTTATAGTTTCAGGAGAAAGCAAAATGAAAATGCAAAGAATACAAAGAATCGCAAACACTACACCTAAATGCGAAATTCAAATGTGTGGGACCGCTACTGCTAGTGGTTGTAGCCCTCAGGAGAACCAAAAGCTCATATCCTTACACAGCTGGTTCTCTGTCTCCCTGTCTTCCTCTGAATGAATGCATTTCTCATGGACGGGATACGTACTCGTATGTGGTCCTCGCACTTCTTCCTACTCCTTTGCCTGCTTCAATCCTCCAGTCGTCATCTTCATCGTCGTAGTCTTTGTAATTTTGCACCAGAGTGCCCTAGAATCAACCACTGACCGCCAACATTTCCATATTCTAAACGGGTTGTGCTTACATTTGCTCTCGGTCAGGACTATTTGGCTTTCTGCCGTGGTAAAGCAACATGAATTATGTATACCATGTATGATGTATCGGGCCGGACTACCGTCAAATGTTGTTATTCCTTGCAGAGGTTGCAGCCCTGGATGTGTGCAGCAAGCATCTAGGAACTGCTGCGGATTTTCTATTCAGCTGAATGTAGGACATATGTAGCCTCCGGGTGTACTATCTGACACAGCCCATGTTTGTGTCTCTCTGTTGGACTGCATCTACAAATGTTCCTGTCCTTATTCAGTGCTCCTTTGCTCTGTATACACAATTAAAAACGAGATGAAATGTTAGTCGACCTCTCCGTGTCATAGAATATGACATCTGTGTGCACAGATATCATTTTGCCTCCTTCTCTGTCCGTATTTGATGACGGAATTGTTCTGGAATTGTTTTTTATCAAGATCTGTGCAGTCATATATGCATGATACCTTGACTACCTCCGCCGCCATTCCGTGCGAAAATGGTCTCAGGCTCAGTTCATTATTCCGGATTTGTTTTTCTCATTCTGCGTGATCCGAAAAATATGTGTGCCAAACAGATTACACTCTGATCCGGTTGCTTTTGCCCAGCCTGGGCAGGACTCTTATCGCCAAATAGCGTGTGCCGGCCTTCCAGTAGCTAATCCGAAGATTTTTTCCATTCTGCTTCTGCTGCCCATTCCCATAATCACCACCTGAAATATGACCCAGTGGTTTATACTTCATTTAGAAGGTACATGAGATTAGTGGTGGGCTTACAGACTCGGATGTGGTGGAGCTGTGGAAATTAAAAGTTATATGCGGCAATGGTGTTCCTCTAAGCACTTCTAAATTATCCATTCGCACACAGCAAATCTAGGTTATGTACTCATTCGTGTGAAACTCACGCTCTTAATCTGGCTTTGCGCTGGAGGTAGCCGCGCTTTTTCTACGCCATGCTACCTAATTACTCGTCGTACAAATAAAATACCGAAAACGAGTGTATCCATGGAATAAAATTCCCACGCAATTATGCACGGAAAATATAATTTTCCACTTCTATGACCGGCCGGATGGGGGGTGGATGCCTCTGTATAATCCTCTGGTATTCAGCAAATTTATTCCAGGGCAACGTACCTCCGCCTATGGCAGCTCTGATTATTTATGGTGACATTCCGGCGAGAATTGCATGAAAATTGCTTGGAACCTTGTATTTCGGTGGCCGGAATTGCGCGCGCGAAACCCGGACGATGATTTATGGTGGGCAAGGCGGGTCGAGCGGGATTTGTTGTTATTTTAAATAAAACTTTATGTTGTTGAGCAGGCTAAAGCGGTGTATAATAAATTTGAGTTGCACGCTTCATCCGTGAAGCAGACATACAACGATCTGGAGGTGGGCTTTGCTAACGACCTCTATGGCAGCCATCCCCCTTGCAATGGATGTAATTTAAATTTCTGATGCATTTGCAGATCCATTGTGGTTAATGATAAGGTGCAGTGTAATGTGAGATGCATGCATTAGTTGATTCGTCGATTTAATGATAGATTTATGAGTTGAAGCGATGTGACCGCTAGGGATTAAGCATTTGATACTGGCGATGAGGTTTGGTGGTATTAATTAGCGATAGTACAAACCAACCGCGCTGTATTATTAAACATTTTGAATTATATATAAAGTGCCGCCCTGTTGAAAGGTAAGCATACAAATAAAATGTAATAATGGACGTGATTATACGTTACTGATAGATTAGAAGACACGCTATTATAGTACCTAAACATCTTTGCTGAATTTTTGTTAAAGTCTTATAAGTATATCGACAATTGGGGAGAAAAATTGTATGTTTACTTTATCCACCTGTGGTCTATCTAGAGGCACTTAAATATTTAATGTTTCAGTCGAAATAAGTATGAAAATCGAACAGATTATTTGGCGTCAACACGCATATATGTAGCTCTGAAAATCGTTTCGGATTTTCTTCCAATGCGCATAAAAACAGCTACACATTAAAAAAAATAAATATTTGGCCCAACATCTCTTTATGTGCCAGAGCCTAGCTTCTCGCAACCACTCATGTTGTGTGCGTTATATTTTTCACACGAATGGAAGGGACCTACAGTTTAGCGCCGTATTCGAACGGTGATTTCAGAAGCTTTTCGTGACAACAATACTCTCGAATGTTTGTCAGATGCTCGCGAGAGGTGGGACCGTGAAAAAACTTGTTGGTGTTTTTCTGGGATTCGAACTTAGAGCCTCATGCGTAGTGATCCGACACACTAACCACTTACGAACCAGCTACACATTACACTTGAATTTAATCACCCTTTTCATCCCAGAATGCACTTCATTCATAGGAATGCAAAATGTAAACAACAATTTTCCCAGATTAATGTAAACACTACCGATGGAGTATGATCTGAAAACTGCCTGAGTTTCAAACCATTTTCCTACCCCTTCTCTTCATTTCCAACTCGCATCGGGTAGCAAATACATAAAAGAATCATAGTTTTAGGCGTACACATACGTATATATAGAGGGAATTAGAACCAGCTACATCTGTTCATCTCACACTGAAGCAAAAGTGGTATCATCATTTCCAACCTTGGCTCCTCTGCTATGGCTCTTCTTCGTTTACAAGATCTTCGAAATTTTAATGAAAAGGCGAAAGTCAAGTCATCCTGACTTATGCAATTATTTGTAAACAAATTGATAGCAATCGATTCAGTGCTATTTATCAACCACTTTACTATTGGATCCTTAATCAGTCTTCTTCTTCTTCTTCTTCTTTGTCCTAGCCTTAGTCCTATTTAGGGTCGGCTCTTCTTGTACGATATCGCTAGGCTGTTCTATCCTGGGTTGTCTGGTCATCCACATTCCTCTCCCGCATGTCCTTTTTTATGGTATTGCTCCAGGTTTTGGGTGGTCTACCCGGTCCTCTTTTTATAGAATAGAATAGAATAGAATAGAATTTATTTTCACTGAATTATGTTAATGTACATCGGTTTACAAATTCTTTTAAAGCAATGGCAAAAGCCGTCAGCCAGAATGACAGTTATAATTCGAGTAATAAATCGGTTAAAAGAAAAAAAAAATAATAATAATAATAATAACATAAAAATAAAGTTAAATGTGTGGAACTATATTTCTAAATATTGCTTTCTGTACCCCAATGCAGCCGAGACGTAGTAGAATAGTACTTTCCAGTTACTACCATTCAAGATTTTAATTACCTCCTCCCTCGATAGCACGGACTGATTCCAATAGAGTCTCCTCAGTTCCTGCAGAATAGGACATCTTCCCAGAAAGTGGTATACATCTTCTCTCTCCTTTAAATTGCACAGTGAGCAAAAGATTGGCAAATCGTTCCGGTGAGGTCTGAAATTCAGTGGTAACAACTCTCCTCTCGCTTTAAAGGCTACGCTCATCTGCTATGCCGTATTTTTTTCGTTGAAATAGTTTCTCTCCTTCAGGCTATGATTTAGAACTCTATATTTACTGCGACTCCCGGATTGAGAAGCCCTTTCCATGAAAGCTGCATGTTTCCTTTCATCAAGGGTCCTTAATATAATAATCATAGCTGCACTCCAGCTACTTTTGTCTTCCCATCTTAATGACATATCCACACTGCAATATTCACTAAGTTCTTCCCACTTACGGAACAGTAGAGCTTTTCTGTTGAGAAGATAGCGAAGCATTATTTTTGGCAGTCGATGGTCTGGCATATCTACTACTTTTAGTATATATTTGAAGTGCAATCCCAAGGCATATAGGCTCAACATAGGCAGTCCTGTCTCAACATATAGCATATAATTTGGGGTTTTTAGCGGAAGTTTGAAGATGTGCTTTAAAAAATATCTCTGGCAAGTCCATCGCTTGTCTTACCGCGTGGTCTTGCGGTCTCCGCATGACATGTCCATACCATCGGAGGTGGTTTTCTTGGAATTTTACACAGATCGGTGTGGCTTTACTGCTGCCTCTGATATGCTTGTTCCTGACTTGATCAAGCAACTTTTTTTTTCTTTTTGAAAAAAGGAAACCCAAATCCCAGAGCCCTCAGACTCTCCGGTCCATTGTGCTACCAGGCAGGAACCTTTCTTTGGTGCATTGGTCGGAAAAACATCGATGTAATTCGTTTTCCTTTATACTCGGGTAGCTGATGATTGTCAAGAAACGTTACTCTACTGGCCCACCTTAGCATGCGCATTTCAACAGCATGTAGCTTTTGTTCAATTTTCTCACGTGCTGCTCAGCACTCAGAGGCATACATCATTGCAGGCCTAATAACTGTCTTATATATTCTTCCTTTTAACTGATGTGGGATCTTTCTATAGCATAGTACGCCAGATGCGGCCCGCCAGCTTTGCCAACCACACTGGATTTTGTGAGTAAATTCCTTCTCAAGTGACCCATCCCCACTGACATGTGATCCAAGGTACTTAAAATTGTCTGTTACTTTGATGAGTTGCGCATCTATTTTTAGCTGTACCGAGCTACCATCGACTTCACTAAAATAGAATTCAACCATTTCAGTTTTTGTGCGGCTTATCCTCAGGCCATAAGCCTCAAAAGCATTCACCCATAGGGATAGCCTTCCGTGCAGGGTCGTATTGTCATCTGCTAGGAGCGCTATATCATCAGCATAAAGCAGCGTCCATGGTAAACTTCCTTGGATTTCGCGTTTCAGAAAGTCCATCACAAGATTGATTAGCAATGAGCCTTGTTGGACACTCACTTTGACTTCAAACTTGTCAGTAAGCCCACAGGCGCATACTTAACATGGGTTGTTACCCGGTGATAGGTGTCACGCACTAAATTGATGAGGGATTCAGGAACTAATTGACTTCTGAGTGACTGCCATACCAGCTCCCTGGGTACACGATCAAAGGCTTTTTCAAGGTCGATGAAAACGCTATACAAATTTCTGTTATTCAAGCGATATTTCTCAATAACGGTTCATATAATATGTATAGCATCAACTGTCGACTTACCGCTGACGAAACCAAATTGCTTTTCGGTTACTGAGGCGATCTGGTTGATGCGAGCATCTAGGACTCTGTCCCAGATTTTGAGACAATGTGACGTGAGTTTAATCCCGCTATAGTTTACATAAATTGAGGTTAACCAGGTGGTACCTTCGTCTCTTAATTTGTAGAACACATTTGATGGAATCTTATCTGCGCCAGCTGCTTTATTTTTTTTTTTTTCATTTTGCGAGACGCTGCCCGCACTTCATCTTCTCTGATGTCGTAGATTGGGCCCTCGATCGGTTTAAGAGGGATCGTTCTGTCGCGATGCAACTCAACGTTGTACATCTCATCATAATATTCTCTTTTTAATTACATCATCTTTAGTAATCATTTTATCATTTGCATCTTTTATGTATTTGACGGAAGAAACGCCCTGCGATTTTTGCTATCGAGTTTTAGCCAGCTTAGAAATATCTTAGGCACCTTCTTTGATGCTTAGTTTCTCGTAAGATTAATTTGTGGTGAGCTTTGCCTTAGAAACTGGTTGTTTGGCCTCTCTTTCAGATGTTTTTTTTTTGCAGGTCGCCTTCAGATCTGGTTACCTGCCACGTTTTGAAAATTTGTTTTTTGCACTTCAGCTTGCCCTGCATGTCTGAGCACCACCACCATATTTCTTTTTGTATTTTTAGTGCGCCTTTTGAAACACCAAAACATCTTTAGGCTTCCTCTTCGCAGATTATTTGAAATATATCAGCAGATGTACAACGCCAGTCTATAGTTGAGATAGAGTTTCGTAGAACGCTTATAAAAGCTGCCCCCTTAGCGCTGTTAAGCAGGCGCCACTTAATTATTGTCATTGAGTTCGTTCTTCTGGTTACTATTTTCCAGTCCACTTCCATATCTGCAACAAGAAGCCTGTACTGTGAGGTAAGTGCCTCACCGGGAATGACCTTGCAGTCCTTGAAGTGTTTAATTTGGTCACGCTCGCAGAAAATGTAATCAATTTGCGTTGATCCACCAGCTAATTTCTTCTTCTTCTTCCTTCTATCAGCGAGGTTATGATCCGAAAATAAGGGATCATAACCCTCCCACAAGAAAGGAGACCACCTCAACTGCGCCAATTATAGAGGCATCAGTCTCCTCAACATCGCATATAAGATATTTTCTGCGATATTGTGTGGACGCCTGAAACCTTTTATCAACAGCCTAACAACAGCCAACAGTCCACCATCGATCAAATCTTCACACATCGGCAAATCCTGGAGAAAACCCAAGAATTCCAAATCGATACTCACCGCCTCTTTATCATTTTCAAGGCCGCCTATGACAGCATCTATAGAGAAGAGCTTTATAGAGCTATGTTTAGTTTTAACATCCCTGCCAAACTTGTCCGTCTGTGCAGGCTGACGATGGAGAACTCTCGCTGCTCCATCAAGGTCGGTAATGACCTCACCGAGACCTTGATATCAAAAAAGGTGACGCGCTGTCATGTGACTTCTTTTCTCGGATTATGCGGAACTCACAAGCCAGCACCGGAGGCACAATCTATTACAAGTCTGTACAACTGCTTGCATACGCCGACGATGTAGACATTATCGCAGAAACTCAGCGGGCTGTCACCGGTGCGTTTGCAAGCATTGAGGCGGAAGCGGCCAAAATGGGTTTAGCGATAAACGAGGGCAAAACCAAGTATATGTTGTCAACAAGAAGGGAAAGCCAACACCGACGAATTGGACAAAACGTCACAGTGGGCCGCTTTAACTTCGAGGTAGTAAGGGACTTTGTCTACTTTGGTTCTGCTATAAATTCTACAAACAACATCAGCGCAGAAATCAATCGAAGAATAACTCTTGCCAATCGCTGTTTTTTTGGGCTTATAAGGCAATTCAACAGTAAAGCCCTATCGCGAACAACTAAGGCGACTCTATATAAGACCTTGATCATCCCAGTCCTGCTTTACGGCGCTGCCACATGGACTTTATTAAAAGAGGGTGAAGATATCCTGTAGTGGGCGCCGTGGCGTAAGTGGTTAGTGTGTCGGATCACTACGCATGAGGTTCCAAGTTCGAATCCCAGAAAATACCAAAAAGTTTTTTCACGGTCCCACCTCTCGCGAGCGTCTGACAAACATCCGAGAGTATTGTTGTCACGAAAAAGCTTCTCAAATCGCCGTTCGGATTCGGCATTAAACTGTAGGTCCCTTCCATTCGTGTGAAAAATATAACGCACACAACATGAGTGGTTGCGAGGAGCTAAGCCCTGGCACTTTAAAGAGCTGTTGCGCCAAATATTTGTATTTTTTTTTTTTTTTGAAGATATCCTTGGTCGCTTCGAGAGAAAAATTCTTCCTAAGATTTTCGGTCCCGTTTGTGTTAACGGGTTTTGGAGGAGAAGATTCAATCACGAACTATACGAGCTGTACAATGACATCGACCTAGTCAAAAAACTGCGTATTGGACGTCTGAGATGGCTAGGACATGTAGAGCGAATGGACAACAACGCTCCGGCCCGCAGAGTCTTCGAATCTAATTCCGAGGGACGACGCACACAAGTTCAAGGAGACCTCGACCAACTTGGAGTGCGCAACTGGAGGCAATTAGCTAAAGACCGAGCTAAATCGAGAGGCTTGTTGGTTGAGGCCCAGGTTCACCCCGAACTGTAGCGCCACCTAAGTAAGTAAGTAAGTAACCCTCCCACTTCACCACTTTTCTACTGATCCGCCTGTTGGGTTCGCCTCCACCAGCTAATTTATATGTGATAAGAAGTTCCTCTTGCTTAGCAAAAAGCTGTTAACAATGGCAAAACCAAAAGCCTAAGCAAATTCTAGAATCTCTGTACCTTGGGTGTTTCTAGTACTGAAGCCATAGCCGTAATGAATTGTTTCAAAGCGTTCATTTTTTCGCCCAATGTGACCATTTAGATCTTCACAAATGAGTTTATGTTCCTTAAGAGGGATGCTTTAAAGTAGATCTTCGAGATCCTCCCAGAATGCAAGTTTCGTTAAGTTGCCACAACCTACTTGCGGGGCTATGCAGATATGATGTTGAGATAGGGATCACCATCGCTGGTTAGTTTAATTGCCATCAGTCTATCAGAAATTCTGCTTACGCTTACTAGTCTTCCTTGAAGTCGTCAATTATAATTGCCACTCCATTTTGCTTTGCTGTAACTCCGTTATAGAATAGTTTATATTCCAAGCCAAATTTCTTTGCCTTCTTTCCTTTCCATTTGGTTTCCTGGATACATGCGACATTAATTCCACGTTTTGCCAGTGTTTCTGCTAGCTCTAAGCTTCGTCCTGTAAGCGTACCAACATTCCAGGATGCAATACGCAGCTTACTTTGTATTTTTGTTATTTACCTTTTGGAATCGCATTTATTGAACTGTTGTCGTCGCTTGAGTGAGACGCCCTCTATTCGCTTTTCTTTTGTTTTTACTTTTTATAATTGTACAAGAAGGTTTTGTTTTTGGCTTATGGTTTCACCTTACTGAGGTTAAAGATGCTGCCGTTGACTGTTCATATGCATATGTATCTAGGGTTCATCCGCCGCCATTCTATTTTCCACTGCACATGACTTGGTACATACAGTGAAAAGCATGCTATTGACCGTCCGCGAATGTTTTTCGCCTTCGGTGGGATTTTCTTCCCACCAGGCCAAGTTCTTGCCCTAGACCCCGTATGTGGGGTTTGGTTACTTTTGCCGGCAACGGCTCGGCCCTCTTACCCCACGTCAGCTGCCACTACGGCGTTCTCCGCTCTCTACTGTGAGGAATTGTGGATCGGGAATTTTCCTTCATCGAGTCGTAAGACCTAAAAGGCATTTCTTAGACTCTCAGGAGCTTCAGAGAGCAGTACCCTTAATCAGTGTCAAAAAGAATTACTTTGGACAGATCCAATGTCTCAAAAAAAAAATGCAATTCTCAAACTTTTCGGAAGCATTGTTTACATTTCAATGTACAAAAGAACTAGTGCATAACAATCTTCTCTCGAGTATACAAGCCCGTAACTAGGGGGGGGGGATCACAGGGGTTTGATCCCCCCCCCCCCCCCCCGATATTCTTAACAAGTGCACTTTTTTTTAAAACGAGAACAGAGCAATAAGTATGTAACACGATTTTGTGCCAAGAACTTCTAGTAAAATGCAAATCCAAACAAAAATGAGCCAATTCGGCCATAGTGCAGTAATTTCCCATTTACCTAAATGCAAAAAGATTCAAATCAAATCAAGCTATAGCATTGACTTTTTTCAATTAGAAGTACCTAAGCGCCATTACATACTAGAACATCACAAAAAATAAAAAAACACGGCCGGACTCCAAAAGAAATGTGTGCAAAATACACATTATGCAATACACATCACCCCACCGGCACAAAGTGTATGCACAAGTGTTGTGTGTTAATAAGCAACTTTACACGCACTTCCAAACCGAAAGCCATATGCAATATACGAAATGAAAATGGTACCGCTATTGGAATGGAACACATATGCATTTTCGTACACACTACCATTGTGTAAAATTTTGCAATCCGCTTCTTGTGACCTAGTGTCAGCTCTGGATCTAGCTAGTTTTAAATACGTTTCTAAAAATTCGAGAAAATGTTAGTTTAGAATTTAAAGGTATTTTTGAGACTGCGCAAGGCTTTTTAAGTATTCTGGATGAAACTGAAACCTTGAAAATTCCACTAACAGTATCGAGGCAGCAGCATAGGGCCAATGTAAACGCGTGTGATCCTGAAAACTTTTATAGGATAGTTCTTATGATTCCCCTTTTGGACGACTTCATAACTCAGCACTAAACGCGGTTCGAGGACCATAAGACCGTTCTATCATCATTATATATTTTGATCCCGTCAATACTTGGCAAAAGTAAAACAAAATTTAACGAAGAAAATTTTAAATTTTATAAAAGATTTTTGGATTTGGACACATTGAAGGCTGAGTTTCTGCTGTGGAAGACAAAATGTCATTAACAACCAGAGGCACAGCGTTCAAATAACGCCATAACAGCTTTGGGAGACTGCAGTAAAGATCGTTTTCCCAACATACATCTACTTTTAGAAAGAACATTTTCGACGATGAAACGCTTAAAAACTTTTTTAAGAAACTACCGGTGAAGATCGACTTACTGGTTTAGCCATAATGTCACTTCATCGGGAGATAGAAATAAATACTGACGAAGTAATTGATGTATTTGCAGCAAAGAAGGCCAGGCGATTAAATTTTGTTTTATAAAATAATTCTTTACTTTGTTATGTTGAATATAGTTACTTTTTTTTAACCTATTCCTACTTTTGTTATAATTACTAGCCAATAAAAAAAATGAAATTTGAAATTTAAGATTATTTTATTTTCCTCAATCGCTCCCAACCTTAAAAATAAAAAGAAATATTTGTCTGGCTACGGCCTTGCCAGTGAACACGGTTTCTTAAAAGTTACATCTACTTCGACAAACCTAACATAATTTGTTTCTTAAGCACCGAGTTTATTGAAAGACGATCAATTACAGCAAAGTTTTGGACAATAGGACAATTTAGTTTACCTCGAACTTAAAGCCCTCGGTTTCCCACCAGCTTTTATTTCCTGAACTAGGTCATATTTGGAGAAAAAACAGATGTTCAGAGTACAGCACCATTAATGCCATCTCCGGGTTTCTTTACTTACTTACTTACTTAGATGGCGCTACGGTCCGGGGTGGACCTGGGCCTCAACCAACAAACCTCTCCAGCCAGCACGATTACGAGCCAGCTGCCTCCAGTTGCGCACGCCAAGTTGGTTGAGGTCCCCCTCCACTTGTTTGCGCCACCTACAGCGAGGTCGTCCTCTACTGCGTCGTCCATCCGGGGTGGATTCGAAAACTTTCTTAGCGGGAACATTGGGCACCATCCGCTCTAAATGGCCCAGCCATCTTAGTCGCTGTATGTGAACTCTTCTGGCTAAGTCGATATCCTTGTGCAGGCCGTATAGCTCGGCATTGTACCTTCTCCTCCACTCACCGTCTATGCAGATGGGACCAAAGATCGCTCGAAGAACTTTTCTCTCGAAATAACCAAGGGCATCCTCATCCGGTTTTGTCAAAGCCCATGCATCTGCGCCATACAGCAGGACTGGGATGATAAGTGTCTTATAAAGAGTTACCGTAGTAGTTCGAGATAGGGCTTTGCTACTCAATTACCGTTTTAGCCCATAGAAACAACGATTGGCAAGAGTAATTCTTCGTGTGATCTCCTCACTGATGTCATTTGCGGAGTTCACCATAGAGCCTAGGTAGACAAAATCCTTTACTACCTCAAAATTATATCTGTCTATTGTGGCGTTCTGTCCAAGACGCCGATGTTGGGTGTCCTTTTTTGTAGACAGCATATATTTTGTTTTGCTTTCATTGACCGCTAGACCCATCTTCGCTGCCTCGATCTCAATACTCGTAAATGCCCCATTGACTGCCCGCTGAGTTCTTCCGATTATGTCAATGTCATCGGCATACGCGAGTAGTTGTACAGACTTGTAAAAGATTGTACCTCCGGTGTTGGTTTGTGAGTTTCGTACAATTCTCTCAAGTACTATATTAAAGAGATCACATGATAGCGCTTCACCTTGTCTAAGACCTTTCCTGACATCGAACGGTTCGGTGATGTTCTTACCGACTTTGATGGAGCAGCGAGAGTTCTCCATCGTCATTCTGCACAAACGGACGAGCTTGGCAGGGATGCCAAGACTAGACATGGCTCTGTATAACTCGTCTCTATACACGCTATCATAGGCAACTTTGAAATCGATAAAGAGGTGGTGCGTATCGATTTTGTATTCATGGGTTTTTTCCAAGATCTGCCGTAGTGTGAATATTTGGTCAATGGTGGACTTTCCCGGCCTAAAACCGCACTGATAAGGACCTATTAGGTTGTTGACGATCGGTTTTAGGCGTTCACATAATACGGCAGGCAGGATTTTATATGCGATGTTGAGGAGACTTATACCTCTGTAATTGGCGCAGTTCAGAGCGTCTCCTTTCTTCAGGATCGGGCAAACGATGCTGAGGTTCCATTTATCGGGCATACTTTCGTCCGACCAGATTTTACAGATGAGCTGGTGCATGCTCCTTACCAGCTCATCTCCTCCCGCCTTGAAAAGTTCAGCGGCAAGGCCGTCGGCTCAAGCAGCTTTGTTGGATTTGAGTTTAGATATCGCTATGCTCACTTCATTCTGATCGGGTTGACGGGAATCTTGACTGCCATCGTCACTGTTGAATGGCTCATTCTGCCTGACAGCGGAATATTGGTCATCACCGCCGTTTAACAGTCTGCAGAAGTGTTCCTTCCATATCCTCAGCACCGACTGCGATTCTACTACTGTTGCCATTTTCGTCCCTGCAGGCTTCTGTTCTGGCTTTGAAACCCTGGCATGTGCTTTTTACCTTTTGGTAAAATTTTCGAACATTATTCCTGCAATAAAGTCTCTCAATCTCCTCGATCGAGCGCTTCTCATGCTCCTTTTTCTTCTTTCTGAGAAGTCGATGTTCCTCTTTTCTCCTGCGCACGTAGAGCTCATAAGCAGCTCTAGTCCTTCTATGCAGCGCCGTTTTGTACGCCTCTTGTTTTGCTGCATGTGCTTCCCGGCATTCCTCATCAAACCAGGGGTTTCATTGTGGTGGGCGAGAGAAACCCAGTACATCAGAGGCGGCGTCTCTGATTGCTTGTTGGCAACGCTGCCACTGGTCTTCCGCATTTGCTGCTGGCGGCATAGGACTTAGATTGAGATTAGAAGAAACACGATCGGCAAAGGTTCTGGCGGTCTCTTGCGATTGTAGCTTTTCGACGTCAAATTTCCTCATAGTATTTCGTTGATTTCGCTCCGTTCTGGATATCCGCATCCGTACCTTGGCTACAACTAGGTAGTGATCCGAGTCCACGTTGGCTCCTCGGAAAGTCCGGACACCCAGAATACTGGAAGAGTGCCTTGCGTCGATCGCAATGTGATCGATTTGGTTGACGATTTTTCGATCAAAGGAGAGCCATGTTCCTTTGTGAATATCGAGACGTGGGAACCGCGTACTAGCTAAGACAAAGTTTCGCCCCGCTGCAAAGTCGATTAGCCTGAGTCCGTTGCCGGATGTGTTGTCGTGCAGGCTGTGCTTTCCGACCACGCTACTAAAGACGTTCTCTCTTCCTAGCTTTGCGTTAAAGTCGCCTAGGATAATTTTAACGTCGTGGCTAGGGCATTGCTCATATGTCTTGTCCAAGAGCTGGTAGAAGTCATCCTTTGTCGCGTCGTCCTTCTCCTCATGAGGGGCGTGAACGCATAAGGCTAATGTTGGCAAATTTAGCCTTGATACGGATAGTCATGAGGCGCTCGTTCACATGCCGGAAACTCAAGACTTCTTGCCTAAGTCTACCTCCAATGACAAATCCGCACCCGAATAGACGCTGTCCTTTTTGTCTATAGCAATCGCCGTAGTAGATGTCGCAGTTTTTCATACGCCTTTTGCCCGGCCCATCCCATCGCACTTCTTGGATGGCGGTAATGTCTGCTTTGAGACACTCTAGGGCCTCCGCAAGTTGTTCGGCTGCACGTGGTTTGTAGAGGGACCTAACATTCCATGTGCAGACACGAAGATCGTTGTCCTTTTTACGTTTGCATGGGTCGTCAACAGAAAGATCATCCGTATCTGAGGCTGTTGGTTGCTTCGTAACCAAAGGTTTTTTTCGTGGTAGGGAAGTTAACCCGACGGCACAACCCCCAACCTGGGGGATTGAAAATCCTTATAGACCTCAGCTCCAAATATGTTGAAGAAGCTCCGGTAAGGTATCCGCTGGTCTGTTTCCGGGTTTCTTTAAGGCAGTCATTTTAGGCCATTCATGTTTCACTTAGTAATGCACGATGTTCGTCTCACCTTAAGGGACTCTAATCTCTCCATATATGCGGACGGTGAAACGATGTCTTCGCTATCAGATTCTGTCTTGCTACAAAGCGATCTGAACTCGTGCTGCACATGGTACAAATATAATTTCATACAACTGAATATCAGTAAATGCAAACATATTATCTATTCTCGCATTGATTATATCATCAATAGAGCCAACACTACTCTTGGTTTCATCAAATGCTGGTCCGAAAATTCTCGAATTCTTAAGTCATTAAATCCATATCCATACGTACGTCATTCTTTGAATATACGTACGCTAGCCAAGTCTGGTCTCCCTATTCATCAGTTTTGCCTACGTGGTCTTTTCCAAGAAAGTGCCGCCAAGTTGCTGTATACTCTTCGTGATCCAGTTGTTGGCCAGTACAATTGATTTTTCCCGTTTTCCTTGTACTAGAGCCAGCTCCAAAATAAAGGTTGTTTTACAAATGGAACCGGCTATGTCTAGAAACCAATATTTTACATATTCTGCGGAAAATTTTTGAAGCGTGAGGAGTTTGGGAAATAGAAAACAAATAAACAGAGAAACAGAGAAACAGACAGACGACCAACAGAGTCTGAGTAAAGGTAGTAAAGGTAAGGGACCCCTGAGGAAAATAAAACCAATCCCGAAGAGCCTTTTCGACGCAGAATTAACCCCATCACTGTCGATACCGCATCAGTAGAGGAATTGAACGATTTAGCATAGGAATAGGATAAAAACTTATAATATTGATGTTGGCACCAGACCAATTCCAAACATGCATATGTATATGTAAGGAAGTTGCCAAATTAACTCAATTATGATCAATTTCGCTGCTGGTCATTCAAAACTCAAATGATTTTAGGACAGAATATTCACCGAAACTGTAGAATAGTAAACTATTACAAACCGGATTAGCTTGTTCAGCATTATCTATCTTGATAAACTTTTTTCTTACAAGGATATGAAGCTTTAGCGAGCCCGTTGTTGAAAATGCAATAGATTTTCAGTCTGCTCAAATGAATAAAGTAAAAACACTTTTTTATTTTATCCTGATCCGATTCATATTTCGGAAAGGAAATCATTTTAATTCCACCTAGGCGTAGTTGGATAAATCAATAGACAGCATAAACTTTGATACATCGACTAGAGATAACAGAATCCACGTAGTAAGTCAGAGAGAGACATTACTTTTCTATTACTCCCACCAAGTACTTAAAATTATCCCCCTCATCAGTCCCTTCCACCCAACAACACAAAGTGTACTTTAACAACTTCGTCTAATCGCTCCTCAACACCATCTGTTATATTGGCTTTATGGGTCTTCCGCTTTATCGACATCTGTCGTTGTCGTTCCTTCGAGGCGAAAAAACCCTCGAAGGCAATAAATCAGTAGATACTGTCTCATTACATCGTTCAATTAAATCACGATTTGATTACGTTGCAAACTTTATGACAAACTGTCATCTTATTGGCGACTTCATTAGGACTGGAGTGATTTGTATCTTAATGGTGTCCTTAAATGGGTGGTGTGGTCGGTTAAGGTGGTTTTATTGCAATGCGTATAGCCCGCACGCTGGACTCAAAATCGACAGCTGATATGACAGATATTTATCATCTTAAGACACAAATGACAGCATAACACTCATTAATCCTTTCTCCTTCAACAAGTTACAGGCTCACACAACCATCACATAAGAAAGTCATTTGCAGAACTCCCTTTCCAGGACATTCACTCTACATTAAGCGAACATTTCAACTGTTAATGACACGCGAATGGTCGCGAAAATTCAAATGAAATTTAACATAACAAATGGCTGAGATTTAATTTGCTTTGCGAGTCTTCTCTTACAGGCGGCCGTGTAATTAAATCACGTCGCACCATTTAACAGCCAGAGCAGTTTTGGGGACTACTCCAAGCTATTTGCTCCTAATTACATTGACGCAGCGCGAGAGCACCTCCTGGTAAATAGCCATCCGCAATTTTTTTTTTTTCTGCTCCTACTCATTTCTTCTTTTGTCGGTGTATGTGTGCCTTTAATGGCGACCAGCGCTTCAATGGCAGATCGCGCTAATTTGCCTTTCACAATTGCACACAATTCTCACACAATAAATTTAGTCACCTAATTACCAAGCCGATGTCGTTAAAAGGGGACAAACATAGCACAGAGTCATTAGTCATTTAGGGTAGGATTTTTTTTTTGTATTTGTTGATTATGTTGACTATGTAACAAAGGCAATTAGGAGAAACTTTACAGACTCGATGTCTACGAACTTAAATAGGGTATAATGGAACAGGGGCATTATACACTATCGTGGACATATTGAATTGCATGAATTCTATCTAAGCAAGAACGTTATGACAGGTTGAAGATTTTGTCTCTAATTTTCTGAAGCGAAATGGATCTTTATCTGCTTTTTGTAGATCACCATCTGGTTTTAAGGATTAGCTTTCACGAAGGAAATACATTGATTACTTTACTTATGTCCTGTATCCCCTTGTGGGTCCTAGGGCCTCTACTACGCCTACGCGCCATCGTGTACGGTTTCTGGCAATGTGTCTGAGTTCTCCCCAACTTTTCCCTAACTGCCGTGCCTCCTTCTCGACTGTTCTGCGCCATGTTTTCCGCGGACCGCCAGGTCTTCTGCCATCCTGAGTTAGAGGGTTCCATTGCATAGCATGGTTCGCTATGGACCTGTCACCCTTTCGGAACGTGTGACCAATCCACTGCCACTTCCGCCGTTGGATAGTTGTGCCTATTGGTTCCTGACCCGTTCTCTCGTAAAGGTGTTCGTTAGAGATACGATTGGGCCAGAAAATCCGTAAGATATTGCGCAGACACCTATTAACGAACGTTTGCAGCTTTCTGGTGATAGTAGTGGTCACTCTCCACGTGCTGCAACCATATAGCAGCACGGATTCAACGTTGGAGCGGAACAGTCTTATTTTGGTGCTCAAACTGATTGCATTGCTTCGCCATATTTTGGACAACATCCCGAACGCGGACTTTGCTTTGGCGATCCTGTTGTCTATATCCAGTTCGGTTCCACCATCGGTCGAGACAATACTCCCAAGATACTGGAAATCCTCTACTCTCTCTACCGGTTGTCCAGCAATGCATATTTGAGCCGATGAGTTAGTTCCAAGGCTGATGATTTTAGTTTTTGTCGTATTAATTTTCAGCCCGACGACACCTGCCTCCCTCTCCACATCTGCTGTCATTTGGTGGAGGTCCATAATTCTGTGGGAGAGTAAGCATACATCGTCTGCGTAGTCAAGATGCTTCAGTTGAGATGTAAGAGTCCATCGAATTCCTCCGTTTCCCGTCGACAAAGCTGCATGAAGCACATCGCTAATCACCAATAGGAATAATATTGGTGAAAGGATACAGCCTTGTCTTACCCCACTTTTGATCTCAAATTCCTCAGACAACCTTCCCCTGTGCAGAACGTCACATTTGGAGCCTTCATATGTAGCTTTGATAATAGCAATTAGTTTATCGGGAATGCCTCTCCTGCGTAAGGCACGCCAAATAAACTCCCTGTTGACACTATCGAACGCCTTCTCAAAATCGATGAACAGCAGGTGCAGTGGCGATCGATATTCAACACACTGTTCGATGATAATCCGCAGGGTGTTGATGTGGTCGGCACAGGAGGATCCAGAGCGGAAACCTGCTTGTTCGGCATCGAGTGTGTCTTCGAGATGTTGTTTGATTCGCTCAAGGATGATTTTAGCTATTATCTTAGCTACAGCAGGCAGCACGCAGATATCCCTCCAGTTTCCGCACTCCATTAAATTTCCTTTCTTAGGAAGCTTGACGATCATTCCCTTTTTCCACTCGTTAGGAAAGCTCTCAGCTTCCCAAGCTCTATCTATAAGTGGAAGCAGAAGCTCAGCCGATGTTGTTGGCGTTGCTCGTAAGAGCTCTGCTGGAATACCGTCAAGTCCTACCGCCTTGTTGGTTTTGAGTGCCTTGATCGCGGTAATGATCTCATCTTTACTGGGAGTCGTGGTGCGTATTCGGGAACTTCTCACCTCGGGCATCTCAGTCTGATTTGGGAGCATATCGTTAGCGAATACACGGTTCAAAACCGTAGCAAAATGCTCTTTCCATCTCTTGAGCTGGTCCTCATCCGAAATGAGCAAGGAGCCATCTAGGCTTTTCACTAGGTATTGGCTGGAGCTGCGACCACCTGTCAGCTCTTTCGTGATTCTGTAGACAGTCCTGCTGTCGCACCTCCGTGCAGCTTCTTCTGCTTCTGTAGCCAGCGCGTTGATGTAGTTGCGCTTGTCACGTCGTACGCTACGCTGAACTTCTCTCATCTTCATGCGATATAGGGACTCTAGCTCGCTTCTCCCTGCTGCTGGGGTAGCTGCAACGCGAGCTTTTAGCTGTTTTCGTTCGTCAATCCGTCTCCAGGTATCCTCGGAAAGCCACGCCCTATGTCTTCCCTGCGATCGACCGACAATTCTTTCAGCACCAGATGTAAAAACATTTTTCACAGCACACCAATGGTCTTGGATGGTTGCGGGCATTGAGCTGCTGATTGCTTCCACACCTTGCGAAAAGTGCTCCCTTAATTGTTGGCGCACTGAGGGATCACTAAGTCTATCGATGTTGAACCTAGGCATTCTTGTGTTGTCGTGGGATCTTCGAACTGCAGCAGTGCGTAGTTGGAGAGTAGCTATCATAAGATGGTGATCACGTACTATCCCCACATCTGCCCCTCGTCTGTTTCGGACGTCCAGGAGACTGCTTCTAAAGCGGCGGCTGATAGCAAAATGGTCAATTTGGTTGGAGGTTGCTTGCCTGTCATTGGAAACCCAGCTGACTTTGTGGCAGGTCTTGTGCTCAAACATGGTGCCACCTATCACAAGGCGGTTGGCATTGCAGAAATCCACAAACCTTTCGCCGTTGTCATTGTCAAAAACTGAAGAGTACAACCTTTTCATATTTCTTTAATTTCATTCCATCATATGTTTTTATCACTTGATCGTGATCAAAAAAAAATAAGTACTTCTACGGAACAATTGGTGTTGGAGGGGACTCAGCTGTGGTGTGTTCGCGGGGGCTCGGCTATCGTTCAGTGCAGGTCATTGTGCTTTCTGTCCCTTCCGCTTCAACAAAAACAAAAATGTAATTTTCTCACGCCGAAAAGAAACAATATCCCTGTATTTCTTCTTTTCATCCCTGATTCTACTCTCTTTCGGTTCTACTTTTCTTGAAAGGTCTCGGTTCCCCGCTTGCTATCCATCATTGCAGCCGCGCACGATAATGGCTTTCTACCCTCTTTCTTTGTTCACCATCAACTCTGCCTGGAATGCTTTAAAGTAATACAGAAGGCAGAAGTGTAGAGGCTCATTGTAAGCGTTCTTGCCACGATATTTTCCTGTTCTCTTACTTAAGCTTATAAAAAATACCAAAAATACACACGCCTATTTAAAACCAGAAAAAAATCCTTTTACCCTTCCTTCCTGAAGGATCATTAAAAAAAGTTGTCGGCCCCTGTACTTCAAAAGCATCCGCTTAAAGCGTGGAAGTCTAGTCAAAAAAGTCTTAATGAAGAATTGTAATATGTGAATTTGCATAAATGTGTTCCCTAACGACAGACGTCTACTTTGTCAAACTCAATTTTTATCTAAATTTGTTTCACCCTAACCTCCCCTTAACATTCAATCACTGAACGAGTATGTGTAGGAGTACATTAAGCGAATTGTGGTTCTGTTTTGGTCGTTTTCACAACAAATGTTCAAGTGGTTTCCCCCTTCCTTTTCAATTTAATGCTTTTAGGTCATCAGTGTTATGAAACAGGAAAAAAACGAGATATTTCCACCCATCATTTGAGGTAGTAATAGCAACCCATCCTGTGTGCAGCGGTAATTAATTATTTCCGTTACTTCGACTCCGAGTGGGTGTATCTAAATTCAAAACTGTACAAGTGGAAAATAGAAAGTAAACCCCAAAGAAATGAAAAAAAAAAAATATCCACCTCAATATAGTGAGACCACAGTACACAGTGCTTGTCCTAGTTTTTGTGTCGGACCCGTTTCGATCCTTGTGCTCAAGGTCGTTAATTTTAAATGGAAATTGAAATGGAAACTCCGTTCTAAATTGTGGTGGCAATGTTGGTGGTACTACTCTCATGATGCTGCTCGATTCGGTCGGAGAGAAGGAAACATTATGAATTCATTATTTGTTGGGAGTGTTTTTTCTGTTCCCCTATCCTGTTATTTTTTCCGTCTGCAACCGGAGATAGAACAAAACTTGCCACAAAGTTTCTGTGAACGGTACAGCACACTGTTTTGACGTTTCGACAAAAGAACAGGATAAAAATGCCATTTTTTCCGTTTCCTATGTGAATGGCAAATTAGACAAAAATGGTTTTTGTTTTTAAAGCGACAGATTTTCCTGTTTGTTCATTAATATTTATTGTTTGTTCTTTTTGGGGTTATCTGTGGGGTGTCCTGGTGTTATTTAAAGATAAATATTTGCATGGCATTGGAAAGATGGGGCTGTACTAATAGTTGATTGAGTGATATTGTGTACAGGTTGTATGGGAGGTGGTGCAGTGCGGTTGTGTCAGGGACGATGTTACGATAAAAATAAAAATTAAAAAAATAATAAGTCGGTGCATTTGCTAAACGGGAAGAGATATGCTTGGTAAATTGTATTTATTTTGTATAGCCTTATGCTCAGCTTTGAGGCAAAATACTATTGGAATTTTAAATAAATGGCAATATGTAAAATAAATATTTGTTAAGTATTTGTTATTACGAGTATGTTCTTTATTCAGGGTTATTTATTTTCACTTTATGAAATGCAAAGAGGTGCATAAGAACAACTTTTTTTTTTATAACTTGCGCGCAGTCAAAGGGTTATGTATAATAATATGTTAATATGTTTACACACAGTGCGGGCGTTGGAAAGGACAGATAGAGAGAGAGAGATAGATTTTGGTGTAGTGGTTCTTGAAGCTCAGTTGTTTATACTTCAAAGATTCTCCGAGGGTCGCGTTCAGATAACTGGGAAGATTTTTGATATTTTTTGTCTTTGCTTCTGATTCACAGTACTTTTTCACGATAACCGATGTCAAGGGCAAATCACCATCGACAGAGCGAACAATTTTTCCAGCCGCATGACCAAGCTACTGCCAGTGTTATGCCTTCACAGTAGTGTTCACACAAGCTTTCGCAAATGATCGGACTGACTTTATATATTTCATGAGATATAAATAAATGCTTGCTGACATCAGGATTCGAACCATAAACCATTAGCGTGGCAATTGACGACGTTACCACTACACCATTGCCACCACCCCTCTATAAATTTAAGAAAACTAAAGTGCACGACTGGTGGCACGTACTTGCATTGCTGCTTCATATTGAATGATATTGGACTATGTGTCGTTAGACAATGGCAACATCTATGTAATATTATTACTATGTAAATACTAACCTATGTAATTGTATATATAAGTCAGACCACACTAACCTTACCATATACATTGTACAGTTTTGACAAGCTAATAAATATGACATGTCTGACCGCTAAGAGCCATTCTTACGAGTCAGTCAACTAGAATAACACATGGTGGCAGGGGTGTTTTTTTACGAACCGTTTTATTTGCTCGTTTGCAAGAAGCAAAGTAAAATAAAACATGGTCAACGACGCCGACGTTCCTCTCCGAGGTCAACAGCAAGCAGAATCAGCATCGACAGTTGGACAATTCCAGGTGCAATACCCCGAATCCTTCACATTTTCGACACCTTCAGAGTGACCAAAGTGGAGGAGGCGTTTCGAACGCTTCATGCGGGCATGTGAATTGAGCGCTAAAACGGAGGACGAACAGGTTAACACTGTCATATACATCATGGGATGCCAGACGGAGGACATTCTCCTCTCCTTTGGACTGAACGATGCCGACATGAAGAAGTTCCAAGTAGTGATGGAAAAATTTGATAGCTACTTCGTTATCAGACGCAATGTTATCTACGAGCGCGCCGTTTTCAATTCAAGGGAGCAGGAGGAAGGCGAGCCAGTGGACACGTTCATCACATCGCTCTACGCATTGGCCGAACACTGCAATTTCGGTCAACTACACGATGAACTAATCCGCGATCGCATTGTGGTCGGAGTGCGAGACCGCAAACTGTCCGAAAAGCTACAAATGGGCAACGCTCTCACACTGGAGAAGGCCTCCCTGCGCGCTAGGCAAAGCGAAGCCATAAAGCGGCAGTTGCGAGACCTTTCCAGGGACACAGAGGACAAAACAGTGGACCTCGTGACATCAAAATTTAAGAGCAGTAAGAACCTAAGGCCGAAATATAGCTGCAGCGACAGCAGAGGTCAAGGAGGTCAAGGATGGCGATGCAGATGGTGCGCAGGTAAGACAAAGTACAAGAAGGATGACTGTCCGGCCAAAGGGGAAACGTGCAATAACTGCAACAAGCAAGGTCACTACGCACGTGCTTGCCTCACAACAAAAACAGTTAAGCAAGTCGTATCCAAGGCCGACAACCGTGCAACGAAATGTCTCGGAGCCATCTCAACGATATGCAGCTTCAACGATACCGAGAACCGCAACAAGCGATGGACAGCGGACGTCGCCGTCAACGAAGTCATCATCAATTGGAAGTTAGACCCGGAAGCTGACGTCACCACCATCCCATTTGCCATTTTTCAACGAAAATTCAAGAAGACACCACTACTCCCTTCGGACCAGATTCTTTGCGGGCCAAACAAAGACAAACTTCGTACCATGGGCATGTTTCGAGGTGAGTTGGTTTATTTGCAGGAGCGCAAGATGGACACAATCTATGTAGTGAAGGGCTTGTCACAGCCTTTATTGGGGTTACCTGCCTGCGAAGATCTTGGACTGGTGAGACGCATCAACCGACTTCGCCAAGCTATTCAGTGGGCTGGGTACAATTCACGAGCCCTACGACATCAAACTAGAAGACCAAGTCGTACCTTTTGCTACGCACACATCCAGGCGCGTCCCAATTCCGCTTCTCAATAAACTTAAGAAGCAATTGGACGACATGGTGCTACAAGGGGTCATCGAGCCGGTGGACAAGCCCACCGACTGGTGCGCTCCAATGGTTATCACTTCGAAGAAAAATGGAGACATCCGTGTCTGTGTGGACTTGATACGGCTCAACAAGTTCGTTAAAACGGAGCGCCATCCTATGCCGTCTGTCGAGCATACCTTTGGACAGCTGACAGGGGCAAAATTCTTCAGTAAGCTGGATGCAAACAGTGGGTTCTGGCAAATAAAACTCACTGAGGAGTCAAAATTGCTGACCACTTTCATCACACCGTTTGGGAGGTATTGCTACAACCGCCTACCATTCGGTATCACATCTGCTCCAGAACACTACCAAAAGAGAATGTCCGGCGTAGTTCGAGGATTGGAAGGAATCCTTTGTCAAATGGACGACATTCTTGTGTGGGGAAGCACAGCCGATGAACACGACCGGCGATTACGGCTAGTTTTGCAACGTCTTCAAGACTCGGGCGTCACACTCAACGAAGCGAAGTGAAAGTTTGGTATCCAACGCATAAGGTTTCTTGGACACATTCTGGATGGAGAGGGCATGCATCCCGATGGCGATCGTATTTCCGCTATCCTTAACATGGATCGACCGAAGAATGTACACGAGATTCGTATTCTGATCGGACTGATCAATTATCTTGGTAAGTTCACACCAAGATTGTCAGATATTCTGCAACCTCTCAACGAAATGCTGAAGAAGGAACAAGACTTCACGTGGGGTTCAACGCAGGAGAATTCATTCAACCAAGTCAAAAAAATTCTCACCACCGAGCCTGTGTTGGCAATATATGACAGTAATAAGGAAACTGTCATATCAGCTGACAGTTCATCATATGGGATTGGAGCTGTCATTCGCCAACGTCAACACGACGGTAAGTTAAAGCCAATATCTTACGCTTCCAGGACGCTTACCGATTGTGAGAAACGCTACGCCCAGATTGAGAAGGAAGCCTTGGCTCTCACTTGGGCTTGTGAACGATTCCAAGACTTTGTTACTGGCATCAGATTCCATCTGGAGACCGATCACAAACCTCTGGTGCCAATCTTTACAACCAAGAATCTGGATGATCTGACTCCACGGCTGCAGCGGTTCAGAAGGAGGATGATGCGCTACGACTTTTCCATATTCTACACTGCAGGTAAGGATCTGATTGCAGCAGACGCACTCAGCCGGCAGCCTTTACAAGTGGAGGACAGCAGCAACGAGTTGGAACAGGAGACTTTCGCACACGTCAGCCTGGTGGTCGCTCACATTCCAGCGTCCGACTCAAAGCTCGAGGAGATATGGAAAGAACAGCAATGTGATCATATTCTTCGAAAAATCGCCGATTACGGGTGGTGACCTAACGGGTGGCCAGAAAATTAGCAAAAATTCTGCAACCCTACTATGCAGTCAGAAACGACATCGCCAATGAGAATGGTTTGCTGATGCTCGGCTGCCATCTCATCATACCAGCATCCATGCGACAGGACGTTCTCGGGAGACTTCATGCTGGTCATCAAGGAATCACAAAGTGCCGGGCCAGAGCACGTGAATCTGTCTGGTGGCCCGGACTTTCAACTGACATTGGCGAGATGATTAGCAGATGTACTGCATGCATTCAAGAAACAAGAGGAGTTCGAGAGAAGCTATTGCCATCGGACTTCCCAACCCGTCCATGGCAAAGGGTAGCTATGGATCTTTTTAAATGTCAGGGGCGCTGGTACTTGATCATTTCTGATTTCTTTTCTAGATTTTTCGAGGTCGCTTTACTCGAAAGATTGACAGCTGCAGCGGTCATCAATCACTGCAAGTCAATTTTTGTACGCCACGGAGTACCTGAGCTGGTGAGAAGCGACAACGGGACCCAATTCGAACCAGTTAACACCTCTGAGTTCTCCAAGTTTGCAAGGGACTACGGATTTCGCCACTTCACATCCAGTCCCTACTTTCCACAAAGCAACAGGTTCGTTGAGGCTGCGGTAAAAATCGCCAAATTGCAGCTCAAGAAGAACGCCGACCCATACAAAGCGCTGCTGGAGTATCGCGCCAGCCCGTTATCCAACGGCTACAGCCCGGCGGAACCTTTAATGGGCCGCCGAATAAGATCAACATTGCCTATGGCTCCACAACGCTATACGTCGAAGGCAGTTGACTACAACCAACTGAAAAAGAAGGAGGATGATAGTAGAGAATGCAAAAACGAAACTACAACCGAAGACATCGAGTAGTGCAAAGTCGTGAGCTAATTCCCGGAGAATTGGTTTGGGTTCGTGACAAGCGAGTGTGGGCAACAGTTCGTGAGAAGACCAACCACCCTCGCTCTTATATCATCGAAACTCCAACGGGTAAACTTGGTCGCAACAGCTATCATCTCGCTCGAGCTTACCATGCTGGAGAAATCAAAGAGCAAGCAGAGATTCACGAAGACATGTCGCCAGCGATAACTTTATCACCAGGCTCATCGCCAGAGAAGACAACATCGCCGACGAAGTCATCCGCTTCGAAATCACATACGTCATCGCCATCACATTCATCTCCCTCGGCGAACGCCTCATCGTCACCATCGCCAACATCAAATTTGCAATCGTCCATCAGAAGCGCCGAGACCCAAGGTTACCGGACTCGATACGGCCGACTGGTAAAACCCGTTGACCGAACGATATACTGAAAAGGGGGGATGTGTCGGAAGACAATGGCAACACCTATGTAATACTATTACTATGTAAATACTAACCTATGTAATTGTATATATAAGTCAGACCACACTAACCTTACCATATACATTGTACAGTTTTGACAAGCTAATAAATATGACATGTCTGACCGCTAAGAGCCATTCTTACGAGTCAGTCAACTAGAATAACACAAACTACAATTATTTCGAACTTGAAATTAAAGCAAAATCAATAACATACAACCTTTTTTTTTTTTTTTAAGTTTCGTTAAACAGCAAACAGCCCCCCTGGCAACTGACGTTCTCGTGGCGGTAACGTGACTGCGATTTGCGGATGGGGTAACTTACATAGTTATTCCCATCCATACAATCCAGTCACGGGTAACAAAGCACATACCCCATGATGACTAAAAGAAGACGAATAACTAGTAGGGATCGAGTGCGCAACACCAGAGCACGCGAGGCGCTTAATGCTGAGCTGCTACTTCTCCGAACGGAACGATCTATGCTTCGATGGTTTGGTCACGTAGTGCGTATGCCCCCAGATCGGCTTCCAAAACGTGTCGTGATTGTCGTGCCATTAGGTAGGCGACTCCCCGGTAGGCCTAGAAGTAGATGGTTGGACCAAGTATGACATCTCTCCTGAAGTAGTCTAGGGATTCCTCCTGATGTGTTGGAGTCAATGGCGGAGGATCGAGAAGGATGGAAAGTCCCCCTGAGCATACTACACCCGCGACCCTCATGAAGGATTAACGGACCATTGAAAATATATGTATGTACATATGTATGTAAACAGCGCACAAACTTTTTCTTTAAATTTTCCAATATGTACGATGTCGACGTTATTGCCACCGATTTTATTAAGGCATTTGATAAAATTTCACATAGAATCATCCATTTTAAACTTAAGGCTCTTGGCTTTCAAACCATATTTATTACTTGAGTCAAATCCTACTTAGAAGGGCGACAGTATAAAGTCTCAAAATAATCTATCTACGCTAACGATATGAAGATATTTCGACACATATCTATCTCTTCCGACTCTCTCTCTCTTTGCAAATGGATCTGAACAAGTCTTCAATGGAGCTCAATGTCTTAAAATGTCAAGCTATTACATTCTCTCGTAAACGTTTTCATTCACTCTCCACAACTTATTTTATTAATGCCAAGCATGTTCGTTGCGTGATTTGGGACTTATTTGCTTAATGTTCAGTCCTTAGAAAAACGTCTTGAAGTTGCCGATACTCTGTGTATCCACAACCTAATAACAAGAGACCGATTTTGCCCTGCGTTGCTGCATCTGCTTTAATTCCAACCGTCGTAATCTAAGATCTGTTCCCCTCTTTCGCGTTAGTTTCCACCACACCAATTATGGATATAAGGAACAAATGTGCAGGATGCTACATATGGTCAACAGAATGGAACACTTGTTTGATTTCCACTGTATCACAACTGCCCCATTCGTCTTTCCACCACCATTTCTACTCCTATCCCTTCTTAGGTTTAAGATAGTTTTTTAAGACCTAGTATAAGTGATTTCAAACAAAAATCTGTGGGTACTTAGGGTCCGAGCAAAAAAATAAAAATTTTAAGTTAGGTTAAGTGATTGTGCTTGCATTAAGCAATAAATAAATAAATACATAAATATGATGATCTTCCATATGCAATATCTGGCTAAGATATTAATCTGGTATGTCATTTTACGGTGCATACATATGTCTATAGGTTAAGTTTGAACAAAGTTGTTGAGTTCGTTTCCAGCCACTACCAATAATTTTGCTCATCGAATGAAAATTCCTATTTCGCATCGAATCATGACCCCACATGCTCCAGATATACATATAGGCGTTTTGTATTGAGGTGTTCTGTAATAGTAATTTTTGCGCTTTACCTCTACCGCTCTATCTACATATTTCGATCTATCGACGTTTCTAAGAATAAAATATAATTATTATGATTTTTTAGTCGGGGTTTAGGCTTCATTAAAATCTGAGTGAATTTCCGGGGTCCCTGTTTTTTTAATTGTCCTTGCAAGTGAACATTCGAATTGAACGCTTGTGGATTTACAAGTCTTAAGAAGATAGAAGTACATAGTTTCTCACAAAATTCAGTATCCAGCCATTATACTTGATTTTGGAAATTTTCCAAAAATATCTATTGTGCATACATATGTCACACATTGGTTTTGAACGAAAGGACGAATGACTGAAAATTATCTAAGACCGGCCGATAACTAAGGTACCATTATGCGAATATCTAGCCCATCTAATAAAATAAATCATAATAAACATTCATATGTTTTATTTCAAACAAAACTAATGGAGGTGTTTTAAAAACAATTTTTTTTAAATCGTAATATACCGTTATATTTTATTGATAGAGTTATGAGTCCGAATTCATCTCATGATATTAGCATCCAGATCTGAAATATATAAACTAAATTACATATACAAATTCGACAAGCCAAGCTAGCCATTACCTGGAACTGGAAGAGAACGTGGAAGTAGTTAACAGTGATGTCATACAAACTTATGAAAGTAGCTGTGTCATGACCACGAGCTGTAAGAATGTTCAGTCGAACTGAGATCAAAAGTACACAAGCTCTTTAAAAAAGCAAAACACGGCAGTGTTACAAGAGACATGGTACAACATGGAAACCAGAAGGGCTAAAAGAAATAGTTTCAAAGCATTCTGTGAGAACATAGTGTAGGTACAGACTTTATAAATCCATGTCTAAAAAAAAAAAGCAAACGCACCATGCCCACTGAAAAAAACAGGATGGTAGCTACACCGAAGCTACACTAATCCATAAAAGAAGATATCACCTAGGAGCATATCTTCTATCAGAGATCTTCCTTCGCTGGATCCACTTAAGATGCTCCGGATCATCAAAGCAATTGGAATAGAGGAAGTACTTTAAATTGAGAACGCAATCAACTAGAGCCCTAGTCCTCCTACATACGTATGTACCTACATCTGTGGCAATACGACATAATAGCTTAAGTCCTCAATTTTTTAGTTGCATACCTGTAAAGACGGCTGAGTTATGGCTGTAAGAGTAGAGGTGCAATTCAAAAATTTCATACGATTTTCGCGTAAGCCACAACTTTAAACCCTTCTACTGAAAAATCGTACAAATCGACATAAGCTTTTATGTCGTATTGTCACAGATATGTATTATAGTTTCTCCAATCCTTCACTGGAAGGTTTACGAGTAGTACTGCTTAGTAAAAACAAATCCCCCGTAAACACAAAAATAAAACAAACCAAAAAATTTTATATTCAAACAGTCAGCGATTAATTTGATTAACTAATCCAAAGTCGGCCATTCATAGTATTATTTGTTTATAGCCTGACGCTGCAGAATTCATGAAGCTTTAATGTCATAGTTGGAAAATCCCTACTCTAAAACATTAAAGACGAGACTTATGGCCCATAATTTGGTAATAAAATCATCCCTTGATATTAGCGATGGCTGTATGCCTATTTGTTTGGCGGCACAGTTCCCAGACACGTACATACATATGTACACATGTACGTTTCTCCCTGCCTTAGTGATAGAAATCCTAATAAAAACGCGACATAACGACCAAAAAATTGCTTAAAGGAGGAGAGAAAAAAACTCGCAAAAACATTGAAAATTTCCGTTTGAAATAAAAAAACTAGAGTAACGCAAAAAATAACATCTCCCATTCCTTAAAAATAATTGCCATCAATTTATCAGGCAAGAGGATGGCGAACGAGAAAACATGACTCTTTCAGTTATGAAGACTTCCTCTGAAATGAAGCCGCTTTGCAGACGCCCTGACGACGTACGGCGACGACAACACCAAGCAGTCGTTAGAATGATAAGTCGATTTTTTATTTGCTTCTGGTTGTAATATGGCTTTGAAACATCAGCACAACCACCACCATACTTGATGAAGAAGAAGGCGCTTCTACCGCTTCCGTTCACCGGGATTGCACGAGACTCATTGGTTGTCGTAGGGATGAAAGCATCAAAGCCTCTGATGGGTTTTTGAAGTTTCGGTTAATCGAACTTTCAAGAGTTGAAACATGAAGAAGACTGATGTGGCTGATGTGTCTGCTGTCATCGCAGGGCTGGTGGTGGAGTGAGATTTATGGGTGCGCCAGTGTGCTGTTCGAAAACTTTTTGCTTTTCTTGGAATTTTCATTGAATCCCTCAAAATTTGTGTTGTATCAAAGAGGAGTTTTTTTTCGGTTTAACTTGGTTAATTACTCTAGCTAAAGGCGAGAGAATGGGAGAAATTGGAATCAATAGGGTTGCTTTCTAGCTGAAACGTTTATACGAAAATGTATTTTGAAGAATTTCATAATGTACTGTGAATTTATATGGAAATCGTTCCATAATATGAGTACTGTAGTTACACAAGCAATATGATACTACTACAAACCAAGTTTCTGCATACATACATGTTCATGATTTGGAATTTGCAATTTCGAATATGAAGTGTGATTCTACAAGTGCTACTCGTATAATAGAGAGCTGCATTACAAACAAGTACTTGTAGCAAATACCTAAGTAGATGTTTTAACGCGAATTGGAGTTTTGACATTCTTTAATTTTCAAAATACAACGAACTATGAGCGAGAGTATTTTCATTGAACATGAATTCTGTTTTTTTTTTTTTCTGCCAAAGTCAAAGTGATCTATCGTAGGAGGAAGCGTTTTTTTTTTTTTTTTTGTCGGGATAGGAAACACTCGACTGGAGCACTCAGACACAACTGGTCCATTGTACTGCCAGAGAGCAAACCCTGATTTACCCATTTTATTGGAATTTCCTTGACTTTCTAAGAAAGCCAAGCAAGCACTTCAGTGTTGAGGAGCTTACAGTACCAGCACTCACCACATCCGCACCGAAGATCTGCCACCTGATACGAGTAAAGGCGGACACTCACATAATGTTCCGCGGTGTCGTCGCTCTCTCCACAAGCGTCGCAGATTGTAGTGTCACAAGCCTAACACGTTAAGGTGCTTGGCAAAAGCGAAGTGGCCTGTCAAGACGCCGATAAGTTGTCTACAGTCTTTTCTGCTGACAGACAGCAAGAATGCCGCTGATTTCTTACAGACGTCCGGGAGCATGCGTTTAGTCAACCTGCAACCTGGAGAGTCATGCCACACACAATTGTGCTCGTGAGAGACCCAATCGTCAATGGAAGCCCTAACCGAAGACGCTGGAAGACCCAACGCGGGTTCGGGACCTGAGAAACCCTCCTCTGAGCCTTGTCTAGCTATCTCATCGGAGATCTCGTTCCCCAAGATCCCAGTATGACCTGGGACCCAGATAAGAGACAGAGAATTCAGCCTTGCGGCCGAGTTCAAAGAGTTTTTGGTTTCACGAACTATTTTGGAAGTGGTTAAAGGGTTAAGCAAGACCTTAAGCGCAGCCTGACTGTCACTACAGACACAAATGCTACGTCCCTTCCACCTGTTCTTCACAACATAGTTCATGGCCATTAGGATTGCATAAGTTTCCGCTTGGAAAACAGACGCATATTTGCCTAACGAGAAGTGAAGTCTAATGTTGTCGACTTCCACGAAGACCCCAGCGCCAGACCCTTGACTGGTTTTGGAACCATCCGTGAAAATACGACTACATTCCATTCCCGGCTCAGACTCTGACCGAAGCCAGTCCTGGACACAAGGAAAGTCGACTCTGAATTTGCGCATCAGCTGGAGTTCTGGTGTCATTGCATCAGATGGCATATCTATAAGACAGGAGTCGTAAGATAAGTGTCGCGCAAGTTCATCAAAGTTCCAGTGTGGAGTATACCAAAAACCGCCCCGCCTAAGACGAAGGATGGCTTTGATAGTGCAACCCATGATATAAGTATCAAGGGGAGGTAAGTTCAGCAAAGCGTCTAGAGCAGAGCCAGGCGTACTCGGGAAAGCTCCCGAGCAGCCGAGACAAGCCGTTCTTTGGAGTTTCGCACAAAAGGCAACCACATATTTACACGAGAGCCCCTCCCACCAAACAACCGACGCATATGCGAGGAATGGTCTAATCATAGCCGTGTAGATCCAGAGAACCTTATTCGGTGATAAGCCCCAAGTCTTGCCAAAAGCACCCTTTTTTTTTTTTTTTTTTTTTTCCCTCTTGTACAACCCATGCCCGCGTGGCAACGACACTGCGACCTGAAAGATCTATTGTATCGGATGGTTGGAGTTAATCTAACAGACGCACTACCTCCCTTATGAAAGTGAGTATGTCCTTAGTCGCGGAGCATTTCAGTTCCACTGAAGTAAGTATCTCCTTATGGAGAATACGTTTCCTTAACCAGTGTAGTGCCGGGCATTCACAAAGAATGTGTAAAAGCACCCTTACACTGCCAGAAGACTGAGAGCGCCTTGGATGTTTTCGACTCGACGTGTTTGGACCAATGAAGTTTCTTATCTAAAATCACTCCCAGATATTTGGCTTCATTGGAAATGCGAATGGTGACGCCTTTTAGTACTGGCTGAGTCAGACCGGTCAAAATCCTCCTTCTCGTAAAAAGAACAACCTCAGTGCTAAGAGGATTCACCGAAAGCCCAATCCTAGTACACCATTCATCGATCATGTCCAGCGCCGCCTGCGCGTTAGCACAGACCGTCGCCAGGCATGGCCCGACAGAAAGTACGGCCACATCATCCGCATATGCCTGAACGTAGACGTTAGAACTATTTAGAGTGTTCAACAGAGAGTCGACCACCATGGACCATAACAATGGAGACAGAACGCTACCTTGCGGACAGCCCCTGTTTACCCCTGTCATAACATATTGGCCACAATCCGCATCCACTACCAAAGTTCTGTTCATTAGCATTGCTTTAATCCACAACACTAATGTTTCATCTACCCCGTGTTGTCTGGCAGAGTCGCACATGCAGTCAAAAGTCGCATTGTCAAAAGCATCCTCAATGTCGATGAAGATACCCATCGCGTATTCTCTCCTATCAAGCGCGCATTCAATTCTGGCCACTAGATTTTGAAGTGCGGTCTCATAGGATTTCCCACGTTGATAGGCATGCCGCATCTCCGATAGTGGATGCAGTTTCAAAGCAACTTTGCGCAAGTGAAATTCTACCAGTCTCTCCATACTTTTCAGTAAGAAGGATGTCAAACTTATTGGTCTGAAACTCTTGGGGAGCGAATAGTCTTCCTTACCAATTTTCGGTATGAAAGCTACTCTGACTGTCCGCCAAGGTGTAGGAATATATGCCAGCGCCAAGCCAGCGGTGAAAATTCTTTTCAGAGTTGGCAATAGCTGATCTATACCCTGTTGCAGCATAGCTGGATATATTCCATCGGTGCCAGGCGATTTGAAACCATCAAAAGATGCCACAGCATATTTGATGGCCTCATCTGTTACCACGGCTGATGCAATATACCAGCTGCCCTGAGTTTTCTGACTTAGATCAAGCTCAGCCTGGGTAAGCGGGCCAAGCTGCGACCTAGTGATTATCCGATTCCCAGGAAAGTGAGTCTCCAGCAGAAGACTAAAAGTGTCCGCTTTCGTCTCAGTAAACTTGCCATCAGATTTTCTCAGTGACTCCGGTTTGGTCGGCTTGCCCCTTTTGAGAACTTTAACCAACCTGCTGGTTTCACCGAGTGTCTCGATCTTTTCACAAAAATCTCTATAAGAAGTACTTTTCGACAACCGAATTAACTTCTTGTAGTCTTTTTGCTTCGATCTAAAAAGATTCCAGTCATCTTCTAAATTTGTCTTGAGTGACCTATTTAGAAGTTTTCTGGATTCTTTCCTAAGTCGCTGCAGTTCTGGGCTCCACCAGGGAACCGGAGTTCTGCAGGGGGTTTTTGTCAATGGGCACGTCAGTTCAAAACAGCTGGTAAGGGCACTAGTCAGGTTTTGAACAGCATCCTCAACCTTTCGTTTCGTTCTGAGTTTAGTTGGAGTTTTGACAGATCTGTCTAGCTCTTCCCTAAACCGCACCCAGTTGGTTTTCCTCGGATTCCTCCTCTCCTGCAAAGTTATGGCCCCGCATTCGATTTGGAAAGCGATGTATCTATGGTCTGACAAGGACACCTCCGGCAGTACCCTCCAGTTGGTAATTGACTTGAAATACCTATTAGATAAAGTCAAATCAATTACCTCCTGCCTCCTTGCCGTAACAAAAGTTGGCTGGGAGCCAACATTGTTAATTACCATGCCAGACGATAGTATAAAGTCTAGGAGATGGTTTCCTCGTATGTAACACTTGCTGCTGCCCCAGACTGTATTCTGAGCATTCGCGTCGCAACACATGACTAGTTCCATCTCCCGAGTGTCACAGTACTTTATGAGTTCGGCAACCGCCTTCGGTGGTGGAGGCATTACCGAATCATAAGGGAAGTAAGCCGACGCAACGACGAAGGTTTTACAACTTTCGGTCGTTTCGTAGCTTACAGCTGCAGCAACCAGGTCCTGTCCACAGAATTGTCCAAGCTTGGTTACTGAGAGAAAATTCGGCACAAGTAGACAAGCTCTCGGTCTTTCAGATCGCTCGTCACATAGCACCGTTACTCCACGAACACTCCCAAAACCACATATGCGCTTGTTCCGCACGTATGGCTCCTGGATAGATGTTATGTGGGGTTTTGTACGCACCACGGAAAGTCTGCTACTTAAGAGAGCGGTAGCAGCCTTTGAGTGGTGGAGGTTTATCTGCGAAAATATCAAAGATATAGTCGCAGTTTTATTAGCAGAACGGCGCGCACACGGTGCGCACATGCTTCCGGCGAGGCGAGCGCCCCTATCCGTGGCATTGCCTGCGTCAGCCATTTTCTGTCCGCTAGTGCTGGGACCTTTAGGGGTAACAGCACCAGTATCCACCAGATTTTGTGCGCAGATAACGCCACCGGTAAGAGTATGCCGGCAGAAGAACACGCATCAGATGCGCACATGCTTCCACCAAGAAGAGCAGGCGAAACTTGCTCCATCAGATTGGACCTGTTCGAGCCGACCGAAAAGGAGCCAGCGTTAGGTCTGAGGGATTGATCGGCTCCAGTTGGAATACTTTCTGCTGACCTAGGCTTCTTTCCTGTCGCTACTGAAGGATGACTGCTTTCGGCGCTTGCGCCTTCAGCTGACTCTGCAGCCTCTTTGCACCGCGCCATCGCCGCCTTCCTTCTTCTCCTTTGCAGTTGACTCTTAGTCAGGAGCCCATCGGAGTGCGCCGCTTCGGGAGCTCGATCAGCCTTATTGGTTTCCCGAGTCAAACCGTCACTTCGACCAGCTACCCTTCTATTGAGGCAGAGATTAGACGTTCCAGCCGAAGCCTTTCCGCCACTTTCTTTGCCATTCCAGCCCAGTCTACCAAACGAGTCAGAGACAGAGCTGCAGGAGTCTTCTGAAACAAGCGTCGCTACTGCTTCTGATTCAACGCCAGAGGCGGGGGGTAAAAGTATGGTGGTTGGGACCTCCAGAATCCTCGTCCCGGCTGTAGTCAAAAAGACCACGGGTGGATTATCGTTTTCACAAGTACCACCTAGAGTAGATACCGTACAAGTTTCTTCCATCATACTGTCAACAGGTTTTGCGTCACAGTCAAGACGTCTTCAGCCTTTAGTTCGATGTCTCACCTGGGGTCCTTTCAGACCCTTAGGGTCATTGACTCTTAAGCCGTTCCGCCACGTCAAGGCAGCTGAAGAATGGGAACGGAAGGAAGGAGGAAACGTTAATGTTTATCAATATTAAGATAGTTTGGTGAACAGAATTCTGAAAATTAATTTAGTGCGAATGCATCCGTCTGAACCCAAGTGTATCTATTGTACATGTATTAAAAAATGGCATATTTTGTATTTGCAATAACAACAGCCTAGTCATTAAAGCTACGCTATTTAAGCAAAACACCTGCCACAAGATCAGTTGGGTCTCGACTGACAGGCAGCATCTAACCAGGTCGATCACATTGCCATCAGCCGCCACTTCGGAAATTATCCTCTAGACGTCCGAAACAGACAGACGGCTGGTCAAACGGTAGGGCATGCGATCATATGAAAACACAAGCGTTTTCACTCAGCTGAGGCCTACCAACTCCTACTCTCAACCTCCACGCGGTGACAGCCGGGTGCCTAGTACCTTAATCCAAGAAATGGGTAACCAACCCCGTTTGGCGGATTCTTGGTGGCAGCAGATGAGAGAGGGGGGGAAGAGTGCTTTTCTCACTAGAGCACTTCTTCCTGTTCCAGGCGGCAGCGGACGAATTCCCTAGACGGAGTCAACGGTGGCGTCTATAGTTCCAGTTAGGTTGAACTTAGTGAATACCTTGCGCGAGCTGCTTCGACGTATTCGGATCACAGGTCGGTAAGGAATTTCCAATGTTGGTCAGGACATTGGAATAGAGATGGTGGCGGAGGAGCCCTTAATGGGCCAACGGCAGCGCTCATACTCCCGTAGTGGACTACTGGCACCGGTGCACCCGGCCCCTCGTCCTAGGGGAATAATTAAGGAACTGGCCCTCCAGGTTGGGGGTTGTGCCGTCGGGGTAACTTCCCTACCACGTATAATACGCATGGTTCCGAAACAACCAAAAGCCTCGGATAAGGATGACCCAACTAATGACGACCCCAGCAAACGAAATAAGGACAACGACCTTCGGATCTGTACGTGGAATGTTCTGTCCTGGGATGGGCCGAGCAAAAAGAGGATGAAAAACTGTGACATCTACTACGGTGATTGCTACAGAGGCAACAGGCAACGCTTATTCGGATGCGGATTTGTCATACACGGCAGACTTAGGCAAGAAGTCTTAAGCTTCCGACACGTGAGCGAGCGTATTATGACTATCCGGATTAAGGCTAAATTCGCTAACATAAGCCTAATATGTGTTCATGCCCCCACAGAAGAATAGGACCCTGCCACCAAAGAGTGTTTCTACGAGCTCCTCGACAAAACATACGAGCAATGTCCTAAATACGACGTTAAGATCGTATTGGGCGATTTTAACGCCAAAATAGGAAAGGACGACGTCTTTGGTAGAGCAGTCGGTAAGCATAGCCTACACGACACCACGTCTGATAACGGACTAAGGCTAATTGATTTCGCTGTGGAGCGAAATGTCACCATAGCACATGGTTTCCTCATCTCGATATTCATAAGCAGACATGGCGGTCCAATGATCATGTCACGATCAACCAAATTGATCATATTGCGATCGACGCAAGGCATGCCTCCAGTATTCTGGATGTCCGGACCTTCCGAGCGGCCAACATAGACTCGGATCATTACCTTGTTGTAGCCAAGGTACGAATGCGGATATCCCAATCTGAGCAACAAAGAAGAATTACTGTGAGAAAATTTAACGTCGAAAAGCTACAATCGCAAGAGACCGCCAGACTCTTCGCTGAACGCGTATCCCGAAATCTCTCAATCACCCCTTTGCCGCCAGCATCAAGTACCGAAGACCAGTGGCAACGCTGCCAACATGCCATCAGAAACGCCGCGACTGATGTGCTGGGTCTCGCTCGACCACCACCGCGAGACCCCTGGTTTGACGAGGAATGCCGGCGAGTGCATGCAGCAAAACAAGAGGCATACAAAGCGGCGCTGCAAAGGAAGACGAGAGCTGCTCGTGAGCTCTACGAGCAAAAGAGACGGGAAGAACATCGGCTTCTCCAAAAGAAGAAGAAAGAGCATGAGAAGCGCGTGTTTGAGAATATCGAGAGTCTATACTCCAGGAACAATGTACGGAAGTTTTACCAAAAGGTAAAAAGAACGTGTCAGAGAAGTAATACCCGTACAGAAACCTGTAGAGTTGAAAATGAAAACCTCGTAGTAGAATCACCGTCGGTGCTGAGAATATGGAAAAACTACTTCTGCAGACTGTAGAACGGCGACGAAGACCAACATCCCGCTGTCAGGCAGAATGAACCATTCAACATAGACGATGATAGTCAAAATTTCCGTCCACCTGACCAAAACGAAGTGAGAATAGCAATATCCAAGCTAAAATCGAACAAGGCTGCTGGACCTGACGGCTTACCGGCCGAACTTTTCAAGGCAGCTGGGGATGAATTGGTAGAGTGCATACACCAACTCATTTCTAATATTTGGTGAGACGAATGTATGCCTGATGAATGGAATCTCAGCATCGTTTGCCCGATCCACAAGAAAGGAGACCCCCTCAACTGCGCCAGTTATAGAGGCATCAGTCTTCTCAACATCGCGTACAAGATCTTTTCTGCGATATTGTGTGAACGCCTGAAACCTTTTATCAACAGCCTGATTGGACCCTATCAGTGCGGTTTCAGGCCAGGAAAGTCCACCATCGATCAAATCTTCACACTTCGGCAGATCCTGGAGAAAACCCAAGAATTCCAAATCGATACTCACCACCTCTTTATCGATTTTAAGGCCGCCTATGACAGCATCTACAGAGAAGAGCTTTATAGAGCCATGTCTAGTTTTGACATCCCTGCCAAACTTGTCCGCCTGTGCAGGATGACGATGGAGAACGCTCGCTGCTCCATCAAGGTCGGTAATGACCTCACCGAGACCTTTGATGTCAAAAAAGGCTTTAGACAAGGTGACGCGCTGTCATGTGACTTCTTCAATATTATACTTGAACGGATTGTGCGGAACTCACAAGCCAACACCGGAGGCACAATCTATTACAAGTCTGTACAACTGCTTGCATACGCCGACGATATAGACATTATCGGAAGATCTCAGCGGGCTGTCACCGGTGCTTTTGCAAGCAATGAGGCGGAAGCGGCCAAAATGGGTTTGGCGATAAACGAGGGCAAAACCAAGTATGTGCTGTCAACTAGAAGGGAAAACCAACATCGACGAATTGGACAAAACGTCACCGTGGGCAGCTATAACTTCGAGGTAGTAAGGGACTTTGTCTACCTTGGCTCTGCTATAAATTCTACTAACAAAATCAGTGCAGAAATCAATCGAAGAATAACTCTTGCCAATCGCTGTTTTTTTGGGCTTATAAGGCAATTCAACAGTAAAGCCCTTTCTCGAACAACTAAGGAGACTCTATATAAGACCTTGATCATCCCAGTCCTGCTTTACGGCGCTGAAACATGGACTTTATTAAAAGAGGATGAAGATATCCTTGGTCGCATCGAGAGAAAAATTCTTCGTAAGATTTTCGGTCCCGTTTGCGTTGACGGGTTTTGGAGGAGAAGATTCAATCACGAACTATACGAGCTGTACAGCGACATCGACCTAGTCAAAAAACTGCGTATTGGACGTCTGAGATGGCTAGGACATGTAGAGCGAATGGACACCAACGCTCCGGCCCGCAGAGTCTTCGAATCTAACCCCGAGGAACGACGCAGTAGAGGGAATCATCGCCGTAGGTGGCGCGCACAAGTTCAAGGGGACCTCGACCAACTTGGAGTGCGCAACTGGAGGCAATTAGCTAAAGACCGAGCTAAATGGAGAGGCTTGTTGGTTGAGGCCCAGGTTCACCCCGAACTGTAGCGCCACCTAAGTAAGTAAGTAAGTCCGAAACAGACGTAGAGCCGACATCTAACAAGAACGCGATCACCGTCTTATGTTATCTATTATACGCCGCAGCAATGGCTCAAACATGCTCAATATTGCTGTTGACGGCGATGAGCATACAGTAATCAAGGCTCGGATTGCAGCAGCCTTAGCAGCAGTAGAGTACTGAGCTAGAAGCCCAATATCGCGTGAAAAAGAAGGAAGTGCAGCTTAGTGTAACACTAGACAAGCGTCAGTACACCGACTCGCTTGCCTCAAGGGAAGAAGAAGCAGCAAGCAAGTGTGACTATAGGACTGCCTATAACATCACCAAGGAACTCCAAACAACATCCAGTAAAGAGTTTAAATGGTAACCTTCTAATGTCGGATAAGGATCAGCTCACTAGATGGATATATAATTTCGGTACAGTCTTTATCCACTTAGACGATGGTGACATGATCTCGAACCCTTATCAGTCTCCGAAGCAACAAATTCCCGAATTTGCATCGAAATAACAGTAGCAATCAAGTCCCTCAATTAAAACAAAGCGGTGGGTACTGATGGCATCCTTGCCGAACTATTCCAAGTGGAGCCAAATACATCGGCTGAACTGCTACACCCACTCATACGGAGAGCGCGAGAAAATGAACAATTTCCTCAGGAGTGGAAAAGGAGGATGACCGTCACGCTGCCGAAAAACGGAAATCTGATGGTTTGTGGAAACTGGAGAGGTACATGCGTTCTACAGACCGTAGCCAAGATAATAGTTAGAATCGTATTAGAACGCATTAAGGAACATTTTGATTCAACTCTCGACGTCGTACAGGCAGGTTTTCGTGATGGATCCTCCTGCAACGACCACATAAACACCTTACGGATCATAATAGAGCAATGCGTCGAGTACAGGTCTCCGCTACGAACGCATCTACTGTTCATCGACTTTGAGAAGCCTTTTTTGAATCGAGATGCTATCTGGTTGGCCTTGCGTAGGAGAGCCATCCCAGAAAAACGAATGCTACATACGAGGGTAGTAAGTGTCACGTCTTAGGGTGCGTCCATAGTATTCACAAACTAGCTTCTCGCTTTGAAGCTTTCCAGCCGCATCCATAGTGAACCCGCTTCCTGCTTTAGTAAGCTTTAACCAGCTTTTACCGAAATAAATTTTTAATTCTTGTTGACGCCAGTTACCAGCTTTTAAGCGTGTTCTGTGTGTTTTCTTCAGGAAGAATTCTATTCTGATGAAGGTTACACCAATTCCTCGATAGACGATCGACTGTTTTATTCAGAATGTAATCAAAAGTTTGTTTTGTCATACGGAGATATTCAAAAAACTTCTCTGGATGAGTTTTGAATTTTGGCAGTGAAGTGTAGTATTCACCTTCTTTTCCACGATACCTGTTAATTTCATGAACTTTTAACCGTAGTGGTTTAATTTTAGAGGTTCACTCACCTCACCGGCTAGAATCACGCTGGCTCTGAGTACCAGCGTGAATCTTGGCGGAAAGCTGGTAAGCGAGGAAAGCGGGAGGCTGGTTCACTATGGTCGTACCTTTACACAATAGTAAGGTGTCGGAGGATTTTGAAGTCCAAAGTGGAATACGTCATGGGTGCATACTATCACCGCTGTTGTTCTTGGTGGTAATCAGCAATGTACCCCGTGCAGCATTGACGGAAGGTAACAATGGAATTCGATGGGCTAGGACAACTTATCTTATATACCTCGACTACGCTAATGATGTTTGCCTACTTCCACATCGTATAACGGATCTTCATCTGATGGCCCAAAATCTAGAAACTGAGGCAAACAAAGTGGGGCTTGAGATAAACACAGCCAAACAAAAGCCCAGAGAACTTCTAACATCCGTGCTCAACTCAACATTGCCGGACAGGTAGTCGAGAAAGTAGACAACTTTCTATACTTAGGAAGTGTGGTCTCGGCTGACCGCGGTGGCACCAAACTGAATGTGTGCAGTAAAATAGGGAGGGCAAAAGTTGCATTTGGAATGTTACCGAAAGTCTGGCGAAGGAATGTTCTCAGCTTAAGAACCAAGCTGCGACTGTTCCGCCCCAACGTAGAATCAGTACTGCTGTATGGATGCTATACTTGGAAGGTGGATACCACTATCACACCCAAGCTGCAAAACTCCGTAAAGAGATGTCTACGAACCATCTTGAGGACCTTTTGGCCCACTCGTATCTCCAACGAACAACTTTATCTGAGAACAGATCTAAAACCTATAGTCATTATTGTGCGACGCGGAAAGTGGGAGTGGATTGGATACACTCTACTCCATTGCGAAATACGCTATGCAGTGTAATGTCACCCAGGCAGGCAGAATAGCGGGACGCCCTAGGCAAACGTGGCGCAGGACAGTTGAGGAGGAATCAAGCTCTTTGGGAATGCGTTGCAGGCAGCTCAAATGCATTGCAGAACTCAATAAGATGGCGAGCAGGCTTTGTTCACGCTCTATGCCCCTCGACGGGTGCAAGAATTGGAGTAGGTAATTGAGTAAGTATCTTGTATTTAAGATAAGCATGAACAAATCCCTGACTCGTGCAACAAGCTCATAAACCATTTACTAAGTATTTTTCTTAGTTTTCTTCAATTAGTTAAGTTATAATAAATAAATTTAGTCAGATTAGGTCAAAAGACATAGATTAAGTGTTGGGATTAGCTTACAGCGCCCGCATGGGGCCAGTAAGTTAGAGTAAAAATGTTAAGCTAGTTTTGAGCGTTTTTGTTAGCTAGTAAGAATCAATGAATTACACAATACAAAAATGCGTTAAATATGAAACAAAAAAAAGACAAAAAACGGGCCATACGACAGCGCAGCAAACGATATGACCGATCACATGGACGATGAATTCAGTCCGAAAAGCACATCGTCCTTTCTATGGATAAAGATATGTTTGCAAGATGTCGATCCTATTACAAAAACGTGACGGTCTGTGACTCTTTCTTCTGAACAAATAAAGTCGAACCAAATGCAAATGTCGTTTTACCGTATGGAAGAGAGTATTATAGAAAGTCTGACCCCAATGAAGTTCATCTCATGCAGTGGCCTACGTAAAATTCAGAAAATTGCTGCTCCGTTACCCTTTTTGCGACTTTTCAGTGGTAACCCTGCTTGGGACATTAAGCACGTGTACGTGTAAGTGATATTGATTGACAAAGCGTCAATTGCAGTAAAAGGTAGAAAACTTACTATGTAACGAATGCTATTGGACGCATTCAGCTTTTAACTTTCACTCTTGGATTATAAATATCGACAACAAGACACTACTTCAACAGAATCACTTTGTTTTAACTTAAATTTCAGGCGCTTTGTTCATGCTTTGAAGACTTTTAGAACCTTTTTCTAACACGCTAGTTTATTCTGAAATTACCCTTTGCTAATTTTGTTTTGAAAAAGTTTGATGTGCTTTGAGTCGTAAAATGCAAAGTAGTGTGTTCGCCATCTGTGCTAAAGTTAATCTTGCTTTCTCTACTTTTCCCTTAGAAATATTTGCCATTCGTTTACATATTGGATTAGATATCTACCTTGTCTTCCTTCGAGAGCAACGCATGATTAATGGACACGAGTTTGTACTAAAATTGCACTCAGCTTCAGTTCCTTAAGATTTGTCTTCTACTTCTACTTGTACAATGAAGTGTGCATCAACTTTTTACTGTTTTCTTCCACCACTACTAACTTAGCATTTACAGCATTTAAATATGCAAGTTTCCTTCCCTCTGTCACAAGCTTTCCCTATTTAGGACAAAAGAGCAGTTTTACTTCTTAAGAAAAAAACCCTGCTTTGACAAAGGAAAACGTACCTACACTGGAATACTTCAAGAACTCCGAGTAGCCAATGAATTATTTTCCCTGCGCTCAGCAACGACAAGGACGACGACGGAACTTGTGTGTCGTTTTTACTTCATCAAAATTGAAAAACTTTTTTTTTCCTGAACCATTTCCGTTCCCCGATCGCGACTCACTCACTCAATGCTAATCAGAAAAGTTCCTTTCACTGCACCCTTAGCTTTTGTTTTGCTTTGTAAAGCATCTCTAATTAAATAAAGGATTGAATTTTATGCCCGGTTGCCAGAAAACCATAAAAAAATACAACCAAAACCCCTTTTTGGCCATTCTTTTTTTCCGCTGTCCGTTAAATAAGGAACAGAAAGGAGGTGGAGACGATATTACGAATGGTCAGCCATTAAGTACATAACTGTTTTCATAAATCTTGCAGCTTAATGCCTATGTAAACATCCCTTGAATAAAATATATTTCAAATGCAAACAAAAGAGATAGTATGTAAATTTAAAGTCACAGAATGTAGGGGACCTGTTATGTTTTTCTTTTGGTTAAAAATCCAATTTAACATATAACGTTGTGACTATAGATACCCACTCCCTGGTGACAGACTATAATAATGAGCAATTTTCCCCGAAGTGAAAACAATCAAATTTCTCTTCTCTCTCGAATATATGTACATAAATGGACGGGTGGGTTCTTTGTTCGCTCAGAGCTACATACTCGTACCTGACACATGTACCACCCCAGACCCAGGCACAGGCATAGTGCACACGACGAAGCCAACTTTTAATTGCTCTCGACTTGGCTTGACTCGAGGGCAAGAGCATACTATGTTAACAATCTATTCAAACATTCTGAGACTAATTGTTAACACATTCATCCTTCTCCTGATGATAGGTACGGATAGCTATTGGGAGCTGTTAGGACAAAAGTTTTGCCATTCCGTGGTAGCTGCTTATCTCTGATGGTGACAAACGCGCAATAATTTCAACACCTCTATTTTAAGGATGGAGAGCATGAAAACACGAAAACAGGAAAACACTTTATCATCCCGAAATGTGTAATGGTCTCGAAGGACGAGGAACATATCTCCTCACCTATGTATGCCGCCGGCAGCGTTATTACATTCCACCATGTCATTGCAAAAACAATCCACTGAATGTCTTACTTTTGTGACAGAAACGCACAACGACGCAGATCGAAGACGATATGCCAGGATGGGATGGATGGATCCTAAAACTGGAGGCCCTCAAGTGAGAGTGTGTACTTTCACATTTATTTGCTTTGTGTCAACACCGTCACAGTACCACCAAGCCCAAGAGCAACGAAGAACGTCGTCATCGTTACTGCCACTAATCGAGCAACATGGCGAAGGTAAATAGAGCGATGAAGCACTCCTTCTTACTGCGCCGTCAAATTGGGTTAATGGACTTGTCCCTGTGTGTGTATGTATGTGCTAGTTCCTTGGGGGGTGGAATAGTAGGTATAGATGTTTAGCAGATACTTTCCGCCTCATTAGCGAATTCATGCTAGTAACTCACTTAATTATTCATCATCTATTGATGGAACGATAGTCTTTGTGCTCTATCATCCTTGAATGGCTTTTCGAAGGAATACAGAAGAGATGGAGCACTTTGAATGTGGTGGTAGTGGACATTTTCAAGGGAAGAATGGCATCTTTATTAGCAGTAAGTCCACAAAGAAAAACTGTTAGTTCAAGTGAGGAGTGCATCATGAAAGAGTTTGTTCTAAGAACTCAGAACTAACACAAAGGGGATGAAGGACCCCAAGTTTTCGAATAATTCTTGCAAGAAATGAATAAATATCAGGAGGAGAGTTTTTTTTTTCTTTTCCATTAACCGAAGGGGTTAAAAAGGAAACTTGCTCTGCATAGAGATTTATTTTATTTTTAAATGTCAAAGAGCACCACTTGAAGTCTTCCTTATACATGCCAGATGCAACAATGTTGCTTTCATTAAGTGAACTTAAAGATATAAGAAGCAAAACGAATATGAGGCGATATTTAAGGGGCACTAAAGTTTTTGTGGATAGATTTTATATTATGGCAAATGCAGTCCAGATGGCTGCAATTAATATTTTAAAACGACTCTTCCTTCCCTCTACTTAGAATGAATTCATTCATATTCAATAAATCAACCTTTATCACGCCAAGGCTGTCTTGGCCTTCTTTCAAGCCAGTTGAAATGAATGAAATGAATGGAAATGACTGGAGATCACCGGTGTCACAGAAGAAAGAACAAACAGCAATAAAACAGGAGCATGCACGTGTCATACCACAAACACCATCGCAATAATATTGCAAAACTGTATCATACTTGCTAAAAGGAAAGGCACTACCCCGCCAGGCACCGAGCAGAAATGTTCGGGTCAGACCTATACGGATTCCGGTGGCTAGCAAATTTGAGGGTCGCGAGTTGGAACGTTGAAAGCATGACTGGTCGAAGTTACGAACTGAAAGAGATGATGCTTAGTAGGCGGGTGGATATCTTGTGTGTCCAAGAAACGAAATGGCAAAACACCGGAAATCAGGCGCATTTTTTGGACGTTAGGACAAAAGATTACAAGATGTTCTACTACGGAACGGAAAGGGCTAGGCAGAGCTACTTGGTAACGTCTTGAGCATTTCGAAGTTCAGCGACCATTTGATGTGTCTCAAACTAGTAGTACAAGGAGCGGTGTGAAATATTTTCAGTGCATATGCTCCCCATAATAGGTGCGATCAGAGGGATAAAGATGCATTTTGGCTAGATTTTCACAATCGCCTTAAGAACATCCCAGAGGAAGAGTTTTTGTTTGTTGGAGGAGATTTGAATGGACATCTCGGGAAGTCAAAGACTATGAAGACTGGCATAGAGGACTGGGATACGGCACCAGGAACCTTTCTGGTGAAGAAATCCTAAGCATGTGCAAATCGCACGGTCTTATCGTGTTAAATAGCATACTCATCAAACAAAGCCGGCACCTGATCACTTACAGCAGTGGTGGAAAAGAAACCCAGATTGACTACCATTTGGTAGCCAGTTTCATGAAGCCTCGGATAAAACATGGCAAAGTAATCCTGGAATAGGCGATCGCTCAGCAACACCGTCTCCTGCTAACGAAAATTTTTATGAAGACAGCAAAGAAAAGCAAACAAACAAGGGTCTCTGAGAAAATCAAGTGCTCAAATGGACAAAGAAGAAAGCGAGGCTTTTGTTTTCGTGAAGAAAAATTACCTCTCTCACACCATCAACGAAGCTGAGGATGAAGAGTGCAGAGCACAAAATATGTGGAATTCCCTACAACGAACTTGCTTAAAGAAGGCCAAATCATTGCTAGAAGCTACAAAAGGCCATCACCAACACGCTAAAGAAACATGGTGGTGGAGAAAAAATTGGTGGTGAGAAAAAAGTGGCTTTCAAAGCCTACTCAAAGTGTCCCTCCAATAATAGAGACGAAAAATCTCGCCTCGAAGTGAAATACAGATGTTGGAAGAAAAAGCGAAGAAGAAGTGCGCCTAGCTTCAAGCAGAGGGTACGGAGGGCCTGTATCGGGAGCTGGAGAAAATATCTTCCCCGGTTGCTGATGCAAACCAGGCTATCCAGGAGCTGCGAAGACACAATATGAACAAGAGCGCAACCATCTTCAAAATAGCCGCCCAAAGAAGGAGGAATGCTCAGGAGATTCGTTCGCCAAAGTTCATTAACAATGCTCATGGCCAGCTTCTTGTGGATGACGACACAAGAGGTGGCAGCAATCCGGCTTCCGCCCGAAAAGAAGCACTCTTACTTATTGTTGATGATATTCGTATACCGTAAGATTTGAAATGCCCCACGTTTTCGACGTTACTAGATTTCACTAATGCGTTTAACACAGTAGACCACTCACTCAGCAAAAATAAACTGTTAAATGAATTAAAAGCTTATAAATATTTCCTATCCGGGCGTAAGTAGTATGGTAGTAGAATCGTATGTCCTTTATTTCTCAACGTAGTTAGAGGTGTACCACAAAGTTTCATTCTTGGACCACTGCACAACTCTTCCTGAGTTGTCCACTCCCACATATTTGAGGTACATACTGTAGGTGTTATGAATGAGGACTTAAGTAAGATTCAGCAGTAGACTCTGAACTATCACATGTCCCTCAATCCAGGAAAGTTATATAAAAGTAATATAAAAAGATGCCAAATGCATTCTATTTTCCACCAGTCAAGCATAGAGTATGTTCATACCAAAAATCTAGGACTAATCTTTGAAAAGAGACCCTAATTTGAACCAATCATTTAACACCTTCAATCGGTAAACTCTATAGAGGTCTTCGGTTGCTATAGTCTACTCAACATTTCATGATTACCTAAAATAAGATATTGCTTGTGAAGTTATTACATTTATCCATATTATTATATAGCTCTTGAATGCATAATACAATCTGTGAAGAATTATTATTCCTAAAGGCACTCGAGCTGATATCATCAAAGCTTGCCTTAAATCATCTTCTACTTGGCGGTATGTCTAAAAACATCAACTTCAAACCAATATGAGAGCACAACTAACTATAAATATCGACAATGCCGAGTTCGCCTCTCTTCTGCTAAGAAAGGTCCCCCAAACCTTTGCAATACCACACGACGTCAACTCAGGAAGATAAACAAAAGTTATAAAATCCTAAATTATTACTGGACCCGGAGCAGGGAAGAATGCCCTTATTACTAGAATTCGAATGTTACCAACGGATATCCGTTTTTAGTTTACTGGGTTGCAGGGTTAGTTTACAAGGTCTGTCAGTTATTTGGATTTATTGGGGTGGATCTTAGCGATCCTATCAAGCGTGGACTCAAAAAAAAAAAAGTGTGTTTGCTTAATAAAACAGTTAACATTGTCTATTCCGTAGTATTAAAATAAATAAATAATGATAACATGGACGTATATGTAAAAACTTTAACAAGGAATGCCTATTTGTTTACAACTATTTCTGTGAAATTCATTATTTTGGATACGATAAGCATTTTAAAATTTTTTTTTTTTAATACTATTTTTATTTTTTTTTATATAATTTGCGCGAGTTACATACAAATACATGCTCTACATGGTAACAATGAATATTACTTACCACGGCAGCACATTATCAACACCGGCTGTATGACAACAGCATCAAAACAAGCCGCCGAGCCGCAAACACCAGCTCAATTAATAGCTTGCGGAATCTCAATTACATACCCTGCAGCGATGTTGTTTACCACTGCTGCTGATCATCATCAACACCGGCTGCAGGATAACAGCATCGAATCCAGCATAGCAGCATAGCAGCCGAAAACACAAGCTTTGGCGAGGGAAGCAACGCAGAACAAACACCAGCTTAGCGATATCAATTTGATCAAGGGTTGCTGTAACTCTTGCTGAGAAAAGAGCTGTTAGACGCTACTATCTGCTGTTGCCAACTTTTGAGGAAAAATATCATTGCGGTTTGAAGTCTTATTGAGTGCAGACGTACAGTTACATTATTTAGAGCTGTTAACTAAAAAATATTTAATACCGATTATACATATGTAAAATAATTTATACTAGTATCGCGCATGGTCGAAATTCGACCGAGGGGATTTTACCTACCTAAACGGTTACATACTATGGCACAGTACCTTTGAATGATATAAGTTTCATCCCTCTTCTTTTATAATAAATACTAAAAAACCGTACAATAAATTTCGTGTTTACGTATTAATATATGAGATATAAGTAGGTTTATTGAAACATATACTTTCATTAAACAAATCATACAAGAAAAAAATTTGTTGTTGTTGATTCAGGTTAGGTTAGGTTAAAGGGGTTAGCTGCAACGAATGAACGCAGGCTGCACTCGGATCTCAAACGGATCCATTGTGCTCCCCTGACGTAGAGTTTCCTGGCTGAAGAACTGTAAAGAGAGGAAAAAACAAAATAACTAGAGTTCTGTGCTAGTGCAACGACTTCCTCTGAACCACCCTGAAGAAGTTATAAATTTCATGATGGTGGTTGGTGGCTTTTCAGAAAGGTCGCCCAGATGGTTGAAAAAATACTCTCCAAGGGCCGTCTTCCTGGTACTGGAGGAAGTAGTGCATTTGCAGAGGAAGTGTTCCGTGTCCTCCTCTACGTCTGTATTGTCTGTATCTGTACTTAGTCGCATTCTCTTCCGGTGGGCCGCCAATAAGTTGTGGCCGGTAATGATACTTACGAGAAGTGCCAAGTTTTGTCTATTTTGAGTAAGGATGAGCTTGGTTTTCATCTTGTCATGTTTTGTCCAGCAGCTCTGTTAGTAAGCCCTACTCCCACCTCCTCGTGGTGTCATCTGGGAATTTCTTCGGAAATTACTAACGGGAGAGGACGAATGGCGAGCTTTCTGCGCCAAAAAACAGGATAAGTGTCGGTTGGTCTGTGGCCCAGCGAACCGCAACCGTAAAACAAACTATTGCGGAAACAATCGCCTCGGATAAAGACGGATAATTTGTTGACGACCTTTGGCTATCGGACACGGACAACGATCGGATTCTGGAACGTTAAGACCCTCCTGGACTCAGTCAAGGAAGGGCCTTATAACGCCAGATTCGTCCAATTGGAGCACGAATTCGCAAGGTATAAAATCGGCATCTTAGGGCTGAGCGAGATAAGATGGTTCGATGCTGGGGAATACATCTCCCCAACAAAAAGCACTGTCATGCTCTACTCTGGTAAACCAGCTGGAAGTGCACGGAGTTCCGGAGTAGGACTCATGCTAACTCCAGCAGCACGTAGTAGCCTCATATCCTGGAAACCCCATAGTTACCGGATAATGACGGCTAGGTTCCAGAGTAGAGTTAGAAAAATTGCCATCATACAGTGCTATGCTCCGACTCTAGACGCGACTGAGGATGAAAAGGATGATTTTTATAGCCACTTAGGTACCGCCTATAACCAAACGCCAAATGGGGACATCGTAATGGTAATGGGAGATCTCAATGCCAAGGTGGGTAGCGAAAACACAATGCTTAAGCACGTGATGGGAGTTCACGGCGTGGGAGATCGTAATAACAATGGTGAGCGGTTTGTGGACTTCTGCAATACCAACCGGCCAGTCATCGGAGGTACGCTGTTTAAGCATAACACCTGCCATAAGATCAGTTGGGTCTCTACTGATAGGCAACGAACATCCAACCAGATCGACCACATTGCAATCAGTCGCCGCTTTAGAAATGGTCTCCAGGACATCCGAAACAGACGTGGAGCTGACGTCGGACAAGAACGAGATCACCATCTTATGGTAGCTCATTTACGCCTTCGTACTGCATCCGTCAACAGCAACCGCTCAAACCTACTTAACATCACCAGGTTAAATATCGACAGGCTCAAGGTTTCCCAAGTGCGCCAACAGTTCAGGGAACATCTTGCCTTAGAAGCAGAAGCAATCAGCAGCATAGAGAACATGGATGACCACTGGAGTGCTGTGAAAAATGCTTTTGCGACTGGGGCACGCACTTATGTCGGTAAAAAGCAGAAACACCACCGCACATGGCTTTCTACACACACCTGGAGACGGATCTATGAGCGTACAGCAATCAAGGCTCGGGTTGCAACGGCCTCAGCAGTAGAGAGAACCGAGCTTAAAACCCAATACCGTGCGAAGAAGAAAGAAGTGCAGCGTAGTGTGAGACATGACAAACGTCAATATGTCAACTCACTGGCCTCAAGTGCTGAAGAGCAGCGAGTAGGTGCGACAGTAGGACTGTTTACAACATCACTATGGAGCTCATTGGTGGTCGAAACTCCAAACAACATCCAGTGAAGACTCTAGACGGTAACCTTCTGATTTCGGATGAGGATCAGCTCACTAGATGGAGAGAACATTTTGCTACAGTGCTAAATCACTTAGACGACGGCGGTATGATCTTGAATTCGAATGAGCAGTTCGAAGCAACAAATTACCGAATTCGCACCGTACCTCCCAGTAAAACTGAAATAATAACAGCAATCAAGTCCCTCAAGAAAAACAAAGCGGTGGGTATTGATGGCATCCCTGCCGAGCTATTTCAAGCGGCGCCAAATGCATGGGCAGATTTGCTGCATCCGCTAATACGGAGAGCTTGGGATAGTGAACAATTTCCACAGGAGTGGAAAAGGGGGATGATCATTAAGCTTCCAAATAAGGGTAACTGGAGAGGTATATGTGATCTTCCAGCTGTAGCCAAAATAATAGCTAGAATAATTCTAGAACGAATTAAAGAACATTTAGATTCAACTCCCGATGTCGAACAGGCAGGCTTTCGCGCTGGATCACTGTCCCCACTATTGTTATTGGTGGTTATCAGCGATGTACTCCGTGCAGCATTGACGGAAGCTAATTCTGGAACATTTTACCTTAAACACCTAGATTACGCTGACGATGTTTGTCTACTTTCACATCGGATAATGGATCTTCATTTGATGGCCCAAAATCTAGAAGCTGAGGCAAACAAAGTGGGGCTAAAAATAAACACAGCCAAAACAAAAGCCCTGAGTACTTCCAATACCCGCGCTCAACTTAACATTGCCGGAAAGCAAGTCGAGAAAGTTGATAACTTTCTATATTAAGGAAGTGTCGTCTCGGCTAATCGCGGTGGCACCGAACTGGATGTGTGCAGCAGAATCGGGAAGGCTAAAGCTGCGTTCGGAATGCTGTCCAAAATCTGGAGAAGCTATGTTATTAGCTTAAAAACCAAGCTACGCCTGTTCCGCTCCAACGTAGAATCAGTGCTGCTTTATGGGTGCAGTACCTGGAAGGTGGACACCATTAACACGCGCAAGCTGCAAGTCTTCGTAAACAAATGCTTAAGAATCATCTTGAGGATTTCTTGGCCGCACCGCATCTCCAATGAACAACTTTATCTGAGAACGGGCCAAGAACGTAAAAGCATTACTATACGAAGAAGAAAGTGGCAATGGATTAGACACACCCTACGGCACGAAGACAACTCCATTGCGAAATACGCTATGCAGTGGAATCCGCTCACCCAGGCAGGCAGAATAGCGGGACGCCCTAGGCAAACGTGGCGCAGAACAGTTGAGGAGGAATCGAGCTCTTTAGGAATGAGTTGGGGGCAGCTCAAACGCGTTGCAGAACTCCGAACACGATGGCGCGCAGGCGTGGTTGACGCCCTATGCCCCCGAGGGGTTAAAGGATATAAGTAAGTGTAAGTAAGTATGTTTTGTCCAGATGCTTCTGGAGACACGGCATGAAGGGAGCGCTCTCCATCTTTCTTCTGCCTGTCGTTTGAAGTCAAGTGCTTTATTTGATTTAACAAGTATTAGAGAAGGTAGGACTGTAATTCTTTTATTTTAAAAACGATTGGTTGTGCGACACATGGTGGTTTTGGGTAAGTATGTTAAGCTCCTCGCGGCATCGTTTTATTAGCTTTATTCTTATAACCGCGGATGAGATGGCCTTTATAGCAGCTTGGCTATCTATGTAGATATCAATCTGTCGTTGATTTAAGTGAAGAGGGAGCTGATACATATACTCGTAACTCGCGCACTCAAAGAGTTATGAATATCCTTAACATGTTTATATCTGAAACACAATAGCGCCTCGACCTCGGCTTCGTCTGACGTCTATGAGTTGAACTATAGGAAATGAATGTATCCTATCACAATGTCGCTTCCACTTCGACCTCACGTTTTCAATTCGTAAAGAAAAACGTAATGCTACGTCACGGCACCCTAACCCATGGCAGAAGTTGAGATGAGCTGAACTTTTGCTTTGCTTTGACATCTAACAGCTATGGAACAAAGGGTAAAATGTAAACAAACATTCAACGCGCTCTCAAGGTGGAAGAGACGTAACGGGAGCAAAACCGAGGTTAAGGTGATATTGTCTTTCAGGCATAACACACAGAGCTCTGAAAAGGATAGAGAGAGAGAGAAAGATTGGTGTGGTGGTTTTTTTTTTTTTAAATCAGAGAGACCCCGGTGGTGGAAAAAAAATAGATTCATCAGGCGGCAAAACTGGAAAAGGCCCGAGATAATTTACTACCAGCGTGGCGCTGGAGTTTATCTTTATTTTTTATTTCGCCAATCAGAGTACAAATCCCTTACAGACTATGATAATATACATATGTACATATTTATATATACGTATGAGAACATTTTTTTTATTTTCATATTCATATAACTTAAAACTAAACAAAAAATAAAAAGGAACATAATTTAATTAAAACTAAATAAATATCATAAATTTAAATAATTGAATACATAGATTTATAACTAAAACTTCGTATGTAAATAATTTGTGAACATAAAATGAAGCTTTTGGCAGGTTAATAAGATTGACTAACAAGTAGAGATATAAGTTTGAATTTAAATAAGGCACGTGAACAATTGCTAAAAAAATCGATGTCACTGCCAATTAAATTTGCTTCTTTGATGCAACGCGACAAAGGTTCATTCCGACTATAATTTTTGCGATGCATGCGCTCATGGAAGAACGACTGGTCGCTCAATAATCTATACGGAGAATGTAAGTATATAAGATAGAGCAATGGAGGACATTTTATATGATAAGTTACCAGGTCTCCAATAAATATTAAAGAGAAATATTTGCGGCGCTCCTCAAGTGATAACAAACCAATCAACAATCACCCGGATTTGTGATAGAGATGCAGGCATCTCTATATCCCACTTCAATTTGTGATTAACGTACATACCTGGTAAACTTTCTTTGAACCCGTTCTATTCTTTCCGAATGAGTTATGTAATATGGGCACCAAATAGAGCTGCAGTACTCAAGAATAGTTCTAACCAGTGATATGTACAATGATTTCAATGCGTGTGGATTTGTAAATTCCCTGGTATTTATTTTAACAAACCCAAGCATCGAATTTGCTCTGTTTATAGCATAGTCTATGTGCAGTGGAAATCTAAGCTTTCTATCTAATATAACATCCAGATCTTTCTTGCGATCAACTCTCTCAAGGCATATATGATATTATAAATGCAGTATCTAACTATTATAGGATAAGAGTGTCTATACCAATAGAAAGTTTGGCATTTTGTGATTTTCAAATGCAAATAATTAATTGTGCACCATTGAACTAATTTTGACAAATTAAGAAGGACACAATCATATAGAGAAGTAATCGTATGATACAACTTTAAATCATCCGCAAAGAGCAAGCAAAGTGAGCGTTTAAAGATTAATGGAATATCATTAATAAAAAGCAAGAAAAGTAAAGGTCCTAGATGACTGCCCTGTAATACGCCAGATGTTACAGTGATGTGAGACAATAAACACGCATCTATATTTACATATTGGGTTCTATTAGTTCAGTAAGACCTAATCCCTAATCTTGAGCAGCGAGGGTGGAATACCATCTGGTCTATCTTTTTTATTGGAGTGTCTTTGTAATAACACATTTTCCATTTCTGTTACATCCAGTTCAAGCGACGCCAGGTCAAAAACTTCAGTTACGTTAGGTAAGTCTTGGGAGGGAGGAGAATCAGATGAATATACGGATTTGAAATAGGTTGCAAACATGTTACAAATCATGGGCACATTGGTGGTAGTTATGCCTTCGTAGTTCATGCAGCTTAGAAGCCCATATGTCTTACGCTTATCGTTAATATAGTTCCAAAAATATTTAGGTAGGTAGGTAGGTAAAGTGGCGGTCCAAAAGAACCCAATTAGCGCTTAAGGTGCGTCGTTTTGTTACCACGGACTCGTGTATACCTATTGTAGTGGTTAGTTAAAAAGGGATGTTAAGTTTAAACTCAGCCCGTGGAGTTCAGGAAGAGGATTAGTTCTCCAATCCTCTTGTCCGCTATCTCTCTCAGATCCTCGAAGAAGGTGCCGCTACCTTGGTTTTAGTGGTAAACAGCAACATTTCAGTCTTCTCCGGGTTTACTCCGAGGCCACAGCTCGTAGCCCATGAGTGTACCTTATCCAGAGCCCTCTCCATGAGTTGACTTATCGTGGAGAGGAACTTTCCTGATACTAGTATAACCAAGATTTACTAGATCGCACCAAGATTTTATGAATCGCCATTAACCAGAGCAGGGGGGAGATGACTCCGCCTTATGGAGTTCCTCTGTTTACCATCTTAGTTGTACTAATGTTGCCTAGTGTTGCATGGATTATACGAGTACTGAGCATAGAAACTATCCATTGGCTAATAAAGCCTTCTACACATAACTCGCTGAGAGATTCCTAAATAGATTCAGTGAAAATGTTGTTGAAGGCTCCTTCTATATCAAGAAAGAGTATATTCTTTGTAGTGAAGAGTTTTTTCCACTGTACGCACGACCTCATGAAGAGCAGTTTCTGTGGACCGCCCTTTGAGATACGCATGCTGGGATTTCGTCAGTGAAGAACTCAGGTTAACGCGGATATGGAAGTCTAGGATACGTTCTAAAGTTTTCAAAACAAAGGAGAACAGGCTTATGGGTCTAAAATCCTTCGCGGATTCATGTCCACGCCGGCCCGCCTTAGTGATGAAAACCACTTTGACACGTCTCCAGGTTTGGGGAACATGGCTTAGGTTTAAGCAACTCCTATAAATCGGTAATAGCCAGGGAATTGCTATGTCTTGCAATTTCTGCACCATAATAGGCATGATGCTGTCAGGGCCAGGTGACTTATAGGGAAAGAAGCTATTTATAGCCCAGGAGACTTTATCCTCCGTAATAATGTTTGTGATGTTATCCCAAGCTGCCAGTGGCGTACAGGTGGAACTAGCTTGTTCTACTCTAATCTCACTGCAGCCTGGGAAGTGAGTACTCATCAGGAGTTCCAGAGACCGCAGTAGAATCCGTCCAGCTTCCATCCGTCTTTTTAAGAAAAGACGGGTTGCTATGCCCTTTGGACAAAATTTTGCTGAGCTTTGCGGATTCTTTGAGGGACTCGATAGACTGGCAGTAATCTTTCCAGCCCTGTTTTTTGGCCATTCTGATGGACTCCTTATATATTTTTAGGCTGTCCTTGTAGGGCTGCCAGAAGTTGTGAATGTAGCAGATATTGAAGATCGCTCTGGTCATCTTCCTAAGCTTTGATAGATCTTCATTCCACCATGTTGGGACTTTCTTTTTACCAAAACTGATTGGACACGAGACTTTAAAGGCAACGTTAATTGCTTTCTCAAAGATTTCAACCTTTGAATCCTGTTCCGTGGTCGAGTCGATTTTATACGTTGATGTGCTACCCAGTTTTGACTTAACTATACGATTAAACTTTGTCCAGTTTATACGTTTTGGGTTTCTATACGGTTTAGGGGTCTCAATCTCGAGACAGACGTTGAAGAGTATCCAGATATGATCAGAAAAAGATTGTATTGGATACTCTCCAGTTTTCGACCCTGATGGTTTCGTTGTTAGATACTAGAGTAATGTCAATAACCGCCTCCCACCCATTGAAGTTATCCGTGCTAGGAAAAACAAAAGTTGGAGAATTGCCAGTATTGCAAATTGATAGGTTATTGGTAATGATGAAATCGAAAACAGACTCACCTCTACCATTTGTCTCTGCGCTACCCCAAAGCGTATGTCTGGCATTGGCGTCGCAGCCCATCCAGAGGTTGGCCTTACTGGTGTTAATAGTTGATGTTAGGTATTGGACTTCCTCCGGCGGGGCTTGCCGATCCCGGTCCATGTAGACAGATGCAACGAAAAAGGCCTCACCGTTTGCAGTTTCCAGTTTAACCACCGTTAGATCGGCAGAGCTAAGGTTAGGACATAGAAAAGCTTTTATATGCTTCTTAGCTAAAATGCAAGTTCTAGGCTTACCGTTGCAGTTATTGTGGTTGTAGTAGAGTTTGTAGTGGTTGTCCTGAAGTACCCCGATGGTAGATCCCCTTACCCAGAGATCCTGGATGATGCCGATATCGATGTTTTCTTCATTGATAAAGACACGCAGATTATCTGTGGCATCTTCAACGGAGGCATTTGGGTTCTTCATGCCCTCCAACAGAGTGTTGGCGTCGTTGACATCGTCTGTGTCTTCGTCCGGGCCTGAAGAAATGTAAATTTTAAGTTTGGCATTTCTTATGCCAAACCTTAGACGGTAGTCCAACTTCTCGAGCACCTCCAAACTATCCTCGTTTATGAGGAGCAGAAAAGTCATGCTGTTTTTCTGCGGCTGCTCCGTCTTGATAACTGCCCAATCATCCATCCATGCCTATTGGCATAGTAGGCAAACAAATGCGAGCCTTCGGTCTTCGAGGGATGTCTCTGGCTGGCATAAGCTTAATCTTCAAGCCGCTCCATGCGTCGCTTATCCTTCGCTTCCTTCATTCTTGGCGATCTTGTTTAGAATGTAGACGGCCTTCTCGAAGTAGTGTTTATGTTGGAGGTTAGTGAATTTTTTTTTGTGGATTTTGCTTGGGAGGACTCTTAGTAGTATCCTTGGCAGCATCCACAGAGGAGGAAGTAGAGGGTTGAGACATTGGTAGAGTACTTTGGCTGGTACTTACTACACTGCCTGTTGGTTCAGTGGCTTCTTGGCTTGAAGCAAGCAGCTCATCTTCCGATAAGGTGCTAATTATTTTTTTTTTTTGAGTTTTTTCTATATTTTTTAATTTTTTATTTTTATTTTGAACATTCATATTTGGTCCCACGAGTAGTACGGAAAGGAGATTCGTCCTGGCAGAGCCGATTTACCAGGATAAGACCTCGATATGACAGATCGTCTGTAAGTGCCTTGAAGGGAGGCGCTTACATCTTTACGTCTCCAAAAATATTTACTATTACTTTTAAATCTGGATTCGGCTGTCAGAACGTTGTCATGATATAAGAATTTGTTAAGTAAATTGAATTCACGCTGTCGGTCTAGGTAGCTTTCGCGAAGCTCCGTATTTTCTTTATTAAACTTGTATAGCTTATAAGCTTTATTTTTTTGATATTTTAACATAGATAATTCGTTTATTGGACCATATAGGGTTTGAGTTTTGTCTGACACTTTTTTAGTGACAAATTGATAAAACGCGCGATTAAGAAAGACCAGAAAGAATTCGTACGGATTATTTAAAGAAAATGTGCCAAATGTGGTTTCACAGGATACGGAAGTAAAATATACACAAATTGCATCAAAGTATGTATTTTATAATTAAAAATAATGGTGTTTCTTATACCCTTTTTCTTTCTAATATCTGTAGAAACTAATATTTGCATTAAAAGCTTGATGGTGAATTGAATTTTAATTATAGGGTAATCGGATATGCCGACGCTAATTTTAAATTCCTTATCTACAAACATCAACTCGAGTATGCGGTTAAGGCTTTTAGAGTGACTATTTATGTATCTGGATCAAAATTGCTGAAATCAATTACCGACGATTCAATCAATGTAGTGACATACATTGGTATTAATGTTCATCTGGATCCAAAATGTAGCTAATCATCAAAATTAATTCATATTCACAATCAAACTTCTTGCTAATTATTAGCTGGTCAATATCTAGATCCGAAACCGTAGGTGTAGAGTTGGATTTTAATTTGATTTGTGTATGTGTATGTGATATGCTAATGAAGACCGAATAGCAACTAACACTCCATAGGCCTGCCTTTCCTACATCGCGATGTCTTTGGAACGTGCATTGATATTGCCTTTTTAACAGGGTTCACATGATCTCTTCTTTGAATGTGACAATACCAGCTGAGCCAGTCGCGCTCTATCTTTTGTACGATGGTTTCCTTGACGTGAAGGCTTCCATGGATATTCGAACTTCTTATTCGATAGAACTTTGTCACTCCTGCTGGCATGCAAAACATTTTAATCTCAGCTGACGTTAATTTACTTTCGTACTTTTTGTACATTGTCCAACATTGTGAACCGTATGTGAGCGCTAGATGCACAACTGTGGTGTAGTCACTGAAGATAGCGGAGTTTTCTCACCACTTCATCCACCCTACGCTTACGCGATGATTGATGTCGACATCACAGGTTGCTTTGCTATTGATCATAAGTCACAGATATTTGAACTTTTCGCACTTGGAAAGCACTGTTCCATTCAAATAAATGTCTGGAATAGGCCTGAGTAAATCAGAGAATGAACAGAATAAGTACTCGGTCTTTTTTGAACTAATGCGATACCCATTTCCCTCCAAAAGTTAACCCACACATCAAGTGCTCGTTGCAGGGATGCCGGATCCTCACTTATGATAGCTCCATCGTCGGCAAAGAATAATTTATGTACCTTGGGGTCCATCACTTTACCTTCAAGCAGATAGTCAAGTATTGTAATAAAGAGCAAAGGACTTAAGACGCTTCCCTGGTGCACCCCGACTTTGATTGCGAACTCTTCGGTTACTCCAGCGGGCCTCTTACTCTAGTCTTTGCTCTTCCGAACATGCCTATTAATCTGTACATAGGTTTCTGGAACCCCTCGATGTCTTAGCGTCACCCATATTAGATCGCGTGGTTGTCTGTCGAATGCCTTTTAAAAGTCAACCAATACAATATGCAAATCCTTTAAGGAATCACGATGTTTTTCCATTATGATCCTTATACTTCGGATTGCATCTGTGGTTGATTTACTCGCGACAAACCCACACTGATCATCAGATAGCCGTATTATTTTTCGCAGTCGACTACCTAATACTCGCTCAACGTGTGTGACATCAGCTTGATCGAACGGTAGTTATCACAGTTTCGCGTATCACCCTTCTCTTTGTATACAGGGAGAAGGTAGGTTAGGTTAGGTTAGGTTAGGTAGGGTTATGAGGTTGTCATAAGACACTAGGCACCAAAGTGGGCCCATCGCGATCCCTAGGAAACCTTCACGGCAAAAGACCTAAACCCAATCCTCCAAGCAATTAATCTCCCTACAAAATCTGAAGAGATCCTTGTTATGGTTCAAGGACCTCGCCTCCTCCAAGTTATCGAAGAAGTATCTACCCAGGTACTTTAGCCTTATCCTGGCAATTCCTTGACATTCACAGACTATATGAGTTATATCCTCTGAGACATGTAGTTCATCGCAGTACCTACAAACATCCGTATCGGATAATTCTAGTCTCATGGCATGCCTCCTTAGGAGACAGTGGCCAGAGAGTATTCCTATCGCTGTTCTTAGCCTCCATCTATCTAACTTAATTATCTCCCCAGATTTTCTGCGATCTAACACAGGCCACAAGGCCTTAGACACCCTGTGACCATCTAAGTTTGACCATCTTAGATTAGCCGTGTCAATGATTTTATCCCGGATAATTCCCTTATATCCGATATTCTTATCGGATATTGATCCCATCTCAAGTAATTCGCAGCTTTTAGTACAGCTAGAACCTCTGCTTGGGACACACTGCATGTGTCCGGAAGTCTCAGGGCCACCTGTAGGTTCGTATCTCTCGAGTAAATACCTGACCCCGTGCCCTCACTGGTCTTAGAACCATCTGTGTATATTGCAATCTCGTTGTGGACAGAGACTGTCTTCCTTTGCCAGTCCTCTCTAATTGGATACAGTACTTCGTATGGTGTGTCGAAGTCTAAGGTGCCAAGTATATCGTCCGATTCGTCAGGGATTCCGGGAAAAGATTCCTTGAGAATGGAGCTGTGTCCTATGTTATTAGTCCTGAAGAGACCAACGTTAGTGAGCCGAAGCGCACTGTTGCCCGCTTGAAATTTGATTTGTAGGTAGGTGTAGGTCTAATGGTCCTGGGGAGTCCCCCCGGTAACGGATTTTCTTATTGAACTGTTTCCGATAGTGGAGTTAATGTTTCTAGTGCCGAGCATATTGCAGAGTCAATTGGTAATGCTATGCTCGACATTCATAGATTCCAGGGCCTGTTTGATGGCCCTACCTTCTACATTATTGAAAGCACCTTCTATGTCTAGGAAGGCTGCTTCTATCTTCCCTACTACGTCGTCAGGGAGAAGGTAACTTTTCCTCCATTGATTCGGCATTGGATCACCTCAGGCCTCCTATCTTTTTCCAGAACTCAGAGAGCATCTCGTCTGGCCCAACCATTTTTCGTTTTTTGGAGTATTTGACCGCCTCACTAACTTCTTCCACTGTAATGTCGGGTATTTCTTCACAGTTAGGGGTGACTCTTAGATAGTATAGCCGGAGAAACTGTTCATTCAAAAGTTCTTCACAATACTGCCGCCACCTCTTGTGTCGTCATCCACAAGAAGCTGGCCATGAGCTTTGTTAATTAACTTTGGCGAACGAATCTCCTGAGCACTCCTCCTTCTTTGGGTGACTATTTTGAAGGTTGGGCTCTTATTCATATTGTGTCTTCGCAGCTCCTGGATATCCTGGCTTGCATCAGCAACCGGGGAGGATATTTTCTCCAGCTCCCGATACAGGCCCTCCGTACTGTCTGCTTGAAGCTAGACGCACTTCTTCTTCGTTTTTTTCTTGTAACATCTGTATTTCACTTCAGTTAATTATTTAGTAAATACTATAATATCATAAAGGCATAATGAGCAGAATAAATAAACAAATTTAAGTTTACACTTACAGCCTACAACATTTAGATAAAATAGAAATAGATTTCTATTATTTACGCCAGGTGCAATAGTTGTATAGGATGATGGACAAAGAGGAACAGCTTCGATATTCTCACATGCAGGTACAACGTCTCATTTCAGACGATCATAACAATAGCTGTAAAGCATTTTATAACGTAGACTACAACGCACGAAAAAATAAATGTTGTATGCAATACTCGTAACCTAGTAAGATGTGTTTTTTTTTTTTTTTATTACATGCTATGACAATATGTATATATTTCGATTTACTCCGAGCCAATTATTGACCTTACATTTAATAATCTTCTAAAATTTGGATCATTAACTCTGCTCCATCAGATTATGCAGCCTCGTCAACCTGACTATGTCTACAATAGACTCAATTTTGCATCTACCAAAGATCAGTTGTTTTGATACAACCAAGATTTAACTACTTGGTATGGAACCAATTACCTTCAACTTTCAGAAGAACCGTAAACACAAACAGATTTAGGATCATTTTCTACAATTACTTAACCAATGGTGTGTGTTTTATAATTTCACTTACTTAAATTTTATTCCAGTTGCTTAAGTTTTAGTATTTTCTACGTTGCTACGTCTTTTTTTGAATTTGAACTAATGTCGATTGGCTGTACTTTTTCAATGTTATTTTAAGTCTTCACAAACTATAAGATTTTTATCTTAAAGTGGTAATATTCTTTTACGAAATAATTATGAAATATAAAATATGAAATATGGAAACCTTTCCTGGATCCATCACACAAAGGCTATATGCTAAATGAAATGGCCATGCACTATATCAGTGCACCAACCCGATCTTGGTTGATATTCTAGGAACGATATGCAATGTTACGTAAAACTATTTGGCTGAAACCACTTGTAAATCTAAATTATGCCGTCAGTGATTACAGCCTATTGGACACCTACTTTGTTTTATTTATCACCCGATCCTAACTTATATATATACGCAAAGAAGCAGACTCTAGGTAGCAAACTTATCTTACTCACCTGGTTTTCTTTCTGAGGAGTTAATGAACTCCCTGGCATTCTTATAGGTCAGTCAACTCGAATAGCTCAATGTAATTTAATTCAATAAGAAATAACGCAGCACTAGGGTATTCACGCTTCGTTGTATCTGGTCTCGTATCGTTGTAAAAGTGTAAAAGTGTACCATTTTCTTACAATACGACAACAAAATACACTGGCTGTCATTTTGTTACACATTTACACTTTAGTAATGCTCCAACCCTATTGTTACAGAGAGTGTAGCATTGAATTGACCACATATTTTTAACAGCTGGTTGTTGTCGTTTGGTTCTCTGAATTAATAAAATTTATTTATATGGAAAGAATTGGCCGAATATGGACGAGAAACGTGTGGTGATAAATAAGAAGCACTGAATGGAAAAGGCATTGAGTATTTATTTTAGCAAATTGTGTTTTCTGGGATTCGAACTTGGAACCTCATGCGTAGTGATCCGACACACTAACCACTTACGCCACGGCGCCCACAAAGCAAAGTTAAACAAAGTAAACTTGCAAATACCGAACTTTTTTTTTTTTAATTCTCTTAATACTTTAATCGAACCCTTAAATGAATTACTCCGCATAAAGTCAGCGCAAAATAAAACTTGAAACTTGCGGAAAAGCATGGAGAGAAAAATACCACCAACTTAATTACTCATTTATCAATGCCGCGTTAATTAAAATCGACTTCATTAAAAATTTGCCGCAAATTCTTCTTCTTCTTTTCCAAGTCAATTTTGGTGTTGGAATATTGATCGTTCTTCTCGCTACACATCTCCGACATCTGCCACAACTTATTTTCCTATGCCTCCCACTCACCATCAACCAGAGAGCACTTTAGTGACATCCCACAAATTCGCAGAAGTGCTCCCAATTAGCCTCAAATATTAAAAACCCCTTAAAATAACAGCGGATATGTCTACCCCCAAAACCAACCCTATTTTGCTCCAACGGATACGTCAAACTTTCGTCAAAGAAGCCGCCTGCCGCTGTAAACAATAAACTTAATTTTGTTTAATGGAAACCAATTAGAAAAAAAACTTTGCCGAAACTTCATTAGCAATGTGAGAGCAGTTCGTGCATCAATCGATAAGACGACGCTGATGATAAGAAATCCTCGACGTGAGAACAGGGACACCTTAACCCCCTGCCAAAGTTCAGGGCACATTGCAAAATCAAATAGAAATTTAATTAACCCCTTTTCACTTCACCTCACGATGGTGCGTTGGTGCGTGTCCCACACCCATAGGAGATACGACACCATACGAGGCTTTGCTTCATCCTGACAGTGCCACTCTCTAAACTCACTGAATCGTATCCCATGCCACGAGGTCTCGTTGGGAATCATTCGTGACTTGGAGCAGAACTGAAGTCTTTCTCTGACGGATTCACATATGCTAGGATATGCGTTCTTTCTTAAGTGCACAATGGAAACCTTCTCGTCCTCATCAGTATACCTTCGCATGTCGTCAAACAGCATTACAGCTACCGCAGAGGCGGCGCCAAGCCTCTTCTCCACCACCACCGCCGCCACCGCCGCCGCTTGATGTTAGTTAAATTGAGTAATTTTAATCAAAATTTGGTTCAGTGCTTCGGAAAGATGTGGAAAGAATTGTGTTTCCGAATACAATATTGCGTGTATGCCCTCCTACCAAACGAAGTGGAGAGCTTGTTCCGTTAAAGAAATTCAAAATATAAACATCCCCCATGTGTCACAAGGGAGGGAGGTGGACATTTTAATATCATAAGATTGAGAATTTATGTGAACTCACATGTGGAACCAGGCACTAGGGTTTGTTGGGCGGAGGCTAATGGGAGACGGCATGTGCTTGTCTCTAACATCTTCGTCGTCGTCGTCAGAGAAAAGTCTTTTGTATTTCAAAGGAGGGGTGTAATTTGCATAATGTCAAACTCAAACATAAGTTTGAATATTAATCATGCATTGTTTGCTAATTAATAATAGCGTCTCTTGTGATTAAGAAGCCTTACGCACTTCATACATACATAGATGCGTGTACATTTGTTCCGGATCATGGCGCAAAGGAGCATCTTATCTTTGTAGATAAATGTGCACAATAGCAACAACAACAAAGAGACCAACAAACAGATAAAGCATTTTGTCTGTTTTCTTCTTAAATAATTTATGCACACTGTGAGAAAACGTGGCTTTTTCAGACGTAAATTTGAAGACAAAAAAAATGCTCGGGTTACACTCTTCTTGTGTAAGTAACAAAAGTTGAAAGGACGACGACGACGTCTCGCTATAGTAGTTGGTAAGTGGAGGAGGATGGCTAAAAGTTGGCTAAAAGATATGCATCGCCGAATTTTCTTTTTTCTGTTTTAAGAAATTTTCTAGTTTTTTGTTGCATGAGTGCTTTTCTTTGTTTAACATTAACTGGAGCAAAGCTGCAAAAATGGATTGCAGGGATTAGCATGAACTAATTTGCCCTTCACTTGAGATGCTTTTAGTTTATGTTGGTTGGTTGAGTGGTGGTAGTTTTATTACTTTAATAAAATTATGTATTCAAAACTCTCATGCTCTAAGAAAAAGAATTGTTGCGTATACGCAGTGTTGTCGGCGTATTCTCATGATGTAGGCAAGCACTTAAGCATGCAAATATGTTAATCGTAAAGTGGGTTCACGCCTTATGGGGTGAATAATAAAATTATCATAACGTTGTGCAAGACTAGTGAATTTATTGTACTGGGGTACAAAAGAGAAGGAATCCACTTTTGTCTTTGGAGTTAAGATGCGACTTTAATATCTCAGAATTTATAAGTACATTAAGTACAATTTTAATTCAAACAGTTGAGGATGAGTTTGTGGAGGATGCAAATTGATTTGAGAAATTCAATATATAGTTTTAAGAACAATAAATCACTCTTAATATTTAAGTAGGTGAGAGAAGTCTTTTATTAGAAAGAAGTTAATAATGTAAATATCACATCCGCTTAGCCTGTATATACTTCAGCAGATGTAAATTAAGCTGAGCTTCCCTGCGATGCATTTTAATTTAACGTTTCGTACACAAATACATATATTTGGGGGTGGCAATGGTTAGTCGTAACGTTGTCAATTTCCACAGGGATCTGCATTGCGATTGATCGGTAAGCTACTGACTGCTCAAATTTTGAGCCAGTACCGCAACAATCAAGTTCGTAACGAAGTCCTAATGGTGGACCCCGGGCAACTATACGTATAAGCCCCTATACGTGTAGGCTAAAATTGCAAGTGCGGGTTATCTAGGGCCTTGATTCTAAACTAGGTAACGTGGGCCAGCAACCGGTGTTACTGAAAACCGACCGCTACAGAAACTGACACTATGACTCGGATAAGGAATGATCACATGTTGATGACTTTTGGCTATTGTACCCGGACAAAGATAGGTTTCTGGAATGTAAAGACGCTCCTAGACTCGGGAAGCGAAGGTCCTTACAATGCCAGTTTCCTTCAATTGGAAACTGAATGGGCATTTTGGGGGTAAGTGAAATCAGATTATTAAAGGCGGGCGAGTACCAGTCCCCAACACGTAACACTGTACAGCTCTATTCTGAAAGACCATCCAGAAGTCCGCGAGAATATGGAGTCGGACTGCTGCTAACAACAGCAGCACGCATGGGCCTAATTTCCTGGCAGCCTCATGGTAATAGGATTATGACGGCCGGATTCCAGACTAGAGTACGACTATCCCTATGTGGGGATAGTAGGAGATCACCATCTTATGAAAGCTACTCTCCAACTACTCACTGCTGCAGTTCGAAGATCTCACCACAACAGAAGAATGTCCAGATTCAACATCGATAGTTTTAGTGATCCCTCAGTGCACCAACAATTAAGGGACCAGGTGGTGTGAAAGCAATCGGCAGCTCACTGCCCGCAACCATCCAAGACCATTGGTGTGCAGTGAAAAATGTTTTTACATCTGGTGCTGAAAGAATTGTCGGTCGATCGCAGGGAAGACATAGGGCGTGGCTTTCCGAGGATACTCGGAGACGGATTGACGAACGAAAACAGCTGAAAGCTCATGTTGCAGCTACTCCAGCAGCAGGGAGAAGCCAGCTAGAGTTCCTATATCACATGAAGACGAGAGAAGTTCAGCGTAGCATGCGACATGACAGGCGCAACTACATCAACGTGCTGACTACGGAAGCAGAAGAAGCTGCACGAAGATGCGACAGCAGGACCGTCTACAGAATCACCAAAGAGCTGACAGGTGGTCGCAGCTCCAACCAACACCCAGTGAAAAGCCTAGACGGTTCCTTGCTCATTTCGGATGAGGACCAGCTCAAGAGATGAAAAGAGCATTTTGCTATGGTTTTGAACCGCGTATTCGCAGCGATATGCTCCCAAATCAGACTAAGGTGCACAAAGTGAGAAATGCCCGAATACGCACCACGACTCCCAGTAATGATGAAATCACTAACGCGATCAAGGCATTTAAAACCAACAAGGCGGTAGGACGGTATTCCCTCCAGAGCTTTTATGAGCACTTATAGAGAGAGCTTGAGAAGCTGATAGCTTTCCTAACGAATGGAAAAAGGGAATAATCGTCAAGCTTCCTAAGAAAGAAAATTTAATGGAGTGCGGAAACTGGAGGGGTATCTGTGTGCTGTCTGCTAAGATAATAGCTAAAATCATCCTGGAGCGAATCAAACAATATCTCGAAGATATACTCGATGCCGAACAAGCAGGTTTCCCTTCTGGATCCTCCTGTGTCGACCACATCAACACCCTGCGGATTATCATCGAACAATTTGCTGAATATCGATCGCCACTCCACCTGCTGTTCATCGATTTTGAGAAGGCGTTCGATAGTGCCAACAGGGAGTTTATTTGGCATGCCTTACGCGGGAGAGTTATTCCCGATAAACTAATTGCTATTAGCAAAGCTACATATGAAGGCTCCAATTGTCACGTTCTGCACAAAGGAAGTCTGAATCTGAGGAATTTGAGATCCAAAGTGGGATAAGACAAGGCTGTATCCTTTCACCTTTTTTTTTTTTTTTTTTTTTCGGGATAAGACACACTCGACTGGAGCACTCAGACACAACTGATCCATTGTACTGCCAGAGAGCAAACCTTGATTTACCCATTTTATTGGAATTTCCTGGACTTTCGAAGAAAGCCAAGCAAGCACTTCAGTGATGAGGAGCTTACAGTACCAGCGCTCACCACATCCGCACCGAAGATCTGCCACCTGATACGAGCAAAGGCCGGACACTCACAGAGATAATGTTCCGCGGTGTCGTCGCTCTCTCCACAAGCGTCGCAGATTGTAGTGTCACTTAAGCCTAACACGTTAAGGTGCTTGGCAAAAGCGAAGTGGCCTGTCAAGACGCCGATAAGTTGTCTACAGTCTTTTCTGCTGAGAGACAGCAAGAATGCTGCTGATTTCTTACAGACGTCCGGGAGCATGCGTTTAGTCAACCTGCAACCTGGAGAGTCATGCCACACACAATTGTGCTCGTGAGAGACCCAATCGTCAATGGAAGCCCTAACCGAAGACGCTGGAAGACCCAACGCGGGTTCGGGACCTGAGAAAGCCTCCTCTGAGCCTTGTCTAGCAATCTCATCGGAGATCTCGTTCCCCAAGATCCCAGTGTGACCTGGGACCCAGATAAGAGACAGAGAATTCAGCCTTGCGACCGAGTTCAAAGAGTTTTTGGTTTCACGAACTATTTTGGAAGTGGTTAAAGGGTTAAGCAAGGCCTTAAGCGCAGCCTGACTGTCACTACAGACACAAATGCTACGTCCCTTCTACCTGTTCTTCACAGCATAGTTCATGGCCATTAGGATTACATAAGTTTCCGCTTAGAAAACAGACGCATATTTGCCTAACGAGAAGTGAAGTCTAATGTTGTCGACTTCCACGAAGACACCAGCGGTTTTGGAACCATCCGTGAAAATACGACTACATTCCATTCCCGGCTCAGACTCTGACCGAAGCCAGTCCTGGACACAAGGAAAGTCGACTCTGAATTTGCGCATTAGCTGGAGTTCTGGTGTCATTGCATCAGACGGTATATCCATAAGACAGGAGTCGTAAGATAAGTGTCGCGCAAGTTCATCAAAGTTCCAGTGTGGAGTATACCAAAAACCGCCTCGCCTAAGACGATGGATGGCTTTGATAGTGCAACCCATGATATAAGTATCAAGGGGAGGTAAGTTCAGCACAGCGTCTAGAGCAGAGCCAGGCATACTCGGGAAAGCTCGCGAGCAGCCGAGCTTCCTTTCACCAATACTATTCCCATTGGTGATTAGCGATGTGCTTCGCGCAGCTTTGTCAACGGGAAATTTCTTCCATTTCCCGTTGACAAAGCTGCGCGAAGAGCACATCTTGACTACGCTGACGATGACGATGACGGCAAAAACTAAAACTATCAGCCTTGGAACAAACTCATCGGCTCAAATATGCATTGCTGTACAACCGGTAGAGAGAGTAGAGGATTTATAGTATCTTGGGAGTATTTTCTCGACCGATGGTGGAACCGAACTGGATACAGTCAACTGGATCGCCAAAGCAAAGTCCGCGTTCGGGATGTTGTCCAAAATATAGCGAAGTAATGCAATCAGTTTGAACACCAAGTTAAGACTGTTCCGCTCCAATGTTGAATCCGTGCTGTTATATGGATGCAGCACGTGGAGAGTGACCACTATTGTCACCACGAAGCTACAAACGTTCGTTAATAGGTTCCTGTGCAATATCTTAAGGATTTTCTGGCCCAATCGTATCTCTAACGAACACATTTACGAGAGAACGGGTCAGGAACCAATTGGCACAACCATCCAATGACGGAAGTGGCAGTGGATTGGTCACACGTTTTGAAAGGGTGATAGTTCCATAGCGAACCATGCTATGCAGTGGAACCCTTTAACTCAGGATGGCAGAAGACCTGCCGGTCCGAGGAGAACATGGCGCGGAACAGTCGAAAAGGAGGCATGAAAGTTAGGGAAAATTTGAGGAGAGCTGAGACACATTGCCAGAAACCGTACACGATGGCGTGTAGGCGTAGTAGAGGCCCTAGGACTCACAAGAGGTCACAGGACATAAGTAATTAAGTAATTGCCACGCCAATGGTTCATGGTTCAAATCCTGACATCAGCAAGCATTTATTTATTTCTCATAGAATATATAAAGTCAGTCCGATTAACTACGAAAGCTTCTGTGAACACTACTGCGAAGGCATAACACTGGCAATGCTCGGTCATATGGCTGGAAAAACTGTTCGCTCTGTTGGTTGACTGATTAAAAAAAATACTGTGAATTAGAGAAAGGCAAAAAATAACAAGAATCGCCCCACCCCCGAAGCTTCTCTGAAGCATAAACAACTGAGCTTCGAACCACTACACCAAATCATTCACCCTCTCTATCTATCCTTTTCAACACCCGCACTGTGTAAAAACATGTTAAGGGTATCCATAACCCCTTGAGTGCGCGCAAATTATACAAAAAAAAAAAAAAACCGAAGTTAAACTATGTAGTCCTTTATAGGGAGTGTCTCTCTATTACACCATGTTTGTGGTAGTACAGCTTCAGAAAGAAACTAAAAAAGGGGCTTTCCACTTCTATTTGCCTATCTGTACGTCCGTATGTACCAGTGACTTTAAACAGCTACTCAAATTTTTTTAAATCTACTTAAACTGCAAGGGTGATAATTCCGGTGCCATTACATAATTTGCAATTAGGTCTATTCTCTAAAATTTCCTTTCGCTATTTTTCAATAGTTCTCAGTAAATTTTTTTTTTTTGCCCTGGCAAATAATATTGCGAGATTTTATTACGAACTGTTACTATTAGTTTCTTTAACAGATAACTATAAAAAGTGTTGATCACTATAAAAACAAATGTTCTTTACTTGCCACATGCGTCTATTTCAGCTTCAGAATAACGTACGAAATGATCTATGGTTTTTAGTATTTGTCAACAGGAACTCTAAGGGGTAAAATGTTGATTAAATAGACAAAGCCATTCTGATCTTAGTATTTAGCATCCAGGTATTGAAATATGTACTCGCGGTGTGAATATATAAGTAATAAAAAGTTTAAGTATTTTATTTTAGCTTTAGCTTTGCAGTTTTAGCTAAAGCTAAGAGCTTTTACTTGAAAAAATTTTAATATTATTATTATTATTATTTCTTTACTTTTTAAGTAATTAAATTACAATAATAATATAAAGGTATGTATATAGCACTAGCTACCAGAGCTATCGGCTAGGAAAAAATGTAAATAACTTTTTAGCCAATAACGGACAATTTGAGCCGGTATTGCCACGTCCAAAGAAGAGATCATTTGAACGTGCAATATCAATGCACGTTCCGAAGACATCGCGATGTAGGAAAGGCAGGCCTATAAACGCCTGCATCACACAAATGCGATGACATCGGCATTTCATTGACCTCAGTAACCGAGTGATCCAAAATCGGCGGGCCTGCCGATATTTTCTGAGGTCAAATAGGCGAACCCCACAGGTGGATCAGTAGAAATGCGGTGAAGTGGGAGGGTTGTGATCCCTTATTTTCGGATCATAACCACGGTGGTGGTAATGCCATGATGTGGGGGTGTATGTCTGCAAGTGGGGTAGGACAAATGGATTTTATTGATTATAAGATGGATCAATATGGACACATGAACATCCTGAAAAGAAACCTCCAGCAAAGCGCCACAAAATTGGGTCATGGGTTTTACATCTTCCATCAGGACAATGACCCAAATCATACTGCCCATAACGTAAAAATGTGGTTACTTTTTAATACACCCTCCCAACTGAAAACACCCCCACAGTCACCCGACAATAATCCCATCGAACATCTTTTTTGGCTCAGCTTGCGGCCTATCACCAGCAAAGCTTCTGTTAAAGAAGCCCTCAAGCAGGAATGGCAGCTTATAAGCTCATACTTCACTAAGAAACTTGTGGAAAGTATGCCAACACGTTTGCAAGCCGTAATTAAGGCTAGCGGTGGCACAACGACCTATTGATATGCTCCCCACTCTCTGAATTTTGTTATTTTCTGTTTCAGTTTGGTTTTGTGCGAATAATTTTGTGTTGCGTTTTATTAAATTTATTTTTTTGTTAGCCATTCTATTTGTATGAATTAAATATTTTGTTTTGATTTTTGAACTATGTATTAACAATTAAGTCAAAAACATTTTTTTAATATATAATATTTTTAATTTTAATCAAAGAAAATGGTTTAATTTTATTTTAATCTTTGTATTATGGTCTTGTGCATATGTGAACATGTGTATACATATGCAACCTAACAAGAGTACTTATATTTCCTGCGCAAGGTAGCAAATTGTGGAAACATATAAACATACATATGTATGTATATATTTATGTACAAGTATGTACATACGTGTGTGCATAGACACCAATTTTCTAGATGCAGGTTACCCTCTTAACACGGTAGATAGGTTTAGAATATTTCAAAAACCACACTATATTTTCTATAATAAAAAGTAACATTTGAATTAAGTAACATCCCCCGTTTCATTTAAACTAAAATTGTTCAATAAATTGGACATATGCATACATACATATGTACATATGTATGTTACATACATGCATAAATGATTGATCTAACTTCCCCACTTATTGTTCATACTATACATTCCATTCAAATCAATGTGTATTCAAAATGAAAATAAACCTTGGAACAGATTAAATCGAAACATCTCGATTCTATAGATATCCCGTCGTCATGCAACACAAAATAAATTAGAAACATAAAACAAATGTAGCGCGATATACTAAACGACCTAAACACTCATCTACACACATTAATCATTTCTTCATCCAAAAACAAATTAAAGCGATAACAAAAGCCTGCCTACTTCCAAACAACTAATAACAAACAATTGTGTGAACATGAAATTCTACGAAGCTCCATAAAAAAAAAAAAAACATCCTTATCACCATTAGGGCGCCCATTTTTCGGTAAAATGACATCAACAACGGTAAAGGTTTTTTCTTTTCCATTTCATTCCCATACTGGAATGAACTTCCACAAATTTCAAATTTCGAGTAGTTTGAGAGAGCAAAAGCTAGCTTTTCGGCAAGCAAAAGCTTTCGTTAGGATGCATGCGCCGCAATGTCTCTCTCTAAGTGAATTTTAACGAAGAAATTAGCAATTTGCATTGTGCGCCACTAATGAGGCAATTTCGGGTCTTGTATGATAGTGGGAAGGGCGTTTGTACTACTGCACCCATAGTTGTTATTGTTCGAGGTAAGCGAGCTTGTTATTCCTAGGATACACGGCTGGGAACACTGGAAAATTCACTGTAATTGCTTTAGGTATTGCACATGTACACCAAAATAGGGCTGCTATTGTTTACGTTCATAGGCGCCCAGAAGGGTCATCGCTGATCTGTCACCAGGCAATGCGGGTAATCCAGAGCTGTGAAATTGAATCGTTCACACGGATAATCATCATTCATGCCGAGATTAAACTTTAATGGAAGGATGTACCCATTCTGATTTTCTTTAAATCGTTTGTGGTTTTTTTTTTTTCTATTTCTGGCTTACAAAATAAAAGAAAAAATATAATTAAATTTATGAGCATTTTTTTCACACTCCCAGTTAATTATCTCAATCTGTGTTGTGTTGGTCTCTTCACCTCTTCGTATACTAAAAACAAAAAAAAAACCAAAACCGCCCCTGAAAAAAACCTTTTGCCAATAGAAAGCCTCAGGGACAGTAAATGTTGACGTTTTAATGTATACACAAGAAATACTAATATTTTATGAGTATTTTTCGACCCTTGTACTTGATTTTTTGTAAATTCCGCTCAATTGTTGATTTATAATTTTGTTACGGATACTTCGCAACGATTTGGATATCCGGTGCCCTTAGCATATTTATAGGCGTGTATGTACTGAGCTATTAAACTGGATTTTGCTAAACGTGTACGTGGGGAAGGACGCTTAGGTTTATGAGAGGAGGCTGTTAAATAAGTGCTGAGTCCGATAATAATTATTTATACAGCACAAGATAAACGCGTGGGGAGCGCGTGCTATCATCGTGAGAGGATAAATATGAACAAAGTCGCTAAGTAAACAAGTTAAGCGACTCGTTGAAAAACTTTTGCTTTAATCTTCGAAGAACAGTCAAAAGGCTATGCTGTGGAGAGCAGTTAACTTCCACACAACTTACAAATATTTATAGCCATCATATTGCCGCTCTACCCACTGACAATGGATGATGCCTTCTCTGAAACAGAACTGAGTGTTGAACGTAACACAATAAAAAACTATACCAGCTGAATTATTAATGGTGCAGTTAAAGGTTTATTTTCTTAAAAGATATACATACATATAATAGTAAAATTACAGTCGGTGCTGAGAATATGGAAAAACTCCTTCTGCAGACTATTTAACTACATCCCGCTGTCAGGCAGAATACACCATTTAACATAGAAGATGATAGCTAACATTTCCGTTCACCTGACCAAAACGAAGTGAGGATAGCAATATCCAAAGCTGAAATTCAACAAGGCTGTTGGACCTGACGGCTAACCAACCGAACTTTTCAAGGCGATATTCTTTTCTGCGATATTGTGTGAACGCCTAAAGCCTTTTATGAACAGCCTGATTGGACCCTATCAGTGGGGTTTCAGGCCAGGAAAGTCCACCATCGATCAAATCTTCAGACTTCGGCGGATTCTGGAGAAAACCCAAGAAGTCCAAATCGATACTCACCATCGTTTTATCGATTTCAATTCCGCCTATGACAGAATCTATAGAGAAGAGCTTTATAGGGCCACGTCTAGTTTTGACATCGCTACCAAACTTGTTCGTCTATGCAGGATGACCATGGGGAACACTCGCTGCTCCATCAAGGTCAGTAATGACCTCACCGAGACCATTAATGTCAAAAAAGGTTTTAGATAAGGTGACGCGCTGTCATCTGACTTCTTTAATATTGTACTTGAACGGATTGTGCAGAACTCACAAGCCAACACCATTGCAAGCATTGAAGCAGAAGCAGCCAAAATGGGTTTAGCGATAAACGAGGGCAATACCAAGTATACGCTGTCAACAAGAAGGGACAATCAACACCGACGAATTGGACCGAACGTCACAGTCGGCAGCTATAGCTTCGAGGTAGAGGGGACTTCGTCTACTATCCGGCCCGCAGTCTCTTCGAATCTTACCCGGAGGGACGACGCAGTAGATGAACTCCTCGCCGTAGGTGGCGCGCACAAGTTCAAAGGGAGCTCGACCAACTTGAAGTGCGCAACTGGAGGCAATTAGCTAAAGACCGAGCTAAATGGAGAGACTTGTTGGTTGAGGCCCAGGTTCACCACGAACAGTAGCGCCACCTAAGTAAGTAAGTAAGCACTTTACTTTACATTTTAGAATTAAAGAATTCTTACTCTTTAAGCAATTCGGTTCCGACTTCAAAGACATTTGCCGTGCTTTTAAATATTCTACGCCCAAAACATATTTGACACTCTATGTGTTCAGTTCTATTTAACATCAAATTAACGTTTTTCCCTGTTTGTTTTGGAATCGAGACCGAAGTCACAGTTACACTTGAAATAATAAATTTATGACACATCAGTAATTAGTACAATAATCTAGATCGATGTATGAATCTTTAGATGTATGGGGGATATTCTTGATAAAAAGTATAGCAAATCGAGTAGAACTGCATGTGCGCACGGTAGCTTTTCGATTAAATGCGCGCGTTAGAGAAAACAAGGACTCGTATTGGAAAATGTAGTGCAGGAAAATATTTTTACGCAAAGAGTGTCAAAAGATGAGATAGTGGACAAATGCGGGTATAACTTGCAGAATCTTGTAGATGCTCAGGCGAAATGATAACTGGGGATACTGTCTCATATCCAAAAGTTGGCAACATCAGGTACAATAACTTACTGTGTATGCAAAGCATTCCTCCGACCATTCGTACCCCTGGGAAGATAATGTATGTAAACGCATTACCAGAAAATACAGTTGAAACTAATTTGGCGGCATAGCTTAAGAGAGCACATCAACTTAAAGCTGAAGAGCCTTAAAAACTCACAAATAGTTTTTACATTTGAAAATGGACATCTCCTCACAGCCTTAGTATCATCGCTATTTCTTTGATCCTAAGATTGTCACGAAAGTAAGTGCACTGTTCCAGATTGTGATCGAATCGACTATATATTACCCTATGTAGAGAACCAGCTGCGTCCTCTACATAGCTTCTTTTAGCCAGTTTATCCAGCTTCACAATAGGGTCGCACAATTTAGGCTTCCAGTTCTCAAGATCATCTTCGCTTAGTTAAGTCTCGCAGCTGACAGCTAGTTCCAATCATTCTCCATACCAACCCGTTCTTGTTTGTATAGCATTCAGAACTACTTGACGCGGCAGACGGTGGGTTGGCATACTTAGAACTTTGACCACGTAATCTACTTGTAGCTTAAATGATTTATTGAAAAAGGGCCATGTATTTACGTATTTATTCGATGGGAGACGAAATACTCTTCTTACGTAGGAACTTATCAGCCATTCACGATGTTGTATTCCTTACCACCCCATACTTGTGTCGCATTTAGCATGATAGACTCAGATACTTCTTCGAAAACCCTGTTTTTGCAAGCAAGCAAAATACCATATATTTATTGGAGAAGTAATTTCTTCATTTCTTCATTTGTAGCATTTTCGGATTTCAAAAGTTTTTATTTAAGGTGCCTTTCCATGTTTATATTTCCATATTATATTTGAACTCCCTAACAATTTCAACTGGTTCTCCATTGAAGTGACACTTTTTGTTGGAGCTATTTCGACCTCCTCCTTTTTTTTGAAGCTCATAATTTTAGACTTGCTAGTGTTGTCTACTAAACTTCATAATCTGCAAGCTGAATGGCCCCCGGAAAATACACCAACAAAACAACGCCGTCATCAAGCAATAGGGCTTTGATGAGCACACCTTCATATTCAATACCACTTGGCAAACAGTCAACCAAATCGTCAATAAAAAGAGCGAATAAAGTTGGGCTCAGAGTACATCCCTGTCTAATGTTTGGAACCACGCCGACAGTCCCTCATCCACTTTGGTATTCGCATACAGAGATTTTCAATTATCCTTCCAAACTTCAACAACATTTCCAAACAGTACAGATTAATAATGAGGTGTTTCTATACAACGAGTTGAAGGCTACATTAAAGTCAATAAAGACATCGTACAAGCTTGTGAAAGAAATGATTTCACTATGCTCCTTAGGAAGAATATGTGATAGTGAGTTGGTGAGTATCTTGATCTAAAACCTGTTTAAAATTCCTTCAGTTAATTGTTTGCACATGTCCACGCATTCAATCTTCTTTGGAAAATCGTAGTAAGGGGTGTTTAGGATGTGTTTAGGAACGAAATACACTAATAATTTCTAGGATCCAATGAACACTCCTTTTTAAAAATGAGAAAGATTTGTGCGCAACTATACACTGTGCACAACAAGGCATTCATTGAAGAAGCATGGAATTCTTACCTTAGAGAGCTTTACTGAGTAGTAAATTCGAGCTAAAAAAAAAAAAAAAACTTTTTCACGGAGCCTTATGATAAATGAAATGTTGTACAAAGTACGCAACCAACATATTCGTGGCGTATAAATAAAATCAGCAGAAAAAGATTCAGAAAGTCGTCAAGGATCTAGGAAATCATGAAAAGACCGGAAAAATACGTGATATCGCACCGAAGGCATTGGCTGATCCCACACATCATGGCTGAAGCTCGTGGGAAAGGACGTGAAGAATGCACTAACTGATTACATGCCAAATAAGGACCATAAGATCTTGCGATTTGAAGAGCAAACTATATTCTTTCTAACGAAACCCACTGGATAGATCATTGATACACCTGTGGGACATCCTTATATGCAAGTCCACATCATAAGTATAACAAAACTGATCGTTATATTTTGATTTCATTTACTTTCTTTTCGAGTTGGGTACAGATATTTCCAGGCGTTAGCTTAGTGCCTCGAAATGCAAAATTTTGGGCATTAATTACCTATCCCACGACTGCCTCCAGATTCACTTACACCTGCAAAATTCAACTGCCGTCACGTATAAATTAATTTAAAGAAGAAGTTAATTGAATTTCCCGATTGCGCGATGCATGAGTTGTCACACGAGTCTATAATGACAAGCAGAGTGCACTAGTGTACTCTTCATACCCATCCGCGGCTTAGAAAAAATCCACCACAATCAATTGCCCAAAACATTCGTCATTGGGGCGATTCGCTAACCAAGTCACGTAGCTAATTAGGCTTACAACTTTACCACCACATCAACTCATCCAGCCCGGATGTATGTGGTTTTCGGCTGGTAGTGCATCGGATGTGCATCCAAATATCTGCTGGGATACAAACAGTATGCATACATATATGTAGATGAAGGCATTTGAAACAAGTTATCTCCGCGTCGCTAGTAAATCATGAGTCTGTACAGCGCCGATGTGGGTGATGGGGTGTGGGGACTGATTTACGCTGCAGTCTGCAGTAGAGTTCTGCCGGGCTGTAGGTTCTCCGTTTCACGCTGCGGGATCCAAATTAACAATTTTCAGCTTTGCGAAGTTTAATTGAAAATGATGTGAACTCGTGCATTGACTGAATATTAAATGCACACATCTTGTTTCACACCCATACACACGGTTGAACCTGGTACAGATACAACCCTACTGTCCTGCTTCATGAATTATCTCACATCAGTTACTCAGCACACTGGTGTACCCTGCTCAACTCGGTTGGACCGAAATATAATAGCGACAGCTATGATAAGGATGGACTGCATTGGGGATGCAAAGCACCTCATTAAAACCTGATTACTGGTTTTATTTTCTCTTGGAATTGACCATTCAACAGAAATAGGCTGTGTAATTGGAATGGATATACACTCAAGGCACCACAACCAGCAGCACAACGGAAAGGTCATCGCTAGCTGGGATTCACAAGCAGGAAAGCTCTGCATATTCTGGACTCGGGTGCAATGCATGTGTAGTTTAATTTTTTGTAAAGTCGGACAAGGGAAACAATTAAATTTCCATTGAGTTGAGTGGGAGGGTGGTGACGGCGGCCATTCATGTTCATGTCCCAGTCCCAGAGGATGTTTTTGTTTTTAATTCCGATGAAGTTGATGACACTTAGCATATTTGAATACAAAGCAGGAATGCTGAACTGGCACAGGTACAAATATAAGCACCAAGTTCTAGACAGGCATTCTCGTGCGGCTCGAATACTGGGTCGACTGTTGGCGGTGGTTCTGGGCAAAGTTTCACAGTTTTTTACTTGGTTGCATGAATATTCAATGTAAATGTTTTTGTTTTGTGACATTTTACATAGTTTGTGTTCGTTGTTGAGCCCACAAGTACCTCTAGGAAAAGTCCAACGAACCAAACGGACAATCAAACTATGCAGAGCTCAGGAGTTCCTCTTTTATTTTAGGGAAATTGAAAGTTGATTAACATTCTTATCAGGAGATTGCATGATGAATTGCAGCGGAATGAATTTATTACGGTGTTGGAGATAAAAAGAATGAAATTTATGAATGCATTTTTCTAATAATTTTCATATATAAATTTAAGGTCGGGCTTGTCTAGTTTCGAAGATATAAACCTTCAATGTTTCCGTACAAAATGCAGCAGTAATACTTTCAACTGGCAATATGCAAACATGTTTTTAAATAAAGACGATTTAGTTCGCTGATAAATGCCTTCTATAACATATTAAAATTTCATCAAATTTCTAAATTTATGAATAATTGCCAATTTTAATTATATTGTGTCACTGTTCGACGTCGTGTGAGCGCCGTAGCATAAGTGGTTAGTGTGTCGGATCACTGCGCGTAAGGTTCCAAGTTCGAATCCGAGAAAACACCAACAAGTTTTTTCACGGTTCCACCTCTCGCGAACGTCTGACAAACATCCGAGAGTATTGTTGTCTCGAGAAAGCTTCTCAAAACAAATTGCCCTTCGGATACGGCACTAAACTGTAGGTCCCTTCCATTCGTGTGATAAATATAACGCACACAACATATGTAGGTGGTTGCGAGAAGCTAGGCCCTAGCACTTAAAGAGCTGTTGCGCCAAGTATTTATTTATTTTTTACTGTTCGACGTCGAATCAAAAAAGTGCGTATTGTTTTTTCGGCTATTTATTTTAAATACGCACTAGAAGTTACACACATTTACTTTTCCAATTTATTTGACAGAAAGATAACTTTGTTTCTCTCAAGAAATCTTAAATCAGTTTAATTTTTTTCTACAGCTTTAGCTTTCAGTTACAGAAACAGGGAAATTACTTAATTTCCCACTTATTTTGTTTGCTCAAACAATTGTAGAAGTGCCAGTTGACTTATTCTTTTGTGTTACACAAAATGTCGTACTGGTATTATTTTACTTGTAATTAGAGAGTTAAATACTAGATTAGGAAAATAACAGAATTTTGAAGATAAATTGCTTTTTCGTCAATGAAACAAATGGTGATGTTTTTTTTTTATAATTTGTGCGCACTCAAAGGGTTATGAATACCTTTAACATGTTTACACACAGTGCGGGCATTGGAAAGGATGGATAGAGAGAGGGAGAGAAAGATTTTGGTGTAGTGGTTCTTGAAGCTCAGTTGTTTATGCTTCAGCTATTCTCCGGGGTGGCGTCCAGATAACTAGGGAGATTTTTGTTATTATTGTCTTTGCTTCTGATTCACAGTACTTTTTTCCTGATAACCGATGTCAAGGGCAAACCATCATCAACAGAGCGAACAATTTTTCAAGCCACATGACCAAGCTACTGCCAGTGATTATGCCTTCGCAGTAGTGTTCACAGAAGCTTTTGCAAATGATCGGACTGACTTTATATATTTCATGAGAAATAAATAAATGCTTGCTGACATCAGGATTTGAACCATGAACCATTAGCCTGGCAATTGACGAGGTTACCACTACACCATTGCCATCCCAAATGTGGACGGAGAATTGACTTTCGCTGGCTCAAAAGGGGTCTCAGTGATGGACTATGGGGTTGTTTTTACAGGATTGATTAGTTCCGTGCAATCATTTTCAGTTGGAGAGAAACTATACTTAGACCAGATGCCGATCGTGTTGTCATTGCAGAATACATCTCCAAAAGAACACAACCACTGCCATTGGTTTCCTCTCTGTTATGGAAAGACAGTAATAAGAAAGCCTATGCGAAAAAATCTTGAAAGTCTGTTAAGAAATTCTAAGGGTAGTTTTCTACGGGGTACAAGAAATTTGCAGGTGAAGTCCATGAGAGATACTTGTAATCCAATCGCTTTCCCTAAAATTAAGTATACACAAAAATGGTTTGATCAGGAATATCAAAAAGCGAGGCTGAAAGCAATGAAGAAATAAAAGACCTACAATTCTAACAGGTATGAACCGTTTAGGCAATAGGCATGTGCAAAAAGTCAGTATCCAGTATTTAATATTCGTTATTACTATTATACACCTTCAGTTTGCATGCACAATCACTGGATTGGATTGCTCATTGATAGAATGTCTCTAGTTCTGTTTATTGAGAAATTAATAAATTTCTTGGAATGCCTTAGGCCAGGTTGTTCATTCCAGTGTGCGAGAGTTTTAATCTGGCTAGTGGGTAAACCGCAGAAGAGTTCAGGTCCAATGTAAGGAGATTGGGCACCTAGTCTGGCAAGCCTATCAGCAGCTTCGTTACCAGGAATGCCTTTGTGTCCGGGGATCCACATTAGTGTGATTTTATTGTGTGCAGCAAGCAAAAGAGTCTGGAAACAATTCCAAACCAGCTTAGACTTATAGTCAAAGGACGTGAGAGCCTTGAGTGCTGCTTGGCTGTCTGACATTATATTAATATGTGATCTTCGGAGGTTTCGTCTAATGCATTCTCTGGCGTAGAGCTCGATAGCATAAACCTCTGCTTGGAAGATAGTAGTGGATTGACCTTATGGTGTAAAAGGTTTGTAGTTGGGGCCAAAGATACCAGCTCCAACTCCATTTGACATTTTTGAACCGTCAGTGTACCAATTGATTTGAGATGTTGATTGAGGGATTTGAGGATAGTTCCAGTAGCTGCGGTCAGGTATATTAACTGTGGAGGGGTGATTGAGGTGGATTCTTTTAGGCATGAAGTCTGAGGTGCATACTGCTGGAGAAGTAAGTAGCGAAATTTCCTCAAAGATCTTCATGTGGCCAACTAATTCAGAATTTGTGTTGTTGCATGAAAGGTGAAGCTTTAGAGTACTGGCAGCCGCAATCTTCATAATATTTATCTGTAAGGGAGGAAGGTTTAAGAGAACTTCCAGCGCAGCTGTTGGGCAGGTGTGCATTGCACCCGTAATACCTACACCGGCTAGTCTGTGCACCTTCTGGAGGGCGGAGCGGGTAACGGTTTCCAACTTGATTACTTTTGTGCACAACATCATCAGTAACGAATACCAGGGGCCTTATTTTGTATTGCGTTTCTATAGCAAATGTGTACAACCTCAATTTCCAAGTAATTTAAGTGACGCTTGATAGATGTTTTGACAATCTAACTTTCGGAAATTTTTGATTTCGAGTTGGAAGCACTTACACCTAATCCGATAACCATACAAAATACCAATTCATTTTAGATTACATTTCCGAATGGCAATCCGAATCCAAAAGCAGTACAAAATAAGGCCCCAGTACTCGAATGTTGTTACGAGTATCTTTGGTCAGTAATCAAATCAGTATTCAGTTTGATTTTATTGCTAGTTAGTAAATTTACTTATTTGAAGGTATGTGTTATATATTTATATACCTACGTATTATATATTTATATAAATTTATATTATTTATTATTATTATTTTATTATTGTATATATGTATATATATATAAATGAAATTCTGTTCGTGTGTTCTTTATGGCGCGTAGAAAGAACTTAGCATAGTTTGGTTTATTTACGATAGGTGGCGCTTTTCGAAAATTACGAATAGCGGAAATACATGAATTTCTATTGAATGACCGGTTTGGGCCTTAAATTTTGTGCTAGGTCAATGAAATTTTCTATACGAGGTCCTTGAAAAAGTAAGCAATGGAATTATAATAATTTTACAAGAAATTCGAAGAAACTTACTTAGCAAATATGTAGATATTCGCTTACTCAAAAAATCTTCCGTACATTGTGTATGGCCACTCCCACTTTTTTGAGGCGTTTTTCTTTAAAAAAAACAACTTTTTTTTGTCGATTTTGCTGGGAAAATATGCTTTGGAACGAATTAACACTGTTCACCGCAACAATGCTGAGTGTTTTTGCTTGCATTTGTTGTTGATTAGTAGTCCAACATCATTCCAAAATTTGAGAACAGTTGATGGACGATTGTATGCGACATATCGTGAAGCATGTCAGCAATTGCGTTTATCGAAGGATGACACGCATTGGGATGTTACACTTACCGACCCATCAATATCAGCTCATCCGCATCAAATACATACGGGTAAGACGGAGTAGGCAGCCATAAAAGAAAAATTATCTGAAAATGGGCAATCAATATCCAGATGGAAAAAAAAAAGAGCAGGCGGCCGGATAATCTTCTCCATTCACAAGAAAGGCCACTATGATAATGTGAAAAATTATCGGGTTCTATCCGTTTTAGACACACAGTTGGGTGGATAGAAATGGTATTATCAATGAGTATCAGGCAGGTTTTGGGAAAGGGTATTCGACAGTGGACACCATTCTTAACCTAGGATCTTTTATAGATCTTAGTTTAAACAAAAGAAAAGGAAAATTGTATGTCTTCTTCATTGATGCCAAGGCAACGTGCAACACTAATTCTCGAACTTTGTTATCTTGGTCTGTCGTCCAAAATGATCAGTGTCCTGCGAAGCATTTTCAGTAACGCGCTATCGGCTGTTTGGGATGGGGTTCACTCATACAAGTTTTTCCAAACTTAAATAGGGCAGAGGAATTCCATTTTTGTTTTCTCTTTTCGTCAATAATGTGTATGACGAGCTTTCTGGAGGGATTATCTCATCAAGATTCTGTTATATTCCGATGACTTAACATTATTGGCGGATAGCACAGAATCTTTGCAGATAATGATTAAAATCTTAATGGAATATTGTAATTTGTAGGTGGAATCTGCACGTAAGCAGATGTCGTAATTTTCAGAAAAGGGGGTGAAAGAGCAAATTGTTAAAAATTGTGAGCACTACAAGGGTTGTGGCATAGAATTAGTCAACAGTTACAAGTACTTAGAGATGAAGCTAAGCTACAACACGTCTAATAGGCCCCACTTAGAAGAAAGACATTTGATGTCAAAAACTGTCGTAAACTCTTTGTGGAGTTCATTTGTGGGGTGTTCACCGGTATGAATAAACTGAGAAATTATTAAGATATTTTATAAAAAGAATGTTTAATTTGCCAAACAATACCCCAAACTACATGTTTCATATAGAGACTGGTCTTCCTACACTGTTTTTCCCATCCTTACACATGCATTTCAATTTTATTATAAAAGTGCTTTTCTATCTCGAAAACACGCTACCAAGAATATTGGCTACGCTTATAATTAGAGAGAGAATAGGTTGAGCGGCAGAGTGGGAGTTCTGTGTTTTAGGCCCGTCTCCGACAGATTTTCGGAGCTTAAGAAACTATTATACATGTAAACTAAACATCAGGTTTGAATGTGCTTGTTCGACTATTATTAGTCTTACTTACTTACTTACCTATAGGTGCCGCTGAAGTTCGGGGTGAACTTGGGCATTAACCAACAAGCCTCTCCTACTGGTACTACTATCAGTCGACTGGCTACGATTCGCGTCCATGCCATAATTATAATTATATGCGCACTCAAGTTAAAGAAGCCGCAATCTACAAAGACGAAGACCTTTAAGATCACAAAGACTCTCGTGAGCAACCGAGTATGAGGAAATCTTAAAAAAAGTTAGTCGGTGGATATGCTGCATAAAATGTGATACAGATGAAAGAAACCCAGCTTTGAAGAAGTTGCTCTGCTCAGATTAGAAAAGTTTAATATTAGATTTAGATAGTGAACGAGTCGTTAGATACGACACTCGGACATAGGAGCTTTTGAAATCTGCAAACTACACTTCATTCAAGTATGGCTGGTTGAATGTAACCGGATTGAATAGAATACCAGTTTTGTTTATGAAAATCCTAGTCTTGCACAAATTACATATACCCGCTGAGGGTTGCATAGATGGTAATGTCCTTAACTTCCACTTCGAGTAGAAATTCTAGAGACTTGCTCTCAAAACACCGAATTTGGTGCTTTACAGATGACGCTTTCAGTTTTCTTTTTAGTTTAAGAGTGCCTCCAATGACAATATATACAGCCAACAGTGGGCAACCAACTGTGATAGAGAAATGTTAACTCCTTCAATATGCAACAATTTTTTTCATCAGTCGATTACTATAGTCCAAACGATAATCGTCTGAAAAGTTACGTGATTCCCTGCTCAACGCCGTTTAGCACCAATGCGTATGCACTGAAAGAGCTGGACTTCAATAAATTAATAAATGGCGATCAATTGCATACCAATAACTGCCGAGGTTCCCAAGCACCTGTAAGTATGTGTTAAATCCCGTCGGCTCCAAGACATCAAAATCCTAATTTTTGATTGCATACTATTTTTTTATCTATTTAATTTATTATCAACAAAGTACAAGACTTTCTTAGATAGAATTACAAAGAGCTTAAGAAGAACAAATGAAACAGTAAATTTAACAATAAAACAACAAAACAGGTAGAAAATAAAAAAAAATTAAATAAAATGAATATAAAAATGAAGGTAAAAATTATGACCGGGTAAGAGCATTCATAGCGTTTCTTTTTATAATATCGACCGAAGAATTAAAATCGAAGAAATGAGCATTTTCATTATACAACTTCATTAGCCCATTTATTGATGAAGAATGGCCGTAATTAGTTCGCGAGTGAGTTATATTAAAAAATCGTTGATTTCTTAAGCCAGCAGCTGGAATATTTATATTTAAAAGACTTAAAATCTCAGGGGAATCAATCTCACCAATAAGTAGCTTGTGAAGAAAAATTGTTCTAGCCACCACTCTTCTAATTTCAAGCGGTTCTAACCTAATCAACTTAAGTCTCGATTGGTAGGGTAACGTGTTAGGGTCGACCCAGGGAAGTCCTCTAAGGGCAAATCTCAAAAATCTTTTTTGGATGGCTTCAATTTTTAAGATATGTACATTGTAATACGGATACCAAACAATTGACGCATATTCCAAAATGGACCTAACAAACGATACATATAATATTTTAATTACGTACGGGTTGGTAAATTCACCAGCATAGCGTCTTATCATTCCCCAAGCTCTATTAGCCATATTTGTGATAAATTCAATGTGATTTGAATAGGAAAGTTTAGAGTCCAACAGAACACCCAAATCCTTAATTTGATGAACTCGAGTAATTTCTTCATTGTCAAGTGTGTAATTAAATAAAAGAGGCGATTTACGGCGTGTGAAGGATATAACCGAACACTTACTAACATTTAGGGACAAAAAGTTTTTAGAGCACCACAGAGAAAATTTCTATATGCCGCTCATTTACTAGTGCGCCTGAAGCCATCTTATGAAATTTGGTCTTTTACTGCTGAAGAAGTTTAAGAGCAGATGGAATTCCAATACTAAGATATCATTGCCAGAATTTCTTTTTTGCCACACAGAGTGTGATGCGCGACGCGTGGATAACCACCCAAGACAACAAAACTTGTTCGAGTTCTCATGTATGCAGATGACATCATAATATTGGCTGAAAACCCAAAAGTATTAAAGGAAATGATACAAGAGCAAAATATAATAACTACTGCAAAATATGGAATTTCACTATAAACCTTATTTATCAATGATTGGTTTTAATGAAGGTGGCAGAAGAGCTAAAGACGAAAAGTGGTTTTATAATGGCGTGGAAATAGAAGTAGTTAGCAAATATAAGTACTTAAGCGTAATTATGACTCCAAGACCCTCTCTAGTGGATCAACTCAAAGAAAGAGAAGTAAAAGCCAAAAGTATCTTAAACAATACTTGGAAAGTGTTTATGGAGAAAAAGGAAGTAAAAGTTCTCTGCAAAATATAAAATATTTAATGCAGTTGCGAAAGCAATTCACTGCAATGCAGCTCAGGTCTGGGGTTTTTTGAACTTCGATCAGGTAGATAAAATACAAGGATATTTCATAAAAAGAATTTTGGGCTGCCGGTCTTGACGCCGAATTATATTATAAGCCTAGAAACTGGAGTGCTGGACATGCATCTTTATACTTTAAAGTTACATATGGAATATGTCCACAAAACTTTGTTCAAATATGGGGTTAATCGTTTGCCGCACATACTATCGAAGCAAGTTATGGAGAAGAAGATTTTCTGGTACGAGGTCTGGTGTAGATTGGGAGATAATGCCAGCATTCGATGGACAGAGCTGCCTTTACATCAAGATGTATTCAAGAGAAAGTTAGAAAAAACACTCGAGAACCTAAGAAATACCCAAATTCAACAAAGGACAAGCTGAAAGCAAATAGGTAACACTGCATAAATTCATTGTAGAAGCATTTTGGTACTGCAAAACTTTGATAGATGAGTATAACTCATACATGTTTATTATACAAATAGCCTCTCTCTTTCCAACAGACGACAAAATATCATACTTGTAATGTTTTGTAAACTTTTTTTTGAAAAATAAACAAAAAAATGTATTATTACTATTATTATTATTATTATTATTATTAACAAAACTTGCTATCTAGCAACAAATAACCCATACTCTCGTTCGCCGCCACAAGCAGCGATTGATCTTTATTTGAAGATACATTTAGTTCGCGATGCGCTGAAGTGCAAAAAAAAGGCTGGAGTTCCGAAAATCGGAACCCTCCGATTGTCTTGAAATTTGAAGGTACATTCTCTTACATTATAGGATATTTTTCGACTCATACACCGGACGACCTTCGACCATGCCATTACGCTATGGCTTGTAACGAAGTATATATACATCCATATATGGTAAAAACAAATTAATGAAATGAAAAATGAATTTCTACTGGAAAATACATTCAGTAGCATACAAGGGCCCCTACCTTACGAAAATTTGAATTACTAATAGCTTAGTTAGTAACAGTTTGCGCGCCAACATTTTTTAAAATGTGTGCTATGTAGGCCTATTTCTACTACTAAAAAAGTCGGCAAAGGCTCTCAACTGATGGACAATCAATAAATTAACTCCATCGAGTGGGGTTAATTTCATATATTTCGTAAATTTGCTTGACTTGGAACGCACTACTAATATTTTGACATCTATAAAAATTAACAATAGACATTTTCGCGGTTTGACGTCTATGCTGTCAAAGTGTTTTGGTGGCCAACGACGTACAATCCATGGCGTGCAATCCTTCAATGCAAAGGACAAGTGTAATGCTAGGACATACACAAACTCTGCCTTCGGTGGAATTTGGGGATCATCAGCAAGGAGCTGAACATGGAGACCTGTCGTATACCCACCGATATACTGGAGAAGGTCAACTCAACTTTGAAACTCTACGAGGGCACAAAGAACTATCACAACTTCACGAGCAAGAAGTGAGTTAATTACGAATTAGCAGCAATTTCTGGTAAACTTAACTCCCTCTCCTTTACAGAAACTTCTTGGATCCCTCGGCGAAGCGCTTGACAAGCGGTGAACCATTCCTCAGCCCGCAGGGCATTGAATTTCTTACGTTCAAGGTGAAAGGCAAGAGTTTCGCGCTCCATCAGATTAGAAAAATGGTCGGCGTAGCCATTGCAGTGGTCACGGGTATCACAGAGGAGGCGACAATTGCTTCAGCGTTTACAGTGGTTCCATAAACCACTCACTTCGACTTCGAGGGCCTTTTTCGGATTGATATGAGCAATAGGGGATCCAATAGAAGTCAGCAATAGATTCAACTTACGTTGTTCTTCTCGTACCAGTCCACTGCGGATTTGAGTAGAGCCGAGGCGGCTTGTTTATTATCGGTGCCCTTATCATGCCGATTGCTACAGCTCACAACACAACACTTTGCCGGCATTTTACACTAAAAGTATTTATTTTTCGTATGGAAAAATAGTAAATTGGTGTGCTATTAATATTTACACGCACCAAATGCAAAAACATTCTTGAAATACCACCTTGGTCAAAAAGTTCCCGGAATTTATTCAGAAAATTATAAATACAAGTTTATTCATCTAAATCTATATTGTCCCCTTCAAAGTAATCCCCATCGACTACAACACACTTATGCCAGCGCTTGGTCCAATCTTCGAAACATTTTTTATATTCGATTTTCGGTATGTCCATCAGTGCTTCCTGCGATTTTTCCATTACTTCCTCTCGGCTGCTGAAACGCGTTCCCCGTAATGGTTTTTTAACTCGATTGAACAGAAAGAAGTCACAGGGAGCCAAATCAGGTGAATTCGGTGGCTGTTGGATGGTATTTGTTGCATTTCTCGTCAAAAAATTACGAATAATGATGGCACTGTGCGACGGTGCGTTATCATGGTGCAAAATCCACGAGTTTTCTGCCCACAATTCTCGTCTGGTAAAAAATCGCTAACACACACAGAGATAGATGTACTCTTGGCTACGTAACTTTTGCAAATGTCAAGCTATGACGCTAAGATTTAGAGGGAATATCAACAATAGATGTACCAACTTAACAAAGAAAACAGAACTCAAATCGGAACGATGGGAGCGCCACACGGTTTTTATTCCGGGAACTTTTTGATCAAGGTGGTATCGTGTTTTGGAAGAATTTTCTCCCTTTCAACTTATTCCGCGAGCAAAACAACACAAAAAAAAAAACGTTTGGCTACCAAAAGTGATTTGTCACTTAAACATCATAATTTTGACAAGCAGCCGAAAAGGTCTATAATAAACCAAAGTTGAAGCTGTAGGCTTGTTTGGATTGACAACCTGTCATGGATGGATAAATTCAAGAGGATTTCAACTAGATGTCGCCGAAATCAAGAGGTGTCGAAACATCGTAAATGGGTGGTAAAACCTCGTAGATTTGGGGAAATTTGGAGAAACCCCGTGATTTCGTTTGACATCTCAATAAGCCGTTCCCACCGAGTTGAAGTGATTTCAAATGTCAATAACTGTCAATTTTGAGTGACTGGAGTGCGTTCCAAGTCAAGCGAAAATTAAGAACAATACCCCCTTCGAGAATGATTTCCACTTAAAAAAAAGGAAATTCATGCAAGAAATTGGCGGAAAATCTCTTGTTCCTTTGTATGTCGAACATGCTTACGAACACAAGGAAAGATAAATTTCAAATGCTTTCAGCTGGTGGGGAGTCCCAACTCGCATTTTTCGTAAATTCCACAAATTGTGCTTGACTTGGAACGCACTGCTAATATTTTGACATCTATAAATGAACACCAAAGTTCACGCTACAGTGTTGTTCGGTTTGACAACCTATCACGGATGGATGAACTCAAAGTGATTTCAAGTAAAAAGCCGTTCCCACCAAGTTAAAGTGATTTCAAAGGTCAATAATTGACAATTTTGTAGGCTGGAGTGCATTCCAAGTTAAGCAAATATTATGAATAATACCTTACATCTCGGAACAGCTGAGATAACCAAATTAATGAGTTGTTTATGCTTCAAAAAAACTTCGGGAGTGGTGTCCAAATAACTGGGGAAATTTTTGTAATATTTTTCCTCGCTCCCGACTAGCAGTATTTTTTTTTTTTTTTGCGATAACCGATGTCATAGACAAATCAATCATCCAAAAGAGTGAACAATTTTTTTCCTTTGCTTCCGACTCAGCATTTTTTCTTTTTTTGCTATAACCGATGTCATAGACAAATCAGTCATCCAATAGAGCGAACAATTTTTCCAGCCATATGACCAAGCTACTGCCAGTGTCATGCCTTCGCTGTAGTGTTCACACAGCATTCGGCATTGATCGGACTGACTTTATGTATTTCATGAGAAACAATGCTTACGGACGTCCGGTTTTGAACCATGGACCATTAGATTAGATAGATAGCCGAAATGAGAACTGTCATGAGACTTGTTCTAGTGAGGGAAGAAATAGCTTCGTATCGGTGAATTTTATAACATTTTTTTGTTTTTTTGATGCATTTTTATCACGCAAATAAGGTTTTTGTACTTTTTTTTTACTTCTGTTTCTTACAACTCACTCCCGTGTTGATTTTAAGATCAATATCTCCTTCCGAGAATGTTGTTTCACTTAAAAAAATGAATTTGAACTAAGAAATTGGCGAAATATCCCTTTTTCCTTTGTATGTCAAGCATGCTTACGAACACAAGGAAAGAGAAATGGCAAATGCTTTCAGCTTATGTGAAATTAATAAATTAACTCGATCTAGTCCCAAGTCCAAACGCGCATATTTCGCAAATTTCACAAATTGCGCTTGACCGGGAACGCACTACTAATGTTTTGACATCCATAAATGAACATCAAAATGAACCAAAGTTCACGCTGTAGGCATGTTCGGTTTGACGACCTATCACGGTTGGATGAACTCAAGGAGATTTCAAGTAGATTTCTCCGAAATCTCGTGTTTTTGAAATCTTGAAAATGTATGGCGAAATCTTCTAGATTTGGGGAGATTTGGCGAAATCTTGGGATTTCGTTTAGTGGGAACGTGGTAAGTTAAAAAAAAAGACTCAATACTTGTGCTGTCCGTTCTCTGATCCACTCAGGCCTATTCCAGACATTTATTTGAATGGAACAGTGGTTCCCAAGTGCGAAAAGTTCAAATATCTGGGATCTATGATCAATAGCAAAGCAACCTGTGATAACGACGGCCCAATTCAAAAATGCAGTGTTGCAGCAACAAGTTAAAAAAAAAAAGCAACATTTTGACAGTCGGTATGTGATGCTTTGACGATGCGTTGTAAGCTTTGATCTTTTGGAACGATATAAATTCAAACAAAAACTATTATCCAAAAAAAATAATAAATTCTGGTAGTTTTTGATGGAAACCTTTAAACAAATAGAGAAATCCCGGAGCTCAAAAAGAAACACAATATTTTAGGTTAGAAAATTAACAAGGAAGTAAATAGATCTTTTATTGAAACCTTTCAGGATGACAACAAAGTAGTAGATCGATAGTGATGCCAAATTGATTCTTTACTTCAACACTCCCACTAGGATCAATTCTAGAAGCATCACTGAAGTCCCATGGACAGGACACATTTGTTGTTCTTGCAAGATGGCAGCGCCTTGGTCATGATATCAGCTACCATCTCTGTTGTGCCAATGTGATGTAAGGTCACTTCACCCTTTTTGATTAAATCTCGTACAAAATGATGACGCACATCAATATGTTTGGTTCTAGCTCGGTAACCTGTAGTTAATGCTAGAGATACAGCACTTTGATTATCGCAGAATACATCGAAGTTCTTTGAAGGATTTTGAAAGAGTTCCTTCTCTAAACCTCGAAGCCAAACCCCTTCTTGTATCGCCATACTCATTGCCATATATTCGGCCTCTGTCGTTGAAAGCGCCACAGTAGATTGTTTTTTGGACGACCATGATACAGCACCACCTCCAACTTTGAAGACGTATCCAGTAACAGACTTTCTTTCATCGACATCGCTAGCAAAGTCCGCATCGCAGTATCCATTTATTAACGCCGTCTTTCCACAGTTTCGTTCAAAGCACAGACTTTTTGTGGCAGTGCCTTTTAAATACCGCAAGATTCGTTTCGCTGCCTTCCAGTGTTGTATACCCGGATCGTTGTTGAAACGACTCACGTAGTTTACCGCAAAGCTTATATCTGGCCTTGACACTTGAGCAGCAAATAATAAGCTTCCAACTAATGCTTGGTAAGGAATTTTCAACATCTCATCCCTTTCAGACTGGTTCTTTGGTGACATCTCCTTTGATAAATGCAAGTTTAGTTCCATCGGAGTACTACAGACGTTGCAATCTTTCATTCCAAAGCGGTGAACTATTTCATTTATATACTGTTGTTGATTAATCCAAATTTTACCTGAACGTTCATCTCTAGTTAACTGAAGACCAAGAAACGAGCACCCCTCACCAATATCTTTCATCTTGAACTTGCTCACTAATCCCGCCTTCAATTTCTGCATATCGGTTACATCGTTGTAAAAAATGAGTAGATCATCTACATAAACTGCAACGATTAGAAATATACCATTTCTGTTTTTGTAATATATGCATGGATCAATTTTTGATGAAGACATACCAAGCTGTTTCAAGGCCAAGTCTAGCTTCTCATTCCATATTTTTGAAGATTGCTTTAGACCATATAATGATTTCTTAAGACGTAGAACTTTGTTTCCGTTCTTAAAACCTTGAGGCTCGGCAATATAAATTTCTTCTTTTAAGTCTCCCTGAAGAAAAGCGGTAATTGCGTCCATCTGATGAATCTTTAAGCCAAGTTTAGCTGCCAAAGCTAACAGAAATCTTATGGATTCATATCGAACAACGGGGGAGAAAGTTTCGCCATAATCAACCCCTTCGCGTTGACTACAGCCCTTCGCTACTAAACGGGCCTTATATTTGCAAATATTTCCATCAGAATTTACTTTGGTTTTAAAAACCCACTTGGTATTTAAAACTCTTTTGCCAGGTGGCAAATCAACAGATTCCCATGTCTCGTTATCAACAAGCGCACCATATTCCTCTTCGATAGCTCTCTTCCAATGATCTTTATCATGTCTGGACAATGCTTCATCATACGTGATGGGGTCAAATACACTATCTGGATTTGCTTGATAACACACATAGTCATTAAACCTTTTGGGAATTTTCGTCTTTCTTTTGGAAGTTGATGGTTCGGGCACAGCAATCGGATCGGACAAATTTACTTCATCATTTGAATGACAAACAGCATCTTCACATAAAACGCTATCACCATTATCACAACTCTGATTTGGGTTAGCTGCCTCGACCCACTCATCAGAACCATTTTCCTTTTCGACTTCAAAATCTTTAACGATACTCTCAGTACAAAAGTCATTTTTGACAGAATCTTTATTCTTTACAGTAGCTCCCACTGAATCCTTGAAGTACATTTCTTCTTCTAGGAAACTAACATCCCTACTAAGAACTATTTTGCGTGTTTCAGGATGAAAGAGTCGGTAGCCTTTGGTTTCCTCACTATACCCCATCATCACACACTTAATGGACTTACAATCCAATTTCTGACGCTTTTGTTTTGGTACATACACCATTGCTGTGGACCCGAAAATGCGAAGATGTCTAAGATTTGGTTTTTTACCTGACCAAACCTCTTCTGGTGTCTTCATTTGATCAGATGTCCGACTGACTGTACGGTTGATAAGGTAAGCTGCCGTTGAAACGGCCTCAGCCCAAAAATGTTTACCCATTCCGGCATCTAACAAAAGACATCGTGACTTTTCGACAATAGTACGGTTCATGCGTTCGGCTTTCCCGTTCTGTTGCGGTGTATATGCATTCGTAGTTTCATGCTTTATGCCACAATTTCTCAAAAGACTTTGCATTTCCTTATTGCAAAATTCGGTACCATTATCGGTACGAAATCTTTTAATTTTGTTACCTGTTTGATTTTCAACTAAGTTTTTAAACTGAAGAAATTTGTCTCTTACCTTATTCTTCGACTCGATGATATACACAAATATCTTTCTTGAATAATCATCCAGGAACAACAGGAAATATCTGGAACCTCCCATTGACGATTCTTCCATCGGCCCGCATAAATCTGAGTGCACCAACTCTAGTGTCCTCCTTGTTGTCGATTCGGATAACTTGAATGGTTGCCTGAACTGTTTACCTTGGAGACATATTTCACAACCATCCGAAAATTCTTTTATGTTACAGCAAATACCATCCACCAAGCCACCAGCCATCTTTCGCAATGTCTTAAAATTCACGTGCCCCAAGCGCCTATGCCATACATTTGAACCAGATTTTTCATTCGCAATGCAAACAGATTGAACAATCCTGTCTAACTTGAATGTATTGTTGAGTAAACTAGCAGTCGCGATCAGCTTGTTGTTTTTATTTAAAATCTGACAACCCTCGGAGCCGAAGATAACACGATTACCTGCTTTCACCATCTGCACAACTGACAACAGATTCGCACACAAGTCTGGGACGAATAGAACGTCTTTGGCTATGACATCGCCACATGAAATCTTCAAAGGAATATCCCCTCTTGCCTCAGCTTTCAGCTTGTTGCTGTCCGCAACAATGACGTCATCATTAACAGCTCTTGAATTTTGCAGCCACTCCCCCTTGAATGTCATATGCGCAGATGCGCCGGAGTCAATAACCCAATCTTCAGTTTCTAATTTTTGTGCGGCAAACGTTGTATATAGAACGTTGGCTGCTCTAGCTTCAACTTTAGGTTTTGATTTCTGCGAACAATTTTTCGCAATATGACCGTATTGGTTGCATACAAAGCAACGAGGACCATTCTTCTTTGGCTTGTTAAAACGTTTCTGTCCATATTTACTTTCTCCATAAAACGCTGAACTAGATTGTTCTCTAAGATTAAAGTCATCTTTAACATCTTGCAAAAGTTTCGTCTTTATGGAATCAGAAGTAATCTTCACGCCAGAACTCTCGATCCCCATGATCATGGGCTTGTATTCATCCGGTAAACCAGCAAGAAGCAACGTGCCAATCCACTCATCTGATACTGTCATCCCAATGGAATTAAGTTTATGAGCCGTGGTGACAATCTTGTTTACGTATTCCTCAACACCAGCACTGTTTTGTAAACTAGTTGTTATTAAACACCTCAGTAAACCAACTCTTCTTGTCAATCCACTATCATCAAACGCAGCTGCCAGTTTGTCCCAAACTTCCTTCGCATTTTTCGCATCCTTTACATGCACAAAATTGACTGCTTCGATTAGTAAAATTATTGTTGATTTCGCCTTCGTAATTTTCACAAGATCTGTCTCCACACCAGTGACACAACTCCATAATCCTTGATGCTCCAAAAGATTTTGGATTGCGAATTTCCAATCATCGAAATTCTCCCTTCCTTTCAGCTTCTCGATCGTATTTAGGATTCCGCTCATGCTGATAAAGAAATCTCTAATTATCTAACCAATCAATTATCGAATATCAATAAAATTTATCTTGTTCTATAGCTTGAATTTTACACTATTTTCTAAACGCAATCTGGGCCCATAACCTGATGGAAACCTTTAAACAAATAGAGAAATCCCGGAGCTCAAAAAGAAACACAATATTTTAGGTTAGAAAATTAACAAGGAAGTAAATAGATCTTTTATTGAAACCTTTCAGGATGACAACAAAGTAGTAGATCGATAGTGATGCCAAATTGATTCTTTACTTCAACAGTTTTTAGTAAATTTTACAAAACTTAGTATGTAATAAATAATTTAAAACAATAATTTCTTACAAATCTGGAGAGGACGCTTCCATTTTGGCGAAATAAAAAACAATAAAATGTCAAATGGCATTTACATCACATCAGTTCATGATGCGCCGTTTGCTTTTATTTGCGCAGTAGATACATTCACGATGCATTTTAGAACGGTGTACATTGCATCACCGCAACATATTGCCATTTAGGAACGCTTGACTTCGCAGTATTGCATTAAGAAATTCAGCATCTGTTCTGTTGCCGCAACACTGCACAGTTTTTTGACGTTTTTTTTCACAGTTTTTTTTCATCGCGGGGATATTACGATATCCGTGGCGCCACGATGTTTTGATGTTTTTCAATAGATCTCGACGCACTGATCAAAAAATAATAAGTAAAATTTTTGGATGTCTCGCTTAGTTTTCGGGATATTAAACTTTGAAAATTGACTTTTGACAACCGATATTTCAATGGCAGCATTCAAATGTAGCGATGATTTCACAACTGTTGTGTACACGTGAATGCAGCCAATAGCGCTGTGTATTTCGAGTATGAAGTGCATAAGAAAATGAATTTCAGGGTTGCCAGCTATTGACGATATTTTCTTATAGATCTCTGTTACAAAAAAAGGGGATATAACACACTTATACAACGTTCCCACCAAACGAAATCCCAAGATTTCGACAAATCTCCCCAAATCTAGAAGATTTGGCCATACATTTTCAAGATTTCAAAATCAGGAGATTTCGGCGAAATCTACTTGAAATCTCCTTGGGTTCTTCCAACCATGATAGGTTGTCAAACCGAACATGCCTACAGCGTGAACTTTGGTTCATTTTGATGTTCATTTATGGATGTCAAAACATTAGTAGTGCGTTCCCGGTCAAGCGCAATTTGTGCAATTTGCGAAATATGCGCGTTTGGACTTGGGACTAGATCGAGTTAATTTATTAATTTCACATAAGCTGAAAGCATTTGTATTTCTTTTTCCTTGTGTTCGTAAGCATGCTTGACATACAAAGGAAAAAGGGATATTTCACCAATTTCTTAGTTGAATTTCGTTTTGTTAAATGAAACAACATTCTCGGAAGGGGATATTGATCTTAAAATCAACACGGGAGTGAGTTGTAATACACAAAAGTAAAAAAAAAGTACAAAAACCTTATTTGCGTGATAAAAATGCATCAAAAAAACAAAAATATGTTATAAAATTCACCGATACGAAGCTATTTCTTCCCTCACTAGAACAAGTCTCATGAGAGTTCTCATTTCAGCTATCTATCTAATCTAATGGTCCATGGTTCAAAACCGGACGTCCGTAAGCATTGTTTCTCATGAAATATATAAAGTCAGTCCGATCAATGCCGAACGCTTGTGTGAACACTACTGCGAAGGCATGACACTGGCAGTAGCTTGGTCATATGGTTGGAAAAATTGTTCGCTCTATTACAAAAATTTCCCCAGTTATTTGGACACCACCCCCGGTGTTTCTTTAAAGCATATACAACTGAGCTTCAAACTCTCTACCAAATCTACCAAATATATCTTTTCCAACACCCCTTGAGTGCGCGCAAATTCAAAATTCGTTGGTTGTGGTTGTAAAAACCTATGTTACCTTCACTCCCGAGCATGATTAATTTGGTTATCCCAGCTGTTCCGAGATCTAAGGTATTATTCATAATATTTGCTTGACTTGGAACGCACCCCAGCCTACAAAATTGCCAACTATTGACATTTGAAATCACTTCAGCTCGGTGGGAACAGCTTTCGAGATTTCGGTAAAAGTTCATCGAAAACTCGGGACTTCGATTCGGTGGGAACATGGTATTAGACTTAGCCCCAGGCGCCTGCCTGACAGTTGTTGACATTCCCTTAGCGGAGCGACGAAGTCACGTCAGCGGCTAAACCTCTCCGGGAAGCGGAGTTTAAAGAAATAAATCGCGCGAAGCGCACCACTTACCTACTGTTGGCAACACTGAAGGTAGTATCTACTGAAATATTGTTTGTCAAGTCAATTTTCAAAGCTCGATATCTCGAAAACTAAGCGAGGTATCAACTTACAACAAAATGTTACTTATTATTTTTTGCTCAGTGCATCGAGATCTATCAGAAAACATCAAAACATCGTGGCGCCACGGATATCGTAATCGTGCCCAGCTGGTATTGCCACGTTTAAAGAGATCATTTGAACCCTGTTAAAAAGGCAATCACCCCAATTCTTCAACTCATACACGACAGTCGAACACGACCATGGTCGCATTTAGTTATTACAAAGTCCGTACTTTACGAACACACTCGTACGAAGTTTTTGACAGGAGTCGTATGCATCGCAACGCATGCGAGTGTCGTATTTTTCTGTTATTACGGAGAATCCATCTGGTCGTTTGATGGTCGTATTTGTGTGGTATTTTACTCGCACTCAAAATTAGCTACGACTCGGCTTCAACGTGAAGTAAAATAGAAAAAAAAAATTTAAGTACATGTATTTTTACTCAAAATATCTTAATTTGTTGTTTTGTGTGCTTTTATTGTAGGAAAGTCACAAATCGTAGCCAATTTGTAAGGGTGGTTTCTGCTATGCCAACAACACGGGGTGTTCCCAACCGGTCCCCCATCTAAGTACTAACCGCACCCATCGCTGCTTGATATCGGTGATCGGAGGAGAACTGATGCTCAGCATGTTATGGTCGTTGGCGTAATTATAATGCACAGCAAATTTCTCCGAATTTCTGCCAAATTCTCAACCGGCACCACTTCATCCTTTTCTTCATCGAAAAAGAGGTTATCAAATTGATATTTTTAATTTATTTTGTTCCCCAAAAACTTCACTTTGCTTTTTAAATACACCGCCAAACTTATATGTTTACATTTTCGTTTTATTCTCTCTGATGGTTTGACATTTGCATAACTGCGATGATACGCGTTGGTTTTTTTGAGTTGTTGTATGCATCGCATACGAATCGAGGAATAGGAATTTAATTTTGATACGACTCTAAATACGAAAAAAAAATACGACTGGGCATTCGACTTGAAGAATTGGGGTGACTGGTAAGCAATACACTTTCAGAAATCTTGAAATCAGCGATGTGGTTCTGTGGTAGTATCTACAGAACCCGTCCGTAGCTACATATGTACGCATTAGAGGTCACTTCACAATTCTGTTTTGCTGAAATCCCCGAAGTAAACACACTCATTTTCCACCTTTATTAGTTTTCTCTTTATTGATTGAATTCATTGGATTACCTTAATTTGTTCCTGTTAAATATTAATTATTAATAATATAATTATAATTTAAATCACAAATTAAATACCTTACTCCTAATGCGTGTGTTCATTCGAAGCAGAGCGCCTCCATGAACCATGCCAAAAGAGAAAGTGATACATAATGTAAATGCAAGAGGAAGGATACAAAAATGTGAAGAATATTTCATGAGGTATTACAAATAAAACTATGAGGTGTCTGAGGTGAAGTCTTTCAAACGCTTCCTACACATACAAACTAAATTACATTCATCTCTCCATAAATGGCACACAAAAACGTTAATTAATTCTTAATGGATAAAAAATACTTTTTAGTTATAAATTCTTCTTGTTCTTCTCCTTATTCTTTTGGTTATGCGCGGGTGCAGCAAGCTGAAGCAGTTATTAAAATTAAAATCAACTCCCAATTAGTTTACTCTGTTTTGGTTGCCTTTTCCTTGAGTTGTTGAATCTTCGAAGAGACTAGGCTACCAACGTGATGCTTCACAGTCCCAATAAAGCCGTGATGATGCAGCCCCGGGTAAATGGCCAAAAACAGAGTGAGTATGTAACTGAGAAAAAGGTTGTCTATGATAGCACCGATCCAAGCGAGACACAGGAGCACTGTGCTCACAACTATTAGGAACTGTAAAGAAACAGAAGACAGAAAGTAGTGCTTGTCGTCTGAGAACGATAAGCCGTTAGCTGAATATTGGAATGAAGTATATGCCGCAGGTTACAACTTAGAAAAACTATTTTAAAGTTTAAAATAAAAAAAAAAGTTTTAAATAAAAAAAAATATGTTTTATTATTTTGTATGGCAATATGTTACATACGAGTATTACATACATATGTATCTACTAACTACGATTTATTGGTTTTGTCTTGTAATATTTTTGGGTGGGTACTTAACTTTTACCTCACTTTAGGGGGTTTAAACTTGTATCGATCCCACAATTAAGGAATGCGGTAAACCTACGAGGTGTAAGAAATCAGACCGCCCTATCTACTAACTAAAAATTCTTAAATCGCTGAGCATTTTTCTGCGATACAGATGATTGGAAAGGATAGACAGAAGAGAGAGAGTGATATAGAGGTTTGAAACTCAGATGTTAAGTTTCAGGAAAACTCCAGAGGTGGCGTACAGATAACTGAGATTTGATTTGTCTTTGCTTCTGATTCACAGTATTTTTTTCGCGGCCACCTAATGCCAAAGGCATATTAACCATCCAACAGAGCGAACAATTTTCCCAGCCATATGACATTTAGAACGCACATGCAGCAAACCAATCTCCAGGCAAAGTGGGTCATATTTATATACGATCATATATTATTATGCCGTGATAAAACTATTATATCGTGGATGTGTCGAAGTTGAGTTGGTTTTTATGTTATGATAAATATCTCTACTGTTTACTAGAAAAGGTCATCATAACTGGACATTGACAATAAACAACTGAAGCTTTGCGAACTTAAAGTAGTTAATTGGCAATTTTCTAAATACGGTGGCTACTAGAAAGTATTTATTTTAATTTCATTAATTACATTTTCATCGTCTATGTGTATCTTTTCTTAGCTTCTAGTCGCTTCAGATAATCTTGCAGACGAAACATTACATACTTACAGAAGAGGGTATGGACTAGAACATACGCCACATACGAATATAATACGAATTTTCGCTTTTCAGAGTATAGAAGTACAGTGCCATACAACACATTTTTAAATTTATCTTTACGTTGAAAATTGAAGTCAATTTCTATTGAGTTTTAGCTAATAAATCTACAATGTCTTGCTAGATTATCCAAGGTGACTGAAAAGTAGAGAAATGTACGCGTGGCCGTTGCAATATTGAATTAAGGAACTAGAGAACTACCTGGCGCACCCTGTATTTTCCCCAAACTTACAATGTTTCTATTTGGTAGCTTCGTGATTGTGCTAGAAGTATTAGGCTACCATAATGAAACGGTACTAATAATGAAGTGGGAGGGTTGTGATCCCTTGTTTTCGGATCATAGCCTCGCTGATAAAAGGAAGAAGAAGAATGAAACGGTACTAAAGTGAATGGTTTTCGATACAATGTCCTAAAACCAGATCTCGCTCGCCATTGAAACAGGGCGTTTTTTTAGGAATATAAAACTATATATATAGAATAGAATTTCATGATATGCAAAGTTAGATATTTCCACTTTATACTGTGAAACACAAGGGAGAAAGAGTTAATACTCAAATCCAGCCATTAGAAAAAATAACAACTTATTCATGTTTGTTGAGTGGTTCGCCCAATAATTGGCCATCTGACCCAGCGAAAATACCAGATCATATTGACTTCTTCATAACCAAGGGAATCGATAGAAAAGAAGTAAAAGTTGAAAGCAGTGGTGATCTTTCGTCGAGTCATACACCCGTAATTCTAACGGTCAACGGCATGTCAATAGAACAGATAAAAAACGTAAGACTTACCAACAAAAGAACGAACTGGTGTAAATTTAAAGGATTTATTAACCTTACATCTCCATTGGTTACAACAAACCATATTGACATCGAAGTGGAGCAATTCATTGAGGATATACAACCGGCAGCAGAAGATAGTAAACGACTTATCAACAAATAAAACAAACATCGGTAAAATATCACATATAAATTAGGGAACTAATATTAGAAAAGAGAAGAGCTCACAGGAAATGGCAAATGACAAGATATCCTAGCGACAAAACTGTATTTAATAGACTAAATAAAAAAAAACTTAAAAATAAATCTCTAAATAAATACCTTTGTAACTAAATTGCTGACAAAGCCATAGACTAATCCCTTTGCAAGGCTGCCAAACATTTAAAGAGACCTCAAGCGCAAGATCCCCGTTAAAAACATCTGATGAGAAATGGATGGGAGACCCAAAATAAAAGCATTTTTCGGAGCACCCGACAGATGTTCTTAAACCTTTTCCACTTAGCATGGGAAATGAACGTCTTGATTTCTCTAATAGAGTAGATGAAGACGTAATTGCTTATGTTTCGCTAAGAGAGATCAGTACATGCATTCATAAACTATCTAATAGAAAATCTCCAGGTAATGATCTTATAACTGACCAAATCCTTAAAGAGCTACCTTTAAAAGCATTGTTAAAACTCAAGCTTATAATTAATGTTTGTTTTAAATAAAGATATGTCCCTCTTCACTGGAAGATAGCAGAAATTATTGTTATACCTAAGCAAGGTAAACCTCTATCAGGGGCTACCTCACGTAGGCCAATCTCACTTTTACCGGTATTATCAAAATTTTTCGAGAAACTGTTTCTTAAAAGACTAGACAGAATAATAGAGCAAAGAAGTCATATTCCCTATAGAAAAAGCACTAGAAGAAAAACAAATTTGTTCTTCATTATTCCTAGACGTTGCTAGGCTTTTGATAAGGTTTGGCATAGGGGTTTAGAGTATAAACTTCATAGGGACTTTCCTAGACAATACGATACTTAAATCTTATATAACAAATAGATTCTTTAGAGTTCGCTATGGTTCACCGTATTCTGAAAAAATACAAGCAGGTGTTTCACAGGGAAGTGTTCTAGGGCCCACTTTATATTTATTATATACTAGGGATATACCACATGCGAACGACACGATGATAGCCACATTCGCAGACGACACTGCTCTTCTATCATCTGATGGATGCGTAGCTAAAGCAACTGAAAAGCTTCAAAATTCAGTTAACGAGATATGTGATTGGACGCAACGATGGCGAATTAAACTTAATGTGTCAAAGTCCACTCATATCAATTTTACAAACAAAAAAATAACGAACCTTCTTTGGTTATTAATAATAAAGTAGTTCCTTATTCTAACACAGCTAAGTATCTGGGTATGAATCTGGATGCTAAACTGAAATGGAAGGAACATGTGAAAAAGAAAGTAGAAGAGCTAAATATCAGATATAAAAAACTTTATTGGTTGTTAGGATATAATTCATTAAGTTAGATAGATCGAGGCTAAGAACAGCGATAGGAATACTCTCTGTCCACTGTCTCCTAAGGAGGCATGCCATGAGACTAGGATTATCCGATACGGATGTTTGTAGGTACTGCGATGACCTACATGTCTCAGAGGATATGTAATGTAAATTTAGTCGAACTTAATTAATGTTTGTAATTAACAGATTGTTAAATCCATTGATGAATAAATGAATAAATGAATAACTCATATACTCTGTGAATGTCAAGGAATTGCCAGGATAAGGCTAAAGTACCTGGGTAGATACTTCTTCGATAACTTGGAGGAGGTGAGGTCCTTGAACCATAACAAGGATCTCTTCAGATTTTGTAGGGAGATTAATTGCTTGGAGGATTAGGTTTAGGTTTTTTGCCGTGAAGATTTCCTAGGGATCGCGATGGGCCCACTTTGGTGCCTAGTGTTTTATAACAACCTCATAACCCTACCTAACCTAACCTAACCTAACCTAGGATATAATTCAGAGGTGTCTATTGAGAATAAAATTTTACTATATTATCAGATACTAAAACCTGTTTGGACATATGGTATCCAATTATGGGGTTGTGCAAAGAAAAGGAATGTACAAACAATACAAACATGAATAGTAAATGCCCCATGGTATATTAGAAATAATGACTTGTATCGTGATTTGCAGATTGATCGTGAAACAGATGTAATTAAAAAGAACGCAATTCATCACAACGAGATAGCAGACGTCTTAAACGTACGATATAATATTCGTAGATTAAGAACTAAACCTCACAACTGAACGTTGAAACTAAAATCAATTCTCGGTCTTTCTCTGTTTGGTCATGATTAAGGTCTTTTTAGCGTGGTTAGAGTCCCACACTACTCTGGGTTTCTAACCTCAGTGTTTCGAGAAAAAAAAAAATCACGTATACATATATGTATATGTATATATTAGTGCTATAGGAGGAGTTAAGGACAGGAAAGTAAAGCAGAGAGATCTTTTTATGTTAGCACCCCAATCGTGAATAAATTTGTCCACCTAGCAAAAATAAAGGTTTCTTCGAACAAGAGGAAAAAGTTCTTTGGGAAAGAAATAGGCAATTCAAGAGTATGGACCTATAACGCATTCAGGATACCACATTCGTGTTTACATCTATGCTTCACTATCCGCCCGGAAAACAGGCTTTGAGGGGCCAGAATGGAAGACATCGCACGCATATTTCGATTGAACTCAAAGACAGGCGGGGATACAACTCATCCAAATGATTATTCTAGAAGTACTAGCAGATGAACGCTAAGCATCTAACATTCCGATAGTGAACTAGAGAAAAAATCTGGCTATTGACTAATCAGTGACCGATAATAAAATACGCGTCCCGCCCAAGCACACGAGTTATAATATATTCAAGACTGGAACGAACATAAGCTTGATATCGTAGCCAAGCCTGAAAAATAGTTTGCAGCTTTCGAGGAAACCGAAGCATCCGCGTTAGTAGCATTTATAACCTGCCATTAGCTACTTCTACATTTTTAGTTAGATTGTACTAGGGTCCAACTTCAAATAAGAGACAACAGAAATTTCAACGTATTAAACTCAAAATAGATTTTTGCACTCCAATTATCGATGGACTCCACAACTTGGGGCGAGTCGTTGAAAGACACAGGAGAGTGTAAGCAAAACTGCGAAACATGACATCTGCGACACACTAATAGTATCTCAATAATTAAAAAGAATACGACAAAACGCCTATATAGAACGCCTTTAATAGAAAGGGCGAACTTTAAAATTTAACTAAAAACCTAAAAACAAATGCCACTAGCCCTTCAACAAATATTCCAATATTCAGCTGATGAAATTTGTATTTAACTTACCATAGTTGACTTCTGCTCCTTAGCGGTGAACAAGAACGTGTACCATGAGCACAGCTTCATCTTCGTGGCACATATATCGTTGCAAACCTCCTCGAACTGGTTCTCCATGGCGCCTGACCAATTGTCTGCGTTAAACAGGAAACGTGCCAGAATACCGTAGCCATAGTCGAAGATGACCACTAGTAGAGCTCCTAGCGACGCCAGTGTAAGAATCGACATGTCCAAGTACCACAGGGTCAAGAACACTAACGAGGTCAGCCCAAAGATGACGCCCGGGTAGAACTTCTTCTCCCACTTGAGGAACGAGTTGGTAAGCACGATCAGCTCGCGCCAGCCCTCCAAATCGTGCTTCAACTTATTGAAGGCTCGTTTCTGTGCGCAAAAATATTCATGCTGTAAAGGATATTGATTTCCGGGGGAGACACCCTCTTACCTGGTCCACTTGTGACATTTTCGAGACAAAATTCGATGTCCTAATGAGCTTTTTCGCTAATTTTTACGTTTACTGCGTCTTATTTCCAAGTTTTGCGGTCGGCACGCTTTAATTGCAAATTCTGAAATCACAACGATAGCTGATGGCTGCAGTAGGAGAACTTTAATTTTCTAAGTTTTTGCGGAGAAAGAAACGTTTACGGCAGTTTTCGCAGATTTTAGCACGACCGTCTTTTTTCGCTCCTTTTTGATGGTGCTTTGTTTTGTTTGTGCGCCGCCAGTGCATTCGGTATATGGACTCGCTCACACAAGCGGTGGTTTTGCGTTCGCTAATGCGGAGCCGCTGTATGGGAGGTAAGGTAGTGCTGGAGATTTATTATGAAAATAGTATCGGAGTGTGTGAAAATTCGGGGAAATCCGAGATTTCCTAATATTATTAAATGTTTAGAATCTGATATCTCGTCGAATTTCATTGAATTGGACCCTGTTACGTTTTTAACTACTGATGAGTGCGCTATTTCGATAGTTTTTGGGTGAGAAGAGTGAGGGTAAAAGAGAAGGGACAGTCATGAAGGAAATAAAAAAATCGTGAGAAAAGTCACGTTCCACACCCGAAATGTTCTAGGCTGAGGATCAAGGATGATTTGAATATTTGGATGAGAGAACGCTCTCCGATACGCAATTGTTTCAATTCATTTATTCCACCCCGAAATTTTGAAAAGTAGTGCAGCACTAAAAACTACAGTGTGTGAACATGATATGACTGCCCACTACGCACTCATCAGTTAACATCCAAACAGAGTCTACATATATGCCTCATACCTCATCCGATCAGTTCCGCTGAGTAAATCAAATGGCACGTGAAACTTGCTATTATTGAAAACTCCGGTACAGTTTAGATAAGATTTCTGAGATTCTCTTCCGTCTTATAAAACGTTAGCGGAAGTCTAAATTTGGGCTTTACACGTGTAAGTATTTTCTTGTATAACCTGTTACTAAAAGCATGAATTCTATACATATATGTATCACGAAATCAATGAAATCAGCTGCTTCTCATCTCACAGTTTTCGTGAGTCGTGTCGGCTGAAACTGTTTAAGCTGAAAATAACGCAAAATTGAAAGTTGTAGATTTTGTTGTTAGATAATGGGTAAGTATGTCATCGTTTTTGCATTACATCGCCCTGTCACGTTTATTTATAAACTACTACCAAATTCACTTTTGTTATACTTCGCAATAATTAAATCACTTTATTCTTTACTAATCTCAACTTAATCAATTAATCACAATGGCGCAAAATTATAGTCACGGTAGTTTAAGCAGTTTAACTGCATACTAAGTAGTATCATGTTAACTTTAGAACCAGGCTCTAACTTTGTATCTAATTATAAACACTTTTTAACCTACGTACAACTAGTATCAGCTTTCGACCGAATCCGCAATGACTAAAAGATAATATGGGGCCTCGTTTGTCTTAAGTTTAGTACGGGGTTATAAAGATAAAGTGAGTATTATTTCGACTATAATTAAGATAACACAAATTTTAACTTTGGTACGTACTAAAATAATTTGAAAGGGCTCTTTATCCGACTATAATTTGCGCCATTGTTACTCCACCCGTAAGCTTCGATGAAGATCTTAAATCTTTTAAAACTATCCACAGCAGCAATATGAGTTTGATTACTCATAGTCAGGGTTAGGATTTTGTTGACATAAAAAAGTAAAAAAAAGGCAAAACAAAACACTTAAAAAGGCAAAAAAAGGCATTTAATAAGAAATAAGAAAAGGAAAGTAAATGCACAATTAGTTATAGTACATTGAACTACCAAGAGCTTTTTGAAATTTCTGGTAATAATCTTCTCCGGTTCTTTCTTAGAAGTGCCTTTAGACAGCTAAATTACCTTTCTACTTCACCTGAAACAAGTGGAGCCCATTTAAAGCTTTCAACATTATTAACATCAATATTTTGTGGAAGTTTGGAATCCAAGTCGCCGTTCATTATAGAATTTATCTGCTCAATAGTTTTCAGTCCCGTATTTGCATTGAAAACGGCAGTAAACTTCTTCAGGACTTCCTTTGCAATCGGGCCTTTTACTTTTTTCAAGTTTTGCTGAATGTTCTTTAAAACCGGCAACACTTCGCCAATTGATGTTCCTTGATCAGAATAATGCTAGTTAAAATTATAAGTACAGACTCTCAAAAATACCTGTTTTTTGTAAGTTTTCGAAAATTCGTTTTATTTGGTCGACTAAAAACCTAAAATTGACTTTGATGTACGCCAGCTGCGCTTGTACTGCTTCATCTTCAAACAATTCCTTTGCAAACACAACACAGCTTGCATCGTCTTCAAGAACGCTGACGATTTTTTTAATCCGAGCAAAATAATCCGCATATTATGCATTGCATACAAACAAGAAATATGTAATAGAGTTATACACAGTAACGTCTGCGGTGACATACAAGTATAAACCGTCTGTGGTCCTGTACATATTTCCATGTTGACTCTCCCCACGGACTAGACGTTTTCAATTTTAACGCGTCTAAGAATTTAGGTATGCGTATTACGTAGTGTGAGTAAGAAGCATGTTTGCACAGATATACATGCATGCAAACGCGCATTTTCTACAATTTTTTTAGCGAACAAACTTTGAGAAAAAGCAAAATAGGCAAAAAGGCAGAAAAAGGCAACAACGGCAAAAAAGGCAAAAAAAGGCAATAATGATATAAAAAGGCAAAATAAAATACATATATTTGGAATCAGGAGGACATGAAACGTGTTTGTGTAAAGTCGATACTATCTTCCGATTAAGCAAAAAAAAGAGGCAAAGTTAGCAAAATCCTATCCCTGCTCATAGTATATTCATTTCAAATGATAAACATAACTTTTTTAAAACCTTTGATATCGAACTTTTTTTTGGAATTGAGCAATGATGTTTATTGGCAGCTTAAATGATCAATGATAAATGATGAATGATCAGTTCGACCTCCATTAAACAAAGTTGCTGCTACTCCAGAAAAGGCTGCAGCTACCTTCTAACCTATATTTTGCGAGTCAAAGATTTATCAAAAAAGTTTTCCAAGTTCCTCCAGGCACGTGTATAAAGAAAAGTTTTCTCTTTGCGAAACTACGCTTTCTGTTGTTTGATTAAAAGCAATTTTCTGATCTGAATTCAGTATTGGTAGATTATCTTACTAGTTAAATCGTCCTTGCCGTATCTGGTTTCTCATGTGTATTGTTGCTGTAAGTCTATTTGATTAATCTGTTTTGATTCTGTTTTCTCCCATAGATTTTTTTTGGTTCATGTGGCTGACAGAATATAAACAAAACCGCAAGCGAATCTAAAGAGAAGGTATTATACATATTGGGCCAGCGCACACTGGATGAATTCCCCCGGGATTAAACCGAGTTTATGGAAGAGAGAGGTGGAGTGTGCAGTAAGAAATGAAATGAAATGGAATGAAACAGAACAAAATCTTCACCCAGCTATGAGCTGGTTCAACATCGGGGGAAACCAATACACACATAAGTTCTCAATTTCGGGATGCAAAAATATGAGTATGCCACTATGTAGAATGGAAATCGGTTCATGTATACACAATTTTCCCTCGCTATTATTCATCCAGTGTACGATTGAGGTAAAAGATAGTCCGTTCTTACCACGGGGTAACATTCATCAAGTGTGCGCTGGCTCATTCACTTGGACCCTGTTTAGATGTTAACTGGTGGGTGCACACTGGGCAGCCATGTCGTGTCTACATGTGCTATGCTTAGTGCTGTACTATTTCGGGGTGGAATGAGTGAATTGAAACAATTGTGTATCGGAGAGCGTTCTCACATCCAAATATTCATATCATCCCTTGATCCTCACTACTCCACGATCGAACTAATAATGATAAAATGGAAGAGAATGGATTTTTATATTTTCTTCGTGACTGTCGCTTCACTCTTCTCACCCAAAAACTATAGGCATAGCGCGACATCTAAACAGGGTCTTGTACATACAAAATAGTATTAGGAATGGGGCAGAGAAGGCGTGCAAGAACCGCGGAATGATGATGAAATGGAACAACAAAGCAGCAACCTCAACATTGCGTAGTCGATGTAAGCAAATAAGTAATGGATGTTTCCCGAAAACTTATTTATTTATTTCTAAGGATGTAGATATAATTAAGAAAATATTAAGGGCTTCAAATTTCCGCAAGCACAGTAACTTCATGCAACACCTTTTGTTTTCGCTAATTTTTAAATTGATTTATAGCTAGGAGTGAATATATGGGTCAATTTCATGAAAATAAAGGCTTCATGTAAGCAAAAAAAAAAAAAAAACAAAATAGGCTAACTGGATTTCGTTAAAATAAAAAATTTTATAAAATTTATTTCACTTTAATTGGTTTAGTATTTGATTGGATTACCGCGGCCAACATTTTTAAATGATTCGTATTTATATATTATAATTGTAATTCATACGTAGTTATCGCTTAACCAGCGCATGGATAAAATTTCTTTTAACACGACGCTGCACAAAAAAATCTTGAGTTGGCGTCTACTATCTGTGTGGGAGGCACATATCCAAACAATTCTTTATTCACTTCAAATTTTAGTATAATGCAAGTTTTCCACTTGTCATTTTGAAATTGACAAATGACGTATTTTTACATCAATTAGAAAATTGGCAAGTGGAAATAACGAAAAACTGCTCGTTATTGACAGCGCTTTTCAATAACTGACACAATTTACATGACAAGTGGAAATAGCTGAGTTGTCAAACAAAATGTCACTTTGTCTTTAATTGACATTGAAAAGTAATTGGCATCATTTTCAAATGCTTGTGAATCAAAAGACACATTCTGATATACAGGGTGTCCGCCGGGAACGTATACTACTTTGTTTTGCTGCCATTTTGGTAAACATTAGTCTTGACAGTTCATATTTGGCAGTCGTGAAGTAGACACGTGGCAAATTTATTATGGAAAAATATTCGATAAACCAACGTGTTTTAATCGTTAAAACATTTTATCAAAATCAATCATCGATTACTGTGACGATGAGAAAGTTACGTGAAATTTTTGGGAGAAACAACGTGCCAACAAAACGCACTATTTATCGTGTAGTGAATGATTTCGAAGAAAGAGGGTCTGTAGGTGATAGGCCCAAGCATGGGCCACAACGTACTGCAAGATCGGCTGAAAACATTACTGCTGTTCAAGGAAGTGTTCAAAACAATCCATCAACCTCAATTCGACGCCGTGCTCAGGAGCTTGGTCTTCAAAGAACATGATTGAAAACTTTTTAACGCCACAACTGGATGCTTTGGGCTTGATTAACATGTGGTATCAACAAGACGGTGCCACATCGCATACAGCCAGGATTACAATGGAATTACTGCGAGACCTCTTTCCACAACAAGTTATTTCAAAAAATGGTGATGTTGATTGGCCTCCACGGTCGCCTGATTTGGCTGCTCCTGACTTCTTTTTGTGGGGATATCTGAAAAGCAAGGTTTATGCAAACAAACCAGAAACGCTTGAGCAACTCAAACAAAATATTCGTGATGAAATTAATGAAATACCGCGTGAAATGTGTGAGAATGTGATGAAAAATGTGCTCAAAAGGGCTCGCATTTGTGAGACTAGCAGAGGCGGACATTTACCTGATATTGTATTCCATACATAATTGCCGATATTAAATAAAACATTTATCAATATAAGATCCATTCTCTTTCATTTAATCAAAAATTATAAACAAACAAGGTATGAAAATGTATATCATATTGAGGCACCACCACTAGCATGGCAACACCAATTACTCCATGGCTTCACAGTCTGACGACTAGAAAGCGCTGCACCCAACTTGGCCTGAAGTAAGCTTGACGTTTACATCCATTCTCTTCTTTCTCTGGCCGCCATCACGAAGGGACGTGTTCCAATTAACTCTCAATAAAGACACACTTAAAGTAAATCTTCTCTTTCTTTTATTTTTCTAACAGCGCCGAAAATAATCGGCGCCTCATTTGGCGCTGCGGACAGGATCACCTCCAGCATCTATAAATTTCCTCCTAATAAACGGATTACTTCGGAAAAAGAGGATTACTTTTGACCGATAAGCAGAGTTATTCGTGGCCGGCAACTACACGTGCCTGCGTCAAAGCATTCAACAGGTGAATTCTCTGGAAGATTTTCCAAAATTCTACGCTCCGGTAGGCAATACCAGCAACCAGAAAACAATACCGACGACGGCCGTATGACAGAATCAGGAGATACGACTGCCGGTAGTAGCAGCGTTATGAACTCGACATCAAGGGCTACAAACGGTAATGGAGGCCAGAACGGGACGACGAATGGCTGCAGTGGACGACAACTATTAGCGAAATTTTCTGGACATAAAACTATCATCAGAGCTGATCTTTGGTGTAATCTTTTCGAAGTGATAACACGTGACAAATCCGATGGAGAACGCATTTTCGAACTAATGGCTTATCTGGTGGACGATGCACTTAACTGGTTTGCGTCAGATGTAGCACCACACATGTCGACTCTCACTTGGCAAGCAGTACGAACGTCACTTATTTCGCGATTTGGGCCAGCGGTTGCAAATCCCCTTGTCGAAGCTCAACATCGATTCCTTAAGACTTCAGAGACAGTTACAACCTACTACGAAGACAAAATGCGCCTTTTGCGACACGTGCAACTATCAGATGATGATGTTGTCGCTCAGTTAATAGAAGGTATGCCTCAACGCTATCGCGGGTTTCTGCTGTGTGCAAAGGCAAAGGTAGCAGTCGATTGGCTTGCGATTGCACTTCAACTGGAAGCAACAGTCGGACGACAGTCAACATCCCAGCTGAAGCCACAACCGATTCCACAAAAGCAGCGAGAAATTGTGTTAAATACCCAAAACAATTTCAGACAACGACAAAAACAGAAACCTCCAAGTCCATGTCGTCATTGTGCGCAATTAGGAGAAACACAGTGGCACTGGAATCGGGAGTGTCCACGAAGAAGACAGCAAACGGATCGACAGCAAATAGCAGACAGTGATCAACCAGCAACAACACTCAGCACAGAGGTGTCAAATACCGATAACAACTCGGTCCAGGAAAACTTCCTGGGCGGTCGCCGTTAATCGATACAGCGGTGCGGATCAATAACATACCAACACGTGCAATTATCGATTCCGGCAGTACCACCGATGTCATCACTTGCCGAACACCTGAACTTAAAGCCAGATCCGCACTCAACTATTGCCATAACGCACGTAAACGGCAACACAACAAGCGACGGCCGCCTCACACTCCGTCTCACAATCGGCTCCACAACTCGTAGAGTCACAGCTCATATTTTAGAAAACTCGCCTTACGACTTCATTATCGGCCTCAGCACAGGTAAGCTGTTTGGTCTTAAACTTGATTTCTCGCGCAATTTAGTCTACACCACAGATCCCATCGACAAGCGTCCACACATATGTCTCACAGCATCGCCGCTTGCTCCAATCGATCCCCAGATTCAAGAGATATTGCGTGATTTCCGGCAGCTCTTCGCCACAGAGAGCAACGACGTTGGGCGAATTCCAGATGTTTCGCATTTCATTCGACTGTTACCACAGCAACAGCCCATTGCTCAGCGTCCATACCGTCATTCAGATGAAGAAGCTAAAGAAATTAGACAACAGATCACAACTCTCCTTCAGAAAGGATTCATTCGGAGGTCCACCTCACCATGGGCTTCCCCAGTCACGCTTGCTCCGAAGAAAGACGGGACTCGGCGACTTTGCATTGACTACCGTCGAATCAATGCAGTTACCATCGATGAAAGGGAACCTATTCCCCGCATCCAAGATGTCATTGACCAGTTGTCAATCTCACGCGTCTTTTCAACTCTCGACATGGCATGGGGCTACTGGCATATCGCCATGGATAACGACTCTATCAAGAAGACGTCCTTCACTACATCAGATGGGCAGTATGAATGGCAGTACAACCATTTGGCATCAAGAATGCGCCTCGTACGTTCCAGCGAATTGTTCGCCAGATTCTCGGAGACTTGATCAACAACGGCGTCATCCCATATTTAGACGATATCATTGTCTATAGCAACAATATCCATGAGCATGCCAAGCTCCTACGGGAAATCTTCAAGCGTCTCACTACAGCAAACGTGAGACTCAGGCGTGAAAAATGCTGCTTCGCCCAAGCTGAAGTAGAATTCCTGGGGCATGTCATCTTCAACGGAACTGTTCGCCCATCACCGACAAAACTTACGGCAGTCAAGGAATACAAAGCCCCTACAGATGTCAAATCACTCCAGCGGTTTCTTGGCCTGGCAAATTATTATCGGCGACGCATCAAGAACTTTAGCACAATAGCCGAACCCCTTACTCGGCTGACAAAGAAGAATTTCAACTTCGAGTGGGACTTACAGCAGCAGCAATCATTTGATGCAATCAAAGAAGCTCTCACAACAGCACCAGTTATCGCCATCTTTAGAGGCGATCGACCCGTCTTCCTTTACACGGATGCTAGCACCATAGGCCTCGGAGCAATCCTCATGCAACCTGGAGATGATGGGCAGAAGCGAGTAGTAGCATACCATTCACGACGTCTTAATACTCACGAACAGCGATACCATGCAACGGAGTTAGAATGTCTTGCAGTTGTTGACGCGATGGAACGGTTTCATGTGTACGTTCATGGACGGCATGTCGACATCTATACGGACCATTCCGCACTACAGTGGCTTTTTCAAATAAAGAATCCATCGAGTCGGCTTTTCAGATGGTCAGTTCGTCTTTCAGTCTACACCTACACCATACACCATAGACCTGGAAAATTAAACGCTGCTGCGGATGCTCTATCCCGACAACCAATTTCATTGCTCATTCAAACGGCTGAACTCAAGCGTGCTCAGGAACAAAATCCTTCGAATGACCCTACTGTCACCATAGACACTCGTGGATTTGAAGTTCATCGACATCGAGGTATAACACAGTACGTTGTTCCACAGAAACTTCGGCTCAAGGTTCTGCAACACTACCACGATGAATATGGTCATCCGGGAATAGCGACAACTAAGCAACTTGTTTGTGGACATTACTGGTGGAAATCAGTGACTGACGATGTGCGTGACTATGTGCAAAGCTGTGCAACCTGCCAATTGATTAAACCGAGCAACCGTCCAGCTCTCGGCTCACTTCAACCGATACGAACTCCGGAAGCACCCAACAAGGTCTGGGCAATTGACACCATAGTCATGGGTACGTCTTCTTCTGGCACCGAAGAAAAGTACATTCAACTCGTCATCGACCATCACTCGAGATTCATTTGGGCTACAGCAACTCAGCGAAATACGAGTAACACCTTAATCCAAGTCATCAACGATATCTGTGCCAATGTAGCAGCACCAGCAGTTCTTATCAGCGACAGAGGACCGAATTTAACCTCAAAACGATTTCGTCAATTTCTTCGTGCATCTTCGATTAAACACCAAACTACGTCACCGTATCATCCGCAGGCGAATGGTTTGTGTGAGAAAGCCAATGACACCATTGTTCGCGGATTACGCTTAGCAATCATCAACTCACCAACAAGGAGATGGACGGAACTACTACCACAAGTGGTTTCGAATTACAACCGTACACCACACAGCGCGACTGGGTTCTCGCCACAATTTCTTCAGTTTGGTATATCTTCAGACGCCGCTAAGGATAACACCTCTCCAACCGAAGCCCGTTCAGAAGCTATAAGGCGTTCGGATTCAACTAAGGCGTTACGTAAGGAGCAACATGACCTAATTCACCAGTCATCAGGTTTAAGTATCGGTGACCTCGTTGTGCGAAATATTGCCGACAATCACCCATCAAGACACAAGCTATCGCCAACTTACACTGGACCATACGTCATACTCCGCTCACTTGGACCAGAAACATTCCGTATTGGATTCGTCATGGGCAACCAAATCACCAGCATATCCTCAGCTCATTCATCACAATTGCATTCATCACCTCTTAGCGTCGGGGGAGTGAGGCACCACCACTAGCATGGCAACACCAATTACTCCATGGCTTCACAGTCTGCCGACTAGAGAGCGCTGCACCCAACTTGGCCTGAAGTAAGCTTGACGTTTACATCCATTCTCTTCTTTCTCTGGCCGCCATCACGAAGGGACGTGTTCCAATTAACTCTCAATAAAGACACACTTAAAGTAAATCTTCTCCTTCTTTTATTTTTCTAACAGCGCCGAAAATAATCGGCGCCTCAATATTTTCTCTAACCGAAAAATGAAATAAAGGAAAATGCTAAGTCCGCTATTACACGGTGACTCTTTTATCTATTGTAGTATCAAGTACATCGCCAGGTACTGTGTGCAACGACATCTATTGCCTGCTAGCAGTAAATATTCCCACCTGATGAGCTTATGTTCCACAATTGTTCCATACAATATCCCAATTATTCCAGGATTCTCAATTCATCCCTGGCGACATCTAGTATACTCTAGAAGGACTTGCATTTTATATAAATACCCATACCACTACCACCGTCGACACGGTTGTTGTATAAGTGCATACAGCGATTACAAGAGGGAGATTAGACCAGTGGTGAAAATAAGCGACATTGTAGCGACATTTTAATTTGAAATAAATAAAGTTATTGAATATTGTGTTGAAGTAAAGTTGGTGTTTGATAATAAATAAACGTTTAAAATACACAAAAGACGGTTTTATTTAAACGAACCCCAGCAAGAATATTACACTATTTTGTTTTGAAATTTCATTCTGTGAGGCTCGCGCTATTACACGTTGACTCTTTTCCATGACTCTAATTTGACAGCTCTCTTTTATTTTTTCTTTCTTTCGTCGTGAAGTGTTTAGAGCTCTCGAAACAAATATTTTTAGCTTTTGGGTCTGAAATGTTCGGATACCGACAGCAGTATGGATAGAGAAGTAGTTCTTGAGTTGTTAAACATGCAGAAATATATTCTGAAGACATTTAATTTAATTTATTTCGTACTTTCTACGTCTACGCTCTACAGGCAAGGAATAGAAATGAAGTAAAATAGAAAAATAACGAACGAGGAAAAGGAGAAACGTCAAAAGAGTCACAGAAATTCTACCCACGACTCTCCGGGTTGCTGTTTTTCTATCTCATCTTTTTTTCTTTTTTGCACTTGTGTGATTTCAAAAGAGTCATGACTCAAGAGTCACCATGTAATAGCGGACTAAGGTGCTAGAAACGTGTTCCAGAGTTGTGGTTGAGGACAGTTTGGGGGATGAGCAGTGCGGTTTTCGTCCCGGTAGAAGCACAACCGACCAGTTATTCACTCTCAGAATGGTTCTTGAGAAGGCCTGGGAGTATGCTAAACCTGTCTACACCTGTTTTGTGGATTTGGAAAAAGCATATGATAGGGTTCCTCGAGACAAACTCTGGATTGTTCTGCAGGAGTATGGGATTGATGGTTCCCTGTTAGGGGCGATTCAGTCTTTATATATAAACTCTAGAAGCTGTGTTCGGATAAATGGTGTTAAATCAATACCTTTCACTGTGGGCGTTGGACTCCGCCAAGGGTGCGTTTTGTCACCTCGCCTCTTCATTGTACATATGGATTGAATGTTGCAGCGCGGCCGTGGCGGGGAATGTTTCAACGTGCGGGAACTGAGGATTAGTCATCTGCTCTTTGCCGATGGTTTGGTCATCCTTAGATCCTCTCAAACCGAACTTCAGAGTGCACTCGAAAGGTTTGTAGCCGTTTGTGATGATGCTGGAATGAAGATCAACGTGAACAAATCGGAAGTAATGGCCGTTTCCAAAAAACCCATTCAGTGCACTCTGCATGTTAGTGGAGTCCCACTGAAGCAGGTGGAAAAGTTTAAGTACCTCGGGGTCTTATTCACGAGTGATAGGAAGAGCAATGTCGAGCTATCTTGTAGAATTGGTCAGGCTGGAAAAATTTTGAGAGAGCTTGGTCAATCTGTTATAAGGAAGGTCGAACTTAGTGTTTAAGCTATACTCTCGGTTTTTAACTCGGTGTATGTTCCAACTCTCACCTATGGTCATCAAATTTGGAGAAAGAATAAGATCGCGGATACAAGCTGCTGAAATGAGGTTCCTTCTCGGTGTTGCTGGAATAACTCGTAGGGATCGAGTGCGCAACACCAGAGTACGCGAGGCGCTAAATGTTGAGCAGCTACTTCTCCGAACGGAACGATCTATGCTTCGATGGTTTTGTCACGTAGTGCGTATGCCCCCAGGGGGGCCGGCTTCCAAAACGTGCCATGATTGCCGTGCCATCAGGTAGGTGCTCCCCGATAAGCCTAGAAATAGATGGTTGGACCAAGTCCGACATCTCTCCTGGAGCCGTCTAGGGCTTCCTCCTGATAAGTTGGAGTCAATGGCGGAGGATCGAGAAGGATGGAGGATCCACCTGAGCATCCCACCCCCGCGACCCTCATGAGGGATTTGCGGGCTATTGAAAATGTATGTATGTATCTATGTAAATGGAAAATGAATTTTCCATCCACATCGTAAGAAAATGTTTCAGAGGAAGGTCGTGGAGAAGCTAAAAAAAGAATTAAAAAGGCATCTGTGGAATGGAGTGTGGAGTCCTCAGCTGCTCTCATCCAACTCCAAATACTGTAAAAACAGACACATGAATAATAATTCATGGACCGCCATATCTGAAACCATTGGCATTCTAAAACATGAAGTTATGTTGAGGTGGAATGCGTTTCTTGACATATACAATATAAAATTAAATACTTACGTTTCCATTTCCACTTGCACGAACATTTTGCGGAGAATATTTTTTTTATCACTTCTACGGCACAGTTCACAATTGACAATGAGATGACTGTTCCAAATTGGCAGTGCAAGTGGATATAGCTTTTAGCGAACTGACAAAGACATTTGTCAAAATTTCATTGTCAATGAACTGACAAACGATTTTTTGTCAATGATTGACATATGTATGTAAGTAGGAATGAACTGGCAATTGTGTCATTTGATGACATAAATGAAAGCAGTTAAACTTTGTCAATTAAATAACATGTGGAAACCCACCTTAAGACGTAGCTTTTGCCAGAGCATAGAGTAAGAGAGAGCAGAGTGACAGCACGTCTCAAACCTCTAGACTGCGAAAAGTTCTCTCCTAAACACCAACTGTACCAAGTATCCTCATGAAGCCCAATAGATTCTGGGCAGAATCAGACGAATCATCGCTCAACCTGCTCATGGACACTCACTTCCCCAGCTGCACGCATATCTCCAGTTATGACCGTGCCCTGGTAAAGGTTGCACGCCAACCGGCACCTTCTCATCTGGTCAGTAAGGATAAGTTAAAATGGGCGGTGAACAGTTTCTAACCATTCAAATCCCCAGGACCCGACCGTATTTTTCCGGCACAGCTCCAGACGGCCTTTAACATTGTATGGACGAATCTTTCCTGCATTTCTTATTTTTTTATAATTTGCGCGCACTCTAGGGAGCCATGAATACACTTAACATGTTTCTACACAGTGCGAGTGTTGGAAAGCATAAATAGAGAGAGAGAGAGAGAGAGAGAGAGAGAGAAAGATTTTGGAGTAGTGGTTCGAAGCTCTGTTGTTTATGCTTCAGAGAAACTCCGGGGGCGACGTCCAGATAACCGGGGAGATTTTTTGTTATTTTTTGTCTTTATTTCTGATTCACAGTATTTTTTTCCCGACAACCGATGTCATAGGCAAATCAATTTTCAACAGAGCGAACAATTTGTCCAGCCATAAAACCAAGCTATTACCAGTGTTATGTCTTTACAAGCTTTCGCAATTGATCTAACTGACTTTATATATTTCATGAGGAATAAATAAATGCTTGCTGACATCAAGATTTGAACCATGAACCATTAACGTGCCAATTCACGACGTTCCACTACACCATTGCCACCCCCCTTTTTGATCAGGTTCATGACCTTTTAAGCTCAGATTCCTTTGTTTTCCCTGCATGGGAGAATATTACAAAAACAAAAAAAAAAATATTATTTTTGTACACACATATACATTTTCAACGGTCCACTTATCCTTCATGAGGGTAGCGGGGGTACGATTATTATTAGTTTTGTTTAAAAAAAATTGTTCGCGTTCAATTGCATTGTTTTTATTTGGAAATTTTTCTTGGAAAAAATTTAAGCTTTTACGCTTAATAATAGAGAATTGAAGTGCGTTTCCAATTTTTAATTCACAATTACAGTTACAATTTCGCTGATTTTTGTCTAAAAGTAAACGGAACGAACGAACGCTAACGGGTCGGATTGAAAGGCAAAGAGATAGGAATGGTTGAATATGTCTTTTCAGCAGATTGTTCAAAGTCCATACTTCTAGAACAGTTTGAACGGTATTTTTATATTAAATTTAATCAAATTAGAGTTTGATAAATTACCCTTAATTACAGCTAGTTGAAAATACCTAAACCCGTTACCCGCACCTTAAAAAAAATTATTTTAATCTCTTAATCTATACTTGATACAATTAGCAATAGAGAACAACGTGATTCCGTTGACTTGAAGATTTTAGTTTAGTTTAATTTTGATTATAATAATATTTAACTAAGCTTATCAGCTTCGTAAATTGTATAGCCGTAAAATCCTCATTTTTGTATATCAAGGAATGGTTTTCCGATCTTACCTATGCAGCTACGACAGAAGTCATTGCGGATAGCTTCTCAAGTTAACAATACTTTGTCTCATTGTACATATGTATGTGTTACTCAAATAATAATATCTTCATTCGGTTGTGCACTTAAGTTTTGTGCATTGCCAGAGAAGCATGCGACTTCAAAATTGTGTTTTTCTTTTAAGAGGAGAAGCCCAGAGGAGTTGATGCCCCATCCAATGTATGTAAACAGTATGCTGTGATGGATAAGTCAGATATATTGCCTTTTATAATCTTATGGATAAACGTCACTAGTATGCCAGTGCTTAACTTATCACATTTAAAAAAAATAACTATTTGGCGCAACAGCTCTTAAAGTGCCAGGGCCTAGCTACTCGCATCCACTCATGTTGTGTGCGTTATATTTTTCACATGAATGGAAGGGACCTACAGTTTAGTGCCGTATCTGAAGGACAATTTGTTTTGAGAAGCTTTTTCGATACAGCAGTACTCTCGGATGTTTGTCAGACACTCGCGAGAGGTGAACCTTCGAAAAAAACGTTTTGGTGTTTTTTGGGATTGGAACTTGGAACCTCACGCGGAGTGATCCGACACACTAACCACTTAAGCCACGGCGCCCACACTTCACATTAAGTAGAGACTAAAAAGGAAACGCCGGTTTGAAAATCCACATCGTCAATGAGTGCGTTGAAATTCTAAGACTTAGCCTACCCAGGAAACTCTCTTCCGATAGGTCGATTGACAAAAATAAAAACAAAAGATTCCAAAATGACCATCTATCTCTAACTAAGGTCTTACACCCCAAAAGCGCAATGGTACCCGAATTTCGATAGAGATAGTGTATTTCTGTATCGAAATTCTAAAAAAAAAAAACAATTACCTATGAATTAAATTCGAAAATCTGAAAAGTGACCGTAATTATAACTAAAGTCAATGTCAAAGCTATAAAATCAAAGATTCTGAAGTATATTTAATTTCAAAGCGAACAAATTCAAATTCCTGGTAGCAAAAACGTGTATTCAAAAACTTACAAATAAATATGTACATATGGACCAATCAAAATTATGTCACTTAGGGAACACAATACCAGTCCTCGCCAAATTTTCTCTTATCCAGTGCTCAGCTCTAGTCTTTAATTTATCACTATACTCCGCCTGCCATCCATTCACAGAAGCTCCATTCCTAACAAAACCAGCTTCGCCCTTATTCAAAATTCCAACGGCGCTCATCTCCTGACCATTAATAGCTGGATTGTTCTTGAAATTAGAAATATTGAGGTGATTGATAAGATTTTCTATTCCTTCATCGGAGAGTTCTTTTCCCAGAAAGTGAGAAAGTTTAAGCAAGTTTTTTCTAAGGTCTCTGACCATATCTTCATAAAACAAGAAAAGAACATTCGGATGATTACGATGCGCCCATCCCTCCTTTATATGGCTCCAATAGGGCATCCATGGATCTAGAAAAAGACAACATAATTCAATTTCTGTGAATAACGTCTAGATCTGTACTTACTCAATCCATTTTCAAAGCAATTCCAGTAATATTCGAAATCTCCCACATAACCTTGAGTTCTGTAAAGCCTATTGAGGTGGTAGTAAGACACTGCAACATCTTTTGGATTTCGAGCAACATAGACAACCTTAAGAAAACCACGAATTTGTTTTAAAAAATGTTTCTCCTCTGCGCTTTAACCCTTACTTTGCATTGTTTATCCAAAACGCTAGGTGGCAGTAGTGAAAACGGAAAGTGAGTTTTAATGAATCTTCGATCTGTAACTTCTTTTAAAAATTCATATCCTGGGCGGGAAATTTCTTCGATAAAGTTCACTTTTTCAGGGCATCCGGCATTTTCTCTCAGAATTTCATCTTTCACATGAGGATGTAGAAAATTTGAAAATCTTGAAAACACACACTTAATTTAAAATGTAAAAAAAAAATGCTCACAATTTCACTTACTCAAAGAAAGGAAATCTCTGGGTGAGCGGAAGCTCTCTTGCCTTCTTGAAGTTCAAATCGTTGGCAATCAACCAAACCATCTCTTGTGTCCACGTCGTTCCTGATCTGGGAAAAGACGCCACCCACACATCAGTTGGTCTAGCTTCAAAATTGTAAAAAGCCTCAGCTGCATTCTTATATTTGTGTGGAAAAAAGTATTTCTCCGGGCCAACTTGCACGAATCCCGTACGTTCACCTACATAATAAGCACAAAACATCCCTTTAAATTTCCTGTTCGCGCAAGTACATTATCCAAACTATATACCATGAAAATATTTCAGCAATTCGGCGTTAATATCCGGATACACCTCCACTATCTCGAAGGGAAACTTATGTTCACCTTTATTATTGTTGAAAGCCATTGGAGGTGCGTTGAACTTGCTTGCTCAACTGCGCGACTATACAGTGTAACGGACGAGAGTACACTGAGACGAAATTCCAACCTTCTCAACTTAACGTTGAATTTAAATGTGTGTCCAACTTTGCAATCATGCTGATTAAGCAGTATCGCTGCACTGAGCCGCACTATCAGAGTTGTAAACACTTGTTCTGCATGACCCCCATTTGCGTAAAAAAAAAATCGAGAAGTGCTTGTTGAAGAATTTCTCCATTGAAGGAGGGGTAATATACGGGTACGTGCGTTAGAGAACCCCCCAGGCGAAAGTTGTTTCAAACCAAAATGTGTTTAACTTCGTCAATGGAGCGGTAAATGATATAACTCTGTTCTGTTGCAAGATTCATCTTTTGCTTTTAATTGAGCTGATGCTGCAATTGAATGAAAACAAAAGTTGTCTGGTGGCTATGTGATCATGTACTTAGTTATGGGTGTAGGTAATTTCTTCGGCCCATTGCAGTTGAAAGTGATATCATTGTTCACAATATTTGAAAACTTGCAGAGGCCTTCAATGTTATTATGATAACTTGCAACCGTGAATGTTGGTTTAATTAGTGAGATATGTGGAACTAGTCTTTTCGCTTACAAAAGGCTAAAATTAAATTAACGTCTATTTGTAATCATGGGCTAGAAATTGATCCATCAGTGTTAGAGAAGTGATAACTAAACAAAAAATTGACAAATTACTTAATTTGTTTCAAATTACTTAATTTGTTTCAAATTACTCCAAAGGGCGTAGCCTAATGGTTTAGTGGTAACGACATCAATTGCCCTGCTAATAGTTCATGGTTAAAATCCTGTTGTCAGAAAGTATATATTATTTCTCATGAAGCATATAAAGTTAGTCTGATCAATTGCGAAAGCTTGTGTGAACAATATTGCGAAGACAAAACACAAGTTACGTCGTGCAATAACGTAATTTCATGCAAGGAATTGCTTCCTAGACTATGTAAATATATGTAAAAGAAATATCCGGAAAGTTGCACACAAAGCATAACGTATAGGTTTTTTGCTATTTTTTATCTTCTTAAAGTGGCACTAGTTATAATAAATGCAAATCAATTTTAATTGTCCTTTCGACAGTTGTTTCGAATTCATCCAGTGTTCAATATCATAGGACATAATGAAATCACCGCTCCAACAGTTTACTTCCAAATTTAATGCAAATAGGTTTTATTATTAATTTTTTCAAGTTTGTTTCTTTTTCAATTAATGGCCGCCATTTTCGATTTATTTTGTAAAATTTTTTATTAAATCGGTTGTTGATTATGATTTCGCCGTGATGGTACACAATAAAGTGTTTGCAGCTAGAAAGCCAGGGAACTCTATAAATATTTGCAATAGCCGGTTCAAAATGTCGCTTCTTTTTTCATTCTTTATCTTATTAACAAAATTCGTAAAGTTTTGAATAGGCTTTAATATTAAAGAGTAGAAAGGTGAGTTAACTATGAGTTTTTCGCAACAACAAAAAAAATGAAATAAACTGAAATTGAAAAAAAAACCTTTGAAAATTAAAAACTTATCAAATTTGTAAATAAACTGTTGGTCAAATGATTCCTTAATGTTTGACTATCAAAATTGACACAAGATAGAGTCATTTAAAAGATAGAGTCATTTAAAGAAAAAGCCAAAAGTCAGTATAATTTTTGGTAACTCATGGTTCCGAAACAACCAAAAGCATCGGATAAGGATGACTCAACTAATGACGACCCCAGCAAACGAAATAAGGACAACGACCTTCGGATCTGTACGTGGAATGTTCTGTCCCTTTACAGACCACGTGCAGCCGAACAACTAGCAGAGGCCCTAGACTGCTATAAAGCAGATATTACCGCCATACGGTAATACGACGTTAAAATCGTATTGGGCGATTTTAACGCCAGAATAGGAAAGGAGGACGTCTTCGGTAGGGCAGTCGGTAAGCATAGCCTACACGACACCACGTCTGATAACGGACTAAGGCTAATTGATTTCGCTGTGGAGCGAAATGTCACCATAGCAAGCACATGGTTTCCTCATCTCGATATTCATAAGCAGACATGGCGGTCAGACATGGTCGGAATGATCATGTAACGATCAACCAAATTGATCATATTGCGATCGACGCAAGGCATGCCTCCAGTATTCTGGATGTCCGGACCTTCCGAGCGGCCAACATAGACTCGGATCATTACCTTGTTGTAGCCAAGGTACAAATGCGGATCTGAGCAACAAAGAAGAATTACTGTGAGAAAATTTAACGTCGAAAAGCTAGAATCGCAAGAGACCGCCAGACTCTTCGCTGAACGCGTATCCCGAAATCTCTCAATCACCCCTTTGCCGCCAACATCAAGTACCGAAGACCAGTGGCAACGCTGCCAACATGCCATCAGAAACGCCGCGACTGATGTGTTGGGTCTCGCTCGGCCACCACAGCGAAACCCCTGGTTTGACGAAGAATGCCGGCGAGTGCATGCAGCAAAACAAGAGGCATACAAAGCGGCGCTGCAAAGAAAGACGAGAGCTGCTCGTGAGCTCTACGAGCAAAAGAGACGGGAAGAACATCGGCTTCTCCAAAAGAAGAAGAAAGAGCATAAGAAGCGCGCGTTTGAGAATATCGAGAGTTTATACTCCAGGAACAATGTACGGAAGTTTTAGCAAAAGGTAAAAAGAACGTGTCAGAGAAGTAATACCCGTACAGAAACTTGTAGAGATGAAAATGGAAACCTCGTAGTAGAATCACAGTCGGTGCTGAGAATATGGAAAAACTACTTCTGCAGACTGTATAACGGCGACCAAGACCAACATCCCGCTGTCAGGCAGAATAAACCATTCAACATAGACGATGATAGTCAAAATTTCCGTCCACCTGACCAAAACGAAGTGAGGATAGCAATATCCAAGCTAAAATCGAACAAGGCTGCTGGACCTGACGTCTTACCGTCCGAACTTTTCAAGGCAGCTCTCTAAGATTTGGTCAGACGAGTGTATGCCTGATGAATGGAATCTCAGCATCGTTTGCCCGATCCACAAGAAAGGAGACCCCCTCAACTGCGCCAATTATAGAGGCATCAGCCTCCTCAACATCGCATACAAGATCTTTTCTGCGATATTGTGTGAACGCCTGAAACCTTTTATCAACAGCCTGATTGGACCCTATCAGTGCCACCATCGATCAAATCTTCACACTTCGGCAGATCCTGGAGAAAACCCAAGAATTCCAAATCGATACTCACCACCTCTTTATCGATTTCAAGGCCGCCTATGACAGCATCTATAGAGAAGAGCTTTATAGAGCCATGTCTAGTTTTGACATCCCTGCCAAACTTGTCCGTCTGTGCAGGCTGACGATGGAGACCGCTCGCTGCTCCATCAAGGTCGGTAATGACCTCACCGAGACCTTTGATGTCAAAAAAGGTTTTAGACAAGGTGATGCGCTGTCATGCGACTTCTTTAACATTAAACTTGACCGGATTGTGCGGAACTCACAAGCCAACACCGGAGGCACAATCTATTACAAGTCTGTACAACTGCTTGCATACGCCGACGATATAGACATTATCGGAAGAACTCAGCGGGCTGTCACCGGTGCGTTTGCAAGCATTGAGGCGGAAGCGGCCAAAATGGGTTTAGCGATAAACGAGGGCAAAACCAAGTATATGCTGTCAACAAGAAGGGAAAGCCAACGCCGGCGAATTGGACAAAACGTCACTGTGGGCAGCTATAACTTCGAGGTAGTAAGGGACTTTGTCTACCTTGGCTCTGCTATAAACTCTGAGAACAACATCAGCGAAGAATAACTCTTGCCAATCGCTGTTTTTTGGGCTTATAAGGCAATTCAACAGTAAAGTCCTATCTCGAACTACTAAGGAGACTCTGTATAAGACCTTGATCATCCCAGTCCTGCTTTATGGCGTTGAAACATGGACTTTATTAAAAGAGGATGAAGATATCCTTGGTCGCTTCGAGAGAAAAATTCTTCGTAAGATTTTCGGTCCCGTTTGCCTTGACGGGTTTTGGAGGAGAAGATTCAATCACGAACTATACGAGCTGTACAGCGACATCGACCTAGTCAAAAAACTGCGTATTGAACGTCTGAGATGGCTAGGACACCAACGCTCCGGCCCGCAGAGTCTTCGAATCTAACCCCGAGGGACGACGCAGTAGAGGGAATCATCGCCGTAGGTGGCGCGCACAAGTTCAAGGGGACCTCGACCAACTTGCAGTGCGCAACTGGAGGCAACTAGCTAAAGACCGAGCTAAATGGAGAGGCTTGTTGGTTGAGGCCCATCCCGAACTATAGCGCCACCTAAGTAAGTAAGTATAATTTATTAACGATGAAAAATCTCCCGATTAAGTTGCTGGATTATAATTGATTATAACAAATATGTCTCTTAATGTTAATGTGTGTATCAATAACCAACAAATAGAGATAGTAAAAAAAAATAAAATATCTCGGTGTGATGTTAGACGTGAAACTTACCCTTAAAGAACATATCGACTTTATATGTAAAAAAGTATCAAAAAAACTCGGTGTATTAAGAAAAATAAGATCGGGCGTTTCAATAAGCTCTGCCATAAATGTGTATAACACACTAATCAAACCTCAGTTGGATTACTGTGCTAGTGTTATATATACGTGTCCACAAACATATAAAGATAGACTGCAACTATTACAAAACAAATCAATGAGAATTATTTTGAAATGTGGTAGATGCACCTCTATAAGGTTTATGACTGAATCATTGAAATGGCTAAATTTAACTAGCGACTATATGTGATGACTATGCTATTTGTTTTTAAAATGAAAAATAACATGCTTCCTGGTTACCTATGCGTGTACACATTGAGGAACGCGAGTGACCTGAGGATCCAGAGAGCCAGGACATCAAGGGGGCAGCGCACTATCTACTACATGGGATTTCACGGCTTTAATACTTTGCCAAATAGTGAAAAAATGCAGCTAACTTTAACAAATTAAAAACTAAAATGAATTGATCATGGTAGAGCTATTAATTAAAATAAATCTATGAAAAATTGTAACAAAACTATAAAAGTGAAATGCTATTGTTAAATTATCAAAATAGCTTTCTTATAAACTGAATAAAGTGCATACATACATACACACATACATACACACACCAATGAAGATGAGTCTGGCATATGTAGAATGTTCGCCTCCGGAAAATATTTGTTTGACTTAAAAATCTCCGTCGAGAATAGGACACTTTCTTCCAGATTTCGGAGATTGAAAATTCTTGAATTATATTGTTAACTTTGCATACTCTCTCTGAAAAAGCAAGCAGGTGACTTCAGGTTTAAAGAGAATAAAATTTTGGCGGTATATAAAAATCAACGTAAGTATTTCTCTGTAATAGGTCAATTTTTTTTTATAGATGGAGTCGTTCGGGCTTCGTGCGAAATCGCTCTGATGGTTTTTTTTTTAGAAACTTAGAATCGCTCTGAAATCTCTCTGAAGTCAACTCAGGTTTTTCTTGGGAGAAGCCGTCATACCATATGTACTATTTGTGATTGTCATTTATTTTGCATATCGTGGAAATAATAGATACGTTTTTTTTGCCTTGAATTAGGTTTAAATGAGCACACTCATTATACAATCTGCGTACGATTTACGTACAACCAGATGTTTTATTCAGTCATTTTACACATACACACCATATAATTTCCATACAATCTGTGCATGCTACGGCGGTTGTACAGTCAAGACCATGCGACCATACGATATCGATACAACAGTCGATCGGTGGATACACACGATACAATTATCGTATACAACACCAAAGCTGTCAAAGCGTTGGTACAACAGTTGTATCCCACTTTGTAGGATAATTTCGAGAATAACCAACAATCCAGCTCATCTATCGCTTACGTTTCATAAATTGTTCGCCCATGCAGAAAATCATTCAGCTGTCAAAGCCCATCCAGAGCTCGCATAATTATTTGTAACAAATCGAGATTTCTCGACTAATTTCAATTTATTTTAATTGTTAATTTCTCGACTCCTCTGGCAAATTTATCAATTAGAAATCTCATTTTAAATTACTCAATACTTGCTCAACAATTTGACATAAGCCCTGTGCCCAAATTGCACCCGGAAGTGTTAGAAAAATCGATCAATAAACCAATCAAACAAAAATGAGTTCTGTAAGTAATCTAGCACTTCCAAGTTATTCGCTTTGCTTGTATTTCTTCTAAATAGCCTTTAAAGAGTGCCAGCTACGCTAAATGTAATAATTATGACTGAGAACTGAGCTGCATTGGTCTCGTTTTCCACTTACAGATTTCCAATGTCGAGAATCTATCGCCGCAGACAATTCGCCAGGTCATGAAGGAGATGCGTTCGTTGATCGACAGCCCGCTAGAGGGCATCAAAATTCAAATTAACGACGCGGATGTAACGGACATTCAAGCCTTCATCGAAGGACCATGTAAGTATCGTTGATTGCCTGAAAAGCTAGTGTGAAACGAAGAAATTTTCTTTAAGCTGGAACACCATACAGTGGCGGAGCATTTCGTGTGAAGCTAACACTCGGAAAAGACTTCCCCCAGACACCACCAAAAGCATTTTTCTTAACTAAGATTTTTCACCCCAACGTGGCATCAAATGGAGAGATTTGTGTCAACACACTGAAGAAAGACTGGAAGCCGGACTTGGGCATTAAGCACATCCTTCTCACCATTAAATGCCTTTTAATCGTACCGAACGCAGAGTCGGCCCTGAACGAGGAGGCTGGCAAGATGCTATTGGAGCGCTACGACGACTACTCGCAGAGGGCGAAAATGATGACCGAAATTCATGCACAGGTGTGATAGGTTCATACATATATTAGTGGATTTGTTTTTTTTTTTTTTTACTTTGGGGTGAAGGATCTTTGAAAGACAAAATTGTACTCTGTAACAGTGATCCTGTGACACTAAAACCGCCATTATATGCTTGACAGGCTTTTTCTTTCTCGTTCCAAGCATCTTAATTCTACCTGCATGCATTCTGCACAATTCGTCACAGAAAGAGCTCAAGGCACAAGGACGAAATTTTTCAGGAGAACAATTTAAAAGTGTTTAGTTACATAAAGAACATGATTAATCACGCATATGGTTATTGTATAAAGAAGCCGTGAACGAAGACAGTAAGGTGCGGATTACATCTGACTGTGTGGGAGTTTAAAATCCCGTTTTTTATTTTAATTCGGTCTTAATCTTGTTCTGCATTGTAATGAATTGCTCACAGCATTCCATTTTACGTCTTCCACGGTGTCTGTGCAGTAAGGGAAATTTGGGGAGACATCGTGTTGGAATCGGAAGAGTTATGGAAAATTCTACTTCTCCACTTCTAATTATGCGAATAAGACGTTGGGTGCATGCGCCTCTGATTGAAACATGCTAACGCTACTGTCATTTCTCTCGTCGTAAAGTACTTCAGGCTCCTGTTCTGGTATGTTATTCGTAGTTCTTCGGCCAATTTCTATATTGTTATCTTCTTCTTCTTCCTTTTATCAGCGAGGCTATGATCCGAAAACAAGGGATCACAACCCTCCCACTTCACCGCATTTCTACTAATCCGCCTGTGGGGTTCGCCTATTTGACCTCAGAAAATATCGGCAGGCCTGTCGATTTTGGATCACTCGGTTACTGAGGCCAATGAAATGACGATGTCGTCGCATTTGTCTGATCCAGGCGTTTATAGGCCTGCCTTTCCTACATCGCGATGTCTTCGAACTTCTTATTCGATCAAGCTTTGTCACTCCTGCTGTCATGCGAACCATCTTCATCTCAGCTGCCGTTAATTTACTCTCATCCTTTTTGTACATCGTCCAACATTGTGAACCGTATGTGAGCGCTGGACGTACAACTGCGGTGTAGAGCCGATGATTGATGTCGTCATCACAAGTTGCTTTGCTATTGATCATAGATCCCAGATATTTGAACTATTCGCACTTGGGAAGCACTGTTCCATTCAAATAAATGTCTGGAATAGGCCTGAGTGGATCAGCGAACGGGCCGCACAAGTACTCTGTCTTTTTTGAACTAATGTGATACCCATTTCCCTCCAAAACGTCCACCCACACATCAAGTGCTCGTTGCAGGGATGTAGGATCCTCACTTATTATGGCTCCATCGTCAGCAAAGAATAACTGATGTACCTTGGGGTCCATCACTTTACCTTCAAGCAGATAATCAAGGACTGTAATAAAGAGCAAAGGACTTAAAACGCTTCCCTGGTGCACTCCGACTTTGATTGGGAACTCTCCGGTTACTCCAGCGGGGCATCTTACTCTTGTCTTTGCTCCTTCGTACATGTCCATGATCATCTGTACATAGGTTTCTGGAACCCCTCGATGTCTTAGCGCCACCCATATCAGATCTCGTGGTTGTCTGTCGAATGCCTTTTCAAAGTCAACCAATACAATATGCAAATCCCTTAAGGTATCACGATGTTTTTCCATTATGATCCTTATACTTTGGATTGCATCTGTGGTTGATTTACGCGAGACAAACCCGCACTGATCATCAGATAGCCGTATTATTTTTCGCAGTCGGCCACCTAATACCCGCTCAACGATCTTCATGGTGTGTGAAATCAGCTTGATCGAACGGTAGTTATCACAGTTTCGTGTATCACCCTTCCCTTTGTATACTGGGAGAAGGTAACTTTCCCTCCATTGATTCGGCATTGGATCACCTCTCACGAATTTGGAGATAAGAATTCTGAGCCATCTGAACCCGATGTCTCCCATCTTTTTCCAGAACTCAGAAGCTATCTCGTCTAGCCCAACCGCTTTTCGTTTTTTGGAGTATTTGACCGCCTCACTAACTTCTTCGACTGTAATGTCAGGTATTTCTTTACAGTTAGGGGTGGCTCTTGGAAAGTATAGCCGGGGAAACTGTACATTTAAAAGCTCTTCACAATACTGCCGCCACCTCTGCAGAATTTTGTCGTCATCCACAAGAAGCTGGCCATGAGCATTGCTAATGAACTTTGGCGAACGAATCTCCTGAGCATTCTTCCTTCTTTGGGCGGCTATTTTGAGATAGTGGCGCTCTTGTTCATATTGTGTCTTCACAGCTCCTGGATAGCCTGGTTTGCATCAGCAACCGGGGAAAATATTTTCTCCAGCTCCCGATACAGGCCCTCCGTACTCTCTGCTTGAAGCTGGGCGCACTTCTTCTTCGCTTTTTTCTTGCAGCATCTGTATTCCATTTCGAGGCGAGCTTTTTCGTCACTATTATTAGAGGGGCACTTTGACCAAGCTTTGAAAGCCCCTTTCTTCTCATTTATCACTTTCTTAGCTTCATCACTCCGCCACCATGTTTCTTTGGCGTGTTGATAGTGGCCTTTTGAAGCTCCTAGCAGTGATTTGTCCTTCTTTAAGCAAGTTCGCTGTAGGGAATCCCACATATTTTGTGCTCTGCACTCTTCATCCTCAGCTCCGTTGATGGTGTGAGAGAGGTAATTTTTCATTATGAAAACAAAAGCCTCGCCTTTTTCTTTGTCCAGATTGTACCACTTGATTTTCTCAGAGACCCTTGTTTGTTTGTTTTTCTTCGGTGTTTTCATAAAAATTTCTGTTAGCAGGAGACGGTGTTGCCGAGCGATTGCCTCTCCCAGGATCACTTTGCAATCTTTTACCCGAGGCTTCATGAAACTGGCTACCAAATGGTAGTCAATCTGAGTTTCATCTCCACCACTGTTGTAAGTGATCAGGTTTGGGCTTTGTTTGATGAACATGGTATTTAACACGATAAGACCGTGTGATTTGCACATGCTTAGGATGTCTTCACCAGGAAGGTTCCTGGTGCCATATCCTAGTCCTCCATGGCAGTCTTCATAGTCTTCGTTTGATTTCCCGACATGTCCATTCAAATCTCCTCCAACAAACAGAAATTCTTCCTTTGGAATGTTCTTAAGGAGATTGTAGAAATCTAGCCAAAATGCATCTTTATCTCTCTGATTGCACCCATTGTGGGGAGCATATGCACTGACAATATTCCTCACCTCTCCTTGTATTACTAGTTTGAGAGACATCAAACGGTCGCTGGACTTCGAAATGCTCAAGACGTTACCAAGTAGCTCTGCCGCAAGGATGATATATTGTTATCATTCATACAATGCCTCAAATACCTCGTCTGAAGTTTACTCTCAGTAAACATAGTCGATTTGTTACCCCAATTTAACGTCTATATGATTTTAATTTCAGGCATCCGCCCAGATAATGATACGTAGAGAGAACTACCAATATAGCAACCGTAGCTAGGAGCAGTCTGCGACTGTATGTTGGCTCTGCAATAGCATTATTTGTGCCAGGGCATTGTTATTCACTACTGACGCCTTATTGCTACCCATTGAATAGGGGTTTTCAATTGAAACGCCCCATTTAACCAATAGGGTTTTTTCGCTATGCGTGAAGTTAGCTGCCGGTTTGTTTGACGTATGAGAAAGTACACGCTTCAACAACGTTTGCAAGTTATTCCAATTTTTTTATTTCTATTTTATTTTATTTATTTTTTTTTGCTTTTTTCCGCGTTCGTTTACGACAAGTTTACGTGCGTTAACTTCGATTTCCTTATTCTCTGCTATGAAGCCCATTTCTGGCTCAACACTTTCTTTAATAAGCAAAATTGTCACATTAGGGAAAGTCAGCAACCCGAAGCCATTCATGAAATGCATTTACACCAACGAAAATTAACTTTTTGGTGCGGATTTCATGGAATAGGGGACATTGGCCCATACTTCTTCAATGATGCTGACACTAAAAAAAAAAAAACTCTAAGCTGACACCAACTATAGAAAATAAACATTTTTTTTTACATTTGTTTAGCCTAACTGAAATTCCATAGACCTGGACTACATTCCAAATTGTAACTTTTAAGATTTTTTCGCCATTAACAACAGCATCAGCCACAAAACAGGCAAATAGTTAAAGGTCTGTCCCGTACTGGCTAAAGTTGGCACAATTGTAAATGGGCATAGTCAGGTATCCAGATATCTCGATTTTGCGCATTCGTGGTTGGGCAATCGTGTCAGAAATCTATCTATCTATGACTTTAATCAGCTGACTCAGGCAAACTCAGAGGAAAAAAATGTATATGGGATTTTCACAAAAAGCTAGTACAAACCAATACCAACAAAGACAGCTAATTAAGCAAGTTTGCTGTAGGGAACCCCACATATTTTGTGCTCTGTACTCTTCATCCTCAGCTCCGTTGTTGGTTTGAGAGAAGTAATTTTTTTATCACGAAAACAAAAGCCTAGCCTTTTTCTTTGTCCTGATTGTACCACTTGATTTTCTCAGGACCCTTGTTTGTTCGCTTTTCTTTGGTGGCTTCATAAAAATTTCGGTTAGCAGGAGGCGATGTTGGTGAGCGATCGGCCTCTCCCAGGATCACTTTTCAATCTTTTACCCGAAGCTTCAGGAAACTAGCTACCAAATAGAAGTTGTAGTATTTGACGAACAAGGTATTTAACACGATAAGACCATGTGATTTGCACATGCTTAGGATGTGTTCACCAGGAAGATTCCGGATGCCCTGTACCAGTCCTACATGGCAGTTTTCATAGTCTTCGTTTGGTTTCCCGATATGTCCATTCAAATCTCCTTCAACAAACAGAAACTCTTCCTTTGGGGTATTCTTAAGGAGATTGTGAAAATCTAGCCAAAATGTATCTATATCTCTCTGAATGCACCCACTATCGGGTGCATATGCACTGACAATATTCCACACATCTCCTTGTATTACTAGTTTAAGAGACATCAAACGATCGCTAGACTACCAAGTAGCTCCGCCGCAAGGATGATACCGATTCCGTTCCTAGCCTGTTCCGTTCCGTAGGAAAACATTTTGTAAGCTTTTTCCCTAACGTCCAAGAAATGCGCCTGATCGTTCCTTGGACACACAAGATATCCACCCTCCTAAGCATCATCTCTTCCAGCTCGTAACTTCGACCGGGCATACTTCCATCGTTCCAACTCGTGACCCTTAAATTTCGTCCAAACTGTTTCATTACTTTGATATCCCCCGGAATCCGTATAGCTCTGACCCGATTATTTCTGCTGGGCCCAGGATCAGTACCATGCGCAGCAGTAGTAGTGCCTGGCGGGGTAGTGCCTTTCCTTTTGCAAGTATTTCCATAATGATACAGTTTTCCAATTTTATTGCGATAGTGTTTGACACGTGCATGCTCCTGTTTTATTGTTGTTTGACCTTTCTTTTAAGACACCGGTGATCTCCAGTCGTGTCAACCTACGAACTCGCATGCACACTTGTGGGAGAGTTTTTAAGGTAGTGTATGTGTCGCTGCGCTGACGTGGGTGTTATATTGCCTAAATTTGATTTGTTCCCTTAGTCGACTTTTACGACAAGCGCTATTTGTTGGGAGGCGCTGCAGTGATGTTCTTAACCCGTCCTTGCACGGGGCGTTTTTAATTGTAGAAACATGTATGTATGTGAGAAAAACATAAATAGTGAATATGTACATGTATAAATGAACAAGTTTTTTGCGTTTTGTCTGATCTGTGATATATGCAAATTTATAGCTTATTGAAGTTAATTAACTTTATCTCATAAAAAATTGAAAAAGAAAAATAAAAATATCTTCTTGCAGCCCCCAAAAACTACCGACGCCAAAGACGATGACGGTCCCTCCTCCAAAAAGCATGCTGTCGACAAGAAACTCCAAGATAAGAAAAAAGAAAAACTCATAAAAGAAAAGAAACGCATTCTCAAGCGATTATGAGGCGCACACAAGTAAACACACCGCAGGCGCACCCATTGCCAATATTTGATTTAACGATCTAATTACACATTTTATTTTATTAATTATAAATATTTATTCACGTTCATTATCCAATCTACAATTCCTAACCATAATAATCGCAGACGTCAAATGTTAAAATACTTCGTGGCGGGAGAAGAGGCCAAAGGGAACCGACGCTAACTTCACCAAGCATGATCACATTTATAAGTTTTATTATTCATGTGCGATAGTGTGCTGGCTTCAAGCGAACCCGCCCAAGCATCCAGTTTAGCGGTCCCAAGACCAACATCACCAAACGCAAGAACTCCATAGAGTTATGTACCATCCAAATCACTCCGCTCCGATGCCAGGCGCATCAGAGTCCACAGCAAGTGTTTGTTTGTCTACTTTCATTCTGATTCATAGGAAAATTACGTTAAAAAAAAAAAAAAAAACTTACGGGGTGAGAAAAATCATGTACAAATCTACTTTTAGTATAAACAAATCGACTAATCGACTATTAAATAGCAAATACAAATGAAAAAGAAAAAAACATTAAACTATAGATCGGGGATTAAATTAATAATAAAAGAAAAAACCGAAAAAAAATCTAAACTAAGTGACAAAGAATCATAATGCAATATAATGAGTTACCAGTTGCAGAAAAATTAATTAAAACAAACAAAAATCGCTCTGGTGTAACACATGTTTTAAATTTAGGTTTAAACTTTTTTTTTTAAGATTTTTATTTACAAATCGCGCGTCTGCCATTTGCAGACGAATCAATCACATTTTGAATTTTTATTTAGAAGTATTCGAAAAATAAATTTATAAGTTTTATAATTAAAATAAGTTTCTAGTTCGCCCTGGATTGTACGGCGAGTGCAACGGGGATAGTAATAATCGTGTGTGTCATTTTGTCATTTTAACAAAAATATATGTCCTCTATAATTAAAAAAAAAAAAAAATTGTAGCATGTAGTTGTTATGAGTTCCTTTATACAAAATAAGGCCTACAAGGCTGATAATTTAAATACGGTACTACTCTCACGAGGTGCAGTATAATCTCTAGATTTAATATAACCCGTGGGCACCTAAGGTGTTTCATCCGCGACACGTGCTTTGTACACATGACAATGAAAATACATACACAACCGGTCACTTGGGGTAATAATTCTTCGTATCATTTTTTTAAAACTTCACTTATTCTTTGCTACCAGCATACTTTTTTATTTTTTAATTTAATGAATCAGAAGGCGAAATACCCATTTTCGATATTTTTCTTACTTTAACAGGGAGACTTGATTACCTTCATCAGTTTGTTTTGATTGAAAGCGCAAAATCTCTTAAAGTTAATATAATTGTGTTCTGTTTAATTGTTACTTTTTGTTTATTAAAATTGTTTGTCTTTTTGTCCCATTCTAAAGATGGGTTGAGGTAAAGCACTAATTTACAAATTGGCAAAATTTTTGCATTCAAGCAAGAAAATTATTCCAACCGGGAAATTATTAAAAAAAAATTTCCAGATCCTTGGAGACCGTCCAACAATTTTCTAAAAGATCCAGAAAATTATGGAAAAAAACGAAGAACCCGCACAGCAAGAACGAGAACGTAGGTCAATTTCCCGCGAAGATTCAAATTCTGCTGCGTCCGCTCGAAAAAAAAGGAGAAAGTTGGAACTTCAGCCAGTGTCCGGACAACTCATAGAGTGATTAAAAAGTGTCCACATCTCTGACGACGAAAACTGAAGAAAAAGCTACATTTAATTAAGCACTATAAAGATCATAGATTGGAATTTTGTCGGACTTATTTAAGTTGGAACGAAAAATGTGAAGCTGTGATTTTTTCCGACGAGAACGCAATAGATTTGGTCTTAGAAGGCCGGCAGAACTCAGCGGATTATATCGAGCTATTTTCACAAAATGTTCGAGGGCCAACGGTAGATTTTCCAGCAGGATAACGCAGCCATCAACATAGCAGCACGGGTAAAATAGTGGCCTACAAGCAACAAGTGGATGTTTTGGGTTGGCCACCTCTATCTCCCGATCTAAATCTAATGGAAAATGTTTGGGGATGGCTGTCGTGAAAAGTTTACGCTAAAGGAAGACAATTCGAAAATAAGAAGGTCTTATTAAAGCCATTAAAGGCGCTTTGGTATCGATCCTTAAAACACAGACTAGCCATTTTTGAAAATGACATCTGCGTCAAATATGCAATTGCAGCATGTTCTTAAACGCAAACCGCAGAAATCAACTGTTCGAAAACGCAAATACGAGTTTTAACTGCATTAGCATTGTGCAGATTGCTAACGTCACATGCTCGAAAACATCATCTGCAGCGCAGCTGTGCTTGCCTCTCACATCAAAACATCTCAATCATCAAAACAAATTACGTGCGTTACGCCCCCCCTTGCATTACTTCCTTGGATCTGTCAAGTCGCCCACAAAGTTGGGTTATCCTCGCGCTGGGCCGCAAAAAAAATGTCGCGATACACTTCCTTACGGGATCCATTTTGTTTGGTTTGATTTGACGCTCACCAAAAACCATTTATGAAAGCGAGACGATTGCAACTTTTGAGTCATAAAATGACAATCAATTGCCGGTCAAACTGACAACTTTTCAAGTTGTACGCAGAAACAGAGGACGTAAAAAATAGGTCCATTCGCGTAGGTGCTTTAAGGTGCTCTAAAGTGCTCGAATTGTATTCGTGTACTGAGCAAACATGAAAGATAAATAGAAAAATTGATAAGTAACGAGTAACGAGTATTTCCCCTCTGTGCCTGAATGTCCTCGAAGAATTTCTGCCGGCACGAACGTAAAAACTGCCAAATGAGTCAAAAAGTTTTTGATTCCATTTCAAAAAGTCGATAGACATAAAAAATAGATACAAAGTATCTGGAGGAAAATGCTGTGATGTGTGAATGTTCTCCCAAAACATTTCTTTTTGACTAAATTTAAATTTGCTAGTTTTCACACCAGTTTTTTAATGACAGTTGGCGCGACTTGGCTCGAAATGGCTCGCTTTTCATTCACGTACTTTTGCTTAGATTTTCCGCTCTCTGAGAGTTTTTAGCCTCATCATGTCATATTTGACAATTTAAAAGTTTTTGGCTCGGAAAGTACGCGAACGGACCTAATATTAACAACAAAATAAAGCATTTGTTTCTTTTTTTTTTTTTTTTTATACAAAAAACCAAAAATGGAAATGTTTTTTTTTTTACTTATTAAATTTTTTTAAAAGTGTGTCATCAGGTAGCGGAGAACAAGTGAAAATTAAAGTTTTAAAAATTGATTCGAAGAAATACTTATTACCACTGCATTATGATTTAGGTCGAAATTTTAAATGAGGGTAATCAGGTGACGAGTAGTGTATATCACTGCGATAACCTACCATAGAATGCGCGGCGGTTTTAACGTGATACTAAGCGGCCTTTAGATGATCAACTTGGCTGTCAACATATCATTTCGTCGGTCCAAACACGAAGTGCCATTATAAAATAATAAAAAAGGTTTGAGATACAGATACGCCACTTCGTGTGATGATAAATAACGATCGGTAGATAATATACGCCAAATGTCTCAAAATGTCAATTTTTGCAAATACGCCACTTCGTGTTTGGAACGGCGAATTATTTATTGTTGGCTTTGTAAATGTTAGTTAAATTACTCAATAAAAATAAAATATCAATATCATGTTGGTCGTCTATAGATGGGTTTACACATTAAATTCTGTGTTGATATTGATGTTAACAACCAAGTTGATCGCCTGTAGGCCCCTTTAGGGGGAAATGCAAATTTTGGGAAGAATGTCTCAGAGAAACATCGAAAGGACTTGAAGGAAATGCGTGACAAAATCAATTTACAATTAAGAGTTGCGTTTTTGTGTCGTTGAACGCCATTTGTCGTTAAAGACATTATGCATGCATAACTGGATCAATTTCGTGATCCAGACATTTTTTTTTTATTCCTTGGTAGGTTACACAACCACACTACAAGACGCAAGGAAAAATATTCGTTGATCCAGATCCGGATCGTTTTATTTTCGTCGTGTGATCTATATGGATCTTGGGTGATAATAAAATACGGCTAATATTCTATGCTATGATTTGACTAATCCTCACTATAAAAATATAACAAAAAAAAAACCAAGCTGTGAAAAAAAAAAATCCGAAGCATTTGGAGTACCAACAACAAACACCCGTACAGTGCTTCACCATTTTGTTCGTACTCAGCTTCATCAGTGCGCTATTTTTTGACAGCGGTGCAGGCGTATAGCTTCAGCTTCACCATTGTGTTCGGCCAATAAGTGACGACAAATGTCATGTGAGAAATCTCACTGCTATTCTTTTAAGGCATTGAACACCACAAAAGTTCAGGAAAAATACGGTATTTCTCGGAAAAAATTTAATTGATTCAAATAACATAATCATAGAAGCAAATTTAAGACTTTGGTGGAGTTGATGAGTTTGCTATTGCCAACAACACACAGTGTTCCCAAGCAGTCCTCCATATAAGTACTAACCACGCTAGACGCTGTTTGATTTCGGTGATCGAAGGAGAACCGATACTCTCAGTGGTATGGTCGTTGGCATAACATGTGGAATGTGAATGACTACTTACCGACGGCACGGTGTTATACCATGTCGTCAAAGTTACGGAATAACTCAGTAAATCGAAACGCCTGAAAAAACGACAGACGTCCGTGCAAGTAAATCGCCTCAGAATAAGGGTGAATAAATATAATTCAGTTGCTTTTGTTAATACTGCAAAGTGTGTAGTGGTCGAACTAGCGATTGTTTTGGCGGATGAAGAATATTTTTCAAAGCAGCTAGCACATGAAACACGTGAGCATTCGGTGGAAGTGTGGGTTGGAAGATTGCACGTTTCAGAGAATGTATTGTATTGCTATTGCCCCTTTTGGTGGCGTAGCCCAACAATTTGCAGTTGTGACAGCGCATTGGGATTGGCAAATACTCCACAACGTTGATGTTGTAGCACCGAATAGTGGAGTGGAATCCTCTAAGGTGGTAGTTGATAAAAAAAGTTGATGATCACACTTTGTTAGATCTCCGTAAAACGGTCGCAAAGAATTATTTAAAACTTGGCAGCACAGCTTTTTGAAATGTCATTTCCTTGCCAGTGGTATCGCGCGCCGGTCGCAGCTGTAACTTATGTCGTTTTCCATTGGGCCAAAAGGAGTACTCTTTTTGTGTTCTGCACAGAAAAAGCACTCCCAATCATGTTCCATTGGCTGTTTGGAGTGCTGTTCCGGGAGTGTTTTTCTCTTCCGGATTTCATTTGGGAGTGCTTTCAAAATGCACTCATACATATAAACCCTTACATCGGACTACTTGTCAAAGTCATATGGTACAAGACGCATTCCTTTGTTTATTTTATTTCCTCAGTTGGGGCAAGTTAGTGGAAACAAATTTTACATATATATAATTAACAAATTGATAATATGTTAATAAAAACATGATGGGATTGCTAATATCCTTTTCCATTGGGCAAAAAGAAGCCATATTTTGCATTGTTTATCTGTAAAAAATGTAAACAAAAAATCAGACATTCAACAACGCACGCAGAAGTAAGCGAAAACGATTTTACATGTTCCATTGGAATCAAAAAGGAGTGAAATCGGGAGTGAAACCAAAGGAAAACGACATTAATTGTTTATTTGTTTCACATTACTGTTTTATTACATTTGGTGTATGTGAAATATAGCATAGAATAGCATTTATACTGTGCCTTCCACTTGGTATGTCCAACTACCGCAAGACATACATACATAAAAATCTAAATTAAAAAAAATTGACACAAAAAAATTGCAATTTTTTTTTTCCATTGAGTTATTTCTTAAATTAGACCAAAGCAGTCGTACATTAGAATTATGTTCATCAGCATTTGCTTTGTAAAATTATTGCAGAGGTAAACATTTTTGTACCACTTCGCAAATAGCATTTCTTTATTAATAATCGTAAAAAGCCGAATGGCTCTATATGAAAGTGACACCTAAATAGTTGTCACACAAAAACGATAGCAAGAATGTGATGATCCCGCTGATGGTCACCTTAGAGAGAGCAGAAGGGATGATTGTGATCATCAACAATCAACTATCACCTTAGAGGATTCCACTCCTGACTGTTCTTAGGGGCAGAAAAGGCCGAATGTGAATAAAACAGGATCGTTTGGTATTGTCTTTAGAATTTTATTAATTTAAAACTTCATTCCGCAACTCCTTGACCTCATTCCATCAGCTTACGTTTGTGTGAAGAGTTACTTGAAAGAAAGAGATCATCAGATACATACGTCGATTCAATTTAACACGACAGGGCAGTGCTTATACCGTCGATAGCAGTTTTTAAACAAGAAGGTATTAAATGATGAAAAGGGTTTATCTACATTTGTCGGAGTAATTACTATGAATTTGAAGTTATTTGGAATAGATTTTACAAACAAAATTGTGTCGGAGAGATAGGTTGTTCTTCTTTTCCTGTATTTGGGTTCGATAAGCAGATCCGTATCAAAACCACTAAATTGATTGCCCGAAAGGACAATTTTTTTTTTTGCTCTACACTTTAATTTTCACTCGTTGTAAGATAAAGAAACCAAAAAAGATCAAGGTATTGAGCTATGAAAATAGCAGGAGAGTTGCTTACATTCAGCAAATAATTTATAAAAAAGAAAAAAGATAATTTCTGCGAAATATTTTGAACTCACAAACCATTTTTTTTTTTTTTTTTTCCGCAAATGTGATATTTTTAGTGTTTATACTATATTTATTTAATTTGTGCTAACAGCAGATAAAAAATTGGCGCACGTCATGTGCATCAGAGGAGGAAACAACATTTGCTTTGTATAATCCGAAAATAAAGCAGCACCCACAAGTACCTAGGCAAATCACTTTTACAATAACCACTCACTTTATTCAATAAAGAGTTCTGAATATGTTTACAAAAGATAGTGCATAATGTTTAAGGTGTTTCCAAACCAAAGCTATTGGTGGTTGTAGCGACAGCGACATAGAAAATTTGCGAATATGCCCACACCAAGGCGACAGTTTTGTCGTGGTGTTTGCAAAAATGTACTCCACATCAGACGAAGAAGAAGCGCTTTTATTTCTTGCCTTCCACACTTTATTCTTCGTCCTCACGTTTTTATAATACTCTCAATATACGCCATATGTATTCATTTCAACTACGACAAGCGCACGACAGGATCAAAACAATGCAAAATCGCCGTCGCGGGTACAAATATTCGCGTTGGTGTGGATATCATTCCCATATATCGCCATGTAACTTCAATGGCAGCAAGCATCGCCGTCGCAGCGACTGCGAGAAAAGGGGTCGATTCGGTACTTCACATTGTGCTCGCAGTATTGGATGTGAGTGTATTTAACTTTTACAGCACTTTGTACTACAGCTTCAACTTCACCATTGCGGGCTGAAAGTTTACTGAAAGCAAAGTTAATTTCAGATCAATAATGCCAAATTGTAATGCCTAAAACACAATATCGCCTCAACCTCAGTTTTGCTCCCGTTACGTCCCATCCACCTCGAGAGCGCGTTGAATGTTTGTTTACATTTTTTTCTTTTGTTCCACAGCTGTTAGCTGTCAAAATAAGCTAAAGTTCAGATCAACTCAACTTCTGCCTCGGGTTAGAGTGTCGTTACGTAACATTAAGTTTTTCTTTACGATTGGAAAACATGAGGTCGAGGTGGAAGCGACATTGTGATAGGATACATTGATTTCCTATGGTTTAACTCATAGACGTCGGGCGAAGTTGAGGTCGAGGTGGTATTGTGTTTCAGACATTCAACCTTAAGAGTAGTGCTGTTTACTGTTTTTCTCTGGTACTATAGTATTTGCCATGTTTTTTTAGCGGACGAAGGGGTCGATTCGGTACGAAATTATATCGAAATATATATAAGTTCTAGTACTAATCTAATACCCACTATTAGGCCTATCCACACTTTCATTCATTACTGTACTAATAACGCACAAAGTTCAACTTGGCACCATTCTCCTAACGTACTTGACGTCTTAAGTTGCAAACGTCAAGTTTAAACAGAAAAATTCAGATTTGTAAACAATTTCTTACGCCCACCTGCCATTGCTGATGTCGTCTTCCTTGAATTTGTGAAATTCCCGAGCCCCCACCTCCATCTTTTAACTCATTCCACAGCCAAATATCTGAAATGACCGACCTCAAGGATATTCAAAAGCGGATCGACATGAAAATCGCCGAATTGCGCCAGCAAGCGCACTTTGCCCGCAACAAGTACGATTACCATCACAAAAACGACGAATTTCAAATAATCCAACAACAGATGGACATCCTCAACGAAGTGGCCGGCACCTACTCCTTGTTTCTCAATGAAATGCAAAAGTTCAGCCAAACGCTGCATGCTGCCAACCAAATGAGTAGCGAACTTGAACAGTTGTTACAATCGCAGCCAACGACGCAAACACGGCACGAGACGAAACCACCGGCACCATTGTCATGCTTAAAGGACAAACTCAAGGACACCACCTTCTCGTCGTCGTCGACGTCGTTGAAAAAGCAACTCTTCCCACCCGCCTAGATCAATGAAAACATAAGTCGCCCGCTATCGCCGTCGCGGTTCCATTCTGCAGCCAAACCCAGTTGCTAAAACATTTTTAAATATCTTCAAGTGTCTTTTGGTTGAGGTGTGTGGTTGGTTGTTTTTATTTTTAAATAAATATTTTAAATACAATTTTTTTCTACGAATAACAAGCAGCAGCAGCGTTTCCTCCCCTCTCTCTCTCTCTCTCTCTGTATATATAAATAAAAATCTGCTTTCAAAAATAAAATTTAGAAAAAAATAAAAACGTGTTGCTTTTTTTTTGTTTAAAAAAAAAATTAAGATCCACTTTATAGCTAAATAGACTAACCAAAACGGTACAACAAATCCAAATACATAAAGTGAAATAATCTAGATATATATGTATATAACAATGATGTTTCTGTTTTGCGCTCCTCCTCTCTGTAAGACGTCCAACAATATATAATTATGTACTATGCTCCAAAAAAAGAAAAAAATTTTCTCTATGCCGTCATTCATCCAATTTTAAGTGTGTTGCTGCGTTCGGGGGGGATGAAGAGGCGGCGGTGTATATTTTGTACCCTCTAATCGTCGTCTTCCTTGTCCTCCCGACAGGCGACAGCCGCCACCAGGGCGGCACCTCGTCCTGACCCATCCTCGGAGAGCATCAAATCAAAGTGAATGCCAGGCTTGACGAGTTTCTTGATTTTTTTCACCATCAGATTGTGGAATTTCGGATGAAAACGATACACAGAGCCATCCACTCCGACAGTGACCAGCGGTTCGTTCATCTTATTGATAAGGGTAGCAATGCCGCAGCTGACCAGATGAGCGGCACGTGTCGACACGCACTCGCATATGAAGCGAACATCCTCGCAGTCCTCGTCGGTGGCATTGGAGAGACCCAGCTCCTCGAGAACCCCTCGGCAGTTTGTGTAGACTCCATCATCATCGGCTTCGATTTCGGACACATACTTGGTGAAGAATGTCCCACGAGTCATCAGAACATCAGACTCCTGACCTTTAAACAGCAGACCCGCTTTGGCGAATTTCACCAGCACCAGACGCACCAACTCCCCCATGTACATGCCAGAAATCATTTTCTCAAAAGTTTGCTTACCCGGGTTAATACTGTGCTTATCCACGTCATCGTCATACTCGGTGCGCACAAAATCCAGAGCGCCATTGTCGCCGAAGGCACCCCACTCGGTGTTGATGAGTACGTGCGACTTTTGGTTGTCCTTCACATCGAACAGCTCCGCCTCGTCGACTCGCTCCACATAGCAGGCATTACTACCTGTACCGACAATCAGACCAATCTTGCAGTTATGGTTCTTCCAGGCACATGACATCAGGGTTCCCGTGGTATCGTTGAGTATGGCACACACATCAATCTGGACATCGCCACGCCTTGCGATGGCGTCCTTCAGCAACTGCACTACGTCTTCGTCTACCACGCCATCACAATTGAAACCCTTCGTCCAGGTGACCAGCAGACCCTTGGTTAGACCTAGCTGCCGCAGAGGAAATGAGAATGTAAAACCAAGTGGCAAACGCTCACTGTACACGTCATGCTCGTTCATGAAATTCGACAGACACTCAGCGATGTGGTCGAACAGCTGGATCCCGGTGCCAATCATGATGTGCTGCGGAATTGCGTAGATACGTGACTCCATTTGAAAGTCATTCTCGCCCTTCAGATGAATCAGCAGCACCCGGAAGTTGGTGCCACCCAAGTCCAGAGCCAGGAACTTACCCCTCTCGTTACCGTTCGGCAGATCCTGCACGTACGTTACAAAACACTTAACATTTGCCCGCTCGTGGGTGTCCTTTGCCAGGCCACGTTTAATCTCGTGCAGTATGCGGTAATTCAACTCCGTTATTTGCTCATCGGTTAGGATTAGCTCTTTGCATTGGTCGCGAATCATTTTTGATTTTTCACTAGTGATCGTCTTTGACTTTTCTTTGCATTTGTATTTCTCTTTGCTTAGTTCACTATTAATAGCTAGCGTTTCTAGTGCGACGCTGATCTCTTTATCCATCTTTGCTCCTGTGTGCTGCTGTTTCTTTGCTTTGATGCTCGAATTCGTCGTCTTTTTCGAAAAAGTTTATCACTCGTTGGCTAGCTTTTTTCGTGCCCACTGCTTCTATAGACTACAGACGTCGTTTGAAGGAACCTTGAAGGTCAAAATTGACAACTCGGAATCGGAATAAGACAGTTGTAGCACACAAACGTGGTGCGGTGGTGACGAACAGAGAGAGACACATATACGAATATATACTAACTGTTATATACGCAGGTGCATGAATGGCAGAATAGGGGGTTTTTTCGCGTAAAATTTTGTTACTTCACTTCCTCCCCCGAGTTTATTGTTTAATTTTTCTCTGTGTAGGCTATTGACTGCAGAGTGCAGATAGAAGGCAGCGGCGACAACCAATGAGTCTGAAGGGCGACAACGGAATGCCGTATCGTAACCGACATAAGTTTGCTTTCCGTTGTCGGTTTTCGCCATTTGTTAGATAGGCCTCTGTTATATTATGGAGGCTGGTAACTAGTAATGGTAGGAGAAAAAAGAAATAAAAAAAACTGGGATTTGCTACGCGGCAACACGCGGGCCATTCAAAAATTTGAAAAATGAAACACGTGCTACTACTATACTTGTACTCGTATGCGGGATTTGTTTTATTTTTGTTTTTAATCTGTACTCGGGTGTGCCCTATCTCTCGTGTGCTTCTGGGGTTGAACTTTCTCTGGCGGACTTGACCTAGTTATCTCCCGAATGAAAGTGAAAAATAATCTTCTCCCATGAGTGGAGAGAGAGACAGGTCGTTGTCGTTATTGTCCAGTAAAGCAGAGTTATCAGTTCAAAAACTGATTTGACGACAAACAATTAAGAAAGGTATTTTAATTAGTCTGCGTCTCGTTTGGTCGGATGAAAACCAGTTGGCTGAAACAACATGCTTTATGATGAGGAAATAATGAATTTTTTATGGACATAAATTATTTTATCTTTCCGGCTCTTTTTCTCGCAGTTCATTTAAATTGCAGTTTAGATTGTATGTTACTCCTACACTCATGTATGCTTGATTACATATTATGCAAATTTATAAAGAATTATCACTCGCAATTTTCTTACTATAACTACATGACTAAGTTTGATAGTGTTTACTGATAATATGGGGATTCCTACGAGTTATTAATCATTAACCAAAAAAAAAACAAATGGACCAGAAATTCATGTACTCTGTTAAATACGTGTGGAAGAATACCAGATGATTCGCACGTCCACTGTATTATGAGAGGGGTTTTATTTTTGGTAAGTAACGCATTTGGCGGAAATTTCATTTCACGTTGCTGGTTAATACACTCCGCGCCAAAAACAGCTGTTATTTCAAATTGTATGGCTTGTGTATAAAAGTTTTTTTTTTTTTTTTAATTTTATCTACACTTTAGGAAAAGAAAAAAATATTGGACGAATTTAAAAGGGAAGTTGATAGTACTGAAGCCAGTAACTGCCAACAATAGTTAGTGGGCGTTAATCGATATTCTTTAGTTTCCAATAGAAGTAGGTGTAATTATCGCTGGAATGTTGTTGGAATTTTATTACTATTCGGTAGGTACTTGCTCTTAAAACTTGCACTAAATCCTGTTTTCATTGAATGCAAAAGTAGATATAATACTGTAATGTAAGTCTTAGTTGGAGATTTTGCCTTGAATGGGCATGCGCTTTAAAAAATAACCCTTGGGTCATTTCAGTGCTCATTATTTGTTAAAATCAGAGGCACATAGTAAAAGAAATTTCAAGAGCCGTTATAATAAACTAGCATTTACATAGGTAGATGATTCTAAATTTCTTTTAAAGCTTCGGAGTCCTATGTACATACATATGTATGTTACATATGTACATTATACATAGTTTTCATTTATGTAGCTTGGCTTGGTGATTTTGTTACCGATATTGAAGGGCCAACGCGCATTCTCCATTGTTGTCTTGCACAGATGGATGAGTTAGCAAAATTGGCAAAACCAGAAGTTAATAAATATGTGTAATATGAGTAGTGGGCGCCGTGGCGTAAGTGGTTAGTGTGTCGGATCACTACCCATGAGGTTCCAAGTTCGAATCCCAGAAAACACCAAAAAGTTTTTTCGCTGTCCCACCTCTCGCGAGCGTCTGGCAAAAATCGGAGAGTATTGTTGTCACGAAAAAGCTTCTCAGATCGCCGTTCGGATTCGGCGTTAAACTGTAGGTCCCTTCCATTCGTGTGAAAAATATAACGCACACAACATGAGTGGTTGCGAGAAGCTAGGCCTTGGCACTTTAAAGAGCTGTTGCGCCAAATATATATATATATAATATGAGTAGGTAGATAGATTAGATTAGATTTAAGAGACTTTACTTCATAAATTTCATTTAGATTTACAATGTTTTACAAAGTCTATAAATTGACAAATGCCTTAAGCCGTCTGTCAGATTGACGTTAAAGAAGGTTACAAAAGTAAGTTAAATTAAATTAATTTAATATAATCTAACAAGCAACTAAAATGATTCGCTTAAAACATTTGACGATTTCTCATTCTGTCTTTGATAAAATTGTAAAGATTGGTCTAGTTGTTAAAGCTATTTAAGTTGCTGTAGCAAGGAGAAGTCTTTTAAATGCAGGATTGATTGATTGATGTTTAACTGTCAACTTGGATTAGACGTCCGAAATTTGGTTGTGCAATTTGTTGTGAAAATCCGAAAACCAGAAAAACGCGTAATACAAATTCTCTGTGAATAGATCTGAATACACACTGCATATTCAAATAACTTAGAATACTGTAAGTCCACTGTAACTAAGTAGCTACTTTCATACACTTTATCAAAACCTTACATTATCTAACAAAAATTGCCCCCAACCTATGAAAAGAAACATTAAACCTATTTCTCCAGAGAACATAAATTCGTCAAAGAAAAAAAGTATGCGTATGAATGCTTATTGATTTCTGGCGAGAGCTAACGTTGCTCGGTATAACTCATTTATGTAAATGTTACCACGGGCGACTTTTAAGTAGTAAAAGTTTAATAATGTTTAATGTTCTGCACTTTCTTCTCTTCAATAAGTACTTCATTTTTTGTGGCAATCACAATGCGAAACTCTCATAACATGGCAGACTAGATTCTATAATGTTAAGGCAATGCTTCTACAGCTGAAGCATGTTACAGTTTCCTTTTTGAGCACCTGTCAACTTTACTTTCTTTTATCCCACCATATTTTAGTACATGCATACATACATATGTACGATAATGTATATGTAATTGAGCCATATTCTGTTGCTTGCAATTATCCTTTACTTAGCGCCCTTTTATCGTTCGTGAGTCCAGCGCATTACTTGGTTTGGTATTATGATTCGCGAAGAAACTGACAGATCCGAGTAATGAGTTTTGTGATACGGCGATTCGACCCCAGGTGATGAAATAATTTCACCTGGATTTGTATATTATTCGTTATAAGGGACCAAAAAGCTTAAAAAAGGAAAATAGATTCTACCTCTGTTTTCACTTGAAATAGAAGACACTGTCACTTTGAAATTAACAAACAAATTTAACATCGTTGAATTTGCGATCGATAGTAGGTCTGTTTTTGGAGATCTGGGCGCTCGGGATTCGCTTCAAAATCGCTCTGATGTCTTTTTTGAGAAATTTGGAGTCGCTCCAAAACAGAACTCTGTTTTTTGAGAAACTTGAGGTCGCTCTGAAGTTAACCCAGGTTTTTCTAGGGTAAGGAAAGTGGAGCTGTCAAACAAACTGTGTGATTTGTGGTTACCCTTTATTTTGCATGTCGTTGAAATAATGAACTAGTTTTCTTGCTATGAATTATATTTAAATTCATAAAAATCAATTTGGCCAAATGTTCGCATGACAGCTCTAATGCGTTTTTCGAGAAAAAGAAAACCCAGGTTTTTTTTGACGCATCGCAAAGAACAGACTTAGTATTTTCAATTCAATAAGAATAGGTGATAAACCAATTTTATGATTTTTTTTTTTTAATTTGGGTATGCATTAATTAAGTTGGAGATTTTGGCTATAGTCACTTGTAAATTATAAAGGAAATTAAAACATTTCAATACAAAGTGACTATCAAATACGTATACATGTTCTTGGAGTTCCAAAAGCATTTTCATATATATGTTACCGGTAATGTACGTAAACCCGTTAATCTGCAGAAATCTTTCTTTACTGGTACTGAACTGAAATGTAGCGCATAATTGTTCTAAAATGTCAGTTTTAGTGCCCAATTTGTTAAATTAATCGTTTGTTGTATTAAAAACCATAGCCGAAATCGAACCAGTACTCGTTTGTGCTCTATCTACTTCGGGTACTTTAATTCTTACCGTTAACTCGTTCCGAGAATCACTATAGAAGTGGTGTGAAACACGACGAAAATGTTCGCACTTTAGCGATTGGTTGGCCGTTAAGTGTAAATTTCCGAAGTCATGTTATAAAAATTTCCGCACTTTAACTGAGTAAATCAGGTAATCTGTAGATTACTTAGTTAAACTGCATATTAACGCCTTTCGCACATTACCGGTAACATATACATATGTAGGTACATACATGTGTACATATAAATGTACCTATTAAAGATAATAAACAAAAATACCAGTGTACCAATTTGTTTCGCATGGGGTGTACATATTTCTAATTAACAACTGCAACTACACACGTACACCAAGTTTCGCTATTATTGCCTATTTAACTACATTCATTACTTCCTTTGAAATCGTTGCGGTTTCAGGGGTTTTTTTTCCCACTTGTACAAAAGAAATTTATGATAATTGATTTAGCACTCACGTGAATGTATTGAATTCAAAAGCAAATTGCACACCGGGCGTTATATAGCACATCAATTACGAATAGGTAAACTTATTTTAGAACATTGTCACAGTCGGGTTTTTCTTGCGCATATGTATTAAAATATCCAAATGACATTTTTTTCAAAGGAATTTGAATTTGGGTTTATTTTGGAAATGAGATCATTCTTTCTATGTAGTTTGCTAAGTCAGTTTTGCTATTTACTCCATAAAAAACGTCACCGCAGGTGACTTAAATTATTACGCAAGCTATAAAAGATTTTTTTTATAAATAGGTATGCGTGTAAGCCATACTCTTACAACCTATATGGATGCGGCAAGCTTCAGAGCTATTGTATATAGGTAACTTCGAAATATTTAGATGCTTAAATTGGACTTCGCTCAGTGCATATATGTTTAGCCTATAAGGAGTCAGTATGCTTCCAAAAGCTTAAATATAGAACAGCTTGATCTTAAATTAATCAGCTGGTGCTGATCATTGTAAATAGAAGTAGTGTTCCAGACATGAAGGTAGAAACGGAACACTTACATAAGTATCCAATACGGTGTCTGTCTGTGCGTCTGTCAGTTTGTTATGCACTTGTACATATATTCTGACCCGTTTAACCTAAAGTGATCAAAATCAAGATTCCAGTTCGAAATTTGTATGCTCCCCGTCATGAGACATACTAAATGGAATGTGACGTCACAAGGACTCCAAATATGAAACAAACAATTTTTTTTTTTTTATAAACTAATACTAATGTCCCCACTCTACCTTTGGGTAATGTATGTAATGTAAATTTGAAATCGATAGTATGTGAAACTACGAGTGGATTATAGGAAAACTACAGGAAATCTTCTAGCACCACGTTTTCACAAAATGGAAAAAGTGTGATATTTATTCACCTACAATATGCACATGTACATTATATCACAGTTCATATATTTCATATTACAGGTATAGTAATTATACTGTAAATGTTATGGAATAAAGAATGAAGATCACGTTTAATTACACGTTAAATGCGCCCAGAGAATGTTATGCTATTTTCATTTACAAACCCGTTTTATTTTTTCAAATTATGCAAAACAAATCTACTAATGATTCAAGACTACTCTTGTAAATACTTACCTGTATGTAATGATATCAACGAATTAGCCAGAACGGGAAAAACATGAGTGACGCAAATAAAAATAAAGGGGCCGGTTTATTTAACTAAGATAAACGTTTTCCGTATTAGGTAAGAGTGTGTTGGTTTTATAACTGACACAGTTAACTAGTTAAACTACTTCGAAGTAAACAAAAATTGTACAAGTAAAAAGTCCAGTCGAGATTTGATTACACGTGTATGCATTTGAAAATTGATATTGTAGAGAGTACAATCAGTACATGCCCGATAAGTATTATGTTATAAATACATATTATTTATAGATACCACAATTGTTTGAAAGCAAAAATCTCCATTAGGTAATGGGAAGATTTATACAAGTATTCTGAACTCTATGGAATATAGAACGGAAAGAATAGCACATCTCCATTTAAGGATGTTTTTAATGCTTAATATTCTTTAATATCTAGAACTTTTATTTTTATTTTTGCGGTCACTAATGAATTGAAATGGAAGGTTATTATTGTATTTGAGTAGCTACGCACACATAGCCAGCATCGAATATACCACGCCGTGTATCCGGGTCGAAGTGCATGAAATCATATATAACCTTTACATATTTCTGGCATAGGATAGGCCGGACATCAGATGTTTAATATTATAGAAATAATGAGAACGCAATATATATAAACATATCGAGAATACATATAAATAAATGAGAACAAATACAGCCTTCTTCTAATTAACGGCGCAAACAAGTGGAGGGGGACCTCACCCAACTTGGCGTGCGCAACTGGAGGCAGCTGGCTCGTAACCGCACTGGCTGGAGAGGTTTGTTGGTTGAGGCCCAGGTCCACCGGACTGTAGCGCCATCTAAGTAAGTAAGTAAGTTTTTTGTATGCTATTTTGAATTACATAGGAAAAATGTAAAGGTTTCCAGCGCATCGCAATTTCGAGTTATATAATATACAAATTTCAAGTAATGTAAATGTAAGTTTTAAAATATTTTATAACTCGAAAATGCGATGTGATAGAATTTTTCACTGTCATATTCATATTCAGTACACTTGAATTAATATGTTCGTTCCTTACTTGCAAATTCGTTCAAATTTGTATTTCTTCTTGCTCAATAGCATTCTTTTACTCAAAAAAGTAAAATATTTTCTATCAGGACAAATCTTAAGAATTATTGACCATAAAATCGCAAGAATCCACAGTCTGTCAAACTTATCAGTTGATTTGATTGGAATTTTTTTGTTTGCAATTTCCCAATTCTTGTCGTTTTCTATGTTGAGTTTGAATTGAATTTATTCTGAAAACTAAAATAAAAAAAATGGATACAAAAGGTAATCAAATGAATATAGAATCTTCTCATAGGACATTCCAACGGAATCAAATAGGTAAGTTCATTTTTTAAAGTACTAAAACTTTAAAGTTCACTTAAAATGTTTTTCATGAATGCGGAGTATCGAACAGAAGCAGCTGAAAAGTTGGATAATTTCTCTTTTTTTCGAATTTCTGCCCAAAAAGCAAAGCAACGGGCTTAAAAGGTTAGTAAGTAAAGGTTGTATTTAATAGTTTTCTTTTATTCAGATGGTACCTGAGTAGACAATGTCTGGTTAGGTAAAAGTTCGCAAATCATCTTTGCTGAATTCAAGTAGATTTCTTGCTCTATTTTTTTTTTTTTTTTTTGGGGTTTATTAACTTTTTCGGTTGTCTTGGGCACCTTTGGTTGGCCCAGTGTTCGGCGAGGATTGCGGTAGTGTTTCTCCGCAGGTATTCCCGATTGCAAAGTTCTATCGCATCGACCTCTGCTTGGAAAATGGTAGTTGATTTGCAAAGCGAAAGTTGGGACCATAGACCTCAGCTCCGGTACTGACATTTTATAATTTGGAGTCATTTGTGTACCAGATTCGTGCTTTGGGTGGTGTGTTGAGACCTTTGTTTCTCCATTCTTGACAGTCACTAATGACCACTTTGAATTTCCTGGAGAACCGAAATCTTTTGAGCAACGTATTTGGAATCTAGAAGATTGGGTTGTTTTGGATGTTTTCAAGAATTCTCAGATGGCTTGTAAAATCGCCGGGTTTAGTTCTTGTATCTGAGGCAGCCTAAGAGCAATTAGCATAGCTTCTTTCTGCGCTGTGCGGTGCTGCGGCGTGAGATTAAGTATTGTACCTAATGCTGCCGTTAGGCACGTTTTCATGCCGACAGAAGCTAATCAGTGCAGTCGATGTAACTGTTCCTTAGCTTTGATCTGTTGTGTTTTATGCCACTATACTAGAGAGGCGTTGATAATCATTGGTCTGACGACTGTGCTGTACATCCAGTAGATCATCTTGTGCTCAGACCTCACATTTTACCGTAGAGGCCAATGTTGATAGCATTGCTTGCACCATTTCTGACATAATGTTTTCGAATTTGCCCACAACGCTGATGACAAAATAATCTGCGTTTCCTTGTATTCTGTAGCGAGATATGGTTAGTAGCTCGAGTTCATCTATAACAGTAGCGGAGGAGACAGTACTCCCCCCTGTGGATAGCATCTAGTGGCTATAGTTGTCTTCAGCGATCCTCCGCACTCTAGTTTTAAAAGCGGAATGATTTGCTGAATGGATAGAATCCAGTTTATGATCAGAGATGCGATAACTTTCCTAGTTATAGCCTTATTGATTTTTTCATAAGAAGTGTTATCAAAGGCTCCCTGTATGTCAATAAAAACACAAAGGGCGGTTATTTTTGGAGCCAGGGTTTCGTTAATTTGTGAAACGAGGCTGTGAATGACCGTCTCTGTGGATTTGCCCTTACGCAATTCTTTAAAAAAATAGTTCAAATTCAACTCCAATAAGATTAATATGTACAGCTTGTTTTATGGCCAGTTCACTTCTAAACCGCGCGTATAACAGTTTACGCAATCAAACTATAGAAACAAAAAGCAATCTACTACAACTGATAACAGCCGTCAAATTTGACATTAGTGCGAATTTGAACTTTGTTTTCTTTCTAGGTTTTCGTGTTGTTTCCTCATTTTTCCTATAGTTTTTTTTCGAGTTCAATGGCACAGAAAATTCCGATTATTACCCGGCTGTCGGCGTCGATAATACGAGTTCTAGGATGCAATCCGAGTCCTATGACATTGCAAGGCACCAACACGTATTTGCTTGGAACTGGGAAAAAGTGGGTAAAAATGCTCAAGTCATCGTTACAAAGTCCAATGTCTACCTCTGTTGCAGACGAATTCTTATCGACACCGGTGATGAAGATATCCCAGAGTACGTCACTAGCTTGAAGCAGGTGCTGGACGAGGAAAAAGCAACAATAGGCACAGTTATATTAACACACTGGCATCACGACCATGTAGGGGGAGTGAAGGATATTTTTAAACTTTCCAGACAAGGTACTTTGTTCAGGCACCAGTACATTATGCTAGAGATTACTTCAATTTACTCAAGCTAGCTAGCGAGAACTAGTTCCGAACTACAAAATTGGGTACATGGTCATTGCAGTAACCCTTAGGGTCAATGCAAAGTTGTCTATTTACGTTGTACCGATCCATTATCTCAAAGAATTAGAAACAAACAAGCCTAAATAAATAGCGCTTGTCTGTAGTGGATTTGGCCTAATAAATGCAGGTTGATATTAAAACATTTACTCAGGCGCGTAAATAAAAGCGAAGCCAGCCAAAATAACGAGCATTACAGGGCGCATTGCGAACACTTTAGATTTGTCCTTATCATCCTAATTCTACAAATATATAATCGAGGTCAGAGCAGAATATCTCTGAGTTTAAAGATGAGTACAATAATACTATCCAAATAATAATGCTTAAGTGGCGCTGCAGTTCGAGGTGAACCTGGCGCCAATCAACAAGCCTCTTTATTTAGCTCAGTCATTATCTAATTGCTTCCACTCCGCACTCCGCTTGAACTTGTGCGCGTCATCTACGACGAGGAGATCCTCTACTGAGTCGTTCCTCTGAACTAGATTCGAAAACTGCGGGCCGGAGCGTTGGTGTTCATTCGCTCTATATGTCTTCTAAAACCCGTCAACGCAAACGGAACCGAATATGTTGCGAAGAAGTTTTCTCCAAGCGACCAATGATATCTTCATCTGCCTTCAATAAAGTCCATGTTTCAGCGCCGTAAAGTTGGACTGGGATGATCATGGTCTTATATAAATATATGTATATATTTGGCGCAACAGCTAATCAAATGCCTAAGCCTATGCCTAGCTTCTTGCAACCATTCAGGTTGTGTGCGTTATATTTTTCGCACAAAGGGAAGAGACCTACAGTTTTGTGCCGAATCCGAAGGGTCCAAAACACTAACCACCGCGGCACGGTGCTCTTAGTTGTTCTTCGGAATAATGCTTAACTGCTGCTCAGAGTTGATAGAAGAACCAAGGTAAACAAAGTCCCTTACTACCTCGAAGTTTAAGCTGCCTACTGTGACGTTATGTCCAATTCATCGTTTATTGCCCCTTCTTGTTGACAGCACTACTTGGTTCTTCTCTTGTTTATCTCAACCCATGTTGGCCGCTTCTGCTCCAATGGTTGCAAACGTACCGATGCCAGCCCGCTGAGTTCTTCCAATTATGTCAATATCATCGGCGTATGCAAGTAGTTGTACGGGCTTTTGATTGACTGTACTTCTGGTGTTGGCTTGTGAGTTTCGCACAATTGTTCAAGTATGATATTAAAAAAAATGATATTAAAGAAGTCACATGACAGCTCATCACCTTGTCTACAACCTTTTTTGACATCAAAGATCTCGGTCAGGTCATTACCGATCTTGATGGTACAGCGAACCTTCTCCATCGTCATTCTACACAAACGGACGCGTTTGGCAGGGATATCAAAACTAGGCATGGCTCTATATAGTGGGTTTTCCTGACCTGAAACCGCACCGGTGAGGTCAAACAGGCTGTTAATGAAAGATTACAGACGTTCACACAATATCACAGAAAAGATATTGTACGCAATGTTGAGGAGACTGATGACTCTATAATTGACGCAATTTAGGTGGTCTTCTTTCTTGTAGATTGGGCAAACATTGCGGAGATTCCATTCATCAGGCATACACTCTGACCAAATCTTAGAGATGAGTTGTGATACGCTCTCTACCAGCTGCCTTTAAAAGTTCGCCCGGTAAGCTGTTCGATCCAGCAGCCTTGTTTGAGTTCAGCTTGGATATTTATTTCCTCTCTTCGCTTTAATCAGGTGGACGTATATTTTGACTATCATCGTCTATGTTGAATAGTTCATTCTACCTGGATGGGGAATATTGGTCTACCTCATCGTTATACAGTCTGTAAAAGTCGTTTTTCCATATCTCAGCACTGATTGTGATTCTACTACGAGGTTTCCTTCTTCATCTCTACAGGTTTTTGCACTCTTGTTCTTTTTACCTTTTGGTAAAACTTTAATAGGGATACGCGTTCGGCGAAGACTGGCGGTTGCTTGCGATTGTAGCTTTTCGACGTCAAATTTTCTCATAGTTATTCTTCTTTGTTGCTCAGTTTGGGATATCCGCATTCATACTTTGGTTACTAGAAGGTAATGATTCGAGTCTATTACCCCGTTTATATGCAGAGTCGGAACTGGTTCCAAACCGGTTCCAAATACATATAAACACTTTTCGAGTCCAAATGGGTTCAGCTCTGTTAGCTGAGTCGAGTCCGAAAAATGCATGTATACCTGGGTCGAGTGGTTGAACTGACATGTTGTCTCTGTGTGTGAGATGTCTTTCTTGTTTTTTTTTTTTTTTGTTCGGGGTGGGAAATCGCTTTGTTTTGATTGAGTTCATGGTTAGCTGCGGGTAAGGTTGGCTGTGCAGTTATTTCATATTTATTAAATCCAAAAAATAGAACTAAACAGAACACTAACACAATCAAAACCAGTGTGTCTGCTATACTCATCTGTCAGATCGACCACATTTGGACTTTTGGACCATTCGACTCGGTGTGTAGAAATACTCAGATCGAAATCTGGACTCGAACCTGACTCGACTACTCGACTCTGCATATAAACGAGGTATATGTTGACCGCTCGGAAAGATCGAACATCCAGAATACTAGAGGCATGTCTTGCGCCGATCGCAATATGATCAGTTTGGTTGATCGTTACATGATCATTGGACCACAGTGTCTGCTTGCGAATATTGAGGTCAGGAAACCATATGATTATGTCCCGCGGAATATGTTATTTAAGATAAAAGATACTTGGCACAACAGCTCTTTAAGTGCCAGGGCATAGCTTCTGGCAACAACTCAAGTTGTGTGCGTTATATTTTTCACACGAATGGAAGGAACCTACAGTTTAGTGCCGTATCCGAAAGGCAATTTGTTTTGAGAAGCTTTCTCGAGACAACAATACTCTCGGATGTTCGCGAGAGGTGGACCGTGAAAAAACTGTTTGGTGTTTTCTGGGATTCGAACTTGGAACGTCACGCGTAGTGGTCCGACACACTAACCACTTACGCCACGGTGCCCACATTCACATCACATAGGCGCATTTATTCCCATGTGAATTATAATAAATTCTCGTCACAGAAACTTTGAGGTCGTTCGCCGTCATCGTTTTCCCAACAACCCACCACAAGTTATTTGTAATATGGGAATATTTATGAACGGTATTTAGACTAACCAATATCTAAAAAAGGAAAAGTCGTACTCTGGTTTTCTGTAGAATTCTTAGAAATATTCACCCCAATTCTTCAAGTCGTATTTTACGTACAAATTCACCCCAAGTCAAATGCCCAGTCGTATTTTCTTTCGTATTTAAAGTCGTATCAAAATTAAATTCCTATTCCTCGATTCGTATGCGATGCATACGACAACTCAAAAAAACCAACGCGTATCATCGCAGCTATGCAAATGTCAAACCATCAGAGAGAATGAAACGTAAATGTAAACATATAGGTTTGGCGGTGTATTTTAAAGCAAAGTAAAGTTTTTTGTGAACAAAATAAATCAAAAATATCAACTTGATAACCTGTTTTTCGATTAAGAAGAAGACGAAGTGGTGCCGGTTGAGAATTTGGTAGCAGTTCGGAGAAATTTGCTGTGTACCTATGCCAACGACCATAACATGCTGAGTATCAGTTCTCGTCACCACCGAAATCAAGTAGCGTCCGTCGCGGTTAGTACTTAGATGGGGGACCGCTTGGGAACATCGCGTGTTGTCGGCATAGCAGAAACACCAGCCTTTCAAATTGGCTACGATTCGTGACTTTCATACAATGAAAGCACACAAAAGTACAAATTTAGATATTTTTAGTGAAAATACATGTACTTACATATGTTTATTTTCCATTTTCCTTCACTTTGAAGCCGAGTCGTAGCCAACTTTGAGGACGAGTAAAGTACGAAACAAATACGACCATCAAACGACCAATTGAATGCATCGTAATAGCGGAAAAATACGATACTCGTATGCGTTGCGATGCATACGACTCCTGTCAAAAATTACGTACGACTATGTTCGTTAAGCACGACTTTGTAATAACTAAATGCGACCATGGTCGTGTTCGACTGAGTGTGCGTCTAAATGCGACTATGGTCGGATTCGACTGTCGTATACGAGTTGAAGAATTGGGGTGATTTTAGTCCAACTATTTTATTTTCAAGTTTATAAATCCTTCGAACAAGACTTTAATACAACTCTAATATATTTCCATACCTGACAGTGTGCAAAGAAAAAGATTAAGACTCCCTGGAGCGCAAACCTTATGTAGGTTATCTATAGGTCAATCATATAGATTTCTTATTACCTAGAACCGTGCGATTGTTAGACAAATTTCCATCGTGTTTTTCCTTTTACAATTCCCAACAGTTCATACATAACATTAATGAACATTTAAACAGCTGTCCTAATTTTCTTTGATTTCCCTTTTCGTCCAAGTTATGCTCCAAACATCTAGCCTTGATAAAAACCAAAGTTGTTACGATAGTTAGCAAATGCTGAATTGTATTCATATTTGTAGAAGCTTTAGTTTTGTCGAAGCAAATGTTTTTACTTCAGCTATGACACGAAACTGCAGAAATATTAATATCTTTACTTCAAAACATTTACTACGTATTATTTATGACACGACACTAACACATTTTTATTATTCCAGCCTGTGAAGTTTGGAAGTTTCCCCGAACTGATGCAGCTGATAATTGCCCAGAGATCCCAAGTGATATAAAAGTCGCAAAACTTCAGAACGGCCAGGAATTTTCCGTAGAAGGTGCTAGTGTAAAAATTGTTCACACGCCGGGTCACACTACTGATCATGTCATACTCACAATGAACGATGGTACCCTCTTCAGTGGAGATTGTATTCTAGGCGAGTTAAATAAAAAGTATCTCATTCTCAGAAATGATTATTACAATCGTTATAGGTGAGGGAACAGCTGTTTTTGAAGATCTATACGATTATATGAATAGCTTGAATAATATTTTAAAAATTAAACCTTCTGTCATTTATCCTGGTCATGGGAATATCATCAACGTAAGTTAAATCTCTCTTCAACAAAAACCTTCTAAAAATAATCCGTTTGCAGGATCCAGTTGAAAAAATTCAGTATTACATCCACCATCGCAACCAAAGGGAGGAGCAGATCATTCAATTTTTCCAAGAGAACTCAAAGGGCGATCACACCACAATGGACGTGGTAAAATCTGTATACAAAGAGACACCAGAAGCTCTTTGGCCAGCGGCTGCTTACAACGTCGGACACCACGTTGCAAAATTAAAAAAAGAAGGTATCTTGGAGCAAGTTGGTCTTGATGCAGTTGACTCTACTGACAGTCGATGGAAGATCACCGCTGGTAGAAAAAGCTCTTTATAAAAGACACAAACCGCTATTAAAGTGTAACTTTTTATTTCTTAATAAATATTTTTATTCCGCTTCGTATGTTATTGTAGGATCTTTAAAGCAGTGCACATCTTCAAACCAAATATCTTCGGGCAACGCTTCGTTCTCCTCATCGTTAAAGTTTGTCGGCACAGGAGGACCATTGTTGGTTGGTTTTCTTAGCGGCAGAATGGTATCGTAAATGTAGACAAGTCCATTAGTAGATCCTGGTACAGCACTTCCTTGTACCCACATAACGTTGTATTTGGTGTTGATGCGCCATATTCTTAGGCCTTTAATTTTTCTGTAACGGTTACCCATGTGACCAGGTAGTTTAGTGCCAGGCCAGACTCGACCTTTTTCACCTCCACCACCAATATTGCCGGGACGACGGTGAGTTTTTGTGACACCATGAGAGGCGGGCATGCCTTTGAAGCCGTGACGTTTCACTACACCTTGGAAGCCATGATCAACTCTGAAATGAATGATAACGTGTTAGTACTCATTTTTTTCTTTGTCGTTTACTCGTTTTATTTGTCGTTTCTTGCTTTTGGTATTCTACTCGTACTGTAGCTTTTAATAATTAGATATTTTGTAAAATATTCTTCCTCATATAGGCGGATCAGTAGAAATGGGATGAAGTAGGAGGGTTATGATCCCTTGTTTTCGGATCAAAACCTCGCCGAAATAGGAAGAAGATTCTTCCAGATAGAATAGAAAAATACCGGAAGTAGTTCAGTGGTGCTTCGATACGATATAGAAGTCGGCAAAATTTTACTTTACCGGAAATGTCGAAAATTGCACTTTTTAGATTAGCTCACGGTGAGCATGAATCTGCAAACGTTTTTTGGCGCTCTCTTACCGTAGAGGCGTAACCGCCCCCAAAGTTTCAAAAAGGCCATATAGAATGATACCAAAATTTCGGGAATGGAGCACCCAAATTCTTCAATTATTCTTATGGTGCAAAGATTAAAAATTATATTAACAAATAAAAAAAGTCATGAAAATCGGTCCGGAACAACCGAAGTTATAACAAAAATAAATACACCGAATGTCCACGGCACAAAAAAAATGGTTACGCACTCGCCACACAAGCAAATACCATAGGAAAATAAGCTCAAGAGAAAAGAATTACGTAGAATTAGAATTAAATAGATTCGCGCGAATTTTTTACTATTATTTTCTCAAATTTTCAATCGCTTAATTTCTTTAGGATCTACGTAATTCTCCTTTTTCTTTTCTCTTGAGCTCATTTTCATGAGGTTTTCTCACATGGTGGGTATAAGATTGACCGATGGTATATTTACTTTTACTATAGCTTTCGTTTTTGTGCACCGATTTTGATGAAACTTTTTTTATTTGTTAATATAATTCTTTATCTTTATTCAACAAAAGAATAATTTTAAAAATTTGGATACTCCATTCCCGAAATTTTGGTATCATTCTATATAGCCTTTTTGAATCTTTGGGGGCAGGTTCCGCCTCTCCGGTAAGAGAGCACCAAAAAAAAAAAATACAGATTCGGTCTTAGCGTGAGCTAATCTATCGGACTAAACAAAAAAAGTTTAATTTTCAACATTTCCGGTAAAGTAAAATCTAGCCATTTAAACACTACAGGAGATTTGAAGATAGATAAAGCGTCTAGAATAATTTTAGTCCATGCCACTTATTAACAATTAATGGTGCATGATTCTTAAAAATTTAAATTGTAGAAATTAGTTTTAACATACGTTTTGCCCCTAACGTCCACAAAATCTCCGACACGGAAATGCGTTACATCTAGCCGAATGCCAGGATTAATAGCTGCGTTTGGTGTCACCAGGAATCTTGCAATATTTTTCTTTGGCATCACCCCCGAATCTTTGAACAGCCCACAATACTCCTTTGTGAGCAGTGATGGATCTGCACTCTCAGCGCCCACCAGCAGGCAGCCGTATTTATTTATATTCACTACTTTTGGTTTCTGGGTGGGTTTGTACTCCTCTGGGGGTATGTACTTTATAACATGGTTGTCGACAATGTGCAGCAGAGTAGTCCTGATACGTTGTCCGTTCTTCAGCCAGAGGGGATACTGACCGATCTTACGTGCAAGCAACCCCGTTCGCCGAGTTTGTGCTGACCATTCGACATTCTCTGGTTTCTCTGCTTTCAGAGGGCTTAGCTTACTTGATAGATCGTAAGTCTGTACACCTTTTATAATGGCCGGTGGGCCAAAGGTCTCGTGAACTAGTTCCTTGACGAAGCCCTTGTTTTCTGGGGTTATGTTGTCATCGTGGATCTTGGCAATGTTGATTCCGATTAATTTTTAATTTTCCAAGTTATCTCATACATACCACACGGTTTTTTCGCACAAACCAATAGGGATTACGTAGTTTTGGCCTGTTTAAGTGACCCTTTTCACGTATTTGGATGAGGGCGGGGGAAACTCTGAAAGCAGGTGTCAATTGAAAGTAAGAACTATATTTGCAAAACTCTACCTCAAGCGTGAAAAATCAAGCACTAAATTTCTCAACAGATTCGAATTTTTTGATATCACGGACATATTTTTGGCGAAAATAACCTCTCGGAAAAGATTCCTTTTTACACCAAGTCTAACATCTGTGCAAGTGACAGCTGCACCCTGGTAGTGTTTGATTTTTTTGTCAGAAGAATTTTTATTCAGCAAAAGAGTCCAAGTGTGTCTCTTTGCCAGTTCGGAACGCACAGCAGTGCTGCAGATTTCGTACCAAATTAACCCCTGTCCGCTAAGAAAACATGACAGCGAAAGAAAATGGGCAGCTAAAAGTTAAACTCATAAAAGTTTAGAATTTGGCATATACTCCAATTGCTTGGTAAACTTTCAGTCAACTTTTAACCTGCTTGGTTAAGGTTATACTATACGCAGTGGTGGTGGGGGGTTTTTCTTCCTCACATGCCGAAGCAGGAGATTCCGGTGTGTGCGCCTCTGACGTGGTCGAATTTCATTGAATATACCCGTGTTTGGTGAAAGAACTACCAATGTCAGAACAGCTATTAAGTAACATCTTGCACCAACCACAGATATACTCGTAAACATTTTTTCTTAAATTTAAAATGAAGATCTAAATTAAAGGCATCAGTTCAGAAACAGAACAATAAGGGCTTGTTCTTTGCACCTTAGATCTCGCTACAGTCCACGCACTTCTTATCGCTTGATGTTTGGCTAATCACTAGTTTCACATGTAATGTTAGTTGAAATCGCTTTTCAACTGCTCTCGCTACATAAGGCGAGGTCTTTCCCCTACTGCATTGTTCTTTCGAATTGAATTAGAGGATAGTGTTCATACGCTCAAAGTGTCCTAGTCATCCTAGACACTGGGTGTGACTCTTCTGATTAAGTCGAAGTCGATATATAACCGTATCGATAAATCTTCTGTTCCAAACTCTGTTTGCACAAACGGGAGCGAGATCAGTCGGAGAACCTTTTTATATCCGCTGTTGATAGCACCCATGCTTTTTGCCATAGATCAGATGCAATGAAGATTATATAAAGTCTCCTTTTGTTCGTGTACTGGCTTTGATTTATACAGCTGCAATGTATTTGTTCAAAATATTCAGTGTTGAGCAGATTAGCCCGCCATAGAAAATGGGTCCGCTGTCAGCGCCTGTTTATCTGTTAACGAAAGTTTAAACAGAATTACCCATCAGGCAATAACAGTAGTCAGTCTTCTTCTTCCTTTTATCAGCGAGGTTATGATCTGAAAATAAGGGATCATAGCCCTCCTACTTCACCGCATTTCTACTGATCCGCCTGCGGGATTCGCCTATTCGACCTCAGAAAATATCGGCAGGCCTGCCGATTTTGAATCACTCGGTTCCTGAGGCCAATGAAATGCCGATGTCGTCGCATTTGTCTGATCCAGGCGTTTATAGACCTGCTTTTCCTACATCGCGATGTCAGTGTACTACTCTATTAGTCAGCTGTGATATTTAACTTACATTAACAGTTCGCGTACGCGTATGCAAACATTTTCAACGATACTTACTGAAAGATTTAATAAAACTAAGAGAGAAAATGAGATCACGTACGTTTAACTTTCTGAAATTCAGCTGAATGGATTAACACAACACTTTGAATATTATTTGATTTTCAATAAAATGTGAAAGCTAAATTTGTAATTATGTTTATATGCTCCAATCAATATTCAGTGAACAAACTATAATTAAACGCATTATCGCTTTAAATTCACATTTTTAATTTTTAATAAGAAAAGTGTTTGTGTTCTTTTCTTTGTACTGACAGAATTTTTGCTCATTCTCTCTAGTTTGATGTTTTAATTTGTTTGTACCACAAAATTAAACGAAAGGACCTAAAGTTATTGTTCTACTGATAACAGGTTTAGAACAATATTCAACCTGTTCCGCCGCTGCTGATAATTGTTACATTATTATATTATGAGCATGCCAATGGAAGTGCTGCTGCGATGGTAATTCTATTTAGCTCTTAATTTAACCGGCCTAGCTACCTATACTTTAGTCAATTGGTTAAAATATGTGACTTACGGCCAGTTTTTCAATTGTCAGATATTGATTGCTAACTATTGATTAAATTTATTCCATTATTTATCTACTAGATAAGCAGTGTTATTCTCCTCGAATAGCTATACGACTAATGAAAAATGCATTAATGTCTTATCTGACTGCTAACCCTTATCTGATTTTTTATCTGACTATTGAAAAATCGGACATTAACTTTGTTGTGGAAATTTATAGGCTATTTAGTGGATTCTATTGCATACAATGGCAGAAGCCAAAAATGAAAACATGTTCTTTTACCAAATACTAATTTGAATTCAAAATAAAGCAAACGACAAAATTTAGCCAGTAGCTTAAATTTAAACACAATTTACTAATTATTCTAAACTTCCTTAATCCTTACGGATTAGTAAGAAATTTGTAATAGCTAAAACACATTAGCATATGTCGTTTTCCATTGGTTTCACTCATTTTAGATTCCAATGGAGCATGTGAAATCTTCTTCTGCTTACTTCTTACACAAAAAGAGTACTTCTTTTTGCTCAATGGAAAACCACAATAATAACAGCAACATTAATTGCAACATGAAATAAAACAGCAGACGTGATGTGGAGCAGGTTGAAACAGCATTACCTTTCGCATGAATGTTTTAAATATAATTTTCTTCATCTTTGGCACAAAAATAGATCCTGTCTAACGAGTTCAACAAGTTTAATAAAAATATATTTATATTTGACATTTTTGATGAAATGTTTTACAATACTTTCTGCTCGCCACTTTTCTCGTTTTTTTGTATTGTATTTTTTCTTCTTTCAAATGCTATATGATACCCCAAAACGGCAAATGTGAACTCATTCTGGGTATTGCTGTGTGTCAGGGGCAAAAGTATTTGCAATGCTATGGTAATGAAAATCAATGATTTTTGTATGTCATAAGCATTCGAACTTAGGTCTAGCGTTGCAATTGCTTACTCTATGGGTTCTGCTCCAGTTCGTTTTATTTTTGTCGTGTGATATATACGGATCATGTGCGATAATAAAACGCGGCTAATATGTTTTAGTTATAATACAAAAAAAAATAAAAGATAACATATTTCATGTCTTATATCGGAGTTAAATTCTTTTACGAAAATTAACTTTACTGCGAAAACGAGATTAAAATTTTAAAAACAAGAACGGAAAATTTGAAGACGAAATAAATATATCATATTTGGCCTCTAACAGCAACAAGTGGAATATATTTCGATTTGCGTTTAAATTGGACGCTAGATATCCATGCTTATTACCTATAAATGACATATTACATTTTCAGTAAAAACTGTTTTTCAATTTAACTTATCGCTGATATTTGGTAACTCTGATTGATAACCACATCAATCTGACAAATCAAACAGATTTGTTTATAAGCGCGGTCATGTTGCCCTACATTACTTAAAAAAATTACGTGTTGTGTTGTGTTGTGTTGTGATGTCATGTCGAAAATCCTCCCATCAAATATTTTGTGGTCACTATTTTTCGTCTGAATATGATAAAATTGTATTGTTGATTGATATGAAACTAATCAATAAACTGAATTTCATTAATACAACTAATGGAACATGCAATATACGATAAAAGACGAATAAACGTGTTGCAACTTTCTAAACTCGCAGCGGGGCAAAGAGAAATTAAAAAAATAAAAAATGCAGTCATCTGTGCCCTTGCAGCCACAAATAAATCATCGAATACTTTTAGTTAATTTAAGGAAATCAATCGAATTATGGTTTCTTGGTAGACGTGACCAAATTGATGATGAATGGGACGACTTGTACTCCGATGTGCAAACTGCTATCGTTGCGATCATCTCCGATGGCCTTCAGTTGAGTGTGGTAAGAGGATTTATAAATTTTCAATTTGTATTCACAAAATCTATAATAGGTCATCAGATGAAAAGTGTAGAAAACTAATTATGGATTAAGTACGTGTAGCTTAGACGCTTTCCCTAATGTATTCCAAATGCCTGTCACGGTATGGCACAGCGCACAGCTCGCTTGGTTACATATCGATTTCTCTGATACGCATCAAGTACTGCTCTTTTGTACTAGCCTAATTTAAACACGAAATTCCAAAAAAAACAGCGTAAAACTTGAGGAATATTGAACACAAAGCCCTGGAAATAGAAAAGTTATTTGGGTGGCAATATCCAATTCTTACAGTTTTTCGGTGACATCAGGTTGGTTAAAAGCACCTAACGGAACCACTTGTGTAGAAAAAAACAAACTAGACCAAAATCACTGGAACAAACATCAAGGGGCATCGCCATGGGTCTACACATACCTGAGTGTGATGAAGTAGAAGTATCTTCATCAATCCACTTACCTAACCTAACCTAGGATATAATATATCTTAAAGATGTGCATGAAACACGGAATTCTTCGAGGTCTTTTTACATACATATAAACAAATTAGCATATATCGCTCATTTACTTGAAGACTGCCATAACTCAAAAAACGCTATTTTTGAGTTAATGATGCAGAATTATTCGTTTTATCATGCTTCATATTGTGTAATAATTTCATATTAATATCTTGTATACTCTCCGCATTAAAATTATAAGATGTCTTCTTTTTTCTGCAAGGTGGTAGGCAATTGAAAGTTTTCTGCTAAATCCTTTGTTTTGAGTTATGACAGTCTTCAAGTATGTTAAATGAGCGATATGTAGGTTGCAGAAAAAAAAAAAAAACTTTACAAGGCCGTCTAGCCAGTCTAACATATCTTTTAATGCCTCTGATACCCGAATACTTGAGCGCCAGTAGATTAATATTAGGCCTGATAGCAGAAAAGCAAGGGTAGCAAAGAGAAGTAAAATTGTTTCTGCTTTCAACTGGGTACGGAATTAAAAAAAAAATTAAGTCGAACCACTTTTAGGGCCGGTCTGTTCACTCTCGGTTAACTTTAACCAGTGGTTATTCCAGCTGATAACCATCGATTGTGTTTGTTTACCGAAAATTTAACCAGAGAATCCATGGTTTGGTTAGTTAACCAGAGAAATCGATAACCAGCCGAATTTCCTTGGTTAACGTCATTTTAACCAATAATTTTCTGGAATTTTGTTTGTTCATGCTTAGTTTTAATACTGCGGGTTACTTTTGACACAATATAATGCGATACAACAAAATTCTATACAGATATTGTGAAATAAAAATATAGATAATATACATACATACATACATTTTCAATGGCTCGCTAATCCTTCATGACGGTCGCGGGGGTAGGATGCTCAGGTGGACTCTCCATCCTTCTCGATCCTCCGCCATTGACTCCAACTCATCAGGAGGAATCCCTAGACGGCTCCAGGAAAGATGTCGGACTTGGTCCAACCATCTATTTCTAGGCCTACCGCGGAGTTGCCTACCTGTTGGCACGGCAACCATGGCGCGTCTTGGAAGCCGATCTGGGGGCATACGCACTACGTGACCAAACCATCGAAGCATAGATCGTTCCGTTCGGAGAAGTAGCTGCTCAACACTGAGCGCCTCGCGTACTCTGGTGTTGCGCACTCGATCCCTACGGGTTATTCCAGCAACACCGTGAAGCGGCAGCTTTTATCCGCGATCTTATCCGTTCGGTCACTACCCAAATTTCATGACCATAGGTGAGAGTTGGAACATACACCGAGTTAAAAACCGACAGCTTAGCTTAACACTAAGTTCAACCTTCCTTATAACAGATTGACCAGCTCTCTCAAAATTGATCCAGCCTGACCAATTCTACAGGATAACTCGGCATTGCTCTTCCATCACTCGCGAATAAGACCCCGAGGTACTTAAACTTATCCACCTGCTTCAGCGGGATTCCACTAACATGCAGAGTGCACTGAATGGGTTTTTTGGAAACGACCATTACTTCTGACTTGTTCACGTTGATCTCCATTCCAGCATCATTACAAACGACTACAAACCTTTCGAGTGCGCGCTGAAGTTCGGTTTGAGAGGACCCAAGGATGACCAAATCATCCGCAAAGAGCAGATGACTAATCCTTAGGTCTCCCACTTTGAAACATTCCCCGCCACGGCTGCGCAGCAACATCCAATCCATATATACAATGAAGAGGAGAGCTAACAAAACGCACCCTTGGCGGAGTCCAACGCCCACAGTGAAATGTATTGATTTAACATCGCATGAGGTTTTAAATTCGAATCCCAGAAAACACCAACAAGTTTTTTTCACGGTCCCACCTTTCGCGAAGGTCTAATAAACATCCGAGAGTATTGTTGTCACGAGAAAGCTTCTCAAAACATCGGATACGGCACTAAATTGTACGTCACTTCCATTCGCGTGAAAAATACAATGCACACAACACGAGTGGTTGCTGCTTCTGGTTGCACGAGTGGAGACAGAGGCACAGAGGCACAGAGGCACTTAAAGAGCTATCGCGCCAAATATTATTTTTTATTTTTATTCTGCCCATTGGTATTTTAAATATACGTTTTAGATAGGTCTGAAGAGTTGTTATATATTATAGATCTGTATTATCAATACACTGGTAGAAGTTGCCCTAAGATCTACGTTGGGGCCTTCTTACATCTGTTCCATATAGTATTATGCTGTCCTTTTAGATCTTACAGTTTAAATATAGTGTTCGTATTCTTGCAGCGAAGGTTGTTGAGTTCTGCACATCACCTTATTAGACGTTTGCCCTCCTTCCTTCTAGTACTTTACTTGTCCTGTGATATAAGTAATTTTTGTTGAGGGAAATTCTTGTGGTTGCTAGTTAAAAATAGAGGTAATGTACCCTAGCTGGCTGAGTGCTCAAATATCGTATTCGTAGAAACCATCGTACTCTTCAGAACATGTTCCAACTTCTCTCCTATGTAAAGAATATTTATGTACCAAACTATCAACTTACGAAAGAGAAACCTGTGCCGATGTAAAGAATCTCTTTAGTAAATCGTGCGCTCTATTTTGTATAAATTCTCCTTAGAAAATACGAACCCATAACTCTTAGACAGTGCCCTGAAATACCTGCAGAAACCAAAAAATTATGCGCTGAATTTGAGGAGTTTAATATATGCTGAGCTGTGCATCGTTTTTCTATGCAAGTTCAAAGTTCTTATTTTGAGTGACCACTCCACCTAGAGTGCTCGAAAAAAAAAAAAATATGAAATGAAATGAAATGAAAACTCTAAAAAGTATGCGTCATTCCTATCGCTTCTTTTCATTTCCAACTTAAAGTCGTTCAATTACCTAGTTGCATATATATTTAAAAAAAATATGTTTTAATTTTTCAGTTCATATAAAAATTTATGGAAATTTCAGTTTCAAGTATTTCATGAGAAATGAATAAAAGCTTCTTGACATTAGGATTTGTATCGTGTACCATTAGCATCGATGACGTTTTCACTACACCTTTGGAGTACTAAGAATTATTTTGCAAAACTTTGACGAGTATGACTGGTACTCGATATAATAATGCATGCACGTCTTTAATATCCCATAGATACACTTGTAGATATTATGTCTAATTGCCTAACATGCTTTATTTGTTTATCAGTATTCATCTTATTTTTTTTTTATAGCAATCGCCAAATAAAGGACGTTTACAAAAATTCATGGAAGACTTGCAGTGGTTACGGGCTTCTGTTCAAGTGATACGTGATAGTCAAATCTCAGAATCGGAATCACTTACTCTTAGGAGTTTTTTCACGATATGGGTGCAAGAAAATTTAAAAGAAAACTCCTTATGCTCTTGTCTCCAAATACTAGTTACCGATAAGGACATACTTAACACTTACTACACAGAATACTCATTTTTACGAAATGAAAAATACGCAACAGCATTATTTATTTGCATTTCAGCTGTAGAACTAAATCGCAGCTCGTTACTAACTCAATTAGATCCGACACTCTTCACGGAAAGCCAAAGCCTAGTAAAAGTGAAACGTGCTACATCACACCCGAATCTATCGATGTCACCACCAAAAAGAACGTCAATTAAATTTAGCCTAGACACATCTGACTCATCAACGTCTGGAAAACATTTACGTGCACGAAGCACAATCCGCAAATGGAATAGTCTTCCGGCATTGAAGCAACAAGAGACAAAGAAACGTGCCCGAAGCCAAACTATGGGAAATGTTCGAGATGTATCTGTGAGCGTTGGGAGACTTCACAAAGCGCTGGACATACACGATAAGAATAAACCGAATGAACAACATGCCGAATCTCTTCAATCGACATCTTCGTCGGCTTATAGTAAGACCACAACCGAATCGCATAGCAGTTCATCGATTGGCATAGAACTCATTAAATGCGACGACATAAAAATTTGGGTGGATCACAGTTTCAATCAATGTACAAGAGATTCACACGCGGATAAAATATCACCAATTGTTGGAACATCATCTCTTGATATGAACTGTGAAGTTCGATCGCAGTCCTGTAGCAATCCCAGCCTAAACAGTTTTCTCTCGAATATATTTTCAGTTCCATCGTTTCGTGGGCAATCGGGAGGTAGCTGGAATGAAAGTTCAACCTCGATGTGTTATTCAACATCGGCTCAGAATGACAGTGTTTTGAATTCATTTCTACCACGATGTGGTGAGAAATTACCTCCACGTAAGACAAGTAATTTGTTTGAGGATGCAAATACATCTCTGACTACGAAGTTGTTAGCCGATGGGCAGTCTGTTGGTGACCAAAGTTTGGCTGCATTTTTACAAACTACACAATTTTCGAAGCATAATACTGAGCTAGAAAGAGAGAATGCTCACTTTCGTATTTGTGAGGCAATTATATCTGCAATTGAGCGTATTAAGTGTCAAAAATTAGAATCAGATGAAACAATCAATGTGAGGAAGCATGATAGTAAGGGTAAGTTATTGTCTAAGTGATCTTGGTTTAAATTTTATTATTACCGCATTATTGTATTATTATTATTATTTAATTGAAATCGAAATGGGATTAAGTTTGAGACTACTGCATGAAACTAGGTGTGTCAAACTTATTACCCTGGAATTCGTTTTTTTTTTTATCTGATTACGTTACTGGATTATTACTTATTATATCTGATTACTCAGGCGAGCCCCACAGCCGGATCAGTAGAAATGCGGTGAAGTGGGAGGGTTATGATCCCTTATTTTCGGATAATAACCTCGCTGATAAAAGGAAGAAGAAGAGAGAAGAAGAGATTACGTTACTAGATGAATTTGTTAATATCGCTCGAGTTTGTAAGCAAAAATAAAGGAAAAGTAAACGGCAATATTACTGTCTGATCTGTTTAATATAACCGATCATCAGAAATAAAAATGTCTGTTTTACTGTTTAACTCCTTCTTCTTTTTCTGCCTGACTCGATCTTTTCGTCCGTGTTTTCATGGAAAATTTCTAGTTTTTTTTCAATTCGATACGCGTTTGCATGGAGTTTAATTCGGATTTAATCATCGATGTAAACAGTAGTATCTACATAGAGAATAGAGTTCGTAGCTTTGTGTCATTTTGTTTGAAGAATGTACAATGCGTTTCAGCTCTTTCCAAGTCATTCTCAAAATTGAGAACTGTTAGATCTAAATTTATTACCCAGTGTGAAATCGGACAAACGTCGACAGTGTAGTTCAGATATTTTACACAGTCACACCCTTTCAGAAAATCAACTGAGAAACGATTTTGGCTCTTTTTTTTATCCCAGAAAATGAAGTAATGAATTTTGGTTTTATTTTTCGCAATTACTTGTCAGTGCCTGTAGCAACATATGGTCATATCTCACCGAGCGACAGTGGGGTCGGTCTTGGGTCCATGCCCATAACTTATCGTCCATTAAAAAAGGCAAAGAATTTGTCTAGAATATTTTCTTATAAATTGACCAGATAAAGCGAGTACTTACTGAATTATTACCCCACCTATATATGTATAATATGTTGATGCTCGGAACTAAATAAATTCTTCGAAGGTGACGACATAAGTATTGTTCATATATTTTATATTTTAATAATATGTGTTGTTAGGACAATTTATGTGGATGCACAAAACTTTCATTACGGTTTCATATGTTTAATAACGTACTTTACAACATTTGTGTAAATACACATATGTGGAACTGTATAATTACCACCACAAACTGACTCACCGCCAGATAATATACCATACTGTACAGATCTACGGAAGTGATGGCCTCCACGACTGAAAAGTGGTCCACCCGAGTCTCCTTTGTAAGTGTCCACTCCTTTGCTGCCACCAGCACATACTTGATATGAAGAGAAGTTCCTGGGAAACCGTTTAGTACAGAATTCATGGAAAGCACTGACATATCTGCTTTTTGCAAAATTTCAGAGACGATTCCTAAAGAAATAAAAATTAACAACTTTTCATATAGGAGTCTGAATCGAAAAATTACGTACGACTAACTGTAAGTCCCCGTCCTGCAACTACAGCAAGTTCAAGTGATTACTTAAGCTCATTAAAATTGGAAGACAGATAGGGAGAATCCTAAATTTGTATCTAAAATTGTATCTCTTTAATAGTGCACCTACATCCAATTCGCATGATATTCGCATAAGTATATCTTATTTATTGTTTATTCACTTAAAATTCACGCTGTTCAAACTGGTTTGCTGTGTACGTATGTACATATGTACATAAATTATTTCATCATAAATACAAATTTTGTATTTTTTATGGTTTAGTTATTGCTCCTCTCGAGTTACCCGTCTTAACAAAATATTCGATTGTATTGCATAGAGGTAGGTATTGCTCATTCGAATACCATGACAATGTTGTCTAAGTGATTTAGGAACTGTCTTGAATCTTTTCTGGGATTTTCGTTCTCCTGTTAGCGCCTTGAAGATGCCGCGGCAGAGGTTCTTACTTTTTATGTTGCTGGGTAACATCTACCGCGAGATGTCGCTTCTAGGCGCCGTAAAAGTAGTCTTTGCGTTCATAAACTGGAGGTGTGTTGTTTTTTGTCTGTTATTTACTAACCGTACTAACGTACGTAGGTGAACCCCACATGCGGATCAGTAGAAATGCGGTGAAGTGGGAGGGTTGTGATCCCTTGTTTTCGGATCATGGCCTCGCTGATAAAAGGAAGAAGAAGAAGAAGAAGATTTACTAACCGTACTATACTTTTTGTAGTGGATATAGCTGGAACGTCATCACAAGCATGCGAATGTTTAGATCCTAGTAGAGAGCATAGTACCGAGCGCAATCAAGAAGCTAATCCAAAGACTCGGAGTACAGTTGAGGTATTTTTTTTTATAAGACCGTAGTAAAAAAAAATTATTTTGAAAACTTTTAGGAGAATGTAGACATAAGCGAGCACTTGCCTTATGCTGAGCTAGGCGAAAGTTCTTTGGATGATTTACGATCTGCAGAAAATATTGGACTGTCACTGATTTCGAAATTTAACGATAAACATCTTCCAAAGGTCTCTGATCTAAAATGGCTTGTATCAGAGGAAGTAAGCAAATCGTGGTTTTAGAATTTATTTGTAATACTGATACTATTTTCTTTAAAGGATACGCCTCAGCAGCTACTGCCAATGCCACAGCAATCAAACAATCCAGATGATAATATCGCTCCAATGGTCACAAGGGGAACTCGATACTGGGCGCCACCTAGGCAGCAGATTATCTTTACAAATCATCCTACTCCAAAGTATAATAATTTTTTATTTTTTTTGCCTTTAATGCACTGTAACTACATCTTCGCTTTTAGGCGAAAGATCCTGGTTCAAAAACAAAACTATCGCTGTGCTGGCTGTGGAATGCGAGTGTCCACAAGTCACATAAAGAGCTTTCGTTATTGTACCTACCTCGGAAAGTACCATTGTACTGGATGTCACCGGAATCAAATATCAGCAATTCCCTCTAAAGTGCTGCATTTGTAAGAACTACAAGAATTTCTCGAATTAAAATCGGTTGATTTGAGTGTTCTCTTTCAGGTGGGACTTCAACTTTTACCCGGTCAGTGTGTTCGCTTATCGCTTACTTGAACAAATGTGGACATATCCTCTATTCTATGTTCCCGACTTGAATCCTGCACTTTATGCCAAAAGTAGATCTCTTAGAAATGCAAGATTGAAGAGGTTGCAAACACAGTTTGTAAAAGAATTCATCACAGCTTGTCGCTTCGCGGAAAAGTAAGTTGGGACATATCAAGCAGATAGTTTGGATGTTTATTTTCGTCTTTTTTTAGCGAACGAATGTATTTTGCGTCAGTGCCAGACTATATATCTGCCGATCCTGATACATGGTCTATGTCTGATCTAATTGATGCCAAAACGAAGACCATACACAAATCGTTGCACGATTTAATACGAAAATGTGAAGATCATATATTCAATTGTGTGGTAATTTTACTTAGTTTCCACTTTTATGTTTTGTTTGACCCGCTTTTTTCAGCTCTGTACAGCACGCGGATTTATATGTGAATTTTGTCGAACTGAAACTGTTATCTATCCATGGCAAAGTAAAGTATTACGCTGCGATAAATGTGGTTCCTGTTTCCATTACAGTTGCTGGAAGGCACAATTTGACTGCCCAAAGTGCCAAAGACTTAAATCTCGTCTTTTAGAAACTTAGATTGTTCCACGCACTGGATTCATCGCGATAATTCAATGGTGCATATTTTTTTTTTACAAGAATTTACAGTTTTTTTTTTTTTTTTAAGAAAAAAATTAAGACAGAAACAAAGTATGTGATATTAAATTTCGTTACCGTTAAGTAAAAATATATAAAATATTCGTATAAAATGTGTAGAGAACAAAATGAAAAATATGTGGTTATTGTAGATTTTTGTTTATGGCGCTGATGCAGTCCTAACAAATGGATGCTTTTTGCGTTCCTTCTTGCAGGATATCACGATTTTCGCGTTTGGCGTTTCAATGACAGCGTTTTGTCGAAATAGTTTCTGTCGTATGCTTGGACGTTTTGTTTTCATTCTTTTACGATGAGGTGAAGATGTTTTAGAAATTTTGTGCAAAGCAGGAGATTTGGCTGATGAATTTGTTTTTGTAGATCGTTCTTGATTTTTAGATGTCGATGGTTTTGCCTCTTCGGGGCATTGTTTTTCATCTTTACTTGTCATCTGTGTGGTATTGATTTTGGGTGTAGATTTTTTCTGTGTCTCTCCAAGTTCTGCTTTGTTTATTTTTTGTGTTCGCGCAACTTCTTCAATTTTCTTCTCCTTAAAGTTTATAAAACAAAAAAAAAAAAAGAAAGTACATATTTCTGTTTAGAAAGCTAATATGTATATTCTTACAAACATCTCTCGTTTCCTTTTATCTCTTTTTGCTAAGATCACTACCCATCCGCCATAGAGAATCATTATCAGGGCTGGTACCAAAATTCCAGCTAAAACGGCGGTTTTTCTTATCCATGCGTGGTAAATCGCGAGAAAAATCACAAATGATGCAACTATCACAGCCACAAGACGTCCATTTGCCTTTCGCTCTTCCTATAAAGAAAAAATCAAACTAGAATTAATTAGAAATTTAAAAAAAAGTAGGTCCTGCGTTGGGCGCCTATTGAATATTACATATCTAATAAGATACATGTCATACATTCATGACGACTTAATATTCCTCATGTGATATCAGAATTAAATCTTACGCGGTGGATTTGTAGTACTATTTGTTTCAATCTACGATTTACATGAATCCACAGACAGCATACAAATTGGAACATAGGTGAAATAGGCTCGTGTGTGCCATATAAGGTATGGTGACGATCTTCAAAGAATAATGATCTCGTTCTAACGAGCCTTTGTGGAGAATAGATATTAATGTGTCTAAGAAAATTCTCGCAGTCGAGCGAAGCACAAACCAATCGATTTGTAAATTCACATGCCGCACTAATCGCATATAAATGCACACACACTACACGACGTACGATATACGATGAAGATTTAAATAGCCACCGATTTTTTCTACGGTCCACACCATCAATGTCGTACATCGTACGTGGATCAATACGCAGATCTGTATCCAGCTTAAAAAGTAAACCTAAAAGGTGAGTAGGGAGAAGTGTAAAGTAACGAAAAGATTGAATGCGAATAACTAGGAAATGTAAAGATCATATTAAGTAAGATCACGAAGTAATAATTGCTATTATGGCGAAATATTCGCTGCGCGGTATAATGATTGACGTTACCTCTGCAGGAGCGATTAACTGTCGGAAAGGCAGAGGTAATACAAGCAATGGGTAGAAAATGCAAGTCTCACAATTTTGCTCGCCTGGAACTTTAACACGTTGGCTGCCAGTGCAGACGTGCACAAAACAAAGTAAAATTTATGTTTTAAACACAAATGTATCACCGGTGATCACTTTATGAAAATATGTTCACACATGTCTTGACATACCCATTACTGCTTGTGCAAAAGATCTCAGCCACCGCTTCTAACTAAACCACTGAACAGATTTATTTAAAACTTTGTACAGTATAATGATAATTTACTTATAAATAAACGGTTTTGCTTATTAAACAAAAACACCTTTCAGATGCAAGTACATACGAAATTCGACCGATCACATCGTTCTTCTCTTTAGCTTTTTATATTAACATTTTCAGCTCAGCTGTTCGCTAGAAAGTTACAACATGATTTCGTTGTTATTGGTCATTGCAATCCCGACTTGGGATAAATATTTTCCCAAATAGATATATTAAATCACAGATAACGATCTATAATAAATTTCTTAATTTCAAATTGACTTTTATACTATAATGCAACAATTTAAAAAGTTGATTAATATTTATGACTACCCATGCCAAGCTATCCGTAAATAGATTAGGTAAAATTCCAATCTTATATTTTGTCTATATTTCCTGGTAGTATGCTCGGCAATTAATAAGCTTCTATTTGATCTATTGTAGTAAATAATGAGTTCACACCCAACTAGCAATCACCGTGTATAATAATATTGCTTAACAAAACCTATAAATTATCTATTTATGGAACCAGACAATTTTTTCGAACTCATTCGCTTCTCACGCGCCATTCTCCTGGTTACAAACCATGCAAAATTATTCTCTTAACCACAGAGCATCCGACACCAACGTGCTAACAATGGCTAAATAATTGCATGATGTGTAGTCGCGACGATCGATGAGTAATGTAAAATGAGAGTAATTTGGCATAAAGAAATTTTGTGATTTCTATAATGTAGAGGCACCCTCTTTTTTGTATTATTATACTCGTAAATTTTAAAATGCCTGTCAAAAAGCATTTATTGAGGTATTTTTGAGGTACCTATTGTATATTTAGGGCAACTATTGTTCCAGGTAACATACCCATTAGGTTAACCCTTTCGGTACGTCTTTTTTGTTGTAAGGGTAAAACATATATTTTTTTCTTTTTGTTGTTACTGGGGCTGCTAGTAACAACATTGAAAAAGTGGTTTTTGGGATCGTTGCCATATGGCAACAACTATCTGAAATGGTAACGAAATAAATGAAAAAATCGATACAACTCAACTTATACGCAACATATTTTTATTGTCTTCAAATTGTATTCGAAAACTCAAATGTATTTCATGATCATCTAAATAAAAAATAAAAAATAAAAATTGCCTTCTTACCAAAAACGTTCACCCAAAGCAGAAGTTTATTGCACAAGACCTAAAAGCATACTGGCGGCAAACAGCAACCAATTTTTTTGGCTCAAATGATTGAACATATACCGCAAGGTGCTGGGAAAAGGACAAGAACGAAAAAAAAAAAACTGAGAAAATGCGCGCTTTAAGTATCAATGTTGCCATAGCGCAACAAAATACAGAAAGGTTTAAGATTCATAGGCGAATCGAACGTTCGACTCAAGTCGAACCTCCCGGAGAATAACTTCTGTCGCTTTATACACTTCACAGATGACATTTAATTGTTTTTCCCTTTGTCAGCACTTATTCTTTATTCGAATGAAAATGTTTGCTAACAGCAATACCACGACAGAAGCAATTCTCTGACAGTTCGACTTGAGTCGAAGGTTCGATTCGCTAACCATAATAGGGGTGTTAAACTCCATTGAGTGTTGATAATGTCAATTTTGTGATTTTTCAAGAGACTTACAATTTTACGCCATTTCTGAAGGACAAAATTCAAAAGTTTTCTAGACTCAGCAATACTCTTGGATGTAGTGGTGGAACAAAATAAATAAATAAATATTTGGCGCAACAGCTCTTTAAGTGCCAGGGCCTAGCTTCTCGCAACCACTCACGTTGTGTGCGTTATATTTTTCACACGAATGGAAGGGACCTACAGTTTAGTGCCGAATCCGAACGGCGATTTGAGAAGCTTTTTCATGACAACAATACTCTCGGATGTTTGTCAGACGTTCGCGAGAGGTGGGACCGTGAAAAAACTTTTTGGTGTTTTCAGGGATTCGAACTTGGAACCTCATGTGTAGTGATCCGACACACGAACCACTCACGCCACGGCGCCCACGTAGAGGTGGAACTGCAAAATAAAAACTTCTTGGCGTTTTCTGGGATACAAAGCTTGAACCTTACACTCAGCAATCTGACGCACTTAACCATGTACCAGCCCATGGCGATACAGCTAACAGTAGCCGTGTTTTTTTTTTAAACCTAGCTAGCCAGTAGTTGCTAGTAAAGTAAAATTTTACAACAACAACAACAACCGGCTGGCTACTACTCTTGATTTTATCCCCAGCAAAAAGTTACTGGCTGGGAATTTCGTGATGCCTAATTTCAGGCGGCGCAAAAACGAATGTTTTTTAGTTATTTGTTGTTGCTGACACTGCGATGTTGCTTGGTTTCTAGAGATATGTTCGTATAAAATCGGCTGGCTTTGGCTGGCTGGCAAATCGTGTAAATGAACGACTGGCTGGCTAGGGTTCAAAAAACACGAAAGTGTAAGAATGGACATAAGAAAGCATATTTAATACCGAGCTTACTGTGTTGCCTCTGACGTTTTTTTTTTTTTTCCTCTTGTACAACCCATGCCCGCGTGGCAACGACACTGCGACCTGAAAGATCTATTGTATCGGAGGGTTGGAGTTAATCTAACAGACGTACTACCTCCCTTATGAAAGTAAGTATGTACTTAGTAGCGGAGCATTTCAGTTCCACTGAAGTAAGTATCTCCTTGTGGAGAATACGTCTCCTTAACCAGTGTAGTGCCGGGCATTCACAAAGAATGTGTTCGGAGGTTTCATCCTCCTCTAAACAGAACCGACAGTCCTTCTCTTGGCACAGGTCATCTTGTTGTATCTCAAGCCGCAATGGCCAGTAAGAAAGCTCACAAGCTTCTTGATGCTTTCCCTATCTAAGTTAAGGATTTCCTTATAGGAGTAAGGCTTGATTAATCGTTTGGATTGTCTTAGACCTGGCCCACTAGTCCAGTGGTCTAGACGAAGTTTGTTTTCCCATTCGTTAATCAGCGTTGTAGCTGTCGCCCAATTGATGCCACAATAAGGTTCAGGACCTATGAACGCAGATTCTGAGCCAGCCCTAGCAAGCTCATCTGCAGATTCGTTGCCCACAATCCTTTGGTGTCCGGGTACCCAACCGAGTTTTACCCTGTTGTATTTGGCAAGGTCTTGTAATGCATCGTAGCAGCATTGCACGGTTCTGGAGTCCATTTGGTTGGACGACAGTGCCATAAGTGCTGCTTGGCTATCTGAGAAGATATGTATTCTAGCGCCTTTGATCCCCTTGCGGAGATTGTGTCTGGCGCAAATCTCAATGGCATGGATTTCAGCCTGAAACAAAGTAGGAGTCGTACCCATAGGTACCGACATCTTTGTGTTGGGTCCAAAAACCCCAGCTCCAACTCCAGAATCCATTTTCGAACCGTCGGTGAACCAGACCGGACTTCTAGGGTCCAGTGTTGGAGCACCATTGGACCAGTTTTCGCGGTCCAATATTTCAACTTCGAATAGCCTACCAAAGCAGTGTTGCCTGAACATAATATCTGGTAAAGTGCAAAACATGTCTCTTTTAGGGATTGAGTTGAGTATCTTTAAATGTCCCACAAGGTCACCTGGTTTATACTCGTGATTTAGCTGCCTCTGGTGTTCCCCTAATAGTGTTTCGGTGTGCCAGTGTATGGTATGTATATAGAATACACGTAAGTACAGTGCATAAAAAGTACTTACGTGCACTCGCTTCACTTGTACGTTTTTCTTTGCTTTGACGGTAACGTTTGTAAATTCAAGTTCACATATTCAATTATATATTTACTATGAAAACATCGAACAAATAAATATTTATGTCATGTTACTCTCTGTCTTATATAGGGCCAGATTTGATAGGATCAGGAGACAATGCCTCGAGAATATGATTGACTAAGCAACTACAAAGACTAAAGTTATAAATCCGACAAGTAGGTACAAATTAAAACGAAACTGACGCAAGCCAATAAACTTCTGGGGAAGAAAGGAACAAGGACTGTAAAAGCTAGGCTCGACTTCGCTTTCAGACAGATAACAGTTAACTGTTAGAGTTAAAAAATATCTCACGAAACAAATTTTAAAGAATACTGCGCATCTTCTCAAGGAACGCGGAGTACTGATTCACCAGAAAAAGATACATCTGGGCGCCTGTAAGATATCGAAAATAAACTCATGAGAGCTGGAACGACTTTAAATACTCCATCCAGTCCATCGAAGTAGATGTGCTATGTAGCTGTACCGATCTAGAGTACAATCGATCTGTTAAGTTAGTAGACCAGCAGTTCTATAACTTACCTATTTTTCTATTTATCTAACTAAGTTCAATGAATAATTGGGACATATTGATTTTGAATAAAAATCCGTTTTGAACATATTTGGTACAATATCAGCCGTTGTATTATCATTCAGCTTGTGGTGGGGTCTGACAGGTCATATTACTAATAGCATTTATATGATCCTTTCGCAGTCCTTCTTTAATACCAAGGACACGTTTTATAGTCAGCTTGGTGTCGTATGTTTAACTATATTTAATCATTTGACACTTGATGGGTGTTAACGAATGGTTCATCAACGTAGCCGCATACTTAAAATTTAAACATAAACCGGAAAAATTGTTCATTAGAACTAGAATTTATATTTTTGTTTATAGATGCAACATCCGCTATTTACCTTTTGTAAACATTCAAAACACCTGTCTAACCGCTTATAGAAAGAATTCCAATTGATATCTGCGCTCTTTCAATCGTGTACCACAATAAGAATTTATTTACATTCACTTGGTGTAATTAACTCTCTTGTAATCTAAACACGATCTATCTTATTTATTATTCTGTCCTCGGTGAGGAAGGAAATAGTTTTATTTTTAGTAATGTGGCATGTTGCAAACTACTTGCGCATGCTTCGCAATTAACACTTTACTGTGCGTAAATCGTTTTTTTAAATGAAACATGTTTATTTTCATTAAAACGCACACACATTTCCTTGAAATAGAAAATACAAATGAGATCAATCTCGGCATGCAACAGACTATTTGAATAGGTATAAAACATTTTTGAAGACTTACTCTCGATTCCTTGTCGAGTATTTCTTTGAGATTTTCTTCGATATCTTTTTCAGACATTTTCCTTAAATCCATTTCAGTTGAATTATAATAAAAGCGAGGCAATAAAATAAAATTATTTCTTTCCTTATAGATGCTTAATTATTTATTTAATACATTTGTCCTTTAATTCTTCAGATAGACGATTCTTCTTTTTGTTTCACTTTAAGTTTCACAAAAAATAATAAAAAAAAATAAAAATTGATTTTATTTTTACAGAGATCAACACCTTTTCGTTACCAAATTACAACTAGATACTGAGTACATTCGATTTTCGAAATATAGGTAGAAGACTGATTTTGGTGGAACAGACTGGAGAGAAAATGTTGTGTTCTTGTGTATATTTTGTTTACACAACAATAAATTATTCGGATAATGTACACAATGTCCAATAATGAATTTTATTTTTCACATTCGATTCAGAGCATAAAACTTTTCCAGTATTTCGTGATTATATAGACTGAAATGAAGATGTGATACTGCTTCTTTTTTAAAACATTTTTAATATGTTTGTTTTTGTACAAATAATTGTTTATTTTGTTTTGTTTTCAAGTTTCATTAATGAAATTTTTTTGTTTTGTCAATCAATTGGATGTGTGGCTTTTATATATGTACATAATATAATAATTTTTTAGAAAAAAAATTGAATTCTGGAAATGAAAAATGAGATTTTCTTACACAATCAAGATTCAAAATCATCTGTCGGAACATCCCATTGTTTGTATTGCCTGACCCTCACCCAGTATCTTAGTAGAGACTGTGTGAAGTAATCATGAACAAACTATAAAAATATTATTTGTATCCGGATGTAGACCATTGTCTCTAGGTCAAGACACGCGAACCTTATGTACTCATTTTCGTATCATTTTCTTTCGGGGTACCGTAGAAGTCCAAGTGAAGGAATTTGAAATATTTAAGCTACATCAAAGCATGAGAATTATTTATATTTTTAAAAGAAATATGTACATCTGCATTTCGAAATCTAAAGCATTCACAGGCAGGTAATCCTCAGTCATATTCTACTAAATCAATTAGCCTAAAGAGTTAACAAATACCTATATCTAGACAAAACATACTCTGACCATTTTCCACTTATTGTGCATTGTGACCTACAAAAAAAAATCTGCTGATGTAATACAGGAGTGGAGATCTCTAAGTTGATAGTTGATAGTCACACTTTTGACAGTCAAAATTGATGATCACACTTTGTTAGCTCTCCGTAAAACGATCGCAAAAGGGTGATTATCACGCTGATGGTCACCTTAGAGAGAGCAAAAGGGATGATTGTGATCGTCAATGATCAACTATCACCTTAAAGGATTCCACTCCAGCTTCGACTTCTTCCCAAGCTAACTTGGCGCGAAAGTTCCGCAAATGAATGTAGAAGTAAACTTGATGAAATCATAACAACCCTATCTCAAATATGGAGGCACGCATTTCTATATCCAAATGTTCTTAAAGGTATAATTAAAAAGTCAAATCAAAACAAACAATCGAAAAATACCTTGTTGAACAAAAACTCTTGGTTTAATGAGGAATGTCTTAAAGCAAGGAAAAAACGAAAATCAGCATTGAATCTATTCAGAAAACTCAATACGGAAACAAGCAGGATGCTATATCTGGAGTTAAACGCGAGATACAAATCGATTTTAAACGAGCAAAAAGAGAGAATCTGAGCGAAATCACAAGAGAAATTTCTGGAGTGTCAGATACTAAATCTTTTTGGTCGGCAGCAAAAAAAAAACTTAATAACCCAACTTTTAAGGGTGGGATGCAGGGTTGAACCAATGGCCTTTGTGACCCATTTCAAGCAACTACTTAACCCGAATGAGAACCCACTAAATTTTCAATACGCTTCGCCATTAATTATCGAAGGCAGCCTAGAAAAACCCTTCGAGGAAAACGAGCTATCGGAAGTTCTAAGAAAACCGAAAAACAGCAAAGCCCCAGGTGAGGACAGAATTCGTTATGAGTTTTTCAAAAATTCTTCACCGCTTTTCCTAAAAAAAGCTGCTCATCGCATTTAATCGGATCTATGACAGGGGAGAAGTACCCTAAGACTTTCAAAAATTAATTATATTTCCCATATTTAAGAAAGGAGACCCTAACATCCCAGAGAACTACAGAGGAATATCGTTCATAAACACCATAACGAAAATCTTCACGGGCTTGTTAACAGCGAGACTGACGAAATGGGTGGCGAAGAGAAATATACACCCCTATTATGGTTAGCGAAGCGAATTACTTCTGTCGCTTTATACACTTCACAGATGACATTTAATTGTTTCTTCCTTTGTCAGCACTTATTCTTTAATCAAATGAAAATGTTTGCTAACAGCAATACCACGACAGAAGCAATTTGCTGACAGTTCGACTTGAGTCGAACGTTCGATTCGCTAACCATAATAAGGGTGATACACAGCCAGTTTCAAGTGGGATTTCGGAAAGGTTTCTCTCAGTCGACCAGATCCTTACTCTGTCATCCATAGAACAACGTTTCATAAATAGGGAAAAAAAACTGTACGTGCGCTTTATAGACTTCCGAGCGGCCTTTGAAACAATTAACAGGGACACTCTTTTCTACAAACTTTCGAATGTTGGGATTTCCACGAAGTTAATCAACATTCTGAGAAGCCTCTTTAATAATAACAGATCAGCAATACGGTGCGTCGAAAGACTATCTGAGTGATTCGAGGTTGGATTTGGGGTGAAACAAGGCTGTTTGCCTTGTTCTTCTGATGTACAATCGTCATTGCCAGCTGGTATAATGGTGGAGGGTTTGAAGGTTACAGCGCTACTTTTCGCAGACGACATGGTTATGCTTGGAGAATCTCCAAATTCGCTGCAGCTGATGATTAATAACCTGCAAGCATATTGTGAGCTAAATAATTTACGCATCAACAAGGAAAAATCCAAGGTATTAGTATTTAGAAGTGGCAATGTATGTCTAGCTAGAATCGAGAGGTGGAGTTACGCTGGAGAGGATCTACAGTTAGTTAAATCGTACATGTACCTAGGAGTACATTTTGGTGAGAATTATGCAACGCCAAGTGAAAGCTTCTCCACAAAACGAGCCCAAATCAATCTGGTTTACAACTTTTTTTTATTGTTTGAAGATTGGTGATTGAAATAAAATTGAATTAAAAAGTATGAAAAAGTTGTGCTTAAATTTGTGAAATACTACTGAATCATTCAACTTAAATGAAAAAGCTCTTCTCAGTCCCCTCTGAAATTTAGTAGCGCAAACTAAACATCCCAACTCAGTTTTGACTGGGAAAAAAGCTAAAGTGGTTCGCAGTCACTTTTTTTCGTTTTACTCCGTGTTAAATCTTATTTCACTGAGAAGCGATGTCTCACCAAAACGCACCTATTACCGCAAAACCTCTCGCTGAAAAGCACTTAGCGCTTAAGCTTGCAAAAGCAAAGCTATCAATAGCACTTGGAAAAACCTCTTATCCAATCCGATTTCTGCCAACTTAAATGTGTTCGGGGCAATGATGCGATCCGTGATATGCTACGGAGCCCAAGCATGTGGGAGAAGAGAATATGATTCTAGCTCCCGTCAGATCTATAGAAGTTTACAACTTGGTGAAATTTCAGCTATATTGCGAACAAGAGGTGAACTTTTGAAGCTGAATTTTATGCCGCATCGCACCGACCTACCTACACAATGTAACCTCTGTAATACCAGAGAAAAAGATGTCCTATATTTTATTTTTCCGTGTCCAAGGAAGGAGATAAGAAGAGCTTTTTTCGGGGAAAACTCACATAGGACAGAATTTGTATTGGATCTGCTAAATGGTGCTAACTGGCAGACATTAGCATAAAATCATTGTTCAGGGAGACTTCTGATTTGATTTGGTATACGAGTATATTAGAATATTAAATTAATAACTTTGTAAAAATTAAAAACTTGTCAATTATATTATAATATTAATTATTATAATTATATAGACAAGAGACAAAGTGGAGCGAGCTGAGACAACATCTAACGGCCATGTTCCAAAAAATACAAACTTAAAAACATTTAATTATATTCCATGTTTTATTTAATTATTTTAAAATAACAAATTCCCTACTTTCTGCCAATGCAAGTGAGAATATTCTCAGCACTGTACTCTACTTTACACACCCTGCTCAAGTTACTACTGGAAAAAGCCACTGGAGTGACTGTGCTTAAAGCACTCAAAGACAAAGCATTGCTGCATTCGCCATTCACGCGAAGCGCATCGATTTTACTAACATTCCAGATTTTCAAGCTGCCATCGTTGCAACCCGAGGCGATCTTTTCACCATTACTGCTCCATGCAATGCTTGTCACACTTGCGCTGTGTTCCTTGAAATCACACAACTGTTGCCCAGCAGCGAGATCTAATACTCGAATTTTTCTCTCATCGCCAGCAGCTGCTAGAAACTTTCCATCGGGACTGAAAGCTATTGACGTGATGGGTTGCTTCGACTCAGAGAATACCCTAAACACTTTGCCACTCGCCACCGACCAGAGGCGAATGGAGAAGTCATCGGAACCGGTTGCAACGTAACTGCCATTCGGATGAAATGCCACGCAGTTTATATCCTGCGTATGACCAATATAGGTTATCAGTGGGAATTCTCTTTCTAAGCTCCAGAGGCGAGCTGTTAGATCTTTGGATCCCGTAGCGACGTATGAACTGATTGGGCTCTCATTGACACACCATATGGGGTTGTTGTGGCCACTATATACCCTGGAACATTGATAGTTGTTCGCTGACCAGCAACGCATGGACTCGTCCTTTGAGACTGTCAATAGAATAGGATAGTGTGCCGAGAAGCGAAGATCTGTGATGCCTCTGCTGTGACCTCGAAGGAGAATCTCTCCAGTGATCGATTGGTTGTTTATACCAACAGGGAAATCTTCGTCGTCCTCTTCCTCCTCTGTGAAATGGTTGTTTACGTTCCATGGACAGATTACTTCGTTAAAGGTAGAATAGACGTTCTTGCCGCGCAATGACTGGCTGCTATGCTGCCACAGCTTCACAACAGCATCATCAAATCCTGCCGCTACATGACACTGATTTTCGTCGCAGTGACCCGACGTTAAAAACTTATTTGGATCGAACACCTTCACGTAGTGAGGGTAGTCCTGCTGAACCTTCTTCATCTCGTGCACCACGTAGTTGATGTTCTTTAGGGCTAGTTTAAAGATGCTTTGTTGAACTTTCGGAATCTCGGCCAATTCCTTCTTGATGGCCTTCACAGGAAATGGTGGCTTCATCTCGGTAAGTTGTCGCCGTTCCTTTTCCTTGATGAATATCAAATTGTCCGACTTGTTGTCCCTCACGTCAATTACGTTTATGTGAATCCAAGTGTGAATGGTGCTGAGAAGCAAGACATTCGCGTGATTCTTCAAGAAGTCATTCAAAATCTGTATGGCATCGATGTTCACATCGATTTCGAACTTGGAGCTCCGAAACGCGATGATTTCGCGCACGTTCTCTGCCGCGTCGAGCGTCTGACAGGTGGACAAGAGCTTTACCAGGTTTATGAAGTACCTTCCCTTGAAGGTGGCACTGGCGTCGACGTCGGCACCTTTCACTCGAACAATGGGGTCCACGTCCGATGGCACATGGTGCGCATTTTTCCGTAGGAAGTCCACTGCATGCGAGGATTCGCGACTCTTAAGAATCTCCAGGTATAGGTGGCAAACCAGAGGCCCATAAAACCGGCGCAGTTGTGCTTTTATTTCAAGCTTCTGAGTCTCGACAAAGTCGGCAAATTTGGTAAACTGCTCGTCGATGGACTTGTAGTTGTTGGAGATGCACGAAACGTTCGAGAACAGGAAGAAGTTGTTGATGAAGACGTCGTTCTTGATCATTTTGTTGAAGAAAAACTGTTTGTTTACCTGGGAGAGGCTGAAGTCAGTTCTGCGGATTTTTTTGGACATGACGTACTTTTTATCTCTCATGTAGGAGCAGACCGCCAAGCGGATGAATTCCGTCCTTGCCCTTTTGCTTTTTTGGTCCTCCGTTGGGGTCTTATGCCGTTTTATGTGGTTCATGGTGGCGGTGGGGTTTTTCTATTCTCTCCAATTGTGGGGATAGACAAATTTGATGTTTATGTATTATTTGCAAAATATTTATACTTTCCCTTCGTTTTAATTTGCAAATTGTGAAGGAAGCACGAACACAAAATATCAAACTGACATTTGGGAATGCAACCCAACAGGGATGGCATTTAAGCAGAGTACTGCCAGCACCGCGAATTAACTTTTACAAGAGTGATTCCGAAATTAGGTGTTTTGTCTCACCGTCCTGTGAGAATTCGGAGAAATCGGAGATTTCGTACCTAATCGACACCTCGACCGCTAAAAAAAACATGTCAACCTAATCAGAGAAAAGAAATGGGCAGGAGACTACTCTTAAAAGTTTTAAATTTGGCATTATTTATCTCAAATTGCTTGGTAAGCTTTAACTTTTAGCCTGCTTGGTTAAAAGTTATACGCGGTGGTGGTGGGCTGATTATCTTTCTCACACTCCGATGCAGGAGAATCCGGTTTGTGCGGTTCTGAAGTGATTGAACTTCATTGAATATATCCGCTAATTTCATATCTTACGTGAAAAGTAAAGTGTAGGACTACTGCCCAAGGCAAATTATACTGCTCAGCCCACCAGTCCAATGTAAAAATTGAACTATTAATGTGAATTCAGATTCCTTTATATTGTGTCTATGCCCCAACTCTCAACCCTGAAATTCTTTAGAATATGAAATATTTCTTACACCCCAAATGTTAGTCTATGATTTCTATGCTTTATTTACATTGAAATTACGGACATAAAAGCGCATCTGAACGCGAATATTTATTCCACTTAGTTCCTAATAATTTAAAATTAATAACTATTGAAAATACACCATTCTGAATAAATTAGTATCGGGGAAAAAAAAGATCGCAAACTCTTTGAATTTTATAAAAAAAAATTCAATCGAATGGCAGCTCTGCGTTACTGCCTGAACACAATGGTGAAGCTGAAGCTGTAGTACGTGGTACTGTCAAAGTTAAATACACACACATCCAAATACTGCGAACACAATGTGAACCTGAAGCTGTAGTACGAAGTAGAAGTTGAGTCAAGTTCAGCTTCATGCAGCGCCACTTTTTGACATTTCAAAACAAAACACAAATAGAAAGATATGGCAGGTAAGTCAACAAAAAAAATTAATCAAGCTAGTAAAAAGGAACAATATTCGATGGGATTTGAGTAATCCTAGCTATAAAAATGCATTTGGGTTACCAACAACAAACACCCGTGCAGCACTTTACTATTGTGTTCGTACTCAGCTGCATCAGTTACCGATTTTTTGACAGCCCTTCGTACTACAGCTTCAGCTTCATCATTGTGTTCGGCCCGTTAAGGGTCAAGTTAGCAGTTAGCTGTACAATTCGAATGGAAAAGAAGAAACAAAAAATGATTAGTACTTTAAGGCCGGTATTCACCGACCAATCTTAAACGAAGAGCTTCATAAACCTATTCACCAACCAATAATAGTGCAGATTTATTAGCGCTCATAAGACTTATGAGTGGTCCCACCCACTTTTAAGTTAAGAGGGTTCATAACTTAGGAATTTCGAAAATTTTCGAAATCAGCTGTGAACTGTCACTCAGACCAAACAAAGGACAAGCTGCATTGGCGAAATGCAAAAGAAAAAATGCCGACGAATTTAATGCCTCCAGCATTTCCGTCAAAAGAACTGCCAACCAAATAAAATATAAAATGTGCCGTGATTAATTCTGACTAAAATCAGGAAAATACAATGTTTTTTTTTTCATTGGCATTTCTCTCAGTTCGAAAGAGAGTTCGGAAACTCATTTCACAACGGGTTGGGAAATCCGAAAATTAATATTTCGCATATTCGAATTAGCACGGATACAAACCTATTAGTGCTTGGTGAATACGCAGCAAAAATTGAAAACTAAGAGCTTCATAAAATTAAAATGGATTTAAGAGCGCTTGATAATTACCGGCCTAAATAACTTACTATTGTTTAAAAATAATATATAATATAATAATATAAGCTGACCACCAGGAGAAACAAATATTGTCTTGGATGCATATATGAAATGAACCATATTTTGAAAGGAGTCAGATGTTAAAACTATAACCACAACACACAACGAACATTTTTCGATAATCCAGATCGTTTTCTTTTCATCGTGTCATCTATATGGATCATGTGTGATGATAATAAACGCGACTATTAATAGTAAGTACAATAGAATGGAAAAGTTGATGAAAAATAAAATGTTGATGCATTTATACGATTACAATCACTCTGATTACCATTGGCGTTTTACGCTTTTCGACAATCGTTTTATTCCTCAGATGTACCACGAATTCATATTTTTTTCACTGTGAAAGAGTTGTAATAGTATTCCACATGACAAAAACAATGCTTAGTGACGTTTAACGGTGAGCAGGTCGTAGCTATGAATAAAACGACAATCGTCGAAAAGCGTAAAACGCCAACGGCAAACGGGGTGAATGAGTGCGATCGGCTCCAATATTACACGCAAGAATGTAAAAATATAATCACCCTGATTACCGTTGTTGTCTTACGCTTTTCAATGATTATCGCTTTATTCCGCAGATGTACCATGAATTCATTTTCATAACTTTTCAATGTGAAAGAGTTGTAATAGTATTCCACATGACAAAAATAATGCTTATTGACGTTTAATGGTCAGTAGGTCGTAGCTATGAATAAAACGACAATCGTCGAAAAGCGTAAAACGCCAACGGTAATACGGGTGAATTCTAAGGTAAAATGGCCTCATAAATACGATAATGAAACTATTAATAAGAAAGTTATAAGCAAATTAAGTTTTGAAAGGGTCTCCTTAAATCAACGATCCAGGTTTTTTTTTGCAACTCTCGAATGTGCCAAAAAAAAACCTTGGCTTTCTATTTCTCGAAAAAATTCATTGGAGCTGTCATGCATACATTTTACCAACTAATGCACTTTTTGTTTTCTCTCTGAACTCAATTTCCATATTTGCATCGTTCACTTATTTTTATACCATATAGATTTTTTTAAATTTTAACATAACCCAAGGCAAAAAAACAAGTCTATTATTTTTCCGACATACAAAATAAATGATAACCATAAGGCTAGGGCCACGCACTGAGCGACTGAGCGATGAGCGATTGAGCGACGAGCATTTGAGCGACGCAAACAAATTAAAACATATGGAATCGTAGGGCTGTGGCCACGTAGTTGCTAAGCGATGAGCGATTTTGCTGAGCGACAGAGCGACGTCGCTCTGAATTCAATTTTGTTCTAATTTTGTAGTTCATCGCTCAGCGATAAAGTCAAAATGGAGCAAATAAACTTGGAAATTTTGATTTCAGCTGCCCAAAGCCGCCCGGTTTTATGGCAGGACAGCCACAAAGACTTTAAAAATAAAAATACTACAAATAAGCAGTGTAATGAAGTGGGACAAATTTGTAATTGTTCAAGTAATTTATAGGATGTACACCAAATCTTTTTTTTTTTTTGACCGTATAAACAATCGATAAATATAAGCACGACTTTCCAGTAAAAGACTACGACGTACAGGACTCGACAACGAAATTTCCACTACTAATCGCTCGAGCGACGTCGCTCAGTAAAAGGCCACTCGTCGCTCAGACTTGTCGCTCTATCGCTCGTCGCTCATCGCTCAATCGCTCAGTCGGTCAGTGCGTGGCCCTAGCCTAAGTCATACATATGGTTTTGACAGTTCAAATTTCCTTATCCTAGAAAAACAAGCAATTGCTAATGTCAATACCGCATACAAAATTCCGCCAGTGTGAACGGACAAGCCGTATACCGCTACCGCGCTTCTACCGGTACCCGTACCGCTGCCGCGTACGGCTCCGGGGTGAGAGCTCCTTTAGCTTCAGAATGTTTTCGCAGGTTTTAAAAACTTTCCAATGACCAATACTCTATTCAAACTATCGAAAGGCTTTTTGAAATCAATAAAAAGCATACCATATCAAGATAATTGTCAATCATTTGCATTATTCACAATTTTCAAGAAAGAGAAAACGTATTTCATTTCATATGCAGAGTATACTCTTATTTTGGATGGCAGCGAATCTAAGAATGTAAGCTTAAAAAGGTTAGAAAAAAAATAAAATACTGCATAAAAAGGAGCACTTTTGGTACAAAAGTGGCATCTCTGTACCTATTTCTGCTTATGTTGCAGTTGGCAGATTTAAAAATTGTTATTTTTGTAATTCGATAAATTGGCAAGAATTTAATTGTTTTGTTTCTTTATTTATTTTGCTAAAGTTTAATTGTTTCCACATTCTTTGGAAGTTAAGGTTTGTGCCCTAAATATATATTTATAAATTTGCGTAATGCAAGCAGTTAGATTTCTAGGACGAACATTTATGATGCCGGATCAAAAACAAAATACATCGCCATTGGTCTATTCTAAGAAGAGCAAATTGTTTAATTGTGCTGAGCACGCAAATAATATATCAAAGAAACTGCTGAGTTTCTACGAGAAAAAAGAATTTTTCGACATAGCTCTGGTCGCGGCTGATGATAATGTTAAAGTACGCGCCCATCGGATTGTTCTATCTGCATCAAGTGACTATTTCCTGGCGATGTTCCGTAGTACTATGCAAGAAGCTAAGGCTGAGGAGGTCGTTCTACAAGAAATTGATGGCGGTACAATGAAGACGATAGTCGAATTTATGTATACCGCTGCAATTGAAATCTGCTGCGGTACGGTGGAGAATATATTGAGAGTGGCGAGGTTCCTCCAAATGAATACATTAATAGCCGCCTGCTGTGAATTCATGGAAGAACAGCTCGACCCAGGCAATTGCTTGGGCATTGCCTTTTTTGCAGAACAACACAACTGCGTCGCACTTCGTAAGAAAGCTTCTTCATTTGCTTTCGCTAACTTTGAAAAGGTCTGCACTGAGACGGAATTTCTCCAGCTAAGCGAAGGCCAGCTTGGTAACTACCTCGCAAGTGACGATCTCATTGTTTCCTCTGAAGAAAAAGTTTTCCTTGCTCTGATAACATGGTCTGAATATGATAAAGAAAGTCGTGAAGAACATGTTGTTAATCTTTTACCTCACATTCGTTTTAGTTTTATTAAGCCCAAATTCATTATCGAGAATACGGACTCAGTATGTAAAACCATTGAGAGCTACAAGTTGATCTGCAGTTGGTTGCGATGGCATTTATCACCCGGAAGCCGGTTGAATTTTTCAAGAGAACAGACCAGACCAAGAACGGGGAACCGTAAACTTGCTGTAGCAAACGGAAAATACGCAAATGAGTTAAAAGTTCAGACCTTTGATCCGCAGTCGAATTCTTGGTCGTACGAAGAGCTGCCGATTCAATCAAAAAAGATATGTGACTACAGTGCGACCGTCATAAATGCAAAACTGATAATCGCTGGAGGTAAAATAGAAGAAACTGTAATAAACAGCGTTGAAAGCTTAGATTTGGAAACAAAGAAATGGTCTGACTTACCTGAAATGAAATTGGGCCGCACCTATCCTGGAATAGCTGAATTGAAAGAAGATTTGTACGTTGTTGGTGGCTGCATTAATGGAAATTGGTCACATTCTGTAGAGAAATATGATTTTTCTACACGCGAATGGCACGAGGTGGCATCGTTGCATTCGCAATTTGAATGGATCAAGGTCGCTGTTCATGACGGATTTTTGTACGCCGTTGGTAGTGGTAGCAATACCATGGAGTGCTTTGATCCCACAGCGAATCAGTGGACGCAGAAATCATTTAAAAAATTGGAAAAATTGGAATATTTTAATATGGTTGCGGTTAACGAATACTTATATATTGTTGGGGGAACCCGTGATGGTGACAACGTTGCAACCGTTGAACGATACCACCCTTTCACAGACACTTGGGTGAGTGTACGCCCATTAAAAAAAGGACGAAATGGAATAAGATGTACTGGTTGGAAAAACCGACTTATAGCATTCGACGGATACAGTAATGATGGTTGGGAGAAGTTAGTCGAAGAGTATAATCCTGAAACCAATGAATGGATTACCTTACCTCCATTGTTGGAATACAAAGTTGGATATTATTATAATACTATATTTCCAATGTAAAGTAAAACTCTTGTTATGTATAAATTGTACCGATTTTGATTTTGATCCATTGGTTGACGTTGTTGGGGCAGCTGTATAATAGAGGAAGTAGGCGAACCCCACTGGTGGATCAGTAGAAATCCGGTGAAGTGGGAGGTTTATGATCCCTTGTTTTCGGATCATAACCTCGTCAAAATAGAAAGAAGAAAAATAAGTTTGACGTTGTTGTTGAAGCGCTATATAGCTGAGGTTGACGCTCCTTTGTCCTCGAGTTGTTTCAAGTAAGTAGAACCGATCGTCGTGGGAGCTCTTTGGTGCAGTGTTTGGAAAAACTTCTATGTTATTCGTTTTTCTTTTTATACTCGGGTGGCTGATGATTGCTGTTCCCCGCTGGGGCTTGAACTTGGCCATCTGGGTTAACGAACAAACACTATTCACTGCACCATTGCCACCCAATTTGGTTGACGTCCTTGGACATAGATGCGACAAATAACGTCGATCGTACCTATTACACCGATTTCAGAATCTGATAAAGGAAATTTATGTTTTATGTGATGTAGTTTTCTTTCATATTTGCAAGTCGAGAGTTCTTAGAATTGTGTTTGAAAATTATTAGAAATCGCGACTTCCAGTGCAAAAAAAAAAAAAAATGTTATGTAGTAAATGTGGCCCTACGGCCCATTAGCACAAGTGAGTAAATGTTAGCATTAATGATAGTTTTATATTTTTTTACTTAATTAGAAATGAAGGTTATCCGTAAATTCGAAGACTGCTAATAATGGTTAAGTTAGGTTAGGTTGAAGTGGCTGCCAGCTAAGAATCGCCAACACACTTAGACCTATAATAGGTCCATTGTGATACCACATGGATCATGGGAGAAATTTCTCCTACCTACTCGTTAAACCATTCTGAACTTCTTATGAAACGTAGGAGGCTTTTAATATCTATGTTTTTCAGGTCGCCTATGTCGTTGTAATAGGGGGCTCCTAGGCGAAGCTTCTTTCTATGGGAGAGAGCTGGTCAGTGACAAAGAAGGTGAGGGATAGTTTCTTCCTCTTCTTCATCCATGCAGCTTCTACAAAAATCGTTCGCAAAAACGGCTAGCCTTGTGGCATGCTTGCCTATTAGACAGTGTCCAGTGATGACACCTATTAAAGCGCCGATATGCAATCTGTTAAGAGAAATCAAATTCTTAGAACGTTTTAAACTGCTAATAATAGTGAGTTTTATAAAAATATGCTGCGTGAAAATTGCGAAAAAAAATGTTTGTTTGCTTTACCATTTATTTTAACAGCACAACATTTTCAGGTGACTTACGTTCGGAAACGTAGAAACAAATGCACTAGCTAGCATATTGAATCATTCGTTTATGAACTACATACTCGTAATATGATCATATGTATGTCTAGTGGGCGTCACGTATGCATACGAAATTAGCCCTGTTCGGATTGCGAGGCCCTAGTTAGGGATACCCAAATTACCTATTTAAATGATCTAATCAATTAAAATTTTTAATGTAAAGAAAACCCAATATGGCAATAAGTTGTAAAAATATACTTAAGAAAATGGCTACTGAACCGAATAAACTAAACCTAGTTGTTAGGCAATTTTTAATTGGTAAAGTGCGTCAATCGCTTAGGCATTTAGTTAGGTATAGCTAGGGTCTTGAAAACAGAACACACCCATAAGCAACACTCAATACCTACACACTCGCACCTACAAATGAGCGGGTCCTAATGCTCTCAATTTTCTTGTCTTAAACTGCTGCGAAGGCTACAACAAATCAACAAAAATAACTTTCAGGCTCAACTTTTTTCATTTTGAAATATGAAGCGATAAAAAGCACTCATATTCGCCTTTCGACGAATGTCGTTTTATTCCTCAGATGTACCACGAATCCATTTTCATTAGTTTTACAATATGAAAGAATTGTAATAGATTCTACACGACAAAAAAACGATCAGGAAGACGTAGCTATGAATAAAACGACAATCGTAAAAAAGCACAAAAAGGTCAATAAAAATTAATAGATACAAACAACGTACCTATGTAGATACGAGTAGATTCAGAAATATTGGAGCGCATTAACTAACTGTTCCGGCCCAATTTTTTTGCTTCTTAGCCATACCATAGGGGTATTCAGAATAAATACTTGTTGATAAATGCTACTATAAAAATGGTGATGTGTCCAGGAAAATGATCCAGAATGCAAACCTACATGTCCAGCATCTACCTACATGTCTTTCATTTAGCGCACTAATTTCCCTCCCGTTTTCACATTTTTGCAGTCTCTTTTTTCAATACCTGCTTTCTCACTTTCGAAAGTTTTCGTAAATATTGCATACTTTTAAATGATGTACTTCTAATACTGCAAAATGTTTATAAATAAAACGATTTATTTCTTTTATAACAATCGGGCTACAGAAATGTTTTTAGCTTAAAAATTAAACGTCAACGGATGCTCAGGGAAATAGCCACCGCTCTTGAACACTTGTTTGGTAAGTCGATTCATATTGTGGTCATTATTCACGTAGGGACCATTAAAGATTTCATATGTTAACGATTTAACTTTAGATTCTCCCTCAGCACATATAGTTAATGCCAGCAGCAGTTCATGATCAGCTAATGTCAAACCTATACAATAGGCTCTAGACGCCCGTGATGTACTAGCAAACATCGCGTAAATATGCGCAACCATCTCAGACAATCGCTGGATTTCAATGTGTTTATCTATGATTTCCTGGCCATACTTTGTTAGGAGCAATTCCACAGCCATTTGTAAACGTATTATTGAGCGTTCTAAGCATTGTGCAGCTGGCTCTAACGACGGATGAAGCGATTCTCCAAGCCGAAGTTTTGATTTTGGATTTTCTATACTCGAAGTCTCCATGAATTTTGAAAATATATGTCCCGGGTGGAATAAAGGATTTCTCGATTTCCTAATTGTTTCGTTTAGAGCCATTCCTGCATGTTGTAGACCCGTTAAAGAGATGTACATTCGCAGAGAATCGAGGGGTTCTCCCTGTGTGTAGAGTTGCAGGGCATTACGAAAGGCAACTTCAGTAGACTGCCCAGAGAGTAGTGATTTTGGTCCAATTACATCCATACATTTAGACGAGTTCTCATAAAGTCGCGTGAGAGTGTAGTACTGAAAATTGATATCTTTTATTTACAAGAAAGGGTACGGATTGATTATTCTTACCCTTGTTACAGCTGATTCCATACCTACATCTTGTGATTCAAATTCGTCCAGCAATCCCGCTGTTAGGTAGATCATACTCTCCATCGCATATGTGCTAGTAATCAGCCTCGAGATGTGTTTTCTTGTACTCTCCAGATCTCTAAAAATAAATATTTATATAAAGTAGTAAGGTATACATTTTTTTTTTTTTTTTTTGCGGAAATAGAACTAAATATGTGAGACGACGCATAGTAGTGCAGAAAGTCTTCAAATTTTATTTTGAACCCCACCATCTTCCCTTCCCAACCGCGCGAACGGACACCCTTACGCGCACGTTAGCTTCTCGGTTTTCGTTTTATATTATATTTCAATTGTCCGATTTTAAAAATATCACTATTTTTTCAAATTATAAACTTTCTTTATTTCATTCGGGAGACAATTAAATAGTTTCAAACCTTTGAACATTAAAGTATTCTGAGCACTCGCTGATGATTTCAGGTCTAATCGAAAATTTTGACCACCCCTAAGGTTATATGGCTTACTTTCACTTGTATACCTTAAATTGTTAAAAAGATAGTTGGGGAGCATTTCGTTTTTATTTTAAAAACGAATATTAAGATGTTTAGGTTGATTTGCTGCCTTATACTTAGCCATTTAAGACTTTCCAGCATATTCTTTATGTGGGTTAGTCTTGCGCACTTGAGAATTACCCTCATGGCGTTGAAATATTTTTAAAACAAACAGTATTATCAGGCATAGTACAGGTGCGAAAATGCGATAAAAAATCGAACAAAACATGTCACCGTTTCTGCCTTTATGCTAAAACTAGCTCCTAGGATACATTTGTCAAATATTGACGCGGATAATTTGGAATAGCAAACAGTATTAACAAATAGCCGATTTCAGAGAAATTTTAGTTAAACTTGCGAATAGCAAGACCGTAAATTGAATATCATCATGGATGATGACGACTAGTCGATGATTTAAATCCCCACAAATCTCCACACAACAATTTTCTCACTATGAAGTCCTTATACAACACGTTGCGATGTCCCACCTCAAATGACGTGTTAAAGTCTTTTTACATGAAATGTGTTGTCAGGAGAATTAGCTCCTGAAATAAAGTTTGATTCTGTATTCTACTCATCGCTTGCACTACCGTTTGAACACCACCTGTTGGGTCATTTTCACAAGTTTGTATTGCCTCATGAAAGAGTACCACAACACTAGGTACATGCCTTTCATAACACGCTTCAGGACAACTTCAGGTCTTAAATGGTTTTTCAAAGAATTAACTGTACTCTACTGAATTGGAGCTTATCAGTCAATGTCTATCTAATTCTATTTAATTTGGTAATTGGACAGGACTAATGTAGAGGTTTCATAAATAATTTAATTCTAACTTACTTTAAAGCCACTCCCGATTGCTTGGCTCGGATACTATACTGCGTCAGTTCGTTGAGAATTTTTTTTGATAGCCCCAAGCCAATCATGGAACTTCGTAGTCTGGTGCTCCGCAAAATAACTTCAGCTGGAACATTGCCCTCATTTGGTGCACCAAGAACGCAACCTTAAATAAAATCTAAAACTATAAACCATCATTGAGAACGAAAGACCACACATACTTTCTGGCACTTTCACGTTGTCAAACTGCACTTTTGATGTCGGCAACCCCCTACACCCAATCGTAGGGTGCTGCTCCCCAACTTTAACCCCTACTGTAGATTTATCAACCAAGAAAATTGTTGTTGTTTTACCAACATCTTTGGCCACATTCAGTTTCATTGTCTGTGCAATTACTAGGAACAGTCCAGCGGTGGGGCCATTTAATACAAAAGCTTTCTCTCCATTCAGAATCCACACTCCTTCATTAGCATCGTACTGAGCGGTTGTGTTGAAAAATCCGTCTTCAGCGTCATTGTACTCGAATATAGCCTCAGTTGCCAAAACAGAGCCTGGAATTGAAGATGGCAGCATGTTTACCATTTCTGTCTTTGTTACTGATACCATTACCATTTGCCAGCTTGTGTAGGAATAGATCCTTCTGAACACTGGTACCGATTTCATTCAGAGTATCAATGACTACTCGATGGGACAGCAGCCCAGAAGCGATGTCGGTTGCACCAGCCTCGGCCTCGGATCCAATTAATGACTGAGACCATTGCCAGCCACGACCACCGTACTCATCGGATGCATTAATACCATACAACTTAAGTTCTTTAACGTTTTCAATGACATCTTTTGGAATAGATCTTGCCGAATCGAAGGCTGCATCATCGACCGAATCGAAGAAACTTTGAATTCCAGCCGCTTCTTGACGCAATTTAGCCATGTCTTCTCGATTTATTACCTCGGGAAAAGCTAACAGCTCTTTGTCAACTATTCCTATAAAGAAATCCTTAGCAAGAGGTGCCCTTTGGGGCAGTTTTCCCGAAGAAGCCGGTGCACTCTTCACATCCGAATAGGCCTTGTAGGTGTCCACACTTGGTGATGTCTGATCAGCGTTTTCTGGGTTTGATTTTGTGCTTTGGCAACGTAAAATGTTTCTTAGAAAGACGGTTTTTTGATTTCTCAAAAATGATAAGCGCGTTCGTAACATTTTCTGTACTAAAATTTAATTTAAACCAGATGATGTAAAATTCTTTCGTAGAGTTGAATGGAAATTTCTTCGGCCACTGTCAACTGTCAAATTGTCGATTCACAGTAAAAGACTACAGCAATATGACTTCACAATAACACTCGCAGCTGAGGTGTAGACTACATACATGTTTTTATTAAACATGTGCTTTTCTGCTTTTCCATTGGGCATATAATTTTTTTTATTTTGCACCCTACTTTTGCTAACACCAATATATTTCAGAACTGTTTTATGACTTAAGATGTGTTTCAGTGAACCTGGACGAGTACATCTAAATACTTCCGAGTAAATCACCCTTATCGTGGAATCCGCCGGGGGGAATTATTCACCGAAAAAAATATTTCGGTATCGTCAAATCCGCAAAGCGAACAGTTCCCCGTGTCGGTAATGTGAACGAGTTCCACTGCATCGTGGAAAACGTTCGGATCATACATTTCACACCCGCAGCTATTTCATTGCGGATTTGGTTGTTAGTGTATGAAATCTTACGTTGCTTCTGGTAGTTCCATTATATTTTCCGTGTTTGCTCTTAATTGAGAGTGCCTCCTCCTGTGTGAAGATGATCTTTCATGAAAAACCAATGAAACGCTATCTATTTTCGCACAAAATTAATTTTTTATTTCCCAATTGGATTTTCACAAAGCACATGTGTTTCAAATGAGCTGTCACAACAGAACTTCCTAATCGACAACAGTGGTCGGTAAGGAAGATTATCCGACGGATTCCACGATAGTGTTTTTATGTTCGCGTGAAACGAATAGGTGAAGTGAAACTCAGATCCGTCGGATTCCACGATAGGGGTGAATGTTGAGTGAACACACACTTTTCTCATCATGCTCCCAATAATTGTAATTTCACGCTACTGAACTTAATGATATCACAGTTAAAAAAATTCTATTGCAAAATATTATTAAGTTCATAGTTATTATGTATAATTACTAATAATCACCCCTATCGTGGAATCCGCCGGGGGGAATTATTCACCGAAAAAAATATTTCGGCATCGTCAAATCCGCAAAGTGAACAGTTCCCCGTGTGGGTAATGTGAATCAGTTTCACTGTATCGTGGAAAACATTCGAATCGAATTTTTCCCGAACAAAATGACATTTCTCATCCGCATCAAAATCATTGCGGATTTCTGGCTTGGCTGGGTGCACATCGTCTTCTGTGTACAAACAATTTGTGTTTACATATAAATTACAGGAAGAAAACTACAACTGCTTTATTAAGCCGAAAATTGTTAATAAATCTATGCAATATTGAACTTTATTTAAATCAGAAATAAATAAAAAATATGGTTTCTAGAAGCATGCATTTCATCTGGAAGTTCCATGAAATCATCCACTGTTGCTATTAACCTCTGTCGTACTCTTCTCTGGGAAAACTGTTCATCTTCTTCCTCTTCTGCTTCCAAAAACAGCTATCCTGTCCACTTGTGTGCCTTATTTTTATTTTAATCACTTTTTAAAGAAATTTTCGTTTTACGAAACGAATGTAACAACACAGATTTTTATTGACAAATAAAAGACAGCTGTTTGACAGTGAAACTACCTTTCCCCAATGCCTGTCGATAAGGAGACGTTCTCGGCGGATTCCACGATAGCAGTAGAAAGTGAAAGGGAATCGAATAGGTGAAGTGAAACTCAATTCCGACGGATTCCACGATAGGGGTGAATAATACAGTCTCCGGCTAGCCCTTGACCAGGAAACATCGTTTTACTTCGACGGAAAGTGTACGAGTTATTTTTCGCTCAATCTTTTGATTCTCTTTCGCAAACAAACCGCGTACTCTCCCATACGTAAAAACTACAATCTCTCTTGAGAAAGTGTGCGTAAATTTTTCGCGAGTGAAGTGACAACGGTTCTTAAACTCATGGCTCCGGGGCCAAAGAAAAAACCCGGAAATTGGTTCGCCGATCTTTCCGAAGATCCGCCGCCCGAACCCCAATCCAAAAAACACAAGCCTCTTCCCCTCTTATTTGTGGAATTTCCTGATTTACTTAGATTCGTACTTATGGCCCCAAAAACCCCAGAAAAGCCCCTGACTAGCCTAAGTGTCTTCGTTCTTAGAAAAGCCATCGACTCCATAACCACTGAATACGATAGCATATCTCAGCTTAAAGACGGTAACCTATTGATTCGTGCAAGAAGCCAGAGAGCAGCTGACAAATTCCTAGCCACTAAAAATCTGATAAACCAATGTCCCGTTTCGGTATCCCTTCAGGCACAACTCAACTCCTGTAAAGGCATAGTTTACGCACCCTGCCTTATTAATGTGACCAAGTCAGAAATAGTATCAGAGATGAAGGCACAAAAGTTAACAGCAGTGTACAAATTTGTCAAAAACCACGAGGGTATAGAACGCCCCACAGGGCTGATGCTCTTCACGTTTAACCTCTTTCAACCTCCCAATACTGTGGAAATTGGCTGGTACAATACCAAAGTGAAGGAGTACATTCCGAATCCTATGAGGTGCCGAAATTGCCAGCTCCTCGGCCATACAACTAAGAGATGTACAGCTAACGCAGCTTGTGAAAACTGTTACCTAGCACCGCACCATCCTTCCAAATGCACACGGTTTATGCGTGCCAATTGCCTAGCCCCCACCCCTCATCAGATAGAACCTGTCCAAAATTCATCGAGGCCAAGGAAACATTAACCATCAAAACAAAAAAAACTAAGAAAATATATAGCGAAAAAAATCACACACACACAAACTTCTCTTTTAACTCATACTCCAATATAGCCAAGCAACCATCAGACACCAAGCCAACAAACACAGTTCCCATTTCAAATATAACGGATCTTCATAAACCGCTCCCAAAAGGAAATAACACAAACAATGAAACTAATACGCTCTGACAATCTCCTTCAACCCCCCTGCCACCTCCTGCACCCAGACTACCCCACATTTCATCCTATTAACAACAATACACCAACTCAACTCACGATAAAAATCAAGTTTCTCCTCAGCTCCACTCACAACTGCCCAAGCAAAATAATGACAATCACTCTCCCCTAACAACCTATACCACCATATCTACAAACTCTCAATCTCTATCAGAAACCGCAACAAAAATCTCACTAAACACAGACAACAATAACACAATTACCTCAAACCTGGATATCACTCAAACGGAGAATTCACATGCAAATGAGTGTCTCCCCCAAGAAAACCAAAACAACTCAAACTTCACTCATTCTCTCTCACAGCCAATACATAACAACTCCATTACTCCAACAACTCAATCTTCTATTTCCTCATTCACCAAAACACTTCTAGAAAGAAATAATTACCTCATCAATCCCACCTAACAACATTATTGAACCCCATTACAATGACTCTGCTGCCTGTGGACCGAGCCGCTCGAGTTCCCTGCGAAACTTAAGCGGCGCGGTCTTCGGACAGCAGAGTCATTCATTACACCATCCTAACTTTACCAACTAAAACTTCTCACCACATGCGTCGAATACGATCAAACGCCCCGCTAACCAGCCAACCCATAGCACTGCACAGAACTCCACCCTTAAAATACTACAGTGGAACATCAAAGGATACCTAAATAATTATAATTAACTCCAAATCTTAATTAAACAACTCTCCCCAAAAATTATCGCTTTACAAGAAACCCATATCACCTCTCAACCAAATATTCCCACCCCCATCAACTATAAATTATACATATTGCCAGAACTCCTCCCAAAACGCATATGGTGGAATAGCATTACTCATTCACAACTCCATCCAGCATCAACCAATCAACCTAAAGAAAGACATTGAAGCAATAGCGATCTCAGTTCACTCAAAAATCAAATTTACAATAGTTTTCGCCTACATTCACCCGAAAAAAGCTTTCAATATTAAAAACCTGGATAACGTTTTCAACCACTCACACCAACCATGCCTCATTGCAGGAGACTTCAACAGCTGGAGCAGATTATGGGGGTCACCCAACAATAATCGCCGAGGTTACATTATAGCCAAATTTATCAACCAATCTAATTACCAACTTCTTAACGACGGAAGCCCAACCCACTTCAGCACTCACCGCTCATTCACGCACATTGATCTCACCTTCTGCTCCCCCATTTTAGCGATTAACTCTAAATGGGAAACCATAGACAATCTCTGTGGAAGTGACTTCCCCATAATTACTTCCATGTTCGACTCTCAATCTCCAATTCTCAAACCCAGACCCAAATTCAAAGTCAATCAAGCTGATTGGAGGCTATACCAGAATCTCGCAGATAAACTCAGCTCTGAAAGGCCAACCAGTAATGACGTCAACAAGGAAGCAGCGACCATCCACCGAATTATACTCCAAAGCGCCAACTCTTCCATACCCCAAACCAACACATATAAACGGACTCACGATGTTCCATGGTGGAATAGCGAACTCCAGGCACTTAAACTGGAAAAAAATAAACAATGGCATATCTTGAAGCGGACCATCTCCACAGATAATTTGATTAACTACAAAAGAGCCAACGCTCTTTTCAAAAGAAAATAGAACATATCAAAAAAAGAATCTTTAGACAAATTCACAGCTGATATCAGCCCCTCCACACCTACGACCAAAATTTCGTCGAACATCAGAAGACTATGCGGTCTTAAAATTCCACAAAAAATTCACTGCATTCAACCACTACACACTCCTAACTTAAGCCTAACGCAACCTAAGCAAATAGCCGACGAGTTTACAAATCATTGGTCGAAAGAATCTCATGACAACAGCTTCCCTGCTCAATTCAGCCACCACAAAAATATTTGAACACCTATGTTCGCGCCAAACAACTTTAGCCCGTACCATAATAAATATTATACCACTGTATGTAAATGCCAAAACAGTACCCACTTCCCCTTTATTGAATTCACCACACCCCATTACCATATAAAATACATCCCACCCACTGAGCCTAGGGCTTTTTCGAAATACAACCTTTAACTAGTTCGCACGAACCCTAAAGCAAAGATATATTTTATAACGTTTAAGTTGGTGTTTCATTTAGTGGCCTTTTATGTAAATTTCTTCACCCTACGTTGACTTACACTCCTAGCAATTCTGCGCTACTTATCGAAAAAGAAATCACCTACCTAGAACTATCATTAGCTTTAACCAGATTTCATGGAAAAACCCCGGTAGAAGATCGAATCTCGTACCCTTTAATCAAAAACCTACCTCTCTCCAATAAAAGGTTTCTAAGTCTTTACAATAACATTCTCAAGCTTCACATACCGCAACTATATAAAGTTAGCACAGTGATACCCATTTTAAAACCTTACTCAGATAAAACCCTCATTAAATCATACAGGCCTATATCACTTAACCCTTGTTGTTCAAAAGTCCTGGACAAGATCATTGCCAACAGGCTCTGGTGGTTTGTTTCCCATAACAAACTCCTAAGCAGCCATCAAATGGGTTTTAAAAAAGGCAAGTCAGTAAATAATACTCTAATATACTTAGATCATCAGATAACTAATTTCTTGTCACTAAAAAAAACACATATCTCTAATCTCCCTCGATTTCGCTAAAGCTTCCGACAAAATAGGAATCCACACAATAATAGACCAATTAAAGACTTGGAAAGTAGGGCCAACAATTATAAAATACATCGAACAGTTTATGACCACCAGAAAAATAAAGACTCGTATCGAGAACCACACATCCAACAATTTATTGTATTTTTTTTTTTTTTTAGTGAGGATTACTCAAATCACATAGAATATTAGCCCTATTTTATTATCACCCAAGATCCATATAGATCACATGATGAAAATAAAATGATCCAGATCTGGATCAACGAATTATTTTCCTTGTGTCTTGTAGTGTGGTTGTGTAACCTACCAAGAAATAAAAAAAAAAATTTCTAGATCACGAAATTGATCCTGATAGAAAGCAAGAGCTCGTATTGTTGTTGTATTGCATAGAAACCAATGATCCATATGGATCATGAGTGATAATAAAATACGGCTATTGTTCCTTTTTACTTGATCGATTAATTTCTGTATTTACTGATGTGCCGCATCTTTTTTTTTTTTTTGTTTTGTATGGAAATGTGGAAATGTCAAAAAGCGCGCTGGAGTGAAGCTGAAGTTAAGTCCACTTCTACTTCAGCGGCAATCTTCAGCTTCACCATTGTGTTCGCAGTATTGGATGTGTGTTTGTGTATTTAACTTTGACAGCGCGACGTACTTTAGCTTCAGCTTCACCATTGTGTTTAGCCAGTTAGTTCATAGAATTTGACAGCTCAGACATAATTGTATAGAAAATGCATAGGGACTGAAGTACCATAAACAATAAAAGAAAATGGTTTTTAAGATTATACAAAGCGAATAAGGAATATGTAATAAACCCTCGTATTGTGGCGTTCCTCAATGGGATTCTTACAGAGGAAATAGAATTCCAGAGAAGAATCCAATGCAATTTTGAAATCACAATCTGTGAAAATATATCCTACTATCGGGCACCCGACGTGCGTTGTTGTGCCTAACAAAAAAAAAAAAAACAAATGTCAGACAGGCGCCTGGGGCTAAGGTTTTTGTAATTTTTTTGTTTGCCTATCACCTTTTACCGTAATTATCTACATTTAAAAAAAAGGTTGGATGAAAATTACGGGCGGTAGAGGGACACATACGCATTTTGGCACTTAGTTTTATATACTCGTATATAGATTTCATTTGATTTAACTCATCCGGAGTAGAAAATACGGGAAAGAAAGCGCAAACGTCTCGTCTCCAATTAAGACATATGCGGTCGGGTTTCGTTTGTCCGGCAAATGCTTATTTTTTTGAGGACATTGACATAAGTGTCTCGGATCCAAACTTGGGGCCGATAACCTTAAAATCAATGTGAAGTTTATATCATTCTACTCAAAAGAATTGCGAACAACCAATATGGTACCTATTACCATGTCTCTTGATGACGTAGTTTACTCTACGAATGAAGATATTTGCAAAGCTTTTGCCTCTAATTTTCTTAGCAATTACTGTGAGAGACTTTCACCTGAAATAAATTATAGTAACGAGGTTAATATGAGTGTAGCTGATATTCCGATTTCAACTATTACTACACATGACGTGACTGACGTCTTAACCATTCTAGATATTACGGAGAATGCTGGTGGTATTGCTAATTAATTTTATAAAAAGTGTGCGACATCTATTGTGAATCCTCTCACATTGCTTTTCAATAAATCTTTAAATAATAACGTATTTCGTTCATGTCTAAAGCCTTTTTCTGTTAACCCAGTTTTCAAAGATGGATCTCAATCTGAGATAAAAAAAAAAAACGATTTTGTTGCTGATGCATTAGATAAAGAAACCCACGTTGTAGTAGTCTATACCGATTTTTCAAAAGTCTTTTATAAGATAAATCATAAAATTATATTAATGAAAATACGTACATTTGGACTGCATGATAATGTTGTTAAATGGTTCGACACTTATCTTGCAGATAGGCAGTATATTGTAGTTATTAATAAAGTGTCTTCCACACTATTTCATCCATCTTATGGTGTTCCGCAAGGATCAATATTGGGCCCTTTATTATATATCTTATATATTAATGATATAACTAACAATCTGTTTTCTAACTCCTTAATATATGCCGATGATTTAAAGATATTTGAAGCTATCCACAATGTTAGAGACTTTATTTTTTTGCAAAAATATTTAAACACTTTGCTAGTATGGTGCACTCAGAAGAACTTACATCTCAATATAAGTAAATGCTCCATTGTGTCATACTCTCCAAAATTTAGTACTGCCACATTTGATTATAAAATAAACGCCGAACAATTTAAAAGGGAATGGACCTTGCAATTAAATTTGGCTCACAATTAGTTTTTAACTATCATTACGATATTATAAAAAAAAAATTGTCAACGATTATGGGTTTCATCTTTTACAAGAAACCCATTCTTAAGTACGCTGCAGTAGTGCGGTTTCCAATTTACAAAATTCATAATGAGGCAATAGAAAGGGTTCAACGAAAATTTACCCGGTACCTAATAAACTATTATCGAACTATAGTGAATATGAAGAGAGATTAAGACTCTTTAAGATGCTTGCACTATCTCAACGAAGATGAATCGCTAGTGAAACTAATTTATGGTATATAGTCTAGTACGATATTTATTTTAAATGAAATCTTATAGATATGTAGTAAGATAGATAGCTTTCAAATTTAATTCAAATCTTAATATAATGTCTTGTGTAGTTTTAAAAGGTTTTTCAACTGTTAACTGCCTATTGAAATAAAAAATAAAAATTAAACGCACCTTTGGCGGAGTCCAATGCCTACAGTGAAAGGTATTGATTTCACGTCGTGAACACAGCTTCTACAGTTTGTACAATCATGCTTATTCTGAGTGGCGTTTTACTTGCACGACGTTTGTCGTTATTTGAGACGTTTCGTTTTACAAGAGTTATTCCATAACTTCGACGACATCGTCGGTACCTAAGCAGTTTGCATTCCAATTCTATGCCATCGGCCGTACAACGCTGAGAATATCGGTTGTCGTTCGATCAGAAAAATCAAGTAGCATTGGGCATGGGGTAGTACTTAGATGGGGGACCGCTTTGGAACACCGCGTCTTGCTGGCATTAGCTAACCCATCAACTCCACCAAAGTCTAAAGGTCCATTCATAGCTCAGCGACCTGCGAATGCCCAAACTGCGAACAAGTTTTTAGCACATTTATAAGCACGCCATTGGCAATTTTATTATTCCAAAAGAAGGGAGCTTAATTTATCTATCGCTTAATATTTAAAAAGTTGAATTGTAATTAGTTTTTGCGAAGAAATTAACAATTCGCCAATTTTTCAGCGAATAAGCAAATGATTTTTGCGAACTGTCAAATTTTATTCACATTCCACACATGTAGGACGCAATCCACATTCCCGCGACCAAAACATTCGCGAGAGTTTAACCTCACAATTCTCTTGTTTTGTTCTTGGTGGGTAAGATCGTGGTTAATTTATCCAATGAAGGATATAGATATTACCTTCTGATTGAAAGCTACGCTATGTATTTATGCATTTTTCACGTTTAGGCAATTAGTTATAAAATGAATGAAAACTCAACACGGATTGCCGCGACCAGATGAAAAAGTAGCTGTGAATGAAATGTCAAAATTGGCGAATATTCGCTTATTCGCATTCGCAGGTCGCTGAGCTGTGAATCGACCTTTAAGGTCCATTCACAGCTCAGCGAATTGCGAATGTCCAAACTGCGAACAAACAGTTTTTAGCACATTTATAAGCAAGCCCTTGGCAATTTTATTATTCCAAAGGAACCGAGCTTAATTTATCTATTGATTAATATATAAAAAGTTGAATTGTAATTAGTTTCTGCGAAGAAATTAACAATTCGCCGATTTTTCCGCGAATAAGCGAATGATTTCTGCGAACTGTCAACTTTTATTCACATTCCACACATGTAGGACGCAATCCACATTCCCGCGACCAAAACATTCGCGAGAGTTTAACCTCACAATTCGTTTGCTTTGTTCTTGGTGGGTAAGATCGTGGTTGAATTTATCGAAAGAATGTAGGATATTACCTTCTGAATGAAAGCTACGCTATGTATTTATGCATTTTTCACGTTTAGGCAATTAGTTATAAAATGAATGACAACACAAATTCGCGGATTGCCGCGAACACAAAAAAGCAGCTGTGAAAGAAATGTCAAAATTTGCGAATATTCGCTTATTCGCATTCGCAGGTCGCTGAGCTGTGAATCGACCTTAAGTTTGCTTCTGGTGCGCTATTTTGATCCCAGAAAGTAAGATAATTTAATTCAGTTATTTGAATCAATTAAAAATTTAAGAAAACTTTAATTTTCAGTCGTTTTTACTACTTAGCGATCACTAATTTGTTGACGACAAATATCGTCGTTTTCCCCGTCGTTTTGTGGCGTTCAACGCCTTAAAGAATGACAGTGAAATTTCTCACATGATGTTTGTCGTACACTAATGGGTTCCACATGGCGACAAATGGCGTTCAACGAAACAGAAACGCCACTCGTAATGGTAAATTCAAATTGGCGTGTTTTAAATCGTTGTATTATAAAGACTAAATCCTCCTTAACAGTGAACCATTCATTCCATACTCCTGTAGAACATTTCAGAACATTTAGAACATGTAATGTAGCTGATCGGGAGGATACGATACATTTTGTTGGAAAGTGCCCAACTCTAAGTGAAACTCGGCGTAGTGTCTTCTGTACCGATTATCTATCGGACGAACAAGTAATCGATGTGCTTAATGAGCTGAATGTTTCACAATAATTCGAATACTCCAAAACCGCTTTGGCCCATCGAGAGAGGATAATCTAAGAAATTTTTTCAAGATAAAGGGTGTATTAGTATATTGGTGTATTTCGTACTGATCTCTGTTTTTATTAAGCTAGTACATACTTAAATATATACTGTTCAAATCTAGTTGCCAATCGGCACAGGTTTAGCCTTCTCAAATACCATTCTGAGAATGAATAACTGGCCGGTTGTGTTCTTGCCGGGGCGAAACCGCATTTCACATCCCACAAAAGTTGGTCAAACGGTAGTACGTGCGATCATATAAAAACACAAGCGTTTTCACTTAACTGAGGCCTACCAACTCCTACTCTCAACCTCCACGCGGTGACAGCCGGGTGCCTAGTACCTTAATACAAGAAATGGGTAACCAACCCTGTTTGGCGGATTCTTGACGGCAGCAGATGAGAGAGGGGGAAGAGTGCTTTCTCCCTAGAGCACTCCTTCCTGTTCCAGGCGGCAGCGGACGAATTCCCTAGACGGAGTCAACGGTGGCGTCTATAGCTCCAGTTAGGTTGAACTTAGTGAATACCTTGCGCGAGCTGCTTCGACGTATTCTGATCACAGGTCGGTAAGGAATTTCCAATGTTGGTCAGGATATTGGAATAGGCATGGTGGCGGACGAGCCCTTAATGGGCCAACGGCAGCGCTCATACTCCCGTAGTGGACTACTGGCACCGGTGTACCTGGCCCCTCGTCCTAGTGGAATAATTAAGGAACTAGCCCTCCAGGTTGGGGGTTGTGCCGTCGGGGTAACTTCCCTACCACGTAAAAAACCCATGGTTCCGAAACAACCAAAAGCCTCGGATAAGGACGACTGAACTGATGACGACCCCAGCAAACGAAAAAGGAAAACGACCTTCGGATCTGTACGTGGAATGTTCTGTCCCTTTACAGACCACGTGCAGCCGAACAACGTGCAGAGGCCCTAGAGTGTTATAAAGCAGATATAACCGGCATCCAGGAAGTGCAATGGGACGGGCCGGGCAAAAAGAGGATGAAAAACTGTGACATCTACTACGGTGATTTTTACCCTCCTGAGACCCCCGGTATCACCAGTGATACGTTTAATTTATAATTTTTTTCCACTCCATCTTTTGGAATTCGGTAGAACCTTTTGGGGGGCAGTTTGGAGAGCCATTATCTTGTTTTTGAGCCACGTGGCATTTCTCTTGTTGTCAAATTACGTCAATTGCAATCAGTTGAAGTTTGATTTTTTTTTTGCGTTGCCGCCATGTCGACTTTGCGCAAGGGTAAGCATTCGTTTTATGAAGTTTAGCTAGTGTTTTGTTTTAAATATTTAGTTTAAACTGTATATTTGAGATTAATGTTCATTTTTTACTCAAAGTTTCAAGTTTAATAAGTCACTTTGAAGCTTTTGAAGCTATTTAAAACCCAAAGTATCACTGATGATACCACCCCACTATTCCCAACGGGGTGGTGGTAATTTTTTTGACTGAAATTTATGTAATTATAGGTGGTATTAAGTTATAAAAAAAAGGTCTTGTTAATGAAAAATACATAACTTGGTCTTGGGTCTCAGGAGGCTACAGAGGCAACAGGCAACTCTTATTCGGATGCGGATTTATCATACGCGGCAGACTAAGGCAAGAAGTCTTAAGCTTCCGACATGCAAACGAGCGTATTATGACTATCCGGATCAAGGCTAAATTCGCTAACATAAGCCCAATATGTGTTCATGCCCCCACGGACGAAAAGGACCCTGCCACCAAAGAGCTCCACTACGAGCTCCTCAACAAAACACACGAGCAATATCCTAAATACTCGTACGACGTTAAATTCGAATTGGGCGATTTTAACGCCAAAATAGGAAAGGTGGACGTCTTTGGTGAAGCAATCGGTAGGCATAGCCTACACGACACCACGTCTGATAACGGACTAAGGCTAATTGATTTCGCTGTTGAGCGGAATGTCACCATAGCAAGCACATGGTTTTCTCATCTCGATTTCATAACAGACATGGCGGTCCAATGATCATGTAACTTTCAACCAAGTTGATCATAATGCGATCGGATTCGGATGTTCGGACCTTCCGAACGGCTAACATAGACACGGATCATTACCAAGGTACGAATGCGGATATCCCAATCTGATCAACAAAGGAGAATCACTGTGAGAAAATTTAACGTCGAAAAGCTACAATCGCAAGAAACCGCCAGACTCTTCGCTGAACGCGTATCCCAAAATCTCTCAATCACCCCTATGCCGCCAGCATCAAGTGCCGAGGACCAGTGGCAACGCTGCCAACATGCCATCAGAAATGCCACGACTGATGTGCTGGGTCTCGCCTGCCCACCACAGTGAAACCCCTGGCTTGACGAAGAATGCCGGCGACTGCATGCAGCAAAACAAGAGGCATACAAAGCAGCACTGCATAGGAAGACGAGAGCTGCTCGTGAGCTCTACGAGCAAAAGAGACGGGAATAACATTGGCTTCTCCATAAGAAGAAGCGCGAGTTCAAGAATATCGAGAATTTATACCCCAGGAGCAATGTACGGAAGTTTTACCAAAAGGTAAAAAGAACGTGTCAGCGGAGCAAGACCCGTACAGAAACCCGTAGAGATTAAAATGGAAACCTCTTAGTAGAATCGCAGTCGGTGCTGAGAATATAGAAAAACTACTTCTGCAGACTGTATAACGGCGCCATTTAACATAGGCGATGATAGTCAATATTTCCGTCCACCTGGCCAAAACGAAGTGAGGATAGCAATATCCAAGCTGAAATTCGACAAGGCTGCTGGACCTAACGGCTTACCGGCCGAACTCTTCAAGGCAGCTGGTGATGAATTGGTAGAGTGCATACACCAACTCATTTCTAAGATTTGGTCAGACGAGTGTATGCCTGGTGAATGGAATCTCAGCATCGACAAGAAAAGAGACCCCTCAACTGCGCCAACTATAGAGGCATCAGTCTCCTCAACATCGCATACGAGTACAAAATCTTTTCTGCGATATTGTGTGAACGCCTGAAACCTTTTATCAACAGCCTGATTGGACCCTGTCAGTGCGGTTTCAGGAAAGTCCACCATCGGTCAAATCTTCACACTTCGGCAGATCCTGGAGAAAACCCAAGAAATCCAAATTGATACTCACCATCTCTTTATCGATTTCTAGGCCGCCTATGACAGCATCTATAGAGAAGAGCTTTATAAAGTCATGTCTAGTTTTGACAGCCCTGCCAAACTTGTTCGTCTGTGCAGGATGACGATGGAGAACGATCGCTGCTCCATCAAGGTCGGTAATGACCTCACCGAGGCCTTTGATGTCAAAAAAGGTTTTAGATAAGGTGACGCGCTGTCATGTGACTTCTTTAATATTGTACTTGAACTGATTGTGCGGAATTCACAAGCCAACACCGGAGGCACAATCTATTACAAGACTGTACAACTGCTTCCATACGCCGACGATATAGACATTATCGGAAGAACTCAGCGGGCTGTCACAGGTGCGTTTGCAAGCATTGAGGCGGAAGCGGCCAAAATGGGTTTGGCGATAAACGAGGGCAAAACCAAGTATATGCTGTAAACAAGAAGGGAAAACCAACACCGACGAATTGAACAGAACGTCACAATGGGCAGCTATTACTTCGAGGTAGTAAGGGACTTTGTCAACCTTGGCTCTGCTATAAATTCTACAAACAACAACAGCGCAGAAATCAAGCGAAGAATAACTCTTGCCAATCGCTGTTTTGTTGGGCTTATAGGCAATTCAACAGTAAAGCCCTATCTCGAACAACTAAGGAGACTCTATATAAGACCTTGATCATCCCAGTCCTGCTTTACGGCGCTGAAACATGGACTTTATTAAAAGAGGATGAAGATATCCTTGGTCGCTTTGAGAGAAAAATTCTTCGTAAGATTTTCGGTCCCGTTTGCGTTGACGGGTTTTGGAGGAGAAGATTCAATCACGAACTATACGAGCTGTACAGCGACATCGACCTAGTCAAAAAATTGCGTATTGGACGTCTGGGATGGACACCAACGCTCCGGCCCGCAGATTCTTCGAATCTAACCCCAAGGGACGACGCAGTAAAGGACCTCCTCGCCGTAGGTGGCGCGCACAAGTTCAAGAGGACCTCGACCAACTTGGGTTGCGCAACTGGAGGCAATTAGCTAAAGACCGAGCTAAATGGGGAGGCTTGTTGGTTGAGGCCAATGTTCACCCCGAACTGTAGCGCCACCTAAGTAAGTAAGTCATCTAAGTCATCCCACAAAATATCCTCAACTATAGCTCTAGGTGGAGTTAATACCACACAGTAGCAAGAAAATTTCCAGGGATCCAAAGGCACTATGGTTAGTGGCGCTGGTTCGTCGAAAAAAAACCAAAACCCCAAATGCCATCATGAAGAGGTTGCCAAAAACGAAGCAGCTGGTACCGTTCATGAGAAGGACGCAGCGGCTAAGGCCAAGTATCAAGTTGTGGTCGATGAGTACATCGCACATCTTGAGAAGCAACAACAACATCCACAACAGAAGAAGGCAAGCAAGCGGAACAGGTCTTTGGATGAGACCAATCGCGAGGCTAAAAAGTCCAAGGTGGTCAGGACCCAGACTACGTCAAAGAATTTACCGAGTACATCCTCGGCCTGTCCTACTCAGATAACGCGACACTTTTCTGAAGCGGCTAGAGACCATCAGGTCTTTTCTGAGGTCGCCCTCGTGGACAAGCGCTCCTCAGATGGTAAGCCGGTCAGTGAAGCGTGGGGTAGCATAGAGGCCAAACTATCGGGCATGATCATGGACTACCTGTTGGGAAATCCTGGGGGACCTCCGCCGAGTTGGTCAGGGGTTATCGGGTCATCAGATGCGAGGACCAATTCTCTAAGGATTTCCTTAGCAAGTGTGTCACAAGTTCTGGCAGCCATATAAGGATTGTCTGAAGGAATATACTCGTAAGAAATCCATTAAAAGTCCCAAGTCTCTTGCCTGGAAATACTACTGTCAGTCCATTGAGACCATAAAAGACTCTGCCAGGCTGAGTAAAATTCTGTCTAAGGAACATTCTAGCCCGTCCTGTATTAAACGACCGGATGGGACTTGGACGGACTCCTCTAGCGAGTCCCTGAAACTTTTAATGCAAACACACTTTCCAGGATGTAAAAATGAGATTGCCCTCCCACCAGTTTCTCAGGTCGCGCAATCTTCTTCCTGAAATGACATTAAGACAACAATTACAGCAGTTAATACCTCCTGTGCTATTAACAGTTTCTCTCCCTATAAATCGGCCGGCCTTGACGGCATTCTCCTGATTATGCTGCAAAAAACATTGGACCAGGTGGTCTTATGGCTAGTACCGATCTACAGAAGCTGTATTCTCCCAAACCACGTTCCCCTGAGCTGGAGACGTGTTCATGTTGTATTTATCCCGAAAGCTGGGAAGCGGGGTCATAGATCCGCAAAGGATTTCAGACCCATCACCTTATCCTCTTTTCTTTTAAAGACGTTGGAACGCATCTTAGATACACATATTCGAAATACCCTAGACAAATCCTTTCTATCCAAATCTCAACATGCGTACACTAAGGGACGATCGACGGAGACGGCGCTCCACGAAGTTGTGCGAACGATAGAAAAGACAATCCACTTCAAACAATATACCCTAGCTATCTTCTTAGACGTTGAAGGCGCTTTCAATAACGTCAGTACGAAATCGATTCAGGAAGCTCTGATCCAACTGGGTGTGGAAGAGTTTATTAGCAAATTGATATTGACAATGCTAAAAACTAGAATCATTCAATCGACTCTCGGCAACAGCAGTTCCACCATATCTGTTGTTAGAGGAACTCCTCAAGGTGGGGTCTTGTCTCCTCTTCTATGGCTTATGGTCATCAACAAAATTTTGTGTAGACTTGATAGGGATGGAGCTAAGTTGTCGCGTATGCTGATGACGTGGTAATACTGGTATCGGGGATGTTTTCATCCGTAATCAGTGAAATTATGGAAGGTGCCTTGGACAAGATTAGCTCATGGGCCACTGGATGTGGACTCAGCGTCAACGCAAGCAAAACTAAACTGATGCTCTTTACGGCTTAACAATCATCTACTCTCCCTATCCTCCAGTGCAAAGTACCTAGGTGTGGTACTTGATCCTAAGCTGGAAGCTTAATATTGAACAACGGGTAAAGAAGGCCTGTGTGGCTTTCTATGCGTGCAGCAAGACCTTTGGTAAGAAGTGGGGACTTCGCCCAAAGATGGTCTTATGGATGTACACTGCCGTGGTGCGTCCTATTCTTTCCTATGGATCGCTAGTCTGGTGGCCTGCCTTAAGGAAAGCTTATAACATCAAACTCATCAACAGGGTACAAATAACTGCGGTTATAGGCGCAACGGGTGCCATTAGGGCATGTCCAACCGAAGCCTTGACCGTTATTCTCCACCTTTTACTACTCGATCTTCACATTATGCACCTATCATCATGTAGTGCGGTCAGGCTAAGGGAAACAGGATGCTGGTGCACCAATCCGTATGGGCACAACAGTATCCTGAATCTGCTACCGCAGGATCTGGTAGCAAATTTGACCGACTATATAACTCCCACAGTGAACTTTAGAAATGACATCACGGTCAGATTCCCTACCAAGGCGGAATGGGAAATTGCGTACTGACAAATGAGTTCGAAACAACAATCTTCACCGACGGTTCAAAAATGGACTCCGGGGTAGGGGCGGGGATATTCTCTGATTCCCTCAATATTTCCAGGTCTTACCGGCTTCCTGATTCGTGCAGTGTCTTCCAGGCGGAAGTTTATGCCTGCCGCCTACTTAAGCAAACCTCTACACCCCTAAATACCAATACGATTGCCATCCTCATTGACAGCCAGGCGGCTATCAAGGCTATAGTATTTGCCAGTACATCGTCAAGGATAGTAGAACAGTGCAAAAAAGAACTCGCCTCGCTTGGTCATCGGTTAAGGATCTGTCTCCTTTGGGTTCCGGATCACAGCAACATCGAGGTGAATGAGCGAGCTGATGAACTTGGGAGGCAAGGATCTGCCCTTGATGCTTCTCTAGAAAAGGAGGTGAACGTCCCGTTGGGGATCCTCAAGGGAGGCAGATGGCAGGGGGTGCGGAACTGTGTCATCTCCAGGCAGATGTGGCTCAAATACTCCCAGAAAAGAACGCAAGATCTACTAAACATAGATAACGCACACAACATGAGTGGTTGTGAGAAGCAAGGCCCTGGCACTTTAAAGAGCTGTTGCGCCAAATATTTATTTATTTATGGTTTTGCTGACTAAACCACTTCTACCTACCTACCTACCATGCAAAAACTAGAAAAAACAAAAACAAAGATTCTATGAATAGCATTCCAAATACTGATCGTTCATTCGACTCCGTTATTGGTATTGATCATTTATGTACACTCAAATTGCTAGTGAGTTGTTTTTTTTTTTTTTTTTGACATCATATTCCTCCATACTACTTAAAAATTGCTCCTACTTCAGAGTAATGCTGATTAAGATCCTCCGACAACTACATCTCCAGCAAAGTAAGTGTAACCAATGTATATATGAAAGCCATTGAAAATGTATATGTATTTCTTGAAAGTCATAAACATCGTATACAACAAAAATAAATGACTAGAAAAATAAAACATTTGCGGATCGGGTAAATTTATCTATTTTAAACTAAATAATTTTAGACGGTTTTCTATCATCATATTTCGAAGTCATCTCTTGACGATGATCAATATCATCGCCACCTGCATATAAATATTCGAAACGACTAGTTGAACCATGTTTTGTTGGATTTTTGTATGAACCATTTGTAACTTTGGAAGGAAGTTGCGTAGCTTTGCCACTTCCTGTGCCCATTATAGGGCTCTTATTTTTGTACGATATTCTGTGTTCTGATGGTAGATCAGAATTACGATTAAATGTCATTGATTTCGAATACTTTGTGTTTTCACTACAAAAGGCTTTTACATCTCTTTTATGTTTTTCAATTTGTTCTTCTAGCCTTCTCAGTCTTTTCTCGTAATAATTGCTTCCATCGTTTATATCTGGAAAGTCTTCAAATTTAGTTGTGTCCGCCTTTTTCGTTTCCTTATCTTCTGGTGATGCGCTGTGGTTTCTTTGTGCGGTATAATAAAGATTCTGGCTACTCCTCCGCACTCTATAGTTAGTTTTATCATTCTGTTTGTTTATTGAGCTATGACTGTTGTGCAACATGTTTGTGTGTTTATCCTTGTCAGAGAGCTGGTTGCCTTGGTAGGTTATTGCGGTGGTAGGCATATCGTAGTTATAACTTCCGTCCATGGAGTGACGTTTATCCATAACGGGTTTGTTGGATCTTGAGGGTGTTCGTTGTATATTATTTATTTCGGGAGATGAAATTGTATTCTTAGCTACAGCGTTTTGGGCATGTTTGACTGTTGACTTGATGATATATTTCGTTTTTGAGAGCATGGCTTGAATTTTGGCATCAGTTTGTGTTTGTTCGGTGGTGAGATTTGTAATACTTTGTGGCTTGGGAACTGTCCCACTATTTGAAGCGGGTGGAGTTATGATCTTAATTTTATTATGATTACTGGTAACGATATATTTTGATGCCGTTGATGCATCTATCAAAGGATTTGGAATATATGACTTTCGTTCCTGTGATCTATATATACTTCGTTTAGGTTTATCTTCAGAAACGTTATATCTTGAAGGAATATTATCGAATGATTTATTGCTGACTCTTGGTTCCCTGTAGAGAAAATAATAATAACATAAATTTAATCGGCATAAAAAATGACAGCAATCAAAAAGGAAAAAAACGTGTCTAATCAATAGCGTGAAATGGCATCATTTCATAATTTTCTGTATACATTAAAGTGTCTGTTATTGCACATAATCGTGATTAAAACTCTGTTAGGATAATTAAGTAAAAGGCGTGGCAAATACAGACCTTTTACGGTTATAGTTAGAAGGTTTCCCCACATTGGATTTCTCTGTCTGTTGAACAATTTCATAAAGTTTCGATCGATATTCGGTTACACTCAAGCGAACATCATCACGAAAGGGTGGTCGCACGTCAACGTTTAACTCTATCTCTTGGATGGAATGCCGAAACCTGTAAAAGAGTTATTAAATTAATGTCTCTTTAGCAATATTTTATGCGTGTATTTCGCACTTTTCGACGTATCTGTGATTAAGTGCTTCGGTAGCTGTGAGTCTCGCCAGGGGATCTAGAACGAGGAGGCGCTTAACAAGGTTGCTAGCATCGCTGTTACCATCGATTAGTAGTTCATCAAGTGTCGTCGTGCTACTACAGTTGTGTAAGTATGTTGAGATTATAATTATATTGGGCTTTACTATTTCATTATTTATACGTTATACCTATTGGTAGATATCTGCTTATTTAAAAGTGCTGTACCAAAACCAGCACCAACCGCTAATATGTCATGCTCTGTTATTTCCGGTAAAGCCGACACAATTTTTTCTATCTAGTGTAAAACATAATCATGACCAAAAATTAAGTTATTTTTCTTTTAAAACCACTTACTTGATTTACTGTGCTGCTTCCCTGAAATATGGGCTTGCCACGAATCATTTCACCAAGTATGCATCCAAGACTCCACATGTCTATTCCTTTTGTGTACCTAAATATATTTTAGATTACTCGTGTTACCTTAGCCCTACATTGGATCTTAAGTCTTTACCTTTTACTTGCTACTAAAATTTCTGGAGCTCGATACCATCTGGTAGCTACATAGTCAGTTAGTACTGGTTCTATTGATTCATTTGCATCGTTCGGATCACGCATTTGCTGATTCGACACTGATCGCGCTAGACCAAAGTCAGCTAACTTGCATCTAAAGTATATTCTCTCGTAAGGGCAAATTAGACTATACATTCACTTACCTGCATTTGGTGTCAATTAATACGTTACTAGGTTTTAAGTCCCGGTGAATAACATTTCCAGAATGAATGTACTTAATGGCATTTAACAATTGATACATGATGTATCGCTTGTGAACATCTTTTAGTATGTTGCCTTTTTTGATGACATTATGAAGATCACTCTCCATGAATTCAAAGGACAGATATATATCCAGATTGTTGGTAGCTCTATAAAATTGTTAATTTATTTATTACATATCTATGTACATACATACATATCTTGGTTTATTTACTTATAGACATTATGCAATTGAATTACATTTGGATGGTTACGGAAGGCACGAAGGAACATTATCTCACGAAACGTTCGTTGTGCATCTGTTTCGTCTCGAAAGGCATCAAAAATTTTCTTTACAGCTAACGTTTGATTTGTTTTCTTATCTATAGCTTTCCACACAATCCCATATGCACCTTTCCCAAGTCGCTAAAGAAAAATAATTTCAAACTTATTTCTTCAAAATGTGTTTAATTAATAAAAATATTATAACTTAAAGACTGTACTAGTTATTGACTGGAGATAAAAAATAAGCTTTATACTAATCGCATTTGAGATAAACCCTTAAACATACATATAATACACATACATAAATACATCGCTAAGCAAAGTATGAAAATCGGAAATCTTTCTGCTCCTCAAAATTACATACAACTTCCAACTTTCCTGTGATCACAGGATCATATTACAGAAAAGATTTAGCCAGTTACATTTCTAGCTTAGTATATAAGATTCCATAAGAGTACAAGTAAGTCCATAAGAGTCGTTCCCATAATTTTCAGAGTGTTGTAGATTATTCAGAACGTTGTAAAAGACTCACACAAATACACTCTGCTTTAAGAAATCTTTAAGAAATGAAATTCTTGAGAAATGCTGTGAAAGATATACGGACATAAAATTGTCTACGCTTTTAGTGGTTAATATGAGAATGCAACCCACGAACCAAACTACTAATGTTTTAAGCACAGGAAGCTCAACATTAATATGACACGACATACCAAGTTTTGGAACATTATAAAAAAAAATATTGGTTTGAAAATGAATTTCCAAAAACTGCCATTGTGTGGATTTAACTTACATATCGTCGCGCTCATGTCAAATTTTGGGCCCGAATCTTAGCGTAGGTGTGATTTTTGGTCAAAGATGATCAAAGCCAAAACCTATTTTTCGGTCGAAATCTAACACCAATGTAAATAGAGTTCATGGAGACCTTTTTTAGAATAAGCGCTTTTATCCATTATTTTAATTCGCATCTAATTTAGATCAAATTTTATCATTCCACTAAATCGTTATCTATATATATCTAATATATTAATACGTGAACACGAAATTTATCGTACGTTTTTTTAGTATTTTTTATAAAAGTAGGGGAAATAAACTTATATCATTCGAAAGGTACTGTGTCATAGATGTGCAGAAAAAAAAAATAAACATGTGTGTACGTTGCCGTTATGATTGGTAAATTAAAGTGAACATACACACATGATTTCCCCATACAAAACGCTTTAACCAATTAAATGAATGTATTTTGATCACGTTCATGGCTCTATGAGCTTAGATCCTTTTGCCTTGCCTGCACGGGAGAGTATTACAAGAAAAACAAGTTATACAAACAAATACATAGCGTTGTTGCTCTCGCTGTTTGTTTATTTTCCCTCGGTAGAATTTCGATCACACGCAATACTAGTGAAAACCAATGTACCTACCTATGTTTGTTTGTATCTAAAAACAGAAAAAAATTTCAGACAATCTTCGGTTTTTTTTTAGGCGCAGCAACGCACACCGGGTACCCGCTAGTAAATTTATACGTATAACTCCAGCTACTTTCATCCCGTCCAGTCAAGAACCAATAGGTACAGGCGAATCCCAGCTACTACATATGTTTATAACTTGGTCAAGCGAGAACTAACTAAGTAGGAAATTGTTAAAGAGAGAGAAAGATTTGGTGTAGTGTTTTGAAATTCAGTAATTCATGTTTTCGGAAAAACTCCAGGGGTGGTGTCGAAATAACTGGGGAGATTGTTTGTTACATATATTATATTTGTCTTTGCTTCTGATTCAGAATATTTTTTTCCCAACCACCGATGTCATATGCATATCAATCATCCAACAGAACGAACAATTTTACCAGCCATATGACGAAGCTACTGCCAATGATATGCCTTTGCAATAGACTGACTTTATATATTTCATGAGAAATAAATACGAGTAGGTATACGGTTGCTCAGCTGACATCAGGACCATTAGCGTGGCGAAATGATTATTACGATTTTAAATTGCGATTATTGGTTTTGTTTTGTAAACATTTTTGGGTTGCTACTTAACTTTTGTTTTACCTTGCTTAAGGGGGTTTACAATTGTATCGATTGTTGATAGATACATTCGTTTATAAAGTAAGTTCTTTTAACCGCCTTTAAAGTGACTTGATGTAAAGGCCCACAATGCTTAGCAGCATATCAAAATTTAACCTCTAAATCTGTTTTTTGATTTTGATGTAGGCATTAAGTCGAGTCGAGAAATGAAGCCATGCGTACATCGCATGGCAAAGCTGCACTTCGCACTAGCGTCACTGCTGAAATGAAAGGGTGCGTTTTCTTAACCGTTGCAATAAAATGTTATCTAAAGCATTAAACAGTAATGTTAACTATGACTTAGTTTAGTCAAAACTCAAATAATTTGATCGGCTATCAGCCAAACTATTTCATACTCCCCATATCATGCAGAACCTTTCAATACAACAAGCACAGAGGTATTTTATTGACAAATGGACCAGAACGTTATCTCCTTCTCAAACATGGGAAATTTGTTTTTCTCCCAAAACTGCCATCAATCAAATAAATTACTCACCTTCTTTATATCGAAATACTTTAGGATATGATCATCAATTTCGGACATTTTATGTTTTTCCTGCGGCTTAGTTTTAGTCGTCATCTTCGTTTAGGTTTCAATCATACAGCAATGATAGACTAGTTCTTTTCACACTATTACTTCTCGCAAACAACCCGTTAACGACACTTCCGCCGCAACTAGATACACTGTTATTAATCTATTCACCAAAGCGATACATAGTGCAAACACTGTCTCTTGCCTATGAAATAGTGGTTATTGTTAGATCGATTCCTCCGCGGACATCAATTCACAGCACCGAACCAAAATCAAGTGAGATACTTGTATATTTTAGAGAATACCAAAGGAATCACACACGAAATACTCGTAGAATCAAAATGAATTTGAAACCTATCCAAACGGTTGTAGCTTCCTTTGGAGTCTTGCCACTGAATACAAAATAGATTTACGTAGTATTATTTACAACAAGGACGAAAATCAGCGCATTTCATGATAGTTCTTTGCACGGAAGGTTTTATGAATACGTGTATCTCACGGGTTAAGGTGTTTTATGGTTGTTCCTTTTTTTTTAAATTTTTATTTTATTTTGATTGACAATGCTATAATTAATGTACAATGTGTGATGATGTATAAAATCAAATTTCCCAGAGGTAGTTTTGAACTAGATTATGCTTTGAATTCTAATCATAGAATTTGGTAATTACTTTTGAATAAAAAATAAATAAATAAACGAAGAGGTAGAAGAAGGGATTCTTTCGGTGGTCAAATGTTTTTGTTACTGACAGAATATATTATTTTTTCCAAGGCACATTGTTTATAAAATTTTTACTTCCCTGGGGTGACATAGCAACCATTCACCGGCATTACAGTGGTTCGAAGGAATCAGGTCTGAGGGGTTGAAAGTTGAAAAACCTCTATAGTGATTACTACTTTCACAGCCAATAGGTAGTTAATTGTTGTTGGTTTCAAAACAACCACCATGGGAATCTGAAAAGAAGAAATCATTTGCTGCACGCTATATCGTTGTGGTTTAGATTTGAGTTGCAGTATTTCAGTATACCGAAAAAAAATAAATCTAGAAACATCAAGCCAGCTGTTTCTAATAGTAAGTGAATACAGTTCATTTTCTCTACAGTGTGTCATATGCACATACACATGTATGCACGAAAGTGTAGAGATATGACAATGAAAGCAATACAATAAATGCTGTGGTTTTGTAAAATAATCAACAAGTTACACTCATTTGTGCCAAGTTGGGGTTTTTATTGTCTAATTAATGATAAATAATAATTAAGCTAGGTGATTATACCAGCTTCGCTGGTCTTTTTAATATGAAATTTATTGTGCACTTCTTTAGAGCACTCTCACTTTTCCAAAAGATGAAAACATATGTTTCTGATGGGACCCACACACGTTTGTCCCCACCCAAAACTGTAAGTCGTTATGTTCCCAGTGACAAAGAATTTTTACCCGCAACTTCTTGAAATTTATTACCTTTAAGGTAAAAAATGCAGACCTCAATTTTCATTGTACGTCAATAATACACAAACATACATATTTCACGCAACAGCCCATGAAGCGCCTAGGCCTAGCTTCTCGCAACCACTCGTGTTGTGCGCTTTATATTATTCCATTGAATGGAAGGGGGCCACCGTTTTGTGCCGTACTCAAAGGGCAATTTTTATTTTGTTCTTGAGAAGCTTTTTTATGACAACAATTGGTGCGTTTTGGTTAGAATTATGCAAAGCAAAGTGAAAGCTTCTCCACAAAACGATTGAATCAAAAAGCTCTTCTCAGCGCCATCTGAAATTTGTAGCGCAAAATAAACATCCCAACTCAGTTTCGACTGAGAAAAAAGCTAAAGCGGTTCCAAGTCTCTTTTTATTGTTGTACTCCGTGTTAAATCTTACTTCACTGAGAAGCGACGTCTCACAAAAACACACCAAATACTTACTCTCGGATGTTTATCAAACTTTCGCGAGAGGTAGGGCTGTGAAAAAACTTGTTGGTTTTTTCAGGGATTCGGACATTGATCCTCACGCGCAGTGGCCCGACACATTAATAATACACATACGAGTATATACATAGAATATAAAAAAAAAATAAACAAAGAAAAACACGTACATATAGACAATAAGCTACAGTATTTCTCGAAAAACACCTAAAACAGACAAATTATTTAAATCAGAGAAAACACTTATCTCTTTAAAAGCCATTTCAGGATTGGAATTGCACTTCTCCGTAGATAAACCAAAGGCAAAAAAATATACATATGTATAGGTATTATATATATGTATACATTCAGCCAATGGCACCTAGAGATGGGCAAATCATATCACTACCTGTGAATTATTCACTGCGAATGAAAATTCACATACGCAGCCTGTGAGTGAATTAAAAATAAACTGTGAATGTTTAAAACGTGAATATGGAATTATTTTTCACATCACATTTTTGTGTCCGCTACTGTTTAGTACTATGTAACACAAGTGCCAAGTAAACGCATAGCACATTATTTGCAAAACCTTAATTTTGATAACTCCCCATTTCTCTATTAAATTGCATTGCTACAACACTCTCTTTGAATTACTCCGAATATAATGTTCGATTTTCCATAGTTTCTTTTTACATTCATATTCTTTATTGCTCAATGTACCTTTTGTAAATTAGTTCGTTCTTTTTCGATCTAAAAATTTACCGAGTGTGGACGCATTGGTAAACATTTATAAACAAGCCATTAATACACAAGACATTTATACGCAACATACATTTATTTATACTACACAAATTTATTTAATAAAGTACTCCTATTGAAAATACAATCATTACATATTTACCCAAACTCAAAATTAATATTCGATACACTTTTACACAAAACACATTTCTTCCAACACAGCAACAAAAGATACATTGAGTGACGAATGAAGAAAGAAAATGTACACATCTAACCGTTCAGTGCGGCTATTGCTCAATGAAGAGCGACGAGCGGATAACGAACATGTACACATCTAACCGCTCAGTGCGGCTACTGCTCAATGAAGAGCGAGGAGCGGATAACGAACATGACCGTTCAGAGCTGGCAATGAAATACGATCAACGATTAAGGAAAATGTGTATACCTAATGCGCATAATGGAGGAATTCTTTTTTACATCGCATTTATGTATACTGAAGTGGCAGGCAGCGAAGGATAGAACAAAGCAAAACGTCGTGAAAAAAATGCCTTGGGTGCAAGAACAACATGCAGGTACAGGGTGTCCGCCGGGAACGTATACTAATTTGTTTTGCCGCCATTTTGGTAAACATTAGTCTTGACAGTTCATATTTGGCAGTCGTGAAGTAGACACGTGGCAAATTTATTATGGAAAAATATTCGATAAACCAACGTGTTTTAATCGTTAAAACATTTTATCAAAATCAATCATCGATTACTGTGACGATGAGAAAGTTACGTGAAATTTTTGGGAGAAACAACGTGCCAACAAAACGCACTATTTATCGTGTAGTGAATGATTTCGAAGAAAGAGGGTCTGTAGGTGATAGGCCCAAGCATGGGCCACAACGTACTGCAAGATCGGCTAAAAACATTACTGCTGTTCAAGGAAGTGTTCAAAACAATCCATCAACCTCAATTCGACGCCGTGTCAGCAGCTTGGTCTTCAAAGAACGACTTTGGCCACAATTTTGCACAAGGATTTGCATTTGTTTCCATTTAAGATTCAGTTGACACAAGAGCTTCTTCAAGAAGACCATTTACGCCGCCGTACATATGCCAATACGATGTTACAGCTAGCCCATGACAACCCTGATTTTCATGAAAAAATCATAATGAGTGACGAGGCACATTTTCATTTGAATGGATATGTGAATAAGCCTCCACGGTCGCCTGATTTGACTGCTCCTGACTTCTTTTTGTGGGGATATCTAAAAAGCAAGGTTTATGCAAACAAACCAGAAACGCTTGAGCAACTCAAACAAAATATTCGTGATGAAATTAATGAAATACCGCGTGAAATGTGTGAGAATGTAATGAAAAATGTGCTCAAAAGGGCTCGCATTTGTGAGACTAGCAGAGGCGGACATTTACCTGATATTGTATTCCATACATAATTGCCGAAATAAAACATTTATCAATATAAGATCCATTCTCTTTCATTTAATCAAAAATTATAAACAAACAAAGTAGTATACCTTCCCGGCGGACACCCTGTATATTCGCTGGGTTATACCATAGATAATAGAAATATCTATTCTCTTGTATGTATTTATATTCAAAGCAAAAAATTAACAGATTTGTGTTTGGTGTGTATAAGTGCGCGTACATGAAAAAAAAATATATAAATTTAAGATGCTGCCAATGATAAAGCGAAAAAAGATAAGTTTTATTTTGATTTTTTTGCGAAATTAGGTGATACTTCCGCAAATTTACAAAAATTACTCTCATACATTCGGATTCACAGGTTATATTCACAGTGAATAAGAAATCACGTTCACAGTTATAGCTGTGAACATAAATTCACGACTTAGCCCAACTCTAATGGCGCCCTGTTGGTTGCAATGACTTGCGATGGTTTATGATTTTACCTTTACGGAATAACTTATATTTTAGCTAACTACTCCTGTTCTATGAGGATATCTATTCTATTCTAATCTAATCTATTATTTATTACATCAATCAGAAAATTTAATTATATTCAAATCGGTTTAGCCATTTTAAAGTTAGAGGCGTCTAAAGGGAAAAAATATGTTTTAATGGAGATTAAAGGATACTCAAATGTGCTCAGAAAACAAACAAACAAAATTTTGGAATCAAACAATTTATTTTTGTCCTTCTTCTTTTCAAGACAAATCTATTGATACATAATAACGTTGGGGTTTCGGTTGCCTAATTACACTATGCAACACTGAAAAGTTCACTGGTAATCCCATCTAGTAAATTCAATTAATCAGCAATTTAATCTGGTATCACATCTCTAAACAAAAATATCCCATTTTTCTATGTTGGTAAATTAAAAAAATGTTCGTCGGCTCTGCACAAAATCTGTTATTTTATTTAGTTGGAAATTCTACCTTAATGATACCTCCCCTGATACCTCTTTTATAACCATCCTAATCCTTATAGAAAAAGAAGCATGGATGGCTTTTGTTGAAGTAACACAAATTTTTTTAGGCAATTACAGATCCTCTGACCTTCAAGACAAAATAAAAAAACACTAGAATCATATCAGAAAATGGGATGGACTCGTAACATGTCATTGAAGATGCATTTCTTGCATTCGCACTTAAGTTTTTTCCCAGACAACATAGGTGCTATGAGCGAAGAGCATGGAGACATTTCCATCAAGACATCGACACGATTGAAAGACGTTACCAAGGAAGATGGGAGTCTACCATGCTTGCAGATTAATGCTGGCTGCTTTTAAGAGATACTCCTAGGTCGGACTACAAAAGAAAAGCTACTCTTTCTAAAAAAAAGTACATAATTTAAAAACAATCGCCTTAAAATCGATGGAACCATTCAAAACAAAAAGAAATGAATGAAACGGTTTCTCTAAAAAGCCTGATGCGACCCAGATACTTTATTTATTGGTTATCATTGTATCCACGGTAAGTAACAAGAATGCTGTGAGCTATGCCTAGAGGAGGATGAAACATCCGAACACATTCTTTGTGAATGCCCGGCACTACACTGGTTAAGGAAACGTATTTTCCACAAGGAGATACTCACTTTAATGGAACTGAAATGCTCCACTACTAGAGACATACTCACTTTCATAAGGGAGGTAGTACGTCTGTTAGGTTAACTCCAACCCTCCGACACAATAGATCTTTCAGGTCGCAGTGTCGTTGCCACGCGGGCATGGGTTGTACAAGAGGAAAAAAAAAAAGTAACAAGAATATCATAATCTTATCCCAGTAAAAAAAAAGTTTTCATATTTTCAGACAAATACGAAATATGGCTTCTAAAATATATGTAGATATAGAGAAGATGCAGAGATTAGTTGGGACGTTTGTTATTTGTTATTTAATTAATTATTTAATTTCACAAATCGGAAACAATCAAATCTTGTAATCAAATTTTTACCCACTTCCCTTTAACCGATTGAGTTGAAATTTTGGACATACATAAGTGTAGTTCCATGTTCGAATCCCAGAAAACGGCAACAAGTTTTTTCATCGTCCCAACGTTTGACAAACATCCAAGAGTATTGTTGTCACAAGAAAGCTTCTCTAAAACAAAATAAAAATTGCCCTTGCCAAATACTAGTTTTTATATCTTGGCATGAGATTAAACACCCATATGTATTCTTAGAAAAATCTGTTTAGTTAAAAAAAGGAAAATGTATGACAATTTTATATTAATTTCCCATGCTCGTCGCTTACAACACATAAGTAAACTATAAATGGGAATCAAGGAAATCAATCTTCAATGACATTTTGTGTCTCAATGCTTTATAGTTCAGTTGTAGCCTACAAATTATCTCCTTACAGTTTGGTGACTTTGTATTGCCTTCAAATTTGTTTGCTACAAAGGATTTTTTAATAAAATTAGAATCGTTTATGACCTTTCTTATATTTGGCGCTATAAAAATGCCTTCTTTTAATTAAGCTTCCCTCAATGTGGAATACAAAGTTTTTAAATAGAGAAAACCCCCTCCAACTTTAACGAAGTTTTAAGACCCAATTTAATGTGTAAAGGCGATTTTTAGCAATATTTGTTTGTCCAAGAGTGTAATTACTCCTCACTGGCCATTCTTTTTTTTAATGCAGTTTTGATTTCTAACTCTCCTATCCCACTCACAAAGTAGACCTCAATATTTTATGTAGTCGCCCTGCAACTTAAGCAACGTTCCAACAACTTCAAGATCTGCACACATTTTCCAAGTACAGTTGTACTAAATTTTCTCGAGCAGATTTTTTATATTATATTAGCATAAGTTTCTTTAGCATGGATGCCATTTGCTATAGGTAAAGAAGAAAGATTATTGCCGTTATAGACTGCTTTCAAACTCAATTTCGATGAATCAATAAATTGTCTTTTGGTCTGGTGAATAGTAATAGTCCAGCTTGTTCATAAGCTATCCCAACATTACTTCAATATACAATATCCCTTTCATCTTCAAAGAAACTTACAAATTGTTATAGGAACTGCCGCCAACTAAAAAGCCTCCAAATTTCGAACGTCAATTTATTCAAAGTAAACAGTCTATGTGCTCTCAGTATGTTAAATGTATATTTATAATGTGGCTGCGTTGTGTACTTATATAAGTATACACTTTGTCGTATATTACGATTTTCCGATGTAGTAAAATATTTTTAATATTTTTTGATTAATACTCATGCCTGTAAGATACAAAAAATGTGTAATATAATTAACAGCAAAAAACAGTGTTTACCGGTGTTATAGAAGTCAGACGAAGGCTTTGATGACTTCTGGTTAGTCTAGAGTGGCCATAAAAGTAAATATATTTAAAATCTCAAATGAAGAAAATACTAACAAAATTAAAAATTAAATATTGAAAAAAAAAATACTAGAAGTAGAAGTATTTATTTGTTCGCTTTCAGTAAGAGCGAAATCAATTTTTTTAATTTTTACCGTCTTCCTTCTTTTTTTTTTGATTAACTTTTCTAATTTTTTTCTCTCGTTTCTGTTTTCCTACCCTTTTCTGTATTAGTAGCTGGTACATATCTATTTGCACGAATGGAAGGTAGTTAGAGGTGGGACCGTGGAAAAACTACTGGTGCTTCTTGGATTCAAACCTTGAACCTTCCGCGCTGTGGTCCTACACACACTCCGGTGCCCACGCTTGCGAATCAATACATACATATCAAAATCGGGCTATTACTTTATACAGAAATAAACTCGCAGGATGGATTACAGGCTCGCGCGCTATCGTTTTAATTATGGGCGTATTTTTTTTGGCGAATCTATACTCAGCTCACTTTTATTTTACACGCAAAGCCATACAAAACAAGAATGAGTATAAAATGAGTATAATTTAGTTAGTAAACAAAGTGACTATAGCGAGTGAGTACAGCGAATTGATTTCAATCTTATCCCAGTCGTACGTGGCTTTGTTCATCAAAATTGATTGCTTTCTGTTAAATTAGCTATGGCAACAACCTTTACGGAACAAAATAGTTTCTTTGATCGTACTTCTTCTGCGCTTTGTTTCTCAAAGGTTGTTGCCATCGATAAAATCCAGCGCCACCTAAAGTTCTGATGCTTTTAGTTCAAGAAATTAGTTAAAAATGAGTACATGTCGCTTTTTGAGATTTTAAAAGTGAGTACAGTAATGCCTCTATTATGGAACACAACTCCAGTTGCAGTTTGGTTGTAAATACAGAATTAGTATTATCGATCTCAACATTGAGACAACCAGTTGTCTGTCACCTGTCAATCGGAGACAACTGCAAATTTTTAGTTGTCTGTGCAGTTGTCTGCGCATTTTGGTTGTATTAGGATACACAACTCAATTGTGTTTTGGTTGTGTGAACTGTCAAAACCACACAACCTCGATTTTGCAGTTGTAGTTGGTTGTTTGGGGGAAAAAGAGCGTAGGTTTTGTTAAAAATAATGAAGAAGTACAAATAAATAAAAGTGGAAATGATTTAACAGTATTTTTATAGTCTAAAAGCTATAAACAAACACTTGAATTTTGATAGATCCCTTCAGAAAAAAAAACGAGCAGCAGCCAGTTCCAAGATTGTTGGCATTGACGAAGAGCGCACAGTAGTTCTAAATAAATCCATTATTTCATTCAAAATGTACAAAAACTATTCGTTTGGTCTGAAATAACTAATGAATCTATTAATAAAGGATAGGATGTTTGGATTGAACCTTTGGGAATTATTATATTTACTTGCTTGGTATTTGGAAGTTCCAAAGGGTTGGAATGACCGCAAATCCTTTTTCGGATGCGCGCAACATTAGTAGCGTCTTTCTATTCATGGACATCATAAGAAAATAGCTCAAAACTGCTTTCCATTTTTGTATTTCGTTTACAATTAAAAAGATTACCGGATACTTTTCAATATTCTTTTGTTTACGTCGAAGTGTCAGTGTCAATTTGCCACTTTCGTATTTCAAGTTGGCTGCATTAGCTCAACTGAAAATGGCTGTGTTCCATAATTCCAAAAATTAGTTCGGTTGTATTGAAGTTGACTTGTGTGAAAGACAACACAACGAAGTTGAGTTGTGATTCATAATAGGCACATGAATCTCTCAGAAAAACACACCTACATATAAAAAAAAAATATATTTGGCCCAACAGCTGTTTAAGTGTCAGGGCCTAGCTTCTCGCAAGCACTCATGTTGTGTGCGTTATATTTTTCACACGAATGCAAGGGACCTACAGTTTAGTGCCGTATCCGAACGGCGATTTAAGAAGCTTTTTCGTGACAACAATACTTTCGGATGTTTGTCATACGCTCGCGAGAGGTGGGACCATGAAAAAACTTGTTGGTGTTTTCTGGGATTCGAACTTGGAACCTTATGCGCAGTGATCCGACACACTGACCACTTACGTCACGGCGCCCACAAAAAACACACCTATAGATAACTTTTTTTTCGAGTAAAATTATTTTTTATCATTTAACAGTAGAAATCGGTCAAAATATTACCTGATATAGATATGTATAGGCAAAGCCCCGTTTCACTCAAAGTAATTTGCAATCGCTTACATAACGATGAAATCGGTTATATCGATGAGAATGTACCAGGTTTAAGTCTAAGAACTGATTTATAGCGATGGTAAAAACCTATTCTTACATGTCTACAGCTTGTTATTGTCATTCTGTTTCTAAATATGTACCTACACTGGGTCTTACTACCACCCAAATTATGTGTACACCTTACTGCCCGAACATAATGGTGTGCAGTTGAAGCTGTAGCACGAGACGCTGTCAAAGTTAAATACATACACATCCAATACTGCCAGGACAATGTGAAGCTGAAGCTGTAGTACAAAGCTGAAGTTGAGTCAACTTCAGCTCCATGCAGCGCCACAAAAACAATATTCTGTGTAATTTGAGTAATCCTCACTAAAAAAAATATTAAAAATAAAATCGAGGTGTGGAAACAAATTTCCGAACATTTGGATTGCCAACAACAAACACCCGTGCAGCGCTTCACCATTGTGTTCATACTCAGCTACATCAGCGACCGATTTTTTTGACAGCGCTTCGTACTACAATTTCAGTTTCATCCTTGTGTTTGGGCAGTTAAGTATAATCTCCACACCTTCCACAATGGTTGTATCAATAACGAATTTAATAATCGGCTTTAGTGTTAGTATGGAGCTAAATTTTAATATACAGAAAGTCATGTCTAAATTTTTTAAATATGTAATTAAAGAACAGAATGATGCCAATGCACTAATTTAATAGTAAGAAAAATACTGAAAAGAATTAAATTTGGTATCTAAAATACTAAAATTATGCGTAAAATGGTAATTGAATTTGGTTGGAAATGTATAAGCGTTATTTGATTTTCATGAATTTTAAAAATTCGTTTATCTTCATTATTACAAATGAAATCGCACTTACCATATGTGCATACCCAGGTATGCACGTGTTGACTAAGCGTTGTGCGACACTCGCATTGACGCAAAGGTTAAATGGTATTAACTTCAGAACATTGGCATCACCGTTTTATATGTACAAACGAAGAAAACAATCTCAGCTGATTTTGTTTATTTCGACTTTCGATTGCCAAGTGCGTATGCGTCTGCTGCTATTGGTACTATGCAAAATAAACAATTAATTCAATTTTAATTTATAACCACTGTCTTTTACTACGTTTATATGCTAAGTCGAGGGATCGAGTTGAGATTTCGATCTGAGTATTTCTACACACCGACAGCCGTATTAATAAAAAATCGCAAACACACCGATAACCAATGAGTTAACTAACTCGTAGTTAGCTAGGTTATCCATTAGTTAAATTTTCTTATAAAAATGTTTTCTCTATGCAATAGCTATCTGACGTTTTAATTATATCTAGAGTTTGCAAATGGCAACATCTGTCCTTAATTGTACCAAAAAGAAAGCAAAATCTACTACATTCTATTGAAACGTCATAATAATTGGCCAGGTTATGTAGAAAGCCTAGGACTACAATGATAGTTTCTGTATTCTCCAAACAAATCTGGCCTTCCAAACATCAAAGGTTCGTTCAACCGTATTTGGAGCAGCAATATGAACAATATTGTAGCATTCCTCTGCAGGATTTATGGGATTTAAAACGGGCGTAAAATAATGGTTGGTACATGCATAACCACTATCTCCTAAAAGACGACCCCTGAACTCCCTCTTTATCAATTATTTTTTATCCTGCTCTCTCTGAAAATTAGAGAACTATGGGTACTTCTACGCCAGTGAGCAACAACAACAACAGAACGGGGATATTTTCTTAAATGGGAGTCGCAATCAACTTGGGTGTTAATAGAAAAATAAACTTTTCTATTTACATAGATTTGCGCTGATTATCCTGACTGTCTTTGATTGCTTAATGATAAGCCATTTTTTGTGTATCTTCTTTGCAGCAATTTTACACACACGCACTATTTTGCAAAGTTATCAACTCGTTAACTCGCATAATCGGCGAGTTAGTTAACCACAAATTAACAAACGTCGGTTAATCTGAGCTTTCATTATTAATAAGGATTTGAACATATCCACTGCGTAAATCATGAGTTAGAGATAACTCGTGTTTATTAATACGGCTGTAAATAAATAAATATTCAATTGAATAATGCTGATGATAACGACGACGATTTGAATTAATATTTGTTTAACAATGTATCTTTTTGACTTAGGGCCGGTCTGTTCACTCTCGGTTAACTTTAACCAGTGGTTATTCCAGCTGATAACCATCGATTGTGTTTGTTCATCGACATTTTAACCAGAGAATCCATGGTTTGGTTACTTAACCAGAGATATCGATTAACGTCATTTTAAACAATGATTTTCTGGAATTTTGTTTGTTCATTCTCAGTTTTCACACTGCGGGTTACTTTTGACATAATATTATGCGACAAAACAAAATTCTGTGCAGTTATTGTGCGATAAAAAATACAGATAATATAATAAATAAAAAATAACACAAAATGGAGGGAGTTTTTTTATTTGTCATCCATTCGAATTCTTTTTATAATTTCAAATTTCAACGTGTTCTACAATCGAACAAAGCCGGCAAACAAAAACAAAGTTATAGCATATCCCCACCAAAACTAAATACGAGATTTCAGCGGAAAAAGATTTAGATTTACGTGAGGTGTCCCCACCGGAATTTAGGATTTATATTGACGTTTGCACCATGCTTTGCGTCTTTTCAACTGTTTTGATTGTTCCATTGTCTGCAAGCAAAGCAAATGATTTGTATTATGTACTAATTATGTACAAAAATTTAAAAATACTTACCAAAAAAATAATCCAAATCGCTCAATATTTTATTTTATTTAGTTGAAGTTTGAAATTTTCCGACAGACTTCAATTTTTTCTTTGTCAGCACACGAAAATGGCATGTGCTAACATAAAAAAGGATTGTTTGATTTGTGTCGCGTGAGGATTTAAGTGAGATTTATTATAAATCTCAAATTTAGATGGGATTTATAGACGTCAAATCGTATGGTAAATCCTCGGGATTTAGTAAAGATTTAGGTGGATTTAGCTGAATTCTTGCTAAATCCCGTATTTAGTTTTGGTGGGGACATGCTTTTAACCACAGATTAATTTGACAAACGAGATGACAGATAAACTGGAAAATAGAACGAATTTCCACAAAGCTATGATTTGGTGACCAAAGTGAAAAAAATGGTGAACAAACACTCTTTGGTTACCATGGATTTATAACCATGGGTTAAGCAAACTCTGTGGTAACCTAACCAGAGATTTAACTAACTGTGAACAGACCGGCCCTTAATATATAAATAATAATATATAAATATAAATGTAATAATTTAGAAAGATGTTTTACGATAATACTTCGTCCGGCTCCTCTCGTCTCTTTTTGAATCACCACCTGTGCGGACTGGTATGTGGAGCGAAACGCAATGAACAAAGGATACGGAATAAGATGTTCGATAACCAAGCAATTAAGGATATGGAACTCTGAGTTATAATGATCCCGATTACTGCTGGCGTTTTTCGCTTTTCAATGATTGTCATTTTATTCATAGCTACGACCTGCTGACCGTTAAACGTCACTAAGCAATTCTTTTTGTCGTGCAGAATATTATTACAACTCTTTAACATTGAAAATTTTATAAAAATGGATTCGTGGTACATCTGAGGATTTCCATTAATTTTAAATCCGCATCATATTTCTGAAATCGCCTTCTACTACATTTTCTCGCTGAAACCTTGGCAACCCTACTTCAAATCCGTCAGTTTGTCGACGCTGCTGTCAGTAATAAATGTTTTGTTTCTGCTTTAATTCATTGCGCTCTCAAACAGAAAATTTGTTAAATTTTAACGTAAAAGCGAAGTACTGATGGACACACAAATACTTTGCAGAATATGTTTCGAAGAGGGCCACTTTCGCCTAAATGGCTATGAGGTGAACGTACAAGGAGACAACATCTCGATAGAAAAGATGATCCAGAGGTTCTCGGACATTGAGGTAATTTCCAAACAAACGCGTCAAGTTTTATACTAATTGCCTTCTCTACCCGAAAGCTAGTAGATGGGATTGCACCTGAAATGATCTGTGAAACCTGCGCACATGATCTAGTCCAAAGCTTCCTGTTTACCGAAAAAATTCAACAAGCAGACACAAGGATCTTAAATCTGTTCTCTTCACAACCAGAAGAACCAATTGTCTGCGAAGAAGATGTGCTATCGCAAAAGGAGTCAGAAGAAGAAGCAGAGATATTGCAAAACTCTCAAGATCTCGAGGAACGGTTCACCGATGAAGATGCAGGCATTGAAGAGGTGAATACAAGTTCAGCCCTCGTGGAAGAAATCTACGCAGAGTGGGATGGCGACTGTCTAGAAGAGAAAAAAGATTTGGTAACAGAAGTCCTTCCTCTGAAGAGGAAATACACAAAAGCTCAGCAAATCGTCCTCGCCGAAGAAGTTGCCCCTATGTTCTCCAACTATGAAGCCACCGAAGAAGAGCCGGACGAACTAAAACGGAAGGCACATAACAAGAGAAGATGCAGACGGATTAAAGAAGTGGATGGCAGTGGGTCATTTGTGATTACACAGTTTACATCTTCTGCTGCTTCGAAGGTGCAAATGGAGAATATGATTGCGGATGACACCGACGAGGTTACACTCAGCGACATACGGACAATGAATTTCGAGACCGTTGAGGTGAAGGCTGGTAATATGAACGTACTCAATGAAGATGACCAGGCAGAGTTGCCTATTGATGAGACGCGGGTCTATCTATGCCAGTATTGTCCGAAGGCATTCTCGTCTTCAGCATTTCTGATTGCGCACGTTAGGAAATCGCATGGGTGCAAATACTGCGCCAAAATGTTCACCAAATCGACTGATCTATTTAAACACATCCGCGAAGCACACACATCCTTCAAGTGTGTCGTTTGCGAAAGAGAATTCGTGAGCAACAGCAATTTGCGAAATCATTTGAAAACTGTTCACAAACTTAAGATACCTGCTAATGTGGCATTGTTGTCATATAAAAACAATAAGCTTTAAAAAGGATATACTTTCGTCATGTCCATTTGTTTATTTAATCTTAATGTTAAGGATTTAAATCTATTTATATTTTAAAAATATATGAAATATGTATTAATGAAATGAAAATTCATTCGTTGAAGACGAACTTTTCAGAAGTAATCATGGCAATGCATTAAGTTGTAAAACGCTCTAGTTCAGGAGTAAATTAAGATTTCACTTTCAATGCCAAACCTTGTTTGGGCCCACCTAATTTAGCAGGTTAGCATTCTTTATATGTACATAGTATTAGCACTACAGTACATCGATAGTTATCAGCCAGCAGTATCAAATTCCACACAGGCCAAATTAATTGGTGTCCTTTCCAGTTGTGCTCTCCACCCCACCAAGGTTGGTTTAAATAGGAACATGAAGCAAAGCTATACAGGGATACCTCGATTTACGTCGTTTTCGGGACCGAGAAATGCGACGTTAATCGAAAAAACACTCGTACAATCCGAAGACCCGGGCCGGCCCCTGTTTACATGTTCACTGATGAGTGCGCTATGTCGATAGTTTTTGGGTGAGAAGAGTGAGAGGTAAAGAGAGGGGGACAGTTATGAAGAAAATATACAAATCGAGAGGAAAGTCACGTTCCACATCCGAAATGTTCCATTCTCCTCCATTTTTTCATTATTAGTTCGATCGCGGAGTAGTGAGGAGCGAGGGATGGTATGCATATTTGGATGAGAGAACGCTGTCTGATAGACCCTGTTTAGATGTTAACTGATGAGTGCGCACTGGACAGTCATGTCGTGTCTACATGTGCTATGCTCAGTGCTGCACTATTTCGGGGTGGAATGAGTGAATGGAAACAATTCAAAATTCGCAGTTTGCGTACTCTCTGCACCAAAATTCGCAGTTTGTCAAATTTCCATGAGTGGGGGTAAAACACTCCCAGAGGATGATAAAATAAGGAAAAAGTAAACGAACGCGTTGAACCACAAAAGTTGCCCACTTTTTAAACGTCAAAGCTCAAACCCAATTGTACGCTAAAGAAAAAAAAGAGACGGAACAATCCAACAAAAAATCACATATACAGCGATTTGACAGTTTTCACAAACTAGCCCACAGAAATTTCTTTCTTCGAAGCATGGGGAAATTTCTTACTCTCTCGAGAGCGCTCTCTTGTGTCAAAGACTACGAAAAACTGTTCTTAGTACTCGAACAGGTTTCGTAAAAATTGGTTACTTTTCCTAAAAAATTCGCTGTTTTGCGAGGCTACGCAAACAGACCTAAAATTACAATGGAAATGGTAAAAGTGACAGCTCTATTGGCGATAAGGTAGGCGATGAAAGCATGCTATGAAAATATAGCTGCTGTGATAGTTTCCACTTGAGAAACTGAAAGCATAAACCCTTTATGCTAGTGGAGACCGCATGTAGCGGGCTCCTGACAAATGGACAGTCTCTTTACTGCAGCGTTTTTATCTATTCGCTCGATGTGCCTGTGCCACATATTGCACATTTTAAAGCCACCTAAAACGCATTGAGGCAACACTGTATTTTGTTCATGCGCTCGTTGTCTAGTTGCACACGAATTTTAGAAATTTTTTTTTCTTTAACGTTATGAATCGAATTCGTCCGAAATCTGGAGTGGGAAATGCACAATACAACTGTTGTACCAACGGTTTGACAGCTTCAGTGTTGTATACGATAATTGTATAGTGTGTATCCATACAACCGACTGTTGTGCAGATAGCGTATGGTCGTTTCCTCTTTAAGGATACGCGCTTAATGAACGGAGTGAATATGATCGGGTGCATCTGAAATAACACATTCGGAGCTTAACCTTTTAAATTCAGTATCTATTGGCGAAAGCAAATTATTTTACTAAAGCAAGAATATGTACAATATGTCAAGTTGTGTTTAGTTCTCTAATCAATTCTTAGAGAGCAATTTGTCTTCCTTATGCTCATATTTCTACCCTGCAATTTCATATTTTTTACCAGTTTACAATATTATATACCAGTTATACAATTGGGAAATGATTGGGTCGGAAGCATTGTGTTCAGTGCTTTTTGGATTGGGAAAAGCAGATATGACGAGAATTTTTTTTTTAGTTGACGAAAAGGGATCGGTACGAAATCTCCGATTTCTCACACTTCTCACCCACTACTGCCACTCTCAACTAACAACTAACAAGCAACTAATGTCGTTTTCCATTGGTTTCACTCCCGATTTTACTCCTTTTTGATTCCAATGGAACATGTGAAATCGTCCTCTGCTTACTTCTGTGTGTGTTGGTGAATGTCTGATTTTTGTTTACATTTTTTACAGACAAACACCGCAAAAAATGGCTTCTTTTTGGCCAATGGAAAAGGATATTAGTAATCATATCATGTTTTTATTAAAATATTATCAATTTGTTAATTATATCCATGTAAAATTCGTTTCTATTAACTTGCCCCAACTGAGAAAATAAAATAAACAAAGGAATGCGTCTTGTACCATATGACTTTGACAAGTAGTCCGATGTAAGGGTTTAAATGTGTGAGTGCATTTTGAAAGCACTCCCAAATGAAATCCGGAACAGAAAAACACTCCCGGAACAGCACTCCAAACAGCCAATGGAACATGATTGGGAGTGCTTTTTCTGTGCAGAACACAAAGAGTACTCCTTTTGGCCCAATGGAAAACGGCATAACAATCCTCTATGCCATTCCTGAAAATGAAAAGTGTCGCTATCTTTTACGTATCTGCCCAGTTTGACACATGTCAGTGAAATTTCTGTTTACGTGTAGGGTTTCTGTGATGTTCATTGCCATCGGCAGATGACCGAACTTATATTTTAAATTTAGCGACTCAATAGTAATCAATTTAAACCAACCATGGCTATACACGGTAACGAGACTACGAACTATCAATTCCCTGTCGTATTCCCTAACGGCTCTTTTCAATTTTAGTCAACAATAACACTCTCAAATATGTGAGTCTCATCACCCTAACGTTGCAAAACGCCGTCCTTGGGCTGAGCATGCGATACGCAAGAACCCGGTCTGGTGATATCTTCCTCAGTTCCACTGGTAAGATACGCAGTAACTCATAGCTGCTGCTGATAAGCTAATTGATGTCTTCCTGTTCACACACAGCGGTGCTAATGTCGGAAGTAGTGAAACTGATAACGTGCATATTGTTGGTGTTCAATGAGGAGGGTAAAGACGCGCGCAAGTTTGTAAAAACTCTACACAAAACCATCGTTGAGAACCCCGTGGATACGTTGAAGGTGTGTGTACCATCGCTGGTGTATATAGTGCAGAACAATTTGCTGTACGTGTCGGCGTCGCACTTGGACGCGGCGACATACCAAGTCACGTATCAGTTGAAAATTCTTACTACTGCTATGTTCGCTGTGGTGATTTTGCGGCGGAAGCTACTCAGCACTCAATGGGGCGCTTTGGTTCTACTTGTGGTGGGCATTGTTCTCGTGCAACTAGCTCAGACTGGAGAGCCAGCAGCTGCGTCTGCTTCAGCGGCCTTAGGACCAGAGCAGAATCGAATGCTCGGGCTTTGGGCTGCGATCGGCGCGTGTTTCTTGTCGGGTTTTGCAGGTATATACTTTGAGAAAATTCTGAAGGGTGCCGACATATCGGTTTGGATGCGGAATGTTCAGCTCAGCTTGCTGAGCATTCCGTTTGGTGCAATCACATGCTTGGTGAACGACGGTCACCGTATCGCGACAGATGGTTTCTTCTTCGGCTATGACAGCTTCATTTGGTATTTGATTCTTCTGCAGGCAGGGGGTGGCCTAATTGTGGCTGTCGTCGTAAAATATGCTGACAATATTCTAAAGGGTTTTGCCACTTCGCTGGCGATTATTATATCTTGTATTGCTTCCATATATCTCTTCGGATTTAATCTAACCCTACAATTCTCTGTCGGCGCTGCTCTGGTGATAGCTTCGATCTTTTTGTACGGTTTTGACCCGAAAAAGGGAGCTAAGCCGGTGTTACGCCCTCCTTCAGACGAAGAGAAACTCCTGCCGCGTGTTTAACGAGTAAATATCATATTCCTCTGGTCAGAAACAGGTATAACCATTCCCTATATAATTAATTTTATCAATGCATCCATATCACACGAGAGTGAAACCTACTTTATAACATGATTTGCCAGTATTGTTTTTTTTTTTTTTTTAGAACAAACGAATAGGTTATTCCGCACTAAAATTGTTCTTTAATTATAAGATTTTGTACTGTATTATGAGACGGATATTATAAGGACGTTGTATTAACTCTGTTGTGGGTGAAGACTGATTTCTTGACAGCGTGATCAATTCTTTATTATTCTTTTGATTGCGTATATACTTTGGTTGTTCCTCTTACACGTAGTTACGAGAATTTTAAATTTATTTTGTTCCTCCAATTCAGTTTTCAATAGTTGCACTTGAAAAGGTTTAGGCTTCGAGAAGTGTGTTAATAGCAATCCTTTCCTACCTCTCTTCTATATTTATTCATTTATATACACTATGGTCGAATTACTTAAAGTTTAAGGCTAATGTGTACACTATGCTAGACTGCATTGCAAATGCCTTTCTGAATCACTCTTATACATTTCATATGATGCATCGTAGACAAGGACAAAAAAAATTCCCGACAAGAGAGTCCGATTCGTGCCAAGATCATGATAAAATTGCAAATATATGTAAATAGTAATTTCAGCATACGTTATCCTTTGCTGGGGGCTTTTATATACTATCTGTTTCTTATAATTTCTCGGGTTGCATGAATCATAAAGTGTATGAACATCATTCAGGTTGGGTCTAGAAATTCAGCACGACATAATGTACGCTACTTGTTATTATTGAATATATTATGATGTAAAAGAAAGTGTATGTATCTACAAATGTTTTTATTAAAAGAAAAAGTACTGTTCATTGAATCTTATTTTCAAGTATGAATATTTTATATAATAAAAACTCTTTTTAAAGAATCGTTTTTTGTAAATTAGTAAATCGGCGTCAGACACAAGGAGTTTCCAGGCATTGAGGTTAAATGAATGTCGATTGATTATTCAGTGGTTAGTAGAGGTTAATAAAAGGACCGCATAATCTTCATGATTTATGAAAGATTGTTGTTTGGTGGACTGTATATTGCCACTGACTTACTCTTTATGTGCAGTATTTATATTGAATCAATACTTTCAACATATTAATTATTGATAGGTATGACTGCAATTGAACTTAAAAAATAATCGTAATTTAATATAGCCAATATTGCTAAATTCACATGCACATGAAATGTATAATAGGTGACTCAAGTGCGTTCGTATCGTATTTTATTAATTGTTTAGGGTATTGCACTTAAATGGCCTAAAGCGATTATTATTACATATTATGCGCTGATTTATGTGAGAACATCAACCCTAAATATTTTTTTAGAACGGGAATCAATATTAACACTGCGGATCACATTTGAACACAGCGTTGCTATAATGGAAACCTCTAACTTAGGAAGGTAGAAGACCTGGCCAACTGAGAAATACATTACACACGGGAGCAAAGGAATGATTACGGGAACATGGAACAATTTGGAAAGAGCTCAGGCCCAAAATTCATAAGAGAGCAAAATATAAGAAATTGCACGATTGCTACGGGGCTCTAGAGTTTGAAACATGGGTCAGTAGAAAAGGCTAAATACATAGATCAGTCTTCTTCCACCAAACACTATTGTTGTCCTCAGACCTCATTTTCTTTCTTTTTTCTAAATAGTTTTAAACAAGTCAAGTCTTTGTTCTGCTCAAACTTTTTTCGAAGTTTATTTCAATAAAGATTCAGACAATAAAAAAAAAGCAATGTACTTTGAGTTTATTCCATCAGATTAGATTAGAATTGATTGTGCTTTGCTCATGGTTTCACCGAGTTCTGAATTTCAAGTAACTTAAGGCCCCTATAGACACAGGTCAGCGACCTACGAATTCCCGAACTTAGATTTGGTAATTTTACTATTCCAAAAGAACAGGGGGAAGTCACGTAACTTTTCAAATGATCATCGTTTCGAAGATAGCAAGACATTTGTGAAGACATTTTTCCGCGAATAAGCGAATACTTTTTGCGAACTGTCAACTTTTGTTCACATCGGGCGATCAAAACATTCGCGAGTTTAATCTCACAATTCTTTTGTTTTGCTCTTGAGTAAAAGATCGAGGATAAATTTATCAAAAGGAAGCTAGGTAAGATAATAAACCACATGAAATAAAAATAAAAGCTACGTTATGAATGAAAACTGAAATTCGCGGATTTGGCGCGACCAGTTCAAAAATGGCTGTGAATGAAGTGTCAAAATTTGCGAATATTCACTCATTCATTCACACAAAGGAGCTAGAGATGTTGGAATATATTTTTTTGCATACATAGTATGAAAGTGACATTTCACTAGCAGTCCATTATATTAATGAGTCAATGGGTTTAACGGTTGAAGTCTGGTACGAGTTAAATCAAATGTGACTTGATTTTTAAGGCGGAGCCCCAATGGTTTTTCAACCATGTTTCTATGTGTAAACAGAATTTGATAAATATTTTAGTCGAACATTATTCGACTGGGAATTTTTGGCGAGGCCAAAGCAGTAATTTCCAAGGACCGGGAGAAAAAAGAGGGAATCGTGGGCTATTTATTAACAGTTGAAATCTCAACACACTGCGGTTGATCAACATGGTCCGAGTGAGTGTGTGTGTTGAACAATCAACACGGTACGCGTACCGTGTTTTAGCGTCTATAGGCCCTTTTAGTCTAGGATTACTTAGATATTTGAGTTCCTTTGAGAATGGAATCTTGTTTTTTACACTCTATTGGCATCAATCTCTAACCTTATTTAAGGCACTTTGCATTAAACTAGAAAGCGTTGTTTCATGACTACCTATAATTATTGCCACTTATAAAATCTGTCCCTAAGATGAGGGAACATTCTTTTTATGAGTGTTTCGTCATGGCACGAAGAAGACTCAATTATTTTGGCACGAGTTTCAAACCCCCCCATCCGAAATCAAGGGAAAAGACCAACAGATTTATAAAATCTACAGGCTAAATGGGCGAATGAGTATCGCTCTCACCTTTGGTACTGGGTACTAAATTATCCAGACGCGAGCGGTTCGATTAATAAAAGATGTTTACGAGGTGTAGACGAGATTATAAAAAAAAAATATTACACGCTTTTACAGTTTTTTTTTTATTCTATTTGAAGAATACAACTTTAGATAAGTAAATTTCAGCGAAAGGAGTTAATAAGGGTAGATCTGTCATCAATAAAACAGAAAATTATTAACGAAGGAATATAACTCAAATTTCTATCTGAAATTAATACTTCACCTTCCTTCTAACAATATACGTAGGAATTCATGTATACATGTTGCAATACCAACATATTTTCATAAACTTAATCAAAAATAAATAAAATTAGGACTACCAGCCTATGGTTGGATCAGTCGATTGCGATTGTATCTTCAGGATCAAATTGTAGATCCTCAACGCTGGTCCCAATCTGATAGCCAGCTTATTTACAACATCCGACCGTTTCATCAACAGCAAAGACTGTCCATCGATGTCGTGGTCTTTGAATATAGAAGCCTCTTCGGGGAAGAATTTCTTAAAAAACTCCATCACTTCGCCAGCGGACCAGTTTTTCACGTTCGGAATTTCACACAAATCGTTTGGAGTGATCCGCAACAATTTTTTTCCATTTGCCGTTGGCGGAGCATTCGCATTGACTTTCTTTTCCAACACCGGAGAGTTACTGACTTCGTCGATTTTCTGTATTTCAGGTCTAACATCCTGTTTGTCGTCAGGATTGGAAGATGGTGTCTTAATTTCCACTGTTTTAAGCAGCAACTTAGTGGTTTTGGGAATTGTGCACTTCGAACAGAACCACTTGGATTGAGTTGGAAATCTTGCCATACTTGGGATATGGCAAGCAAAGTGGAATGATTTTACACATTTTGTGCATGTAATAAGCTCGCCCTGTGAATAAATAAAAACAGTCAAAACAATAGAGATGTGTAATTATGAATAGAACCTTACGTCTTCAGGCCCTTCGTAGCAGGATGAACAGATTTGACAAATATCACAGCGATAGTTCTCACGGAGTTTGTTTAAATCTTCAAATTCAAGTTGAAGGCATGTGACATGGGCTGAAAAAAAAAAAAAAAAGTATTTTATGTGCAATACTACTGTGGCTGGCTGTTAGTATACCCCGTACATATTAGAATTTTATCCCAGAATAAATAAAATATGTAAATACACTTAAATTGAATGTATTGAACAAAGAAAATGGTCCTAAAGTCCATACTCGTATTATGATTTTTTACAGACAATAACGGCGTAACTCATTCATTTTCTTAAAATTGTCACATCTTCTAGAAATCTCCAATCATTATGACGATAAGCGAAGCTCTGATTAAAAAAGTAGGTCCGGCGAGATTAACCAGCGCGAAAACGAATTGGGATGGCTTCAAAAAAGATATTGAATCAAATACTGAGCTGAGGGTATCACTTAAAACGCCCTATGAACTTGAAGCTGAAGTTGATCGCTTCGTCGAAATCCTACAGAATGCCGCGTGGAAGAATACTCCGAAACCTAAGAAAACGCCGGCCAGCTACATTCAAAATTATCCGCAGGAAATAAAAGAGATGATTAAGGAGAAGAGGAAAGCGCGCAAAAAATGGCAACAAACTCGGGCTCCGCAACATAAAGCACATCTTAACCGTTTGTGTAACTTATTAAAAAGATCTATTAAAGACCTTAAGAATAATGAAATGCAAACTCACCTAGAAAGCTTAACAGCAGAAAAAGATTCTAATTATTCGCTTTGGAAAGCAATAAAAGGTATTAAAAAACCTCAAATTCAAGCCGCCCCAATTAGGAAAAATCAAGTCGAATGGTTTTTGCCGCCCACCTGGAAGAAACTTTCAAACCGCTTGATGGACAGGCTCTTATTCAAAATATAAATACGTCGTATATTGACAATAGTATAATAAGAAATGCAACACTAACCGAACTTAAGGAAGAAATAAAGAAACTTAAACCTAAGAAGGCTCCTGGATACGACCTAATCACGGGAGAGGTTCTTAAAGCACTTCCGAGAAAAGGTCTAATGAAGCTTCTGTTCATTATAAACGCCGCGCTTAGACTAGAATATGTTCCCAGTCAATGGAAAGTGGCCGAAGTCATAATGGTCCTTAAGCCCGGAAAACCGCCGAATGAAAAAACGTCTTATAGACCGATTTCGCTTCCTTCAATCATATCCAAAGTGTTCGAGAGAATTTTGATTAGGCGAATACAGCCGGTTATAGAAGAGAGGCATCTCATTCCGGATCATCAATTCGGATTCAGAAGTAAGCATTCTACAGTTGAACAAGTGCATAGAATAACTCATGTAATCGAAAAATCTCTTGAAGAAAAAAGGATTTGTTCAAGCGTATTCCTTGACGTCTCTCAAGCCTTTGACAAGGTCTGGCATGAAGTTTAAATTACGACAAGTTCTGCCAGAGCACCTATATAATATTTTGAAGAACTACCTTACGAATAGACTATTCCGCGTCAAATGTGGAAATGAATATTCGGATTTCAGGGAGATAATGGCTGGGGTGCCGCAAGGAAGCGTCCTTGGCCCAGTCTTGTATCTATTATACACCCGTGATATACCGCAAGTAGAAGGCACTGAGCTAGCTACATTTGCCGACGACACTGCCATCTTGGCAGTAGGTAAAACGGTCGAAGATAGTACAGAAAAACTGCAAGAAGCTTTGGATAGAGTAAATGAATGGACAAAGGTTTGGCGAATCGCGCTTAATGAGACCAAATCTGTTCATGTAAATTTTACTTATAGGAAAATAAATAATTTGCCGATCTTTTCAAACTCGGTTCAAATTCCGTTTGCAAACGAGGCTAAGTATCTTGGAATGACACTTGATGCAAAGCTGAAATGGAAAACGCACGTTAAGAAAAAACGCAAAGAACTAGATAATAAATATAGAGAAATGTATTGGTTACTTGGAAAATATTCCAAGCTTAATATAGAGAACAAACTGCTTTTATATAAGCAAGTGCTAAAGCCCGTATGGACATATGGTATACAACTCTGGGGTTGTACCAAAATAAGTAATATTCAAATTTTACAAACTTTTGAGAACAAAGTACTAAGAGGTATTATTAATGCGCCGTGGTATATCATAAACAGCGATATCCACAGAGATCTTGGCATTAAGACTATAGAAGACGAAATCAAAAACTACGCGAGAAAGCATAAAAGTCGACTAGAAAGTCACGTAAATATTACAGTCCTCCAAGTTTTGGATGAAAGAAATTTACTACGCCGTCTACTAAGAACCAAACCTTTAGACTTAGCGCGATAAGTAACCGCGTCCAAACTGCGGAACTAGCAGGAACTTCTAATGGGAAGGCACCTGCAAAACGTCATTATTTCGTGAAATGAAAACTACTTGATAAGTCGAATACTTAGTTGTAGTAAAAAAATGAAAACAAGTCTGTTTTGAAGGGAGGTTTTTTAGTGGGTAAGAATCCCACACTACTATGAGCACGCGCTGTCGATCCTCATAGTGTCTTCTTGAAGATTTTCACCTACCCTCGGAAAAAAAAAAAAAAAAAAACCTAGAAATCTATGGATAAACCGAAAAGCTGATACATATTCTGAATGTATCGCAAATAGAAACCCAAACGGTCAAGAATTTGAATTTAAAAACACTGCCACCGACCACATTGTTCGTTTGATTTAGATGCAATTTTCTACTATTCATTTAGTTTTTACACCACGACGTTCAAGAGTGTTACATTTTAAAGCTTTCGGAATACAAAAGGACGAAAATATTGTCGAAACTCTGATGTCTGTAAAATCAAATGCCACAAGTTTGGATGATATTTATCCGTAATTCGTTAAACACATTTTGCCATACTTCGATACTTAACTTACACCTTCAATCGTATCCTAAAAACTTGTGTATGGATTTTTTTAAACGTAGCTGGGCTTGTTGATATAACTACTATATCCGGAAGTAGTCATTGGCCATAGGACTTCCATTCAACTATTGCAGGAGTTTCCTCCTTTCTCCTTCATTCGTTTTCGCAATTTATGAAATACATCGCTCATAGTTGAAACTTTTCTAATCCCGCAATACTAGCATATTTATATTGAACTGGGCCCAAATCGTATTTCAAACTAAACAACTTTATGCGAGAACCGGTCAGCAACGTTTTGTAACTCGAAAGTGAAAGTCAGAGTGAATTCGTCACACCCTACAAATGTTATGCTATATAATCCTTACTCAACGACGCATAGCGGGTTGCATTCGTAGAATGGTTGAAAACGCTACCATTGAAATAAACAGTCAAATTTTCACCTGTTCATATTTTTTTTTTTTTTTTTAAGGCTTCATACAAGTTACGCAGATGTACTCAATCTCGAACAGGGCACCGAAAATGGCAGACCTATGGTCGAGAGTAGAGTGGAGAATGGTCCTACGGTAGAGGAAGTAGCGGTGGCGATTAAATCGCTAAAAGTTGGCAAATATGCTGATGCGGATGAAATCCGGCCAGAAATGCTCAAGGCTTTAGGTAAAGAGGGAGTGCAATGGCTCACGTGTGTCATTAAAGTGACCTGAGAATACGGTGAACACCTGCTGATTGGCAAATGGAAGTGATTTTTCCTCTTTTTAAAAAGGGGGACGAAAGAGATTGCACCAACTATAGGGATATATCTCTTTTAAGTCTCCCTGGAAAAATTCTGTGCTAAGGTGTTAGAAACGCGTTTCAGAGACGTAGTTGAGGACAATTTGCGGGATGAGCAATGCGGTTTTCGCCCCGGTAGAAGCACAGCCGAGCAGTTCACCCGCAGAATAGTTCTTGAGAAGGTCTGGAAGTATGCTAAACCTATCTACAACTGTTTTGTAGATTTCGAAAAAGACAAACCCTGGAGTGTTCTACAGGAGTATGGGATTGATGGTTCCCTGTTAAGGACAATTCAGTCTTTATATGCAAAATGTAGAAGCTGTGTTCGGATAAACGACGTTAACTCGAAACCTTTCACTGTGTCGTTGGACTTCGTCAAGCGTGCGTTTTGTCACCTCTCCTCTTCTTTGTATATATGGACTGGATGTTACAGAGCAGCCTTAGGGATTAGTCATTTGCCTTAACGGGTGATTTGGTTATCCTTGGGTCCTCTCAAACCGAACTTCAGCGCGCACTCGAACAGTTTGTAGCTGGGATGAAGGTAAACGTGAACAAATTGGAAGTAATGGTCGTTTCCAGAACGCCCATTCAGTGCACTCTGCATGTAAGTGGAGTCCCGCTGAAGCAAGTGGATAAGTTTAAGTACCTCGGGGTCTTATATGCCGAGTTATCCCGTAGAATTTGCCAGGGTTGATTAATTTTGAAAGAACTTGGTCAATCTGTTATAAGGAAGTCGGAACTTAGTGTTCAAGCTAAGCTATAGGTTTTTAACTCGGTGTATGTTTAAACTCTCACCTATGGTCATGAAATTTGGCTATTGACCGAAAGAATAAGACCGCGGATACAAGCTGCCAAAATGAGGTTTCTTCGCGATGTTGTTGGAATAACTCGTAGGGATGGAGTGCGCAACACCAGAGTACGCGAGGAGCTCAATGTTGTGCAGCTACTTCTTCGAATTGAACGATTTATGCTTCGATGGCTTGGTCACGTAGTGCGTATGCCCACCGGCTTCCAAGACGTGCCATTAAGTAGGCGACCCCTTGGGATGCCTAGAAGTAGATGGTTGGATCAAGTCCGACTTCTCCTGGAGCCGTCTAGGGATTTCCCCTGACAAGTTGGAGTCAATGGCGGAGGATCGAGAAGGATGGAGGTTTCAACTGAGGATCCTACATCTGCGACCCTCATGAAGTATTAGCGGCATTAAAAATGTATATTTATGTATGTACAAGTTTCGTCTGAAATTCCCGAGCTAGTAAATACTTACCTTTGTTTTCGCAGTCTTTGCAAGAGATCAACTTTGCTTTGCCTTTCTTAGAATCCTTACGCAAGCAAATGTAACAAATGCTTTCGTCTGGTAGATCGACCAAAGTAACACGAATCTTTTCCTCCTTTGGACGCCGTTCATTCGACGAGTCGCTTGGATTATCCGACTGCGGTTGATTACTATTCACAGAACCTGCTGACGTACGTTGATGCCTTGGTAAATAGTTGTCCGACGGATCGAAGACAACTTTCGCTTTCTAGAATAGATCACATTAAACATGCACCACATTCAATTAGAATGAGATCGATTTACCTTTATCCTTCCAGTTGTACGGACACCCATTCGTCCGGTATTCACTGCCACTTCCTCGGGATTACGCAGTCTTGCTACTTTTTTCATCTGAAAATCAGAAATTTACGTTTCAGTTGTGTGACAGAAATAGTTTAACAGCAAATGTACTAGAAATGGAGTGTGTAAGCGCAACCAGTGCTCTTAAAAGGCGTCCTTTTCCGATATTTATCAATACTGAGAAATTGTTTACGTTGGCCCGGCGTTATAATTTACCGCCTTTTTCAACTGCAATTCGCCTGTGGGTATTTTGAATGTCACTCACCTTTATTAAATTGATGTCGTCTTCAGTTGCCAAATTAAGCTAGAAACTTATGTTCCTTGTATTCGTGGGAGTTCTTGATCACGCGAGCTGAAATCCTAAGCACCGATGTTAGAGACGGCGACATATATAATAAATTTATTTAACAAAATTACGATGGCGACTGACAATGGCGAAGCGATAGCTGCTGGTGGCTGTCAGCAAGAACCTTTTTTCCTTTATTGTAGTAGACTTATGCGACGCTCTATTAGGGACGCTTGCTGCTCATTCAAACATAGATGGCGCTGCAAATTACTGCAGTTTTTTCGAACTATTATAATTACCTACTACCATAGATATTTATTATTACAATTTTTAACATCTATATATTTTTTATCTGTGGTACTAGCGTACGAAGTAATTAGGAGGTAATCAAAGAATTAATGCAGTTAATAAGAGGATTAGATATGAGGCGAACCCCACAGGCGGATCAGTAGAAATGCGGTGAAGTGGGATGATTATGATTCCTTGTTTTCGGATCATAACCTCGCCGAGAAAGGAAGAAGAATGAGAGAATTAGAGGCCGTTTAAAAATTGTGACTTGTGAGTCACTCGGCGACTTTATGACTTCTGACAATTTGCCGACAGTTTTTGGTACTATCTACATATATTCTATATACATATTTGGTTAATTTTTATAAAGCAAATATTTTTTCTATTACTTTTACTTCATTTTCGGTCATGAGTTACAGTTTCATTAGATTGCTAGAATAACAGTTGGTGACATTTGAAATATTACACAGTTTTACTAAACACCTATATATGTAAGTTCAAAAATAGAGGTCGAAGCAATAAACAATATACATATGCACACGTCCAGAATTCGCGTTTTCCGCAAAGCAACTGAACACTCTCTAGGCACGCCATAGAAATAGAGCCACGCAGAAACCGTACATTCTGCCATGTCTGAACAGGGTCTTATACAGATCGAATATCTGGGCGAGAATATTATCCACATGATTGAGTTAATTCAATATTATTCAGCGCTTAGACTAATTAAATTGATTATAAATGTTATAAAATTAAATTTAGCTTTATAAAAATACAGTAACAAAACACGATGGCGTATCGAAGGCTAAGAAAATAAAAACAAATTTGTCTTAATTTTTTTTTTTTTTGAATATGGGTCAAAATTTAAAACAGTGGGCTCCATGGCGCAGTGGTTAGTGTGTCGTCCACGGTCCCGCTTCTAGCGAACGCATGACAAACTTCCGGGAGTATCTTTGTCACGAAAAAGCTAAAAAAAACAAAATAAAAATTGTCCTTTGGATACGGCACAAAACTGTACGAGTTGTGAAGAAGTTGCGAGAAGCTAGACATAACCCCTTCATTGGCTGTTGCTTCAAATATGTATGTATGTATTTAAAACACACATTTTAAGCAAAAAAGTCTTGCTAAACTTTGAATAAATTTTTTCTGTTAATGGGTTATACCATTGTTTTACTCGTTTTTCATCTTATAATGGACATATCTTCATTAAATGGGTACCAATTTAAATAATTCTTCTATTAATAGAACAAAATTCATCCAGTTCTTAAAATCGTGAACCATTTTTAATTCCTTCTTTAAGCAAAGCTTTTTTTTTCAAAAAGTGAATGGGGAAAATAGTTCCGAACAACGTTTTTACATCGCCCCGTGCAGGGACGGGTTAAGAATATCACGGCAGCGCCCACAACAAATAGCGCTTGTCGTAAAAGTCGACTAAGGGGACAAATCAGATCTAGGCAATATAAAGTGGCAAATACACGATACAACTGTTGTACAAACGGTTTGACAGTTTTGGTGTTGTATACGATAAAAGTATCGTGTGTTACCCTGTTTAAACGTTAACCGATGAGTGCGCTATGTCGTTTAGTTGTTTTTTTTTTATTAAGTTTATTTAGCAAACATTGCTATTTAGACATCGCGATGTAGGAAAGGCAGGTCTATAAACGCCTGGATTAGACAAATGCGACGACATCGGCATTTCATTGGCCTCATTAACCGAGTGATCGAAAATCGGCAGGCCTGTCGATATTTTCTGAGGTCAAATAGGCGAACCCCACAGGCGGATCAGTAGAAATGCTGTGAAGTGGGAGGGTTATGATCCCTTATTTTCGGATCATAACCTCGCTGATAAAAGGAAGAAGAAGAAGCAAACATTGCTATTTAAAAAACATGTTTACAAAATATAAATATCTTATCATCTAAACCTGTTCTTAATAAAATGTATAGTCAAATTCTTAGATCTAAAAATATTCGCTTCATATTTAATTTCATCTAAAATCATTTGCATTTCGCAAAGGGTAAGACTGCACATCATTTACATATCTTATATTTTCACTTAAATACACAGGTAACATATTGAATTTGATTGTATACACAAATACTAATACATTATGGACGGTAATTATCAAGCGCTCTTAAATCGATTTTAAGTTTATGTAGCTCAGTCTTTGATCCTATGCTAGCCGAAAGCCCTGGTAGCTAGTGCTAACATCGTATTATTAGCATTGTAATTTATTTTCTTTTTGATAAAGTTATTATTATTTTTAATTTTCACTTGAAACATTAAAAATGTTTACTTCAAATTTACGAAGAACCTGCTAATCAAATAATTTCAAACACTGGATCAATAGTGAACACCAGATACAGAAGGATAATTTAAATTTTTGCACATTTGGTGAAGAAACAGTATTAACGTGAATAAATTTTCCCTTGGAATTTTTCCCCCGAACAAAAATTAGGTAGGTAAAAAAAAGAGAAAACAATTCCGTGAAAAATAAATAGGTATCATGAATGAAAATCCAGGAGCATTTTCAATGCAATCGCGATATTTAATTTTTCCCGGATTTTTGAAGATACCTAACATTTGTTCGGAGGAAAAATGTATTCGCGGTAACCGTGAGTGGTTGTAAGGTGGTAAAAAAATAAATAAACAAAAACCGTATCAAGGCAATGTTATGTAACACGGGTTTTTATTTTTCTATATATTGCATACAGAGTTGATTGAAATTAAAGTTCAAACCAGCACTTTATGGTTTTCCAACTATCTGATTGCAAAGCGATCTGATCTACAGTTCTTCTTTATTGACTAGATTTAATTTCACATAGACGGTGAGCGGAAGCTAAATTTATCAGATCCAGATTTTTTAGATTAGATTAGATTAGATTGATTTTATTGATGTAAACATTGTAAATACACGATCAATATACATAAAAATCATTAGGCATGGCACTGCCGTCTGCCAAGTTGACAACTAAATTAATAACTTGTTTTTAATATTCAGAATAGTATATAAAACAAAACTAAATAATATGTATCTAACACAATAAGATAATACATTTTCCTTTAGAAGTTCTCATTTAATATCCTTCCTCTGTATACTAGGGCAGTTTACAGTACTGATAGAGTTTGGGTACTTCCAATTCGTTGAGTAAAACTAAGGTTTCATAATCACTTATTATATCACAGATGAAGAAATACCTCCTTATTTCTTTCAGGACGGGGCACCTTTCAAGAAAATGTATCAGCTCCATATTGGCAAAAAGTGTTAGGTCTCTTTTTTGCAACCTAATATTTTCGTCATATCTTTCGATACATATATTCATTCTTCCTTTTTTTTGTGCAAGGTTATGATCTTAAAACAAGGGATCATAATCCTCCCACTTCACCGCATTTCTACTGATCCGCCTGTAGGGTACGCCTATTTGACCTCAGAAAATATCGGCAGGCCTACCGATTTTTGATCGCTCTGTTACTGAGGCCAATGAAATGCCGATGTCATCGCATTTGTGTAATCCTGGCGTTTATAGGCCTGCCTTTTCTGCCTCGCGATATCTTTGGAACGTTCATTGATATTGCCTTTTTAACAGGGTTCAAATGATCTCTTCTTTGAACGTGGTAATACCAGCTGAGTGGGTTACTCTCTATCTTTTGTACGATGGTTTCCTTGACGTGAAGACATGGATCTTCGAACTTCTTATTCAATCAAGCTTTGTCACTGCTGTCATGCGAAGCATCTTCATCTCATCTGCCGTTAATTTACTCTCATACTTTTTGTACATCGTCCAACATTGTGAACCGTATGTGAGCGCTGGACGCACAACTGCGGTGTAGAGCCTTCCTTTCAAGTTAGAGGACATTTTTCTGTCACAGAAGATAGCGGAATTTTCTGGCCACTTCATCCACCCTACGCTTACGCGATGATTGATGTCTTCATCACAGGCTGCTTTGCTATTGATCATAGATCCTAGATATTTGAACTTTTTGCACTTGGGAAGCACTGTTCCATTCAAACAAATATCTGAAATAGGCCTGAGTGGATCAGAGAACGGGCCGCACAAGTACTCTGTCTTTTTGAACTAATGCGATACCCATTTCCCTCCAAAACGTCCACCCACACATCAAGTGCTCGTTGCAGGGATGTAAGATCCTCACTTATGATGCCTCCATCGTCAGCAAATAACTGATGTACCTTGGGGTCCGTCACTTTACCTTCAAGCAGATAGTCAAGAACTGTAATAAAGAGTAAAGGACTTAAAACGCTTCCCTGGTGCACCCCGACTTTGATTGGGAACTCTTCGGTTACTGCAGCGGGGCATCTTACTCTTGTCTTTTTGCTCTTTCGTACATGTCTATGATCATCTGTACATAGGTTTCTGGAAGCCCTCGATGTCTTAGCACCACCCATATCAGATCTCGTGGTTGTCTGTCGAATGACTTTAAAGTCAACCAATACAATATGCAAATCCTTTAAGGAATCACGATGTTTTACCATTATGATCCTTATACTTTGGATTGCATCTGTGGTTGATTTACCCGCAACAAACTCGCACTGATCATCAGATAGCCGTATTATTTTTTTTATTCGAAGTCGGGCACCTAATACCCGCTCAACGATCTTCATGGTGTGTGACATCAGCTTAATCGGACGGTAGTTATCACAGTTTCGTGTATCACCCTTCCCTTTGTATACAGGGAAAAAGAAACTTTCCCTCCATTGATTCGGCATTGGATCACCTCTCACAAATTTGGAGAGGAAAATTCTGAGCCATCTGTACCCGATGTCTACCATCTTTTTCCAGAACTCAGACGGCATCTCGTCTGGCCCAACCGCTTTTCGTTTTTTGGAGTATTTGACCGCCTCACTAACTTCTTCAACTGTAATGTCGGATATTTCTTCAGAGTTATGGGTGGCTCTTGGAAATTATAGCCGGGGAAACTTTTCATTCAAAAGTTTTTCGCAATACTGCCGCCACCTCTGCAGAATTTTGTCGTCATCCACAAGAAGCTGGGCATGAGCAATGTTAATGAACTTTGGCGAACGAATCTCCTGAGCATTCCTCTTTCTTTGGGCGGTTATTTTGAAGATCTGTATCTTTCGATATATACATAGACGCTTATTGTACATCCACAGCTTTCTTTAAAAAAAGAAAATCAATTTGCTTTAAGGAAACGTTGTTTATTTTATTTTAATTTTTTTTTTTTTTTTTCTCTGAAAACATTTTTCTTTTTTTTTTTTTGTGGTGTAGAGATATTAACTTTTCTTTATTTTCAATTTCTTTCCATATTTCCACGCCATTTTCACCAAATCAACATTTTCCAGTGCCCAGCCACAGAGACACAAAAAAACACCAAGTATCCCGATACACACGTGTGTCAGGAATGAATTCATTGTTATCTATAAAAAAAAAAATTAGTTGAACATAATCACCAATATTCATTTCTGCACTCACCATCGAGTACTTGCAAAGCAATCCACTTGCAATCAACGCGAGTGTGAAAAATTTTCCGGGTATAATCCCAAGAATAGGATTCATCCCCAACGGCTTATACTGATGGAGTATATACTTTGTGCTGTAGCAAATCCTGCAAAACATATTTATGCAGTTTGCAAAAATAAACCCAACAGGTCCAAAAAAGCTCGTGAGTATATACGAGAGAACGAGGAAGCTTATCGAGAATATGGCCATGAGGTAGTTGTACTTGTCGATGTCTTTACTCGTGTTCGTTGCAAACATATAGCCTTCAGTAATACCATTGACAGCCATGAAGCATATAGCTAAACAGTGCCACTTAAGTAGACTTTCTGGTAAGCCGCCAGCAACAAAATCGGCCCCACCATAAAAGAGTAGTACTATATGTGAGTAACTTTGTCCGAATGTAAACGCTAGTAGACTAATCGAAGTGACGCCAAGACAAAGGGTTTTCAATACCTTCCCAGCTTCATGCACTTTCTCCTGAAAATAAAATGAATGAGTACTATCTGAAATCTAGAATTACTTAAGAAGATGATAATATATGTAGATGTAGAATCCAACAAATATTAAAGAACAAAATAAGGATTTAACGAAAAGATAAATAAAATACACGACTTAGGTTTCGGAACGCCTGATTGGCCCCTAGCAGTGCGGTTTCAGGCCAAGAAAGTCCACCATCGATCAAATCTTCACACTTCGGCAGATCCTGGAGAAAACCCAAGAAGAACAAATCGATACTCACCATCTCTTTATCGATTTCAAGGCTGCCTATGACAATGGAAAACGATCGCTGCTCCATCAAGATCGGTAATGACCTCACCGAGACCTTTGATGTCAAAAAAGGTTTTAGACAAGGTGACGCGCTGTCATGTGACTTCTTTAATATTGTACTTGAACGGATTGTGCGAAACTTTCAAGCCAACACCAGAGGCACAATCTATCAAACGCCCGTACAACTGCTTGCATACGCCGACGATATTGATATTATTGGAAGAATTCAGCGGGCTGTCACCGGTGAGTTTGCAAGCATTGAAGCAGAAGTGGGCAAAATGGGTTTAGCGATAAACGAGGGCAAAACCAAGTATATGTTATCAACAAGAAGGGACAATCAACGCCGACGAATTGGACAAAACGTTACAGTGGGCAGCTATAACTTCGAGATAGTAAGGGACTTTGTCTACCTTGGCTCTGCTATAAACTCAAAAAAACAACGTCAGCGCAGAAATCAAGCGAAGAATAACTCTTGCCAATCGCTGTTTTTTTGGACTTATAAGGCAATTCAACAGTAAAGCCCTATCTCGAACAACTAAGGAGACTCTGTATAAGACTCTGATCATCCCAGTCCTGCTTTATGGCGCTGACATGGACTTTATTAAAAGAGGATGAAGATATCCTTGGTCGCTTCGAGAATTCTTCATAAGATATTCGGTCCCGTTTGCATTGACGGGTTTTGGAGGAGAAGATTCAATAACGAACTATACGAGCTGTACAGCGATATCAACCTAGTCAAAAAACTGCGTATTGAACGTCTGAGATGCCTAGGACATGTAGAGCGAATGGACACCAACGCTCCGGCCCGCCGAATCTAACCCGGAGCGACGACACAGTAGAGGACCTCCTCGCCGTAGGTGGCGCGCACAAATTCAAGGGGACCTCGACCAACTTGGAGTGCGCAACTGGAGGCAATTAGCTAAAGACCGAGCTGAATGGAGAGGCTTGTTGGTTGAGTCCCAGGTTCACCCCGAACTGTAGCGCCACATAAGTAAGTCAGTAAGTAAGGCTTAGGTTTCGTGTCCACTTTAGAAAAAAGGGAAGTACCGTTATACGATTTTTTTGCCAAAGACTTTGTGGCCTGTACAGCTAATACTAACAGTTTTTTAACAATATTAGAAAAAAGTTTCACCGGCTTTGATTTGAACATAGGGCTATGTCTCAAGCTCGTATTGTTAATACGACGCATTGTCCCATACAATTAAGCTATAGTGTGCAGTTTTCTATCTGATATAGCCCATAGCATAGAAAACCCACGCATATGATAATGAAGTAATGAGGTTGAAAAATTAACTGGATAAGAAATAATGCAGGGATAGCTCAGTTGATATAGCGTTAGTGGCTTAAAACATAACTATCACATGTTCGACTCCTGCCTCTGGACAACATTTTTTCTTCTTTGGGCAATTTTCCAATGTTTCATTTTCACGTTTTACCTAACAAATTATTATTATTAGTCGAATCCCACAGGCGGACCAGTAGAAATGCAGTGAAGTGACGTTATGAGTCCTTGAGTTCAGATCATAACCTTACCGAAATAGGAAGAAGCACAAATCATTATTATTATAGGTATTTTATTGGAATTTGATGTAGAAAGTTTTCCGAGTTCTTACAATCGGTACAATTGTTTGAAAGCAATGCCAATTGCGTGAATTCGAACTAAGTTCTACTCGAATAGATTTTTAGAACGAGGAAATGTTATTATAGAAATGAAATTCTTACCAAATTCTGCTTTTCCAGCTGCACGTCTCTTGATATAGTTTGAGTAAAGTAAAAGTAACTGCTCTCTTCAATGGGTCGAAAAATGAATCTGGCTGCTAGGCTTCCCAGGTTGTTGACTACATCGTAGGTAGCCTGTTCGCTGAACGATAGTACAGGACTCATTGACATGACATACTTTTCTCCTTCTGTCAGAATCTGTTTGAGAACTCCTTGCTTCACAAAGCTCAGCGTTAAAACTTGCAGTTTCGGGTTGAAGAATGATTCCTAGAACGTTGACAATAATGATTTGCATCGGAGTGGTAATTCAAACAACAACTTTACCTCATTTTTCATAACAAACGGCACCAGTTCGGTAATTCTTTGAAAAGGAAAATCATTCATACTCTTAAAGAGTTCTTGGTTGGCCATTGAAGCGGCAGGCGACGCTTTCTTTTTTTGTAGCTCCTTGCTACCAGTAACCAATTTGTATTCATTGAATCTCTTAATGTAAAAATAAAAAAATGCATAATGTCCTACGAATATCACTACGGCACTGGCTAGCTGAGCTACTGCAAAAGCATCAATAGCAATACTTTTATTCTTCAAGACAATCCAAATGAAAATAACCGATCGCACCAATATGTGCAGGGTGTTGAGGAAAATTTTCAATTTGACAAAGCAGAAGATCTGTGTGACAAAGACTGGCGCCTCAGCGCACAGCTCGATCACACAAGACAACGCGACAGCGTAGCAGGCAAATCTATACTGACTTTTAAGGTAATCATCGACCGGCGACAGCATCTCCAGCCAAATGTATGTACAAGGAATGCATAGGGCAATACAGGTGGGTACTCTGCAAAACGGAGGATACAAAGTTTTATTCATCAAACAGACTATGTATAAATGGATAAACTTACGTCAACCACATTTGGTTGACTAATTGTGGCCAAGAACATTTGTCTTTTCGTTGTGAGGTGGCACTCAGCGCGGCGCGGTTTATAGCTTCACGGGACAAAAATAGAAGAGTGCTCTCGAGCAGCAGCAGGCGCACGTTCATGACGCCGAGCACATCTCGGCCCACATTGCGGACAATAAACGCGTTGATTCCGAATGTAACGAATCTGCAAAGGATCTGAGAGAACAATGCGCTTACATAACCGCTGCATGTGCTAAGAATACAAATTATTACAGAACATATCTTTTTTTGTTCTTATCTGAGTCACTGATGGGCTGTGCTTACCTGGAAAACGATGCTGAATCCAGCATTCAGGAGACTACTTTGTAACACATTTCTGGTCATGGCTGGTGTGGGCTTTGGTACGTTCTTTGGTGCAGTTTATGGAGCTCTGGTCATTGTTGTTATCCTTTTATGAGATAGTAGCAAAATCAATAGCCCGGTCGTGAGTGGTTTACAGGAAAAAACTTAATGTTTACACGTCACCCTTGGTGATGACACTTTGTTGGCTGATGTTTGTAAACAACTAAAAAGTGACAGTTTCAAGAGAACGTTCGAAACGAACGTGTCTAGCAGTTTGATGCATTAACACAGGCGACAGCTGCTGTGGTGTGAAACCACATTACACAGCAACAGACTACAGCGAAATTTGGCATTGCGGGGAAATTATTTACAAAGCAAAAATAAAAATACAAAATGATTGTGCCGTATTCACGCTGAAAATGCATAGTGCCGACGATCAATAAGGAGTCTCTTACCTGATGGCATGGCAATCATGACGCATTGTTCATATAACACGTATTTAGCACGCTATACACTATTAATTTTTTCATTAAATTGAACAAAGTGATAATAAAGCTTAAATTAGTGCCCAATGAGCTGCATGAACATAAAGATTTTGATTGACGAAATTAAATTCAAATCCGTAAATGCTCGAAAATTTTAAATATATGAAATAGAAATACTTCGTTAGTTAGTACTTAATTGAAGTTGAAAGTGACAGTTTTCTTATTAATCGTCACACAGGAAGTGAGAAGACATATCGGGCCTCATTAACTATCACTTCTACGTAGAAATAACATATAACTACAGGCATGTAAAGTCGTAACCCCCGTTTGTATCCACTACAGCAAGAACTCAACACTAGTCCAAAAGAGAATGTCTAGAAATTGACTAGGAGAAATCGTGGTGCGTAAAAGGTGACTATTGTCGATTTCTATTCTTAATGAATCGGCAGAACTGGATGAATTCATCATTATTTTTGTCAATTTTGACCTCTAATTTTTAGTTTTGTAATATTGCAGAGGAAATCAACTTTATTTATAGGATTGACAGATTTACCACCCAATAAATTATTTTTGTAATTTGTTTTAAGCTTCTTTTTTTTCATTTTACACACATTGTTGCGGCACCTGATGAATAAAAGATATATGGAGACCTAAAACAGTTTGTCAGCTGTTTAATTTTTAAGGAATTCAAATAAAGATTACTTGTGTTATGTGTTTTTAAGCCAATTTGGTAAATAAAAATATCTTCATTTGCAAGTCTAAATCCGGTAATTATCAAGCGCTCTTAAATCAATTTTAAGTTTATGTAGCTCTTAGGGTGGTATTCACCGACCAATCTTAAACTAAGAGCTTCATAAACCTATTCACCAACAAATATTTGTGAAGATTTATTAGCGCTCATAAGACTTTTGAGTGGTCCCAACCACTCTTTAGTTAAGAGAGCTCATAACTTAGGAATTTCAAAAATGCTTGAAATCAGCTGTTAACTGTCACTCAGACGAAACAAGTACAGACTCCATTGACGTAATGCAGAAGAAGAAATGCTGGGAGCAGTTAACCGACGAATTTAATGCCTTTAGCATTTCCGTCAAAAGAACTGCCAACCAAATAAAAAATTAAATGTGCCTTGATTAATTCTGACTAAAATCACTAAAACACGATGATTTCTTTTTTTTTTTACATTTCTCCCATTTCGAAAGAGAGTTCGGAAACTCATTTTAGAACGCGTTTGGAAATCCGAAAATTAATTTTTCGCATATTCGAATTAGCATGGACAATGCTTTTCCCTCGCAATTTTTGAAGACAAAATACAACACTTTAAATGCGAAATTAACCCGGAAAATAAGTTATTCTATTGTCAAATTAATTCGGAATAGATAAATTCACCAAGGTTTTATCGAAATTTAGAAGAATTTCAGTGACCGGATATTTTTTTTTATCAGTTGGCTTTGTTTGTATTGGCTTGTATTCGCCTCGGTGAAAATCCATATACATTTTTTCCTCTGAGTTCGTCTGAGTCAGCTTGGCAAAAAGCACAGAAAAAGCCAATCATGTTCCATTGGCTGATTAAAGTGCTGTTCCGGCAGTTTTTTCTGTTCCAGATTGCATTTAAATTTTGCCGCCATATGGGAATAATTTGTTGCAATTGCGAAAAATTCAGGTCAACCAGTTTTTTCTTAGCAAAATGTGCCCTGAACTAGTTATTCGCTTCTATTTTTAAGAAAATAAAACATTTAGATGTCTGCTCAACATCTTTCTACAGAATTGAACCGAAGAAGTGTCACTTTTTGAAATAAGGCAACCCCGGTGAACATTGTATTCAGAACAGAAAGCAGTATATTAATTTGTTCTTAACTCTTTAAAGAAAAGATTGACGATGTGTACCGCACCTTATTCACTGAACTGAGTTCCTTTCAATTAAATTCAATCGATTGCACTCCAATATGGTAACAACCTCACGTCCGTGATAATATTTGACAGCTGTCAAGGCAAAAGTTATATTCTGAAAAATATTGTTTTTAGTTTGCAAATGCATTTCTTATCAATTTTTAGCGATTAAACCTCCATAATTTGTATTTAGTTTGTTTTTAAGAAGCATACCACTTTTTTGATTAAAGATGACATCACGCAACCTCACAGAGGTTTTCGTTATAATGCGCAACAATGCGTCCAAGAATCGGAATTTGTATTCCGAAGACAGGGTAATTATCGATCTTGCAGCATCTGTTTGTGAAATTCAGGAAATATTATCGTCTTTAGCGTGGCAGTGACGCCGAGAAGCTTCTCAAGAGGTCCCTTCATGATGCTGAAGAGGGAATGGAAATGCGCGATGACTACGGGTCACCTCCAGTCTGGGTGGACAAGCTGGAGGAGGCACAGTACACCATGTCTAAGTGGGAACGGTCTAATTTTACTATATCTAAACTTAACAATCGCTCTTCCTAGGATTAAGCCGAAATTGGATGAGCTGGGGTCTCTTCATGCACGACATCTTCTACGACCGGCATTCGATGAGAACGGCGATGAGGAACAACAGATTGACGTGCTCTCGCAGGAGATATCCAAGCTGATCACATCGACACATCGGCACATTCAGTGTATCCGATCCAGCCTAGGCGTTGGAAACAAGACGGAGCAGCGGCTGACGGCGAATGTTGTCACCTACCTGTTGCTCTCACTACAAGAACTGACCTTTAAGTTCCGCAACAGCCAGAGTGGGTACGTCAGGCAACTGAATTCACGCGAAGAACGCTCGCAAAAGTACTTCGAGACGCCCGACTTCACCACCATCGACTTGGACAGCAAGAGTCAGAGTAACTACGTCGACTCTTTCGATAATTTTTTGCAACCCGCTTCGAGTTCAACCACCAGCGGGTATTACGAGGAGACCGATGACCAAATTGATGAGCACTTCCAAAGGCCGGTGGCTAATCGAATGACGCAACAGCAGCTCCTGCTGTTCGAGGAAGAAAATTCACGATTAGCCTTGCATCGCGAGCAGGAGGTCTCGAAGATCGTCAAGTCGATCTTCGATTTGAACGACATTTTCAAAGATCTTTCGCACATGGTTCAGGAGCAGGGCACGGTATTGGACAGAATCGACTACAACGTCGAACAAACACAGACCCGTGTATCCGAGGGTCTAAAACAACTGCAGCGCGCGGAGATGTATCAACGAAAGAACCGCAAGATGTGCTGTATCATGGTTCTAGCGGGGGTAACTCTCTTCATGCTACTCCTGCTGATATTTACAAAGTTTTAGACGACGACCTGCTTCTTTTTGTCTTACATTGTATTTATTTTATTATTATTTATTAAAATCAAATAAATTTACCTTCTACTGTATTGTTTTAGTAGACGGAAAAGACACGGGTAGATTATCATAGCCGTGGAGCGATTACTAATTGACTGCAACCATGATGCTTGCCATGAGTACTTGCATCGCGGACCCACACATTTTCCAGCCTCGCCCCAAAGTTAATATGTTCTATCTATAAGCTATTGCGTAAAATTATATTTTACAGAAGATTGTATGAGATGATATTGCTAAAAGTTGAACGAATTTCTTATTAAATGCACTGCAGTTCAAGGACCAAGGAAAACTATTCGAGTTAGGGAGATAAAAATACATGAAAACGCAATGAAATAGTGGCGGTACACAGATAAAAATTGGACTTGAAGAAAAGTTCGAGTAAAAATCCTTCCACTGTAATTCATTGGATGCTATTTCGATGAGAGGTGATTTTGTTAACCTCGCGGATCTTGTTAAGTTCGACTCCTTTACGGTTTTTTTCTGCAGTGCGATCCATCCGAATTTGCCGGAGAATAGGTCAGAAGCCAAAAAGGACAACCATCAAACGACGGAAGTAGAAGTGGATTGATCATACATTTGGAAAGGTGCCTATGAATTGAAACTCCTTCTAAACTGATAAAGTTTGATATGATGCAAAACTCACACAACTCCGGTCGATTTTATATGTATGCAGTTTGTGAATTTTGATAAAACACTTCTATAAATATAACTTTTCAAAAAATAAATTGGACAAAGTTCGAAGTGGGGTGATCTGGGACAAAATATTTGAGGAGCCACAGTAATTGGAAAGAATTGGAGATAGCTGAGACGTATTGGCAGAAACGATACACGATGGCGCATAGACGCAATAGAGGCCCTAGGACCCACAAGTGGAGACATGACAAGAATCATTTTGGTGTTTTTCAGTGTTCAAATTTATTATTAATTCAGCTATAATCACATTAAGAGGATCAAATATCCACTTCTTGTTCTCACAACCTTTCGGCTAAACGACTCGCTACGGACCTCAAGTTGCCGTAAACCTTGTTAGGTGGCGAGCCCAAAATTAAGTTGCATATGGCTCTTCTGGCGAGTTGTATGTTTTGGTAGCTGCCTAGGATGTGGATTTTACTATCGGCCAGGACAATACGCGTCTTGGTGACGTTCTCGATGGTGAACTTTGTTCGCCCACCTTTACCCGCGAGACGACCAATCGCACGGCTCATATGATCACCCTTGAGTGTCTTGACATCTTTAATTTCGAAGCTCTCTACGAACAGGTCCTCCAGACGCAGCAGCGCCAGAGCATCGTCAACCTCGAAGCCGCAGAGAAAAGCCTTAACAAAGTCGGCACCCTTTTGTAAATTCGAAATATCCGGTGTCTCTGGACTGATCCGAAGCTCAACTTGTCGCGCCTTTGTGTTGAATCGAATCTGAAGTTTCATGTGCTCTACGACGGGAGTAAATATTTTCATCCAGTGCTCTTTGAGGGAGGAATATCTGCAAGACGAATGTGATGCTATAAAAACCCTTGGTATTTTGTAAAATATGCTCACCTGTGCGGGGGAACTCCAATTTTACGAATATCACTTTTAGTTCGCTTTGCTCTGGGCGCTGTTTGAGTTTTTGTGATTCCCTCGATGCCCGTTGCCTCGTCAATTTGCATCTGGTCGTTGTCGTCGTGCGCAGATCGTTTTTTTGCCTTTTTCACATCTTTCGTGGGCATAAAGACATCGGCTTTAATATTTTCGACTTCCATATTTGATGTTTTACTTTTAAGGTGGTTGATTGGATGTCTAAATTGAATGAAAATGCAGTTTTTAGTCTCGGCAGGAAAAATAATAACAGATTGTTATGCAGCCATGTGCTTAAAGGAACTGTCAATGTTATGTTTTCCTGCATGACAGTTTTCATTGTGAGTCAGGAAGCTTCACAATTGTAATTACCCAGGGGTGAGTTCGAAAGTGCAAGTGTGCTGCTAGATGTTTATAGAAAAAGAACCGATCATGGGATAACTATAATGACGCATAGCGAAGTAGTATTGGAGCAATACATATAGTTTATTTGGCTAAGTAGCTATTTCAGTATATTTTTACAACTTATTACATTTCGTATATTTACATTTAAACTTAAGTTAATTAGATAATTCACAATTTGAATTTACATTATTTTTAGAATATTCGTTAATAATTCTTATGAATGTAATAAGATTGCTCATGTTTCTTATAATTCAGGAAGGATGTTGAAAATTTGAAGTCCATTATATATAATAGAATACTTCTTTGTGCTCGTGCTGTCCTTGTCCTCTGTATTTTGAATTCTGCTGAACTTTTTAGATCGTAGTTTATTGTTCTGCTTTGGGGTAGGTTAACCGTCAGGTATTGTAGGCACAAATTGTTTTTGATTTTAAAGACAAAGATTATAGTCATAGCGTAAAGTCTTTGGTTTGTGTTTAGCCAGTTCAAAGAATTTATTAATAATGATATTGGGGTGTATCTGTCATATTTGAGTATAGTTAGCATAGTTCTGTTTTGGATTTTTAGAACCATTTTTTTGAGTGACGTTACATAAGAACAAAAGACTGGTCCAATATTCAAAAAGAGGATTCATGACTACTTTATACACTTCTATTGCGCTTGTATTGGATATATTTTCCCTCATTTTTCTTAAGAAATATAGTTTTTTGAACACTTTTTTACAAACATGATCTATGTGGGACTCAAAAGTTAAATTATAATCAAGCACGACATCCAGGTATGTTATATACGATACTCGTTCTATAAGTTTGCTATTTATTTTAAAGCGATAGGTGCATGTATTATAGAAATGTTTAAAAGCATTTATTTGGTTTTGTTAGTGTTTTTTATAAGTTTGTTACTTTTTAGCCACGAGTTTAATTCTTTTAAGTCATTATTTGTGTGGGAAAGATTTGGATTTGGATGTACGTCTCTTTCAGGCTTAAGACGTGTTTATTATTCCGAGATAACTTAAACAGTTTTCCAATTGTTTTCGTTCTTTGTGATCACAGCACATTTATAAAGATTTATTTTATGAATTTTCATTTGTTTTATTTCACTCGTAAGCGTTGAGGTATGGCATCAACCTCGTTACAGCCATTGAGTTTATAACAGAGCTTAATTCGGATGAAAATGTTTTACTTAACATATTTAAGTTATATGGCGCTGCAGCATTGAAGTTTCCAAATAGTGGTTTTGACAATAATACAGTAACGAACTTTTCACTGTCATATCTCCAAAACTCTATACTTTTTTTTATGAATTTTTGTTTCTTTTCTGCATTTTATTTGTATTTCTTATACCAAGGGTAAAATGTAGGTTTAATTCTTTGACGTTAGGTAAAAATGGGTTAAGTCAGAAATTGCAGTTACCAGAAAATGAAATTTTAAGTGTGCTTTTTATATGAGCAATTTACTGACTTATTGCCTGTGAATCAGTTAATTGCTAAAGGAAGCAGTTGCGCTAGTCTTAAGTTGGTAATATCAATCGGAAAAGAAAACAAACTGACTTAAACCCATTTGCCATTTTTTGACTTAACCCCTTAATACCTCTTCTTCTTCTTTCTTATGTCCTGTATTCCCTTGTGGGTCCTAGGGCCTCTACTACGCCTACGCGCCATCGTGTACGGTTTCTGGCAATGTGTCTGAGTTCTCCCCAACTTTTCCCTAACTGCCGTGCCTCCTTCTCGACTGTTCTGCGCCATGTTCTCCTCGGACCGCCAGGTGTTCTGCCATCCTGAGTTAGAGGGTTCCATTGCATAGCATGGTTCGCTATGGAACTGTCACCCTTTCGGAGCGTGTGATCAATCCACTGCCACTTCCGTCGTTGGATGGTTGTGCCTATTGGTTCCTGATCCGTTCTCTCGTAAAGGTGTTCGTTAGAGATACGATTGGGCCAGAAAATCCTTAAGATACCTGACACCAGAGAATTGTCCCATCACCTATAAAGGATATGTGCACCATCTTGAAGCCCTTCGTTTTATGTTTTTTAAGTGGAAAATACATGATACAACTGTACTCGTACTGACTGGTGTTGTATCGACATCGGCCAAACTGTTGTATGCATCACGCCGTATTTTATTATCACCCAAGATCCATATAGATCACACGACGAAAATAAAACGATCCGGATCTGGATCAACGAATATTTTTCCTTTTGTCTTGTAGTGTGGTTGTGTAACCTACCAAGGAATAAAAAAAAAATTCTGGATCACGAAATTGATCCTGATAGAAAGCAAGATCTCGTATTGTTGTTGTATTGCATAGAAATCAATGATCCATATGGATCATGAGTGATAATAAAATACGGCTATTATAGAACCTGTGTACGATTAACGTACAACCAGCCATTTTATTCAGTCATTTTACACACACACACCATATAATTTCCATACAATCTGTGCATGTGACAGGGGTTGTACAGTCAAGACCATGCGACCATGTGATATCGGTACAACGGTTGGTTATGTGGGTACACGATACAATTATCGTATACAACACCAAAGCCGTCAAACAGTTGGTGCAACTGTTCATCGTGTATTTCCCACTTAACTCATCGTTCCATTTGAGTTTCCGTATCATGATAAATTGGTTTATAAAGCATAAAATTAACGCAGGAACATAACTTGATTAAAAACGTCATGGCGGCGCTACACAACCTATGGGCACATTCAGGTTTTCAGATATCTCGATTTTAAGCGTTTGGAATTGGGCAATCGCCTCAAAATCTAGATGTCATATAATCAGCTGACTCAGGTCAACTCAGAAAAAAAAAAAAAAACAATGTAAACAGCTGAATTAAAAAACCCTGGTTACTGAAATTCTTTCAAGTTTCGATATAATCTTGGTGAATTTATCTATTCCGAAATATTTTAATCATAGAATAACAAATTTTCCGGGTTAATATTACATGTGTGTTGTATTTGCCTTCGCAAATTGCGAGGGAAAAGTTTGGCATGATTGACTGGCCAGACAGATTTTGCATTCTGTGTAATCTGACGTGTCTGAGCAGTCAGGATCTAGAAATCTGAATATGCCCACTGTCAGAGCTGTCACTAGTGTAGTGTCGAGCTGAATTAATTTAGCTAAAGTTTAACAAATAATGGAAAATTGTGATGAAAATTTTCAAAATTTAGCCGAAGAAAAGATTTTCTTGGGAAATAATCTGATCGCACAGCTAGATCACTTCAAGACGATACCCGGTGTGCAAAAGATTCAAAGGAAAATCAATCAAGAAATAAAATTTTTGCAAAAGGTATATATGTATGTCCATCTGGTATATTTAGCAAATATAAACAAAGGAATAATCCCCCACCAGGTTGTCTCAGCCAACTCCGTCAAGCTGAACCATGTAATGTGCAGCAATTTAACACATTATGAGTTTCTAGTGAAAATTCTGGAGCTGCAGAAGGACGTGGTGCATGTCGACTGTGGTTTTCCAGTCGAGGAGCGCAACAATCCCTTGAGAGTAGACATCGTTTGCGAGAATGGATTAAAGTGGATAAAGGGTAAAAATTGACACAGAAGCCTGGCACCCAGTCATACATGTATGTATCTTCGAGTTCACAAATGCAGGATGATTGCAGTTATGCTGAATCGGTAATGTTCTAAACCGAACAAATTTGATATTTAATGATTCGTATTTGCATTTATGCCAAATACAATGTAATAATTTCACAAAAATGTGCATACTGTATTGATTACACTTTAAACTTCGATTCGGCAGAACTGCAATTATCCTGCATTTGTGAACTCAGGGTATGTTATGCTGATTTGCTAGTAGGGTAGTACATGGGTACCGATGGGCGATCCGATATCTCACAGCACAGCACGGTTGGCCACAACCACTAAATTGTGGATTAGGGACATACCTTGTTCGCAAAATGGGCCAATATGTGGCCTGAAGAAAAGGATAATTCATCACATCACATGCTTACCTTCACGGATGGATCCATGATAAAAGGCAGAGAGACATATTGTATTTTCAGAAATCCTAAATTTGGCCTGTCGACGTAGTTTGAGTACAAGGCGAACCCCACAGCCGGATCAGTAGAAATGCGGTAAAGTGGGAGGGTTGTGATCCCTTGTTTTCGGATCATAACCTCGCTGATAAAAGGAAGAAGAAGAACAAGACGTAGTTTGAGTACAAGAACTTTTGTGCATCAAGCAGAAACCGTCACGGCAGGCGAACCCCACAGGCGGATCAGTAGAAATGCAGTGAAGTGGGAGGGTTGTGATCCCTTGTTTTCGGATCATAGCCTCGCTGATAAAAGGAAGAAGAAGAAGAAGCAGAAACGGTCACTTTGCTGCATGCGCTGGATCATGGTCAGGTTTGTGAAACAGACGGACATTAAACCCAGTGGCTATAGGGTGTGTGCAAAAACCCAAAGAAATGTGTAATTCACAGTTGTCTGAGCGAAAAGACACGGAGCACCTAGGAAAATAAAGAAGTGAAAAAACTGGTAAAGCAAGGCTGAGCCTTTGAATTTCTTGATCGTCACTAGGTTAATGAAATGTTGAAATTGATACATCTTGATGTTAATCAAACCAAAAATCTAAACAGCGATTTGCTGGAGCGCAGTCCTTGTTTGACGATGTGGTTGCACGCCTCTTCTATTATAGATTTTATTATGGTGCCGTATCATCGGCATGTCCGTATCCTATTACACCGTTGTGCCACTGCACCAAAGGTGAGGCAAACTCAGTTTCGGCTGCTGATGGGGTTCGGTTTGCTTTTGCCCTCTATTGGCGCAAGCTCTGCGGTTTAATGGCTTTGCTAGTATTAATTGGTGTGGTCAGTGGTAAGCACTTTCACTGCCCTTAGTGTGTGGAGGACCTCTGCTTGAAACGCCATTACGAATAAAACCAATTGAAAAAAGTTTTGCTTTGAGTCCAGTCGTTGCTTCACCCGAACTTTCCCCGCGCCCTTATATTTCATTATGAAAATTCGCTTAAACGAACTGTATGAACGTGGAAATATCTAAAAACATAAAAAAAAAAGCCATTGTGTAACCAGAAAAGCGAACGGAAGTCCACTTCAAAATGAGCCGTAATCTTTCCCATCCAAACTCTCCTCTCACCTAGGTACTACATGGGGTGAAAAGCCCGCGGCCTTCAAATGAAAAAAACAATTTTTGCATATGAAATCATTTGTATTCTTCAACATAACCTCCTTGAAGCGAGCTGCACTTTTCCCAAAGGTCCTCTAGCATTTTGATAACCTTGGAATAATACGATTTGTCAAACTCTGCAAAATAGTAAGGTCCGGTATGACCTCCTCATTGATGTGAAATATCGTTGATGAATATATTGATTGAAGTGTTGTTGGTGCTAATGGTATTGATTCCATTGTAGATAGACTTTGTGCACTCTGTGTAGTTTGTATGCCGCCAAACACTTTTCCCACCGGATCGACTAGTTCCTTCAGGCCAAAATTGTTACTATAGCTTAGTCTATTTCATTCAAGTACTTTTGCCTGAACGGTTCTTTCCCTTGTAGTTCCTACTCTTTTTTGTTAAAACAAAAAGCTTCGTTTTCACTTTTAATTTGGTATCACACCAAACCAATTTTATTACTACGCTGGTACAGTTGCAGTGGTGTAGTTTTTCATTGTTATTTTGCACAGACAAGGTCCTATACATATACATACGTAGCTGTTTGTTAAATAGGTTGTTGTTGTTGTAGCAGCTGTGTAACTGAGGTTGACTATCCTTGGTCGAGGTATTGTCCTCGAGTTGCTCCGGTACGTACAACCGATCGTCGTGAGGGCTGTCGTAAGCAAGATTAAAATCAATAAAAAGGTGATCGTATCGATTTGTAACTTTTGCATATTTCTCAAGCCCTAGACTAATGGAGACTTGGTCGACTATGAATCTTTCTCAAATAATTGATGATAATCGTCATGATATGTATTTGTATATCCGTGCCATCAAATCAGAATGACATATATTTTGTAATACATTCATGTATGATTATGGATGTTAAGCTTAAGTCCTTATGATCCTTAACTTTATTGAGTATCCCCAGTAATTGCTAGAAACTCCAAGTCATTGACTGATGCGGCTAAGGGTCGTGCTAGCTACGGAGCCAAAAGTATCCTAGATCAAGCTGAAGAGTTTGTATATGCCGCAGATCAGAATCTCTGTATGTTTGAAAGTCCCAAAGTATGTAAAAAAAACATTGCGATAAGAGGGAGAACTTTTGATCAAACGCATTTCATTTTCAGATAGTATTCTACTTTAGCCATGACATTGAAAACGAACTCCTTGAGAATCTGAAAGAGATTGGCGTTGAAACTCTCTCAGTTAATAATCAAACACTAACCACTGTCCTTAGTGATGGAGAAAGTGCAGACTTTGCCAATGTCAGTACTCTGAACCTTGATATCACCACAATGTTAGCCTACATTAGTTCTCTGACAAATGGCAGTACAAGTTGGACTTTCAAAGAACCTATTCTCACTGAACAAGCAGAAAGAGAAAGAGAATCACCTTTAAAACCGGTGTTGGATAAAGCTTTCGAGGGAAAACGTTTAATTTGTTGTGAAACGGCTTTTCAATCATTTCAAGACATAGTGAACCTACTAGCTGGTCCATTGGAAAAGCAACGAGCAAAAGCTTTAATGGATCGAGTGGAATTACACCCTGATGTTCTGAAAATTCCTAACGAAATCTCTGTGATCAATGTTGGTGGGAAAATAAATCCCAGGAGTTTGAAAATCTTCGCTTTTGGTATAATAATGAAAGCAGTGACAGTGACGTCTAATAAAGGATTCATTCGATCTGCTAAAATGCAGGTAAGTTGTGTACATATTATTTAGAGAAAAATATATAGTTGTTTTATATTTGTCTACATTTGCAGGGCATAAATGTTCCCGTGTTCATCCACCAAGCAAGAGCCTTAACTGAATCTAAGGAAGAAACAGCTCAGCCTATTTAGTGAATTGTTATTATGATCGTTTTATGGTTAAGGGTATATCGGTCTTTTTTACGAATACAACGGAACTAATTAAGAATAAATAGTTTATTTATATGAAATATTTACTGGTTTTATTATTTGTCAACTCTATACGCAACTGATTTGAAATGGTTTAAGATGAGCGAAAAAAGGGCAACGTCACGTACTCTATTTTGGCTTAGCTTTTCGGTTTGCCTCGAGTTACTAGGAATTGCAATTTTCAAACAGTTTTCAACGCTCAAAAGCTTCTTCTATGACTTTCATATCTGCTGCTCTCAATATTATGTATCTCTCCCATCAGGTCAAACAATACGTAGAAAGAAAAAAACTCTTAACTGCCTGTTTGTATGTTTCCGATGTAAGGCAACAATTCAACAAACAAGCTACTATTTATTTTATTATTTTACTAAACATTCGTCGTAAAAAGATTAAAGCTCACAATTTGATTTGTTCTACAAATACATCTACAAAAAGGAATTCAAATAGCGGTCGGGTTTTTTAACAATAACGAGCATTCAATAAGTTTATTCAATAATGTACCGTTGGCGTTTTTCGCTTTTCGACAATTGGTTTTTTAGTCCTCAGATGTACCATGAATCCATTCTCATAACTTTTTCAGTGCGAAAGAATTGTAATAGTATTCTACGCGACAAAATAATTGCTTAGTAACGTTTGACAAATCAGTAGGTCATGCTATAACACGACAATACTTGAAAAGCGAAAAACGCAAACGATAATCGGGATGAATATGTGACTATGCCGTGCTTAAGCGGATGAGCTACTAATCCCACCGAGCAACGATAATATGATCCTTTACTTCAACTAGCGAATGGGGTCATATTCACGATTTGGCTCTGCAGAACAATTTGTTTAAAAAAAAAACCGCTTTTTAAATAAATCTATTTTTTATTCAGGGCTATCGTGAATAAAATTCCCCCCGAAATGTTTCCCTTTTTCGAAAAATAGGTATCGGCAATCGATTTCGAACGAGGGAAATAATTTCGGCCGAAAAGAATTGGTATCGTGAAAAAGTTTCCCTCGGAATTTCAACGCGATTTCCCCCGGTGACGTCACGGGTTTGATATGCACCAACTGCAAAGGAGGTGCTATTTTAAAAGTAAAAAGTTTGATTACTTTTATTTAAGAATACAAAAATAAACGTTTACTTATTTGAATTAAGTCTAACTTAACTATTCCTAAAACTGACCGAAAATAGAAAATACAAAAATGGTACTGGAGGAGACTATTTCAGGGAATACAGAATTTTCTCTTTGAAAGAAGCCCTAATTGAGATACATGTGTTACATGAGTGAATCAGTGAAATGTTTACGGAATAAAATAGGTCACGATGGATGATCCGATGACCGAGAGGCTATTTAACGTCTTCTGGTAGTGAAATAAAGAGATATTGAACCTGCCAAAGATCCATCCCAACTAAAAGTGCACATGAGGAGTGTATACCATTCTTAAAACATAATCTCGCCCAGGGGTGGAGCTACAGCCGCTGCAATAACGTCATAGCTCCTTGGCTCATCGTGTACTTGCCGCGCCTGTGACAACTTCAAAAGGTTGGACTTGTCTATTTCACTTCTGGTTATGAATCTTTGTTCATTTCTATCTCATCGGTCTTACTCGTCGGCTAGCAATGTAAATCTAGGCTATGCATTTTATTATTTTTGAGTGAATTGACACATTTTTTGCTTCAAAGCAGATAAATTAAAAAAAATCCCAAATATCAGCTGTGATTACAACCAAAAATCCGCGAATGACAACTGTCAAGATATTCGAACATAATTTCGAAAAGCATTTTCAGATTCCGATGGAAATTTACGATAGGAGGAATATTTTCCAGGAAGCTAAAAAATTCCGGGGGAACTTTTTTTCCCTCTGAATTGCCGATAACCCTGATTGTGTTCCTTTCAAGTTCTTCTCCACCATTTACTTAAAAAAAATCAGCTGCCAACAAATACAATTTAAATTACGATTTTTTTTTTCAAAATATTTTACAAAACATTTTGAAAGAAAACTTTATTTGCAAAAAAATTAGAGATAATATAATATATATAATTTCTTTCTTAGTTTTCTTAATAATTCTTACATAATATCTCTACAAACGTCATAAAAATATTTAAATTGTTTTCCTTTTTATCATAATTGTTTTATTTGCAATACATAACGTTTTTTTCTCTTTATCTGATTTTTGTTTGTTTTATTATTATTTCCTTCGCTTTATGCACATTTATAAATAAAAAAAAAACCCAAACAAAATATTTTCTTCTTCGCATTCATACACGCTACATGCAGGATAAAAATTAAAAAAAAAAAAACTAAACTTAAAATGAAACGAAATCAAATTTTAAACAAGAGACAAAACCTAAGAAACTTTTTTTTAAAATTAATATGATTACAAAAAAAAAGTAATAATATGGTATTACAAATTAATATTTTTCTTTTCTTTAAACAATTATTTACGATTATTATAGAAAATGTATATTGAGGAGGGGAGTGTTCTTATGCTGTGGGAATTGATTTTTTTTTTCTGTTTTATTTACTTTCATTTCACATATTTCGTTAGGGCGTCCATTGGAAAATTAGTTATTAATATTGTTGGGAGCATCTATACAGAAACAGAATAATTTGTCTCACTATAGACCTGATACGAATCGTCTGAAAAAAAAAATTAAACAGAGAGAGAGAAAAAAAGTATTTATTGAATTTTCGTATTTTTTTTTTTAGTTTAATTTTTTGATTTCTTGAGTGAAATGTAGATCTGATAAAAAACACGAATAAGTAAATCAACCAAAAAAAAAGAGGTAATAAATCCTTTTTTTGTTTAGTTGTTTTAGTGGTAACATCAGTTTAATTGTGCGGTTATTGCAGAAGTTAATTGATTTTTTCTAGGTTCTTATGATTTGCTCCAAATGTTTGCAATAACTTATTTGTAATAAAGCAACAAAGTAAATATTATTCACGGTCTGGCTACTGAGTTCAAAGGAGAATAGTTAGTAAAGTCACTAAATAAATTTGCAAGCTAAATATGAAGTTCGAAAATGAATAATACTAAATAACAAGAAAATTAATTTTGTTAATAATTTGAATAAATTAAATTTGAATAAATCAAGCAAATACGTTATATATTAATTGATTTATTGGCATTGCGATTACGTAATCATGTATGTATGTATGCTCGAAGTTTCTAAAGTCCAATAATTATAAATAAACTATGTTTTAGAGAGCTATAGTTTTGTACAGCTCATGTTATTAAAAAATCCAAGGAGATTAGATTAGGTTGATAAAATTCGACAAGAGTTAACATTGGTTTATCAAAATAAATTGTTACTCGTTTACCAACAACAAAGCTTTATTCTGCAAAATCAGATTAATATGTGCTCACATGGTCATTTGGACAAATTTACAGATCCAGTGCAATGTATAACTTTAAAACGGACAAGAATGACGGACCAGCGAGTTTATGACAAAATTATTTGGCTTGGCCACAAAGTCAGAAAGTAGCTTCTGACTGATTGAGATGTCTCATGGGGTTTCAGTAAAGTTGAAATAGTAAAATAAAGTGTACAATTGGGTGCCTATGTATGTTTGTACCTATGTCGCGTCGCGTCGTATGCACTTGCACTTATGTGCTCTTCTTCTTCCTATTTCGGCGAGGTTATGATCTGAAAACAAGCGATCATAACCCTCCGACTTCACTGCATTTCTACTGATTCGCCTGTTTGACCTCAGGAAATATCGGCAGGCCTTCCGATTTTGGATCACTTCGTTTCTGAGGCAGATCAAATGCTGGTGTCGTTGCATTTGTGTGATTCAGGCGTTTATAGGCCTGCCCACCCTTCACGATGTCTTTGGAACGTTCATTGATATTGCTTTTTTAACAGGGTTCAAATTGGTAATACCAGCTGATCAGGTCGCGCTCTATTTTTCGTAAGATGGTTTCTTTCGATGTGAAGGCTTCCAATGACCTTCGAACTTCTTATTCGATCAAGCTTTGTAACTCTTGCTGTCATGCGAATCATCTTTATCTCTGCCGTCAATTTACTCTCATACTTTCTGTACATTGTCCAACATTGTGAACCGTATGTGAGGGCTGGACACACAACTGCGATATAGAGCCTTCCTTTCAACTTAGGGGGTATTTTTCGGTCACAGAAGATAGCGGAGTTTTCCCACCACTTCATTCACCCTACGCTTACGCGATGATTTTTGTCGTCATCACAGGTTGCTTCGCTATTGAACTTTTCGCACTTGGGAATCACTTTTCCATTCAAATAAATGTCTGGAATAGACTTAAGTGGATTAGAGAACGGGCAGCACAAGTACTTGCACTTATGTGGTATTCGTTTAAAAAGTAAGCTTAAGTAAGCCCAATTATCAAGCAGTGAACTGTCCTTTTATGATTTGTTTGAAAAAAAAAAAAATAAAAAATTAGTAATACATATTGAATAAATTAAAATTCGAGACGAATTAAACAGTACTTGGGGTGGCTCGCTTCGCAGGTTAAAAGGATTTTACACTATAGGCGTTTTCAATTCGAACGAAATGGGTAAAAATAAAAGTTTGCATCAAGATATGAGTCTTCGAAGTAAAATATAAATCCACCCTGCAGTTTAGGGGGAAGACGGTCGGGCTACATTTTAAGTAACTGTGACATGTTGACTCGCAACGGAGTAAGTTTTCAGAGAGCCTAGTATATAGAGGAGACAGGCATCGTCTTTTGACCCATCGCAGGTTACGATTTTAAATCGAAACGGAACTAAACCGAACTCTTTAGACTCTTTAGCCTTCGAATAAAATTTTCCTAACACCACTAGGAGGCACGTAATATATCCGTTAGGTTGCAGTCCATCTAACTCCGACGCAATTCATTCATTTACATACACAATCGTTAACAAACAAAAAAACACAAATGCTTTCTCAAACAATTGCTTTCTTCTACACTTGCGTAGGCCTATCAGAACTGCACAGCTTGAATCAGGATAAAGTTTCAGCCATTTTAAATGCGTAGTGTCAGACGATAATTGCATTTGCATAGATAGTAACCAATAACAAAAAGATTGAAAACAGATCACATCCTAAAGTTCTCAGTAAAAAGCAAAATAGCAAAATTATGTGATTATAAGACATAGTACGTTGACATAGAATCAACTTAGGTATCAATCTTACACATACAAAGAATGAGTATTACAAACGGATAATATAGAGACTACTCACATCACAAGAAAGACACGACTGTACATCCCTCAGGGATGAGGGAGACCTACCTGTCTCCAGGTTATTATTAGGCGTAACGTAACGCTGTCGTTAATAAACGATTACGAAGAGCTAAATATTAGATTCCAGATGCTTTAATTTTTGAATTAAAATGCAGAGTAAGCGCCAAGGAATAGTAGAATACTTTAGCAAGAAGCGTATTATATATTTACAAATGTGATATGATATTCACCCCTATCGTGGAATCCGCCGGGAGGAATTATTCACCGAAAAAAATATTTCGGCATCGTCAAATCCGCAAAGTGAACAGTTCCCCGTGTGGGTAATGTGAATCAGTTCCACTATATCGCGGAAAACGTTCGAATCGGATTTTTCCCACATTTCTCATCCGCATCAAAATCATTGCGGATTTCTGCCTTGGCTGTTGCACGTCGTCTTCTTTGTTTGCAAAAATGTAAGTGAAATTAAAAGAACAAACAACGAAAAACACTTTAACTGCTTTATTAAGCCGAACATTTTTGATAAACCTATGCAATATTGAATTTTACTAAAATCAGAAATATAAAAAATATTGTTTCTAGAAACACACATTTCATCTGGAAGTTCCATGAAATCATCCACTGTTGCTCTTAACCTCTGTCGTACCCTTCTCTGGGAAGACCGCTCATCTTCTTCCTCTTCTGCTTCCAAAAACAGAAGAACAGAAGACCACCACTTGTGTGCTTTATTTTTATTTAAATCACTTTTTAAAGAAATGTTCCTTTTACAAAACGAATGTGGCTACACAATTTTTTATTGACAAATAAAAGACAGCTGTTTGACAGTGAAACTACCTTTCCCCAATGCCTGTCGATAAGGAGACGTTCTCGGCGGATTCCACGATAGCAGTAGAAAGTGAAAGGGAATCGAATAGGTGAAGTGAAACTCAATTCCGACGGATTCCATCGATAGGGGTGATTATTCTTATGTAGACTAGAAATCAAAATTAGTGCTACGCTTGTGTTTTAAAAGATCTCTATATAGAGACGGTAACTGCTATTTAAATTTTATGTAGAAAAATAACCACAATCGACTATTGCAAGACTCCCTTGCTAAATGACTGCAGATTCTCTGGTCAAGCATTAGGTATCGATAGAAAAGTATTTGGAGGGTTACATGTTTTTAGATAAACGGCTTAAAGGTAAGATTGAATTAGTTGTTAGCCAAAACAATATTTAGGAAGCTGATGCTGCTCTATGCTTTAGATATATTTAAATGTGGAACAAACACTCGCCGTAATACTCTATTTCAATAGGTTTGCTTTACTGAATAGAACTTACAACGGATTTAGTGATATAAAATGTGATGTCTTCGAATCCGGTCAACGTGGATACAATGGAATTTCGAGAGGTTCACAAGTTCAATAACACACTTGTATGTATTAGTAAGAAGAACTATGACCTCTTTTATTTTTAAGACGATTGGTGCAGTAAAAAAAAAAGTTAACTTGTTCAAAAAATTAAGCTATGTAAATAATATAATGATAAGAAACTCCCGTCTTAATAGCACACCAAGCACAATTTCTTTTTGAAAAACTTTAATTTGGACATTATAGTCACCTGCAGATTGCAGCCAATAATAATTCACAGCTGCGAAATCTAAACATGTATGTTTATGCATTATGTATACACATGTTACGTTCTTTTGTTTTGTGCTGGATTTATTCAAATTCGTAAAATTCGAAATTTATTCGAATGTCCTGTTATGTACAAAACAAAAATATTAAAGACACAAGGTTGGTAGATAAAGAAGTCAATGCAAACAAATATTAAAAAAAAAAATAAATTCATAAATAAATATGTATTGTACTTTTTTTTACTTTAATTGAAGAAATGTTACCCCTTCATATACTCAATTTCTACAGCATCAGTGGTAAGTAAATCATCGCTTAAGAATGTTTCATTTGCATTCTCTGCAAATATAAGAATTTTAATTTATGATTTGTGTCAATAGAAAACGATAAGATGAAGTGAATAGTAGAGCTAATGACAGTAGTCCTTTAAAATTAAAAAAAAATTACAACGGGCTTTCAAAAATGCAAACTTACGATACACCACCCCCGGAGAATCTCTGAAGCATAAACAACTGAGCTTCAAGAACCACTACACCAAAATCTTTTTCTCTCTCTCACATACATACATATTCGGCGCTTCTTCTTTTTTGAATGGAAGACACACACAGTTTTGTGTCGCATCCGAAGGAAATTTTTATTTTTATTTTTTGAGAAGCTTTCTCATGACAACAATACTCTCGGATGTTTGTCAGACGATCGCGAATGTAGGATCGTGAAAAAACGTGTGGTGTTTTCTGGGATTCGAACATTGAACCTCACGCGCAGTGGTCTGACACACCAACCACTACGCCACGAAGCTAGTACTATTAAATCGTTAAATTAATCGTTAACACCTGACCTTGTAGGTAAGGGACCACAATCGTTGAACACTAAGAGGTTAGCATGATATATCTACATATAAATATAAAAGGGAATTCTTGCCACTGTCTGTATGTTCTAAATGAGCACTTCAGCCGCTTCACAGATCGCCATGAAATTTTTACCACGCATGAGTTGCATGTCAAGAATAAATCTTAAGGTAGTTCAACTACGATCGGACAACTTCATTCCTCCCCATACAAAGATTATTGAGCGATATAAATTTTCATGAGTCTTATTTTTAAGGTTTAGCAGCGCACACCGGGAGGAAGCTCGCTTGTATTAGAACAAAAAAAAGAGTGCATACTTTATTAAACTGCACTAGTAGGCGTTCTGTGCACGATGACAATTGTTGAGAAGGGGTCAATAAGACTATTTACCAATTTATTGAGCTTTCTGTTTTAGGAAAAATAAATTGCGGCCGGCTCAACTTGTAGCTTGCCAATTGTTTTTTGTAGATGCACTGAATTAATTTTTGTTTCCAGTGAGGCACAAAAACAGAGGTCAAGTTTTAAAATATGTCTGCACTTACTGTCATTTGTGAGCCGTTTTGATCATTAATTTTATGCAATGTACGAGTTTTGATAAATTTTATAGAATAAAACAGTAGGTTAGGTTAGGTTAGGCAAGGTGGCTGTCCTGACCTGTCAGGACACACTTAGACCGCTTGGGTCCATTGAGATACCACATAAAGTAGGGACCGGAGGAAACACCGGTTACCGGGGGAACCTTAACCTTTCTCAGGAGGGTGTTGGCTGAGAATAGCTATGCCTGAAATGGCTAGAGAGGGTGACCTTAAAGTCAAAGTGTACCGAGAAGGTATAGCGGACAAACAAGTATTGGGGGTGATTGATTCTATCGAACCCCCTGTACTGTTGGGTAAGTTATATTGGCAGGTCTAAGATAACCGTGTAGGTGTAGAGATGCATAAGCGTAGTAGAGTGACTGATTCAATCTAACTCTAAGTACTGCTATGCATGATGTTGACTAAGTGGGGTGACTGTTTCAATCAAACCCTTTATACCTAGGTGGACCGTGCAGGTGTAGAGGTGCATAAGCGTAAATAGAGTGACTGATTCAATCGAACTCTAAGTACTGCTGTGCATAAGGTGTTGACTAGGTAGGGTGACTGTTTCAATCAAACCCATACCTAGGTGGACTGTGGAAATAGTGGGGAGTGCATAATAGAAAGCGAGATGACAACCTTAGGAATTGGTTTGGCTAGGTAGGGTGACTGATTCAATCAAACCCTTAGTACCTAGTTGCACCATGTAGGTGGGGTGCATGGGAGTAATAGGGTTGATTGACTCAATCAATCTCTATGCAGTATTCACCCTTATCGTGGAATCCGCCGGGGGGAATTATTCACCGAAAAAAATATTTCGGTATCGTCAAATCCGCAAAGCGAACAGTTCCCCGTGTCGGTAATGTGAACGAGTTCCACTGCATCGTGGAAAACGTTCGGATCGAATCTCCCCATACATTTCACACCCGCAGCTATTTCATTGCGGATTTGGTTGTTAGTGTATGAAATCTTACGTTGCTTCTTGTAGTTCCATTATATTTTCCGTGTTTGCTCTTAATTGAGAGTGCCTCCTCCTGTGTGAAGATGATCTTTCATGAAAAACCAATGAAACGCTATCTATTTTCGCACAAAATTAATTTTTTATTTCCCAATTGGATTTTCACAAAGCACACATGTGTTTCAAACGAGCTGTCACAACAGAACTTCCTAAACGACAACAGTGGTCGGTAAGGAAGATTATCCGACGGATTCCACGATAGTGTTTTTATGTTCTCGTGAAACGAATAGGTGAAGTGAAACTCAGATCCGACGGATTCCACGATAGGGGTGATTGTTATTTACAAGTGTAGGTCTAGTGATATTTGAGAGGGTTAATTATCGATCTTGGGGAGTTTCTGTTGCAGTACCTCTTGAAGATTGATAGTAACCAATAACGAGGAGAGGAGGGTTGGTGACTGGTGGGGGCATTTCGCATTTCAACTAAACCAGTTGGATTTCCCTATGAATCTATGTAAGTTTATAATGTCTATGTTAGACAGGTCACTTAGGTCTTCAAAGAAGTATTCACCTAATAGTTTCTAGAATAAAATAGTATCTACAGTAAAATTTGCATTTTCGAAAATCCTATTCGTTAAGCGATGATTTAAGATCTTATTCATAAGCGCCATCTACCGAGGAATATAAGAAGTTTAAAAACCATTCCGTTAAGTTATTTTATTTAGATGCACGGTAAAATAAGTAAACACTCACGAACAAAACCTTAAAAATTACCCTAAATAAATTTTGCCTACTGAATACTAATTACCAAAAAAAAAAAAAAAAGATTTCCTGATAATTACTTGAGGCTAATGTTATACTAATGAGTACTTGAAGGTGAAATTGGTTGTGAAGTCACAAGAAAGTTGCTTTATGAAAAATCGCAATCCGAATGGTTTTGTAAAAATGTATTCGGTTGAAAATTTGTCCACTCTTTCTCTCTCTTTCTCTAACAATTGGCGATTTGGAAATTATTCGTAAAAGAAAACCTAAATCGCTTTAAAGAAGTTTTTTTTTTCAAATAAGAGCTTAACATACTCGTAAATAATAAAAAAATAAAATAAAAATTATAATAATAATAAAAACTTAGCCTGTCATCTAACGGTCAAATAAATAAACTTATGTATAATCATCAATAATATCAATAAGAGACGAACCAGGATTGAAACTAGAAACCTTCGGTAAGTGGACCACATCACGTCGGAATAGTGACAGATTCTGTGTAAATCTTAAAAGAAAACGTAAATCAAATAAAAATTTTATTTCGATGAAAAAACAACAACAAACCTCTCTCGATTTTTGTTGGCCACATTTCTTTCGATGCCATCCATCAGTCCATCAAACCACTGTGCCATTGTTTGTTGCTTATCGATGGGTTGCGATCTAATTATGTTTTCTTTGAGCGATCTTTAAAAATAAGTTTATTATGGAATCTTATAAACAAACAAACAAAAGGAAAATACCTAAAATAGTCTTCATATAATAGAATTAGTACTAGAAGCGGACGGGACATAGACCATTGATTTTTGCAGTCTTCTGACATTACCATGTTGAGTAGAGTTGACATTATACCCTGAAGAATTTCAGAATTCATTTCAACAACCTAAAACGATTGGATATATTTAAATATGCGATATATATAATTATTAATGTATTTCGAAAACTCACCTCAAGGAACTGTGAGTTCTCCGGTGTAATATTACGGAGCTTTTTGTTGGGGAATGTCGAAACTGAAAATAAAGAAAATTATTCAAGCCAGCGATAAATTGTTTACAATAATTTTGCCACAATGGGCACAATGGACCAACTGGTCTACGGTAGCAGTAACTGACGTCAAAGAGCAGCCATTTACCTAGCACTTCACTTTGTTTTAAGCTTGCTCCAAATATGAAAATTCATATGCGAAACCAACTCTTGATTTCGGTAGGGGAAAATTTAAAGATTTGTGTGCAAGCGCATGGATAGTCTTCCTGATTGTCATTGGCGTTTGTCGCTTTTCCATAATTGTCGTTTTATTCATAGCTACGACCTGCTGACCGTTAAACATTGGCTGAGTTCCTAAATGCAGTACTGCCTGAATTGTGCATCTGAAAACATTCCTTAATGAAAACACCGGTATTGTTACATTGCGTCACACGTCACATTGCGCAAGCAAATGCAAACAGCGCATTGGAATTAGCACTATGCAGATGTGATTATTTACGGGTTTATTTTGTTTGATGGTGATTTTTGTCTATATTGACAAAAGATGAGTGATTCGTCGATGACTATTATAAAATATTTATTGCAATGTTTTTATAATTGTGGATAATACCAAACATTTACGTTTTAATTTTATTATAATTTTGTAAATGTTCTCCTATTATTTTGGCAATACTGTTTAAAGGATTATTTATTAAAAGATATTATGACACAAAACACACAGCTGATCATATGCATCATACGCCGTTCCAAAATGTCAGCAGGCAGAAAGCAACTGCAAACACAACAAAGTGAGAGAGCATAATATATTTTCAAACAAATGCGACGCGCATTCAAAATGCGCCATTAGTAAGCAATTTGTTCGTCGTGTAGAATACTATTATAACTTTTTCACAGTGAAAAAGTTAAAAAATGGATTTGTGCTATATCTGAAGAATAAAACGACAATTGTCGAAAAGCGACAAACGCAAACGACAATCAAGGTGAGTGTTATGGAATATGTAAGAGTAGTGGGGTGCAATCGTTTCACACAATATGTCACAACTCTTGAAGGATGCAACAAACATTTATTCAAATAAGATATTGATCTACAAAAATTTTTTTTACCACAAAATATCCCATGCACCAAGGAAGGAAGCAGTTGCACTGATAAGATTAAAAACTGGACACAGCTACCTAGCTTCACACCTCAAAAGAGTTGGAATATTTGAATCCGACATATGCAGCCTTTGCACAACAAATGAAATACAAGACGAAGACCACCTCTCAAGATGCCCGGCGTTGGATCAAGCTAGGGAGCAAAGCACAAAAATCTCTCATCTTTACTGGATTGCTCGAGGAAAAATTGCTTGATAAACAAATTTCCCGTTAATTAATTCAGTGCAATGTTTTCAACTTAGCCATTTTTCGAGGTCCTAACATTAGGTTTACTTCAGCAAGCGCCTATCTAATTACAATGTAACAAAAGACGAAATAAAATTGTCGCTAAAAATATAACGGTGAATTTATATACAATACTTATGGATCCAAAATGGTGCAGGGTTTGCAGTCTTCTCTAAATCTCTATAGTTTGACTGTTCCTACAGTGACCTTAGCCGAGGTCACAACCATCATTTTAACAAAAAAAAAAAAAAAAGGGATGGGTGTGAGAGACGAGCATCAAGGAAAAACTTACATCATGAACGTTTTTCCAACTGGCAGAGCAATGGTGTAGTGGTAACGTCATCGTCATTCATCACCAATCAATTGCGAAAGCTTGTGTGAACACTATTGCGAAGGCATAACACTGGCAATAGGGTGGTCATATGGCTGGGAAAGTTGTTTGCTCTGCTAGATAATTAATATGCCTGACATCAGGCAGTCGAAAAAAAAAAAATATTGTGAATCAGAAGCAAAGACAAAAATAACAAAAATCTCCCCCGTTATCTGGACGCCATCCTCGGAGTAGGAGTTTCAAGCCACTACAACAATCTTTCTCTCTATATATATCCATTCCTATGCCCGTACTAAGTAAACACATTTAAAGGGGATTTATAACCCCTTGGTGATAAAATACTACGCCCAACCCAAAAAGGGGTTACATCTTGGCAGTAAAAATAATCGCATACAGTGGGCGCTTGCCAACGTTTTTATGAACATTCATTTACATATTCTGTGTTTCAAAATTTCTCGTCATTAGAGAAGATAATAATTAACCCTAGAATCCTACCCATATTTTTCCCGATTTTTCCTACGCAGGGTGCTTGCGCAATTGAATGTAAAAAAATTTCTCTTAGAATCAAGATAAACCAAAATTTGCAGTTACAATGTTATTTGCGTGACCTGAATAACAGTGAAAGTCGAAATTCGACCGAGGGAAATTTAGCTAACTTTACGGTTACATATGCTTATGATTTTTTTCTTTTTCTGCACATCTATGGCACAGTACCTTTCGAATGATATAAGTTCCATCCCTCTTCTTTTATAATAAATACTAAAAAAAGGTACGATAAGTTACGTGTTCACGTATTAACATATACGATTATTTTCATAACAAATCTAGGCTTTTAACTCACCTTTAAGTTGCAGTTGCTTAAATATATATGACACTACACAGTCCAGTATTGAACAGCAGCAAATAAAAATGGTCGAATCTGAAAAGTCAAAATTTGTTAAATAAATTTTCAAATACAAATACTAGGTTCTGGATCACTCACCCAACGCCGTTAGTCCTTTAGACAGACTTTCTAAAATATATATAAATGCGCGCGGCTCCAAGGAAGCCAAAAATGTTATATGGTCTTGTGATAAGCAGTTAAGTAGGCCATAATATGCTGAGGCTAGTTTTGGATATTCCTGTAAAAAGAAAAGGAAACATTGAATTTAAAAAGGAATAATGTAATGAGTATGAAACACCCACTGCGGTTTCTCTGCTTACAATGAAAAATTTTAACAACTCACCAATAAATCGTTCTGCTGAATAGACATAATTAATTTCGCAGCAATATTTAAAACATTGTCCAATGTATCGTCACGATACAACTTGAAAACACCAAAGTTGACGTAGTTCCCGCTGAGGGCATTCTTCAGTATGAGAAAGCATATTGAAATACCTTTCAATTTCATTGGGTACTGTTGGTCACGAGGTACGTCCAAATGAAGACTTCTATTGCCATAGATGCATATAAGTTTAGACGCTTCACGGAATAATAATATTCCCATCGGACTAGACACATTGCCCTGCAGACGTTGTGTTCGACAATGTACGAGCTCAGCGAAAAGCTTCAGTACTGGCGTTGTTACAGCTGGATCATGTGCCCACAACTCTACGGCACGTATAAGTATGGGAATATAATCGGGATAACTAAAAGATAAGATATGAATGAGACACATAAAAGTTTTGTGCTTTTGCGTAATATTACATCCATTCGAAAAGCATTGTGTAGGGAACTCTGGCATTCAATGGTAGTGCTAGACCTCGCAGGTCACGTGCTAAGCCAATTATTGCCTTTTTCGCTTCCTCATTGGGAAAACTATTCCCATCCATAAGTACTGAACCGAGCGATTCAAATTGATCTGCAAGTAGAAAGCGATTATATTTAATGGGAAACATAAAAGGAATGTTACTAGAACTAACTCGTAAGAGGTGTTAAGAAGTTATAGAAACGCTCCTCATCCTCGCCCAAATCAAACATTAACAGCCTCCCCAGCGAAGTGTAGAACATTGTTCGGCAACGCATCTCAGTGAGTGATGAATTTGTACCCAAAAAAGGAAAATGTTCACTCTGTAAAGAGTTAGAGTTAGAAACTAGTGATACGTTAGGGTTTTTAGCTTACTGTGTGATGTGTTAACATAAATTGAATCTCTTCCAACTTGGCCAACTTTCGCAAAGAGTTGAAATTCACAGAAAGCTCCGACAGCAGCATAAGAGTCTTGGTTATAATCGGTTCCGAGCGTCCCCAAAATTTTAAATTTGTTATTCTAAAACGAGAGAGAAGTCGAGAGAATATTGGGCAGATTATAAAAAAATATTCACTCACATTTTCCTATTGATTAAGCTCAACAGCATCTGCTCATCGCTTAGGCCAAATACCTCAGACAGCCTTTTGTAAACGTGCGCCTTTTGTGCCTGTTCACAAATATGCATTTTACGCACTTGTTCGAGGAAACTAAGTATAGCTAACTCGAGTTTTTCACAGCCGGCTTGCGGGAGTCTCGCATCTGTTAAGCTCATTAGCTGCAGTACCTAAAAAGCACAATAGGAATTCACTATGGTCTTGGATATTTTGTACGTATACATACCCGTATCACAAGTTCTCCATCCATTGTATCCTGTTCGTCGTTTGAATTGAATGACAATCTGCCAACAATAGCTGAGCCTATTATATAGACTAGCCACGTCAATTGTAGCTCGTGGATTGTTACGTCCATTGGATTAGGCGATGGACTCTGTAGGAGTTCTTGATACTCTCGCGCCTTTTGATCAAAATGCTGTACTAGAAGGGTACAAGTTTTGTCATATTCGCAACGTTCGATTACAGACAACTGCTCAAGTTGTTGTTGAACCATGCAAAGATCATCTAAGGGATCTTCTAAATTATCTCTGACAATCACGGGCACGGCTTCCAGACGAGAAGTAATGTATGCTTTGGTTACTTCGGGTGTGTATGTACCAAGCAGGTGCGGTTCAGGCGATTTTACATATGGTACTGAGGCGACCATCCTTTGCCAGAGCGTAAGTAAATAGTGTACACTGTTTGGAGCGAATTGCCACATCTACGGAAATAAATTCACATGATTAAGTTTCCAATAGGATTTGGTTACTTCTTTATTCCAAACCTGCAATGATTGAACAGTAAATTTAGCTATCAACTGTATGGCTTCTGGATAACATTCGACTGTAATTAGTTCTCCCAACTGGTAATTCGATTTGAGGCGAGCGAGTAGTCTACAGAATTCATGGTAATTGTCAGGATCACTCAGACCCTAAAATCAATATAAAAATACAGGTTATCTTTATGTATCCCATATTTCACATATCTACGATATAAAAATACAACTTTATCGCAACGGCCTTCCTAGCAATCATTTTGACAACTTTTCTCCCTAAAATAAGAGCATTTCCCGGCCCATCACACTCGATCCTTTCTTGAAGGATTAGTTGGAGAAGTTGGTATTTGTTGTTTGTCATTATGCGTGTTTCGGTGAGTCGTCGCTTCTCAGTGAAGTAAGATGATTTAGCACGGAGTACAACAACAAAAAAGGGCTGGCAACCACTTCAGCTTTTTTCTCCAGTCATTTATTTAAGCACAACTTTTTCATACTTCCCAATTAGGGAAAACATCCTGCAAACTATCGAGGTTGCGAAGTGGCGAAAGAGCTTCAAAAACGCCGCGATACGCTAAAAAATTCGACGCGTCCGAATATGAAACCAATCAAGAACAGACCCAAAATAGCTACGAAAAAAGCAGCGAAAGATAGAAAGTCCGTCAATATTAACTTAAGATTGGTTAATGATAAAAAATCCGAAAGTAATAGAGATAAGGTAACAGAAGCAAAATCTCCGAATATTGGCGTGCAGTCTTATGCTCAAGCGGCGAAGACAGTTAAGGGTACGTACACGACCGACAACTCACGGGAGATCAAAGCAAGAAACCGTCCAAACTTTAATGTAAAAACTCCTTCTCAAGTTGCGACATTGAAAAATAGTGATAGAAGTAGTTCAGAAGATCATGTATCCAATGTTTTTTCCCTAATTCTTGCGAAACTTGAAGAGCAATGCAAAACAAATAAACTAATTTTCGAGAGACTAGTTGCACTAGAAAACAACATTCATAACACGCGCACTTCAACCAGAATATGAAAGAAACGCTTAAAATTCTTACTTGGAACGCTAACGGGCTCATACAAAGACTCGACGAGTTAGAAACATTTATGCGAGAGAAAGATATTGATATATGCTTGGTCTGTGAAACTCATCTGAAAAAGCAATCGAATATTAAGATAAGGGGATATAGCGGATATCACGCCTTTCACCCATCGGAAAGAGCCAGAGGCGGATCATCTTTGTTTATAAAAGAAAATATCGAACACTCAGCGGAAATAAAAATTGAATTAGAAGCAATGCAAGTAAGCACGGTACGCGTTAGAAATAGACATTTTGCTTTCAACATTTCGTCTATATATTGTCCACTGCGATGTAAACTTGAAGAAAGTGATTTCACAAACATCTTCAACTTCCTTAAACCAAATTTTATTATTGGTGGTGACTTCAACGCGAAACACCCCTTCTGGGGCTCAAGGTACGCCTCTCAGAAAGGTAGAAAGCTTTATAATGCGGGTATGCAATTCAGTTGTGATTTTTACTCGACGGGTAAACCAACATATTGGCCAACTGATAGAAATAAGATACCAGATCTGATTGATTTCTTTGTTGTTAAAGGAATATCTAGCAACTGTATAAAAGTTGAAGAAAGCTTTGATCTCTCCTCTGATCATTCTCCAATCATTATGACGATAAGCGAAGCTTTGATTAAAAAAGTAGGACCGGCCAGATTAACTGGCGCGAAAACTAATTGGGACGGCTTTAAAAAAGATATTGAACCAAATATTGAGCTGAGCGTATCACTTAAAACGCCATATGAACTTGAAGTTGAAGTAGATCGCTTCGTCGAAATCTTACAGGATGCCGCGTGGAAGAATACTCCCAACCTAAAGAGAACCCCGGCCAGTTACATTAAAATTTATCCGCAGGAAATAAAAGAGATGATTAAGGAGAAGAGAAAAGCGCGTAAAAGATGGCAACAAACTCGGGCTCCGCAACATAAAGCATATCTTAACCGTTTGTGCAACTCACTAAAACGATCTATTAAAGACCTTAAGAATAATGAAATACAAACTTACCTAGAAAGCTTAACGGCAGAAAAAGATTCTAACTATTCGCTTTGGAAGGCTATAAAAGGTATTAAAAAACCTCAAATTCAAGCCGCGCCAATTAGGATAAATCAAGACGAATGGGCCAGGCATGATAAAGAGAAAGCGCAAGTTTTTGCCGCCCACCTAGAAGAAACTTTCAAACCGTTTGATGGACAAGCTCTTATTGAAAATATAAATACGTCGTATATAGACAATAGTGTAATAAGAAATGCAACGCTTACCGAACTTAAGGAAGAAATAAAGAAACTTAAACCTAAGAAAGCTCCTGGATACGACCTAATTACGGGAGAGGTTCTTAAAGCACTACCAAGAAAAGCTCTAATTAAGCTTCTGTTCATTATAAACGCCGCGATTAGACTAGAATATGTTCCCAGTCAATGGAAAGTCGCCGAAGTTATAATGGTCCTTAAGCCTGGAAAACCGCCGAATGAAAAAACCTCTTATAGACCGATTTCGCTTCTTCCAATTATATCCAAAGTGTTCGAGAGAATATTGGTTAGGCGAATACAGCCAGTTATAGAAGAAGGGCATCTCATCCCTGATCATCAATTCGGATTTAGAAGTAAGCATTCTACAGTTGAACAAGTACATCGAATAACACATGTAATCGAAAAATCACTTGAAGAAAAAAAGATTTGTTCAAGCGTATTCCTTGACGTTTCTCAAGCCTTTGACAAGGTCTGGCACGAAGGCTTAAAGTTTAAATTACGACAAGTTCTGCCAGAGCACCTATATAATATTTTGAAGAACTACCTTACGAATAGGCTATTCCGCGTCAAATGTGGAAACGAATATTCAGATTTTAAGGAAATAATGGCTGGGGTGCCGCAAGGAAGCGTTCTTGGTCCAGTCTTATATCTATTATACACTCGTGATATACCGCAAGTAGAAGGCACTGAGCTAGCTACATTTGCCGACGACACTGCTATTTTGACAGTAGGTACAACGGTCGAAGATACTACAGAAAAACTGCAAGAAGCTTTGAATAGAGTAAATGAATGGACAAAGATTTGGCGAATCGCACTCAACGAGACCAAATCTGTTCATGTAAATTTTACTTATAAAAAAATAAATAATTTGCCGATCTTTTCAAACTCGGTTCAAATCCCGTTTGCAAACGAGGCTAAGTATCTTGGAATGACACTTGATACAAAGCTGAAATGGAAAACGCACGTTAAGAAAAAACGCAAAGAACTAGATAACAAATATCGAGAAATGTATTGGTTACTTGGAAAATATTCCAAGCTTAATATATATAACAAACTGCTTTTATATAAGCAAGTGCTAAAGCCTGTATGGACATATGGTATACAACTCTGGGGTTGTACCAAAATAAGTAATATTAAAATTTTACAAACTTTTGAAAACAAAGTGCTAAGAGGTATTGTAAATGCGCCATGGTATATCAGAAATAGCGATATCCACAGAGACCTTGGCATTAAAACAATCGAAGACGAAATTCAAACCTACGCGAGAAAGCATAGAAGTCGACTAGAAAGTCACGTAAATATTACAGTCCTCCAACTTTTGGAAGAAAGAAATTTACTGCGCCGTCTACAAAGGACCAAACCTTTAGACCTAGCGCGATAAGTAACCGCGTCTAAACTGCGGAGCTGGCAGGAACTTCCAATGGGAAGGTACCTGCAAAACGTCATTATTTCGCGAAACGAAAACTACTTGATAAGTCGAATACTTAGTTGTAGTAAAAATAAAAACAAGTCTGTTTTGAAGGGAGGTTTTTTAGTGGGTAAGAATCCCACACTACTATGAGCACGCGCTGTCGATCCTCATAGTGTCTTGTTGAAGATTTTCACCTACCCTCGGAAAAAAAAAAAAAAAAAAAAAAAAAAAAAAAAAAAAAAAAAAAAAAAATACTTCCCAATTCAATCTTCACATATCTACGATTCTTCAATCTTCAAACAATAAAAAAAAAAAAGTTTTCAACCAGATTGACTGGGGATTGTTTCGTTGAGAAGCTTTCACTTTGCTTTGCATAATGCTTACCAAAACACACCAATTGTGTCCTAAGTATTCGAGTAACAGAACCAACCAAATGTAGCATTTGAGTAATTTAAATTTTTGGATTTATGTAGATTTATTTCTCAACTTGTGTTTTCTATATTTTACAGAATGCTGCCCTCGCTTATTCGATTTTACATTGAATTTTTTTTTTGTTTATGTTCAATTCATAATTTTGTATTTCTTGGCTTTTACCAAACGTTATGAATATTGTTTTCTTCTTCTTCTTACTGTTTCGGCGAGGTTATGATCCGAAAACAAGAGTTCATGACCGTCCCACTTCACTGCATTTCTACTGATCCGCCTGTTGGATTCGCCTATTTGACCTCAGAAAATATCGACAGGCCTATCGATTTTGGATCCGTGATCCAGGCGCTTATAGGCTTGCCTCTCCTGCCTCGCGATATCTTTGGAACGTTCATTGATATTACCTTTTTAACAGGGTTCAAATGATCTCTTCTTTGAACGTGGCAATACCAAATGATCAGGTCGCACTCTATTTTTCGTAAGATGGCTTGCTTGACGTGAAGGCTTCAACGGACCATCGAACTTCTTATTCGAGATCAAGATCTGCCACTCCTACTGTCATGCGAAGCATCTTTATCTTAGCTGCCGTTAATTTACTCTCATACTTTTTGAACATCGTCCAACATTGTGAACGGTATGTGAGCGCTGAACGCACAACTGCGATGTAGAGCCTTCCTTTCAACTTAGGGCACATTTTTCAATCACAGAAGATAGGGAGTTTCGCCACTTCATCCACCAAAGTATTTTGGAAAGTCTATATTCCAAGCGATCGTTGTGCATAACTGTCATCGTCGCCGCGAGGCGAACTGAATGAATTGTAAATTATACAATTCGCGGCGAAGTGCGTAGTTAGCCCCCTGGGTAGAGTCCAATCAATTTCGAAAGCTTACGTGAACACTACTGTGAAGGCATAACACTGGCAGTAGGTTGATCATATGACTGGAAAAATTGTTCGCTCTGTTGGATGATTGATGTGGTCTGGAAAAAAAATACTCTGAATCAGAAACAAAAACAAATCTCCCCAGTTATCTAAACACCACGCCTGGAGTTTTTCTGAAATCTAACATGAGAAATCTAATTGAGTTTTAAACCACTATTGTTTTCAACCCTTGAGTGCGCGCAAATTATATCAATAGTTATAGTGCCTTCTGTGAAGGAAAAAGGTTTTACTCCAGATTGAAAAAATCACATGACAGCGTATCTCTTTGCCGAAGTCCAATGTATGCTTCGAATTATTCAGAGGTCATTTCCAAATGACACAGTGATTCGAAATTCAGCCAACGATGTGAAGCTGGTGAGTGTCCTTTCTAGATTTTTCCCCGATATGAAAATTTGGTCTATTGTTGATCTACCAGGTCGCCGGTTGTTAACATTCAATGCGTTGAATGCTTGGGGCGATTACAGAAGCTATTGTCTCGGTATATGCGAGATATAAGATAATTTTTTGTAGACATAGAGTTGACGCTATAGCTGATTTTCATGCATGCAACCTACTTAAACATCATCTCCCCACATTTTTATTGGAACTAGCAGCTATGTTTTGTGTCAGCTGTATTATAGTTGTAGCGACCTCTTTTAAGCTGGGTTGTCATATCACTTTTTCTACTCCTGATTAGAGCTGGAAGTGCTACCTAGACATATCTATTATTTCCCGTTTCGATGACTATCTTTGCGTTGTTTAACCAGCTGTTAGGTGAGTACCAGTCTTGTAAAATCATCGGCTATTGTTATGCTGGCAAGAATCTGCAAAGTTCTGGAGATAACTTAGAATTTTCGTTTCTATGTGATATTTTTCCATAGCTGCAGTTATATATGTTATATTCCCTTTTGCATTGTAGGCACTCAATATCATAGAACTGGCTCCTTCATAGTAGTGATTGGTAACCCTCACTAGTCTCGGCTATCTCCGGTGCCAATCTTGAATACACTGGCGATTGCGATTGATGAATGAAGTGGTGTTGCAGGGGGATCTTCCCGATGTATCTGTCTTATATTGCGAAAGGAAAAATTTAAGTTTTTCTTTTATTATTATCATTCCGGGTTGTGTTGTCATTTGAGGACATCCATTGATTTAAGTGATAGCCAAAGATATTATTGGGGGTGGATAGTGTTTTACCTGGCGCAACAGCTCGTCAAGTGCCTGGGCCTAGCTTCTAGCAACCACTCGTGTTGTGTGCGTTATATTTTTCACACGAATGGAAGGGACCTACAGTTTAATGCCGTATCCGAAAGGCAAATTGGTTTTGAGAAGCTTTCTCGTGAGAACAATACTCTCGGATGTTTGTCAGACGTTCGCGAGAGCCGGACCCATAAAAAAACTTTTTGGTGTTTTCTGGGATTCGAACTTGGAACCGACACCACGGCGCCCACCTCATTTACCTCACTTAGTCTACAAATTAAAAAAAAACTTACGTGTAAATTAGTCAAAATATTTTTTACGCCCTCGAGGAGATGAGTAAGAAATTTTGTACGTTCAGGGTTGTTGAAAAGAGATCGACGAACTGATGTCATCTGTTAATAAAAAAATATGTTCCAATTAAAGGCAAAAAGAAGATTTGTTTAACAAAACCCACCTGCACTAGACATGACAACGAATAGCTAGCCAATCCATTGGGAAGTATCTGATAGAGATCAAAGAACAATTTTAATGTATTTGAATCAAGAAATGCTGGTCTCCAGGAAGTAGGAATCTGTAAATGCAATATAGGTTATTTTAAATAAAAACAAGTGGTTGGATATTGAAACTCACTTGAACACTGTTCATATCATCTGAAGACTCATCAGTGGAACTCCCAATAAAATCAAAGCTCAAGCAGTTTTTAGTCAGTCGCAGAACATGTGATATTAGACTGAAATATCAAAATTAGCTTCCATATTCACACTCAATTTGAAATAACTTACGCTTGTTGTGATTCATCCATAAAGTTTAAGCTTTTGCTGTTGTCTCTTGCCGTGACCAACAGCGAACAAGAGAGCAGAAATATGTCGTACAACTGTTGGTCACGGAACGATGTGGCGATTTTTCGATTCTTTGAGAAAGACAAATTCACATCCGCCTCGACAATTGAATTCATTTCGCATACCAATTGCGAGAGAATTTGCACACCTATTGTACAGTGTTCGGCTGAGCCCTGCTAAAATAAACGAACGCATTCAAATTAAGGACCAATTCCGAGTTCAATTAGACTCGATATCCATACCTGGAGAAACTTTTTCACATCCTCGAGAATGTTTTGAAATATATATTCGTTCTTATATGCGTCGAACCATCCATACTTTGTTATCTTTGCCAGTAGGGTGACAAGTGCTTGTACAACAAAATTTTGTAAATTGGGGCGGGTAGCTAGATAGTTCAGTATGTAACTCCTGTAAAACATATGTATAAAACCAGAGGATAAATGTGTATTAGAAGAACAAACCTTATATCGATTCTTTGTTCTAGATTCAAACCCTGTATCAATTTGGTCAGAGTCGTTGCTGCGAGAAGTTGGGCATAACTTGAATCAGCTCTATCCAAGAGCATTTGACATTTTGGTAGAGCATCTTGGCTGCTTACAAAGGCGACAAGGGCTTTCTCAGCCTCCGAACGAATGACTGAGTCTGTTGCTTCATACAGCTGCTTGCATAAAATTTCAAGCTGATGAATTTCCTTAAAAAAAAAAATGGAGCGTTCGGTTATTAAGTCGTGCTCATTAATCATACAAGTATGCATAGTATATAAGGAATAGGCAAAAAACAAAGGCACACAACAACGGATGCCTGCGTGGCCTTCTTAAATAAACTGCACGAATGGATCGAATGTATTTGTTGCACATATGGCGTCTTTATTAAAAAAAAAAAAAATTCTTAGCGCAACAGCTCTTTAACACACTCATGTTGTGTGAAGGGGAAGGGGCCAACAGTTTAGTGCCGTATCCGAAGGGCAATTTGTTTTGAGACGCTAACTCGAGATAACAATACTCTCGGATTGTTGCCTCCTCCTCTGATGATGGTACGCTGTCCATTAAATCGTCTACGTAGTGATTCTCCTTGATTGAACGGGTAGCTCTCAGGAATTCACCGCTGAAACGCTCAGCATTTGTATTTTTGACAAATTGCGCGGTGCACGGACTTCCTGATACGGACTTGGTGGAACATTTCCATTATGTTCCTGCAGATTGCCACCTTCTGTTGCCTGACCTTGTAGATAACCGACGTCAGAGGTGCTAGTTGCTCGAGACCTTTTAGTAGTACGGAGTTTAGTGAGGTTTCTTTAATTGCAGCTGCGGCGTCCCAGACAATCCTGATTGTTAAGGTTTTCTACCGGAAAAATCGGCAGGTACCACAACCGTTCGCGTCCTTCGAATACCTCTCTAGGCGAGAGTTTACAAGCGTAGCCTTTCACAATGTAAAAGAAAAGAATTAGAGATCAAAAGAAATTGTGAATTGACTGAGGTGACTATGCGGTCCCACATCTCTCACCACCATTCGTGCGAAAAATATAACGCACACAGAACGAGTGGTTGCCAGAAGTTGGGCCTCAGCCCTTCATGGGCTATTGCGCCAAAATATGAATACAAATGGCTAGAACATGTAGAGGTATTGTACATCAACGCTCCGACAGGTAGTCCTTGAACCTAACCCATAGGGACCACGCAGAAGATGCCTTTGGTGGCACGCACAAGAAGAAGTGGATTTCAACTAACTTCGGGTGCGCACCTGAGGACCACGCTAACTGAAGATGCTTGTTGATTAAAGCACAAGTTCGCCCCGAAATGTAGCACCATTTATGTAAGTAAGCGTTTAGCCATACGGTAGCCATGTGACCGACTGAGATATTGGTGAGAAATGAACTGAAACTGCCCTGTTACGATTAAGCTGAAACAGAGAACGTGTTCTCCTCAAATCAGAGGAGAGCAGGCCTACCACAGCGTCCTGGCATTGACGTATGCATGTATTCAGATCCGTCGTCTCCGATGAGTTTATTTATAGAGCTAATAAGCATCTTCACGTAGGGAACGCCTGCGAGATATGCCACGCCGTTTGCTCTTTGATTACCCGCTACGCCCATCCGCCCTGGTACCCAGCATGGGGTCAGCTTATTGGCGTGCGATACCTCATTTAGATTTCATTTGCAGATCCTCACAAGTTTAGAACTGATTGCGGTAGACTTCATAGCCTTAACGGCTGCAAGAAACTGCATTCATTGTGATTCTTTAACGCTATCAGTACTGCTGAAGGGCAAGCATTTTTTTTGACGAATATTACTTTGAACTGAGAGAAAAACTCAAATCAGCTATGTACTAAGTAAGATCCAGATTCTGAACGAGTTGTTGACAGTACACTCTAGCTCCTACACCGACATCCATTGGAACCGTCAGTGTAGAAGGCCAATTCCACATGCTAGATTTTCCAGTCGTTTTTGTCATGAATTCAGATATTGAATCTGCTGTCAAATGTCAGCATCGGAGATATATGATCGGTTGCTACCTGCCTACTTCTGACCTCTTGATTGGATGGAGGCGTGACCATAAGGTGCAGATGACCAAAGTCCTGATTCCAACCAGCGGGATGAAACTTAGCATGGTTTCCATTGCCAACCATAAAAGATATCTCACATGGTAATACAGTCGCTTGGCACGCGGCCTCACGTTTACCGTGTACCTAGACACAACCGTTTTCCAATTCGCCTAGAGTTCATTGTCAAATCTGAGACTGAACAGAGTGTAGCGGATTAGTGGTTAAACCTTAATTAATCCTGTGAAAAAAATGCGTAAACGTTCCATTATGAGTTTATTATTTGTAATTATACTTTAACAAAAAACATGGTACCAAACAAAAAAGGAACTTCTGGCTATTACGGGTACTTAAGACAGTGGTACAATAGTGAGGATTAAGTAAACGTTTGCGATAACTATCTCATATCCGCATACATGTGTATGTCCATGCGGTTTAGCACATCAGTAAAGTCTAAAGATTGCTTGCCTTAGTGAAAGATAACTTGACTGTGTGTTGACCTCGACGACCCGCCGCAGTCATCTCGAACGCCATTTACGCATCTGAAACTAAATTTGATTACAGTTCGGTCCAAGGAAGACACTTGCAAGAATACGTTGAACATAACTACTACGCCAATAGTGAAGACAGAAATATCTATTCTTTTCTTATAGGAACTTTTCTACTCTATCGGCCTGTCCTTACACACAACTTCTTTCTTTCTGTTTTCATTCTAACTCCAATTAAATAAAATTCTTTTCTGCATTCCACAGCAATTATTAAAACATTTTATAGTTACAGAAACCCTATTTTTTTGCGATTCCGCCTTGTATTTTAAGGTTATGTGAAGTGGGTTCTTCAATAAAAACAAGCATATTCCCTCATCAAAATATGCTCCCAATTAAGCTGCAAAAACATCAAGTTAGTTCAACCTGCATAGCTCGCACTAATCCTCCAGACTTGGTTGCACTTTCACTACAAAACAACGAGACCAGCAAGAGTCGCAAGAGAAAAAAAATCAATTCCTCTTGGTTATTTGTTCGATAGTCCCCCGGATCTTGGATTCTCTCAACACAAAAGGCTACGAAGGAAAATCCAAAATTTTAATTAACATTCAGCGAGTATATGTACCCCCTGGTAGAATTGCAAAAATTAACGCAATTCTTGTGCTTTTCATCTCCTCACGAGCAAAAGAATCAACAAAAATAATTTTTTTTCTTCTCTCGCCTCCTCTTTGACAATTTACATAGAACAGAAGATAAATTTTGCAAATGCGTACCATTTCGTTGCGAATTCAATTCTCGTTCTCGATTTCGATACTCCAAGCGGACATACAAAACAAAAGACGAATGCTGGGCTCCGGGATGGGAAAATACGAAAACAATTTGATTTGACTTGGAAATGAAAACACTTTCGGCCGACTTTTGGATGAATTCAAAAGATAGCCCGCTGCTGGATCGCACCAATCACCATTTATTTTATTTTCCTTTTTATTTTTTGTTAGGATTATGTTCGTCTACTGATTCGCCGGTAACCGCTTTGTGTTTTCGGGCGAAATGGGCGGCAGTAATAGTTGAGTGTGGCGACAGCTGGTGGACCATGGATGAAGTTGAGTGTGAACGGTCATCTAGTACTCAATTTCGAGTAAATAGAATCATAGCCGGAGTGTGGCGTGGCATTTGCAAATAATTTTATTTTTATAGCAATTTGAAAGCTGTCTGTATAACAGAACAACTTTTTCTTTACCGCGCATAAGACTCCTACAGCTAAACTGAGACCAAATATAAATAAATATAACTTTTGATGTAAACTTTTGTTTCTCACGACAATCTAACTTCCACTACACCAAGAAAGGTTCTTGTCAGATAGTACAACGGACCGCAACGAGTATATATATATTTTATTTTATTTTATTTACAAGAAATTTACAAAGTAAATTTATAAGCCTGTTATGCATGAAGGCATTCGAGCTACAAAGGCCATATATCGCCGTGTTTGTTATACACACATGAAGGACTTATGGATACACCTATAAAGAATGTCTAGTAGTATGTGCAATTACTTACTTACTTACTTAGGTGGCGCTGCAGTTCGGGGTGAACCTGGGCCTCAACCAACAAGCCTCTCCATTTAGCTCGGTCTTTAGCTAATTGCCTCCAGTTGCGCACTCCAAGTTGGTCGAGGTCCCCTTGAACTTGTGCGCGCCACCTACGGCGATAATTCCCTCTACTGCGTCGTCCCTCGGGGTTAGATTCGAAGACTCTGCGGGCCGGAGCGTTGGTGTCCATTCGCTCTACATGTCCTAGCCATCTCAGACGTCCAATACGCAGTTTTTTGACTAGGTCGATGTCGCTGTACAGCTCGTATAGTTCGTGATTGAATCTTCTCCTCCAAAACCCGTCAACGCAAACGGGACCGAAAATCTTACGAAGAATTTTCTCTCGAAGCGACCAAGGATATCTTCATCCTCTTTTAATAAGTCCCTGTTTCAGCGCCGTAAAGCAGGACTGGGATGATCAAGGTCTTATATAGAGTCTCCTTAGTTGTTCGAGAAAGGGCTTTACTGTTGAATTGCCTTATAATCCCAAAAAAACAGCGATTGGCAAGAGATATTCTTCGATTGATTTCTGCACTGATTTTGTTTGCTGAATTTATAGCAGAGCCAAGGTAGACAAAGTCCCTTACTACCTCGAAGTTATAGCTGCCCACGGTGACGTTTTGTCCAATTCGTCGATGTTGGTTTTCCCTTCTAGTTGACAGCATATACTTGGTTTTGCCCTCGTTTATCGCCAAACCCATTTTGGCCGCTTCCGCCTCAATGCTTGCAAAAGCACCGGTGACAGCCCGCTGAGATCTTCCGATAATGTCTATATCGTCGGCGTATGCAAGCAGTTGTACAGACTTGTAATAGATTGTGCCTCCGGTGTTGGCTTGTGAGTTCCGCACAATCCGTTCAAGTACAATATTGAAGAAGTCACATGACAGCGCGTCACCTTGTCTAAAGCCTTTTTTGACATCAAAGGTCTCGGTGAGGTCATTACCGACCTTGATGGAGCAGCGAGCGTTCTCCATCGTCAGCCTGAACAGGCGGACAAGTTTGGCAGGGATGTCAAAACTAGACATGGCTCTATAAAGCTCTTCTCTATAGATGCTGTCATAGGCGGCCTTGAAATCGATAAAGAGGTGGTGAGTATCGATTTGGAATTCTTGGGTTTTCTCCAGGATCTGCCGAAGTGTGAAGATTTGATCGATGGTGGACTTTCCTGGCCTGAAACCGCACTGATAGGGTCCAATCAGGCTGTTGATAAAAGGTTTCAGGCGTTCACACAATATCGCAGAAAAGATCTTGTATGCGATGTTGAGGAGACTCATGCCTCTATAATTGGCGCAGTTGACGGGGTGTCCTTTCTTGTGGATCGGGCAAACGATGCTGAGATTCCATTTATCAGGCATACACTCCTCTGACCAAATATTAGAAATGAGTTGGTGTATGCACTCTACCAATTCATCCCCAGCTGCCTTGAAAAGTTCGGCCGGTAAGCCGTCAGGTCCAGCTGCACAATAGCTGCGTTTTGTTTTCCCCGTGAACTGGTTCAGTTCACATTTTTACACAGGATGCAAAAACAACAATTGAACCAGCACTTGAGCTGGTTCAATTTTCGTGAACCATAATTTCTAAACCCATATCTCACCATTAGATGGCTTTCCACAAAAAAAATTATATGTAAAGCTTGGCAGCTCTGCTGAATGGTAGAAATAAATCATAGTTATTTGTTGTACCCTCGCTTTCTGACATAAGTATTTAAAAATACTTAATTATTAAACAAATATAAAAATATTAAGCACTTTTCTCACTTCGATTGCCATTTTTAGTCCATATGAAACGTCAGTGTGTAGCTGCTGCTACCAACTTGAGAAAATGAAATTGCCATGTGAACCAGGAGCGTTTTTTTATTTTGAGATGAACTAGTTCAGCTCACGAGGATAACAAAACGCGGCTAATATGAGTGGTTACGAGAAGCTAGGCCCTGGCACTCAAAGAGCTGTTGCGCCAAATATTTATTTATTTATTTATTTATTTTTAGATATAATTAAATTTATTGTGAATGGATGTAGAAATCTTAATTTTTTTTAGTGATGGAGTATTTGCTGGATTCATGAGTTCAGCCGCTTTTGTGCAATGTTAGCTTTTTGATCTATTCTACTCGATCTTGGGAATTTCACGAATATATTCTTTACCGAGATCGTTCTTTTAACACTCTTTACGTTCTTCTGGATCTTGACCGTTGAACAAGTGTTTGCTATTAAATAGAGTTTTCCCTACCTTTATACGAAATAAAATATGTATATGGTATACTTATATATAGGTAGGTAGATATATACTTTTTTTGTTTTTTATTCTGGATGCAAACGATATAGGTGGAAGGAATGATATTAATGAATAATATGTTTCGACCTACATGCAGACTTTTTGAAAGTTATAAAATAATAACAATTGATTATTTTATTTGATATATATACATCTAAATTTAATTTCAGTGATTTTGCTCCTTAAGGCCTAATTTTTGAAGCAAAAATGGGAAGTTACGCGAGTTACTGGATTTGTGTAACGCGAGTTATCATACAATTTCAAATGTTTCGTTCAATACTAATTTTCTCATTAATGATGAAAATATGGTTAACTTCTTGATTTTAATTTTACATAATAAATAACCTTTATTGGTAGATCTCGTAGAACATTTTGAGCAAACTATACTCGAAAAACACAGTATCCAAAAATGGTAACGCGAGTTGCCAACATGATTTTATTTTATTTGAAAGGAAGTATTTAGTTAATATAACATTTTTGTTTTTAACTAGCTCTGGAAGTAGTTAAGTCTTAAGATAATATAATTTCCATAATTTAATTTTGAAATTGAAATTAAAATTTTAGTCCATTAGCTATAAATTGTTCCGAATGTAAGGCGAGTTAGCATAGAACTACTCATATTCGTGATGGGGGCCAAAAATATGTCAATTGAAAAGCGAAAATCGGTGATAAAATTGTGCTCGGCACATAGATTGAATTGTTTTTATGAACTTTTATTTAGCTTCAATTTTTGCGTTAAAAGCCAAGTATGCTGTTCGAGCAAAACAAATGTGTACCAACTACTTCGCAAAACCAAAGCAGAGAAAGAAAATAATATAGAGACATCGTACATAACTGTATTAAATAGGAATAATAACCAAATTTTAAATTATTTTACTGAATTCGCAAATCCCATCTCATCTCGCGTTTTACAATATATAATATTTTTTTTCAATGAAATGTTAGCAATATTTTAGTGAGGAGAGAAGGTTGTGTCTCGTAATTTGCTTTATGCTTGACAGCTAAATATTCATCATTTCTTTCGCTAAGCAAAATTCTAAGAAGAAATGTATCTTTATATTATGCTGGTCTGGAAAATTTTGCTTCGCTCGGGGGGCGTACTAAGTTTAGTTTTAGTTTCTATTTGGTTGTTTGTAAGGTCCATTATATGCAACTTCTTAATCGAATCCATTCCGATAAGCCCTTAACGACTCTTTCGCAAATAATCTGCTGCAGTTTCACCTTGTTCTAGTACATTATACAATTTGCCCATTCTTCGCCCAGCATGTGGTTGCATTACTCTACACATATCTGTCCCCTTTTGACATCTTTCCTCGCATAACCAAACTTAAGCATTTTTTTGTTTGTAAATATAAATTCATTGCATTTCGACAAAGAAAATGTTATTTTTATACATTTCCTCTGAATCCACCGTCGTTTTGCATCCGAAAGCACTGCATACTGTATTTCATTGAAGTTTGCCGCTCGCTTAAAATGGAGGATTACTTCGACGAGTACGAGGAGGACCTATTCGACGACTACGACTTTGAACACAAGCTGTTCTTCCGCTTCAATAGGCAAACAGTGGAGGAAACCCTCAAAAACTGTGTAATACCATCAGTAAGTCAGATCATATCCTACGCCGGAACTCTGCTCGGTTGGAATCTTCTTTGCCGTCTGGCCTGGATCATCGCGAAGTGTATCCACATTCGGCCATGGATGGACCACATAATATCTTTCGCCTGCGGATGCGGTGTCCTCTACCACACAATCGGCTTGGATTTTCTGGTGATTCTGCTCTTCGCCATGGTCTCGTATGTGATCCTAAGTATCCTGGAGTACAGGGAGTCCAAACGAATGGGTTACATCCTGGGGATCATCTGTGTTGTGTCGCTGTTCACTTATGAAATACTGGCCGACAATCCAACGGTTTGGCACAAGATTCGAGGAGTGCAGATGATAGCCACCATGAAAGTAATTTCACTGGCGTTTGACTTGGATGCAAAGCGGCAGAGTCGTACTCCAGCGTTGTTCCCCTTTCTGGGATACATGATGTGCCCGGCAAATGCGGTGCTCGGTCCCTGGACCGCCTACGATGAGTACACACAGAGTTTGAATCAAATGAAGATGGATTTCCGGTGGATTTTGTGGACAGTGTGCAATAGTTTCGCGGCGATGGGATTCCTTCTGCTCTCGAACTGCCTTGTGGCCCTCCTCTGCACCGACTACGCATGGAAGTGGATTGTGGCCTTCCGCGACGCTCTATCGTTTCGATGCAGCCATTATTTCATTTCATTCCTTTCGCAGGCTACGATGGCCGCATCTGGCATTGGAGGTCACCTAAATCCCACCGAAGTGTCGCCGTTTTTTGGAAACTTGGTGACGAAGCCTGGGGTCATTGAGTTCCCCCGTTCGCTGACGGATCTAGTTCGCAACTGGAACATTCCGATGCATCGCTGGCTCAAGACTTACGTCTTTCGAACGATCAAGGGAAGAAGTGTGCTTCTCGCCATCATCGCCACATATCTAGTGTCTTCCTTATTGCACGGACTACACTTCCAAATCTACGCAGTATTATTGTCGTTAGGTGTCTTCACGTTCGTGGAGCACAAGCTACGAGCCAAAGTTGCCAGTATTTTCAGCGCATGTATCTTGCCCAACGGGTGCCGCCAGCGGATGTGCTCACACGAGCACAAATGGAACTCGGCGTTCAGTTTGGTCATGAACTCGTTGTTCGGTTTTTTGACTGTGATGCATTTGGCCTACTTGGGTATAATGTTAGACGGGACTACTTCGCCGTCTAATGCACAGGCGAGCCGTTTCTCGATTCGGACAGGACTCAATGAGTGGATGTCGCTGGACTTTCTTAGCCATTGGATATTCGTGTGCAGTTACCTGTTCTATTTACTCGTCTAGTGGCCCCCTGCTACGAACTTATTACTTTATTATACTGACTGTGTAATCTCTTTTACAAAAGCAGTTGCCCCATGTATTAACACTGAGTGTACTTAGAGTAGAAAGCGGTGGGTGGGTAATTCTTTTGAAGGAGCTCCACCTACGCGCACCACCGTAGGATAGTATTTGATATTGATTTTAACTGTGATTAATTTTCCATTTAATTCATATAGCATTTGTACTTATGTAGGATTTTGTGTGATGGATGCTTCCCGTACTTTTAGCTAAAAAAAAAGTCTAAAGATTAAAAGCATGAAGATAAGAAACTTGTATTTTTATTTTTGATATACCAGCATCCATAGTGAGTAAATGTATTTAACTAACAAACTTGTTTGTTTTATTGAAAAAATTGACGATAGGATTGTTACAGTTTTTTCTTCGAACCTACCTAAGAAATGGGGTAGAATATACATATATGAAGAGAAGAGTAAGCTGTAGAAAAAGGGCCAGCAGGAATTCTGATAGCTAATCTGACTAACGTTGAATTTACGGACTGCACCTCGCCCATATTTGTCTAAAATTGAAGACAGATTGATTATTTTTCGTGGATATTTAAAATCTGTTTGTGAATAACTATTCGACAACGGACTCGATTCAGGTAGAGCCGCCAACTATACCATGAGTGCGATCAATAATGAGCATTCAGATTGCAAAAATGCAACTGCAACTGGCCCGGACATAGTCTTCAAAAAGTGTTCGCCTGCACTATGGGATGAGAATTATCAAGCGGCAGGTAGTATGTTTTGCGAAAGCAACCTCACATGGTAAGTCATTGAACAATACAAACCGAAGAGCTGTCTCTACCATTCTAAAGAGAAATTCATGATGGTGGGCATTTTTGTTTGGATGGCAAACGACTAACAGGCCTCGTAGGGGCAGCATCTCCCGATAGGTGCTGGTCCGCTAAGTAACGAGTAGGAGCCACTGCAGCCGAAAACCTAGCAGCTCTGTTAGTAAGCCCTACTCCCACCTCCTCGTGGTGCCATCTGGGAATTTCTTCGGAAATTGCTAACGGGAGAGGACGAATGGCGAGCTTCCTGCGCCAAAAAACAGGATAAGTGTCGGTTGGTCTGTGGCCCAGCGAGCCGCAACCGTAAAAACAAACTATTGCTCCGAAACGGAAACATACGCCTCGGATACGGACTGATCATTTGTTGACGACCTTTGGCTATCGGACACGGACAACGATCGGATTCTGGAACGTTAAGACCCTCCTGGACTCACTCAAGGAAGGGCCTTATAACGCCAGATTCCTCCAATTGGAGCGCGAATTCGCACGGTATAAAATCGACATCTTAGGGCTGAGCGAGATAAGATGGTACGATGCTGGGGAATACATCTCCCCAACAAAAAGCACTGTGATGCTCTACTCTGGTAAACCAGCTGGAAGTGCACGGAGTTCTGGCGTAGGACTCATGCTAACTCCAGCAGCACGTAGTAGCCTCATATCCTGGAAACCCCATAGTGACCGGATATTGACGGCTAGGTTCCAGAGTAGAGTTAGAAAAATTACCATCATACAGTGTTATGCTCCGACTCTAGACGCGACTGAGGATGAAAAGGATAATTTTTATAGTCACTTAGGTGCCGCCTACAACCAAACGCCTAATGGGGACATCGTAATGGTAATGGGGGATCTCAATGCCAAGGTGGGTAGCGACAACACCATGCTTAAGCACGTGATGGGAGTTCACGGCGTGGGAGACCGTAATGACAATGGTGAGCGGTTTGTGGACTTCTGCAATACCAACCGCCTAGTCATCGGAGGTACGCTGTTTAAGCATAACACCTGCCATAAGATCAGTTGGGTCTCTACTGATAGGCAACGAACATCCAACCAGATCGACCACATTGCGATCAGTCGCCGCTTTAGAAATTGTCTCCTGGGCGTCCGAAACAGACGTGGAGCTGACGTCGGACAAGAACGAGATCACCATCTTATGGTAGCTCATTTACGCCTTCGTACTGCATCCGTCAACAGCAACCGCTCAAACCTGCTTAACATCACCAGGTTTAATATCGACAGGCTCAAGGTTCCCCAAGTGCGCCAACAGTTCAGGGACCATCTTGCCTTAGAAGCAGAAGCAATCAGCAGCATAGAGAACATGGATGACCACTGGAGTGCTGTGAAAAATGCTTTTGCGACTGGGGCACGCACTTATGTCGGTAAAAAGCAGAAACACCACCGCACATGGCTTTCTACAGACACCTGGAGACGGATCGATGAGCGTACAGCAATCAAGGCTCGGATTGCAGCGGCCTCAGCAGTAGAGAGAACCGAGCTTGAAGCCCAATACCGTGCGAAGAAGAAAGAAGTGCAGCGTAGTGTGAGACGTGACAAGCGTCAACATGTCAACTCACTGGCCTCAAGGGCTGAAGAAGCAGCGAGTAGGTGCGACAGTAGGACTGTGTATAGCATCACTAAGGAGCTCATCGGTGGTCGAAACTCCAAACAACATCCAGTGAAGAGTCTAGACGGTGACCTGATTTCGGATGAGGATCAGCTCACTAGATGGAGAGAACATTTTGCTGCAGTGCTAAATCACTTAGACGACGGCGGTATGATCTTGAATTCGAATGAGCAGTTCGAAGCAACAAATTCCCGAATTCGCACCGTACCTCCCAGTAAAGCTGAAATAATAACAGCAATCAAGTCCCTCAAGAAAAACAAAGCGGTGGGTATTGATGGTATCCCTGCCGAGCTATTTCAAGCGGCGCCAAATACATCGGCAGATTTGCTGCATCCGCTAATACGGAGAGCTTGGGATAGTGAACAATTTCCACAGGAGTGGAAAAGGGGGATGATCATTAAGCTTCCAAAGAAGGGTAACTTGATGGAGTGCGGTAACTGGAGAGGTATATGTGTTCTTCCAGCTGTAGCCAAAATAATAGCTAGAATAATTCTAGAACGAATTAAAGAACATTTAGATTCAACTCTCGATGTCGAACAGGCAGGCTTTCGCGCTGGATCCTCCTGCATCGACCACATAAACACCTTACGGATCATAATCGAACAATGCGTTGAGTATAGGTCTCCGCTACATTTACTGTTTATCGACTTCGAGAAGGCTTTCGACAGCTTGAATCGAGATGCTATCTGGCTGGCCTTGCGCAGGAGAGGCATTCCAGAAAAGCTTATAGCTATTATCAAGGCTACATATGAGGGCGGCAAGTGTCACGTCGTGCACAATGGTAAGGTGTCGGAGGACTTTGAAGTCCAAAGTGGAGTACGTCAAGGGTGCATACTGTCCCCACTATTGTTCTTGGTGGTTATCAGCGATGTACTCCGTGCAGCATTGACGGAAGCTAATTCTGGAATTCGTTGGACTATGACATCTTACCTTAAACACCTAGATTACGCTGACGATGTTTGTCTACTTTCACATCGGATAATGGATCTTCATTTGATGGCCCAAAATCTAGAAGCTGAGGCAAACAAAGTGGGGCTAAAAATAAACACAGCCAAAACAAAAGCCCTGAGTACTTCCAATACCCGCGCTCAACTTAACATTGCCGGAAAGCAAGTCGAGAAAGTTGATAACTTTCTATATTTAGGAAGTGTCGTCTCGGCTAATCGCGGTGGCACCGAACTGGATGTGTGCAGCAGAATCGGGAAGGCTAAAGCTGCGTTCGGAATGCTGTCCAAAATCTGGAGAAGCAATGTTATTAGCTTAAGAACCAAGCTACGACTGTTCCGCTCCAACGTAGAATCAGTGCTGCTTTATGGGTGCAGTACCTGGAAGGTGGACACCATTAACACACGCAAGCTGCAAGTCTTCGTAAACAAATGCTTAAGAATCATCTTGAGGATTTTTTGGCCGAACCGCATCTCCAACGAACAACTTTATCTGAGAACGGGCCAAGAACCTATAAGCATTACTATACGAAGAAGAAAGTGGCAATGGATTGGACACACCCTACGGCGCGAAGACAACTCCATTGCGAAATACGCTATGCAGTGGAATCCGCTCACCCAGGCAGGCAGAATAGCGGGACGCCCTAGGCAAACGTGGCGCAGAACAGTTGAGGAGGAATCGAGCTCTTTAGGAATGAGTTGGAGGCAGCTCAAACGCGTTGCAGAACTCCGAACACGATGGCGCGCAGGCGTGGTTGACGCCCTATGCCCCCCGAGGGGTTAAAGGACATAAGGAGGAAGGACATTTTGTTTCCACATTTTTCCGCTTCGAACCAAGTTCCATACATTCTCTGACGACAATATAACTAGCCCTATGTTGTCGTCAGAGAATGTATGGAACTAACATATCACTAGCAGTCCATATATGCGAGTAGTATGCCAATGGAAGAGCCGTTGTCCTGTTCTAAAAAGCTTTCAATCGAGTATGGCTTATATGATATAAGATTCCTAAGGACTTCTGCGACAGCGGATGGATGCAGAACTTTCTTCAGGACATATTTACTTAATTTGCAGGCAATAGTGCATCATTCTACACATTTGCTGTAAACGACGGAATGCTAAAGGGTTCTATTGTTTCAACAATTCTCTTTCTACTCAATATTAATAGTTTGCTGGATTTGACAAATAACAAGATCTCCGACGACAGAATTTCAATTTGTATTTCGTTCGAACAACATCACTGTGAACTCAAGTACTTCATAAGCTTTAGAGATACGACCAAATTCATTCATTCAATGAAGACCTGCAGGAAGTCTAATTATGTTAACTTTATTGCGAAGAAAACCCAATTTTCCGTCTTTGCTACAAAGAACACATTTACTGTACCACAGTTTGAAAAGGATAGAATCCATCAACTCTCGGGTAACATGGTATATCGAATATCGCAGAATCAGAGTCTTCGAATTTGAGCTATCTACTTAGAGCAGAGATATTTCATGCTGCGGCAGGTTCTTATCTTATACAAATATAAGTTAGACCGAGACATGAAAATCGTTCACATATTTGGATCTCGGCTTTAAAAATTTAATAAACAAGACAGCAATTGGTTATTGAGTATTCAAAACTGCAAAATTGAATGCAACAGCCACATTTTAAAAACAAATTTCCAGCTACACTCGTACCATCTGAATGTGAACTAATGCAAGCTCAAGCTGAGACCCCAACCTTCTGCATATTAGTGGTGTGCAATTTTATTACTTTTGCTTAACGAATGATAATTGATTACTTAAAATTCGGAATTCGGTATTTGGTACCTAGTACTTGGTATTCCAGTCATGATTCATTTTCTGCAACCAGAGTATCAAGTATGTTGTGCACAAAATTTGTACACAAATTGGAACGTTTGGAATTCTGATTACTGACAATAGATCACAACATTCAAGTCCTGGCATTCGTTATTGTCGTGGTTTAAGTATGTTATGCGGACAAATAATCGAATTGGAACGTTTGGCATGATAGACAGGAGAGAGCAAGAGAAGAGAAAAATGGAAAATGTAGAAGCAGAAGATAAAAACGAAGGAGGCGAGTTGTAGTGCTATCGAACAATGTGTTGAAGTGTGTTTGCATGTCACATGTGTATTTATATTGCTTCTAAAGTAAAAGCATGGTTGAGTTATGAGTTTGTGTACGGAATCGATTCGAATGCGGCATTTGGGTTAGTGTTTGGTTGTGTGTAAATGAGTACCGATACCCGATTATTTATTTTTAGTAGTATTCGGTACCGATACTCATTTCAGGTAGGTAATGAATATTAAGTAGCGGATAGTTACTTTCTGCACATCCCTAAATTGCATGCATTTTGACATTTCTCCGGTGGTAATTCATACACAAATGCGAGTGAATAAAGTGAATTCTTTTAATTAATCGAAAAACAATGAAATTGTTAACATATCTGTCGTTATTCTACGAACTAATATACTTGAGTCATTCGACTCACGCCCGCAATGACAAGGACATATCGATTCAACAATCTTCAGCCTCAGCTCTGGAATTCAATCCACTTGGTCCGCTGGTCAAGTGCAACTTCCTGTCGAAGGAATTCCTAGACTGCATGGATCCCTACGACCATCGGGGGAACAAGACTGCTCGCGACGAACTCGGCTATGGTTGCGTCAAATTCGGCGGGATATGGTACGACGAGGTGGAGCACACAAAGGTGGAGTGCACCGTCTTCGCCGACATCGACTGCTATGGACCGAGAACTTTCCTTCGAGATGGTGTGCCCTGCGTGAAGTATACCGATCATTACTTTGTCACGACGTTGATATACAGTATCCTGCTGGGATTCCTTGGAATGGATAGGTTCTGCCTCGGCCAGACGGGTACGGCGGTAGGGAAGCTTCTGACTGTCGGAGGTGTTGGTGTCTGGTGGGTGATCGATGTTATTTTGTTGATAACAAACAACCTTCTTCCCGAAGACGGCAGCAATTGGAATCCATATGTGTGAGAAAGTACTGGAAATGCGGTTGTACCAGGAGCAAGCTATGTGATATTAGAGTTTAGAGGAAATAAATCATTATTTTGTAATTGTTTGCTTGTTTTTGATAAATAAACCCTGTAACAGAAAAGTAGGTCTCTGAGCAGTTAAGATGCCTATCCGATTCAAATGCTAGCCAAGAAGGTATTTTGAACTTTGAGTGCTGTATGAGCTGCACAAGCTGAGTAACTACGCAGGCAAGTGAGAAAAAAAGTTACAAAGTTACTTCTGGTTTTTTTCTAGACTATTATTATTTTTGAGTAGCGGATAAGGTAAAAGACTAAAGATACCTTAGAGTTGCATTTGGACAATGAATTTCACTTATGCTGTGGGGTTTTGAGTTCCCAGGAGCTCAGCTACAGCTTAATATTCGTGGGTTTTTTCTAAGATCTGGCGTAGTGTGAATATTTGGTCAGTGGTGGACTTTCTCGGCACGAAACCGCACTGATAAGGACTTACCAGGTTGTTGACGATCGATTTTAGGCAGCAGACAAGCAGAGTTTTCGTAAATAAATTTTTCCCCCGAACAAAAATTAGGTATCTTAAAAAAGGAGGGAATAATTCCGCGGAAAAGAGATAGGTATCATGGATGACAATTTAGGAGAATTTTCAACGCAATCGCGATATTCAATCATTCCCCGATGAATTATTTCTCTATTTTTTAAGTTACCTGATTTTTGCTTGGGAGAAAAATTCCGAGGGAAATTTTATTCCCGATAACCCTGAAGATCTAATATGCAATGTTGAGAAGGCTTATCTGTCTTGGTAGTCTGGTCCGTCTGCAGATACATACTCATCTTACCAACGTTGAAATTAATACCAGCAGGGTTTCCGAATACCTCTCTAGTTGACGCAGTTCAGAGAACTTCTTTAGGATCGGACAAACGATACGATGCTGAGGTTGCATTAACCGGACATACTTTCGTCAGGCCAAATTTTATAGATGAGCTCGTGTATGCTCCTTACCAACTTATCTTGTCTTGTTTTGAAAAGTTCGGCGGCAAGACCGTCGGCTTCAGCAGTTTTGTTGGATTAAAGTTTAGATATCGCTATCCCAACTTCATTCTGATCGGGTTGACGGGAGTCTTGGCTATCATCCTCACTGTTGAATGGGCCTCTGCCTAACAGCGGAATAATGGTAATCTTCAACGTTTAACAATCTGCAGAAGTGTTCCTTCCATATCTCCAGCACCAAATTCGATTCCACTTCTATATTACCATTTCTGCCCCTGCAGGCTTCTGTTCTGACTTTGACGACTTTTCACGTTCTCTTTACCTTACGGTAAAAGTTCCGAACATAATTCCTATAATAAAGGTTCGTAATCTCCTCGATCGACAGCTTCTTATGTTTCCTTTTCTCCTTTCTGAGAAGTCGATGCTTTCCTTTTTTCCTCCGCTCGTAAAGCTCTATTCGCCTCTTGTTTTGCCGCATGTGCTTGACGACATTCTTCATTAAACCAGGGGTCAAATCGGGTCCTCTATCAACGGATGATTGGTAACGTAATTTGCACGTGACGAGTTATCGGCTCACGGAGGACCCGATTCGACCCCAAGTGTTTCGTCGGCATCTCTGACGGCAACGTTTCCACTGGTCCCTCGCATTTGCTGCTGGCGGCATATGCCTTAGATTGAGATTAAAAGAAACTCGATCGGTAAAAGCTTTGGCGATCTCTTGCTATAGTAGCCATCCGACGTCAAACTTCCTCACAGTATTTCGTTGATTATGGATATCCGCATCAGTACCGTGGCTACAACTAGCTTACAAGTCCACGTTGGCTCCTCGGAAAATCCGGAAACCCAGAATACTGGAAGAGTGCCTTGCATCAATCAATGTGATCATCAAGACGAGGGTACGCGCCGCAAAGTCGATTAGCCTGAATTCGATGTCGGATGTGGTGTCGTTCAGGCTGTGCTTTCCGATCACGCTACTTAAGACGTCCTCTTTTTCTTTTCGTGAGGAGCGTGATCGCATGTTAGGTTAATACTGAGAAATTTGTGGGAAACTTAAGACTTCTTGGCGAAGTTTGCCTCTAATAACAAAAATCTGCACCCGAATAGACGCTGTCCTTGTTGTCTGGAGCAATCGCCGCAATCTTTAACTTCTAACAGTATGCAACTAACATAGGAAACTCCTTACCGATCTGTGATCCAAATATGTCGAAGCAGCACGAGCAATGTGTTCACTAAATTTAACCTAACTGGAATTCGCCCACTGCGGGCTGGAACAAGCAGGGCTATCGTGAATAAATTTTCCCTCGGAATTTTTCCCCCGAACAAAAATTAGGCATCTTCAAAAACAGGGAAAAAATTAAATATCGCGATTGCGTTAAAAATTCTCCTGAATTGTCATTCATGATACCTATTTCTTTTCCGCGGAATTGTTTCCTCTTTTTTGAAGATAGCTAATTTTTGTTCAGGGGAAATATTCCGATGGAAAATTTATTCACGATAACCCTGAAGAAGTATATAGTGAAAGTATATAGTGAGAAAGCACTCTTCTCCCTCTCTTGTCTGGTGCCCCCAAGACTTTCTAAATAGGTTGCTTACTCAATCTCCGATCAAGGTACTATGCACTCAGCGGTCATCAACGTGCATGTAGAGAGTAGGAGTTGGTAGGCCTAGGCTAATTGAGAACGTTGTCTTTCCATGTAAACGCATGCAATGCTTTTTGAAGACCTGCGATTTTAAGTCATATAAATAAAAATTCTCAAAACATAATTGTTGTTGAGAAGTGGCAAGAAGCCTCTTTGTAACTCGCCCTTTTTCTTTCTTTCTTAAATAAATTTCATGAACTTTCATTGTTTTTCATCGCGACAACCATCAGAACAGCACAGATATCACTGTTACAGCATCAGTTTGTTACCTTCGCATTTGGTCAATTGAACTGCGGAGTCCAAGAGGATAGTTGATATATCTGCAGTTTGTTAATTTGATGTTATATAGAAACTTGGGACAATGTGCCGACAACGGTGTGATTCGTTATTTGCTGCATCTTAGCTGATCACCTCACTGATAGAAAATACTAATATTCTACTTTTAAATTCATAGTTTGCTGCCCATATTTCGTTTGGCCACGATTCCTACAACTAAATATATATAAAAGAAAAAATAATTTTGGCGCAACGAAAACCTAGTGCCTGGGCCTAGTTTCTCGCAACCACTCGTGTTCTGTTTGTTATATTTTTCACACGAATGGAAGGGACCTACAGTTTAGTGCCGTATCCGAAGAGCAATTTGTTTTTGAGAAGCTTTCTCGTAACAACAATACTCTCGGATGTTTGTCAGGTGTTCGCGAGAGGTGGGCCCGTGAAAGAACTTTTTAGTGATTTCTGGGATTCGAACATGGAACTTCACACGCAGTGGTCCGACACACAAACCACTTGCTCCACGGCGCCTACTAAAAAGACATATGTAACTCTGTATGCCTTGCGCCTATAAACGTTATAACAACCCACACCAAAAACCACTGTAAATGTGTAAAAGAATTTCTTTTTACAAATTAAATTTTGTTTTTTATTTCTAATCTGTTTTACACATTTTATATCACTAGAGCCATTTTGATTGATATTTTCTCCAAGTCAATTTCAACAGATAATAAAATTATGATACAAACTACACAAACATTGGTTTGTCAACAAAATTATAAATGGAATGGACATTAATCTAGGCTGGTAGGCCAGCAGAAATTTCACTTTCAATACCACAGTGATCGCTTCCACGGAGGATTTTGAAGGTGCCATTATCACCCCAATCAGAGTTCCATGAGTTGGCAATCAGCCAGTATGGAGTTTCGTTCTCAACACCCCATCCAATGATACGGATAGCATGACCACCCAGAGCTTTGCCATGAACGTGTTGGTAGACTCCTAACAAAAAAATAAATAAAAATCAAATCTATTGTATAAACAAAAGACAATGTATACTAACCCTTCTTGTATAAAATCAAATCCTCATAAACGGTAAACGCTCCTTCGACGGGTCCATTGGTCTGAATTTCCTTTTGGATTTCTTGTACGTTACGTGTTACTGAATAGGCTTTTTTTCCGAAGTGTTTGTCATCGTTGTATTTGACTTTGTAGGAGCTCTGGCATTGATGTTGACAACGTGGCGTCTTACCATGCTCACCATCACAGGATGGGCGAGTTCCGTTTACATGATGCTCGCAAGGTGCGATTTCATATGGACGGCAGCCCTTTTATAATAAGAAAAATGTTTTAAATGAAGTTTTCGTAGAAATGGAGATCAAATTACCTGATTCGATCCATAAGAACCTCCACTCACAATTCCCTTGCGAGTCCAATAGCTCCAGGCCGCGCCAGGAAAGCCACCATTGCATCCAAAACCGCAAGTGTGGCAGCATGACACCAAATCATCAGCGGAAAAATGGAAGTTTATTTTTCCATCAGAGTGGATACAAACCTGAAAAAAAGAAGCAAACACTAATAATAATACTGGAAGGGGTAGTGGGCACTCAGGGTTGTTAACCCTTCGAGGTCAGACGTTCGGGAAATAACGCGCTGGCCACACGAGGTCACAATGACCCCAGCCATGTTTAAACTATTGCCGCGTTAACAAAATCTTTCCGAACGACTCATAAAAATTCAAGATATTAATTTGAACACTTTAGAAAATTAAAAATTATTTTGCGCCAAACTATCTCAGAGAAAGATTATCTCTTAAGGGTGATACACAGCCATATAATTTTAGAAACCATAACAACTTCAATTTTCAGCTGTTTAGAAATGAGCAGAGTTTAGTGGCCTATAAAAGCAAACTGAACGTTATTATTGCATTATCCACAGAAGAAAAAAAGCAAACCAAAAAAGTGGTTTAGATCATACTTATAGGGAAGATCACAAAGGACTAAGGTGAGTGAACGATGTGTTGTCGGACCCAGCGGATGTTGACTTCGGTGTGCCTCAACGATTGGTGTTGGGAGTAATTCTTTTCTTGTTGTACATTAATGACATTAAGCAATGCTTGCAATATTGTAAAATCATGTTATTTGCGGACGATACTATAATTTATCTAAGCGGAAAGAATGTGGAGTGTATGCGTCAGAGATTGAATGTGGACTTAGAGAATGTGAATAGGTGGCTTAAAATGAACAAATTAAAATTAAATGGGAGAAAATCTAAGTGTATGGAATTTAGGTTGGCTGATCCTATTACAGTGCGAATGGATGGGGACATTATTAATGTGTGGATTATATTAAATACCTAGGTGTAGTGCTAGATTCTAAGCTGAATTTAAAAAATCACACAGACCATCGTGTTCCCACATTTTAATTACCGTTCCACTCTGTTATATGCTAGTCAACAAGGAACAAAAGATAGGCTTCAATAGTTGCAAAACAAAGCTATGTGTGCAATCTTGAAGTGCGGTATTTATACTCCAATTCGAATGGATGAATATTGTGCAGATGCTATTACTCAGTGCTATGATGTTCATCTATAAAAATGAGAAATAAAATGCTGCCCGAATATTTGGAATTAAATCTCGTCAGCGTCGGTGATGTTCAGCCGTATAACTTCGGAATTCGCGCAACCTTAGGCCGAACAGATGTAACAGCAGCAGCGCACAGTGTTCATTGATGTATAAGGGATTGATCGTATTTAATAGCTTACTAAATGATGTAAAGACTGAGACAAGAACTTTACTATTTATGGTACATAGAAACTTATTTAATTTATTAAAAGCAATTATTAGAGTGCTGAGTGTTAGTGGTTGGTGTTTAATTGATTATATACTGTAGTAAATCTAGATATATATGTATATTGAAGTAATTTTTTAATTGTATCTTTTTAATTATTTGTGTTCATCAGTTTTTTTTTTTTTACCATTTGTGTTTAAATTATCAAAATTATTATTTGTAAAACTAGTAAAATTATTCAAATGAGCTATAAAACCTGGACTATGCTCCATCAGAGCCTAATCCACTGGTGGAGAAATTCACCTTCGATAGGTAAATCTCAGCTATTTGCCGAGATGTGAATAACTCTATAAAACCGAAAGCCTTGGACAGAGTGCCACAATAGACTGATACATTATATATTTTAAATTAGTAAAGGACTTCGTCGAACTGTGCTCTATAGTGAAGTCTGACTCAGTCATGCTATGTAGAATAGAAGCATAGATCCTCACAAAAGTGGATGTCAACAATCAGTTGTTTTGAACGAAAAATTCTCCATGGATGGAGATGGATGGAATTTGGAGAAGGTATGCTACAGGATATAGACATATAAGTTATCAAGGACAAGGACACTTATGTCAGAGGGACATCGCGGTGGAATAAGTCTTTAAAAGAAAGTGGTGTGGGCAGGGGTATCAGCCAACTTGGTGTAGGGAAGTGGAGGCAGCTACCTAGGGGTCGAGCTGGTTGGAGAGGCATGTGGTAAGACCCAGGTTCGGGCTGTCTGAAATGAAAGTAAGTACCCAATGTCAATATAAAATCTCATCGTTATCATTTAAACGATACGCAAGCTCAGCAATCTAAATCCAACATAGTTGTGGTGCAAAAGAATGGTTTCAAATTGTTGCTTTATTTTAAACTGTTTTCTTCAACTACTGCTGAGATACATAGCTGTAATGCAAAATCCGTATGGCGACCACTTCGTAAATATATTTGAAAAAGGAATCGGGTAAGTTACAGAATCTGGAGAAACAAGTAGGTAACTTTAGAGAAATTTTTCATCAAAATAACGACATGGATCTACCTACAATCAAGCTCACTTAGCGCAAACTTCGCTTCCTCCAATTATTGACGTGTTATCCGCTAATGTGTGTCGGTCTCTCTCTCTCTCTATTACCAAAATATGGGCGGAATGAGAACAAAAATAAACGATTTCTTCATCGCTGCAGCTGACTGTCCATATGATGTTGTTGCCTTGTCGGAGACGTGGCTGAACGAAAGTTTTTTCTCCGCTGAAATATTTACTGCTGAATTTTATGTATAGAGGCGGAGCTGTTCCGCTGGCTATTCGCTCGAGCTTTAAGAGCAAACAAATTGTACTTTCGGTTTCATCTTGTATGATTGAGCAAATTTGTGTATGCGTTGATTTTTTTGTTTCTAAGCATGCAAGTCCAATTGAAATATATTTTTTTCTGTCTTATATTCGAATAGACTCTGATAGTGCATTGTTGATTCACTAGGCAGTAATTCTTATGCAATAGTACTAGGAGACTTTAATTTATCCGATGTAAATTGGATTTTTTGTGATGATAAAAAATGTAATATGCCATTTAACGTCAGTAAAGACTTTGAATTCGAAGTATGAACTTGTGCTGTGAACTTGTGTGAAGTAAATTCAGTTCGTAATTTTATAGGAAGAATTTTAGATTTCGTTTTTATTGATAAGGAGCTCGAAGTTTCTGTTTCTGAAGCGGATTTTTTGCTGTGCATTTTTCATAAAGCAGTACATGTTTCTTTTAATTTATCGGTCTTAAACTCTTATATTTCTGATAATCCTATTTACGAACCTAAATTTGACTTTAAAAACGGAGATTATAATTCCATAAATTCTTATTTGTCTTCATTTGATCATCAGTTCGTAATTCTATAGGAAGAATTTTAGATTTCGTTTTTATTGATAAGGAGCTCGAAATTTCTGTTTCTGAAGCGGATTTTTTGCTGTGCATTTTTCATAAAGCAGTACATGTTTCTTTTAATTTATCGGTCTTAAACTCTTATATTTCTGATAATCCTATTTACGAACCTAAATTTGACTTTAAAAACGGAGATTATAATTCCATAAATTCTTATTTGTCTTCATTTGATTGGCAAGAATCCTCGACACTACGAACTTAGATGCAGCCTACACTACGTTTGGAAATATATTAGAATCATCGATTTCTAAGTATTTGCCGGTTAAACGACCAAGACATTCGAAAAGGCCCGTCTGGTTTAATAAAAGTTTATCGAGATTAAAAAACGCTATGCTTAAAACTTATAGAAAGAGTAAATCCATGATAGCTTTGCGAGGCAATTTTTGTCAGCTGAGAAATGAATATGAATTTCTGAAAAAATTTGTCAATAGAATCCAAAATTAAACATGACACTAAAACATTTTAGTCGTTTATTAAAAGTAAACGTAAATCGTTTGGAATCCCGTTTATGGTTTATAATTTAATAATAATAAATTGAAATTGACTTCCAGTGACAATTTAAAAGATGTATGTGATAAGTTTGCTGTATTTTTCCAATCAAATTTCGTTAATGAATCAATTGACTGCAGTAGAATACCTTTTTGTAAAGAAATGGTTGATTTGAGCTTCTTATCCATAACTGAGGATGGAGTTTTCATGGAATTGTCGGCTCTCGATTCAAGTACGAGCGTTCCACCCCTTTTTCTAAAACTAAGCAAGTCTAATATCGTAAAGCCGTTATGCATTATTTTCAATATGTCCTTGTGCCGCGGTGAATTTTTAGACCGCTGGAAGAGCTCATTTATTACACCTAATTATATTATATTAAATTACAGACCAATAGCTAAGCGTCCTTTAATACCCAAAGTATTCGAAGGTATAGTGAAAAGTAAATTGTATGCTGCATTACGCAACCATATCTCCGAACATCAACATGGTTTTGTGAGCGGAAGGTCCACCACAACGAATTTGATCATTTTTACGAATTATTGCCTTCGTAATATGGAAATGAGTCTTCAAATCGATTCGATTTATACCGATTTTTCCAAGGCATTCCATCGTGTCCAACACAATGTCCTGGTGAAGAAGTTGGAAATGATTGGGTTGCATTCAAACATTTTAAGCTGGATCAGTAGTTATTTAACTAATCGTAAAGAGTATGTAGAAGTTGGTTCTGTTCTCTCAGATGAAATTAAAAAATTTTCTGGAGTACCCCAGGGTAGCCATCTAGGTCCATTACTTTTTCTCTTATTCATCAATTATTTACCCTCATACATTTCTAATTCAAACTGTCTCTTATATGCTGAAGATTTGAAAATATTCAAGTCCGTAAAGTCAATGTCGGACGTTCTAGAACTGCAAAACGACGTTAATAATGTTGCGAAATGGTGTAATGATAACGGCTTGAGTTTCAATATTGGTAAGTGTACAATTGTAACATTTTCTAGAATCAGGTCTACTATAAAGTTTGATTATATGATTCTAAACTCTTGCCTGAAAAGGGTTACTAATCAAAAGGATCTAGGAGTAATTTTTGATGAACAATTTACATTTTCTATTCACATTGACTATATTATCTTTAGAACTAACTCTATGATGGGTTTCATATCTCGAAACTCAAAAGATTTTCAGGATCCATATACTGTGAAATCATTATATGTATATTTCATTAATTCGCCCTGTACTAGAGTACTGCTGTATAGTATGGAATCCATACTACTACAACAGTGAGATTCGTATTGAAAGGATTCAAAAGCGATTTACAAGATTTGCCCTCAGAAAGCTATCATGGGATAATAATAACATACCCAATTATGAAGCCAGATGTGCCTTAATTAACCTTAAGCCTCTTAAGAAAAGAAGGATCTATTATTCAGCTCTTTTTGCTCATGATGTTTTATCTGCCTACATTGATTGTCCAATCTTACTCTCATTGTTTAATGTTTATGTCCCGGCTCGCAGTTTACGACCTAGAGAAAACAATTTCCTGTATCTTTCCAAACATAGAACAAATTATGGTGAAAATGATCCAATAAATATTGCTTCTATTAATTACAATGAACTTGAAAATGCCACTGGCTTTCATATAAGTAGAATTGTTTGTAAAAGTTTAATCATGAATTCATTATAAATATAAATGGATACTATTATTATAGTATGTAAATATTATATTTGATCTTGTAAGTAGTCTAAAAAGTTTATAATACTTGGAGACGAATAAATAAATAAATATGAAATCTGTCGCATTTTTGACCTGCATCTGCATTGCTCGACTTTTTTAACGGAAGAAACAATGCACTTGAGCTACGCCTCTGTGAATCATCTGTTTAAAGTAGGGCGTGCAAATATGGCGACTTTCAAAGTCGTATTAAAATTAGGATCAGAGCCATTAGGACCAGATAACCAAAAAGTGCGGCGATTCCAAGAAACTATTTGCTAAATCAGCAACAATGACCAGTGTGACGTCGCAAACCACAGCTACATATATGTATCATCAGATCGTACTACATTAGTCTCTATATAATCGTCTTATGTAAACACGCAAAATATTGAACAAATACACCCTAACCAAACCCACTGATGTATTGATTTCCCTCTTATCAACAAACACAAAGCAAAGGCGAAAGAAAAATAAACTTTCTATAGCGCGATAAGCAGTCAACTTCCCCGAATCTTCTTTGTTTCAATAAATATTGTAAATCTTTATCAACTTACACGATCGGACATTGCTTCGACAGCTCCAAATGCCCAGCACGATCCGCAGGATCCTTGATCGCGAATCTCTCCAATAGTGGGACAGTTGGGCCACTGCTTGCGGGCATCGAAATTCTCTGGAAGATCGTCCTCCCCAAGCGAGAACTCCTGTTGCTTTGGTGGCAGGGCAAACTTATACGCGTCTGGATGTACTCCCATCAAACCCCTGATGTATGATTCAGACACGGATGGTTGGAAATTGCGGCCAACCTATAATCGAGTTAAATTGGAATTATGCACTCTGCTTTTGTGCCACACACTGACTCACCTCCCAGGTCGTGGCCTTTGAACGAACAATATCGATGAATTCATCGGACAGCAGATTCGGCTCTGCAGCGGCAACATGGACAACAAGTGCAACAATCAAAGCGAAGCGCTTCATACTTTCTTCGACTTTTATAATCTTTTATGACAACGCAGAGCCAAAATGATTTGCAAAATAGAAATAAAAATGGCGAACTTTTAGTAGAATTGCGTGTTAACAAGTTTATTTGTTCTTAGATTTGTTAGAAACAAATCATTGAAGGCGCTTAACAGAGGGGTGCTGTGTATCACTTACCTTTCTGTGATGAACAAATAATTATAGCTACAACAACACTTTTACGGAAACAATTAATGCAAAACGATGCACCTAACCGAGAATACTTTTAACGCTGCAATGAATTATTGATAAGATCGTAAAACTGACGAAAACTAAGAAACCAACCATCAAATCAACTCGACACAAGTCGCCTTCAAAATTCAACCAGTGCTGCTGAACTGATAACAACTCCGAAAATCACAGCTGATACTGAGTGAAAGTGGTGCCAATTCGCTGATGGGCTTTGTTCAAAAGCTGTAAGCCGATTAAGTGTCAGGTACGTTTTTATATTTTAAAGTACCTATAGTTTTCTCGCAAAATGTCAGGGGCAGTGATTTTGTGATGTACAGAGGGAAATATTACACACGATACAACTGTTGTGCCGACGGTTTGATAGCATACGATAATTGTATCGTATGTATCCACACAACCGACCGCTGTACTGATATCGTATGGTCGCATGTTCTTGAATCTACAACCGCTGTCACATGCACAGATTGTACGTTTGGAAATTATATGGTGCGTATGTGTAAAATGTCTGGTTATACGTAAATCTTACGCAGATTGTATAATGTGTGCTGCATACAACAGGTTGGCCGATGTCGGTACGACACAAATCGGTACGACGGTTGTATCGTGTATTTCCCACAAAAGATTACTACCCTACATTACAGTCGAAGAAGTTAGTGAGGCGGTCAAATACTCCAAAAAACGAAAAGCGGTTGGGCCAGGGGAGACATCGGGTTCAGATGGCTCAGAATTCTCATCTCCAAATTTATGAGAGGTGAGTGAAAGTAACCTTCTGCCTGCATAAAAAGGGAAGGGTGATACGCGAAACTGTGATAACTACCGTTCGATCAAGCTGATGTCACACACCATGAAGATCGTTGAGCGGATATTAGGTGGCCGACTGCGAAAAATAATACGGTTATATAATGATCAGTATGTGTTTGTCGCACGTAAATCAACCACAGATGTAATGTATAAGGATCATAATGAAAAAACATCGTGATTCCTTAAAGGATTTGCATATTATAGTGATTGACTTTGAAAAGGCATTCGACAGACAACCATGAGATCTGATATGGGTGGCGCTAAGACATCGAGGGGTTCCAGAAACCCATGCACAGATGATCACGGACATGTACGAAAGAACAAAGACAAGAGTAAGATTCGCCGTGGAGTAGCCATAGAGTTCCCAATCAAAGTCGGGGTGCACCAGGAAATCGTCTTAAGTACAATACTTTGCCCTTTATTACAGTCCTTGACTATATGCTTGAAGGTAAAGTGACGGACCTGAATTATTCTTTGTTGACGATATATGTAAATGATGATCCTACATCCCTGCAGCGAGCACTTGATGTGAGCGTGGACGTTTTGGAGTGAAATGGGTATCGCATTAGTACAAAAAAGGACAGAGTACTTGTGGTGCCCGTTCTCTGATCCAATCAGGCCTACTCCAGACATTTATTTGAATGGAACAGTGCCTCTCAAGTGCGAAAAGTTTAAATATCTGGGATCTATGATCAATAGCAAAACAACCTGTGATGATGACATCAATCGTCGCGTAAGCGTAGGGTAGATAAAGTGGCGAGAAAACTCCGCTATCTTCGGTGACCGAAAAATGCCCCATCAGTTTAAAGGAAGGCTCTACACTGCAGTTGTGCATCCAGCGCTCTCATACGGTTCACAATGTTGGACGATGTACAAAAAGTATGAGAGTAAATTAACGGCATCTGAGATGAAGATGCTTTGCATGACAGCAGGAGTGACAAAACGTGATCGAATAAGAAGTTCGAAGATGTGTGGAAGCCTTCACGTCAAAGAAACAATCTTACGAAAGATAGAGCACGACCGACTCAGCTGGTATTGCCACGTTCAAATAAGAGATCATTTGAGCCCCGTTAAAAAGGCAATATCAATGAATGTTCCAAAGACATCGCGAGGCAGGAGAGGCAGGCCTATAAACGCCTGGATCACACAAATGCGCCAGCATCGGCATTTCATTGGCCTCAGTAACAGAGTGACCCAAAATAGGGAAGACTGCCGATATTTTCTGAGATCTAATAGACGGACCCCACAGGCGGATCCGTAGAAATGCGGCGAAGTAAGAGGGGTATGATCCCTTGTTTTCGGATCATAGCCTCGTCTTCCTATTTAGTGATAGATCCATTATGAAGCAGTCAGAATCTATAAACCATGGAGGTTGTGGAACTGTAGGGTTGATAAAAATGCGTTTTGGAGGTTTGATGTCTTCATTGGATTTGAGAATATATAGATGGCTGAAGGAATTCGATTTACCCTTTTGGGAAACAGCGTGCGCTTGATTTAGAAAGAAGAGTTCGCATACTGCGACTAAGATAAGGGTCATGTAGATCGGATGAAACTTTCCAGCCTGGAAAATCTTCGAATCAACTTGCAAAGTGCCTGGGTGCTGGATAATGAAACCCCATGGGCATAGTAGCATTTTAAAATCTCTGCCGAGAGAACTCGTTTTGCCCACAACATAATAAATTAACATTATACCCAAATTGAATTTCACAAAGCGCTTCGAAGTTTAATTCTCCACAAGATTATAATGGTAAAATGGATAGGTGATAAAGGCTTTCGACGTAATAATCTGCACAAACGGTTCAAAGATGGAGTGTGGAGTCGGTGCGGGTGTGTCTTCTGAATCCTTAAACATCTCTATATCATATAGGCAGAATTACTCGCTGTCCAGATCAAAACACATGCTAATATAACGCCAAGGCAAAAGATGGCTATTTTTATTGATAGCCACATTGCCTCAGTTACTACATTCTCCAAGATGGTGCTAGAATGCCAAAACGAGCTAGCCTCGCTAGATGGCCATTTTAAGGTAACTCTGATTTGGGTTCCAGGGCACAGTAACGTTTATGGAAACGAACTTGCGGATGAACTAGCTAGGCAAGGCTTAGCCCTCTACAACTCTTTTGCGGAATCAGTTCAGATTCCGCTTGGAGCAGTCGAAGCACAAATATCCTCAAAATTCCTTATCCAAGCCAACCTCAGATGGACTAGGCTTAAAAACTATGTCATATCTAGAAAGATGTGGCCAAACTACAACAAAGCAAAAACAACCGACTTCTTAAACAGAATGCGTAGGGACATCGCCAGGATAACACCGGCCACCACAGGTCACTGGCCTATAGGAAACCATGTAGTCAAACTAGGCATCCCACACAACAACAATGTTGTGCACTAGCTAAGACCAGACAACGAGTTTTAGGAAAACCCTTTTTCAATTCCCTTGAGGAAGTCTCAAATAGAAACCTTAAAGATCTAATAATCTTCCTTTGTGTATCATGATGAAAATTTCAGCAGCATTAGGTTCAGTCCCGGAAGCATAATCGTCCATAAGCAAATTTGTTCCCACGTAATTGGACCCATCACTAACGTCTATGTCACCGAGGGAATTTTTTTCTATTACACTACTAGCCTGACTTGAAGGATCGGTTGTACTGTCTACTACATTAGTTAGTTTGTAAGTGTACGAGTGCACGGGGTGTAAAGATAGTTCGCCTACACGTGGTACACCCTGGGTAACGCTAAATGAACTATCAGCAATAAGGTAGCCAAACTTTCATGAATGACATCCTCGTGAATTCCTGGCTAATACAGTCAAAAAAAGAAGAAGAAGAAGAACATAGACAAATATGGATAAAACTAAAACAGAAGAATAATGAAGAGAATAAAGAACAAAATAGTCCACACCTTAATGCAACAACTGGCACTTCTCAGCGCCACCTGACACGAGATATCGGTCCTTCAATCTGAATCTGCCAGTTAAACATTGAAGGCATAAGTATAGCCAAGTGCGAAAACCTCTCGAAGATTCTAACCGAAAACAAAATCGACGTAGCACTTTTGCAAGAAACCCATACTGAAAATGACACCCAACCCTCGCAGAGAGGCAAGATCGCAGGCTACACAGTAATTGGATCTAACCACCAGAAACATTACGGGGTAGTAACTTATGTCAGATTCAACATCTCTAATGCCGCTCTATTGTCAGTAGGTATTTTGAAATCTATTTAGTCTCCATCACTATTGCATACACGAAATAATAAACATATACAAGCCGCCCAATGCAAATTGGCCAAGAAATACTCTCCCCATCCACGCCCATCCTGCTGTATACTGTGCAGATTTTAACAGCCATCATTTCAACTGGCGATACGCAACCTGTGACCAAAATTGATTGCAACTTATGAAATAGGCTGATATAAACCTATTAAATTTACTGCTTGACGCCAAAGATAGATCTACCTTTTGGTCAGCGAGATGGAGTAGAGGCTATAACCCCGATCTGTGCTTCGTAACCACCGACAATAACATCACACCTCTGCATTCCTCAAGGCGTGTACTCCAAGATTTCCCATACAGCCAACATCGCCCTGTACTGATTGAAGTCGGTATAAAAATCCCACTTATGAATACCTTCCCGAAGCCGAGATGGAATTTCAATAAAGCTAAGTGGTCATCTTGGCCACACAACTGGATGCTAACGTCCGCTGTATTCCGCCATTAGCTAAAAACTGACCGATTCGCTTCAGTTGCATAAGATTGTGAATTCTCTTTGGATGGTATAAGATCTATATTTATCTTTAAGAACTTTTATTACTTATGCTCCCTATGCAAGTAGTTCTATTCCTACTCTTTACATTGATATCTTTTAGATAGGGCAACCCCTGTATAGTTATAGTTTTATTTTAGTTTTAAGTTCTAGTCATAAGTTAAGAATGCCTCAAAGATCAAAATTGCGATTGTATGCCGGGATCAAGTATACACATACAAAATTTATAAATTTATTTTAATAAATGCTAGGATTAAAAAGTTGAAAACATTTTGTTTAAAGTTTAGTTTAAGTCAGACATATCTTTAAGTCGACCAAAAATTAACCTTTAGTTTTAAGAAAGGAATGTAATTCATTTATATGTCTCAATAAAGTTCAATGAATGAATGAATGAGTTGTAATTAGTACCGCCAAGAAATATATCCCTAGAGGACACCGAAAGGAGTATATTGCTGGATGGAACCGACAAAGTGACCAGCTGTACAAAGAGTTTTTAGAAAGCGGGGATAACAACATCGCAACCGAGTTGTTAAACTCGCTCGACATCTCCAGAGCAACAGAAAATATAGATTTCACACACGCCAGTACCAAATGTACGGCAGTACCAGTACGGCGATGATGATCAATATTCCGCTGTCAGGCAGAATGAGCCATTCAACAGTGACGATGGCAGTCAAAATTCCCGTCAACCCGATCAGAATGAAGTGAGGATAGCGATATCTAAACTCAAATCCAACAAAGCTGCTGGAGCCGACGGCCTTGCCGCTGAACTTTTCAAGGCAGGAGGAGATGAGTTGGTAAGGAGCATGCACCAGCTCATCTGTAAAATCTGGTCGGACGAAAGTATGCCCGATGAATGGAACCTCAGCATCGTTTGCCCGATCCTGAAGAAAGGAGACCCTCTGAACTGCGCCAACTACAGAGGTATAAGTCTCCTAAATATCGCATATAAAATCCTGTCTGCCGTACTATGTGAACGCCTAAAACCGATCGTCAACAACCTGATAGGTCTTTATCAGTGCGGTTTCAGGCCTGGAAAGTCCACCATTGACCAAATATTCACACTACGGCAGATCTTGATACGCATCACCTTTTCATCGATTTCAAAGTTGCCTATGATAGCGTGTATAGAGACGAGTTATACAGAGCCATGTCTAGTCTTGGCATCCCTGCCAAGCTCGTCCGTTTGTGCAGAATGACGATGGAGAACTCTCGCTGCTCCATCAAAGTCGGTAAGAACATCACCGAACCGTTCGATGTCAGGAAAGGTCTTAGACAAGGCGACGCGCTATCATGCGATTTGTTTAACATAGTACTTGAGAGAATTGTACGAAACTCACAAGCCAACTCCGGAGGTACAATCTTCTTCAAGTCTGTACAACTACTCGCTATGCCGATGACATTGACATAATCGGAAGAACTCAGCGGGTAGTCAATGGGGCATTTACGAGTATTGAGAACGAGGCAGCAAAGATGGGTGTAGTGGCCAATGAAAGCAAAACAAAATATATGCTGTCTACAAAAAAGGACACCCAACATCGGCGTCTTGGACAGAACGCCACAATAGACAGATACAATTTTGAGGTAGTAAAGGATTTTGTCTACCTAGGCTCTATGGTCAGCTCCGCAAATGACATCAGTGGAGAGATCACACGGAGAATTACTCTTGCCAATCGTTGTTTCTATGGGCTAAAACGGCAATTGAGTAGCAAAGCCCTATCTCGAACTACTAAGGTAACTCTTTATAAGACATTAATGATCCCAGTCCTGCTGTATGGCGCAGAGGCATGGGTTTTGACAAAACCGGATGAGGATGCCCTTGGTTATTTCGAGAGAAAAGTTCTTCGAGCGATCTTTGGTCCCGTCTGCACAGACGGTGAGTGGAGGAGAAGGTACAATGCCGAACTATACGGCCTGTACAAGGACATCGACTTAGCCAGAAGAGTTCACATACAGCGACTAAGATGGCTGGGTCATTTAGAGCGGATGGAGCCCAACCTTCCCGCTAAGAAAGTCTTCGAATCCACCCCGGACGGACGGCGCAGTAGAGAATGACCTCGCGGTAGGTGGCGCAAACAAGTGGAGGGGGATCTCAACCAACTTGGCGTGCGCAACTGGAGGCAGCTGGAGAGGTTTGTTGGTTAAGGCCCAGGTCCACCCCGGACTGTAGCGCCATCTAAGTAAGTAAGTAAGTACCAAATCATGGAATTTTCTACGAAAACTCGGAGGAAGTAACTCGATACTCTAAACAAGTCCTTAAATAAGCGCTGACTTGATCGCCAACCGTATCGTGGATGTATCTAGAGCAAAGTTAGATAAAAGCCACACTCGTAAAGTAAGAAAAGACTTGAAGACTTTAAAAGCACAATCCCATCCGAGCACAATTGCACTGCTGAAATCGGGAAAGCCAAGCGACAGAGCGGAAAACTGCATACCAATAGCACTACTTAGTGTTTGCTACAATGTGCTTGAAAGGATGCTTTATAACCGAATTGAACCAATTTCAACCAATCGAGCAAGTTGGGTTTAGGAGCAGCCGCAGCTGCGCAGATCAAATCCTCGCACTGACAACATTTATAGAATCAGGCTTTCAAAAGAAACTTAAAACATCTGCTGTTTTCGTCGATCTGACCGCTGCCTATGACACTGTTTGGAGAGAGGGGCTTAGTACACAAACTACTCAAAACCTTCAAGTGCTCTAAAACCTCTATTCTCATCAACAATCAGATTTTCCAAGTTTTCTTAAGCGACGATTGCAGCAAAGCCAGAAAACTGAGCAATAGTCTACCACAAGGGTCTGTCCTATCCCCGTTGTTGTAAAACTTGTATGTCTCTGACCTGCCCGATAAAACATCACGGAAATTTGGATATACAAATAAATATTTGGCGCAACAGCTCTTTAGAGTGCCAGGGCCTAGCTTCTCCCAACCACTCATGTTGTTTGCGTTATATTTTTCACACGAATGGAAGGGACCTACAGTTTAATGCCGAATCCGAACGGCGATTTGAGAAGCTTTTTCGAGACAACAATACTCTCGGATGTTTGTCAGACGCTCGCGAGAGGTGGGACCGTGAAAAAACTTTTTGGTGTTTTCTGGGATTCGAACTTGGAACCTCATGCGTAGTGATCCGACACACTAACCACTTACGCCACGGCGCGAAATTTGGATATGCTGATGACCTAAGCCTAGCAACTCAGAGCCATGATAGGAGCATTACAGAACATACATCTTTTGCAAACAATAATCGTATCTGCTGTAGTATGCGCGTGACTATAATCCCATATCTAAGAAGTGAGAACCCATCATATTGGTCGATTTTTGGTTAGAACAATTTAAATCTTATATACCGGGTGTCCGCCGGGAAGGTATACTACTTTGTTTGTTTATAATTTTTGATTAAATGAAAGAGAATGGATCTTATATTGATAAATGTTTTATTTAATGTCGGCAATTATGTATGGAATACAATATCAGGTAAATGTCCGCCTCTGCTAGTCTCACAAATGCGAGCCCTTTTGAGCACATTTTTCATTACATTCTCACACATTTCACGCGGTATTTCATTAATTTCATCACGAATATTTTGTTTGAGTTGCTCAAGCGTTTCTGGTTTGTTTGCATAAACCTTGGTTTTCAGATATCCCCACAAAAAGAAGTCAGGAGCAGTCAAATCAGGCGACCGTGGAGGCCAATCAACATCACCATTTGTTGAAATAACTTGTTGTGGAAAGAGGTCTCGCAGTAATTCCATTGTAATCCTGGCTGTATGCGATGTGGCACCGTAAATGGTCTTCTTGAAGAAGCTCTTGTGTCAACTGAATCTTAAATGGAAACAAATGCAAATCCTTGTGCAAAATTGTGGCCAAAGTTTTTCTTTGAAGACCAAGCTCCTGAGCACGGCGTCGAATTGAAGTTGATGGATTGTTTTGAACACTTCCTTGAACAGCAGTAATGTTTTCACCCGATCTTGCAGTACGTTGTGGCCCATGCTTAGGCCTATCACCTACAGACCCTCTTTCTTCGAAATCATTCACTACACGATAAATAGTGCGTTTTGTTGGCACGTTGTTTCTCCCAAAAATTTCACGTAACTTTCTCATCGTCACAGTAATCGATGATTGATTTTGATAAAATGTTTTAACGATTAAAATACTTTGGTTTATCGAATATTTTTCCATAATAAATTTGCCACGTGTCTACTTCACGACTGCCAAATATGAACTGTCAAGACTAATGTTTACCAAAATGGCGGCAAAACAAAGTAGTATACGTTCCCGGCGGACACCCTGTATTAATACGAGAAAACGTAACTTATCGTACGTTTTTTTAGTATTTATTATAAAAGAAGGGGGATGCAACTTATGTCATTCGAAAGGTACTGTGCCATAGATGTGCAGAAAAAGAAAAAAAATCATGTGCGTATGTAAATTCCCCTCGGTCGAATTTCGACCACACGCGATACTAGTATACATAAATACTCATACAAACATTGTTGATTAAATAGAACGATGAGTATTTTAACATTTGCAAATCTGGTTTTGGTGTGACATTTTCGTTAATAGAATATCATGAAATTTAGCAAGAAACAATGTGCCTTCGTTAATATTATTTAAATCTTCAGATGGCTTTTTGCTTATTGATTAGTAATGAAATTTTCAGCTCATACTTGAGAGCCACTGACTACTCCTTGTGTGACAACTAAATTTACATACAAAATTGCGTTTTCTTAAATTATATACACTTACTTAATTTCATGTTCAAATTACTGTGAAATAAATTTCGAATATCTTGGCACTTGCCTCTCATCTAATTCCATCGTTTAAAGAAGCCTATTATTAAGTAGGTACAGCAATGTCTAACCTACAATTACCTTCGACATTAAATTGCCTTTTCACCAAAAACAAACGGCATTTTTAATAAACATTCATCCACATAAATATGAGTGCATCTGTGAGCGGGAAATTAAAGTATAACTGAAACCATGTTCAATCCAAAACCAAAGGATGGAAGCGAGTTTAAATTTCCCTTGCAGTGCGTTTGGCTAAAATTAAATGGTTCTTGGCCAATTGAAACGAAAAATCGCGCTTATTACGCTTGGTCCTGGTACGTGGTCTTTTCGGTGTGCATAACCATCTACTTTCAGACGGCCTTCCTGATATACACTTTCGGGGACATCCTGAAAACAACTGAAAACTGCTGTACAACTTTCATGGGTTTCATGAATTTTATTCGGATTGTTCACTTGAGAATGCATCAAAAGGAATTCAAGAAGATTCTTGGTGATTTTGTTCAGTATATTTGGATTCCAAGGTAAGTTTACACATTAAAGTGAAGAAAAACGAAGCTATCTGATCTTATTTATTATTTTTATTTTTTTTCCTTATCAATAATATATTAAAATCTTCAAACTATTTCAAATAGAGATGAATGGGCTTTTGTGGAGATGAATCTATAAAGCTGAGAACTGATTGAAGTGAATTATCCTTGGCTTAGGCACTTTATTATTTATCGTATGTAATAGGTTATAGATACAAATAACAGATTACACATATATAATTGCATAAATAAATGGTTTTAAGCCATGAGCAAGGAACAAATAAGTACATAGAATTATAAATAAGAAACGTAAATACAATATAAATCTTAAAAAACACATTATATTTATCGTCAGAGAATAGTATAATGTTTAAGCTGGTTAGCCAGAGAAGGGCATCAGGTGTGATATTGTGAATGTTGTTGGGGTTGCCGTTAAATATGGAGAGCGGGCAGCTGGAAACAATGTGTCTTATCGCTTGGATAGGTTCCCCACAGTCACGTGCACTAGATGTTGTTGCTCCATTTAAACAGAAAGTCTCTGCAGCGGTCGTGCTCGATCCTTATCCTATTTAGTTGTGCCCACGTTTGTCAGGGTAGGTACGCGAACAGTAGGGTTAACTATGTTATTGCAGGTATTTGGGACAAAATTCCTCCAGTGTTTTAAATTCCTTCATTGATGTTTAAGTTTGACAAATGCAGTCTAGTCGCTGTTCTCAGAGGATTTCGCGACATGAGTCCTTTTCGTTGAAGTAAAAGTGGATTGGGAGGTTCGGGTTGTTTTGAATATTGATAAGTTCTCTGACGAGTGTGTTCTTTCGTCTAAGCGGATGTGGGGCAATGTTGCTCAAGACTGAGAGTCATTGAATTGGAGTGGACCTTATGAGATGTGGAGTTGGCTATCAATTTTCGTTGTATGTGCGCTATTTAACCAAACGTATTCAGCAGTAGAATAAACCAGTCCTAAAGCGGCAGTTCGAAGTGTACTGGGTAATGATCCCCAGGAGCTGGACGGTAGTTTTTGAAGCAGGACGTTCCTTGTTTTCAACTTGGCTGCGGTGTTGAGACAGTGCTGCTTAAAGGTAAGGGATGGGTTACTCCGAGACACTTGGGACTCTTATTGTGTCGCAGGACAGTACCGCTGAAGCCAATTTCGACCGGCATGTGCGCAAGATGGATATTCAGGTGAAAGCGGGCAGACTCAGTTTTAGCATTGCTGGGTGTCAGTCTCCATTTCTTGAAGCATTCTCCTAGAGAGCCAATATCTGCTGAGAGTGTGGCTTCAATTAAGTGCATACGAGTATGTTGGTGTTGAGTGGCCAGAGCTAGGTCGTCCGCATACGAAAATTGTTTGGATGTGAGTATACAGATCGAAGAGAAGTGGGGCCAAGACCGTTGAGTTGAGTTATCTGAATTTGCTCGCGCTATTGTTGAGGTATACTGGGAAGGATCGATTCCTTAGCATGTTGTTGATCAGGTTTGCTATTGTTTTGCAATCTACCGTCTTCACAGACGCACTTGTAAATCTGAAAGTGGATACTTCGCTCGGAGTGCTGATCAATCAATTGCTAACACGCAGGATTATCAACACACAGCTGGGTGGAGTATCGGCCAGAAGACTTGCCTGCTGCGGAACACCCCAAGGTGGTGTTTTGTCCCCCCTCCTGTGGAATCTTTTAGTGAATGAATGAGCTACTATCTTTTAGTGAATGAGCTACTAGTGGACCTGGACAGGTCAGGCTGTAGAGTGATTGCCTATGCTGATGACATTGCGATCGCTGCGTCTGGCAAGCACCCAGACACTCTCAAGGAAATCCTCCAATATGCTCTCTCTCGGCTCACGAGGTGGGCCTTCAATTGTGGATTGGGGGTTAACCCTTATAAAACAGAACTTGTTCTCTTCACAAGGAAATATAAAGTTCCCCACGTAGACCCTCCTATGATTAATGGCACCAGTCTCACCTTCACTGCTAATGCAAAATACCTGGGTCTTATTCTGGACAGAAAACTGAACTGGAAAGCCAATCTACTAGAACGCGTAAGGAAAGCCAATGTAGCTCTCTATTCCTGTAAAAAGGCTATAGGTAGGAGCTGGGGTATGAAACCTGAAATCACTCGCTGGCTTTACGTGTCGGTTATCAGGCCCATACTACTCTATGGCGTGATCGTTTGGTGGCCTGTCCTTGACAGGGCTGTTCACCTCTCTCAGGTAGCTGAAGTGCAACGATCCGCTTGCATGTGCATCAGTGGTGCACTAAGAACTACCCCCTCTGCGGCACTGAACATTATGTTGAACCTGTTACCCCTAGATATCCTCGGCAGACAGACTGCTGCCAGTGCGGCTATTCGCCTTAAAGCCTCCTCTCAGTGGTCTAGTTATCACATTGGCCACTCCTCGATCCTTGATCTTCTCAACTTCACACATGAAAACACGGACTACACACCACCGAAACTGAGATTTGACCGACACTTCCGTACGAGCATCCCTGAACGGGATGAGTGGGATGGCTCTCCCGCTGATGATGGAAATTCGGTGCACTTCTACACAGATGGCTCTAAGACCGAAGGTGGGGTGGGCTGTGGTGTTTTCTCCGATAAGCTCAACCTGAGCATCTCGTTCCGCCTCCCTGATCATTGTAGCGTTTTTTAGGCGGAAATCATGGCGATTAAGGAAGCCCTGTCTTGGCTGAAATGTAATGTATTATCTGTCAGCGATATTAGCATTTTCACTGTCAGTCAAGCGGCTATCAAGTCCCTGGAATCGTGCTCCTTTACTTCAAAGACCGTCTTACACTGCCGTTTGTCTCTTACAGAGATGACAGAGCAGTTCAACATTCACCTATGCTGGGTGCCAGGTCACAGAGACATTCCAGGAAACTATAGGGCGGATGAACTCGCTAGACGCTAGGCTACTACTCTAAGGATTCTGCCAGATAGGCTAGCCCTGGGTATGCCCCTCGCTATGTAAGCATCTACTGAAGCTGAACGCTATTAGCAAGACCAACCTTAGGTGGGATAGTGGCTCTACGTGTCACATTTCGAGGCAGAACTGGCCTAAGCTGGACCAGAAACGTAGTGCCGAGTTGGTTAAACTAAAGCGATTACAGATCAGCTGCGTTATCGGTGTCATCACCGGACACTGTCTAATCGGCCAACATGCCAAAAGACTTGGCCTCTTTTCCAATGACTTCTGCAAGAGCTGTAGGGACGAGGAGGAGGAGAAAACCATTCTTCACTTCCTATGCACGTGTCCTGCTCTATCACGCAAAAGAATGCTCCATCTAGGAGCTCCCTTCCTTGACGACCTCAGCGATTTGGCGTCCTTAGGCGTCACGAACATCCATCGCTTCATCAAAAGCTCCGGTTGGTTTATTAGTCCCTGAGTGGTCTAATGGTAGATCCTTGGCATCACAATGGACCTTTACTGGTCTAAGTGTGTCTGCATCGAGGTGCAGATAGCCAATCGTATGCAGCAGTAAGGTCTACGAACACAGCGGCAGTCTTAAGCGTGTTTTCTAAGCCATCCTCAATAAAAGTTGCTAAGGTGAGTACCTGGTCAGTACAACTACGACCCTTTTGGAATCCAGCTTGTTCTACAGAGATAACAACATTGATGGGTGTGGGTACTTCAATTCTGTTGTAAGTATATTTAACAGTCGAGGATCTTATAGCATACACTTAAGAGAGAAATTGATCGGTAGCTGTCGGCCTTGTCGGCTGGTTTTCCTGGTATAAGTACCGCAATGGCACTTGATGACTTGTAGCGTCAAATATATATGTACATATATATGTATGTGTAGTTGTTTGTTTACAGTAAATTTTTTCAGGCGAAGAATACGTTTGTAAAAGACACGTTCCCAAAAAAAGCAAATCAGTCTGGCCCGTTGCGGAGTGATCATCCCGATGAGGGCATTCAATCTCTTACAATCATTCCTCTTCAATTTAGAACATCATTCCTCTTCAATCTCGAACACCTGCGAGATGGATGGATACGTTCAGGACTGTCCAATAGCTTGCACTACTTCTGGATCGGTTGAGTCTTTCTCATGTCTGATTGTGACAACATTGGTGAGGCCGTCGTCACCTGGATGACGTTAATCCGCACAAGCCTCCATTGTGTTTCTGGTAAATTCACGTGCCTGATGATAACAACATCACCAACCTTGATGTTGTCCGTTGCCTTATGCCATCTCGAACGTTGTTGTAATGTATGCAGATATTGATGAAATTGTCGTAAAGCCACCTTGTGCGAGTTGTCAAGCATAGGTGCGTCTGGCTTAAGTGGAATTTGCACAATATGACGACCGCTTACATCTCTGGTATGAGTAGTCATAAATATTTCTTCAACAGGTCCGCCTCCGTGATGTTGGTAGATAGTGTATCACTGCGAACCCCACATGCGGATCAGTAGAAATGCGGTGAAGTGGGAGGGTTGTGATCCCTTGTTTTCGGATCATAGCCTCGCTGATAAAAGGAAGAAGAAGAAGTGTATCACTGCCTTCGGACTCGCACTAGGTGCGTAGTAGATCGTCTGTGCGTTGCTCATCCGTATGCGAGCACACTGCTAATGATTTTAGTGCAGGCATAGTAGCAGAGTGAATTGTTGCAGGTCCAAATACGACCCAGCCAAGTTGAGTTGATTGTGCGAAGGGCGCTCCTTCACCACCATGCACAATGCCTTCTGTAATAATTTGACCCCATATATCATGAGCAATGTATCAATGTGCCCAGGAGTGCCGAATGTATGATCTGCCTATTGTAGATCTTCTTAGTGTCGCCAACAATCCTTCGCAATATTTGCCACAGGTATAGGTGAGGTAATTGTGTCGATCTCCAAGTCAAAGAGTGAATTGAAAGACATCTGAACAACTGCTCGGCAACTTGCAATTCGCCTTCGTTTCAGGTGAGAGATAAACTGTTAAAAAACGTTAAATGATAAAACTGACCTAGGAGCCTGGATCACACAACAATCGACACTGGTGTGTGTCGTTAAAGCCATAGATGATTTGTGCATATGCAGTTGCCAAAATGATACCCACAATGGTAAACGGCCTGTAACGGCCATTTAGTCAGTTTGAGAAGCTTAAGGAGGTGCGGTAACAGTTGAGCTGGTTGCAGATGGTGTAGCTACGTTTGTTGATGAACGCCAGAGCAAAGTATTATATGATGTCTTCCATTGCATTGACGACAATTTGTTGAGCCACACGCCCTCGTTGCATGGCCTCGTTTCAAATAGTTAAAACAAAGTTTGGGTCCCTTGAGCATTTGAAAACAAAGACTCATCCGATGAGAGTTCTCGTTACAAAATCGCAATTGCCAGGTGTAGTGGCAGTCAAATTGGATTTCACCAGATGAAGTGTGCGTTTTTGAATGGTTGCATGCCTCTTTGCAGCCTGTGTGTTATTGCTGTCTACTGTGTTCCATCGTAGTACACTTGATGCCAAACTCTGAACGCACCTCTCCACGAACGTCAGAAGATCTACCAGTTTATGTATTTCATTGGAGAAACGACTCATGCCTCATGCCTGTTGTATTACTGTAGGTAGTGTCGATATGATAGTGGGTACAGCCAAGGCACCCCATTGATCTACACACAATTTTATAACTGATATGACTCGCAGCGACTCCCTCACGTTGTCCACTATAGAAAGAAGTGCCGTTGTGGTTTCATCACTTTGATGTTTTAAGCCTATGAATCGTGAGACGTGGATCTCTGCGAGTTGTGTGGGATTATCGTAACGATAATAGCCTCCTCATAGCCACCAGTATATAAACCGCCAACCAGCGGCCCTGCCACGCCTTTAAACGCCGCACGCTACTTTCCCAGTTTATACTCCTCAGGGAAATCTTGAGAATGGACGAGTGTTTCAAACGTATCCTTGATCGCCAGCCAATTCTGTAATGTGCCACCAAAAATCGGAACGAACAATGGATCTAGTTTCAAATCCATCGCAAAAGCCGCAATAACGCTACATCATCCTCATTAGATTCATCTGATCTTGCACGCGCAACGGAAACTAAACGCTGTAGTTTAACCATTTCAAGATTATGTGGGTTTTCCATCTCATGCCATAGCACGGGGCTCCATTTCCAGGAGCTTAGTCGAAGCAATAAGTAGGCCATGAGCTGTCAAAAGCCGATTTAAATTTGTCACTCCCAAAAACGTTTGCACCAATTTTGTCAGCAATAAACTTTATGGCAGTAACTGCCGCCGTACGTTTATTCAGCTCTGCCATTACGTGCAAGAAGAAAACTGATTTCGTTTGTTCCATAGTTACTCACAGGAGGCACCAAAAAGTGCATGATATACTATACACCCAGAATATGGAGCGAAATGCAAAAACCACGAATAATGAAATTTTAGTTTTATTCACAAGAAGTATCTAGAATGTTGAACGAGTGCAACAGCTACGAGTCCCCAAAAAAAAGTCAAATCACTCTGCCCCGTTGTGGAATGACGTTTTCAATGAGCGATTCCAAACCCGATCATCCCGAACACAGTGCAAATCGAATATACTGCACAGCAGGCTACAAATGAATTGTTCCTGTTCTGCTTGATCATATTTATATCTAGATTGCGTCTAGATTGCGAAATATGCAGGATCTTTCAGTGGAAAGTAACCTGCCAAACGTTTTTATTTCATGATAGAAAAATTGCTTGATAAGTTAATACTTACTCGTAGTTGCGATATCTAACAAATTTATATCGAAGGGTGGTGTTTTTTTATTCATAAAGAATCTGACACTACTATGAGCACGCGCTTGCTATTCTCAGTGTCTATGGAAGATTTTTCACCTACCTACCCTCGGTAAAAAAAAAAATATTTATATCATGCCACCAGGCTGTGGCACAACCTTTCCTGTGAAGCGATATGGAGATTGTCACCGGAAAGAAATTGGCTCAACTGCCACTCGTCCAGTCGGAGATACTCCTGTTGAGCGCACACATCCTCAAAGTGGTTGTATGCAAATGCCAAACATTTCTCATAGGATGGCAAACGACTAACAAAGGCCTCGTAGGGGCAGCATCTCCCGATAGGTGCTGGTCCGCTAAGTAACGAGTAGGAGCCACTGCAGCCAAAAACCTAGCAGCTCTGTTAGTGAGCCCTACTCCCACCTCCTCGTGGTGTCATCTGGGAATTTCTTCGGAAATTGCTAACGGGAGAGGACGAATGGCGAGCTTCCTGCGCCAAAAAACAGGATAAGTGTCGGTTGGTCTGTGGCCCAGCGAGCCGCAACCGTAAAACAAACTATTGCTCCGAAACGGAAACAATCGGCTCGGATAAGGACGGATAATTTGTTGACGACCTTTGGCTATCGGACACGAACAACGATCGGATTCTGGAACGTTAAGACCCTCCTGGACTCACTCAAGGAAGGGCCTTATAACGCCAGATTCCTCCAATTGGAGTGCGAATTCGCACGGTATAAAATCGACATCTTAGGGCTGAGCGAGATAAGATGGTACGATGCTGGGGAATACATCTCCCCAACAAAAAGCACTGTGACGCTCTACTCTGGTAAACCAGCTGGAAGTGCACGGAGTTCTGGCGTAGGACTCATGCTAACTCCAGCAGCACGTAGTAGCCTCATATCCTGGAAACCCCATAGTGACCGGATATTGACGACTAGGTTCCAGAGTAGAGTTAGAAAAATTACCATCATACATTGTTATGCTCCGACTCTAGATGCGACTGAGGATGAAAAGGATGATTTTTATAGCCACTTAGGCGCCGCTTACAACCAAACGTCTAATGGGGACATCATAACGGTGATGGGAGATCTCAATGCCAAGGTTTGTAGCGACAACACCATGCTTAAGCACGTGATGGGAGTTTACGGCGTGGGAGACCGTAATGACAACGGTGAGCGGTTTGTGGACTTCTGCAATGCCAAACACCTAGCCGTTGGAGGGTACGCTGTTTAAGCATAACACCTGCCATAAGATCAGTTGGGTCTCTACTGATAGGCAACGAACATCCAACCAGATCGACCACATTGCGATCAGTCGCCGCTTTAGAAATTGTCTCCTGGACGTCCGAAACAGACGTGGAGCTGACGTCGGACTTGAACGAGATCACCATCTTATGGTAGCTCATTTACGCCTTCGTACTGCATCCTTCAACAGCAACCGCTCAAACCTACTTAACATCACCAGGTTTAATATCGACAGGCTCAAGGTTCCCCAAGTGCGCCAACAGTTCAGGGACCATCTTGCCTTAGAAGCAGAAGCAATCAGCAGCATAGAGAACATGGATGACCACTGGAGTGTGAAAAATGCTTTTGCGACGGGGGCACGCACGTATGTCGGTAAAAAGCAGAAACAGCACCGCACATGGCTTTCTACAGACACCTGGAGACGGATCGATGAGCGCACAGCAATCAAGGCTCGGATTGCAGCGGCCTCAGCAGTAGAGAGAACCGAGCTTGAAACCCAATACCGTGAGAAGAAGAAAGAAGTGCAGCGTATTGTGAGACGTGACAAACGTCAATATGTCAACTCACTGGCCTCAAGGGCTGAAGAAGCAGCGAGTAGGTACGACAGTAGGACTGTTTACAACATCACTAAGGAGCTCATTGTGGGCGCCGTGGCGTAAGTGGTTAGTGTGTCGGATCACTACGCGTGAGGTTCCAAGTTCGAATCCTACAAAACACCAAAAAGTTTTTTCACGGTCCCACCTCTCGCGAGCGTCTGACAAACATCCGAGAGTATTGTGGTCTCGAAAAAGCTTCTCAAATCGCCATTCGGATACGGCACTAAACTGTAGGTCCCTTCCATTCGTACGAAAAATATAACGCACACAACATGAGTGATTGCGAGAAGCTAGGCCCTGGCACTTAATGAGCTGTTGCGCCAAATATTTATTATTTTATTTATATTTTATTTTATATAACAGCAATCAAGTCCCTCAAGAAAAACAAAGCGGTGGGTATTTATGGCATCCCTGCCGAGCTATTTCAAGCGGCGCCAAATACATCGGCAGATATGCTGCATCCGCTAATACGGAGAGCTTGGGATAGTGAACAATTTCCACAGGAGTGGAAAAGGGGGATGATCATTAAGCTTCCAAAGAAGGGTAACTTGATGGAGTGCGGTAACTGGAGAGGTATATGTGTTCTTCCAGCTGTAGCCAAAATAATAGCTAGAATAATTCTAGAACGAATTAAAGAACATTTAGATTCAACTCTCGATGTCGAACAGGCAGGCTTTCGCGCTGGATCCTCCTGCAACGACCACATAAACACCTTACTGATCATAATCGAACAATGCGTTGAGTATAGGTCTCCGCTACATTTACTGTTTATCGACTTCGAGAAGGCTTTCGACAGCTTGAATCGAGATGCTATCTGGTTGGCCTTGCGCAGGAGAGGCATTCCAGAAAAGCTTATAGCTATTATCAAGGCTACATACGAGGGCGGCAAGTGTCACGTCGTGCACAATGGTAAGGTGTCGGAGGATTTTGAAGTCCAAAGTGGAGTACGTCAAGGATGCATACTGTCCCCACTATTGTTCTTGGTGGTTATCAGCGATGTACTCCGTGCAGCATTGACGGAAGCTAATTCTGGAACATTTTACCTTAAACACCTAGATTACGCTGACGATGTTTGTCTACTTTCACATCGGATAATGGATCTTCATTTGATGGCCCAAAATCTAGAAGCTGAGGCAAACAAAGTGGGGCTAAAAATAAACACAGCCAAAACAAAAGCCCTGAGTACTTCCAATACCCGCGCTCAACTTAACATTGCCGGAAAGCAAGTCGAGAAAGTTAATAGCTTTCTATATCTAGGAAGTGTCGTCTCGGCTAGTCGCGGTGGCACCGAACTGGATGTGTGCAGCAGAATCGGGAAGGCTAAAGCTGCGTTCGGAATGCTGTCCAAAATCTGGAGAAGCAATGTTATTAGCTTAAGAACCAAGCTACGACTGTTCCGCTCCAACGTAGAATCAGTGCTGTTTTATGGGTGCAGTACCTGAAAGGTGGACACCATCAACACACGCAAGCTGCAAGTCTTCGTAAACAAATGCTTAAGAATCATCTTGAGGATTTTTTGGCCGAACCGCATCTCCAACGAACAACTTTATCTGAGAACGGGCCAAGAACCTATAAGCATTACTATACGAAGAAGAAAGTGGCAATGGATTGGACACACCCTACGGCGCGAAGACAACTCCATTGCGAAATACGCCATGCAGTGGAATCCGCTCACCCAGGCAGGCAGAATAGCGCGACGCCCTAGGCAAACGTGGCGCAGAACAGTTGAGGAGGAATCGAGCTCTTTAGGAATGAGTTGCAGGAAGCTCAAACGCGTTGCAGAACTCCGAACACGATGGCGCGCAGGCGTGGTTGACGCCCTATGCCCCCCGAGGGGTTAAAGGATATAAGTAAAAGTAAGTAAGTATAATGTCTCCGTTGCACAAGAAAGGTGATTACAAGGATCAAGCTAACTATAGGGGTATTTCTTTTCTAAATATCTCGGCCAGGTTGAAAAGGATTGATAGAGAGAGAGAGAGAAAGATTTGGTGTAGTGGTTTGAAGCTCAGTTGTTTATGCTTCAGAGAAACTTCGGGGGTAGCGTCCAGATAACTGGGGAGATTTTTGTTATTCTTTAGTTTTGTGCTTCTGATTCACATTTTTTTTCCCCCCGATAACTGATGTCATAGGCAAATCATCAGCAACAGAGCGAACAATTTTTCCAGCCACATGATGACCGAGCTACTGCCAGTGTTATACTTTCGCAGTAGTGTTCACACAAGCTTTCGCAATTGATCGGACTCACTTTATATATTTCATGAGAAAGAAATTAATTCTTGCTAACAATCAGGATTTGAACCATGAACCATTAGCGTAGCAATTGACGACGTTACCACTACACCATTGCCACACCTAAGATTTCATAGCCCGTGTAGCTCTCTTCTATAAACTCTATAGGTATGAAATATCAAGCAAAATTGTCATATTCTTAAAGCGATGTATGATTATAACGTAGGGTGAATTCAAAAACGTCAAAAAACTGTGCAGTGTTGCGGCAACAGAACAGGGTTTCTTTTGCTGTTGCCTTGCTACTGCACTGTTGCTGTTGCCCTGCGCAATTTATTTTGACATTTATGAACGATTGTGTTGTAATGGTATGTACAATAGGAGAAATTGGAGATTGTAGTAAAAATATTTACATACATTATATAAATAGAACATTAACATTGTCAAACGTTTACCTTTCATCCATTTCTCACTTGGAAAAAACAAACAAGAGCTCAAAACAAAGGAAAGCAACAGCAAAACAATTGTTGCGCAGGTTGCTCTTCTTTGACGTTTGGTTGCGCAGATGTTGCAAAAAAAAAATTTTGATTTGAGCAACACTGCCAAAATGTTGCTTTTTTGAACTTGTTGCTTTAATGTTGCTGCAATACTGCCGCAACACTGCATTTTTGAATTGGGCCGTAGCTATTCTTTGGGACGGTGAATTTGTGTCCATTAATTGATAGTGATTGTGTCCATCATTAATAGTATATCTGATGCTGTTGGAGGTGGAATCCTGTGCTCATGTTTACGGATGATATAGTCTTCCTCGCCGAAACAGTAGACGAACCTGGAATTTAACTGTTAACTTACATAAGATTAACATCAAGATTTTACGAGAGTATAAATACCTCCTTGAAAATAAAGTTCAACAACCTCATCATTTATGACAAGTACTTACAAGAAGCTTAGTCATCCCAGTACAGATTGTACAATAGTAAACTGAAACACAATCTTCAAGAACGAACTTACTTCTTAAAAAATTCAAAATGAGAGGGGGATTAGTTAACCTTAACTATATTCCACATCGAGAAGAACTTCCCATTTTGTGCGATATATGTAACTTAAAGGAGAGAGATGCCTTTTTCTCGCAATATGCCTTATTCTCAAAGAGTTTCGTCTACGCTTTTTTGGGCCCTATTCATTGAGTACGGAGGAAACGATCAACATTTTGAATGGGGAAAAGGCTGGAATGTGTTGTACAATTACACCGTGACCGCACTCCGCTACAGAAAATGGATCATAGAAAGAGATTTTTAAGTTGTTTAGACTCTTTTAACTACTGTAGTATTCAATAAATAAATAGCAAGTAAAGATATTGTTGTCAATCTTAGGCCAAATCAAATAAGACTTAAGTACAACTAAATTGTAAAACATATTTTTTATATTGAAATAAAAGTCATCTAAAACTAACTAAACTAATGTATAGGTATGCATTGATGTCTTCTTCAATTTGTCAATAGGGCTACTCCTATTTTTGGGGGCGTTTTCTTCAGAAAAATAGATTTTAATTAAGTCTCTGAGATGCTAAAGAAAGTAGGTACATCAGAGTAGAAAGTTTTTATCTCGCGTCTTCACGCCCACTGTAATAGGGCGTACGGTATCATAAGATCCGTTTAAAAAGGATTCTAGCTATTCTGTATGATTTTTTCAACAATAACTTAACTCATGACAATAAGATGAATCTTTAGAACTCCGCTCGGCCCGCCTTACTTGTTTAAAAACACTTGTTTTCATAGAGCATTGATTCCGTATTTGGTGTCAGGGCAAAGTTTGAATACTTCCAGCGGAAGAGGGGTTTCTTTTGATGAATCATCCGCTGATCTGACTACTATTCTTACTTATGTATATATCGTATCTCACTTTGTGTAAGTCCTTGGCATTTTTTTCATTTTAGAGGTTCTAATCCAAAGATCGAAGTCGAGTGTCAATCGAAAATGCGAATTTTCCGCTTGATGTCTATAATGCTGATGTCCTTGATTCTCATGTATTGTTTCCTGCCGCTAATCGAATTGTTTTCGAATCCGAATGCGGAGGAGAAACCTTTTCCCTACAAAATGATATTTTTCTTTGATGCCAATCACGGCTGGAAGTATGTCCTCACTTACATCTTCACCGCTTATGCTGGAGTTTGTGTCGTAACCACACTCTTTGCCGAGGACTCTCTATTTGGATTTTTTGTTACTTACACGTGTGGCCAGTTTCGCATATTGCACCAGGATATTGGAAAACTTATACCCGATGCCCATCGTAGAGTTGTTGCCAAATACGGGCATTATGGAGTACCTGAAACCCGCTTTCAAAGGGAGTATGTTCGGGGGCTACATGCCATAGCTCGACGGCATAATGAGATCATTGAGTAAGACGATGATCCTTAAAATAATTGAAAGATCTGCATTTACGAGTAAATTCGTTACAGGTTTTCTAAAAGTCTGGAGTCATTCAATAGCCCTCACATGTTGGCAAACTTTTCGATTAGTTCGATTTTGATTTGTATGGTTGGCTTTCAATTGGTAACGGTAAGTGAATTAGCCTTTCTAACTAGTACCCTGACTGGATTTCTTTGGAATATATTACCATTGGTCTTTCTATTTAGGGAAAAATGTTTATTGGAGACTACGTCAAGTTCCTGGTGTATATTCTATCAGCACTTTCACAGTTGTTCATTCTATGCTGGAATGGGGATAATTTAATACAAAGTGTAAGTACTTTGGGTTAGATGCGGAGTATCTATACCATAAATATTTATTCTACTCAGTCTATAGAAACCGCTTGGCATTTGTATGCATGCAACTGGGAAGGAGGACACATTTCAACTTTGGATGACAATAAGAAGGAGAAAGCTTTAGTAAATTATTGTGCTGCAGGAAATGACTTTAATTTGAAACTAAAATTCATGATAATGCGAAGTCAGAAACCATTGGAGATTACCGCTATGAAGTTTTCAGCTTTATCGCTGCAGAGCTTTACAAAGGTAAATTACAAACGATTCTTTTGAACTATTTTTCTGTAAGGCTTATTTTATAGATTCTGAGTACGTCTATGTCATATTTCACGCTTTTGCAAACAATGTTGGAGGAATAAATAATTATGTAGTCGTTTAGAGAATAGTATTGCTGTAAAGTTATTTTTGAATTCAATAAAATTTGTTTCGTAAGATGAAGCCAGAAAAGAAAGAATATTTTTCATTTATTTATTTATTTATTTCATCTAGCCAAGTTACAATAAAAGTACTTAGATGATTACTTGATAAAAACAAAAAAATGTATACACAATAACAAAATGAAAATGAAATACTTATAAACTTCCACCAGATGTACTATAAGTCATAACCTATCCCATGGTTTGACAAATAACACTAGACAACAGCAATATTTTGAACCAATTTTTATGTCTTACCATGCTGAATGCAGGTTGATTTATAAAAGTTATTTCTTAGTTCGGGTTTATCTTTCGTTTTGACTGTAGGCATTGTCGTTATGTTGGTATGTATGTACTACTCGAATAACAAAGGCGTTTCATACGCAACTTTTTTTGTCATTCTCCAGTATTGTTCTGTATAGATAAGTTGAGTTTTTAGAATACATTATTGAAGATTTTTTTTCCAAAAAACGCCCAGAAAAAAAAAACCCAACCTTTTATACATTTGTGATGAAGTGGATTTAGTGGAAAAAAGTGTTCAAAATGTGTATTGTTCCTATTTCGGCACTTAAATTGGACACCAAGACAAAAGTTGGGTTCCACATTCCTGCTGCAATTCTTGTGCTAAAGGTCTAAGAAGTAGGCTAAGTGGCAGCAAGCAATCTTTCCGTTTCGCAGTACCAATGCACATGTTATTGTCCTATCAAGCAATGGGCTGTAACATGTTATTGAAAATTCATTTCTTATGTACACTCTCATTTGGACAATTTTCCATACAATGGTGGGGAGCTAAGTGACGAGCACGAGCGCCGCGGCGCAAGTGGTTAGTGTTTCGGACGACTGCGCGTGAGGACCAATGTTTGAATCCCAGAAATACGCCAAAAAGGTTTTTGCAATGTCCCACCTCTCGCGAACGTATGTCCCTTCCATTCGTGTGAAAAAATATAACGCACACAACACGAGTGGTTGCGAGAAGATAGGCCCATGCACTTAATGAGCTGTTGTGCAAAATATTTATTTATTTAAGTGGCGAGCATGGAGAACTCTTCCCTAACGATATCACAAACATGGAAAACCGCTATCAGGGTAAATGGAACGTTTCATTACTAGCGGAATATTGCTGGACCTTACTAGAGACATTCCAGAAGCAGAATATAAACGAGCAGTAAAAAGGCAAGGTCAAAATTCGGTATAAAAATCGAAAAAGGTCCGGCCCCGTACTTTTCGAGCAAAAACTAATCAGTTGTCAAATATGACTTGATGAGAGTAAAAACTCTCAGAAGCGGAAAAGCTAAGCAAAAGTACTCGAATGAAAGGGAGCAATTTCTAGCCAACTGTCATTAAAAAAAATTATAATGAACAACTTAAACTCGAAAACCTACAGATTTATCTTAACACAAGGGAGAACATTCACACATAACAGCATTTTCTTCAAGATACTTTGCATGCATTTTTTATGTTTATTGACTTGTATTTGAAATGGAGTCAAAGACTCTTCGACACATTTGGCAATCAGCTGATTCTACTTGGCAGTTTGTACGTTCGTGTCGGCAGCAATTGTTCGAGCACAGAGAGAAAATATTCGCTACTCGTTACTTCTCAATTTATTGTCTCATCTGTCATATTCGCTCAATACACTTCAAGCACTTTAGATTGTGTACCTACGCAAATAGACCCAATATAATGCTTTTTTATTATTTTTGTGAACAAAATTATTAAATCATTTTCCCTAAAACTCGAACAAACTTATTTTTGTTTACTCATTTTCCTATTCAGCGCAATACCAGCTGAGTTGATCACGCCCTATTTTTCGTAGGATGGTTTCCCTGACGTAATGGCTTCCACGGATCTTCGAAGTTCTTATTCGATCAAGCTTTGTCACTCCGGCTGTCACGCGAAGCATCTTCATCTCAGCTGCCGTTAATTTACTCTCATACTTTTTGTACATTGTCCAACATTGTGAACCGTATGTGAGCGCTGGGCACACAACTGCGGTGTAGAGCCTTCCTTTCAACTTAGGTGACATATTTCTGTCACAGAAGATAGCGGAATTTTGTCGACACTTCATCCACCCCACACTTACGCGATGATTGATGTCATCATCACAAGTTGATTTGCTATTGATCATAGGTCCCAGAAATTTAAACTTTTCCCACTTGGGAAGCACTGTTCCATTCAAATAAATGTCTGGAATAGGCCTGAGTGGATCAGGGAACGGGCAGCACAAGTACTCTGTCTTTTTTGAACTAATGCGATACCCATTTCCCTCCAAAACGCCCACGCACACAGCAAGTACACACATCAAGTGCTCATCCTCACTTATGATGGCTTCATCGTCAGCAAAGAATAATTGATGTACCTTGAGGTCCGTCACTTTACCTTCAAGCAGATAATCAAGGACTGTAATAAAGAACAAAGGACTTAAGACGCTTCCCTGGTGCACCCCGACTTTGATTGGGAACTCTTCGGTTACTCCAGCGGGGCATCTTATTCTTGTCTTTCCTCTTTCATACATGTCCATGATCATCTGTACATAGGTTTCTGGAACCCCCCGATGTCTTAGCGCCACCCATATAAGATCTCATGGTTGTCTGTCGAATACCTTTTCAAAGTGAAGCAATACAATATGCAAATCATTTAAGGAATCACGATGTTTCTGCATTATGATCCTTATATTGTACTTTGGATTACATCTGTGGTTGATTTACCCGAGACAAACCCGCACTGATCATTAGATAGCCGTATTATTTTTCGCAGTCGGCCACCTAATACCCGCTCAACGATCTTCATGGTGTGTGACATCAGCTTGATCGAACGGTAGTTATCACAGTTTCGCGTATCTCCCTTACCTATGTATACAAGGAGAATGTAGCTTTCCCTCCATTGATTCGCCATTGGATCACCTCTCACAAATTTGGAGATAAGAATTCTGAGCCATCTGAACCCGACGTCTCCCATTTTTTTCCAGAACTCAGAGGGCATCTCGTCTGGCCCAACCGTTTTTCATTTTTTGGAGTATTTGACCGCCTCACTAACTTCGACTGCAATGTCTGGTATTTTTTCTTCTTGGAAAGTATAGCCGGGTAAACTGTTCATTCAAAAGTTCTTCACAATACTGCCGCCACCTCGCCACCTCACTGCTATTTTCAAGATGGTTGTGCTCTTGTTCATATTGTGTCATCGCAGCTCCTGGATTGCCTGGTTTACATCAGCAACCGGGGAAGATATTTTCTCCAGCTCTCGATACAGGCCCTCCGTACTTTCTGCTTGAAGCTGGGCGCACTTTTTTCATAACGCCTTAAAGTTATTATACATATCGAACAGAACAATTTAAAAAAAGACCTTTAAATTAAAAAAAAAAACCTTTCTTTAATAAAAGCTTTGAATTAAAATTCATTGGGAAATTTCAGTACGTAATTGAAAACTCTTCGGGCCGAGAAACCTCACAGTTATAGCTATTGATAGTGATGCTATGAACAGTACATCGCTTGTGGGTATCGTTATTTGTTAACAGCATATAGGAGTACATAGTAAAGTCCAAGTATTCCCCACCCACTTCGAAATTCTTTTTCTTTTCCTTGATGTACAGTCAATAAGACTGGTCTAAGCGCTTTCGTTAGGGACAGGTGTCTCTTGAAGATGACCCTTGCTCTGGTCGGCCAGGAACTGCGGTCACAGAAGAAAATGCTGAATTTGTAGAAAAAGTTGTTTTGAGTGATCGAAAACGTATTCTTTCAGGCGAATTTGAGATTCAAAGCGGTGTCCGACAAGTCTGTAATACTCGTCTATATTGTTTCTAGTTGTTATCAGTGATGCGTTTTGCAGTATTCTGTCAGTGTAGTGGGGAGAGCTGCATTTTATGACATATCTTAAGCATCTCTCACATATACCATGTGCATGGTATTATGATTCGCGAATTAGAAACGGACAGATCAAGATTTTTGTTCGCCAAATCAGCTTTAGAATAAAATTTCTTTGATTCGTAGGCCATAATATGATATGATCAATTTGCGAATGATAAGAGAGCCCTTAATAACGAGAGCGTACAAGATTTTTGATACCTTGGAACTACCATATTTACCCGATTTTACCCCATCAACTTTTAGATGCGATTAAATAATCACACTGAATTGTCTTTTCATTCTTCAGATGTAGCACGAATCCATTTTCATAACTTTTCCACTGTGAAAGAGTTGTAATAGTATTCTACATGACAAACAAATTGCTTAGTAATGTTTAACGGTCAGTAGGTCGTAGCTGTGAATAAAACGACAATCATCGAAAAGCGACAAACGCCAACGACAATCGGGGTGAATTTGTTTGTCATTCAGAGGAGTATATATTACAAATAGTCACGTCCAAAAATGTATGAAACTCTACTCAGAAAATATCTGGTAGATAAGACCTAGTCGTCTAAAATGGAAAGCGTCAAAACGGGAATCGGAGTGTTTGCTTCGGTCAACTATGATATCTAATGGGATGCATGCACCTGAATCAATCAACTAAGCAAAGGCCAAGTTTGGTATTCTGTCAAACAATTCGAGGAACAGTGTCATTAGCAGATACTATTTGGCTCAAACATGGAGTAAGTATTGCTTTGTGTGTGCAGTATTTGGAATGTGAAAACCAACATAAATTCTAAACTTTTGTTGCCTCATAAAGATATTGCGGGTGGTCTGGCCAAACCGTATGAGTTTAAGCTCGTCAGGAACGTATACCGTCTTGATCAAAAAGTTCCCGGAATTCATTCAGAAAATTAAAAATACAAGTTTATTCATCTAAATCTATATTGTCCCCTTCAAAGTAATCCCCATCGACTGCAACACACTTATGCCAGCGCTTGATCCAATCTTCGAAACATTTTTTATATTCGGTTTTCGGTATGTCCATCAGTGCTTCCTGCGATTTTTCCATTACTTCCTCTCGGCTGCTGAAACGCGTTCCCTGTAATGGTTTTTTAACTCGATTGAACAGAAAGAAGTCACAGGGAGCCAAATCAGGTGAATTCGGTGGCTGTTGGATGGTATTTGTTTCATTTCTCGTCAAAAAATTACGAATAATGATGGCACTGTGCGACGGTGCGTTATCATGGTGCAAAATCCACGAGTTTTCTGCCCACAATTCTGGTCTCTTTCGGCGAATTGCTTCACGCAAACGTCTCATAACGCCCAAATAATACTCGTTGTTTACTGTCTGGCCTTCTGGCAAAAATTCATGATTCATGATTCATGATTCATACAACTACACCGTTGTAATCCATGAAAACCGTGAGCATTGCCTTCTTTTTTGACTGAAAACGTCTGCCACTGCGTTCATCATCTTCGATTGACTCACGACCACTTTTGAACCGCTCGTGCCACTGGTAAATGACCGTTTTCTTTAGAGAATCGTTGCCGAAACACTTTTCCAACATTTCCAACGTTCGCGCACCATTAAATCCGTTTTTTACGCAGAATTTAATACAAGTTCGTTGTTGCAAATTTAAATCCATTTCTAAAATTGTAAAAAATCGCCAACACACACAGATATAGATGTACTCTTGGCTACGTAACTTTTGCAAATGTCAAGCTATGACGCTAAGATTTAGAGGGAATATCAACAACAGATGTACCAACCTAACAAAGAAAACAGAACTCAAATCGGAACGATGGGAGCGCCACACGGTTTTTATTCCGGGAACTTTTTGATCAAGGTGGTATATGGAACTGTACAGAAGCGGTGGCGGCAATAGATTGATGGTTAGTGGCGTAAGTACAAATTTCCTTATAATTTATTGAAAATAAGATTTTGCTGCCTAGATTAGGAAATGCTCTGCTTAAAAGTGCAGCGGATCAAGAATTTAGCGGTCTTGAAAACATCTAGCTGGGCGAGTTAAATTGGTAAGAGATTGTTTCAATACTGAGTTTCACTTTTTATTCTTGACTTGATTAACTACATAAACATGTATTGTAAAAAAAAGTGATGATTTTTAGGTTGGGTGGAGATGGTACGTGGATGGGAAATCGACGGATTTGTCTATACTGTTTGCCAATTTAGAGTTTTTATGATTAAACAAAATATTAACTATACGCCTTCCATTTCCGGCTTTGCTATGAATGTTTCCAGTTTCGACATTTTCCGAGTCGTTTAGATAGATAGATAGATAATTGTTGTGAGGTGCAAGTGCACTGCTAGTTGGGGGATATCGTCCCAATGCTTGGTCCACTTGTTCTCTTCCTCTTTCCTTAAGTCTTCCCGTATTTTGTGGGGTCCTATCCCACAAAAGGGTTCTGGTCCAAGGAACGGAGTGTTTGATCCGTTTCTTGCTAGTTCATCAGCTGCTTCGTTTCCCTTTACTTCTACGTGATCTAGTATCCAGTAGAGAGTTGCCTTATTTGCCTCTCCCAGTTCGTTGATCTTGGTGAGGCATTCGCATACCAGTTTGGATTTAATCTCGTGTGAGGTCAGTGCTTTAATAACGGCTTGGTTGTCTGACAGTATTGCGATGTCCTGCCCGCGGTAATTCCTGTCTAGGTTGAATTGCGCGCATCTTTCGATCGCGAGAACCATATCGTCTCTGGGCCAGTTCAGAAGTGGCACCGATTTGGATAGGGTTACTCGCTCTGTTTGCGATGCATGTTCCTTTCCCGATGCACTTTTTGCTTATTCTCAATATGGTCTCCTTGTCGATTCGCTCTGTCACTGTGTGTAGCGGAGGTATACCTATGTACGATCACCTCTAGTGCTGCTGTGGGATAGGTTTGCATGGCAACTGTTATACATACGTAGGCTAATCTTTGCACCTTGCTCAGCGATGTCCTAGTCGTAATTAACCTTGTTCGGTTAACCCACGCCACTGCCCCGTAAGTGATGATGGGTTTTACTATCATCAGGTACATCCACCTCAGTGTGGCTGGGCTGCAACCCCAGGCCTTTCCTGATATGTTCCTGCGCACCATAAGTGCTCTGGGCACTTTGATTACCAGCTTCTACATGTTCTCTCCAGAGGAGTTTGCTGTCTAGTGTTAGACCTAGATACTTGATCTGTTTCTGTGGGTCGACACTGATCCCTTCCAACAGGATAGGTTGCATACGCTTTAGCTGTCTTTTCTTGGTGAAGGGTATCACAGTGGTTTTGGTAGGGTTCACTCTAAGTCCTACCGTTTTACATCACTTCTGTGTGATTCTTAGACCCCTTTGAATGATTTTGCATTTTCTTCAAGTTTCCCTCTTGCGACAATGACTATATCGTCGGCGTACCCCTGGCTCGTAATGCCGCCATCTGTCAATATATGCAGCTCCACATCAATGGTGATAATGCCCCTTCTTGTGGGCAGACTCTAGTGGTGCTTAAAGTGATAGTTTTTTGTCCCACTTCTGTCTCAGCCGTCCTAGTTCCCAGCATCTCACACATCCAATTACTTGTGGTCTGATTTACTTCTTTTATTTCAAGACCCCTCCTTATTGCTTCATGGGAGGTGTTGTCAAAGGCTCCTCCGATGTCTAGAAAACCACATATTGCCTTTTCTTTGCTCTCCAGTGCTTCCTGGATTCTTACCCAAGTGCAACGCTGCTTCTCAGTAGTCCTAGGAGATGTGGCATAATGATTTCCTGTACTTTTTGTAATTGGACAAGGAATATTCCGCCCGCTCCCGGTGCTTTAAACGGCTGAAATGTGTTTAGAGCCCAACTTAGCCTTTTTTTGTGCAGATGTCTCTTGCCTTCGCCCAGTCTTCTCTCCTGGGCCTTTTAAACCTATCGAATACATCTGTGCTGCTATAGATTGAGCTACCCGGAAAGTGTGTTTTTAATAGTAGAAGGGCCCTCCGCTCTTCATCTTCGGTGTAGCTGAAACCTTGCTTTTTGAGTGAGGGAGCGCCTGCTTTCTCCTTAGCCAGTGTTTTATGTATTCTGGCCGCTGCAGGGGTGACGCAATTTTCTCACAGAATGCTCTAAAGCTATTCCGTTTAGCTTTCCTAATTTCCAAGTTGTATCTTGTTAATTACTCGATGTATGTCTGCCAGCCTCCGTCACGCTTTGCTTCGTTAAAGATCTTGCGCACCTTTGTTCTTAATTCAACCAGCGTTTTGTTCCACCATGAAGTATCCTTCGGATCTTTCTTTCGACTGATAGGGCAACTGTTTTCATATGCCTGTATAACTGTTGACCACTACAGAGCCGTTTACTAACTCCACAAAATCCTCTCCTAAACCAAATGCTAAAAATTTAATAAACAAATTTTAGTAAATAAAAGTCAATTATTTTTGTAAGATTTTTCATTTTGCTTGTTTTCATTTATTATTATTTTAACACGTTTAACGAAAAGGTAGTTGTTATTTGCATTTCTCATCTCATTTAATATTAATTAAAATTAAAAATAATATTACACATTATCTACGATTTATTTTTCATTTCATTTTTTTTTTTAAATTAATTTTCAATGTTTTGTTTGTTCTTTTATTATTAAGTTGTATGTTTAATAATTACGCCTATTATTTAATTATAGCTTTTTGTCTTATTTGATTTAGTTTAGTTTTGTTACATTTAAATTAAGAAGTTTCTCTTATGGTTTTTCATTGAAAATAATGTTTTGAATTTTACACTTTTAACACATTCTTTTGCCCATTTATCAGATTCTTTTTTTTTATTTTTATATAAAAAATGTTACTCCATTCTTAGTATAACATTTAAGTCAATTATTTATTTAATAATTTTTATTACTTAAATCTTGTTCTGATAAAGAGAAAAAGAGTATAGACGAAGAAAAATATGTTGAAAATGTGAAAAAAAAGAAGACAAATAGCGAAGGGATCAAAAAATATGAATAACGATTTAGCATTTTAACTGGTATATCACAGGTTAAATTAAATGAGTGTTTAAGTGTCATATTATAACAAAAGTGGGGATTTAAAAAAAATATATATGTAATTAATCAATAAGGAATTATACAAAAAAAAAAATGGTTCCTTCTCTTTAAATTAAACGCTTAATGCCTAAAATTAATGATTTCAGTAATGATATGTTCTTTTAGTTGTTTTTTTTTTTCTACTTTCGTTATATTTTTAAGTTTGCTTTCTTTATATGTGAACAAAGAAGAGAGACAATATTATTAAGTTTTGTCTATCAGAACAAGATGAGGACGTTAAATATTTCGCACAGTTTTCAATAATCATAGCAGTGTGTGATGACGATAGTATTTTTTTTGTTTTAATTTCTTTTTGTAGTTAGTACATTTATTTGTATTTTTATAATTTTTACATTAGCATTTGCACAAAAAAAGTATATCTGTAAAAAACAATGAACAATATAAATATATATGTATATAGAGGGAGAAATCTTCAATTAATACTATTCAAATAATACAAACGAAACAATTTTCTCTTCTTTTCATATTTATTAAAATACTTTAAACATTTATCTATTTTTGTTTTATTTCCTCTTTTTTTGTTGTCTTGTATGTTAGTTACTAATAAATATATATATATAATGTACTATATATATGTATTTACCTTGTTTATTTTGAATCAGAATGAACCAAAAGTCTAAGAGTATGTTTGCATTATATACATGTTTTTCTTTTTTATCATTTATCGATAATTAAAATTTAATTTATTCTAATTTTTTTTTTTTTATTTATTTTTTCTGTTTTACCACGAATTCCATTCAATTAATGAATGTGAGTAGATTATTAGGGAAATATATACGACACCGTTTAAGATTTTCTTTTTGTTTTTCATATCCTATATATGATATATAAATTTATTTGCTTTTTGTTAATTAAATATATAAGCGATCATAAGTTACACTTCTTTTTGTATTGGAGATGGTTTTGCGTTGTAGATTGGGCAATAAGTTTCCTGGGTTGACGCGTGAGTTAATTACATTAACGAAATTAATAAGTTTAGCGAAAGGTTAGCGAGAGACGTACTTTGAAAACTTGGAGTTAATAGGTGCTAATGGCTGTTGGTTTATCCATACCTCACCCTATACTCATGGTTGGCAATTCGTATGGATTGTTTTGTTGCTATATGTATTCCCAGTACATGAGATCAACGTGTTATTCGCCATACAGTTTCAACGTCAGTTTTCTGCAACTTCTTCAATATTCAAATTTGTTATATAAATAACGATATATATTATAAATAAGTATAATAGAATGCGCTGCCAACTGCCTGAAATCGTTTTTATCATTTCATAAAATTAAGTTGCATATTAGGCCGTATAGGCACTCGAAAAGTACTGATTCTAAAACTATTATATTTGGACTGTTTTGTAGAGTTTCCTCTGCGGATGGTTGTTTCTTATAATGAAGAGGTTACATACGTCCAGAATTAAAAAAAAAATTTAAATTTCTTAGGAATTCGAAATCTGTGGCAATAATTAGTTAAAGCAGCTCAATTCGTATGATTTTTCAGGAGAGGCGTTTAAAGTTGTCGCTCACGTGAAAATCATATAACATTTTTGGATTGCGCCGTTATTCTGATAGCCATAACTAGGCAGTCCTTACAGGTATGCAACTAAAGAATTGAGAAAAAATACTTTATGCAATTGGGAACATTTTGCTACAATTCGTTTTTGACTTACATACGTCGACTTGACTTTTTCTTCTGCCTATTTCGGCGAGGTTATGATCTGAACTCAAGGAATCATAACCCTCTATCACCTAGGTGCCTACCTCCTATCAGAAATGGATTTAGCTTCGCTAGATGCATTCAAGATACTCCGGTTTGTAGTAACACCTGTACTGGAGGAAGTGCACTAGACCGAGTACAATAGATCATTTAAAGGTCGCAGTGCGCGTGTCGTTCTAACGTTCCCATTACACTGCATTTCTGCGGATACGCCTGTGGGGTTCGCCTACCTTAACTTATTCCCACAGAAATGCGAACACGCAGCAGGAGCTCAAACGGAGCAGCGGTAAATATGCACCGATTTTTGTCCCAAACTGTAAATACGCTTTTCTTGAAACAACTTTTTCTGTATGTAGTATGTAACAATGTTATTTCCGAGAAAAATTATTGGTCAAATAAGTGATATAGCACTCACAAGATGAGGTGTTCGCGAAGCGGTTAAGTCGCTGCGATTCAGACTGAATTGGCAGTCTTCAGTCCTTTAGTCTTTAAAGAAGTAAAAGCATACGTACATTCGGCTTACTACATAACGATGATGTTCTAGACTAGTTGTTTTTTTTTTTTGTTCCTTTTGTGGGTAAAATTTATATAGTATATCTGTGCTTGTAAGGAATAACAGCATAAGTATACTTATGGCAAAATTTAAATATTTTTTATATAATATTCTCTCAGGAAAGACGAACCTATAACACTGAAACAGCGCCTGATATGTTTAGAATTTAATATCTGCAGCGGGTACTTAGTTAAGAGCAGGGAAGTGAGACCATAAATGGCGTCTTTAAATACGTTTTCTGAAATGTGAAAAGACACTTATGCTGTTATTCCTTGTGGCCACAGATATATTTATAAGAACAGGGCTCTAAGGGCAGAGAAAAAAATGGCAAAATTTCGAAATACTGCACTAACATTACCTACTGGAAGGTATTTAATTATAAGAAATAAAAAAACTATATCTGTCCGAGATTGAATACTTTATAATAGCCATGTGTTTTTAATAGCGTATATATTACTGCTCGAAACAAACATACACTTACATACTTGGGGCAACGGTCAAAGGAGGGCCTAGGCTTAGCTTCTCGCAACCACTCGTGCTGTGTGTGTTATATTTTACACACGAATGGAAGGGACCTACAATTTTGTGTCGTATCCGAAGGCCAATTTTTATTTTGTTTTTGGAAAGCTTTTTCATGACAACCATACTCTCGGATGTTTGTTAAACGTTCGCGAGAGGTGGGACCGTGAAAAATATTTTTCGTATTTTCAGGGATTTGAACATTGAACCTCACGCGCAATGGTCCGACAGAGGAAACACTGCTCTAAACAGCTGCAACTTAAACTGAACTTTTTTCTTTACTTATTTCATTCTCAGCAGATTTTGCAGAAACTTTATAAATAATAAATGAGAATAAAAAAAACATGTAATCGCCATTTGTTAGTCTATTGTTACCTATTGCTAAGCGTTCATATGATATTTTTCTTATTAATTGCGCATCTATATTTGCTTGCATACAAAATGACATAATCAAGCTGAAGTTATTTAAAGTCTACTTGAAATGAATCCATTTAAAGCTTTTAAACCTCGTGTTAAAGGGGAAATAATCGAACAGAAGAACCGAACTACAGTCGTTTAGCTATTAATGTACTGTGCTATGCTACTGAAACTTAAGTAGTTGAATCACAACCTACGCTTACTCGGCACAGCTGTTTAAAGAGTCCATTGTGTTTGACATCAGACAACATAAGTCATTTGAGTATGGGGTGACGGTAATCTGCACTAAACAGTAAGTTCACAAGTGGAAAAAAGGGCGGCATATATGACTCCTTCCTACTATTCTCGTTTTGGGAACATGTAGCACACTTCGCATTTCATGGCCATCTTTAAGAACTATGCACTCACAAAATGAAAGGTGGACCTTTCCAACGTAAAATGAAACTTCTCAGTACTAACATCCACTCTTCAAACGCAGACTTATCGAATGCTGGCAGCAGACTTAAGTTTATCTTATAGGTCTTTTCGAGAATTAATGGTTTGGACGTCGTCATCTTCTATAATGTTATAGAACAAGCAATTTAAAATCTTCAAAAGCCTTCAATCTCCAGCTGTATGTGAGCGGAATCAACAGACATATCAACATTGTTTCAGTGTTGTAGGTTCGTCCACGAGAGACAAACAAAACAAATATTTGGCGCAACAGCTCTTTAAAGTGCCAGGGCCTGGCTTCTCGCAACCACTCATGTTGTGTGCGTTATATTTTTCACACGAATGAAAGGGATTTGAGAAGCTTTTTCGTGACAACAATACTCTCGGATGTTTGTCAGACGCTCGCGAGAGGACCGTGAAAAAACTTTTTGGTGTTTTCTGGGATTCGAACTTGGAACCTCATGCGTAGTGATCCGACACACTAACCACTTACGCCACGGTGCCCCACATGCCTCCACGAGAGACACCTAAGTTTAATTTGAGATTGGGCGCCAATTTATCGTAGAAATGAAAATGTTGAACTTAATTCTTAATGCTCAAGTGCTTATCAAATACATGACTTGCAGAATGCATAATTCATCACTACACGGAAATTAAATCACTGTCAATATGGTCTACCTAAGTAAATAATATGGTCTACCTATGTATGTCACTGTTACTGCAAGAAATTAAGTGTGGACGTCCAAGCATACACCCAACTCACTGCTGATTTTATACCGACAGCGCAAACCCTTTCACAAAAAAAAAAAAAACAGTAGAGACACTCGTCAGATGAATGTGACTCATCAAGGCAAAAGCGTACCTATTTCATACTTCAAAACTTTACTTCTTAATAGACACATAAGTCGTCTTAGAAATGTGGAAAGCTTATTTCTGTTGAATGTAAGTAATGTTCCTGCGTTGGGCGCCACTTTTGTTGTACAAATAAAAACTCATTACAATTTGAACTCCCAATTTGAAATATCATCTATGTGTGTGCTCCACAAGTAATCTTTTAATTTGTTTGATCAATTTTACGGATGTTGTAAGAAAACGGATACAAATAAAAAAATAAAAAGTTGAGCTTTACTTCAATTTAAGAACTGACGTGTTGTCCTTTGCGTGATGCTAATATTAATATGTACACTGTACAGGTAGATAAAAAGATTTAACAAGAACAATTCAATAATTTACTTTCATCAGGACACTCAATTGCACCATAGTATATTTTGCTATATATTTTTATGGCGGATAAATTTAAGAAAGTTTCCTCCGTTTAGTTACGGTTTACATTTTAAAAATTGTACATCGCAAAGAAATAGGGTATAAATATACATATATGGTGTAAATAAGATGACACTATATTCAAAACAGAATAAAAATTTTAAAAATGTATTAATATTATTTTCTTTTGTTTCTAATTCGTTTCGATGCGCAGTTGTGAGTTATTTTTCTTTGTGTTATCTACTTATTAAATTATTTTCATAATTAATTACCTTTTTTCAATATTTTGTTTCGCCGCTTTAAATAAATAAATATATATGTATATATATATATATATTTTTTTATTTTTTTTAAATTTGTATATGTGTATACCTATTGTGAATTACCGGTTTTTCTTTTTCTCACTATTTATGTGTATTGCAGTACATTTTTTTACTTTTTTTCTGACAACTTATTCGGTATATAGTTATTATCCTTCTTTATGATTTTACTTAAAAATAACTATGTGAATGTGTGTATATGCATAGGTTTTGTTATTGAAGTTATTTTTCGTTTCTTATTACAATCATTCTTTAAATCACTCTTCTCCATATTCTTTTTCCTTAAATTCATCTAAATAGCCTTTTTTCTATTTCGGTTTTCTTTATACCATATATATATATTAATCTAATCTCACATTCAGTAATCTAAAGTTTACTTTAGTAAATATAAATTTTTCAGTTAGGTTTTTTCCTTCTTTTTTTTATGTATAATATATATATTTATATATGCATTTGCAAAAGTAAAGCGGACGAAAAGAAAAGTTTTTATTATAACTCTTTTAATTTAAAATTTTGTAGTTTTTTTTTTTTTTTTTTTCTTAAAAAGAAAAACAGAATATTTTCGATTAAATCAAAAAATTAAACAACGTAACGATTTTATATTTTGCAATTTAAACTAAAACTAAATTTAAATTATATTTAATAAAAAATAATAATATTTATAAAAAATAAACGATTTATTACATCTAGTTACAAAATACAGCATGTCGTTGAACAGCATCTACTGGATCCACCTTTGCTTTTTTGCCGTTGATCTGTGGGATTATAATTTTTTTTTTACTAAAAATTAATTTTGTTACTATTTTTTTTCAATTTGAATTTACCTTGCGAATTAGGTTCTGGCAGATTATCACGCGGAACTAAATGCATTACAGTCGTTTTGCCCAATGGAAGTCCTAGTGCACCTAATGTTACATTGCAATGTAAAAATCTACCTTGGTATATGAGACGAAGTATTTCGGCTTTCGAAACAATTTCACGTTCCCAATCTGAAAATAAAACAAGACAATTTGTTTTTTAAATATATATATGTACTATGAAGGTCGGCTTAACAAGCGTCGAAGAGAACATTTAAGTGAGAGTTTGATAAAATAAAATAGGAGAAATATTGCAAAATGTAAAAATGTACAATGGTAACAAAAAGCGGGGTTCTCATACCACCCTGATCAAAAAGTTCCCGGAATTTATTCAGAAAATTAAAAATACAAGTTTATTCATCTAAATCTATATTGTCCCCTTCAACTCGATTGAACAGAAAGAAGTCACAGGGAGCCAAATCAGGTGAATTCGGTGGCTGTTGGATGGTTTTTGTTGCTTTTCTCGTCAAAAAATCATGTCTTTTGCGACGTCAACACGGTCTGTTTTTTGCATGAAATTGAGGTCTTTTTGCACCAACTTTGCTGCTACACGACGGAAACCCAAATCATTAACCAAAGTGTCTTGGACGGATCCATAGGCAATGTTCAAGTCCTCCGCTATCTCTCTGATGGTTAATTTGCGGTTATTGACCAACATTTTTTTTACTTTATCAATGTTTTCGTCGGTTTTCGATGTCGATGGTCTGCCACTGCGTTCATCATCTTCGATTGACTCACGACCACTTTTGAACCGCTCGTGCCACTGGTAAATGACCGTTTTCTTTAGAGAATCGTTGCCGAAACACTTTTCCAACGTTCGCGCACCGTTAGATCCGTTTTTTACGCAAAATTTAATACAAGTTCGTTGTTGCAAATTTAAATCCATTTCTAAAATTGTAAAAAATCGCCAACACACACAGAGATAGATGTACTCTTGGCTACGTAACTTTTGCAAATGTCAAGCTATGACGCTAAGATTTAGAGGGAATATCAATAACAGATGTACCAACTTAACAACAGAACTCAAATCGGAACGATGGGAGCGCCACACGGTTTTTATTCCGGGAACTTTTTGATCAAGGTGGTACGTTAACACCCATAAACAACGCTGCCATCTATCCTTTTTTTTCGCGGGAAACTCCTTTTTTCAGCTGCCAAAAGCCTATCCCGCGAAAATTTTCTACATCCTTTTTTACATACAAAATTCCTAACGTACATAATATTTTGAATTTTATATGTGGCGAACTTTAGACCGTTAGATTGAACGATGACAGCAGGCGAATATTATACAAGTTCACAGCGAACGAATAAAGGCTGAATTATAATAGTCGGATGCAATCGGAAGCTAATGTCATAATTCTGCGTTAAGTTTCCTTCAGTACTGTTAATTCCAAAAGTAGCCCATAATAGGCGTATGTGCTCGGAACCAATTGTGTGGTTCATAGCAATTCACAGCTGTGCAACTGTCAAATTTTCGTATGAAAGAGCGAATGGCTGAAGTGAACAAAACCTAATTAATCGAAGCAAAAAGCTTTTACGGCCGAACAATACAAATCCTTTGTATTCGCACTGTTTCGGAAGTGGTCGTACGAAACCATTCTTCTACTATATTGTACCTATAGTTCAGCGTTAAACCATACACATTACTACTATCATTCATGTGCGTGTCACTTTTTGTTAAATTTGCTGCACGTCAGTTTTACTGAACTTGTTCGCATCAGTGTTTCGTTAATCTAAAGATAAAAGAATGCCGAAACCGAAAGGAAAATGCATCTTCAACGCATAAGTTCGCGTTCGAGTCGACACATTGAAAGCGATTCTCACGGCGAAATGCAATTTGACATACCATATTCATGCGTAGAGTTTTACCACTTTTTGAAAACGAAGCGAGATTTACTCCAAATAAAAAGGAGAAATATACCACCTAAAGTGATGCCAATGCGAGTGCGATTGACGTTGAAGACGACGAAGTTGTAACAATGTTGGTTGATTGGTTGGTATAAGCGTATAAGTATTTTCGAAGAATGAAATGTGTATTCGCGGTAGACATTTTTTTATATTGCATTTGATATCCTTTTTATCACTTCAATATCCCACGAAATTGCCGAATTTAGCGAAGTTTTCCTTTTTTTCGGCCAAAAATATATGGTATGATAACCCATAAAGCAAATGAAGAAATCCCTTCCTGTTTGCTGCGAAGTTGCGTATACGAATATACGACGATAAAATATGCAGACCCATTACCCTGATGAAGTCGACAATTGAAGAGCTATAATCGCAGAGCTCTACAAGAGCATTTGCTAATCGGTTATCCGTATCCCTAGAGTTATCCATAAGCTCAAAGCAACAACAGGCATTAATAACAAGTAGCACTTGTTCTGCTAGCATTTACTTGGCCACCTGGATGTTTTACAACGGCAACGCTAACGCTGCACAAAAATACAGGGCCGGTTGCTAGCCTTGCGAGCAGAAAAGAAAGTTCAGAAAATACTGTGAACATAGAAAAGCAAATGGAAAGTGCACTATTTCTACGGCGTTATAATTTAAGAATTTGTAAAAGACGGGAATACCATAGGAGGAAAGAGAACCAAAAGAAATCTAGAAATACCGTTTCTATAGACTATCACAAAATGAAGAAATGTTCGTAAATATCCGAGTATACTAAAATCAATGGCGCAAAATTATAGTCATCTTATTTTAAAGAATGTTAGTAGCCATTAACTATCATCTCTTTAACTTAAAAGCCGGTACTTAACTTTGAATTGAATTATAAGCAATTGTTAACCTACCTACAACTAGTATCGACCCAAACCCAAAAATTTAAAGTTTGAGAACAAAAACACAGTTTAGGGAACAATGTCGTATATGAATTTCAGCCGTTGGTTGGCTGAAATTTGAATTTGAAAAAGTGAAAAGGAATGGCGGATGACTTCCACTGCCTAGTACCTTAATCCAAGAAGTGGGTAACCAACCCCGTTTGGCGGATTCTTGGTGGCAGCAGATGAGAGTGGGGAAGAGTGCTTTCCCACCAGAGCACTTCTTCCTGTTCCAGGCGGCAGCGGACGAATTCCCTAGACGGAGTCAACGGTGGCGTCTATAGTTCCAGTTAGGTTGAACTTAGTGAATACCTTGCGCGAGCTGCTTCGACGTATTCGGATCACAGGTCGGTAAGGAATTTCCAATGTTGGTCAGGACATTGGAATAGAGATGGTGCCGGAGGAGCCCTTAATGGGCCAACGGCAGCGCTCATACTCCCGTAGTGGACTACTGGCACCGGAGCTTCGAGAACCACTTCACCAAAAATCTTTCTCTCTCTCTCTCTATCCATCCTTTCCAACGCCCGCACTGTGTGTTAACATGTTAAAGGTATTCATAACCCTTATAAAAAAAAATAAAATAAAAAAAGAAGTCTTAAGCTTCCGACACGTTAGCGAGCGTATTATGACTATCCGGATCAAGGCTAAATAGCCTAATATGTGTTCATGCCCCCACGGAAGACAAGGACCCTGCCACTAAAGAGTGTTTCTACGAGCTCTTCGACAAAACATATGAGCAATGTCCTAAATACGACGTTAAAATAGGAAAGGAGGACGTCGCAGTCGGTAAGCATAGCCTACACGACACCACGTCTGATAACGGACTAAGGCTAATTGATTTCGCTGTGGAGCGAAATGTCACCATAGCAAGCACATGGTTTCCTCATCTCGATATTCATAAGCAGACATGGCGGTCTAATGATCATGTAACGATCAACCAAATTGATCATATTGCGATCGACGCAAGGCATGCCTCCAGTATTCTGGATGTCCGGACCTTTCGAGCGGCCAACATAGACTCGGATCATTACCTTGTTGTAGCCAAGGTACGAATGCGGATATCCCAATCTGAGCAACAAAGAAGAATTACTGTGAGAAAATCTAACGTCGAAAAGCTACAATCGAAAGAGACCGCCAGACTCTTCGCTGAACGCGTATCCCGAAATCTCTCAATCACCCCTTTGCCGCCAGCATCAAGTACCGAAGACCAGTGGCAACGCTGCCAACATGCCATCAGAAACGCCGCGACTGATGTGCTGGGTCTCGCTCGCCCACCACCGCGAAACCCCTGGTTTGACGAAGAATGCCGGCGAGTGCATGCAGCAAAACAAGAAGCATACAAAGTGGCGCTGCAAAGGAAGACGAGAGCTCCTCGTGAGCTCTACGAGCAAAAGAGACGGGAAGAACATCGGCTTTTCCAAAAAAAGAAGAAAGAGCATGAGAAGCGCGCGTTTGAGAATATCGAGAGCTTATACTCCAGGAACAATGTACGGAAGTTTTACCAAAAGGTAAAAAGAACGTGTCAGAGAAGTAATACCCGTACAGAAACCTGTAGAGATGAAAATGGAAACCTCGTAGTAGAATCACAGTCGGTGCTGAGAATATGGAAAAACTACTTCTGCAGACTGTATAACGGCGACGAAGACCAACATCCCGCTGTCAGGCAGAATGAACCATTCAACATAGACGATGATAATCAAAATTTCCGTCCACCTGACCAAAACGAAGTGAGGATAGCAATATCCAAGCTAAAATCGAACAAGGCTGTTGGACCTGACGGCTTACCTGCCGAACTTTTCAAGGCAGCTGGGGATGAATTGGTAGAGTGCATACACCAACTCATTTCTAAGATTTGGTCAGACGAGTGTATGCCTGATGAATGGAATCTCAGCATCGTTTGCCCGATCCACAAGAAAGGAGACCCCCTCAACTGCGCCAATTATAGAGGCTCAGTCTCCTCAACATCGCATACGCATACATCTTTTCTGCGATATTGTGTGAACGCTTGAAACCTTTTATCAACAGCCTGATTGGACCCTATCAGTGCGGTTTCAGGCCAGGAAAGTACACCATCGATCAAATCTTCACACTTCGGCAGATCCTGGAGAAAACCCAAGAATTCCAAATCGATACTCACCACCTCTTTATCGATTTCAAGGCCGCCTATGACAGCATCTATAGAAAAGAGCTTTATAGAGCCATGTCTAGTTTTGACATCCCTGCCAAACTTGTCCGTCTGTGCAGGCTGACGATGGAGAACGCTCGCTGCTCCATCAAGGTCGGTAATGAACTCACCGAGATCTTTGATGTCAAAAAAGGCTTTAAACAAGGTGACGCGCTGTCATGTGACTTCTTCAATATTGTACTTGAACGGATTGTGCGGAACTCACAAGCCAATACCGGAGGCACAATCTATTACAAGTCTGTACAACTGCTTGCATACGCCGACGATATCGACATTATCGGAAGAACTCAGCGGGCTGTCACCGGTGCGTTTGCAAGCATTGAGGCGGAAGCGGCCAAAATGGGTTTAGCGATAAACGAGGGCAAAACCAAGTATATGCTGTCAACAAGAAGGGAAAGCCAACACCGACGAATTGGACAAAACGTCACAGTGGGCAGCTATAACTTCGAGGTAGTAAGGGACTTTGTCTACCTTGGCTCTGCTATAAATTCTACAAACAACATCAGCGCAGAAATCAAGCGAAGAATAACTCTTCCCAATCGCTGTTTTTTTGGACTTATAAGGCAATTCAACAGTAAAGCCCTATCTCGAACAACTAAGGAGACTCTATATAAGACCTTGATCATCCCAGTTCTGCTTTACGGCGCTGAAACATGGACTTTATTAAAAGAGGATGAAGATATCCTTGGTCGCTTCGAGAGAAAAATTCTTCGTAAGATTTTCGGTCCCGTTTGCGTTGACGGGTTTTGAAGGAGAAGATTCAATCACGAACTATACGAGCTGTACAGCGACATCGACCTAGTCAAAAAACTGCGTATTGGACGTCTGAGATGGCTAGGACATGAAGAGCGAATGGACACCAACGCTCCGGCCCGCAGAGTCTTCGAGTCTAACCCCGAGGGACGACTCAGTAGAGGGAATCATCGCCGTAGGTGGCGCGCACAAGTTCAAGGGGACCTCGACCAACTTGGAGTGCGCAACTGGAGGCAATTAGCTAAAGACCGAGCTAAATGGAGAGGCTTGTTGGGTGAGGCCCAGGTTCACCCCGAACTGTAGCGCCACCTAAGTAAGTAAGTAAGTCTTCAATAATACAGCCCGTTACGATTATGACCTAAGGCGATATGACCATGTATCTCCTTATGTCAAAAAGATACTATGATGCACGTTACACACGTATCTCAATTATCTTTCCCTAATGTTTTTACACCAAACAATGACAACCAAACAACCCACGTATTTATCGGACAAGCTTCGATTTGTCAATTTAGCACGCTCATTTACTTTAACACAACCGCGTTTTACCTGCCTTGCAACCGAATGACTGTTTTTCGTTTGCGCCGTTCGCTTCTGGAACTCACTTCAACCACTTTGTGGTTCAAGCACATTTGGTGACGTCCTTTTTAGACAATTGGCTGAAGACTAATGTGCAATTTAAATAACTATCTTAATCGCTCTTTTATTTATTCTTGTTTACGAGTAACAATATATAAATAACATACTTTAAATTTAATTAAATTTAATTTGCAATCTGTTATGAAATTATGAAATTAAATTATGTTCATCGACAGGTGATATTTTTTCCTTGAATTTCGTTTGAAGTTTGCCTGAATATTTCAATTCGTTGAGTGCCTGCTTGCACCTTTTAATTTGTCGAAGTTCCTTCATAGTATTGATTGTCATGTTTATGAACTACAGTGTACTCTTTCCTTACGGACAGCCCTCATAAGCGGACACCCCTCATAACTGGACAGACTCCAAAGGACGGAAAAAATACGTGGTTTTCCATAGTAATAAATCTCTCATAACCGGACGCGGACACCAAATTTCAGAACCGCAATACTGTTTCGCTCTCTCTTAGGCGGACAAAATAGAGTTGGACCACTTTTTTTTTTTTTTGTTCTGTTTTATTAATATTATTTCTTTTTTTGTAATTGTCAAGAAGCAAGGAAAGAAGACCAAACCAAAAAAAACTGTGTATCACACACGCACTGTTTACCTGAAAAGAATAGGGTGTGAGTAACCGTTAGTAATCCCGGTGCATTTTGTGAATGCTGGAAATGTGCGTATGTGTAACTTGAATGCCACTAAGAAAAATTAGTAATTTTTAGGAATTCGGATGAAAAACATCCAGATGGGAAAAGCGAAGCACTATAAATTTTTGTGGACGTTATTGTGAACATTGATTTCACTTCCTAACAATGACTTTGTATCCCTTTTTTTGTATGCGTCAGAAATATGGCATTAACATTAATAAAATGAATAAAACAACATAAAAAAAACATATGATCAATGTGTAGGCGAACCCCACAGGCGGATCAGTAGAAATGCGGTGAAGTGGGAGGGTTGTGATCCCTCGTTTTCGGATCATAACCTCGCTGATAAGAGGATAAGAAGAAGTGTTTTTTTAAAGGTTGTTCATTTTGTTTATTTTCTCATAAGCGGGCACCCCTCATAAGCGGACAATTTTCTCGGAACCGTCGGTGTCCGCTTATGAGAGAGTACACTGTATAATGTTTTCTGTGCTTGGCCTTTGTCTCTTTTTTTTACAGAAGTCATTTGAGAATATCGGACGTTGACATAAGGTATACCATATACTCGTATTCTGCAGTATCCTCGATAAAACAACATTCTCAATAGCTTTGATACGTAAGCTCTGCAAATATTTTATAGCAGGTAGATTTCAAAGGCGATTCAAAGGATTCTCAGTATCTAACGTCACTACCGCGCATTATGTTTCTGGGACTTCCTCCTTTCTTCCCATCTATAGCAGTTTTTTTCGGAATAACTCCTGCTCTTAAGTAGGACAAACTTCTCTGTAACGATAAAGAGTTGAAGCTTTGCTAGTTTAAAGGCTCAGTTTGAAATGCCGTCTAGCCGAAGCGGTTTGTTACTTCCAATTCTACCGATCTGCGGTAAACAACGGCATAATCCATGCATCTACTCCAGGTTTCATAACGAAGAATAGGATCGAATTTTAAGATTTATCATGACAATCTTGATAAAATTAAACAATAAACCATTCCGTTTCATTGCGCATGCCATAAGAATGGAAGATCAAAACCTGTGATACCTTGGCTATGGTAGTGTTCCATAAGTCTTCTTCTTCTTCCTTTTTCAGCGAGGTTGTGATCCGAAAACAAGGGATCATAACCCTCCCACTTGACCGTATTTCTACTGATCCGCCTGTCGTGTCGCCTATTTGGTAGTGTTCCTTAAGTGCGATGTTAAAAATTGTACTAAAACAACTCAACAGCCACAATTTAATCCTCCCCCCCCCATTCACATTTTCTAGTCCTTATCATTACTTTCATCGCGATCATAAATCAAAAGAACAAACTAATCAGTACCACAATGCGCACAACTCATTCCATACTATTTATCACCCTTTGATAAATAATATTATCAATTAAAAAGACAAAAACGAAAATATGAAAAGAAAGAAAAAAACAATATCATATCTGCAAAGAACTAACTCTCGCATTTGTCAGTTGTAAAAAATTTATAAAAATAAATCACCATCGCGTAAAATAAAATCTTGGATTCTATCCAATTCCATCCCCATTTGTGATTCACATTTTAGTGCAAAAATATTTAATTCATTATTCTGAACGAGAAGAATTTTATTATATTTTTTAATTTAGCATTTTAACGAGAATACAACTGAATACTAATGGAACCGCCTTGAAGCATTTAAAGGTCTGCTCACAGTGAACTATGGGAGCGTAAAACAGAATAAAAAGCGAAATTTTCTTCTGACGGGTGAAAGTGACTTGAACCTTTCAACTGAGAAATGGTAGTGTCGTAACTTTTTCATTACGTCAAAAAATAAAGAAAATTTTCAAATAGAAGAAATTATACGCGCTGATGTGTATCTTTTTGCCTTTTTTTTTTATTTTTTTATATATATAAAAACTCACCACTCAACTCAAGCCATTAAGTAACAAAAATCGAAAGCAAGAGGGGCAGACAAAAAGATACTAAGTACAATTTACAATCAATCACATTCATCTCATTTCATTGTACAGTATTACTCATTACAACCGCGAGACGCCATTATTACAACTGAGCTTTGCAATAAAATTAAACACGTTTCCTAGCAATGGCCACTTCCGCCTTTAGTTGTTTTCATCTCTCCACTTTTCCATTTTCCTTTGCTTTGCGCCGCTTTGTTTGGCTTTTTTATTTTGTACTGTTCTGGGTATTGCTTTTTTTTTTGCAGTTCTTGTGCAGCAGGGAATTAAAAATAATATAAAAAAAAAACTCCCGTCAAAGTCAGGGCAGTGCCCTTCAAAGTGGTAGCGCGAGATGATGACGACAATGTTGGGGGCGATTGCCGCATTATATAGTGCAGCAGTGCCATTCCCAATAAAGTATTATTAACCATTCTATTGTGTGAATTGTTGACTCACTCATTTGCTGTCAAAAAAGAGAATATTATGCTGCTTCGTTTCCATTAATTTCCCCGTCATTCAACGCATACAAAGTGGGGATTACGAGCTGTCAGCAACCAGTGGTGGTGGAGAAAATAAACATATCCTGGTGCTTTGGCATTATCAACTCAATTCAAATATAATAATTAAGATAATTAAGCGTGAGTGTGCTCCACCACCACCTGTTTTAACTCTTATTCGCCAAAATAAAACGTAGTCGGCGGTGTTCTCCAATAAGCAGTTCAAGCTCCGTCACCTTGAAAGTCATTTGATAAATTTTGTTTTTTCTATCTCTTGATGTAGTAGTGTTGTCTTGATGCAGAATCATCCCTGACTAAGTAGCCAGTCATAGAGAAGTGCTTTAGACAGGGTTACCACTCAGCAATAAATTAAGTCACCATTTTGGTTTTGGAAAAAAAATTAAATATTATGGAATTCAGTTCCACCAAAAAACATCCAACAAATTGGAAATGTGACTAACCAAAGTGCCACACATACTTGAATACCATGAACACAACCTTGCAGAAAACTAGCTTTGACTTAGTGTCATCCTTAGAAATTTTAAATGTTACTGCCGAATTTCCAAATCTGATCTACGAGGTGTAAGAAAGCCGCTGTAATGTACCCTCGTCTGGGTTGCCATTTTCGGCTTAATTTCGACTTTAGAATGCCTCGATCGCAGAAAGTAACAGACTTCCAAGGTTCACAGTACTTATGGAAAATACGTAAATCTCGATACAATAATACTGATACGAGTACATAGTAGGTATGCATACTATATTTTTTATTTCTTTTTATAATAGAAAATGTGGGAAAACCTTCTGCACAACGTTAATACAGTCGAACCTCTGTAAGTCGAACATCCTTAAGTCGAATTTTCTATAACTCGAACGAATGTTTCAGAACTGAGCATGTGTAATTTGAGTTTTGGTTGCTCCATAACCCGAACATTCCATAAATCGTACACATTGTTTGATCCCCTGACGATTCGACTATATATTTTTCTTATAAAAAAAAAAAAAAAAAAAAAACAAGAACTAAGCTAGCTAAACCTAACAGAAGGGATCGTCGATATTTAGATTGACCATTTGCTCTAACAGATCGAAAATGACAACGTTCTAACAACGAACTCAAAAAATCTATTAAAAGAAACATAAGCTTGTGAGTTTTTCCAAGACGAAGGAAAGATCTTTTTGCCTAAAAATAGAAACATTAATTCCCAGGAACTGATATCAAGAAAAGCTTGTTCTGTCTACGTTGGTAATACAGATACTCGTACGTAGTATCTCAAGTAAGCATTTCTATCTCCAGAGTCAATCGGCTTGGAAAGGATAAGTCTATCTGTCGCTGTTCTAGTCAAATGTTAAATAACTGGCACGTTTATAGACTCTGATAGGTAAAACCGTATGGACCAATTTCGCTTCTTCCAGTCATATCCAAAATTTTCGAGGATGTTACTAAGGCTACTCCAACCGGTTATAGAAGAAAATAATATTATCCCTGACCACCAGTTTGGGTTCAGAAGTAAGCATTCGACGATTGACCAGGTGCATAGAACTACTGACGTAATCGAGAAAGGTGTGGCATGATGGCTTGAAATGCAAATTATGACAAACTCTCCCTGTATGCATACACGATGTTCTAGAATCATATCTCGGAAATACTCCTCCGTGTTAGGCATGGAAATGAAAATTCGGCCGGTGTACCGCAAGAAAGCGTTCTTGGGCCGCTTCTCGATCTATTATATACTCGTGATATATGGAAAGAAGATGGCACTATCCTTGCTACGTTTGCCGATGACATCGCTACCCTAGCAGTATGTAAAACAATCGAAGAAACGACTGCAAAATTGCAAAACGCACTGAATAAAGTAGATGAATGGATGAGGGACTGGCGGATCGCCTGCAACTAATCTAAATCTGTTCACGTGAATTTAACTTATAAGAAAACGAATGACTTGCCAATTTTTCTAAACTTGGGCCGAATACCTTTTGCAAATGAGGCCAAATACATGGGAATAGCACTCGACGCAAGGCTGAAATGGAATTGGCACGTAAAAATGAAACGTAAAGAACTCGAAATCAAATATAAGGAAATGAACTGGTTACTCGGTAAACATTCCCAGCTCAGTACTGAGAACAAACTGCTTTTATACAAGCAAGTGCTAAAGCCGGTGTGGACCTACGGTATACAACTTTGGGGTTGTACCAAGAAAACAAATGCAAATATTTTACAAGCTTTTCAAAATAAAGTGCTAAGAGAAATTGTCCAAGCACCATGGTATAGTAGAAACCACGATATCCACAGGGATCTCGGAATTCCGACAATCGAAGCTGAAACTAGAAGCTTCGGGAGAAAGCATAGAAGCCGACTAATCGGACATGTCAACAATACAGTCCTACAAATTTTGGATGAGAGCAATTTATTGCGCCGATTACAAAGGACGAAACCTTTCGACTTGGCGAGATAAGGATTAACCGCGTCTAGATTGCGGAACATGCAGGATATATATATATATATATTTGGCGCAACAGCTTTTTAAGTGCAAATCCCTAGCTTCTCGCAACCACTCATGTTGAGTGTGTTATATTATTCACACGAATGGAAGGGACCTACAGTTTAGTGCCGAATCCGAAGGGCGATTTGAGAAGCTATTTCGTGACAACAATACTCTCCGATGTTTGTCGGACGCTCGCAAGAGGTGGGACCGTGAAAACACTTTTTGGTGTTTTCTGGGATTCGAACTTGCAACCTCATGCGTAGTGATCTGACACACTAACCACTTACGCCACGGCGCCCACAAACATGCAGGATCGTTCCGTGGAAAGTAACCTGCCAAACGTTTTTATTTCGTGATAGAAAAATTGCTTGATAAGTTATTACTTAGTTGCAATATCTATTCATTCATTCATTCATTTTCAATGGCCCGCTAATCCTACGTGAGGGTCGCGGGGGTAGGATGCTTAGGTGGACTCTCCATCCTTCTCGATCATCCGCCATTGACTCCAATTCATCAGGAGGAATCCCTAAGCGGTTCCAGGAGAGATATCGGAACACTAAGTTCGGCCTTCCTTATAACAGATTGGCCAAGCTCTCTCAAAATTGACCCAGCCTGACCAATTCTACAGGATAACTCGGCATTGCTTCTCCCATCACTCGTGAATAAAACCCCGAGGTACTTAAACTTCTCCACCTGCTTCAGTGGGACTCCACTAACATGCAGAGTGCACTGAATGGGTTTTTTGGAAACGACCATTACTTCCGATTTGTTCACGTTGATCTTCATTCCAGCATCATCACAAACGGCTACAAACCTTTCGAGTGCGCGCTGAAGTTCCGTTTGAAACGACCCAAGGATGACCAAATTTTCCGCAAAGAGCAGATGACTAATCCTTAGGTCTCCCACTTTGAAACATTCCCCGCCACGGCTGCGCTGTAACATCCAATCCATATATACAATGAAGAGGAGAGGTGACAAAACGCACCCCTGGCGGAGTCCAACGCCTACAGTGAAAGGTATTGATTTAACACCGTTTATCCGAACACAGCTTCTACAGTTTGTATATAAAGACTGAATCGCCCTTAATAGGGAACCAGCAATCCCATACTCCTGCAGAACACTCCAGAGTTTGCCTCGAGGAACCCTATCATATGCTTTTTCCAAATCCACAAAACAAGTGTAGACATGTTTGGCATATTCCCAGGCCTTCTCAAGAACCATTCTGAGAGTGAACAACTGGTCGGTTGTGTTTCTACCGGGACGAAAACCGCACTGCTCATCCCCCAAACTGTCCTCAACCACAGCTCTGGAACGCTTTTCTAGCACCTTAGCGAAGACTTTTCCAGGGAGACTTAAGAGATATACCCATATAGTTGGCGCAATCTCTTTTGTCCCCTTTTTTAAGAAGAGGAACTATCACCCCCATTTGCCAATCACTAGGTGTTTCACCACATTCCCAGGCCACTTTAATGACACGCGAGAGCCATTGAACTCCCTCTTTACCTAAAGCCTTGAGCATTTCTGGCCGAATTTCATCCATATATAACATCCATATTGCAATATCTAACAAATTTATATCGAAGGGTGGTGTTTTTTAGTCAGTAAGAATCTGACACTACTATGAGAATGCGCTTGATATTCTCATAGTGTATGGAAGATTTTCACATACCCCCGGAGGAAAAAAAAAAAAAAAAACGTTTAACGACTCTGATAAGGTGCATTTAGAAGAAGAAAGAATGCTTAGATGGAATTTCGGAAACACCCAGTGTTAGGATAGAAAAAGTTCGTTCTCCATAACGTTGGCTGAACCCACGAAATGATGCCCCACAAGGTTGAGAAAAACAGCGTCTCTTTTGGACACATCGGAAGCATTCAATAGTCTCTTCCGTATATTTTCGCTTAAACAACCAAAGCTTTTCCATATAAGACGGGCTTATGTTCCACCATGATGGACTCACATAAGCTAGAATTGGACGAACAAAAGCTTGGTAGCATATGGCATACATACATGCTGCACTTGCCTTTTGTAACTGCGTATTTATGTTCTCGATGCAGCATAAATACTTGTTCAAATAGAACTCGTTATTTGTAATTGCGTCTCAAATCTGAAATGACCGCTCCTTACGGGGCTGCAGAACAGTATAGCTTAACATTTTGCCTCATTTACAGTCTCTTGTGAAACCATACACCCAGGGTATAGAGAAAGAAAAAAAGAAGACATATTTTGCTAGGGAAACACTTATTTAAATATGTACATATATGGCCAAAGTTATACATAAGAAAATAAAAAACTGTTAGCTCTAAATAGGCTTTCTATAGAAAAAGACACAAGAGTTATAAAAGGAAATAACATGTTAAGCAAGCATTCAGATAAGATGAAGATAATTAACTAACAGCAGGTTTTTAGACGTTGTGACTACCCGGACGTTGAGGATCACACAGCAAAATTTCTGTGTCATATATATTATATATATTTTATAAATATATTATTAATTAATTTATCCATTGAAAATAGGATACTATTAAACTTTTGTTCAACTCTCTTCGATTTTTCTAACAACGAACTTAACAAAACAATTGTATTTAAATAAACATAAGCTTGTGAGTTTTAGAACCCGCCTTGGCTACAAGACCGAGGTATGATTTTTGCCTGAAAATAGCAATACTAATTCTCAGGAACTGATATCTATAAAAACTTGTTCTGTCAGGGTGAAATCCTTAGAAATATTAACTGTAATACTAAACTACAAAAATGTTTAATTCGCAACACGAAAAACGATGTATGGTATACTATAAGCCTTCAACCAACCTCAGCACAGGCAAGAAAATATGAAAGCAGTGCAAGAAAATTCTTCCACTTTGAAACAAATTCTGATTCTGACGAAGTACTCGTAGTAGTCCTAGTCACAGTAAGCGCGCTCCTTTTCTCCGTGACCTTATTTCCTTACTTTTCCAAGTTCTTTAGTGGCAACTCTGACCCATGCGCTATTCGTTGAGACGTTTTACTAGGGAGGTGTTCCATTCAAGTGTTCCTGCAAGGCCCTTCTTGACGTGATTTGCATGGAAATTCTACAGACCAACGTCTGGATATCATCTTGCGAGACCACCTAACCCATGGAGTTCTTCAGTATCAGAAGTTGGTATACATATATCAGATGTATGAGACACATCTGTGAAATTGTGGCTGAACACTGTTTTTAACGCAGAAGCATTTGATGGAGAAGTTTTATTGAGGCCTATTTCATTCTGTCCAGAAAACCTGACGGATGAAAACAATATTATTCTTTCACATAAAAAAAAAAAACAAACACTTTTAAGCTAGTGTTTTTTATTATTTTTACTTAAAAATGGGTCGGAGTGTAAGCCTATGGTGTTAGGGTGAACGAATCCACAGAAACTAGACAAAAAGGGTTACGGGCTTCTCTGATTAAATCTTTACGATGAATTCGGTGCTTTTATACGCTCAGCCTAGATCAATGAAAATGTATTCTCCAATAGCCGCCATTCATTACATAATAAATACAATACATTTAATAGGGCTTCCAGCACAGAGCTTGTATTCTAAAACATTGGGCTTTATTCTGCAACTCGATTGGAATGGAAAGTTATTTGAATTCATCCAAACGGAGTGGTTTGTTCTACCACCCTCAATTTGATGGTATAAATGCAAGTTTTTAAACTGTGTATCGCCTAATTATTATGACTGAGAATTGTGGACGGAAAATGGTCTGAAAGAATTGCTGATTGTATAACTTCTAAGAAATTTCGATTCGAATCGAGAATAAAGGCGATTCTTTGAATAGCTGTTGCTATAGGTTCATCATTTTCTTTCTTCTGCAGAACTTCGAAATTCACCAGTGACTTGGCTTGAACTGAACAGCTTTATTCTCCTTCTACGAAGGCTGGAATTTTCTTCTAAGTTTACACCCTAATTGTGTTTTTTGAAGTGAAACTTCTTTAGCGAAACTAGTGAATCGGAATGACTTCGACACAAAAACCAAGCATGAAGCAATCAACCACGCTCGTCCAGTCACCGAAATCAAGCAGCGTCGGGCGCAGCTAGTACTTAGATGGTAAACCGTGATATTGGTATTTTATTTTTTCCGTTTTATAAGTGGATGTACATAATCTACATAGATTTTACAAAGGCTTTTGATAGAATACATCATACTTTACTTATAGCTAAGCTTAAATTATTGGGGGTCGCAATGGTGTAGTGGTAACGTCGTCAATTGACACGCTAATGGTTCATGGTTCAAATGCTGGGGTCGAATCGCATCCTCCGAGAACGTATAACTCGTCACATAATTTGTATGTATGTCGTTGCTAGATCTACCAACAACACAATACAAATTACGTTACCAGTCATCCACTGATGGAGGACGCGATTCGACCCCTGATGTCAGCAAGCATTTATTTATTTCTCGTGAAATATAATAAAGTCAGTCCGATCAATTGCGAAAGCTTGTGTGAACACTACTGCGAAGGCATAACACTGGCAGTAGCTTGGTCATATGTCTGGCAAAATTGTTCGCTCTGTTGATGATGATTTGCCTATGACATTGGTTATCGGAAAAAAAAAAATACTGTGAATCAGAAGCAAAAGACAAAAAAATAACATGTCGGGTTGCACGCGCTGTCGATCCTCATAGTGTCTTGTTGAAGATTTTCACCTACCATCGAATAAAAAAAAAAGTGTGTCGGGTTGAATCCGGATTCAATTCGGTTTGAGTACCATATAAACGCAGATCGGATTAAAATAGAATTGCCTTCTTTTGTTTTACTAAGTGACAACGCGAATAGAAACTTAATCCTGTGTCAATCCGGTCATGCATCAGCTGTTGTCTGTTCCGTGTACGTGTACAGTTTATGCGTTTAAATCACTTTAACGTATGTTTCACAACGTACGTTTCACTTTAACCATATGCTTTTTTTTCGAATGGAGCACTGGTCTTTTTGTCAGTTAGAGGGCCATAGAACATCCAAACCAATGACCCTCGCAAATGAATTCAAGCGAATTGTCTCAGAATCCGCGCTAGCAAACTTTGCTCTTTATTTTGCACTATTGTGGCTGTGTGCATTAATACAAAAAAAAACATCATTATATTATTATAGTGTCTTCATATCTTTCCTTTCTAGAGCAGCCTGCAGACGCTGCTTGTTCATAGTAGCAATATTATTCCAGACGTTCTGGCGGTTCCGACCTTATTTTTCATGCGAGTGGATTTTCCTTCACAAACCTCCTTATTTCTACTCACATACCTTTCTCTTTTTTTCACCATTCGGCATTGTCCTTATCTACTTAGTGAAGTCTCTTCTGATCAGTCGATAATTAAAAATTGCCAACAACTTTATACTCCTATTAGGGCCTTGGAACCTCAATGCACCCATTATATAATTAGAAGTATTAAAATGGGTCTAGTGGTGGTGGTTCTTAGCTTTACTGATAGGCAAAATGATGCACTCCAGTTCTCATAACCAAGCTTGTGGCTTAATATTATTTTATTACGTTAAAATTGTTCGCTCTGTTTGATGATTGATCCCTATACCATCAGGCGATCAGGAAAAAAATACTGTGAACCAGAAGCGAAGACAAAAGTATAACGAAAATCTCTCCAGCTACATGGACACTTCCTCCGGAATTTTTCTGAAACATTATCTGCGTTTCGCACATATATGTATGTACGTATACACCAAATTTTCTCTCTCTCCATCTATCCTTTTAAACGCCTGCTCTATGTTAAAACATTTAAAGGATATTCATAACCCCTCGAGTGCGCGGAAATTATCAAAAAAATGATTGTATGTAGAATGTAGATACATACATATGCGCCACACATGTATATATGGATACATGTGCAACTGAAGCACTCAATGAACATTTGTAGGGATAATAACTTATTCTAGTTAATTATAGGTCTTCAGTTCAATTTATGAAACTGAATACTCCTCAACTATTCACTCGTCAACCATGCAATATCCATGAAATAGGCCACAGGTTTTTGAAGAGCATACTTCAACTACTTTCGATGCGGTAGACTGTGTTTTGTTAAAAAAAAGAAATAAAATAAAATAATAGATAGTAAATGCTCGCAGAAAGAAATTATACAACCAAGTAAGTAAAGTGTAGCTGAATTCGGTTAAAAACAACCATAGTGGCAACCATGGTTTTAGTAACGCCTCCTTGTTTTTTTTTTTAAGTGATTAGCATAATTTACACACGACGGCGACGATGTCTTATTTACCTTTTTGGCACGGCCAACAAAAAAAAAAAGAAACTCTTCGTACGTGTGATAAACGCATATTCTCTCCCACTTTTTCTTTGTTTGGTTTTCGGGTAATCTTCGTGCAAATTAATTAAACGAATTTCAGTTTAAGGTGAGAGCACAGTTTCGAAAATGTGACAACTGCACGCTACTTTTTGTTACAGTAACGAAATGATATCATAACTCATTTATTAAAACCTTATGATTAGGGGGTTTTAAATTAAGCAAATGACACATTTTGTTGTAGGATTTCATAAAATAGAAAATAAAGAAAGAAAAACCTGGCTAACTTGGAGATAAATTTACATTAGAGGTTAGCTAGAAAAACACGACGACTGCGGTTGTGTTGTGTGTACCTATAGTATGTATTAGAATAAAATCTTGTAGTGTGGTAGGTATTCTGATATTTAACGTAAGGGGGGTTTAAAAATAGCAAAGTGACATAAAGTGCAACTATGGTCTAGCTGTCATTCATATCTCTAATTCATGGTCAGTGTCGTTTGGTCGTAAGTTGTAAGTCGTCCACAGGCCGCAGATTAATTCATATGAAGCCGTATATGAGTTGGAAGAGGAGAATGACGGTCGACGAATGGCGTAGATTTTGTGATCGCAATATAACATGGCATAAAGCGTGCAATCACGCGGATGGGAAACAAGTAAGAAAACTGAAGGCAGTAATGCCTTTTAAGGATAGATTTATGACATGCATATTTTGTGAAGTTTTATGCTCCCATTTAGATCGTAGTAGTCGTTTAAATGTTCTTGACATTTTAAGTCAAAACGCTGTATGGAAGACGATAAGATATTTACACACAAAGCTTTCCTATTTCGGTCACTTTTTCAAGCTTGTAACAGCTCTTTGATATCTGCAAATGAGAGTATTACCTTATCTATGTGTTTAAGTGTCAACTTTGTAAGTCACTACTGTACTATTTACATCTATTACATGTCTATTTACATGCATACACGACTAGCTCTCACGTTGATCGGCTAACATGATGAGTCGTCCAGCTACCGGGGTCAGTCGTTTTTCGAGAGCCACTGAAGTCATTTAAATAAAGAGTTTTAAAATTAGATTTAATGTTTTTTTTAATTAATTATACAAAACTTAAACATGGCGCAGCCGAAACTAACTTAGTAGGTTAAAATTAAATATAAAACGAAACAAAAATACATTGATGTCATTACTTACTTACTTACTTAGGTGGCGCTACAGATTGGGGTGAACCTGGGCCTCAACCAACAAACCTTTCCATTTAGCTCGGTCTTCAGCTAATTGCCTCCTCATCTACTGAGTTGTCCCTCCGGGTTAGATTCGAAGACTCTGCGGCCCGCAGCGTTGGTGTCCATTCGGTCTACATGTCCTAGCCATCTCAGACGTTCAATACGCAGTTTCTTTTACTAGGTCGATGTCGCTGTAGAGCTCTTATAGTTCGTTATTGAACCTTCTTCTCCAAAACCCGCCAACGCAAACGGGACCGAATATCTTACGAAGTGACCAAGGATATCTTCATCCTCTTTTAACCCTAGAAGGGTAATCTTCGTCGATTCGACGAACATCAATTTTTCGAAAATTTGACTTTGATATTATAAAAAAATAAGAAATATTTCTTTTATCAAAAAAAAAATTATTGATAAACATAAATAATTAAATTGACAGGAATTTGTCAAAAACTTTCAATCAAAAATTGGAGTAGTATATTACTTTATCGAATCAACGAATGATTACCTTTAACGTACAAAAAAATATGCTTACCTTTCTAGGGTTAATAAAGTCTACGTTTCAGCGTAGTGCAGGACTGGGATGATCAGAGTTTTATACAGTCTCCTTAGTTGTTCGAGATAAGGATTTCCTTATACCCCGAAAAAACAGCGAGTGGCAAGAGTTATTCTTCACTTGATTTCTGCACTGATGTTATTTTTAGAGTTTATAGCAGAGCCAAGGTAAACAAAGTTCCTTACTACGTCGCAGTTATATCTGCCCACTGTGACGTTCTGTCCAATGCCGATGTCATTAGTCGGGAAAAAAAAAATCACCAAACAAGAAAATACGGGAGAGCCTGCAGCAGAGATTAGGGAGAACGAACGGAATATCAAAGAACAGAATATCATTGAAACAGCTGTGGTAGAAAGAGGAATTGTGGACTTCAACAATTCCGAACCACTTCTTCTTGAAGGAAATATGGCTACAAACCTGGAAATATTTTCGAGAGATTTCAACACCTTTATGGCTGCTTCGGAAAAGGACAAAAAAATTCTAATCAAATTAAAATTGCAATTCTTTTAAATGCCCCCCTGGCAGCTGACCTCCTCGTGGTGGGGGGCGGGCAACGTGACTGGGATGTGCGGATGGGGTAACTTAAGTAGTTATTCCCATCCATACAACCCAGTCACGGCTAACAAAGCGCACACCCCATGATGACACGAAGAAGACGACCGGCTTCGGATATTGCCAAGCCTGGTAAGCCAGGGCATCCTTTGGAGCCAGGCCTGAAGGGTGTCAGGATGCGAGCGTCTGGTGGTCGGCTTGTCCCGCTCGGCAGCCGGCCGGGTCAAACCCGAAATGGCTACGAGCTTCTTGTCAATGGTCTCGCGAACAATTACGGGGGTCAAGGGGTGAACGCGCTGTGCACCGATAGGGGCACAGATGGACTTTCTGAGATTCGACAACGGCATCGACTTATGATAGGCACATGGAACGTCTCATCGCTCACAGGGAAGGATCTTGAGCTTGTTGGGGAGGCTGTTAAAAGTCGACTAGATATAGTTGGCGTCTCTTCAACAAAGCAGAGAGGTTCTAAAACTGTGGACCTTTCGGGTGGGTGGAAGCTCTTCCTGTCAGGAGTCGCACCCTCAATGTCTGTTCGGGCGGGAGTGGGGATACTCACAAGTCCCAGGTTGACAGACAGAGTATTGGAGTGGATACCATTAGGAGGGAGAGTTGCGATCTTAAAGCTCAAGCTTGAAAGATCAACTCTGGCATTGGTGCAGGTGTATGCACCGAACCTCCTGTCAGAGTACGCAGCTTTCTTAGATGAAGTTGATGTTGCCCTTGAAAAGGTTGCAGATATGGATTCTTTTGTCCTGATGGGTGACTTCAATGCTCATGTGGGTGTAGATGTTATGACATGGGGGAGTGTGATTGGGAGGAACGGTGATCCTGATCAAAACGCGAACGGAGAGAGGTTGTTGGATTTTTGTTGTGAAAATGGCTTATCCATCATGAACACCATCTTTCCACACAAAGTCATTCACAAATACACGTGGTACCGTCAGAGTCTTCAGCAGAAGTCGCTGATCGATTTCTTTGTGGTACCATCGTGTCTGAAGAGAACGGTTTGTGATGTTCGCGTATTGAGAGGGGCCGAACTGTCAACTGATCATCACTCAGTGCTGTGCAAATTGTATCTTAGCGAGAGAGTGCCTCCCCTACCAAAGCGTAAACCAAGGATGGTTACACGCATACGATGGGAGAGGTTACAGGACGATGGGAGAGGTTACAGGACGATGAGATACGGGAGACATTTGCACGGCAAATATCTGAAAGGTTTGAACGAATTCCAACTGTTCCATCAAATGTAGAGGAAGAATGGCAACTGTTTTCAACAGCGGTTATTGCCTCTGCGTGAGATGTTTATGGAGTGAAGCGGCTTGGTGTGGCGGCTGGTGGTGAGAAAAGAACTGCTTGGTTTAAAACGCCCGGAGTTCAAGAAGCCATCAGAGAGAAGAAGAGAGCCTTTAAGGTGTGGATTCACTTGGGGAACTCCGATTCTCGAAATCGGTACACTGAGGCGCGAAGAACTTGCAAACTAGCTGTGAAAACAGCGAAAGAACAGTCTTGGAAGGAGTTTGGCGAGAAATTGGAACGTGACCACAGATCTGCAAATAAGATGTTCTGGCAGACCGTCCGCCGACTCAGAGGAAAAAAGTTGAATATCGTTGAAGGAGTCAAATCCAAAGACGGTAGACTTCTTTCCAATGAGGAGGACATCTTACGCAGATGGAGCGAGCACTTTTCAGAATTGCTCAATCCCGAACAGGGCACCGAAGATGACAGACCTATGGTCGAGAGTTGGGCGGAAAGTAGTCCTACGGTAGAGGAAGTAACTTTGGCGATCAAAGCGCTAAAAGTTGGCAAATCTGCTGGTGTGGACGAAATTCGGCCAGAAATGCTCAAGGCTTTAGGTAAAGGGGGAGTGCAATGGCTCTCGCGTGTCATTAAAGTGGCCTGGGAATGCGGTGAAACAGCTGGTGATTGGCAAATGGGGGTGATAGTTCCTCTTTTTAAAAAAGGGGACAAAAGAGATTGCGCCAACTACAGGGGTATATCTCTTTTAAGTCTCACTGGAAAAGTCTTCACTAAGGTGCTAGAAAAGCGTTCCAGAGCTGTGGTTGAGGACAGTTTGGGGGATGAGCAGTGCGGTTTTCGTCCCGGTAGAAGCACAACCGACCAGTTGTTCACTCTCAGAATGGTTCTTGAGAAGGCCTGGGAATATGCCAAACCTGTCTACACTTGTTTTGTGGATTTGGAAAAAGCATATGATAGGGTTCCTCGAGGCAAACTCTGGAGTGTTCTGCAGGAGTATGGGACTGATGGTTCCCTGTTAAGGGCGATTCAGTCTTTATATACAAACTGTAAAAGCTGTGTTCGGATAAACGGTGTTAAATCAATACCTTTCACTGTGGGCGTTGGACTCCGCCAGGGGTGCGTTTTGTCACCTCTCCTCTTCATTGTATATATGGATTGGATGTTGCAGCGCAGCCGTGGCGGGGAATGTTTCAAAGTGGGAGACCTAAGGATTAGTCATCTGCTCTTTGCGGATGATTTGGTCATCCTTGGGTCCTCTCAAACCGAACTTCAGCGCGCACTCGAAAGGTTTGTAGCCGTTTGTGATGATGCTGGAATGAAGATCAACGTGAACAAATCGGAAGTAATGGTCGTTTCCAAAAAACCCATTCAGTGCACTCTGCATGTTAGTGGAGTCCCACTGAAGCAGGTGGAGAAGTTTAAGTACCTCGGGGTTTTATTCACGAGTGATGGGAGGAGCAATGCCGAGTTATCCTGTAGAATTGGTCAGGCTGGATCAATTTTGAGAGAGCTTGGCCAATCTGTTATAAGGAAGGCCGAACTTAGTATTCAAGTTAAGCTATCGGTTTTTAACTTGGTGTATGTTCCAACTCTCACCTATGGTCATGAAATTTGGGTAGTGACCGAAAGAATAAGATCCCGGATACAAGCTGCCGAAATGAGGTTCCTTCGCGGTGTTGTTGGAATAACTCGTAGGGATCGAGTGCGCAATACCAGAGTACGCGAGGCGCTCAACGTTGAGCAGCTACTTCTCCGAACGGAACGATCTATGCTTCGATGGTTTGGTCACGTAGTGCGTATGCCCCCAGACCGGCTTCCAAGACGCGCCATGGTTGCCGTGCCATCAGGTATACGACTTCGCGGAAGGCCCAGAAATAGATGGTTGGATCAAGTCCGACATCTCTCTTGGAGCCGCTTAGGGATTCTCCTTGATGAATTGGAGTCAATGGCGGAGGATCGAGAAGGATGGAGAGTCCACCTGAGCATCCTACCCCCGCGACCCTCATGAAGGATTAGCGGGCCATTGAAAATGAATGAATGAATGAATTCTTTTAAATTTGATAAGCCAGGATGCTCGGCAAGAATATTACAAATGGGAGACAGTGGCAAAAGAGAATCCGACTTTGGAAGTTATTGAGGCCAAAGGCTCGTAATTCTTGAAAAACCAAATGGAGAGTTGAGGTTGTGTTTAGATCCAAAGGATTTAAATAAAGCTTTAGTAACACATTGCCAACTAATACCAAAACTGAATTTCTTCCCTTGCAGCAAGGCGTTCCCCAAGGGCCAATTTTGGGCCCTCTCTTATTCTCACTCTACATTAATGATATAGCCTCTATCAATCTGCAGTCGTCAAAACACATTTATGCCGACGACATTCAGATTTATTGGAGTTGTCCCCTCGGTCTCATTGAGAATGGCGCCATTGATTTAAATGAAGATCTTCGTCGGATCTCCAACTGGGCATTTAAGAATTGTCTAGCACTTAACCCAAATAAATGTAAATGTTTAGTAATTTCAAAAACAGTGCTAGACGTTTCATATTTCCCACCGATTTTATTGAATAATTCGACAATTGAATTTGTTGACTCTTCAAAAAATCTAGGGGTGATATTTAATAATGGAATAGCCACATAAATTCCATAGTGGGGAGGGCATATGGCATTCTTCGAACTCTGTGGACTTCCCAGAAATTTACACCTCTGAGGACAAGATTATGACTTGCTAGGGCTCTGGTTATTCCAGTGCTTATGTATGGGTGCGACATTTTTTATAATTGTGATGCTGATAGTAAAAGGAAGCTACAAGTAGCATTTAATAGTGCTATCAGGTATGTCTATGGGCTCAGAAGATACGATCACGTTTCACATTTCGGTAAGAGCTTGCTGGATATGTCTTTTCCGAACTATGTCAAGCTTCGTACACTTCTTCTCCTTTTCAGTATCATAAAAACAAAAGAGCCTATATATCTTTATAACAAAATCAAGTTTCCGTCATCGAACAGATCTGCTTGCTTAATTCTCCCGCGCTTCTCTTGCCTAACATCCGAGAGACAATTTTTCGTTGCTGCTATCCGCCTTTGGAATTCACTTCCGCATAACCTTAGAGAACTGAATGACATACGACGATTTAAGGGCGAACTACGACTTTTTCTAACAAATCAAAGCAACTAGACTTCGACTTTCCCCATTCTTTATTTTCTTCTTCTTTTTCAAGCAAACTCAACTCACTCTATTCAATTGTTTTATTATATACCCAATAATTTAAAGTGAAACAAATTTGCAATTGTTTCTTTTCACTAATTTATTTTCCTATTCAATTCTTCTTTTTAATTTTGTTTTATTCCCTTTTTTTTTTACTTTCATATGTTTAGTATTTGATGTAATTAAATTGTTTATCTATCACAAGCTTAAAGTGTACTCTTACTGTGTTAGAATTACTATTATTAATAAATAAATAAATAAATAAACTGCATGAATTGAAATCAAAACTGACAGATATGATGCATTTCACGCCAAAAAAAAAATAAAATTTTACGCCCATCAAGACATTTTTGTACTTTTAGCACTCCATTTGGGTGTTTTAAGTTTAATCGTTTACCATTCGGTATAAAAATCGTTCTTGAAGTATTTCAAAGATACGCAGTTATGGAATTCGGTGACCTGCCATTTATTTACATTGACGACTTTTAAGTGTTTGGAAGAACCTCAGAAGAACATAATATAAAATTAAAAAATGTTTTTGAAAGAGCACGAGATTTAAATATTAAATTTAACATAAGAAAATTTCAATATAAAGTCGACATCGTAAAATATATCGGCCGTATTTATTCAAAACAAGGATGTACACTGTGCAGCCGATCTAGATAGTGTTCGGTCAAAAAACAGACCTAAGAATCTCCAAAAAACAAGTAGGGGTTGCAATCTGTCCTAGGAACGATTAATTATTTACGTAATTTTATTCCATTATCTGGTGAATGCAAAAATATGAGGGAATTGTTAAAAAATTACGTAGTTTGAATGGCTGAATTTGAGAAAATTAAAAAAAAATTATTAGCAACGCACTTTGAGATTTTTCAATGCAAATGACAAAATCACAATACAAACCGACGCCTCCCAGTCTGGGCATGTTTACTCCAACAGAATGGATCGGTTAGTTATGCTTCGCGTAGTTTGAGTGAAGCGGAGAAGAATTATTCTCAAATTGAAAAGGAACTTCTAGGCAACAAATACATTTCATTACTACATTTACGACTGAGAGGTCTGTGTACAGACAGACCATAAGCCTACCATATCTATATTTAAAAAAGACTTATCGAAAGTGTATAGCACAAAATTACAGGGAATGAGACCCAAGCTCCTTAAATTTAAACTAGATTTAGAATTTTTATAAGATAAACATCTTCATATTGCTGACTATTTGTCAAGGTCATATGATAGACTTGTTCCTATCGACGAAGACGAAGATTTTAATGCAATCGTTCATTCTTTGAACGTTAGCGAAGACAAGCAGTCAAAAAAAAAAAAATAAACACGAAGCCCAACTAGATAGTAATTTGAAATAGATTATTTAACAGAACAATTTATAGCACCCCCGTTGAGCTTGTGGTCCTAGTGTGGGTAAAATACTTTGGCACTTGAACATATTTAAAGCAAAAAAGTTTTGCTAGCACAAGATGGCCAGCCTATTTAAATTTTCTTGAAAGCACTTGCTCTACGATCTCAATAGTGAGAAAGACTTTCAAAACGTCGGCGAATAACAAACACATGGAATTATAAAAATATGATGGAATATTACTGATGACAAGAATGAAAAGCAAGAGCCCAATGTGGCTCCTTTGCGGTATATCAGACGTTACTTTAATAGGCTCTGACAAGCGAGAAACAATGTTTTTATTTTTATTTTGAAGACACGAAGAGATTCATTCAAAAAAATAAGAATGAAATTAAATTCGTTCGAGCTTATGGATCAAAAGTTAATGGTTCACTCTATCAAAGGCTTTAGTGAAATCTGTGAGAATAATATTAGTCTGACATTCAATTTAAGATTTGCCGAGTTTATGGCTGTGAAAAAATCCAGGCTGGGAACTACAATACTCGTAGATATGATTCTTTTAATAAAGAAATAAAGACCATCACAAATAAATTTCTCAAAAACTTTGGAAATTATAGGGGGCTTGAAACGAAACAGCAAAAGCAATTCAGGAACGAAATACCGAAAGGAATGCGTCTTAAAACATATGGATGATAACGGCAAACAGTAGCATCCATAAAATTTGAAATTCTTAATTTTTATTGTGAAGTATCTGGACACACATTTTTTTTTATCAAAAAAGGAAACCCAAATTTCAGAGCACTCAAACTCTCCGGTTCATTGCACTACCAGGCAGGAACCTTTATTTGGTAGTGTTTGGAAAAACGTTGATGTTATTCCTTTTCCATTTTACATTCGGGTAACTGACTGGATCATTTCGATACAGTATCAGGAAGCTTATCAGAAAGCTAATTAAGGAACAAAATAGTAAACAAATTAACGTTTGTAATCTATTACACGCGTCTAGCTTCACAGATTCCAATGCAATCAATTTTATTGTTTATTTGTCGCCAAAGATTTAAAGCCAAATAGATAAATGAGTGTGGTTTTTAATTTCGATATTGATTCATCTCCCATTGGTCGTGAACCTGTTGGGAGAGGATTATGTGCTCTTGCCCTTTCACGTTACGGGAAAATAGCTATCGCATAGATGCTGTTTTGTCTTTAATTGACACGTCGAAAAATCAAACGCCAATCATGATGGCTGTTTGCGTCAAAATATATAACTGATTTGCGTCACGTTTGTTCAGGGCGGTCCAATCTTTTAACAGCTTCTGTGAGTGGATTCCACTGTACCTGCAGATTTCAGATTTTGACCTCATAGTAAATAATTTTCAAATCCATACCAAAATCCATCTAATGGCGCATAGACGCGATACGGTCTTACTGCCAAATAGAGGCGTAACTCACTTATTTGTCGAACAAACATTTCGTCCGATAGGCATCGGCATCAAATAGTAAACCACTCCAGCTTAAACCATCTGCCCCCAATTGTTTATGTCAATTTGGTTAATATTCCTTGAAGCATGCACCTAGCATTAAAGATACATAAGGGGTTTATCTTCTAAGAGAAAGAAAATTATGACACCCAAGAAAGTTTCTACTAAAACTTACGAAGTTTTCTAGGCATGACACTCTGGGAATGACAGTCGACGCAAGGCTGAAATGGAATTTGCACGTGAAAATGAAACGTAAAGAACTCGAAATCAAAAATAGAGAAATAGACTGATTACTCAAAAAACATTCTCAGCTCAGTACTTGCTTTTATACAAGCAAGTGCTGAAACCGGTGTGGACCTACGGTATACAACTTCGGGGTTACACCAAGAAAACAAATGCCAATATTTTACAAACTTTTCCAAATAAAGTGCTAAGAGAAATTATCCAAGCACCGTGGTATACTAGAAACGACGATATCCATAGGGATCTCGGAATTCCTGTTCCTGTTAATATGTCAACAATACAGTCCTAAAAATTTTGGACGAGAGCAATTTATTGCGCCGACTACAAAGGACGAAACCTTTCGACTTGGCGAGATAGTGAATAATCGCGTCTAGATTGCGGAACATGCAGTGTCTTTCAGTGGAAAGTAACCTACCAAACGTTTTTATTTCGTGATAGAAAAATTGCTTGATAAGTTATTACTTAGTTGCAATGTCTAGCAAATTTATATCGAAGGGTGGTGTTTCTTTATCAGTAAGATTCTGACACTACTATGAGCACGCGCTTGCTATTCTATACGAGTAGTGTCTATGGAAGATTTTCACCTACCCTCGAAAAAAAAACGTTTGATTAACCTATTTGCAAATCCTTCTTAACGATTTGAAGGATTGCGAAACCAGCTCATTCAAAATTGCCTGCTGGTGCAGTTTATTATTTTATCGAAGATTTTAGACTTTTAAATGATAAACAAGATTTAAAAACAAAAAATTTCCGATCTTAGATGCTTTACAGTGTAAGAACATCAAATAAAAAGCATTAATCTTCTAAGCATCGCGTATAAGATCTTATCTGTTTTACAATATTAGTTCGATCTTAGTTCTTAGGTGATCATTGTTTCCTTCTCTAACGACGATGAGTGGAAGAGGAGATACAATTGAGGACGCTATACTGCGACATTAACTTAGTCAGAAGAGGGTGAATACACCAACTAAGATGGCGGAACACGTTGAGCGGACAGATATCATCTCCGTCCCGTACAGCGTTTGAATACTCCCACGAGAGAAAGGATTTATGCTAGATGTCCTCATAAACGGAATGGGACCTCAGCCAATTTGGCGTGTGCAACTGAAGTCAGCTGGCTAACAAGCGACTTGGCTTAAGAAAGTTGTTGCTTAAGGACCAGGTATATCAGTGATTGTAACGTCACATAAACAAGTACACAATTTTTGACTGAAACCGAAATATTTGCCTGCATTTCGTTGGACGAATTCAAAGCAAGTTTTCAGTTGCTTTCAAATAATATTCAATACGTTTCCAGACAGCTGCCACATTGAACGGTTTGCCAAGTCTAAGAATAGAAACAAAATCGATGGTCTAATCCTACTGGTTTTATCAAGCCTTACATTATAATTATAACTCATGTCTCCTAAAATAAAAATAAAAAACGATTACAATTATGTACGCAAACATTTTTTGATCCAAAATTGCTTTGATTGCTCCACTGAAACCACCCGACGATAAACAAGGTCTTTGTCAAACACACGCTCGATAAACCATCCAAATTATCGAACAACCACCACGAGCATCATCGTAAAAGGATTCTCTGTGTCACTTGCTGAATTATCAAATTCATTTGCGGCGGCCATCACCCCTTTACCATCCATTCCAGACAAATTCTTTGAGAGCATAGCAGCACCACCACCATCACCGAAAGATTAATCGACCGGAAAGAATGACCGATTTTCTGCCGCCTTGCCTGCTGACTCACAGAAGATCAAGAGGAAACTACGAATAGAGACAGTGTGGTGTGGAATCCTTTCACCTTCTACCATATACCGTCGTTCTTTATGTGTGACATCACCTGGGTGTAGAAAGGAAAAAAAAAGACAAGAATTTAATCAACCGACCAATTCCTGTCCCCCTCCCATGTTCACCAATCGGCAAGTCTCTCTCCTTGTTCGTGCTACCGTTCTATATAGCGATACTGTCAACAAAAGTGTAATGGAGCATTTAAGAGATTTCGTTGTTTGTATTCCGCCTTAGTGGGTACGGTCTCCATTTATTCACACGAAATTACCATATACACGTTTTTAGCGTATTAAAATTTTGTTCGGGTACTGTGTACCCTGCCTCTGGTCCACCATCGGCCTCAGTGACGTTCTAACCACCACTGTCGCCGCACATACATTTCCCAGTGGCTATCGATCCCTCAGTCGAGTGGCAATTGAGTGGAGCAATACTCGCGCAGACCGACCCAGGGAATAAATCACAGCATCGCACAACGCGTTGCTCAGTCAGAATACTAATTCCACAAAAAAAAAAAAATAAAAAAAAACTTTTAACATTTTCAACTCAAGTATTTTATCTAAAGAGTTCTCGCGCGCACGACGGATGAATGTGGGAGTAGATTGCTTTGCGGAACAGTTTCTCGCTTTTATTGTACTCGCTAGTTGATTTGCCAGCAAATTATAATATGGTGCGCAATTACACGCTTTTGAAAGCCATCCATGTGGCGGCTGAGGGGACAAGAGATTGAAGGTGTTCCCTGGCAGATAGTAGATAAGTCTCCGAATTTAGAAACCGGAAAATTTTTATTGAAATTTGGATTTGTGCCTTAGTTACGTGATTAGATTAAATCAGTTAATCACTGGAGGGAAGTCTCGTAAAGACAGCATTTTGTGTTTTGTTGCAAAAAAACAAACAAATATCTGGTTTACGGAATTTCACTTAATTTGCATGTGATGTGAATTTTAAAAAAAATTTCAGACTATAATCTTTGTATCACTAATTTTCTAAGGGTGGCGCCGAAACTGGCGATGTCGAAATTCATCTAACCTGTTTCGCTGACCACACACAAATCACTTGGTTTCATTATTGTGCCGGCTTTTGGTTTGACATTTGATCTGCAAATATATCAAACGTCTCTATAGACAAACTGACAGAATGAATCTTAATATTGATAGGATTTGCTCTTGTCGTTTATACCCGGTCCAAGAAAATTGGATCATAAGTAGGGGAGGACGGGGTCAAAAGTAACATTTTTTACTAAATGTGATGCATATCTTAATGTATTCTAAATTAGTCAGTCAAACATGTTTTAACTTAGAGAGTGATATTTCAGCTACAAAGTGCAAAAGAAACGTTTTAAATATTCTGTTAGGAAAATGTAAAAATTCGACATTTGGCAAAATGTGGCAATTGTTACAAATTACCCCGGCTACGGCCGGCGTAAGTTGCAACATAGGTCAGGGTAAGTTGTAACATAAATTATTTTCATATTTTTTTTCACATAAATAAATAATAATACATAATAATAATACAATAAATTTATTTAAAAAGAATAGCAAGGAGAAGTAATTATTTAAGAGATCGACTCATTCTTATCATAATTTATGCAAATATAGAGATTAGTGGTCCTCTTTGTGTACCTAATGTGATTTTGCTCTCTTTGTATGGTATTAAATGTGTAAAAATGTCCTTATAAATCCAAAAAAATACGTTCGAGGTTGAAAGTAACATGTTACAACTTATCCTAAAATTTTGCTACAACTTACCCCTCTACAGAAATTACACACAAAAGGGAAAGGGAGATACCTCCAAAACTCAAACTAACATACAAAAACAGCCAAATCTTAAATGTATAGGTTAGGTTAGGTTGAAGTGGCTGCCAGCTGAGAATCGCCAACACACTTAGACCAATAATAGGTCAATTGTGATACCACATGGATCATGTGAGAAATTTCTCCTACCTACTCGTTAAACCATTCTGAGCTTCTTATGAAGCGTAGGAGGCTTTTAATATCGATGTTTTTCAGGTCGCCTATGTCGTTGTAATAGGGGGCTCCTAGGTGAAGCTTCCTTCTATGGGAGAGAGCTGGGCAGTGACAAAGAAGATGAGGAATAGATTCTTCCTCTTCTTCATCCATGCAGCTTCTACAAAAGTCGTTCGCAAAAACGCATAGCCTTGTGGCATGCTTGCCTATTAGACAGTGTCCAGTGATGACACCCATTAAAGCGCCGATATGCAATCTGTTGAGAGAAATCAAATTCTTAGAACGTTTTAGATCCAGCTTCGGCCAAATTTGTTTTATCGTTAGACATGTGGGTCCACTTGTCCACCTAAGGTTCGTACTCTCGATAGCATCCAGCTTAAATTTGAGTTTGCAGGTAGCGATTGGTATACCTAAGGAGCCTTTGTCCGGCAGGATGGGTAAAGTTGTTCCTATTCCGGTGAGTTCGTCGGCCTTACAATTCCCTGGAATGTCCTTATGCCCCGGCACCCAACACAGGTGAATATTGAACTGCTCAGCCATCTCCATGAGAGACGAGAGGCAGTCTAGAGCTACTAAGGAATTTATAGAAGTCGATTCCAAGGATTTGATTGCTGCTTGGCTGTCTGAAAAGATGCGGATATTTTTAGCAGATATCACGTTTTTCTTAAGCCAAGACAAGACTTCTTTAATCGCCATCTTAAATGTATGCTTACAGAAAAACCCGGAATTGTATTTGTCGCGTGTGAGTGAGAATACAAAAAAAAAGAAGTTATAAACCTGTTGATTTCACGGACCACTGGTACAACTTCCGACCTCCAAAGGACGTGTGGAGTAAACAAGTATTTTTTTTGCTTGGAGTAGACAAGTATTTTCTTCCTTGACGCGACACTTAATTAAAATTCCCAACTCCTTCATTTAGAGCTGTTACAACTTACCGTTTTACCATTAACAACGTCCTCCGCTATTTTCTTTCAAAAGATAAGCAATTTTAAAGTTTTAATTTAAGCAAAACAGCTCAAGCCACAATTTTTTTTAAATGCGTTAAAACTGTAAAAAGTAATCATTACCATTACGTGCGTTTTGGTGAGAATTATGCAAAGCCAAGTGAAAGCTTCTCCACAAAACGATCCCCAGTCAATCTGGTTTAAGACCTTTTTTACTGTTTGAAGATTGGTGTTTGAATTGAAACTGGATGAAAAAGTTGTGCTTAAATTTGTGAAATACTACTGAATCATTCATTCAAATTGAATGAAAAAGCTCTTTTCAGCGCACTCTGAAATTGAGTAGCGCAAACTAAACATCCCAACTAAGTTTTGACTGAAAAAAAAAAGCTAAAGTGGTTCCCAGTCACTTTTTGTTGTTGTAAAAAAAAAAATAATAATGCTGTATGCAGTCAGGGGAATATAATAATACTAGCGGATGTTTATTATTATAATATTAACCACATACCTACATTGTCTTTGGAGTCTTTTTTTTTATGGTTTTTATTTGTGGCACTAAACAACTATCACATCGTATTTTTGCTACTCGACGATAGATGTTGTTATTGATACCTTTCTTACACTGCGAAGTTCAATTCTGCAGATACAGTTTTTTGATTATCTTTTAGGAACCCTTTCGTTTCCCGGGATGAAAATGAAATATTGACCCAGGATATAAGCTATCACTATGCCAAGTTTCATCAAAATCCGTCCAGAAGTTTCCACGTGATCACGCATCACAGACAGACAAGAATTGCGGCTACGGGTTCCAAATAGTCAATGTGCAGACATCGACGCTCTATAGCTTTATTATATGTATAGATACATAGAAAATATCCTAGTTTAGCCATCAAAAAATAAATAAATAAATATTTGGCGCAACAGCTCTTTATGTGCCAGGGCCCAGCTTCTCGGTGCGTTATATGTTTCACACAAATGGAAGGGACCTACAGTTTAGTGGCGTATCCGAAGGGCAATTTGTTTTGAGAAGCTTTTTCGAGACAACAATACTCTCGGATGTTTGTCAGACGTTCGCGAGAGGTGGGACCGTGAAAAAACTTTTTGGTGTTTTCTGGGATTCGAACTTGGAACCTCACGCGTAGTGATCCGACACACTAACCACTTACGGCACGGCGCCCACAGTTTAGCCATAAACACAAATTAAATAAGTAAATACAACTACAAAACGCAACAAATATCACCCAGTTTGGTTTCAACTACTAATCGGATATCATCGTATTGCTGACATAGGGTTGTATAACTACGGAAAGAGTTTAGCAAATTTTTGAATTACTAAAACCGCTCGGGATATTAAAAATGTTTGTATACCGTGCTATAAATGGAACCAACGCTCGTATACGCGTTGCTCGTACGAGCGCGGTTGTAAAAGCTGTATGCGAACAGATTCGAAGAAATCTCTTTCGAAAACAGAAAATTATGTCGCGTAAGCTGGATATATCTACCAAATTCATGTCAAAGCTCAATCTCAATAGAAAGCCTTTCGTCAGTCAACAGGACATCTATTGACGCTTAATTTAAAACAAATTAGAATTGAAAGATGCTAATGACTCTTGGCCTAGCACGCGGAGAACGGCCACGAAAAGATCTTCTAACGGACGATCACACTTACATCGTCAAGTAAGGTTTTAATAAACAAAAGGATTCAATTTATGTAAGGACATCTAGGTAAAGAAGCATAAAATATAGTTCCTAGTTTCTTCAACGTGGCCATCATCCTGCTCCGGTAATGGTTTGATGGGTGGTATTCCATCAAGGAAATACTGTTCTGCATTTTTCTGAAAAATGTGTTAAAACTGGGGCACAGGTGTACCAAGAAGATGTCTTAGAAAGCGTCGTTAAAGGCATGACGAATACTCTTTTTAATGCAACAAGATGAGTTTTCCAACAAAACTCTGCTTCAGGCCATAAAGCCTGGTTAGGTTTGTAATCCTTTTTCGTCTTGCTTTCTACTGCACCAATTACGGTCACATATCCTGAATATTATGTATGGCCAATAGCACGCATAACACCATTAATTTCCACATCGACAGATCTACCTCGTGAAGCTACCTTTACATTTTCACATAATTTCCTTCAGTCTGTTAATTAGTAGTTAAAGTTCTCTTATGCATTCTTCTTCTTCCTATTTCTGCGAGGTTATGATCCGAAAACAAGGGATCATAACCCTTCGACTTCACCGCATTTCTACTGATCTGCATTAGTTATTAGTTTTAAGTTAAGCTTTACATTTTTAAATGCTTGTATTAAGTTTAAATAAATAAATAAAAAAGGCACATAAGAATTCAAGAGTGCGTAATAGATAACTGCATGAATCCACTCATTTGCAGTTGTGAATCATTCGCTAAACCACAAGCCGTCCACAGTCTCAGGCACAAAGAAAACAATAAGTCGACACTCATGAATATTTGAATGCTTAGTAGGCTCATTCTCAAAGTACTCACTTAATCAGAGGATTCACAAAAGTATAAGTGATTCACAAGCTTTCGAATGGTTTCAAGTAGCTCGTATTGAATAAGTGTAGAATTTTTAGGAAATATATTATGGTCGTGGTCGCACACATAATTCAACATTCACATTCAATTATATGAGAGGCAATAAAGTTTGAGGGTAACTAATCATTTCTTGGAATGAATGTGAATGTGTGTGAATATTTGGAACGCAGTGAATGTTTCGAGTGGCTCATATGGTAAAACGAGCTACTTACTTGCTGCAGTTCTCTGGTGTGTAACTGATTTGTGCTCTCTATTTTTAACTGTTTCGCATTTGAAATTAAGGAACAGTTTTAACAAGATCGTCCTAAGGAAGTTTGACACAATTTGGCTGGAATTTTAACCCCAGAGAACCCATATAAGTTCTTAGCCTACTTTGGTTTGTCATTATGCCGTCTACCAGATTTATAACTGTCTGAGTTTGAATGCTAATTTAAGATAATCGAATTAAGAAGACGCAAAGTCTAAAAATCTTCCTCAACGATACGCCTCTGTAGGGAAAATCATCTACGGTGTAAGAGTATAAACAATCCCGTCCTTGTTTCCCGTTCAAGATATTCAGGGTTATCGTGAATCAATTTTCCCTCGGAATTTTTCCCCCGAACAAAAATTAGGTTTCTTCAAAAATAGGGACAAAATTCATCAGGAAAAAATTTAATATCGCGATTGCGTTGAAAATTCTCCTGAATTGTCATTCATGATACCTATTTCTTTTCCGCGGAATTATTTCCTCTTTTTTGAAGATACCTAATTTTTGTTCGGGGAAAAAATTCCGAGGGAAAATTTATTCACGAAAACCCTGATTAATTGCTTCGTCTACAACCAGGAACTCTTAGTCGAAGTATCTTTTACGAAACTCTTTTAAAATTGGGCATTCCTCTAGGAAGTGTAATACGTCCTTTCTCACTCTCTGACTCATTTTATAAATAGTGCTTATTTTGTTTATCGGTTGTGGTTAAGGAAATAAGTCTTATCCTGTAGGTTGTAATTCAATTGCCTGTAGTACAAACGATATTGTGAAGACTGAGCTTCAGAGGCTTTTTTTTTTCATTAAAGTGGCAAATTGTCTACTTAGGGCAGTGGGCTCCTCAGTGGAGGTATCTCCAATCTTGGACAATGCTTCTTGCAGTCATAAAGATATGCGTAAGTACTATCCTGGGTAACCTTACTTCTTCCATTTTCATCACTTTAAACACATGATCGAAATGCATCTTCAAAGTGTTTAAAAGCATTGGTAATGTCCCGGTTTCTAGAGGTAACATGTAATTGGGCGCGTTTGTCTGCAATCGAAAGGTACGCTTTAGGAAGTAGCGTAGAAACTTTTCCACTTCCCCGAAAGAGCTGTATATCCACACTTGAGCACCGTACAGAAGTAACGAGGCAGCGATTGAGCGAAATAATTTTTGCTTCGAGCTATGAACTCTATATTTACTGTTGAAAAATCGGCCCCACACAAATGAAATTGTTCGCTAAGCTTCAGTTAATTTTCCCCCCAGATGTTTTCTCATATTTAGGTTGGCCGATATGAGGACTCCAGGTATTTATATTCACGGACAATTTTAACCGTTTCACCTTGGTACTTCCACTTTTCATTGCGAGAGTATATGCCTCCGCCTCCTCTAAATATCATCATTTCCGATTTCGCCAAATTTACAGTTAAGTTCCAGTGGTTACAATATGCACAGAGCCTGTTCATCATAAGCTGCATGCCGTCTATCGACTCGGAGAAGAAAACGATGTCATCCGCATACAACAGAGCAGGGATTCTTGTATGACTGATATCAATTCCTCCCCCTATGAAGTCCGTAATATCGTTAATGAACAATATTAACAGCAACGTACTCAAGATACACCCCTGTTTTACACCCGTCTGTGTTGGAAATATATTATCTCTCCATCTCATACATATACAACATTATTATCATGCAATGCTTTTAATATGTGGATGATTTTACTCGAGATTCCGATCTTATTTAGTTTATAATGGAATCGAAGGCCGCTCGGAAGTCCACAAAGAGGGGATACAACTTTTTCTTTTTCTTTTTGTGGATTTCGGCGATGTTAATCAGTGCAAATATATGGCCAATAGTGGAGTAGTTCTCCCTAAATCCTGCTTGAAACTCTGATAAAATTTGATGTCTTCTAACCCAATTTGTAAGTCTCTTGAAAATCAAAGCTGCGAATAATTTGGTCGGCGTGTTAAGAACAGATATTCCTCTGTAATTCGTTGGGTCGTTGTAGGCTCCCTTTTTATGCAGAGGAAAAATGATTACCTTTTTGAAGCTTTCAGGAACAGCAGCGGTTTCGAAAATTCGCTTCACCTCCATGGTTAGCGTGTCTACAAATTCCATTGTGCAGTTTTTGTAGAATTCGAAAGGAATTCGGTCGCCCCCGAGAGCTTTATGTGTCTTGGCATTTTCTATGACTTTTTGTACTTCCAGAGTCATAAATTGGGCATTCAAAGACTCGTCAAGGAACAAAGGGGCGGCATATTGGATTGGTGATGCACTTCGAACATTATTGAGGGGATTGTTGAAATGATCCGTGAGTAATGGTGCTTTTAACGCTGCACATAGGGGTAGGTATCTGCACCAAAAAGCTGGCCAAAAGTCGATTTTTCAAAATGAAAAGCCAAGAAGTAATTTTTGCTAAATACCCATGAAACAATGCACCGTAATCATTTTAATGTTGTATGCAAATATTTGAACAGAGCATCAGTCCAAAGTCATCGGTCAAAAAGTTAATTTGTTTAACAAAAAATTTGCGCGAAAACGATACAGCTGTAGTTTTTTTTTCTTATTTTCCGCCCTTTGTGTGATAAGTTTTTAACTATGGAAAATTCAGTACCAGGTATGAACTTTATTATAAACATACCATATTTTCATCATCCACAGGTCTATTTTTATATCGAAATTTGTATTATTAAAATAACATGGAAATCATCTTAAAAAGCAGCCAGGTAATGGCCCTCGGACAGCAGGAGTGCAGACTTACGCTCAGGCCGCGGCATCCGAAAAACCATAAAACGTTGAAATTTCGACGGAAATTTGAATTTTGAAGAACAAAGCAAAATAAATAAAATTATTCTCGATAGGCTGGTTAAGCTTGAAAATAATTCTCAGAAAACGCGTACTTCAACTAAAATATGAATGACAAACGAATGTTAAAAATATTGTATGTACTTGGAATGCAAACGGACTTTTACAAAAACTCGACGAATTGGAAATATTCATGCGTGAAAAAGATATTGATATTTGCTTAATTTCTGAAACCCACGTAAAAAAGGAATCGCATTTAAAAATAAAAGGCAATAATGATTACCACGCTTGTCACCCTTCGGGAAAAGCGAGAGGCGGATCATCCTTGCTTATTAAAGACTGCATCGGACAATCCGAAGACCTAAAGATAGAGCTTGAAACTTTGCAACTGTGCACGATTCGAGTTAAAAATAGTCAGCGTACTCTTAAAATCTCATCTATCTACTGTCCACCGTGTTCCGCGCTTGAAAAATTTGATTTTACTAACTTGTTTGAATCGCTGAAACCTAATTTTATCATCGGCGGCGACTTTAACGCGAAACATACGTTCTGGGGCTCAAGATACAGCTCGAAAAAAAATAGAATGCTCTATGGGGCAGGTATGGAGTACAGTTGTGATTTCCATTCGACGGGTACCTGACTTGATCGATTTTTTCGTTGTGAAAGGAATATCTACCAACCAAATAAAAGTCGAAGACAGCTTTGATCTGTCGTCTGATCATTCCTCGGTTATTTTAGCAATCAGCGAAATACTAATCTATAACCTAGAGCCAGCGAGATTAACTGGTCGAACAACTAACTGGGAAGGTTTTAGGAACGAAATTGTAGATAATATTGAACTGAGCGTTCCACTTACGACACCCTATGAACTTGAGGTTGAAGTTGATCGCTTCGTTGAGATCGTGCAGCTCGCCTCTTGGAATAATACGCCCAATCCAAGGAAAACGCCGGACATATACGGTTTGCGATATCCTCCGGAAATAAAAGAATTGGTCAAGAAAAAAAAGAAAAGCTCGTAAAAAATGGCAACAGGTTCGTGCTCCGCAACATAAAGCACACTTGAATCGTCTGTACAATTTGTTGAAGAAGACTATTAAAGATTTTAAGAATCGTGTAATAGGCTCTTACCTTGAAAGTTTAACAGCGAAAAAAGATTCCAATTGAACACTTTGGAAAGCCGTAAAAGGCACCAAAGTCCCCGCGCCGCCAATCAAATTAAATCAAAATGAATGGACGAGGGAAAATAAAGAAAAAGCGGACGTCTTTGCGGCGCACCTGGAAGAAACCTTTAAACCGCACGATGGTCAAGTAGTTTACGACAACCGCAGTAGGCTGGATTTACCATCTGACGATTTGACTCTCACAAGTGCAACTCTAAGGGAACTCAAACATGAGATCGAGAATCAAAAACTTAAGAAATCTGGTTATGATTTGATTACCGAAGAAATTCTCAAAGTTTTACCTAGAAAAGCATTGATTAAGCTTCTCCATATTGTAAATGCTGCGCTCAGATTGAAACACGTGCCGAGCCAATGGAAAGTTGCGGAAGTCATAATGGTTTTAAAACCAGGAAAACCGCCAAACGAGGTAAAATCGTATAGACCAATTTCGCTTTTTCCAATCATATCGAAAATTTTCGAGAGGATATTATTAAGGCGTCTCCAACCGGTTATAGAAGAAAATAATCTTATCCCTGACCACCAGTTTGGGTTCAGAAGCAAGCATTCGACGATTGACCAGGTGCATAGAATTACTGACGTAATCGAGAAAGCACTTGAAGAAAAAAAGATTTGCTCACGCGTATTTCTTGACGTCTCGCAAGCCTTTGATAAGGTGTGGCATGATGGCTTGAAATGCAAATTACGACAAGTTCTCCCTGCATGCTTATACGATATTCTAGAATCATATCTCGGGAATAGATTCTTTCGTGTTAGACATGGAGTCGAATACTCCGAGCTCAAGGAAATTTCGGCCGGCGTACCGCAAGGAAGTGTTCTTGGGCCGCTTCTCTATTTGCTATATACTCGTGATATACCGAACGAAGATGGCACTATCCTTGCTACGTTTGCCGATGATACCGCTATCCTAGCAGTAGGTAAAACAATCGAAGAAACGACTGCAAAACTGCAAAACGCACTGAATAATGTAAATGAATGGACAAGGGACTGGCGGATCGCCTGCAACGAATCTAAATCTGTTCACGTGAATTTCACGTACAAGAAAATTAATGACTTACCAAATTTTCCTAAACTCGGCCCGAATACCTTTTGCAAACGAGGCCAAATACCTGGGAATGACACTCGACGCAAGACTGAAATGGAATTCGCACGTGAAAATGAAACGAAAAGAACTCGAAATCAAATATAGAGAAATATACTGGTTACTCGGAAAATATTCCCAGCTCAGTACTGAGAACAAACTGCTTTTATACAAGCAAGTGCTAAAGCCGGTGTGGACCTACGGTATACAACTTTGGGGTTGTACCAAGAAAACAAATGCAAATATTTTACAAGCTTTTCAAAATAAAGTGCTAAGAGAAATTGTCCAAGCACTGTGGTATAGTAGAAACGACGATATCCACAGGGATCTCGGAATTTCGACAATCGAAGCTGAAACTAGAAGCTTCGCGAGAAAACATAAAAACCGACTAATCGGACATGTCAACAATACAGTCCTACAAATTTTGGATGAGAGTAATTTATTGCGCCGACTACAAAGGCTGAATCCTTTCGACTTGGCGAGATAATGATTAACCGCGTCTAGATTGCGGAATATGCAGGATCCTTCAGTGGAAAGTAAGCTGCCAAACGTTTTTATTTCATGATAGAAAAATTGCTTGATAAGTTTATACTTAGTTGCGATATCTAACAAATTTATATCGAAGGGTGGTGTTTTTTTAGTCAGTAAGAATCTGACACTACTATGAGCACGCGCTTGCTATTCTCATAGTGTCTATGGAAGATTTTTCACCTACCCTCGGGAAAAAAAAAAAAATCTTTTTTTTTTGTTCACATTATTTGTGAATCATGGACTTTCTTTTATATACTTTGGCATTATTCGGTAGAAATTTTCATATCACATAACGAAACAAGATTTCTAGTACAGGATAAAATAAAAAAAATTCTGCTTATGTTTGCCTTTTTAGATTTGCCACAATGCGCGTGTAGTTATTTTCTAGTTTTTTTTCTGTTCATCTGTTTTGTAGGACAAAACAGGCACCCATCGACAGATATAACTTCGAAGTAGTTAAGTCCTTGATATTGAAGCTCACAAATGACAGCTTAGTGGATATCCGGTAAATAAAAGCCCCCGGAAAATGTTATTAGTTCGGTTTGGTAAAGTAACTGGATTCAAAATTTCTTAATAAAAAAGATGAAGGTGACAGTTCCATTATATTCATCTTCTTCCTATTCCGGCGAGGTAATGATCTGAAAACAAGGGATTATAACCCTCCCACTTCATTGCATTTCTACTGACCCGGCTATTTCACCTGCCAGTTCCATCATATGGTGCAAAATGTTGTGACTTAGATTATTAGACAACTCGGTATCGAAACCTCACTTCTTTCAAGTTCCAAAAACGAATTGCACCCAAATCCCATGGCAATGACACAAAAAATATTTTATTAAGCTCCGTTTTGAATGAATCGAAAAGAGCACGATTCCGTGATCCCCGGCAATCAATTCCCGCATATACACTCTCCACACGACTACAATAATAACCTCGCTTAATTGCCTCAATAATAGGTCAACAGAAATGAGTGCTCCATGGAAAATTAATAAAAAATGAGGAAGAGCCGTGCGTAAATAAACTGAGGGGGCGACGAAAAGTTCCTCTTCCAACCGCATGCAAACAAAATTTACAAATAAATAAAAAAAAAAACAGGAACAACAATAACATAAAAATCAGACTTATATCGATGAAAAATCGATAGCACACACCTCGACACCAGAACACATTGCAGTGGGTGAGATTGCGGTGAAAAATTGAGTGAGACAGGAGAGCAGCACAATGGTTCAGGGTGTTCATCCTGCCATCCATTCAGGATGTACGAGTAGAACGAACTCGGGATCAATCGGTATCGACATCGACATCAACGACGACGACGATTGCGAGGTCGTGTACGGAATAATTTATGTAAATGAACCACGTTGCAGATTAATTAATTAGGCAAACACAATGCTAGTGTGTACATCGGTATGCTTTTGCTGCCGCCCCCAAACCCCCAAACACAACAAAAGCGCAAACAGAACAGTGGTAGATGTACCCGACACGGTCTAAAGCAAGCGAAAATCTATGAGAAAAATTTGTCTGCAATTAAATTGTTTGTATATGGCAATGCTCGGGATTTTTTCCACATGTTGTTACCTAAGGTGCGTTTCAAAAAAAAAATAAAAAATTTAGGACGATTAAAACAAACCAGAACAGGTGTACTCTTTGTGATAAGCACTCAAGTACTTATGTGATCGAAAAAGGGGGAGGAAATATGTACTCACCATCGGGCCAATTATCGAATACTGTTTGTGCGATATCACCAGCTGAGTCTGAGGGACTGAATAGGAATTCTTTTGTTTTGCCGCTAACGAGTATTAATCGGAGATTTATCTGCAATAGAAAAAACAAAAATTATATTATTAGTAATCGAAAAAATATAATCTCATGCATGTATATATAATTTGTTTTTTTTTTTTATACAATAATGCCGATTATTGAATCCGGCGGATTGATTGCGGAGGGATCTCATTCGATCCGCACCTATTCCTCATCATTGAAAACGTCGGTTAGCAAGTGAACGAATGTCGGTAAGAAAGTGACAGAAAGTAAGCATTATTGAAACCGCAAACGATTCGCACTCCATACAAAGTTATATGCATATGCATCAAAATATCTGCGAATTACGGTAATAGTTGGTAATTTTTCTCTTCGAAATGATGAAAAGCAATAAAAAGTATGTTTTAATATACATATGAAGATAGATAGATAGATACGTGTCTGAATTTAGGTTGGGCGGACTACAAGTCATTCTTACGAAAGATATTGGCCCATAATAAATGTGAGTTGAAAGTTACAGGTGGGGTGGAAAACTATGAAGTTAATTTCACTCCTTTGGAGGACAATGTAATTAAACTCATGTGCTTGAAAGACTGCATGGAGGGTTTGCTTGAGACAAAGAGTTATGGTACACCAATAAAAACCATTGCCTCTACCTGAAGTATGCCACAAGATATGGATATGTCTCTTGAAAGTGAAATGAACTTGCTAACTGAAATATCTGATGACAATATACGAAATACGTCCATAGGCTTAGGAACCGTCGAGAAAAAAACCAAATGTAAGAAAAAATATCCGAACTGCTTTTAACTGCTAGAGAACAATCCGGGGAAACAAATTCTTGCTTGAAAAAAGTCTACCGGTCAATAGATCGACTGAGTGACTACCAAAGAAAAGGGAATGCAATCCATCAGTTACTGCTTGAAGAAATAAAAAGGCACAATGAACTCATGGAACAACTTACTTACTTACTTACTTAGATGGCGCTACAGTCCGGGGTGGACATGGGCCTCAACCAACAAACCTCTCCAGCTAGCACGGTTACGAGCCAGCTGCCTCCAGTTGCGCACGCCAAGTTGGTTGAGGTCCCCCTCCACTTGTTTGCGCCACCTACCGCGAGATCGTCCTCTACTGCGCCGCCCGTCCGGGGTGGATTCGAAGACTTTCTTAGCGGGAAGGTTGGGCTCCATCCGCTCTAAATGACCCAGCCATCTTAGTCGCTGTATGTGAACTCTTCTGGCTAAGTCGATGTCCTTGTACAGGCCGTATAGTTCGGCATTGTACTTTCTCCTCCACTCACCGTCTATGCAGACGGGACCAAAGATCGCTCGAAGAACTTTTCTCTCGAAATAACCAAGGGCATCCCCATCCGGTTTTGTCAAAGCCCATGCCTCTGCGCCATACAGCAGGACTGGGATGATTAATGTCTTATAAAGAGTTACCTTAGTAGTTCGAGATAGGGCTTTGCTACTCAATTGCCGTTTTAGCCCATAGAAACAACGATTGGCAAGAGTAATTCTTCGTGTGATCTCCCTACAGATGTCATTTGCGGAGCTGACCATAGAGCCTAGGTAGACAAAATCCTTTACTACCTCAAAATTGTATCTGTCTATTGTGGCGTTCTGTCCAAGACGCCGATGTTGGGTGTCCTTTTTTGTAGACAGCATATATTTTGTTTTGCTTTTATTGACCGCTAGACCCATCTTTGCTGCCTCGTTCTCAATACTCGTAAATGCCCCATTGACGGCCCGCTGAGTTCTTCCGATTATGTCAATGTCATCGGCATAAGCGAGTAGTTGTACAGACTTGAAGAAGATTGTACCTCCGGGGTTGGCTTGTGAGTTTCGTACAATTCTCTCAAGTACTATATTAAAGAGATCGCATGATAGCGTGTCGCCTTGTCTAAGACCTTTCCTGACGTCGAACGGTTCGGTGATGTTCTTACCGACTTTGATGGAGCAGTGAGAGTTCTCCATCGTCATTCTGCACAAACGGACGAGCTTGGCAGGGATGCCAAGACTAGACATGGCTCTGTATAACTCGTCTCTATACACGCTATCATAGGCAACTTTGAAATCGATGAAAAGGTGGTGCGTATCGATTTTATATTCATGGGTTTTTTCCAAGATCTGCCGTAGTATGAATATTTGGTCAATGGTGGACTTTCCAGGCCTGAAACCGCGCTGATAAGGACCTATCAGGTTGTTGACGATCGGTTTTAGGCGTTCACATAGTACGGCAGACAGGATCTTATATGCGATATTTAGGAGACTTATACCTCTGTAATTGGCGCAGTTCAGAGGGTCTCCTTTTTTCAGGATCGGGCAAACGATGCTGAGGTTCCATTCATCGGGCATACTTTCGTCCGACCAGATTTTACAGATGAGCTGGTGCATGCTCCATACTAACTCATCTCCTCCTGCCTTGAAAAGTTCAGCGGCAAGGCCGTCGGCTCCAGCAGCTTTGTTGGATTTGAGTTTAGATATCGCTATCCTCACCTCATTCTGATCGGGTTGACGGGAATCTTGACTGCCATCGTCACTGTTGAATGGCTCATTCTGCCTGACAGGGGAATATTGATCATCATCGCGTTTAACAGTCTGCAGAAGTGTTCCTTCCATATCCTCAGCACCGACTGCGATTCTACTACTATGCTGCCATTTTCGTCCCTGCAGGCTTCTGTTCTGGCTTTGAAACCCTGGCATGTTCTTTTTACCCTTTGGTAAAATTTTCGAACATTATTCCTGCAATAAAGTCTCTCAATCTCCTCGATCGAGCGCTTCTCATGCTCTTTTTTCTTCTTTCTGAGAAGTCGATGTTCCTCTTTTCTTCTGCGCACGTAGAGCTCGTAAGCAACTCTAGTCCTTCTATGCAGCGCCGCTGTTTTGCTGCATGTGCTTGCTGGCATTCCTCATCAAACCAAGGGTTTCGTTGTGGTGGGCGAGAGAAACCCAGTACATCAGAGGCGGCATCTCTGATGGCTTTTTGGCAACGCTGCCACTGGTCTTCCGCATTTGCTGCTGGCGGCATAGGACTTAGATTGAGATTAGAAGAAACACGATCGGCAAAGGTTCTGGCGGTCTCTTGCGATTGTAGCTTTTCGACGTCAAATTTCCTCACAGTATTTCGTTGATTTCGCTCCGTTGTGGATATCCGCATCCGTACCTTGGCTACAACTAGGTAGTGATCCGAGTCCACGTTGGCTCCTCGGAAAGTCCGGACACCAAGAATACTGGAAGAGTGCCTTGCGTCGATCGCAATGTGATCGATTTGGTTGACAGTTTTTCGATCAAAGGAGAGCCATGTTCCTTTGTGAATATCGATACGTGGGAACCGCGTGGGAACTCATGGAACAACTCGCAGTAAAAAAGAAAAGAAAATTAAAAAGAGATAACCTTTAACTTGAGTTAATGATTTCCATTATTATAAAAATATTTCGGCTGTTTTGAATATTTGTTGACGAATATTTTCATTTGACAGAAAGAGGGCTGAATTGGATGTGGTTAATAATTTGCTTTTGCGGACCGATAATGTAGTTCATCCGGCGGTTTCTATAATGGGATCACACAGAGAAAGTGAATAGGTGCGGATCGGATGAGATCCCTCCGCAATCAATCCGCCGGATTCAATAATCGGCATGAATATTTAAGCGGTATTGTTAGGAAGAGGCTAACTAAAATGGATGCCTGACAATCAGCCAGGCTTAAATCCAAAGAGATGGTAATGCGGCTCGTTTCAACTGTCAATTTTCAAAATAACAAGATAGTAGACAGTTTGATTAGAGTTACATTCGAAACTAAGAATGTTAATATTCATCTAAGTGTGAATAACAGTGGATAAATTGTCATTAATATGAACCTTAAGTACATGCGCTACGGGATTCATATCACACTCAGTTCCATTTTTGTACAAAACTTGTGATGAAACATACAGTATTTGTAAGTACCCATGTAGCGACAGGTTTCGGTTACGTTAATGTGGCACCTGCGAACTAGGGTTAAGTATGAATTTTAGAATGGCTTCTGGTGGCCTGTTAACAGTGCGCTCAAGTCATTGAAGTAATATTCTTCGAGGGTTCATCTTTCTGGTCCTTCTAACCCCTTGTCTCCACTGGCAATAATTCATTGCAAGAAATATTTCATGCAATCGAAATTTCCAATGGAGACCGCAAATTTCTTAAAATGACTCATTTCAAGAAATCGATTTCTGCTTTCATTTCTTGCCATCTCTGTGGAAATAAACCCTGAAATAAATTTGACAGGGAGTGTCAATTTGAGTTTTACTACGAAGAATACATGGCTGATTGGTGCCTGACATGAAATCTGAAATAAATATGTCTCGTGGTTGCTCTTACGTGATATGGTTGAAAATGAAATTTCTTGACATAATTTGCCCACCGTATAAAAAAATAAAAATTTCTAACATGATGTCTGACATAATGTTTGAAATAAATATGTCTCGTGGAGACTCGGTTTAAGGCTCCGGCATGCGCATATGAAATGGACAGTGCCCTCATCCGCTTCTATGTTGCCTATTTCTATTGCGCATTCTACTTAGGTACCCAGATGTGGTAACTATGATTTGTTTAATTTAAAATTTCTTTGGATTTTCTCTCGCTATAGTGTTCTGGGGCCTTATTTTGTACTGCTTTCGGATTCGGATTGCCATTCGTAAATGTAATCCGATTCTAAAATGAATTGGTATTTTGTATAGTTTTCGGATTGGGTGTAAGTGCTTCCAACTCAAAATCAAACATTTTCGAAAGTTAGATTGTCAAAACATCTATCAAACGTCACTTAAATTATTTGGAAATTGAGTTTGTATACATTTGCTATAGAAACGCAATACAAAATAAGGCCCCAGAGTGTTCTTGTGGTATGATAAGAGTGTGCTCTATTCTTTTCGGCCAGCTTTTGAAGGTACGCGGTTACACGGTTTAAAACTTATAGGTGATAGAGACATTGTGAACTTCATAGTGTCAATTGAACATCGTAGAAATGTCTCGTGTTTTTCCCTTCTTTATCGTTTTTTTGTAAAAAAAAAAAATTATCTAGCGAAATAGCCAGTTGCATTCCTCCCCTTCAAAACTTCACTCGCAATACGCGCAATGGTTCAAATGCACATCAGTTTACCCTCAAGCCCAACTTCGGACGTACTGTAAAATTCGTTTATAAGCCGAACAATACGTTTGTGGAACGATCTACCAGCTTCTGTATTTCCTAATCATTACAACCTTCAAACACTTAAAGCCAATGCAAACCGACATCTCCTCTGTCTCTTTCACCCCTTTTCCTATCCACCCGTGTCCTGAGAGCCAGTATAAGGGTATTAATAATCCCCTTGGCGCGCGCAAGTTATATAAAAATAAAAATAAAAAATAAAATAAAATAAATATTGGATTTTGTAAGTGCCATGGAAGTCAGGATAGTGCTGATTGGATCAGTTCTGAGCCCTTTCTTGTTAATTCGTCGGCCATGGATACTCCTAAGTCCCGGGACCCAGAAGTATTACGTTGTGACTTACATTTAGTGCTTAGCCATCGTTCTCCTGCGTGGAGGGATAAATGAGTAATACTTACTAGTACCGTGAAAAGACGTTTTCCACAAGTGGTATAGCCTCACTAAGTTTGAGGTGACAATTGTGGATGAGATGACTTTTTCTGAAGATTTGAATTTCTTATTTAGCAGTAGCGGCAGCCTATCTGGCACTTCTCACACAAACTGGAGTGTCGTAAACTCAAAGCGCTTTTCGCCGCTACCATGCATACATACATGCGTATCAATTGTCAAGTCTCAAGTGCCACAGTTGGACTAGCTCCAATGGCACCTGTTATGTCCATGCATGCGAGTCGCTAGATTTCAGTGAACTCTTTTAGGTTTTTAACCTATTCCACCATAAGTGATAAACATTCAATGATATTCACATACTAACATTCATGACAAAAAACCCTGAATAGAGTTCCTTTAAGTCAGCTTTAAGAATGCTTAAGGAAGAGTTGATAAGTTTCAGTCGATGATGTTACGAGAGAATGGGATCGCTGCGTCCAGTGAATGAAACCTACTTCATAAGACACATTGTCCACATATACACTTCTAAGCATCTGAAAGACGTGATCAAGGGCTCATATCTGATTAACTTTCCTAGAATCGAAAACCTACCACCGACCAGTTAAGTCGGTGCCAGTAGACTGGCATGAGATATCGATCTTTTGTCTAAACAAGCATTAATTTTGCTTTTATACAACATCAGACATGTCAACAATCAGGCATATAATTTGTAATCATTAATTAATCAAACTTAATCAACAAAAAAAATTATTCCACACTCGCCAGACACCCGGAAAATAGGAAGAAGCGGAATTCATGAGAAAAAAGAAATATTTCCTCGCCCATTTTCTGACAGCAATTAGCGCCATTACTTAACATAAATCTCTCAACATGAACCACTAATGTGACGTTGCTTCTCTCCATCTCTACCCTTTCCATTTACGAGTATCGTCTTCTTCATTTTTTCGGTCACAATTTTAGCACACTTGAAATTGCCCAATTTGACGATCTTAAAATCACATTAACTCATTTCCATTTCCATTACGAAACGAAGACAAAATTGCATAATAAGCCAATTACATTTGTCAACTGGTAGTGTATTGGTGGCACGAAAGAAGCCCCAGAGTCAGTCACGCAGCCAAAAGAAAATTTCTCCCACCCCAGGATGATCAAAATGAGACAGCAGAAAAAACAGCCAAAAAGAAACTGAAACATCTGTGCTGTGACCATTAAAAACGACATAAAAATTTCGTGCATGAGACGCGCGCAATTAAAATGAAAGTCTACACCATTTGACATTTTACTTGGTATACTCATAGAGACAGAATATGTTATAACGTTGCGCATGCGGTGTAACAACCCTGTTTTTTTTTTTTTTTTTTTTATTGAGTGTGGACTAAGTACTTTAGTGTCATCTAGAGTAATCTGACATTGGAGCGAACAAATAGATGCATTCACAGCCAAACGATGACTTTCTCTCTCTTGTTGAAAATAAAACAAGGCGCGGCACTTTCTTATTCCGTTTCAATTGTACCATTGCAGAGAGTGGTTTTGGACATTGTATATGCGCGCCCAGCATTCTGTGTGTACTATGTGGAAGTGTTCCTGTATGCGGAATACATTTGGCTAGATATCTACAACCAATACCACATTCGGTGGCACTTTGCATATTTAAGTTTATTTGGAAAACAAAGTGTGTCAATGGTTTACATTTTGGATGCAACTCTAGGGAGTGGTTTGGATAATGTTGCACAGGCACCGCTGCTTTGGTCTGTTCGTGAGGTGCATTGGGTGGGATTGACCTTTATTACCTGAAAGTGATGCGGTCCTTAAATGAAGAATATATTCTTGATATATTTCTTTATGCGCTTTCGATTTAAATGAATGGTGGGTAATTTTAGAACTTACAATGAAGTTTCGTGGTGCATACAAGGTAGGTAGATGGAGAACTTTCATTTAACTGTAACTGATATTTTTTTGTCGGGATAGGAAACGCTCAACTGGAGCACTCAGACGCAACTAGCCCATTGTACTACCAGAGAGCAAACCCTGATTTACCCATTTTATTGGAATTTCCTTGACTTTCGAAGAAAGCCAAGCAAGCACTTCAGTGATGAGGAGCTTACAGTACCAGCACTCACCACATCCGCACCGAGGATCTGCCACCTGATACGAGCAAAGGCCGGACACTCACAGAGATAATGTTCTGCGGTGTCGTCGCAGATTGTAGTGTCACTTAAGCCTAACACGCTAAGATGCTTGGCAAAAGCGAAGTGGCCTGTCAAGACGCCGATAAGTTGTCTACAGTATTTTCTGCTGAAAGACAGCAAGAATGCCGCTGATTTCTTACAGACGTCCGGGAGCATGCGTTTAGTCAACCTGCAACCTGGAGAGTCATGCCACACACAATTGTGCTCGTGAGAGACCCAATCGTCAATGGAAGCCCTAACCGAGGACGCTGGAAGACCCAACGCGGGTTCGGGACCTGAGAAAGCCTCCTCCGAGCCTTGTCTAGCAATCTCATCGGAGATCTCGTTCCCCAAGATCCCAGTGTGACCTGTGGCCACGATAAGAGACAGAGAATTCAGCCTTGCGACCGATTTCAAAGAGTTTTTGGTTTCACGAACTATTTTGGAAGTGGTTAAAGGGTTAAGCAAGGCCTTAAGCGCAGCCTGACTGTCACTACAGACACAAATGCTACGTCCCTTCCACCTGTTCTTTAGAACATAGTTTAAGGCCATTAGGATTGCATAAGTTTCCGTTTGGAAAACAGACGCATAATTGCCTAACGAGAAGTGAAGTCTAATGTTGTCGACTTCCACGAAGACCCCAGCGCCAGACCCTTGACTGGTTTTGGAACCATCCGTGAAAATACGACTACATTCCATTCCCGGCTCAGACTCTGACCGAAGCCAGTCCTGGACACAAGGAAAGTCGACTCTGAATTTGCGCATCAGCTGGAGTTCTGGTGTCATTGCGTCAGACGGCATATCCATAAGACAGGAGTCGTAAGATAAGTGTCGCGCAAGTTCATCAAAGTTCCAGTGTGGAGTATACCAAAAACCGCCCCGCCTAAGACGATGGATGGCTTCGATAGTGCAACCCATGATATAAGTATCAAGGGGAGGTAAGTTCAGCAAAGCGTCTAGAGCAGAGCCAGGCGTACTCGGGAAAGCTCCCGAGCAGCCGTAACTGATATAGTAATGAATCTCTTTGCCTTCCTTGCATCCCTCAACGATGTCCGATAGCATTGTGGAAGAGAAAACCGAGCAACTCAGCCTTGACGACTTTACCTAGTGTATGTACTTAAGTGTGGGTGCCGTGGAGCAGTGGTTAGTGTGTCGGAGCACTATGCGTGAGGTTTAATGTTCGAATCGCAGAAAACACTGAACATTTTTTCACTGTCCCACCGCCCGTGAACGTCCGACAAATATTCGAGAGTATTTTTGTCATGAAAAAGCTTCTCAAACAAAAAAAAAAAAACAAAAACAAAAATGGTGTGTTTATATCTGAATGATATATGTGATTTATTTATTATATATTGATTCCAGAAAATTTTGTCATCGGATCGAGTCAATCCTATTTCAATCCGATCTACGTTTATATGGTACTCAAACCGAATTTAATCCAGTTTCAATCAATGATGTTAACGTAGTAATCGACACTGACCTAAAGTCGTAGTTGACTTTTGAGCATACGCTACTCATCCATCTCTCAAACTCAAGTGGTGGCTCTGGCCTTTCACTTGCCAGATGACACTCGACCTTGTGGGACGCCAGAAGTTAGTTTTATTACGCGAGATGTAAAACTATCGACCTTTACTCTACCACTTAAATAACTGAAAAACCACCTTACAATTGAAGACTGAAAATGCAATGGTTTAAGCTTAGCTAAAAGTAAAGTGTGATGTACTCTATCAAAAGCTTTTGTAAAATCTGTGTAGAGCACATCAACTTATAAAACTACTAGCGGTCCCTATCTACTCGTAAGTACTAATCACTCCAGATGATACTTGATTTCGGTATTCGGTGGTGATACTCTCAGCGTGGTTGATCCTTTCATCTGGATTTTTTCCGTCGAGGTCATTCCGATTCACTAGTCTAGCTAAAAAGGTTTCACTTAAAAAAAAAAAAAAACTGTAGGATCCCTTCCACTCCTATGTCTATGTTTAGACCCATCAAATTGTCGTTGGCTGGAGACTTGGTGAGGTTCATGCTCTTTAAGTTAGAAAAGCGAAGATCAAATTCGAGATGTAGAGCAGAGACGACGAAGTGAGGAATGGTTAGTAAGAGCAGGTAGAGTCTTAAAATTCAGCCCACAAGGACTACGCAAAATCTTATTGGAATGTGCAATTGAGACAGCTAGCAAAGGATCGTATTGCGTGGACAAGTTTATTAGTTTCTAATCTAAAGAAAGAAAGTATGTAAGTAGCCATGAGAATATCTCCACTATTATTAAGTTACATAGGCAAGAAAGAATTAGGCTTTCATCGACAATTGAATACCGGAGCGCTAAGACTATGTATAGTGACTATAGAAGTCACGACATAAAAGAGAATTATTTATTCGAATCTTGAAAGTTAGATCTATGCAAATCACAAAAAGGTTCCAGAAAAATCTAATTGGGGATAAATCATTCCCGGTCGGAAAGATGGGTTAAATAACTGCATTCAAGGAAGGGTCCGTGGTGGATGCCATCTTTTCAGATAAGCAAAACCTGGACTGTCATATATTTCTGGAGACCACTCGAGATAGTAGGTAAGTAGGTCGATATTTGCCATGCCACTGCCTACCGAGACCATCAGTAGGGTCCATTGTGCCGAACGAGTTATCGCTGATTTATATCTACACCAGATAAGGATATGAACCTCAGAAGATCTTTCAGATCAATTTTACGTTAGACTTCAAGCTTCGTGAGAGAACGATTGACTTCAAGGATTTCACAACCGGCCCTGCTGATGCACCGACATCTTTTTTTTTTTATAATTTGCGCGCACACAAAGGGTTATGAATACCTTTAACATGTTTACACATAGTGCGGGCGTTGGAAAGGATAGATAAAGAGAGATTTTGGTGTAGTGGTTCTTGAAGCTCAGTTGTTTATGCTTCAGAGATTCTCGGGGGTGGCGTTCATATAACTGGGGAGATTTTTGTTATTTTTTGTCTTTGCTTCTGATTCGCAGTACTTTTTTCCTGATAACCGAAGTCAAGGGCAAATCACCATCAACAGAGCGAACAATTTTTCCGGCCACATGAGCAAGCTACTACTAGTGTTACGCCTTCGCAGTAGTGTTCACACAAGCTTTCGCAAATGATCGGACTGACTTTTTGTATATTTCATGAGAAATAAATAAATGCTTGCTGACATCAGGATTTGAACCATGAACCATTAGCGTGGCAATTGACAACGTTACCACTACACCATTGCCACCCCCTATTTTGAAAACAAGTCTTTTCTTGACTCTTCCAGACATTTCTGCCAGTAATCCCCTGTCAAATGATCGGTTTCTGCCTACCTTTCTGCAGCCTTCCATCGGAATAAGATGGTTGCATGACCGTATGGTGCTGATGATCGCAATTATACCGCTGTGGGTATTATCCTTACAGATCCTGTAATCCCGATGGTCGCTCTCCTGCAGGTAAATTTTAGATGTTAGTATTAACACGGGGAAACAATTATTAGGATGACATCCAAGGAGTATTTGCGCTTTATCGTAAAGAAAGACGAATAAAATGTTCTTTGCTGATATCGTGCTCCCAAATTGTTTTGTTGATCGGGGATTGCCTAGTACTACCAACATTTTTTCCGATGTGTTTGTCATTTTATAAAAAAAAAAGTTTCAATTGTATGGACATATAGTGGTACTGTAAAAGCTTTCTGTGTAACCTCTGGAAAAAGTCCTCGTTGGAAGTATAACGCAATTTTAAAAACTAGTCGATTTGGTCGCTTAACGTGGCGGTCAGAATGCTATTCGTACGACGAAGCCTTAAAATCCTATCTGTGCCCTCTTTCTAACACATAAAACTGAAGGAAATACGTATGACGGGTTCCAGGAGATGCACTGAAAATTCAAAAAAAAACCAACAAATTGCCTTACAAAACACCCGCTGTGCGACAATAATTCAGAAAGCTCTCTCTGAACGCTGTCATTGAATTGTCAAACCCATGCATACGCCATTCACGCAATGCCTTTGTTTTAATTTAAATTGCATTTTGCATAACAAACGTATCATTTCCAAAAAAAATCCCAGCAAAATCAAATCACAAAGCCAGCGAAAGAAATAAAAAAAAGCCACATCCATTAATTTAGAGCCGTTGTTGCCTCGTGAAATGCACATAAGGGTCAAGTTCGTATGCGAAACCCGCCATCAAAGCACATACACTCGTGCAAATTCGAAAGTATTCAGGCAATTAAGCCATTAAATAATACAATAATGATGCTTTACTAATACAGGGTGATCCACTTAATCGTTTCATTTTACATTTACTTTTTTTTAATTTTAATTAAATTTCACATAACGTTGTATGCATCACATGGCTATGAGAGTAAATCACTAGATTCACCTTGCCTCAGCCTCAGATGCACGTGATATTTTTACTTCAAACCATGTGCGCACACAAGTATGTATATGTTATTTATTGGATTACATAGAAGTGGGCGGCAGGAGGAGAAGGATCATCGGTGTTGCTTTCAAATTGCATCGGGAATATTATTATCTACACTAGAGATGGCGTTGGACATGAATTGCAATGCGATGGTAGGAATGGTGTGGTTATCGTGAAAACACCTGCATTGTGAGTCAAAACGAGCAGGATAATGGCGGCAGAGGCATGGGCACCGGCTCTTACATTGTGCGTGCTTGGAAACATTTTTTTACAAAATCGGGAAAATAACTTATGTAGGCGTGTGTGCTGGCTAATGTTAAGTGCACACTAGTGTGCGAAATTGAATTTAATTACACTCTTTGTTGCTATGTTGAATGGCTGGAAGGTGGACGATGAGGTGGAGTTGATGATGGTGTGTGGAATGTGTGGATGATTTAGCTAAATAATAATAACTAATTACAAGTAATTACTTTGTACGTTTTGTAAACAAAGACTTGGTAAATGTTTTAAGGAAATTTGTTAAAAATTATTTGTATTAAATTAAAAATTATTAGAAATATTATGAGTAGTTGGTGCAATTTTTAGCAACAGTATTTTTTAATGAATTAATATGCAAGTACACAGTTTGAGTGAACAGACTCATTATTAGCCCAATGAGCAGCGACAGCAGGTTGACAGTTGTAAAAAAAAGGCGACTATTTGTTGCATCTATGAAAGGTCCAATCTTCTCCTCGAAGAGAATATTTGTACTTGGCATTACGTTACTTTAGCAGCCTCCAGTCTCAATAAGTCTTCCTTTCGTTGTTGAGAGGTGCAGAGGGTGACCGTCTTCCTCGTTTTAAACCAATTCCAGTACTAGGTAGTCACGAATTCATAATAAGAATTACCTGAAACTGGCATGCATTCCAGAAACGGGCTAAAACGGTGTTGATATATAAACAACGTAGTGTCATGTCAACATTTAAAAATATATTCACGCATGGAAAATATCTGAAATTTCGATGTACGAGTACACTACACTATGACCGCTTTTTAATCTTTATTCAGCTTCTCTTTTTATAGAATACTATATAGAGGATGGAGTTTTCGCATACACACCTGAACTACGAATTTGTTTGGGATGAACATATTTATTCTTTTCTGACTTCGTTAAGGCTACAAAAAGGAAATCCTCAATTTTCTGTGAGGTCTGAACATCTCGATAACTATGATGGACGGGGCAAGGTCTACAAATGGTGTCGATGAGTTTATGGTCCTAATATTTCGCTGCGAGAATGAAGAACCTTAGTTCCAGAAATACACGAGCTTTCTATTGTATATTCCGTGTCTACGTCATCGGTGCCAATGTACAGCCTTATGGCCGAGTCCACAATAACTATTTCCAGAATTTTATGTAGCAGAAGAAGGAATTGAATCACCGTCGTAGAATTTTTAAGACGCAAAAAGACATTCGTATTTTTAGCTCGGTGCTCTTTCCTTAGGTCCACAGGACATTTCACTATCACTATTAAATGTGTCAAATGATGTCAATGCGCCAGTCTTCCATTTAATCCATAAAGAGCAGATTCCATGTCTATACCCTTTGGTAGTAGGTCAACGAATATCATAAGAATATCGTAACCTTGGAAATTGTAAACCCTTAACCCAAATAAGGCTAATAATGCAAGTACTATAAGTCTCTGGTGGACTTTTTCTTTGCCAGATGACCATGAAGCATTCATTATACAAAGACTCACCACTTAACGCACTCAACTTGGAAAAGTTGGGGTTTTTTTCAAATTCGTTTCTGTTTAACCTCGGCACACAAAGGAGTCACTTTCTCTTCGTCTGGCCATCGTTCATAATAAACGCAATAAAAACCAAGCCAAGGCAAACTTCACGTTCATATCTGCTAGCCATGTGGCCATTTAAAATGTGACTCCTTTTCAAAATGGAACACAGTTATCGAGTTCCCCTACAATAAAAGTGAAATTTCTCTAAATACAACCCCGCTACACATAGTCTACGCACTTAAATGGCACGCAATCTGTGTATGTACATCTCCTATATCCAACTTCTATGTAGTCATGGCACACATATAAATCCACTTTACTGGATCTGATTCCCTCCTTCTATCTTTTATTTTTCAACCATGTAGCCGCAATCATGCGTAAGAGAGGAACACATCTTTTCAATTTTTTTTCCTACTCCATTCTCCTTTCATAAATCGTTATTACTATCAGCGTGGGTGAAGTCATCCCTCTCCTAGTATTGATATCACAATCACTTTTCTATTAACCATCCAGTACAGGAGCGCGCACCCCTTTTATGCTGCACGGGTGGAGATAACATTTATCGGCAATGTACGCGCATCACTGAGTCCAGGGAGACGGTATAAGCTTGACTGGGTCCGCTCCAATAATAGGGTGGTAGAACCGTTCAAATGTCGTAGAAATTATTATTATTTATTTTTCTGTCTTCAGGAAAAAATGGGAACAGAACACATAAACCAATTAGGCAGGCAAGAGGACCCCACGTGTGTGTCTTTCAATGGGAAAGTACCACCACCAATCCGTCGGCAAATGCGTGCCATATGCGCGCTCTTGACAAACCTCTTAAGGGGGTCAGCCGCAATTCTAATTTTATTCTTTTTCATTAATTTTCCCAAAAAGAAAGAAGACATTTCTTTGTTTTAAGGGTAGAACAACAAATGAAAGCAGACGACGACAGACAAAAGAAAAGATGGAAAAACACTTTAAATCAATTAAGGAGCAACGAAGACAAGGGTCTTCGAGCGAAGATTTGCCTACGCTCAGTGCGACGACAAATGTCTAAATTCTAAATTCATAATTGATGAGCGGTACTTTGCGGGGTGTGAAGCTAATGAATGAAGAATCACTGTGGGGGGTTCCACGAAGACACGATGGGCAGGGCAGACAACGGGACCATAAATGAGTTTGACTGGTAAATTCAATTTTAATGATTATCGGGTCACAAATAAGTCATTGCTTCCTTGCGCGAGCGGAGTTCCCCAGTAAATCTGATTAATTAGTAATTAATCGCGAGTGGGAGTGAAGCTGCTAAAGCACTCCCCTTAGAATCTTTTTCAAATTTGACTTTAGATTGCTTGTTTATGGATGCAAATTATTTTTTTTTTATGGATTACTGCAGTTTTATTACGATTATTCTTTTGTGAGCTTTCGCCGCTTGAATTGACAAATAGGTAGTAAAATCGTATAGTAAATCGAGGTAGTAAAAGTTGTCGCACATTGAGAAGAGGCGATATATGGAGAGCAGGCAAAGGGGTACTTGTTTGTTAATTATCTCGGAGTGAAGTGAGTTTGGATTTATACACTTAAGGTTTTTTATAACTTGATTGCGATATGATTTTTAAAAAAAGCAACCGACGACAAATTGTGAAACCTTTGTTACGGGGAGGCTTGTAACTAGGGTGTGCTAACAAGAATCATTTTCTAACCCATTTTTTCATCGCTAAGTATTATAAACAAAAAATCTAGCGATCGCAAGAAAGTAAGAAGAAATCACAATGAAATCGTTCTTCTGGTCTGCTTCTGAAGTGATGCTAAGGTGAAAACAAGAGACACTACTCTTAGATCTTTGGTCGTTAGGCGGGGACACATCACGATGTTGTCCTCAAGGAGGTGCGTTATAACCCTTTTATTTTTTCACAGTTTCAGTTCATCCACAACCGCATTTCCTTCATTATCTTGGTTACCAGAAAAGATATTGTGTCCGGCATCAAAATAACTCAACTCTGGATAAACTTGCATTGATAAGAAAATCAGTCCTTAGACCGAACCCAATACCCCTCTCAACACTAATCTTGGCGCAGATCTCACTGAAACGATCACAGTGTTAAAGAAAGTTTAGTGTAAGGTCCAAAAGCCTCAGTTGCAAATTCAATTTCAAGTCCATGTTCGATCATCATCATGGTCGGTAAGCTTCTAGAGTCTGGTGATAATCCAGTGTTAGACCAGTGAATACGATTTATTATTTTCACATCAAATAACTTGCTAAAAACAATGTTTCTAATTCTTTTAAGGAATTAAATTATACTTGTGCTCCAACTCCAGTTTAATAGCACATCTAGCTGCCGTACTGCTTATGAAGACTTCAAAGTGTGAAAGCCCAACGGCACCGTCTGAAGTTGACATAGTAAGGCCGCCAACTGGGCCAGATGCAGAGTTGTAATTATTATTAACAAAAGTAATCTGTGTGGCAAGTGTGCATGCGAGTCCGTGGGTTGACACGACTGGAGATCACCGGTGTCATAGAAGAAAGATCAAACAATACTAAAACAGGAGCATGCACGTGTCAAACAACAAACACCATCCCAATATGGTCCAAAAAATTGTATTGCAAAACTGTATCATTATGGTAATACCTGCAAAAAGAAAAGGCACTACCCCGCCAGGCACTACCATTGCTGTGCATGGTACTGATCCTGGACCGAGCAGAAATGTTCGGGTCAGAGCTATACGGATTCCGGGGGCTAGCAAAATAATGAAACAGTTTGGATGCAATTTGAGGGTCGCGAGTTGGAACGTTGGAAGCATGACCGGTCGAAGTTACGAGCTGGAAGAGATGATGAATAGAAGGCGGGTGGACATCTTGTGTGTCCAAGAGACGAAATGGAAAAACACCGGGAATCGGGCGCGTTTCTTGGACGTTAGGACAAAAGATTACAAGATGTTCTACTACGGAACGGAAAAGGCTAAGAACGGAATCGGTATCATCCTTGCGGCAGAGCTACTTGGCAGCGTCTTTAGCATTTCGAAGTCCAGCGACCGTTTGATGTCTCTCAAACTAGTAATACAAGGAGAGGTGTGGAATATTGTCAGTGCATATGCTCCCCAAAATGGGTGCAATCAGATAGATAAAGATGTATTTTGGCTAGATTTCCACAATTTTCTTAAGAACATCCCAAAGGAAGAATTTCTGTTTGTTGGAGGAGATTTGAATGGACATGTCGGGAAATCAAACGAAGACTATGAAGACTGCCATGGAGGACTAGGATATGGCACCAGGAACCTTCCTGGTGAAGACATCCTAAGCATGTGCAAATCACACGGTCTTATCGTGTTGAATACCATGTTCATCAAACAAAGCCGACACCTGATCACTTACAGCAGTGGTGGGGATGAAACTCAGATTCAGTTTCATGAAGCCTCGGGTAAAAGATTGCAAAGTGATGCTGGGAGAGGCAATCGTTCGGCAACACCGTCTCCTGCTAACAGAAATTTTTATGAAAACACCGAAGAAAAGCAAACAAACAAGGGTCTCTGAGAAAATCAAGTGGTACAATCTGGACAAAGAAAAAGGCGAGGCTTTTGTTTTCGTAATGAAAAATTACCTCTCTCACACCATCAACGGAGCTGAGGATGAAGAGTGCGGAGCACAAAATATGTGGGATTCCCTATAGCGAACTTGCTTAAAGAAGGCCAAATCACTGCTAGGAGCTTCAAAAGGCCACCATCAACACGTCAAAGAAACATGGTGGTGGAGTAATGAAGCTAAGAAAATGATAAATGAGAAGAAAGTGGCTTTCAAAGCTTGGTCAAAGTGCCCCTCTAATAATAGTGACGAAAAAGTCGAGGCGAGCTGATACAGATGCTGCAAGAAAAAAGCGAAGAAGAAGTGCGCCCAGCTTCAAGCAGAGAGTACGGAGGGCCTGTATCGGGAGCTAGAGAAAATATTTTCCCCGGTTGCTGATGCAAACCAAGCTATCCAGGAGCTGCGAAGACACAATATGAACAAGAGCGCAACCATCTTCAAAATAGCCGCCCAAAGAAGGAAGAATGCTCAGGAGATTCGTTCGCCAAAGTTCATTAGCAATGCTCATGGCCAGCTTCTTGTGGATGACGACAAAATTCTGCAGAGGTGGCGGCAGTATTGTGAAGAGCTTTTAAATGAACAGTTTCCCCGGCTATACTTTCCAAGAGCCACCCCTAACTGTGAAGAAATACCCGACATTACAGTCGAAGAAGTTAGTGAGGCGGTCAAATACTCCAAAAAACGAAAAGCGGTTGGGCCAGACGAGATACCCTCTGAGTTCTGGAAAAAGATGGGAGACATCGGGTTCAGATGGCTCAGAGTTCTTACCTCCAAATTCGTGAGAGGTGATCCAATGCCGAATCAATGGAGGGAAAGTTACCTTCTCCCTGTATACAAAGGGAAGGGTGATACACGAAACTGTGATAACTACCGTTCGATCAAGCTGATGTCACACACCATGAAGATCGTTGAGCGGGTATTAGGTGGCCGACTGCGAAAAATAATACGGCTATCTGACGATCAGTGCGGGTTTGTCTCGGGTAAATCAACCACAGATGCAATCCAAAGTATAAGGATCATAATGGAAAAACATCTTGATTCCTTAAGGGATTTGCATATTGTATTGGTTGACTTTGAAAAGGCATTCGACAGACAACCACGAGAACTGATATGGGTGGCGCTAAGACATCGAGGGGTTCCAGAAACCTATGTACAGATGATCATGGGCATGTATGAAAGAGGAAAGACAAGAATAAGATGCCCCGCTGGAGTAACCGAAGAGTTCCCAATCAAAGTCGGGGTACACCAGGGAAGCGTTTTAAGTCCTTTGCTCTTTATCACAGTCCTTGATTATCTGCTTGAAGGTAAAGTGATGGACCCCAAGGTACATCAGTTATTCTTTGCTGACGATGGAGCCATCATAAGTGAGGATCCTACATCCCTGCAACGAGCACTTGATGTGTGGGTGGACGCTCTGGAGGTAAATGGGTATCGCATTAGTTCAAAAAAAGACAGAGTACTTGTGCTGCCCGTTCTCTGATCCACTCAGGCCTATTCCAGACATTTATTTGAATGGAACAGTGCTTCCCAAGTGCGAAAAGTTCAAATATCTGGGATCTATGATCAATAGCAAAGCAACTTCCGCTATCTTCTGTGACAGAAAAATGCCCCCTAAGTTGAAAGGAAAGCTCTACACCGCAGTTGTACGTCCAGCGCTCACATACGACTCACAATGTTGGACGATGTACAAAAAGTATAAGAGTAAATTAACGGCAGCTGAGATGAAGATGCTTCGCATGACAGCAGGAGTGACAAAGCTTGATCGAATAAGAAGTTCGAAGATCCGTGGAAGCTTTCACATCAAGGAAACCATCGTAGAAAAAATAGAGCGCGACCGGCTCAGTTGGTATTGCCACGTTCAAAGAAGAGATCATTTGAATCCTGTTAAAAAGGCAATATCAATGCACGTTCCAAAGACATCGCGATGTAGGAAAGGCAGGCCTATAAACGCCTGGATCAGACAAATGCGACGACATCGGCACTTCATTGGCCTCAGTAACCGAGTGATCCAAAGTCGGCAGGCCTGCCGATATTTTCTGAGGTCAAATAGGCGAACCCCACAGGCGGATCAGTAGAAATGCGGTGAAGTGGGAGGGTTGTGATCCCTTGTTTTCGGATCGTGGCCTCGCTGATAAAAGGAAGAAGAAGAAAGTAATCTGTGTGGATTTTTTGTAATTTCGATTATATCGAGTTTCGATTTCACAATTTCAACTTCCCGGACGTCTGTGTAATGTAGGTAAAAAGGTATACTTTACATATTTTGCTGTTACTCATATTCATTCAGGACTGTTATGGAGAGTTGCAAGTTGGATTGTGTTTTGGGTCTACTTTTAGAGAGGGGCACCTCATGCCCAACACTCCACATGTATTCCAACATGTACCTATGTATATATGAGGGCTGTTCGATAAGTCAGTGACTTTGATGCAAGATGGCGCTCAGATCGCATAGAGCATTTTTTTCTGACATCTTTGTTTCTTTTTCGGCATAGACAAAAAAATCAAATAGATCTGTCAAACACTTAGCTTTTTACAGTGATCGAAAGAACTTTGGTTTGTGACATTTGGCCAAAATGGAAAAAAGTGAGTTTCGTGTTTTAATAAAGCACTGCTTTTTTGCGTGCCAAAACCATAAAAGAGACTGAAGACAGACTTAAGCACACAGGACGTCCAAATGACGTCACAACGGAAGAAATGGTCAACAAGATCCACGATGTTGGGTTGGACGATCGCCGGGTCAATGTTCGTGAGATATCTGAGGTTGTAGCAATTTCAAATGATACCAATTGGGCATGAAAAAATTATCGGCAAGATGGGTGCCGCGTTTGCGACGGTGGCCCAAAAACGGATTCGGGTGAAGATTTCAAAACAGAGTTTGGGATTCTTCAAGCGCAATTCAAGTGAATTTTTACGGAGTTTCGTAACAGTTGATGTATTCTGGATACACCACTACACGTTAGAAATGAAGGAACAATCAAAATAGTGGAATTCTGCAGGCGAACGTGCTCCAAAAAAGGCAAAAACGGTTCCGTGCGTCGGCCGGAAAACTCAGGCAAGGGTTTTCTGGGATTCCCACAGCGTAATGTTCATTAACTATTTGGAAAAGGGAAAAACGATCACCGGACAGTACTATGCCAATTTATTATTCATTCATCATCCATTCATTCATTTTCAATGGCCCGCTAATCCTTCATGAGGGTCGCGGGGGTCGGATGCCCAGGTGTACTCTCCATACTTCTCGATCTTCCGCCATTGACTCCAATTCATCAGGAGGAATCCCTAAGCGGCTCCAGGAGAGATGTCGGACTTGATCCAACCATCTATTTCTAGGCCTTCCGCGAAGTCGCCTACCTGATGGCACGACAACCATGGCGCGTCTTGGAAGCCGGTCTGGGGACATACGCACTACGTGACCAAACCATCGAAGCATAGATCGTTCCGTTCGGAGAAGTAGCTGCTCAACGTTGATCGCCTCGCGTACTCTGGTGTTGCGCACTCGATCCCTACGAGTTATTCCAACAACACCGCGAAGGAACCTCATTTCGGCAGCTTGTATCCGCGATCTTATTCTTTCGGTCACTACCCAAATTTCATGACCATAGGTGAGAGTTGGAACATACACAGAGTTAAAAACCGATAGCTTAGCTTAAACACTAAGTTCGGCCTTCCTTATAACAGATCGGCCAAGCTCTCTCAAAATTGATCCAGCCTGACCAATTCTACAGGATAACTCGGCATTGCTCCTCCCATCACTCGTGAATAAAACCCCGAGGTACTTAAACTTCTCCACCTGCTTCAGTGGGACTCCACTAACATGCAGAGTGCACTGAATGGGTTTTTTGGAAACGACCATTACTTCCGATTTGTTCACGTTGATCTTCATTCCAGCATCATCACAAACGGCTACAAACCTTTCGAGTGCGCGCTGAAGTTCGGTTTGAGAGGACTCAAGGATGACCAAATCATCCGCAAAGAGCAGATGACTAATCCTTAGGTCTCCCACTTTGAAACATTCCCCGCCACGGCTGCGCTGCAACATCCAATCCATATATACAATGAAGAGGAGAGGTGACAGAACGCACCCCTGGCGGAGTCCAACGCCCACAGTGAAAGGTATTGATTTAATACCGTTTATCCGAACACAGCTTCCACAGTTTGTATATAAAGACTGAATCACCCTTAACAGGGAACCAGCAATCCCATACTCCTGCAGAACACTCCAGAGTTTGCCTCGAGGAACCCTATCATATGCTTTTTCCAAATCCACAAAACAAGTGTAGACAGGTTTGGCATATTCCCAGGCCTTCTCAATAACCATTCAGATTTGGCAGATTTGCCAACTTTTAGCGCTTTGATCGCCAAAGTTACTTCCTCTACCGTAGGACTACTTTCCGCCCAACTTTCGACCATAGGTCTGTCATCTTCGGTGCCCTGTTCGGGATTGAGCAATTCTGAAAAGTGCTCGCTCCATCTGCGTAAGATGTCCTCCTCATTGGAAAGAAGTCTACCGTCTTTGGATTTGACTCCTTCAACGATATTCAACTTTTTTCCTTTGAGTCGGCGGACGGTCTGCCAGAACATCTTATTTGCAGATCTGTGGTCACGTTCCAATTTCTCGCCAAACTCCTTCCAAGACTGTTCTTTCGCTGTTTTCACAGCTAATTTGCAAGTTCTTCGCGCCTCAGTGTACCGATTTCGAGAATCGGAGTTCCCCAAGTGAATCCACACCTTAAGCAACACTGACTGAATTTTGATATTAACTGCTTCCTCATCCACCCTATTCTCCAGATTTGGCTCCGTGCGATTATTTCTTGTTTCCTAGTATGAAGAAATAGCTCGGCGGAAAAAGATTTTCATCGAATGAAGAAATTACCGATGCAACAAATGCCTATTTGGCAGGGTTTAAGAAATCATATTTTTGGAAGGGTTGAACAAGTTGGAATATCGTTGGAAGAAAAGTGCATCGCACTGAAAGGAGACAACGTTCAAAAATGAATTCAATTTTGAGAAGAAAAAGAACAACTATTTCATTTCAAAGTTACTGACTTATTGAACAGCGTACGTATGTATGTACATATGTATGTATGCCCTTGTGAAATAGATATGCAATTTTAAATGTTTGAAATGATTTCAAATTACTATAATTGGATATTTTATGATATAGCTTGAACCAAATCACCTGAACGTGAATATCGGGAGTTTATACTCCAGGAACAATGTACGGAAGATTTACCAAAAGGTAAAAAGAACGTGTCAGAGAAGTAATACCCGTACAGAAACCTGTAGAGATGAAAATGGAAACCTCGTAGTAGAATCACAGTCGGTGCTGAGAATATGGAAAAACTACTTCTGCAGACTGTATAACGGCGACGAAGACCAACATCCCGCTGTCAGACAGAATGAACCATTCAACATAGACGATGATAGTCGAAATTTCCGTCCACCTGACCAAAACGAAGTGAGGATAGCAATATCCAAGCTAAAAGCGAACAAGGCTGCTGGACCTGACGGCATACCGGCCGAACTTTTCAAGGCAGCTGGGGATGAATTGGTAGAGTGCATACACCAACTCATCTCTAAGATTTGGTCAAACGAGTGTATGCCTGATGAATGGAATCTCAGCATCGTTTGCCAGATCCACAAGAAAGGACACCCCGTCAACTGCGCCAATTATAGAGGCATTAGTCTCCTCAACATCGCATACAAGCTTGAAACCTTTTATCAACAGCCTGATTGGACCCTTTCAGTGCGGTTTCAGGCCAGGAAAGTCCACCATCGATCAAATCTTCACACTTCGGCAGATCCTGGAGAAAACCCAAGAATTCCAAATCGATACTCACCACCTCTTTATCGATTTTAAGGCCGCCTACGACAGCATCTATAGAGAAGAGCTTTATAGAGCCATGTCTAGTTTTGACATCCCTGCCAAACTTGTCCGTCTGTGCAGGCTGACGATGGAGAACGGTCGCTGCTCCATCAAGGTCGGTAATGACCTCACCGAGACCTTTGATGTCAAAAAAGGTTTTAGACAAGGTGACGCGCTGTCATGTGACTTCTTTAACATTGTACTTGAACGGATTGTGCGGAACTCACAAGCCAACACCGGAGGGACAAGCTATTACAAGTCTGTACAACTGCTTGCATACGCCGACGATATAGACATTATCGGAAGAACTCAGCGGGCTGTCACCGGTGCGTTTGCAAGCATTGAGGCGGAAGCGGCCAAAATGGGTTTAGCGATAAACGAGGGCAAAACCAAGTATATGCTGTCAACAAGAAGGGAAAGCCAACACCGACGAATTGGACAAAACGTCACCGTGGGCAGCTATAACTTCGAGGTAGTAAGGGACTTTGTCTACCTTGGCTCTGCTATAAATTCTACTAACAAAATCAGTGCAGAAATCAATCGAAGAATAACTCTTACCAATCGCTGTTTTTTGGGCTTATAAGGCAATTCAACAGTAAAACCCTATCTCGAACAACTAAGGAGACTCTATAAAAGACCTTGATCATCCCAGTTCTGCTTTACGGCGCTGAAACGTGGACTTTGTTAAAAGAGGATGAAGATATCCTTGGTCGCTTCGAGAAAAATTTTCGGTCCCGTTTGCGTTGACGGGTTTTGGAGGAGAACATTCGATCACGAACTATACGAGCTGTACAGCGACATCGACCTAGTCAAAAAAATGCGTATTGGACGTCTGAGATGGCTAGAACATGTAGAGCGAATGGACACCAACGCTCCGGCCCGCAGAGTCTTCGAATCTAACCCCGAGGGACGACGCAGTAGAGGGAATCGTGGCCATAGGTGGCGCGCAAAAGTTCAAGGGGACCTCGACCAACTTGGAGTGCGCAACTGGAGGCAACTAGCTAAAGACCGAGCTAAATGGAGAGGCTTGTTGATTGAGGCCCAAGTTCACCCCGAACTGTAGCGCCATCTAAGTAAGTGATTTGGTTCAAGCTATAACAAAATACTTCTTACAGATCCCAAATAACTGATTGTAATTTATTAATGTAATCGATTCCATTTTGTGATAGAATAATATGTAATTGATAACATTTTCCCAAATTCGTTTAACGGGTTGGTTGGAGTTAGTATTGAACTTATTGGACCAATCTACCAATAACTTACATACCATATTTTAGATAGCAATCTTCGAGCAGTGAGAAAATCCACTCGAACGCCCATAAGGGAATGGCTGACAAAACATGGATGGGTAGTGCATGTACTCTATGCTGAATGCACGCATTGATAATATGATTAATCATCACCAAGAGGCATTGGCTTGGGTGAAGCGAACCAAGCTAAACACGACAAAAATAATAAAAGAACATAAGATGAAAGACGCAAAGTAAAGTGCTTTGGGTCAGAGCTTAAACTCTCTGTCCAAATTGCACCACTGCTACAAGATTCCGGAGACGATATGATCACGGCCTCAGCTTCGTTACAAATTTCACAAACTAAATTGAACACGAATCGAGGAGAACTGAGGGTCGGGCACATTCACGTTCGCATGACGAGATTCCTTTATTGGAATGGGTTGATAGAAGATCTATGAAGCTATGAACATTAAAAAATGAAGGCAAGCCAACGAAATTTTTGGCGCCCTTCAGTACAAAAAGATCCAAGCTTTACATTACCTAAAAGGGTGCCAATGGTACAGTGGACAGTGTGTTTGCTTGTCGCCCAATGTGTGCAGGTTCAAGGGCCAGCGGAAAACAGCAACCACTCAGCCTAAAAGGAAACCCAATAGCATTGAAGTTTTTCCAAATAGTGCAACGAAGAAAGATTCCTGACTGATAGTACAATAGACTGCATCGAGTCTGAATGCGCTGAGATTTTTTTTTTTTTTAAGAAAGAATAATAGCTTAAGTAGGAATAAGATATAAATATCTACGGGCTTTTTCACAGGCACCTTATGAAGTTAGGGCTCGAAGACAACAATTTGAATGAAAACCGATAAGACTCCGGGCCACAGTCTAAGGAACCGTGGGATATTTACAGGAGGGACCAGATAAACGAGGAGGCTTTCAGCCTGAGAACGACGAAGGGAAACAACAGGAGGGACTCAATACGTCTTTTAGGTCGCGGAGCAACTAAGAGGGCCTTGCACATGTAAGCAAATCTATTCAAAACGAGAAATCAGATGGGTCGGCCAAAAGCTAAAAGATGTACCCAAAATATTACATCTTCTGTGTGGCAATTCTGATTAAAATTATGAGTAATGGCTTGATGTGGGATAAAATGCATTGAAACTGGAAAATGTATATTTTCTTAGTCCGATTTTCTTAAGAAATTTAAACCGTCTGCACTCTTCTTCGCATGCACAAGTACCGCGATTTTCTATATTTAACGCAAATAAAAATCTGTTTTTTTAGTACCGATAAAAAGACCAACAACGTTCGAGGTTTGAGGAATAAAATAAGTATTTCTGATCAATAAGTCGTCAATCAGATGTATCACATGGCCACGATGCCAATGTAGTAGTGCATATTTTACCGAGCGGATGCCTACTAGAAAACAAGTACCAGCAGTGTGAATACTCGTACATCAGGGGTAGTTGTAGAGACTGGCCCCAAAAAAGGAATCTCAGCACCGTTTGTCCAATCCTCAAGAAAGGCACATATTGAGCCCATCTTAAAGTTTTTTGTCAACCTTCTGATTGGTCCGTATAGGTACATAGCATAAGGGACCTCTCTCTGCGTTCTAATGTATTCTCAATGTGTTATGTATCTGCCACCTACAAAATTTAGCTCGATCTTAGCATCTTATTATCCATGACACACAAATTCTGAGAAGACTTGTAAAAGTATACTAAGTATACAATAAGCGTCCATTAAAAGTTCGTCCTTATCCCTTTCGACCCAATTCCTCTTTTTCTTAATTTTTTTTATAAGTAAGTAGATACCTAATTGTGTCACCTTGTGTCGTCTCCAAGAATTTATAATAAAAATTCCATTGGCAAACAATAGACCCCAACCCAATTTGCCAGCCAGTGCGCATCGTGCTCTTTTTTTTTTCGAACATCACACAACCCTCAACCACCCTCAGGCATTTCCATCATAACTTGCAGCACCGGAAACAACGGTCTTAACACGACTGCTATTTACACAATCCATTCGTTGCAGACTTGAAGCAGGTAAAATATTAAGTGCTGCTTCTAAGTGAAAATGCATCGGTGATGGCACAGTTGGCAACAACCCCTCTGCTCTGTGCGCGCGATTTCAAGAATAGAGAATACATAACTCTCCAAAGCCACCCCCGCGCGTTGAACATCAATAGAAGGGAGGGTTCTTAGATAAAACAAAGCACAAGAAAAATACCAAATGGGACTAAGGAGAAACAGAATAAGTATACAATATCCAGCCGGGAGGGTTCGGCGGGGCCTGCACGCCACATAAATCAATAGAATCAAGGCGAGTTTTATGGCATTTTAAATGAACTGACTTTGACCCAGGACAGTACTGAACAAACTAGGGTGGGTGGGTGGGTGGCAAAGATGGCGACACAGTGCTGGAAGGCTGGCGCCTAGAGCAGTGTGTGTGTGTGTGTGTGGGAGGACGGTATTGAGGTCTATTTAGAGCGCATAATGTGGCATTTGCATTATTTTTTATGTGAATGCATAAAAATCTCATTAAATTTGCAAGATTTCTTTTTTATTTGGTGTCGTCGCAGTCGTCTCCATTTCGAAGGCGGACGAGCGGGTGGTCGACTTAAAATCCAAACGTTACCATTAGACGTTTGAGTACATACATATATAACTTTTATTTCAGTGTAATTCGGTTAGGGTACATTTTTATAAGGTCATATGAATGACAAATTGTTTTCCGAGCTTCCACAATGTTGCCAGATGGCATCAATTTAAAATATATCAATATTTTAATTTTGGATCCTGTGTAACAACCAGCAGATATTTGTGAAAAACAGAGATATCGCGAATACAAGCTGCCGAAATGAGCTTCCGTCGCGGTGTTGCTGGAATAACTCGTAGGGATCGAATGCGACCAGAGTACGCAAAGCGCTCAACGTTGAGCAGCTACTTCTTCGAACCGAAAGATCTATGGTTCGATTGTTTGGTCACGTAGTGGGTATGGCCCCAGACCGGCTTCCAAGATGTGTCATGATTGCCGTGCCATCAGGTAGGCGACTCTCCGGTTGGCCTGGAAATATGTGGTTGGATCAAGTCCGACATCGCTCCTGGAGCCGTCTAGGGATTCCTCCTGATGAGTTGGAGTCAATGGCGGAGGATCGAGAAGGATGAAGGGTCCACCTAAGCATCCTATCGTCGCGACCCTAATGAAGGATTAGCGTATGTATGTACAGGGAATAATAGTTCAAATCCGACACGGAGCAGACGCCGCTTTAGTTCTCAAAAGAAGGATATACTAGAAACATGATCACATGTTCCTCCGCTACTTTATAAAGCGAGTATTTAGACTCCCAAGTAGTTCGCCCACCTATGTGATTCACTTGGAGTCTGGAGTAGCACCTCTGTTTCTGGACACTCTTAAACTACACTTTGATTATGTTGTAAAAGTCATGGCAATGAATCCTGAAAGAATACCGAAGTTAGTGCTCCTTCAAATGCTACGAAGCGGAGTAAAATGTGTTCAAGAGTGGGAAAAGCTAGGAACGAAAAACGAAAAACTTTAATATAAATATTACACCGAATGAGCAGCCAGCTTCACTCCAACAAAAATTCAACATATTATTGGAAAAAACAGGACACAGATTACACGACAGTTTTGTAAGTGAAGCTCAGTCATCCATACATAGATCTTACTATAGCCAACTCGATCATTGTTTAGAAGATAAGACGTATTTTTCGATCAACAACTCTAAGACAAAATTAACGCTATCCTCAAAATAAGAGGAGAACTGCTTAGTCTTAACTACATCCCACACTGCCAAGAGTTACGAATTCTATGTGGCCTATGTAACCTCAGGGAACGAGTAGATGTGTTGCATTTCATTGCGAAATGCCCTATTCTTAAGGAATTGCACCTACATTTTTTCGGAGCACAGGCACTGGAGTTAGATGAAGCAATCCACATCCTAAATGGTGACAGAGACTGGGACATACTATACGGCTACACAGTAAATGCACTACGATACAGGAACCAAATAATAGAAGAAAGGTTTTAAGAAATCACAAACTTCTCACTTTTAATTCTTTACTTTTTATTATACATACTTATATTCATATAGTAAACTATTATTTAATGTCAATCTGGTAGACGGTCAAGAGGGCCAAACCATAAAGACTAAGAACTATCCGATGTAAGAAAATGTTATATCTTTTTTTAAATAAAGTAGTCAATTAAACTAACTAACTAACTGATCACATGTAAGCTGTTCGAAGGTTGTGAAGCATTGAAGTCTAGGTGGCATCACCCAATGTAAACATGTGTACTTATTTTCGACGTGCAGTCTCTGCCTGAGACGCCTCAGCCTTTCAGCATCCTGCTTTAATTCTAAATACCAAGTGTTCTGGCATTCACTAGGATTTTATTACGTTCAGTTTCTCATATTCTCACGAATACGAAGACTGTGATTTTAATATTCTCTTAACCAATATATTCAACGTGTCAACCTCTTGGATTGAATCAACATTTTGATCCAGATCATAGCTCGCTGTTGAATCATCTCCTCTACTCAAAAGAATTAAATACCTAATCTGCTTACGCACTAAACGCTGTACATGAGAACTGGTCCCAGCATATTTGGCCAAATATGCATAGGGCACTTATGTATGTCTTGCGAAAACTAGCGAGCCACATCACTCCTCAATGTCATATACGATCTATATAATGAACTACATATAAGTATTATCTATAATTTCATATTCTGTGATCCAACTGGCTTACTCGTAAAACTATCGAAATTCTTCGATTTCCTTGAACTGGAGAATCGTATGCGTAGGCACTCTTCCTCTCTTCTGGCTCGATACTTTTTCTCGAAACCTTTATTTTGTGATACAAAACTTGTCGTTGCGCCACCTTCATCCTTCTTATTTGTTGCTGTCTGGTAGTTCACATTGGTTTCCACTACTTCCTTTATGATGACGCTGTTGTGGATCTGCTCATCATTGGCAATTTGTAGCTGGTGGTTCAAGTTCGAATCTCAGAAAACACCAACAAATTTTTTCACGGTTTTGAACTAATGCGATACCCATTTACCTCCAGAGCGTCCACCCACACATCAAGTGCTCGTTGCAGGGATGTAGGATCCTCACTCATGATGGCTCCATCGTCAGAAAAGAATAACTGATGTACCTTGGGGTCCATCACTTTACCTTCAAGCAGATAATCAAGGACTGTAATAAAGAGCAAAGGACTTAAAACGCTTCCCTGGTGCACCCCGACTTTGATTGGGAACTCTTCGGTTACTCCAGCGGGGCATCTTACTCTTGTCTTTGCTCCTTCGTACATGTCCATGATCATCTGTACATAGGTTTCTGGAACCCCTCGATGTCTTAGCGCCACCCATATCAGATCTCGTGGTTGTCTGTCGAATGCCTTTTCAAAGTCAACCAATACAATATGCAAATCCCTTAAGGAATCAAGATGTTTTTCCATTATGATCCTTATACTTTGGATTGCATCTGTGGTTGATTTACGCGAGACAAACCCGCACTGATCATCAAATAGCCGTATTATTTTTCGCAGTCGGCCACCTAATATCCGCTCAGCGATCTTCGTGGTGTGTGACATCAGCTTGATCGAACGGTAGTTATCACAGTTTCGCGTATCACCCTTCCCTTTGTATACAGGGAGAAGGTAACTTTCCCTCCATTGATTCGGCATAGGGTCTCCACTCACAAATTTGGAGAAGAGAATTCTGAGCCATCTGAACCCGATGTCTCCCATCTTTTTGCAGAACTCAGAGGGCATCTCGTCTGGCCCAACCGCTTTTCGTTTTTTGGAGTATTTGACCGCCTCACTAACTTCTTCGACTGTAATGTCGGCTATTTCTTCACAGTTAGAGGTGGCTCTTGGAAAGTATAGCCGAGGAAACTGTTCATTCAAAAGCTCTTCACAATACTGCCGCCACCTCTGCAGAATTCTGCCGTCATCCACAAGAAGCTGGCCATGAGCATTGCTAATGAACTTTGGCGAACGAATCTCCTGAGCATTCTTCCTTCTTTGGGCGGCTATTTTGAAGATGGTTGCGCTCTTGTTCATATTGTGTCTTCGCAGCTCCTGGATAGCCTGGTTTGCATCAGCAACCGGGGAAAATATTTTCTCCAGCTCCCGATACAGGCCCTCCGTACTCTCTGCTTGAAGCTGGGCGCACTTCTTCTTCACTTTTTTCTTGCAGCATCTGTATTCCATTTCGAGGCGAGCTTTTTCGTCATTATTATTAGAGGGGCACTTTGACCAAGCTTTGAAAGCCGCTTTCTTCTCATTTATCACTTTCTTAGCTTCATCACTCCACCACCATGTTTCTTTGGCGTGTTGATGGTGGCCTTTTGAAGCTCCTAGCAGTGATTTGGCCTTCTTTAAGCAAGTTCGCTGTAGGGAATCCCACATATTTTGTGCTCTGCACTCTTCATCCTCAGCTCCGTTGATGGCGTGAGAGAGGTCATTTTGCATTACGAAAACAAAAGCTTCGCCTTTTTCTTTGTCCAGATTGTACCACTTGATTTTCTCAGAGACCCTTGTTTGTTTGCTTTTCTTCGGTGTTTTCATAAAAATTTCTGTTAGCAGGAGACGGTGTTGCCGAGCGATTGCCTCTCCCAGGATCACTTTGCAATCTTTTACCCGAGGCTTCATGAAACTGCCTACCAAATGGTAGTCAATCTGAGTTTCATCTCCACCACTGCTGTAAGTGATCAGGTGTCGGCTTTGTTTGATGAACATGGTATTTAACACGATAAGACCGTGTGATTTGCACATGCTTAGGATGTCTTCACCAGGAAGGTTCCTGGTGCCATATCCTAGTCCTCCATGGCAGTCTTCATAGTCTTCGTTTGATTTCCCGACATGTCCATTCAAATCTCCTCCAACAAACAGAAATTCTTCCTTTGGGATGTTCTTAAGGAGATTGTGGAAATCTAGCCAAAATGCATCTTTATCTCTCTGATTGTACCCATCGTGGGGAGCATATGCACTGACAATATTCCACACCTCTCCTTGTATTACTAGTTTGAGAGACATCAAACGGTCGCTGGACTTCGAAATGCTCAAGACGTTTCCAAGTAGCTCTGCCGCAAGGATGATACCGATTCCGTTCTTAGCCTTTTCCGTTCCGTAGTAGAACATCTTGTAATCTTTTGTCCTAACGTCCAAGAAACGCGCCCGATTCCCGGTGTTTTTCCATTTCGTCTCTTGGACACACAAGATGTCCACCCGCCTTCTATTCATCATCTCTTCCAGCTCGTAACTTCGACCGGTCATGCTTCCAACGTTCCAACTCGCGACCCTCAAATTGCGTCCAAACTGTTTCATTATTTTGCTAGCCCCCGGAATCCGTATAGCTCTGACCCGAACATTTCTGCTCGGTCCAGGATCAGTACCATGCACAGCAGTGGTAGTGCCTGGCGGGGTAGTGCCTTTCCTTTTTGCAAGTATTACCATAATGATACAGTTTTGCAATACAATTTGTTGCACCATATTGCGATGGTGTTTGTTGTTTGACACGTGCATGCTCCTGTTTTATTATTGTTTGATCTTTCTTTTATGACACCGGTGATCTCCAGTCGTGTCAACCCACGGACTCACATGCACACTTGTGGGAGGGTTTTTAAGGTAGTATATGTGTCGCTAGGCTCACTTGGGTGTTATATTGCCTAGATCTGATTTGTCCCCCTTAGTCGCCTTTTACGACAAGCGCTGGTTGTTGGTGTTGGGCGCTGCAGTGATATTCTTAACCCGTCCCTGCACGGCGAGGATTTGTCTTAGATAACGTCCATTCCGGCGAATTTGTATTTCCAAAGAAAAGTGGAGAACTCTTCTTTTATAAATTATTATTATTATTATTTCTTTATTATTAAGTAATAAAATTACAAAAATAATACAAAGATATATAGCACTAGCTACCAGGGCTATCGCCTAGTTTTTATAAATTAATGATTTATGTTTTCATATAGAAATGTTTCATTCATGCTTCATTTTTAAAAACTGCAATGCAGAAATACCCCACAAGCATTCGTTTAAAGCAATCTAATCTAAATCATTGCAATTGTGGTGTTTCTATGTAAATAGACCTTGAATCAACAACTCGTCTAGAAGTTCATGTCCATCTGCTGCAACCTACCATGATTCACTTGTTTCCCCATATAAATATTTACGATGAAGTACCTACTCTCGTTAATCAAGTTTTATTTATCGATTCACAGACCCAGTTATCGTCCCAGTAAGCTCATTTAAAATGCACATACTAAAGTATTTTTTCGCACTTTGACACGAACAATAAAACTCATTGTTCAACTTTCTTCATCGCCGTTTTCTCGCCTCATTTTGCTGGCCGTAACTTTAAAACAGATTAAGAACTTCCGTCGAAAATGAGTCAGTCAAATCAGCTGAACCGAATTAATTGAAAGCGAAATCACTTTTCATTGAAATTCATTGCATTATGCTGGTGCTCTGAAATTTTTCACAAAAAAATAAGGCTGCACTCAAGTGCACTAAACTTTATCATATCTCCACTCATCTATGAGATGAATTATCATCACCAATTCAACGGCATCATAAACATAATTATCATCGAGAGTGAGAGAGAGAGCAAAAGTATAGCTAAATAAACGTCGCGGTAATGAACCACAGAATTGAATTAATTATTGCACAACTCTATCCACGTCAGTCAGAGATGAGAGATATATACTCGTATGTCTTTTTTCCATCATCATCATCATCATCGCCATCATCAGCATTATAATCATCGACATCGGTGCGTATGCGATATGAAGGCACTTTGTTTCGATTTTTTTTTTTTTTTTGTTATGGCACACATAAAATAAAGAATGTATAGTAAGCCGAGGCGACAGAAATGACGCACATTGATGCTGCCAGACGTGCAATCAGACGGAAATCATTGTCAGAATAGGAAGTGCTAAAAATAAAATCAATTGATGTGCGAACATATTCGCATCGTTCCGATGAAACTCTCATCTCGTTTTGTTATTATTTTTATTTTGGATCATAAGGACAATGGTTTGTTGTTGTTTACACTTGTATTGTGTGTCAAAGAACTTTGACAACTGAATGTACGCATACGATTGCGGAATGTTTGTGACATAATATAGTGACAGGACGTGTAAATATACACGCTGCTGGCTGTATTTGACAGCTGTCATATTTCCTTAGTTTAACCACCAACTTTTGGAAGCGAACTTACATGCATGTTTCTTTCGAAAAACTCTAGAGAACTTCAATGAAGACTAATGTTAAACTTTTCGCATTTCCCATAGGCGATGTGACAGTTTGAGATAAGAAAGTTATTAATTGTATGGTTGACAATCTATTTTTGACAGATATGCATTTTGTAATGGCATGCTTTAGTATAGGAATGAGAAAACTTGAAGGTATGTAAATATAATATATATTAAAAAAAAAATGTATTGCCAACAAATATGAAATATCGAACTAGGTATGTATGTATGCATTCCGAACCCGTCGACAGAACTAAAATAGAAATCTAGATGACAAATAAATTTTTTATCTGGTAAAGGCAATCCGTGCAGTGCCATGAGCGTTACTGCCCGAACACAATGGTGAAGCTGAAGCTGTAGTACATAGCGCTGTCATAGATACATACATACACACACATCCAATGCTGCGAATGCAATAGGTCCGTTCTCGTACCCTCCCAAAACAGCGAATTTTTTCGAAAAGTTACGAATTTTTACGAAAAGTTACGAATTTTTACGAAAACCTGTTCCAAGTACGGTGAATTTTCGTAGTTTTGCACAGAAGAGACCGCTCTTGAGAGAGTAGGATATTTCCCCATGCTGCGAATTTTAGTGCAAGAAATTTATTTGGGCTGGTTTGTGAAAACTGTCAAATCTGTCAAATCGCTGTATATGTGATGATATTTTGTTGGATTGTTACTTCTCTTTATTTCTTTCGCATGCAATTGGGTTTGAGGTTTGACGTTTAAAAAGTGAGTATCTTTTGTGGTTCAACGCGTTCGTTTACTTTTTCGTAATTTAACCTCTCTCTGAGAGAATTTTTTTTTTACTCTTTGAAACTCGACAATCTACGAATTTTAGTGCAAAAAGTACGCGAACGGACCTAATGTGAAGCCGAAGCTTGTAGCTGAAGTAGAAGTGGAGTCAACAACAGCGTTACTTTTTGACGTTTCATAACAAAAAAAAAAAAAAAGGAAAAAAGAGATATGGCAGATCAGTCAACAGAAGAATTAATCGAGCTAGTAAACAGGAACAATATTCTATACGATTTGAGTAATCCTCACTATAAAAGTATGCAAAAAAAAAAAAAAGGCGAGGTGCGGAAAAAAAATTTCCCAAGCATTTGAATTACCAACAACAAACACCCGTGTTCGTACTCAGCTACATCAGTGTGGAATTTTTTTGACAGCGCTTCATAGTACAGCTTCAGCTTTATCATGTGTTCCGGCAGTTATTCAAAGTTAGGCATTATTTTTTTGGCAACTGTCATCTAAAGATAAGTTAACCATGATAAGCGGTCGATATAGGGAGAAATGGGAGGACCTCCAGTAGAAACCATTTAATTTTTTTTTTTTGAATTTAGTTACTAAATTTCTTGAAGTCGTTTCCTCGTGCTTTCTCTCTTGTCCCTCTCTGAGAAGGCCATTAGAGCAGAGAGAATTTGAGAATTTGAGGCTGCATTTTACAATGCTGATCATTTTTAACTTTTCCGTAATAGACAAAAATGTCTGCGGCAATAAAAATCCACAGATTACTGAATAATAACTTATGCATTCATAAAAATTCACTATTTAGAGGCAGAAGGGATCATTGGACTATACTTTTGTGTGGACGGATCTGGTAATCAATCAATTTTTGGCATTTTTTTATGCACGATGACGAAGGAGATTACACGCTGCACGGTAATTTTTTTATAGAGACTTTCGGCTTAGATCGCCTACTCTAACGACAGTAGTATAATAGGAAGCGTGATGTCAGTGTTGTTTTCCTGAACGGTGAAGTAGAAGCAACAAAATATATCGAACAGCCAAATTGAACAAAAAAAAGATCCTATAGTTATAACGGGTGGGCCATCTAGTGATTTCTTTTTAAATCATAGGTTATTTTGACACTGACAGCTGTTTCCCGCTCGAAATCTTGACAGAAAGTCAGTATCATACCTCCGCGGAATCTCAGCTTTACGCTTGAACAACATTGGGAAATATTGAAAACTTATTTCCAAAGTGAGTGCTGTGTAGCCCAAACAGTGCGTTTTTTGAAAAGAAGTTTTGGCCGAAATGAAGCACCCACCCGTTGTGGTCCCCGTCGTCGTACGGTGCGCACAGACGAGAATGTGGCTGCTGTAGCCGAGAGTGTGAGACTCAATTCACGAACATCAACTCGTCATCGATCTTAACAGCTCAACATTTCACGCACTAGCCTGAGGAGAATTCTGTACAAAGATCTGGGATTATTCGCTTACAAGGTCCAATTGATTCAGCAATTGAAAGCGCACGACAATCCGCTTCGTTATCGCTTCGCAGTTTGGGCCTTAGAGCAGCTTGAATTGGACAACGATTTTGGGCGAAAAATCATCTTTTCTGACGAGGCACATTTTCATCTCGGCGGCTACGTTAACAAACAAAATTGCCACATCTGGGGCTCGGAAAACCCGCACGTTATTGTCGAGAAGTCAATGCATCCACAGAGAGTGACAGTTTGGTGCGGATTGTGGAGTGGTGGCATCATTGGACCATTTTTCTTCGAAAATGAGGCTGGGAACAACGTTTCGGTCAACGGTGGGCGTTACAGAGCCATGTTAAGGACTTTTTTTTTTTACTGAAATTGAAGACATGGATTTGGACGACCTCTGGTTCATGCAGGATGGCGCGCCATTCCACACAGCCCATGCCACAAAAAGTCTCTTGCGCACCAAGTTCCCAAATCGTGTTATCAGCCGTCTTGGCGATGTCAATTGGCCGCCTTGGAGTTACGATTTGACCCCTTTGGACTTTTTTTTGTGGGGAACCGAGAAGGACCGATGCTATGCCAACAATTCGGAAACGATTCAAGCACTTGAGGCCAATATCATCCAAGCAATCCGTGAGCTACAGCCCGAAACCATCAACAAGGTCTTGGAAAATTGGAGTGATAGAATGCGCTACTGCGAGGCCAGCCATGCAGCCACTTGAACGACGTTGTGTTTCAAAATTAATGGGAATGTTTGCTCTTACTAATAAAGCCATAATACATGGAAAACATTTCATTTTGTTCATTTTATTGCATTTTTAAAAAGAAACTTGTAGTTGGCCCACTCTGTAGTCTTGAGAACTTGGCAGCAGGGTAGTTGTGGCGTAGCAGTAGCAGTTAAGAGCTGTCAAATAGTGTGGCGCTACACTCGCAAAATTCGACAATGGTGTAGCGCGTAGTAATGTCAAATAAAGCCAGCTGATTGAAATTGTGTTTTTCTTTTTGAGTGACATTGCAATGATTTTCCATTCGTATGCCTTTTTTACGAGTACATATTTTTTTAAAGCGGATGGCACAAATTTCACAAAATTTCTTTTCCTTTCACCAGCTCAAAACATTTTTCCACGTCATGCTTTTCCATTTTGGCGGTAACGAATATTTCAAATTTTTTGCGCTACTGCTGAAGTCAGTTCAAGAATCCACTACAAGAACATCGTATAGAGAACCAAAGAATACACAGTAAAAAAAAATACGCATGCCCTTTCCTCAACAGTCGTCAATTTCTCTGTCTGTCACTTGTAGCGCTACAAAAGTTAGAAGGACTCGTAAGCCAACTTCGTACTACACTATTGCTACTTCATTTTGTGGGCGCACTATTGAGTTTCCATATATTTCTACTGTTTGACAGCTCGTACTACACTACTGCTACGCCACAGCTGCGTGCATTGTGTTCGGCAAGTAAAGCTGAACTTCGCAGCAAGTTGTCGATAACATGGAAAAATTCGATTTCCCTTATCACAGCTAGCCTTAAAAATAATTATACCCGATAGCGTTAGCCAATAAGGTTTTTAGGCTTTAGGGGGCGTTTTTAAGTTCGCGGAATGACTGTAAGAAGTGAAAATAAAAATACGAATTTATTTTTCTTTTTCAATATATTCACCTCCTACCCTAATAAATTATTCTGATCTTTCAATTAGTTTCTATATACCTTCTAAAAAAAATTTTTTTGACGTTGTCGGAAAAGTGAGACGAATCTGCGTCCTTCACTTCCTCATCACTTGAAAACTTCTTCCCACGAAGCTCCTTTTTCAATTTTGGGAAAAGATAATAATCGCTGGGAGCCAGGTCAGATGCATCTTCCAATAGTATTTTTTCGATTTTTTTTTTTTTACAATTTCCGGAGTGGTCACTTCGATCGGCCGTCCTGGCCGTTAGCCGTCTTCAAGTGAGTCCCTTCCTTGTTTAAAAATACTGTGCCACTTGTAAATCCTGATATTACCCGGACAAGAGTCCCCATAAACGGAAGCCATTTCTTCCATTATGGTTTGAGCCGACTTTCCTTGTTTGGTGAGGAACTTTATAATAGCGCGGTACTTGATTTTCTTCATATTCTACACTTTCTTCCCGATTGAGTTGCTTGGTCAACAATAGTTCAAAAACGAATGGCTCGATTAAAATGAAACTTGCTATTCATACTAGTAATGAGTCACTGAACTCGTTACGTCTCAGTAAAATACTCCCACTAATGACCTACCTACTCGCTCCGTGAACTTAAAAACAAATACTTATTAATAGAGCCTTATAGACCGGCTTATTTAAGAGTCCAAGTTCACACGGGACAGCAGAATCATCTAAAGGAGTACATCAGAAGCTGAATCAATATTCTTTGGTATATAAAACAGAGAGAAATCGTTTATGGTTTCAAGAGGAGGAAGTGGTGGAGAGTTTCCAGTTGTCAAGGATAATGATTTAATTTAGACAATTTAATTATTGTAATGCTCAGACGTGCATAATATTTCCTCACATTCTCTCAATCCCTCCTCAGTTTCATGTAAATTTATATGCCGGCATTAAATACCACAGCACATAAATAACGTTATCACGTATTTAATTGAAATTATACATTGAACGGGAATTGAATTCCGACGATCATATCATTTCATGTGAATTGATTTGCTCGTTGCAGTGATTCAGTTTCCAATTGATGACTCTCTAAGACTCTCCTCTTCTAATGAATTAAAATGGAATTAAATCAAGATAGGAGAAATAAGTGGCGTCTTGCAAGTTGACATTGTACAATTGACCCTGAGTGTTAATTTTACAACGTAGAGTTTAATAAAAAGTATCAATTTGATCTTATGCATCAGAAATGTCCTCTCAGATGTACACATATGCACACTGTAATATTGCCACGCCTGAGTAGAAATATAGTTCAAATTCCACACAGAACCTAATAACCTACATAAATACAATTCAGCTTATGAAATTGAAAACGTGTGGTCTGTCCTGAAAATCCATTTAAAAAATGTGCAATAAACTACTCCTTGAGTTGGCTTTTAACACAGACACACACGCAAGTGCTCGAAGGAGTAGCTAGAACCCCAAAAACACAACAATTCAACGATCAATATAATTCATATTTCATATAAGGAGCTGCCTGCTGGTGGATATGCCAAGTCTCCTTCATGTCTTCCTTCTGCTTCGTGTGCTGAATGAAATGTCCAAAAGCGATTCCTTAATGGTCATAAATTTGTTCCTTGTCCTTTTTGTATGATTGCCTAAGTCGTTTCCTTTTTTTTTTCGAAATCGATTCCATGTCAAAGACAATCCCTTGTTCATTTCGAAGTTCAAGACATGTGCCTGACATGCTTTATGTATATACATATACAGAGGCGCAGCAGTGCAAGCCGCGCCACAGAAAAACCAACGAAAGCGAATCTTGAGTAAATTTCCAATAATGTGACCGAAATGGAAGTAGTGTCCTCTATTCGCCGTCATGTTTCCCTTTCAATGCAACAGGGGGAAGAGTAAGCCCAAATTTTCACATAAAAAATAACCTCTGAGGCGCCCTTCAATCAATCATCATTAATTATATCGTTAGGTTCAATCTCAGGGCAGGGGGAGTAATGGGCAGAAGATGTTACTGAGATGACACATATAAGAGAGGGTGGATTGACATTCATTTTTGTCCCAGGAAACGAAAAGGGGAAGATGCAATTGGTGAAGGATTTGTGTTGGCAAACGAGACATTTTGGCGGCGGTGATTGTTGGATCATAATTTCGTGCAAGATTTTCTAAAACCAGAAATTCATTTATATTCATGAATTATTACGTTCAATGGGTGTCATTTTTTGGATAAAGGTTTATTTATTACTGCGTGGGGCAAAGATGTCGAAGAAGACTTCAGGGGATTAACTTATATTTATCGCAAGGCTTTAAAATGTTTCTTTTTGTGTTCCTCGTACTTCATGGGAAGATTTTTTTAATAGCTTTAGATTGGGGAGTGGTTGTAGAAATATGGAGTCAGCTCAATCAAGCGAGAGATGTGACAAATTAACTTCATTAGGGAATATTTTCAGGTATTTATAGGTTAGTTAGTTTAGTTGACTGAAGAAGTAGCATAATGTGTATTTGCCATCGTAATTTTACTTTTGGTAAAATGACAGGTACAGTTGGTCAAAAAAGAAATCGGACGCTTACTCCTTTCCTCCTTAAACCCCAAAATACAATAAAAAAAAAACTCAGTCAAATCATGTTACTGCATTTTGTGATAGCTTATATTATTGGCTTGTAATATATAACAAAAAAAATGTAATACATTCAAACGTGTGTTTTTGACAGCTTAATGTAAAAAGCTCCATCAAATTTTATCTCAAAAAAGAAATCGGACAAATCATTTTTGCAATTAAAGGAAAACAACAAAAATTACGAAAATAAAAAATTAAAAATAAATTAGTATTTGGTAGGTCGACCTTTCTTCTCTTTCACCGCATGCAACCTATTGGGCATTGATTGAACCAATTTTTCACAATAAGTAGCTGGAATGTTGTCCCATTCACATCTTAAAGCAAGCTTTAAGTCCGTTTTGCTTGAAATAGAGTAGTTTTTTAGCTGATTCTCTAAATAGCTCCACACGTGTTCTATCACATTCAAATCTGGTGATTGTGGAGGGGTTTCTAGCACATTTGGGCACTTATACAGTAGCCACAGCCGAGTATTATGAGCTTTCTGCTTGGGGTCGTTGTCCTGATAAAAATAATATCCATCGCTGATTCCCAATTTTCGAGCACTTTGGTTCAAATTATCTTTTAAAATTTGTATGTATTTATACTGATCCATGTTTCCATCTATAAAAACAAGATTTCCTGGCCCAGCCGCAGTCATACAACCCCAAACCATAACTGAGCCGCCCCCATGTTTCACTGTTGGTCGCAAATTCCTTTCTCTGAGCTCTTCGTTTGGTTTTCTCCATACATATGTTTGTCCATCAGATCGAAATAAATTAAATTTACTTTCGTCTGAGAATAAAACACATTTCCGGAACGAAAAATCTTTGCTTTGATGACGTCTATCAAATTCCTTTCTTTTTATTCGGTTCTTCTTGTTGATATACGGCTTCTTTCGGGCGACTCTTCCATGGAAATTGTTTTTTCGTAAAACTATCCTAACGGTTTCTGGATGAACATCTTTATGTAAATAGTTTTTTACCTCTGCAGTCAACTTTGGTGCACTTAATTGAGGATTTTTCTGCACTTGCTTTATAATCCAACGCTCATCCGCCACACTAAATTTTTTAGGTCTTCCAGATTTTGGTAAATTTTCAATAGATTTTGTTGTTTTATACCTTTTTATAATATCGCCTACTGTAGAGGGACTTCTTTTAATTATTTCTGCAATGACACGCACAGATTTTCCTTCTTGAAAATGTTTTATTACAATTCCCCGAACTTCTAACGTTGTGTAACCACGTTGTCCCTCCATCTTGGCTTTCTTTTCCAAATTGAATATATTTTGCTTCCGAATGCCATCACAAATGGGTAACAGTATTTTTGCAGGCAAAAAATAAACTCTCTTCTCGTTAAAAACTCGTAGATAGTGAGGTGTTGCCACATGTCCGATTTCTTTTTTGAGGTGAAAATCGAGTGATTTAAAGAAAAAAAAATTAAATTTACATATTTTTAAGGTGGATTCACATTTAATTGCTATGCATTCGAAGGACAAGATCAGCAATTTCAAAAAAAGTATTAACATGCATAATTTGAGTTTTATATTTATCGTATCTTAGGGCGAAAAGTGGAAAACAGGGGCCTTATTTTGTACTGCTTTCGGATTCGGATTGCCATTCGGAAATGTAATCTGATTCTAAAATGAATTGGTATTTTGAATGGTTCTCGGATTGGGTGTAAGTGCTTCCAACTCGCAATCAAACATTTCCGAAAGTTAGATTGTCAAAACATCTATCAAACGTCACTTAAATTACTTGGAAATTGTGTTTGTATTTAAGTGAGCTTTAATTCGAGTTCCTTAAAGTGAATTGAATATTAAAATAAGTAGCAAGGCATAGAGAAACAATGGACAGTGTAGCTATTTGGTTAGAGGATAATGAAGAACGAGCGGAAAGCATCGAACGGAGGAGACTTAAGGATCATTGTAACATTATGGAATTGAGCCATGGGAGGTATTGTTTAAGTATAAAATTCATGCGAATGTTATGACGAATTGTGCCGGTTTCGTGTGTGAACTTTTGGCCGCCTCCCTTTAAACAATCAAATAAAACACGATATTTATCTTTACATATACATTCAATTATGAAATACTTACATTTTACCTGAAAATTCTTCTTCGCAGCACACATTCGATAACAACAAACCTTTCGAATGAATATCCGCAAAAGCAGATGCTTTTGACAACCGCTTTCGAAATACCAAATACCAAGTTTTCGAAAATGAGTTGGTATCACTTTTACTTTTCGAATTCGGATAGAGGTCTTTTCTATAGAAATAGAAAATGCCAATTTCCGAATTTCGTATACATTTGCTATAGAAACGCAATACAAAATTAGGCCCCTGTAAGTGTCCGACTTCTTTTTTGACCAACTGTACTTATTTTCAGATCGTTAAATAAGCTCACAATTCCAATCCTTTACGAAAAGTTATAATAAATGGTGAAATTCTCATGCCTTAAAACTGAAATTTCTTATCATGATACATCCAAGTTATCTTATTCCAACAACCTGGTACGACACCTTGTAGCCATACCAGATTTTGTCAAAATCGTTTGAACCATTTTCCAGAAATATAGGCTTCTTCTTCTTCCTTTTATCAGCGAGGCTATGATCCGAAAACAAGGGATCACAGCCCTCCCACTTCACTGCATTTCTACTGATCCGCCTGTGGGGTTCGCCTATTTGACCTCAGAAAATATCGGCAGGCCTGCCGATTTTGGATCACTCGGTTACTGAGGCCAATGAAATGCCGATGTCGTCGCATTTGTCTGATCCAGGCGTTTATAGGCCTGCCTTTCCTGAATCGCGATGTCTTTGGAACGTGCATAGATATTGCCTTTTTAACAGGGTTCAAATGATCTCTTCTTTGAACGTGGCAATACCAACTGAGCCGGTCGCGCTCTATTTTTTGTACGATGGTTTCCTTGATGTGAAAGCTTCCACGGATCTTCGAACTTCTTATTCGATCAAGCTTGGTCACTCCTGCTGTCATGCGAAGCATCTTCATCTCAGCTGCCGTTAATTTACTCTCATACTTTTTGTACATCGTCCAACATTGTGAACCGTATGTGAGCGCTGGACGTACAACTGCGGTGTAGAGCCTTCCTTTCAACTTAGGGGGCATTTTTCTGTCACAGAAGATAGCGGAATTTTCTCGCCACTTCATCCACCCTACGCTTACACGATGATTAATGTCGTCATCACAAGTTGCTTTGCTATTGATCATAGATCCCAGATATTTGAACTTTTCGCACTTGGGAAGCACTGTTCCATTCAAATAAATGTCTGGAATAGGCCTGAGTGGATCAGAGAATGGGCAGCACAAGTACTCTGTCTTTTTTGAACTAATGCGATACCCATTTCCCTCCATAACGTCCACCCACACATTAAGTGCTCGTTGCAGGGATGTAGGATCCTCACTTATGATGGCTCCATCGTCAGCAAAGAATAACTGATGTACCTTGGGGTCCATCACTTTACCTTCAAGCAGATAATCAAGGACTGTAATAAAGAGCAAAGGACTTAAAACGCTTCCCTGGTGCACCCCGACTTTGATTGGGAACTCTTCGGTTACTCCAGCGGGACATCTTACTCTTGTCTTTGCTCTTTCGTACATGTCCATGATCATCTGTACATAGGTTTCTGGAACCCCTCGATGTCTTAGCGCCACCCATATCAGATCTCGTGGTTATCTGTCGAATGCCTTTTCAAAGTCAACCAATACAATATGCAAATCCCTTAAGGAATCAAGATGTTTTTCCATTATGATCCTTATACTTTGGATTGCATCTGTGGTTGATTTACCCGAGACAAACCCGCACTGATCATCAGATAGCCGTATTATTTTTCGCAGTCGGCCACCTAATACCCGCTCAACGATCTTCATGGTGTGTGACATCAGCTTGATCGAACGGTAGTTATCACAGTTTCGCGTATCACCCTTCCCTTTGTATACAGGGAGGAGGTAACTTTCCCTCCATTGATTCGGCATTGGATCACCTCTCACGAATTTGGAGATAAGAATTCTGAGCCATCTGAACCCGATGTCTCCCATCTTTTTCCAGAACTCAGAGGGTATTTCGTCTGGCCCAACCGCTTTTCGTTTTTTGGAGTATTTGACCGCCTCACTAACTTCTTCGACTGTAATGTCGGGTATTTCTTCACAGTTAGGGGTGGCTCTTGGAAAGTATAGCCGGGGAAACTGTTCATTTAAAAGCTCTTCACAATACTGTCGCCACCTCTGCAGAATTTTGTCGTCATCCACAAGAAGCTGGCCATGAGCATATAGGCATTTTACATTTTTGTTACACATTTTCGGTATAAACTTCCACTACACGCTTTTATAACACATTTCCGTTCGGTATTTATGTTACACTACCAAAATTCACTTAGAAAGCATTTGGTGCAAATTTGGCGTAAACAAATAAAATTTGGTGTAACAATGTAATACATACATAGCTACCAGAATAAGAGCAACGCTTTTGAATTTTAGTGTTGTCAACGGACTTGCTCTTCAAAATAAAAACCAGTATGATATATGTAGTACATATACATTTCGAACTGTCGCCGACTTAGAAGCTTCGGGTTAAAACAGACGACAACCACCACCTTACTTGTTACACTTCCGTTACATATTTCCGTTCGCATTTTTGTTACACTCGAGATAATTTACTCTACCTATTTTATTTACACTACTGGGACTCAATATAAACCTACAAACATACCTGTACATGGGTTTTAGCTTAACAATTTACAAACAATTTACGTTTGCTGAAATACTTATGAATTCGGATGAATCTATTTTCAATTTTGAGTAAATTGCCGTTCCCTTGCTAACGCTGTAATAAACATTCACTTCGAAGACATTTAAATCAAACTTAAATTTATCCATCCATCATTGAAATAAAATTTGAAACATAAATCTCCATACATCCTGTTGTGCCAATGTGACCAAATTTATTAGTAAAACCATTCCATTCCAACTGAATTATGACATTCAACAGTATTTACACAGGGAGCTGACATTTTCCTTAAAATTTGTTTGTAATTAGCACAACCAGGCTAAGTAATTTGCAAAGCACTTAAATGTCCCATGTACTTACGAACAAAAAAATAAAGTTTACGACACCCTTAAAATAATCTCCCTAACAACTATTTGCATCCATAAATTTCCACTCAAATATGCATAAAAACCGAATCTAATAGAAGTGTGTACCGCACACAGAAGTCCACTTCTCCTCCTTGTTACACCAGCCCGTCATCAGATGACGAAGTCCTCACCATAGAACGATACTCACAAAAAAAAAAAAAACCGAAGAAAACGACAAAAACCCTGGCCCCTATTTGCATTGCATTAAAATGGAAAACAAAATACTTTGTATATGTTGAAATTTACAAGCTATCACCGACGAAAAATAGAAGCATCCACATGGAATTTCGGGGTGGGAGGAATGTACATTTTGAAAGCCCTCCCTTATGGACTACAATGCATACAAGAGCGAGAGGGTTTTTGACAGGCAAGAAGGCATTCATTTAAAACTGAAAACAAGCACACATCGATCCGGATTAAGGGTAGGCTCTACAATGCATCACCTCAAACTTCCCCCGCCTCTGTTAGACATCGTGATGGAAAAATATAATCATTTTAGCCCTTGACCTATTAAATGAGGACCTTTCCATTTCCTCATACATTCCCCTTTAATTTTTATTTTTAAAGTCCTTCAGCAGATTTCTAGGGCTCGTGTTGTATATGTTTGCGTATATGTGGTTCTGGTGGAATATATACATTTTTTGATCCCCTATGTTCAATGTGTTTGCTCCCTTCAAGCATTATTGTCTGTGTGTGTGTCGATTTCCAAGTTGTACCCCACTGAAAACAGCGAATTATCTTTAAGGAAATAATGGAAATCTGTAGGCTCTAGGCTTGATTTACATTACTCGATCGTCCTTCTTCCTACTCATTCTTTAGAGGTGATTTCTTTCTACTCTCCCCATCCCCTGTACGAAGTAATAATACCCACTTACTTTAGAAAGGCGCCATTGCAGAGCAGAACGAGGAGCGAGTAGCAAAAGGAAAGAGAAAATTACGGAAGCCAAGGAGAAAGGAGGAAACGAGGCACAGAATATATTTTAATTTGCCTGTGTACTCAAAGTAACCGAAAATCCCTCAAGTGTACGTGAAATTGTGTATTTATTACTTTTTTTCGGTTCTCCTCAGTCCTCGGTGCTGCTTGGTACTTGGAGCTTTCTTCCTCTGTCTTCGTCGCTTGTGTTTGCATCGCAATAACTCTTGTACATTAACTGAAGGGATTTCTAGACTGACGGCGACGGCTATGTCGACAGCGCCGGTGGTTGAGGGTTGAGCGTTGAGGGGGGGTGAATCAAATTTATATTTTCTGTGAGCGGAAGTTTTAAATAAGTTCGCCTTTTTTCGGAATTTTTTTTTTATTTTTTTCGTCGGGCTCTGTGAGATAGGCTCTTTGATATGAAAAGTGTATGTCAGGAGCCAATTAGCAGAAGCTGGAGGAGAAAACTGAGTGAGGGTGCTGCTACCGAAGTTGGTGAATTAAATGCTTAAGTATTGATTACATTGCAAATGCCTGAACTTGATTAAGTTTTATGACAATGAGGAGTCGGGGCTATACATTCAGAAAGTTCGTTTGGGCTTATGAGTTTGGTGTGGTACTTCTTTTACACCTACCTTCGAATAGAGCATAGAAATAGATGATTCTTTGTTTAACTATTTATACCCCGCTAGCATTTAATATTATTTTTTAGCTAGGGGAAGTTACGGCTCAATATCTTTTAGATGGGTGTTATGCCAGAAATATTGTTCTAAACTTTTGCCAGACAATCAGTGCTCTGATAACTTGGAAAGATCACTCCCATATAGTCACTATAACGACCAAAAGAATTCAACAAATGTGAGATGAATTTAAGTAATATTTAACAAGGCTTCTGGATTTCCTTAAAGCAGTTGAAGTAATGTTGTTGGAACATTTAGCAACTTACGAAAAATATTTTTGTTGGACGTAGAAGTCAACTGCGTAGGGAAAGACCTCTCACGAACAATGAAGGTGATTAAAATAAGTATTGAGCCTCTCAAATAATTTTTTTTTTTTTTATTTTAAATGAATTTTATTAAAACAAACGACGTTTTTTTTTACTACTTCAGTCGCTGAAAGAGCGGGGAGATTGACCCCAACATTTCCAGAACGGAGTCGATTTTATCAAAAGCCTTCGCCTTTAGTGAAATAAAATTTGCAAATATGGTATATCGAATTTTTCCAGAAATTTTACTACGCGGAAACAGCTGTTTAATGATCAAATTATCTTACACTCTGTTTATCGTACTAATAGGGGCACAGTTATGAGTGCTCTGTGGTAGATGTATATCAAATCACAGGACATCGTTGTGATTGTGATTGCTCTATGGTACCTATGTATATACTGCACGGTTGCTCATTGTTCAGGGTAGGTCATGTCAAATCAGATGGATCATATGTGATTGCTCTATTGCTAAGGGTAGGTTATACACTAAGTTCGATTTTCGTTTTATGCGCTCAACTCGTTTTAATCTGTGGTACCTACCAAATCGCAACGCAATCGTCTCTTTGAATACATTTGCATAGGTGTATATGGTTCTAAGGAGGAAATATTTCAAAGATTTCATTCCTTGACGTGCGATACATGCATTTGTGGTATTTAAGTTTGTTTTGTTTTAAATGGTGGCTTGTTCTATGCACAAAAGAGAATAATTAATTGCTTTATATGACCTTAAGAGCGATTAAATAACTCTGTATTAACTGACTAACTCTTTTCTTTGCTTGCTCTGAAAATCACACTGTAGCCCAGAATTTAGAACAGACAAAGCTGTAAAATTAAAGTTGCATGCATAGTGGAAAACCATTTTCACGATGGCTTTGAAATTAGTGGTATCGATGGCAGTTGGAAGTCGAGCTCTACAACGGTTTTATAGAGGAGGCAAGAGCATCAATTCACAGGGAATCCTACTGCCAACTTAACCACGACCTCAGCGGTATTAGTAATTTTCATGATCAATATGAGCTGGATGCTATAACCACCATTTTTAAGGCGAAATAGGAAATATTACCCCTAAACTTCGTGCTCCATTGAATAGATTTTCCTATGCAGTACAATCTTTGCAACCTGACAGTTCGAGAAAATACAGTACATTTTATAGAAATCTGTCCAATACTGAAGAAACTGAGGAGAAATCATTTAGGACAAAACCGACTTTCGCAAGATGAGGTACATCAGTTTCTGAATAGTACTGACTGGAAAGCCCTGTTTACATATATTAAAGCTGCTTTACGATATCGTAGTCAAACTATTCAAGAAGCCAATATAAGACTTCGTTATATTCATTATGATAGGGTTCCTCGAGGCAAACTCTGGAGTGTTCTGCAGGAGTATGGGATGGATGGTTCCCTGTTAAGGGTGTTTCAATGGTGTTAAATCAATACCTTTCACTGTGGGCGTTGGACTCCGCCAAGGGTGCGTTTTGTTACCCCTCGTCTTTATTGTATACAGGGTGATTTGCATAAGATGCGACAAAAGCCTAGGACGGATAGGTTTGGTCGAGACAAGAAAAAAATCGTATGGGAGGGGCAATTTTGTAAAAAAATTACTTTAAATGAAAACAAAATTATTAAAAATTAACGGAAACACGTAAAATAATGTGCTAAAGCTTTTTTGAAAGCTAATATTGCATTCTTTTATCTGCTTTTTAAATCAAGTTGTTTCAGTGAATAGTTTTTGAAAAATGAAATTTCAAAGTCAAAATTTTTGAAAAATATTTTGAATTTTTTTTTTCAAAATTTTGCGTTATTAACTGCCACTGATATTTTTATTTTTCGATGCTCTTTTCAATTCTTAAATCAATACTGAAAACCCGATGTAAAAATCTTTCTTAGTTTCTGAGATATTAAAAAAAATGTAAAGGTACTTTTTTCCCAGAAAACCCCTTTTTGGGTTTTCTATGATTGGACTTTATTGAATGAGCAGATTATCCCTTTTTCAATGAAAACTAAATTTACATTTTTTTAAATATCTCAGAAAGTAAAAAAGATTTTTACATCGAGTTTCCGGTATTTAATAAGGAATTGATAAGAGCATCGAAAAATAAAAATATCAGTGGCAGTTAATAACGCAAAATTTAAAAAAAAATTAACTTGAAAAAAAAAATTCAAAATATTTTTCAAAAATTTTGACTTTAAAATTCAATTTTTCAAAAACTATTCACTGAAACAACTTGATTTAAAAAGCAGATAAAAGAATGGAATATTGCCTTTCAAAAAAGTTATAGTACATTATTTTACGTGTTTCCGTTGATTTTTAATAAATTTTTTTTCATTTAAAGTCAATTTTTTACAAAATTGCCCCTCCTGCCTAACCGGGGGGAGATAGACCCCCCCCTTCCCGTACGATTTTTTTCTTGTCTCGACCCAACCTATCCGTTCTAGGCTTTTGTCGCATCTTATGCAAATCACCCTGTATATGGACTGGATGTTGCAGCGCAGGCGTTGCGGAGAATGTTTCAAAGTGGGAGACTTAAGGATTAGTCATTTGCTCCTTGTGTCATCTCAAACCGAACTTCAGTGGCCACTCGAAAGGTTTGTAGCCGTTTGTAATGATGTTGAGATGAAGATCAACGTGAACAAATCGGAAGTAATGGTCGTTTCCAAAACACTTATTCAGTGCACTCTGCATGTTAGTGGAGTCCCACTGAAACAGGTGGATAAGTTTAAGTACCTCGGGGTCTTATTCACGAGTGATGGAAAGAGCAATGCCAAGTTATCCTGTAGAATTGGTCAAGCTGGATCAATTTTGAGAGTGCTTGGTCAATCTGTTATAAGTAAGGCTGAACTTAGTGTTCAAGCAAAATTATCGGTTTATAACTAGGTGTGTTCCAACTCTCACCTATGGTCATGAAATTTGGGTAGTGACCGAAATAATAAGATCGCGGATACAAGCTGCCGAAATTAGGTTCCTTCGCGGTGTTACTAAAATAACTCGTAGGGATGGAGTGCACAATACCAGAGTACGCGAGGTGATCAATGTTGAGCAGCTACTTCTCCGAACGGAACGATCTATGCTTCGACGGTTTGGTCACGAAGTGCGTGTGCCCCCAGACCGGCTTCCAAGACGTGACATGATTGCTGTGCCATCAGGTAGGCCTAGAAATAGATGGTTGGATCAAATCCGACATCTCTCCTGGAGCCGTCTAGGGATTCCTCCTGATGAGTTGGAGTCAATGGCGGATCCTACCCTGCGACCATATGGAGGATTAGCGGGCTATTGAAAATGTATGTATGTATGTATGTATGTATGTATGTATATTCATTACGCAGTTGAAGTAATTATACAAAATGTGTCATCCTTTTATCTAATCTAAATCTTAAAAAACAAAAAATAAACGGTGTAATCCACCCGCCTTTATCTAGTGGCAACACAATACTCATTTCTGATCTAGGTCCACCGTTTTTCGAGAGTCGAATCAACCACAGCGTTTCGCTTTCTATATATCATATCTGAATTTTCCCTGGCTGGATTTTTAGCTTTTTGAGTGCTTATCGGAATTAGCTATTTTTGCTGTATTATGAAGTCGTTAGATTTCACTAAGCGAAGTAGCTTCAGTCTTTTCCTTGTGGGAAAGGCCTTACAAAAGGCTTCCGTAAAAATATCAACTACGTCCCTGTCACTGATTAATTTTAACATTTAAAAATTAAAGTTTCTTAAGTGTTGCCACAAAACCCTGAACAAAATTACTATTTCGTGTTCCCCATTATGCTCCGAAAATCTAAAAATGGGAAACTCATTACACATAACACATTTCTTAAAATAAACAAATGCTTTTCAAGTTCATAAAGCAATTCTTTTTTTTTTCAATTTTAGCTATCAGGAGTTACACCCTTCTCATTGTTTACTTCTCAAAATATCAACCTTCCCAAACTCTTACAACAAGTCATCAAACTTTAACGTTTTTTCCCATCATTACCATGTAGAAAAACATCAAATATTCAGCTCTCAGCTATTGCTGAAACGTGTCGAAAGTTCCAATTTATCTACGAACAAGCCTCGATATGCATGATTACCCGCCATTAAAACCTAACGCTTAACGATCACGCCCATTTTACTCCTGGGATTTATAAGTATATGTACACCAAAAGATTTCTAATCGAATCAATAATTATTTTTTATGAATGAGCGCAAAAAAGTACTTATAATAGCTTACATTACACCATGCGTGGGTGGAAATGGTGGATTTTCCCACAGCAAATTAATTTTACTTTGATTGGAAAATTAAAAATAAAAGGAATTCGTCCTTCCTTGCAATTTTTTTGTTTGTATCCTGTGTCGGTAAACGTAACCGGTATACATGTACGTCACCTATGTACGTCAAATAGCTGCGACGACGCACGCAAAAGATATAAAAAGGATATTTCAAGAGCATACCAATACACGAATACATAATTCTGTTTGTCATCGTTTTTCGTATTCACATTAACAAAATTGAAAAACAAAGAAAATACAAATCCGACGATAACAAAGGACACCAAAGCGTTTTCTGCTTTAAAAGTTTTTCTTTTTGTTTCGTACCAAGCTCTTGTTTTCGCATTTTCCGCAACTGAAAGTTTTTCCTCATTGTAATGTGAGTACAATATATGTACATATACATATGTATGTGTACAAACACAGATGACGGTGGTTTTGGAAAAATCATATTACGCTGAGAATGCAGTAACACGCTATAGTGTGGGCCCAGCTTTATTCGAAGGGATACTGCTTGAAGTACCTTTTGGTACATGTAACGAATTTAGGGTTTTTTTTCCGTATTTACTCGTTTTTTCGTCCTTTTTGCTTTTGTGTGTTGCTCTTGCATTATGTCTTTAATGGATGTGCAAGGTGGGGGTGGTCGGGATAATGGTTGAAGGTTTTTCACTTTCTTGTTTCAGCAATTTCCTTGAGTGCAAAATCAAAAGTAAATCCTGTTTGGATCTTATTTTGGACATGTGTGTAGTAGTGGTAGTGAATTTGTGTTGACCGAGAAAAGTCAAAATCATGAATTGATCTCGAAACATTTGGAGTAAACCTTGGCCTTTGAGTATTTTTTTTTTTTTTTTTTTGTAGGATTTGTGTGAAGTTTCCCTTAATTGATTGATTGATGGTCCGAAACGGTGATGCGAATGAAATGCGCTGTCAAATTGAGAACAAACTTCGGAAGTAATAAATGACATTTGGGTTTCTTTTTGTTTTATTTGGATGGGGAAGATGGAATGTGTATGGTGCTATTGTGTCACTGTCACTAATGGTAAATAATTGACAGCTTGGAATTTCGCTGTAGAGTACTCTGCTACTACCCTTGGATAAAGCTTTTAGTAGAATAATATTTGTTTTCTTTCTTTTGTTCATTATAGTTACCCACTAATTCAATTTTAGTTTGGTTAGACAATTTGTACCGAGTATTACCTGAAAAAAAAAAAAAAAAAAAAATCAATTAGTAAAATGTCAAACACAAGGGAAATAATAAAAATTTTAAGAGTAATCTTTGTCGATTTCGTATGAAGATATTCTTCATCGACTTATTTGATTTGTGTGGATGAGAGCGGCTAATCAAAGAACACTTGGGACTGGGAGGAAAAAAAATGTAAATCGATTAAGGTAATTATTGTGTGAAGCGTGCGCGTCTCCACCTTTCTTACCTGGTCTATTGAGGGCGGTCTCTCATACGACATGACACTGAAAAACGATGTCAATTCGCTGGTATCTCACTCTCTGAACTCAGCAGGAGGACGATACTAAATGTTCCTTTATTTGCTGATTTTGTATTATTATTTATTATATTTTTGTATTATTTATTATTATACAAAAAGAATATAAAACAATTCAGTCCTATCAGAAATATAAGAAAAGTTGTGACATTCTGTATTTTTGATATAGGCTATAAAAATAGATAGAATGCCACTTCAATATGCTTAAACAATAAAAAGAAAATTTTAGGTTGGCTGACCTTGTAAGTCCAACTTGCATAGCAACAATATAAAATTATGAATTAGGTTAAAACAAGAAGAAAAAAGAAAGAAATAATTGCAAACAAAAGTAATTGCTAAATATGCAATAGCGAAGTAAATAAAAAAAATAAAAAATCAAATTAAACCAAAACATCAGAAAATAAGAGATTCTAAACCAACATTTTTACGCTTATTGATATTGCCCCAATAGACTGTGAGAGTTTATTAAACAACCGATGAGATAAAACAGAAAAAAAAAATAAATAAAAAATTACGGAATGCAGTGGTACGGAAATTGGGTACAGATAACATATTTGAAAAGTTTCCACATAAATTACGAGTATAATTTGAAATTAAACGAAAATTGCGATTACCAGACTTCATAAAGAACGTTTTTAACACCTTAAAACAATACAAATGACGAACAGGAAGAATTTTCAAGTCACAGAACAAAGGATAACTGGGCTGTCTACCAGGTTTACTAAAATTGTTTCTTAAAACGTATTTTTGCAAAATCAGCAGTGGTTGTATTTTATTTTGATACACATCTCACCAACAAGCAATTCCATATTGTAGCTTAGAATGGAAAATCCCATAATAGATCATCTTTAAAAGCTTAGTTGAGCATACATTAATCAAATAATAGAAATGTCTAAGTGTGCATCGGAAATACTTTCTCAATGTATCTTACTTACTTAGGTGGCGCTACAGTTCGGGGTGAACCTGGGCCTCAACCAACAAGCCTCTCCATTTAGCTCGGTCTTTAGCTAATTGCCTCCAGTTGCGCACTTCAAGTTGGTCGAGGTCCCCTTGAACTTGTGCGCGCCACCTACGGCGATGATTCCCTATACTGCGTCGTCCCTCGGGATTAGATTCGAAGACTCTGCGGGCCGGAGCGTTGGTGTCCATTCGCTCTACATGTCCTAGCCATCTCAGACGTCCAATACGCAGTTTTTTCACTAGGTCGATGTCGCTGTACAGCTCGTATAGTTCGTGATTGAATCTTCTTCTCCAAAACCCGTCAACGGAAACGGGACCGAAAATCTTACGAAGAATTTTTCTCTCGAAGCGACCAAGGATATCTTCATCCTCTTTTAATAAAGTCCATGTTTCAGCGCCGTAAAGCAGGACTGGGATGATCAGGGTCTTATACAGAGTCTCCTTAGTTGTTCGAGATAGAGCTTTACTGTTGAATTGCCTTATAAGCCCAAAAAAACAGCGATTGGCAAGAGTTATTCTTCGCTTGATTTCTGCGCTGATGTTGTTCTCAGAGTTTATAGCAGAGCCAAGGTAGACAAAGTCCCTTACTACCTCGAAGTTATAGCTGCCCACTGTGACGTTTTGTCCAATTCGTCGGTGTTGGTTTTCCCTTCTTGTTGACAGCATATACTTGGTTTTGCCCTCGTTTATCGCTAAACCCATTTTGGCCGCTTCCACCTCAATGCTTGCAAACGCACCGGTGACAGCCCGCTGAGTTCTTCCGATAATGTCGATATCGTCGGCGTATGCAAGCAGTTGTACAGACTTGTAATAGCTTGTCCCTCCGGTGTTGGCTTGTGAGTTCCGCACAATCCGTTCAAGTACAATGTTAAAGAAGTCACATGACAGCGCGTCACCTTGTCTAAAACCTTTTTTGACATCAAAGGTCTCGGTGAGGTCATTACCGACCTTGATGGAGCAGCGAGCGTTCTCCATCGTCAGCCTGCACAGACGGACAAGTTTGGCAGGGATGTCAAAACTAGACATGGCTCTATAAAGCTCTTCTCTATAGATGCTGTCATAGGCGGCCTTAAAATCGATAAAGAGGTGGTGAGTATCGATTTGGAATTCTTGGGTTTTCTCCAGGATCTGCCGAATTGTGAAAATTTGATCGATGGTGGACTTTCCTGGCTGAAAACCGCACTGATAGGGTCCAATCAGGCTGTTGTGTGTTGATAAAAGGTTTCAGGCGTTCACACAATATCGCAGAAAAGATCTTGTATGCGATGTTGAGAAGACTGATGCCTCTATAATTGGCGCAGTTGAGGGGGTCTCCTTTCTTGTGGATCGGGCAAACGATGCTGAGGTTCCATTCATCATGCATACACTCGTCTGACCAAATCTTAGAGATGAGTTGGTGTATGCACTCTACCAATTCATCCCCAGCTGCCTTGAAAAGTTCGGCCGGTAAGCCGTCAGGTCCAGCAGCCTTGTTCGATTTTAGCTTGGATATTGCTATCCTCACTTCGTTTTGGTCAGGTGGACGGAAATTTTGACTATCATCGTCTATGTTGAATGGTTCATTCTGCCTGACAGCGGGATGTTGGTCTTCATCGCCGTTATACAGTCTGCAGAAGTAGCTTTTCCATATTCTCAGCACCGACTGTGATTCTACTACGAGGTTTCCATTTTCATCTCTACAGGTTTCTGTACGGGTATTGCTCCTCTGACACGTTCTTTTTACCTTTTGGTAAAACTTCCGTACATTGTTCCTGGAGTATAGACTCTCGATATTCTCAAACGCGCGCTTCTCATGCTCTTTCTTCTTCTTTTGGAAAAGCCGATGGTCTTCCCGTCTCTTTTGCTCGTAGAGCTCACGAGCAGCTCTCGTCTTCCTTTGCAGCGCCGCTTTGTATGCCTCTTGTTTTGCTGCATGCACTCGCCGGCATTCTTCGTCAAACCAGGGGTTTCGCGGTGGTGGGCGAGCGAGACCCAGCACATCAGTCGCGGCGTTTCTGATGGCATGTTGGCAGCGTTGCCACTGGTCTTCGGCACTTGATGCTGGCGGCATAGGGGTGATTGAGAGATTTCGGGATACGCGTTCAGCGAAGAGTCTGGCGGTCTCTTGCGATTGTAGCTTTTCGACGTTAAATTTTCTCACAGTGATTCTTCTTTGTTGCTCAGATTGAGATATCCGCATTCGTACCTTGGCTACAACAAGGTAATGATCCGAGTCTATGTTAGCCGCTCGGAAGGTCTGGACATCCAGAATACTGGAGGCATTGCCTTGCGTCGATCGCAATATGATCAATTTGGTTGATCGTTACATGATCATTAGACCGCCATGTCTGCTTATGAATATCGAGATGAGGAAACCATGTGCTTGCTATGGTGACATTTCGCTCCACAGCGAAATCAATTAGCCTTAGTCCGTTATCAGATGTGGTGTCGTTTAGGCTATGCTTACCGACTGCCCTACTAAAGACGTACTCCTTTCCTATTTTGGCGTTAAAATCGCCCAATACGATTTTAACGTCGTATTTAGGACATTGCTCGTATGTTTTGTCGAGGAGCTCGTAGAAACACTCTTTGGTGGCAGGGTCCTTTTCTTCCGTGGGGGCTTGAACACATATTAGGCTTATGTTAGCGTATTTAGCCTTGATCCGGATAGTCATAATACGCTAGCTCACGTGCCGGAAGCTTAAGACTTCTTGCCTAAGTCTGGCGCGTATGACAAATCCGCATCTGAATAAGCGTTGCCTGTTGCCTCTGTAGCAATCACCGTAGTAGATGTTACAGTTTTTCATCCTCTTTTTGCCCGGCCCATCCCATCGCACTTCCTGGATGGCGGTAATATCTGCTTAATAGCAGTCTAGGGACTCTGCTAGTTGTTCGGCTGCACGTGGTCTGTAAAGGGACAGAACATTCCACGTACAGATCCCAAGGTCGTTGTCCTCAATGTATCTGTGTGAGTCGAAAAACTCATTCTAGAATCTAGGGTGAGCCCCAAGTACTTAAAGTCGTCTACTCTTTCGATTAGAAAACATTTATCACTACAGTTAAGACTACTACAAAAAGTGGGAGACGGAAAATCAAAAGTACAATTGCAATTAGACAGTTGGTATCTTTGACACTCAGGTGCGTGGAAATACACGTTAGCTTCCAATTTTTGCGAAGCAGATAAGTTAAAGCACATTATTTTTGTTTTGGAACCAAATTAATATTAGAAACCAAATACAAAGGGGTGTTCAGACCATAAGAAAAACCCATATCATCCGCAAAAGCAGTAGGTGAACCTTTAGAGTTAAGAACAAACAGTGAATTAATGTAAACTAAAAACAGAATTGGAGCCAAACCAGACCCTTGTGGTACACCCAGATGAAAGAACTTAATTTCGCTCCTTATTTCATCAACCTTCACTCTTTGCGACCTATTTCCAAGATACGACCTGAACCAATTTAGCACAAAACCACGGAATCCTGCCTTTTCCAATTTTCTCAACAAACAATTGTGGTTCACCATATCGAAAGCTTTCGTGATGTCAATAAATAAACCAGACGTACATTTTTTCTTATCAAGGTGATACATTATTTGAGAACAAAACTGTAGAAGTGCATCTTCCGTCGATTTCCCTTATTTTATTTAAAAAAATTCGCTACCCCATTTTTCATAAGTTTCTCAAAAGCCTTACTAAAAACGGGCCTATAGTTGCCAATTTCAGCGGAAGAACCTTTTTCAAGCAATGGATTGACATCAGCACATTTAAGGATATCGGGAAAGACCCCCGCAAACACGCAACGATTATAAATATCTGCCAAGACAAGCAATCTTGCCAGCAGCCTTGCGCCAATTTATCTAAAGTATGTCATATAGGCGTGCGTGGATAAAGCTAATTTTTGCGATTTTAGTTAGCCATTATAAATTAGAAAAAATTGCATTCACAAAATGACAAGTTGCGTGTGAATGAAACAAACGAGTTTCATAAGGCTTGCGTCACAACGACTTACTTCATTGGGTCCAATCAATCTGGGTTAGCAGAATTTATACAAGTTTTCCAAAAAATCTCCCATGCACTAACCGTTCTAAAAAGATATTCAGGATGCGTGAAGGCAATATGCTTTTAGCAGCGCGGTCTCAATAGTGTAGAGTTCACTTACAAGGACATTATAGCTCCTCAAAAGTGTGATTAAATTCGAACAGAAGAACTGGTGAGAAAATTTCGCCAATGTCGACGCGTTCTATCGATGGCTGATGGACTGGATGTGGAGAAAATATGTTATCAGCGTATTTCTTTTTTATATGGTGAAGATGCACATTTTCAAATGACCCCACTGTTGTACGAGACTCTTACTCAGTAAAGACCACCTCCCCCTACTTCTCCTTTCGCTGTTCCGAATTCCTCATTTCTTCGTGCGGTGGGATCAAGTATTTGCTGCACTTCAGCTAGATATTTCCAATTTGGGTTTAGTTGGAGGTTTATCTACTTCTTTTTATTAAGGGAAAATATTTCTTAAGAGTATCTGTCATATTTAAGATGAAATCATATGGGCTGAACTTGTTTGGGCTTTGAAACTGCCCTAGTTTTGTCCGACGTGGGTTGCACTCGCTTCCGCGCAGTAAAAAAGGCATTCTCTGTATTTTCTTGCGCTTCACTACAGCTGGACTTAATAGAGAGTCACCATGTCCAAATCCGTGCTACGTCAAGCTCCTCATCAGTCAATCGCTTTCTTAGAAAGATAAGGAAATTTAATTAAAATGGGAAAATCAGGACTTTTGATTATTGGTAATATAATGGACCAGTTGCGTTTGAGTGCGACATCGCGAAGCAGGAAAGGCAGGCCTATAAACGCCTGGATCACACAAATGCGACAACATCGGCATTTCATTGGCCTCAGTAACCGAGTGATCCAAAATCGGCAAGCTTGCCGATATTTTCTGAGGACAAATAGGCGAACCCCACAGGCGGATCAGTAGAAATGCAGTGAAGTGGGAGGGCTATGATCCCTTGTTTTCGGATCATAACCTCGCTGAAAAAGGAAGAAGAAGAAGTTGCGTTTGAGTACTCAGTGCAGCGTCTCCTGCCCCGACAAAAAAAAAATACAAGTCGGTGAGGAGTGGAATTATCCATGACCGGTGAATACTTGACTTAAGCAGAAATCTACTTCTCCGTGCCAGCGATTTACTTACAGTCACTGTTTGAAATTAGGAGTAAGACTCATCGTACTTTAGATGGTGTGCCCCTGCCATTCAGTCGTGCTCTCTGTTTCTATATTCTCTATGCTAATAAAGGACTTCCGCTTGATTATCATCGTGCAACGAATGCAATTATATCTCACATGCACTAATCCTGGGAATGCGGTGAAACACCTGGTGATTGGCGAATGGGGGTGATAGTTCCTCTTTTAAAAAATGGGGACAAAAGAGATTGCACTAACTATAGGGGTATATCTCTTTTAAGTCTCCCTGGAAAAGTCTTCGCTACGGTGCTAGAAACGCGTTCCAGAGCTGTGGTTGAGAACAGTTTGGGGGATGAGCAGTGCGGCTTTGTCCCGGTAGAAGCACAACCGACCAATTATTCACTCTCAGAATGGTTCTTGAGAAGGCCTGGGAGTATGCTAAACCTGTCTACACTTGTTTTGTGGATTTGGAAAAAGCATATGATAGGGTTCCTCGAGGCAAACTCTGGAGTGTTCTGCAGGAGTATGGGATTGATGGTTCCCTGTTAAGAGCGATTTTGTCTTTATATACAAACTGTAGAAGCTGTGTTCGGATAAACGGTGTTAAGTCAATACCTTTCACTGTGGGCGTTAGACTCCGCCAGGGGTGCGTTTTGTCACCTCTCCTCTTCATTGTATGTATGGATTGGATGTTGCAGCACAGCCATGGCAGGGAATGTTTCAAAGTGGGAGACCTCAGGATTAGTCATTTGCTTTTTGTGGATAATTTGGTCATCCGTGGGTCCTCTCAAACCGAACTTCAGCGCATACTCGAAAGGTTTGTAGCCGTTTGTGATGATGCTGGAATGAAGATCAACGTGAACAAGTCAGAATTAATGGTCGTTTCCAAAAAACCCATTCAGTGCACTTTGCATGTTGGTTGAGTCCCACTGAAGCAGGTGGATAAGTTTAAGTACCTCGGGGTCTTATTCACGAGTGATGAGAAGAGCAATGCCGAGTTATCCTGTAGAATTGGTCAGGCTGGATCAATTTTGAGAGAGCTTGGCCAATCTGTTATAAAGAAGGCCGAACTTAGTGTTTAAGCTAAGCTATCGGTTTTTAACTCGGTGTATGTTACAACCCTCACCTATGGTCATGAAATTTGGGTAGTGATCGAAAGAATAAGATCGCGGATACAAGCTGCCGAAATTAGGTTCCTTCGCGGTGTTGCTGGAATAACTCGAAGGGATCGAGTGTGCAATACCAAAGTACGTGAGGCGCTCAATGTTGAGCAGCTACTACTCCGAATGGAACGATCTATGCTTCGATGGTTTGGTCACGTAGTGCGTATGGCCCCAGACCGGCTTCCAAGACGTGACATGATTGCTGTGCCATCAGGTAGGCCTAGAAATAGATGGTTGGATCAAATCCGACATCTCTCCTGGAGCCGTCTAGGGATTCCTCCTGATGAGTTGGAGTCAATGGCGGGGGATCGAGAAGTATGGAGAGTCCACCTGAGCATCCTACCCCCGCGACCCTCATGAAGGATTAGTGGGCCATTTGAAAATGTATGTATGTATGTATGTATGTACTTATCCAACATTAAGTATTTACCTTTCGGGTAATTATCAGACTTAGTGCTTCGGCCCAGTGCTGCGTAAAGCACTATTGACTGGACTACCTATTCCAGGAGTAGTCTTTTAAAACTACAATTGCTGTATCGTCAGCGTTTCCCATGATTTCGGCTGGTAGTTCAGAGTCTTAGAATGTCATTATACATTATATTTCGCAGTAGCGGTCCTAGTACAGACTTAGTATTCTTGCATCACTACCTATATATTTGGGCACAATTCTAGATTCCACGCTTAGCTGGGAGAATTAACGATATGAGGGGTTGTCTTACATAATGCTAAGGACTATGGTGAGTCTCACCGTTGTAGATCTGTGGCAATTTAAAGCTAGAATAACATGATTGCTATTCTATCTTGAGAAGATATGAAGGTAAAACGAGAATAATTAGTGACTCAAGTATTGTACTAATTATCCTCGAAATAACTTTACCTAAAACCTGAATCAATCTCCCTACAATTAACCTAAAAGCCTCAAAAGAAACTGTTATTATTCATATCATCCTTTCAGTGGTTCTCTCAACATTTCTTTGTGGTTCATCAGCAGAATTTTTACCGCATTCCTTCTCACTACATTAACATTCTCCTTTTATTTTACTGCTGAAAACAGTTTTCTAAATTTCGTGAAAAATGCTAAGAGCATATCCACAGCCATTATTTTCTACAACAATGCAAATCAAAAATATTTATCTTTCTTCGAGAAAGAAACTCTCTGTCGGAAAAATCTACATCGCAGTGCATAAAACTTAAAACCCCTTCTCCTTGTGCGGCCTCTACGATTACTTTACAAAAAAAAAAAAAAAATTCAGCAAACGTCTGTCCTTAGATGCAACTTCTTTCCTCCACTATCGACCTAATTTGTGGAAATTCCAAGTGCAAACAAAGTACCTACTGCAACATTTTTGCATTCTTTTGCACCCGTCAGCCATTTCGAGCCGCCACCCCTACAGCCTCAAAACAGCTATGCAAGGCATTCAAATGAAAACCTCAGTCCAGATAGTGGAAGAACAGAATTGCTGGAATCAGGATAATCTTATGGCTATCCAACAATGATCCAAAAAAAAAAAAGAAAAAAAAAAGAAAATGGAAAGCAGAAAAAATGCAAAAATTGGGTTAATCCGACATGATTATTTCCCCACATATATTCGCATATTTCATTTGCAATTACAAACATTCTCATAAATTTCACTGCGAAGGTTGTTGTGAGGGAATTCCTCGGAATCTCCTAAATCTCTTTAGGTGGGTATTCCCTACAGCCCAACAACACCAAAACCAATGGGCCTTTACAGCTCTATTTTGTGGAAAAGAAAACAGTGCTTTCATTCCTAATGAAGTCCTTTTCGCAACGACCGCATCTACTACTGCCACCACCCGCTGCCGCCCTCTTTTACTACCTCTGCATAAGAACACATTCATACGTACATACATGTATGTATGTGTATAAATGTGCAGAAGGTGCAACATCTCGTTTCACATGTGCATTTCGAGCATCTGGTTAAACTGTGAATGGATAAAGTATTTTTATTCGTCCATCTCTCCGCTCATCCTCGCGTTGAAGTACTTTCGACCATATGCCATCGAAATGGTTGTTGGGAATGCCAATACTACTATCTGGTGCTGCTGTGCTACTGCTATTACCATCGCCCATTTGAAGAAGCCGTGCGGAAAAAAGAAACGAATGGCACCCGTGGTTCTAATGGTGTGTATCTGTCCCAAAGAGTACTATGTGTGGTATCTTTTACCTAGAACATGTACCTATTGGGTAGGATTCAGTGTTTGGAAAGAATTGTGCAACGAAAAATGACAAAAAGAAGTGGAAGTTTTCTCAAGTTCTTCGTTTTGTATAAGTCCGTAGGGTACATTGAGTTTGTTATATAGTTTTGGGAACCAAGGGACTGTTTTGAAGAAGAAAATCAATATCTCTGTATATACAACTTAAAGGAATTTTTATGATATGTTATAGAAATACAAGCCTATAAGCTACTGAACTTCAAAAATAATTACATGTATGTATGTATTCGGAATTGCTGTCGAAAGTGAAATTCCTTCTTTTTACCGCCATTCGTGCCTAACACAACTCTTTTAGTCTATAAACTTGCACATCTAAGATCAAGCGAAATGTGCTTAGCTGAGCCCGTCACATCGTGGATTTGAGGACTAAGGTTTAATGTCCGACATCCAGTTCTAATGTAAGTTACTTGCGGTCTTAGAATAGAGCTTAATGTGGGCTTATTTCCAAACCAAATGTACATTCACCTGCATGAGTATTGGGAATTTTTATAACTCATTTTGTGTTGTTAATTTGAGTGATTCCTATGTGGGAATTAATGTTACAACTCGGTCACTCAGTCGGTTGGAATCAAGAAGGTCCTCTTCTGGTAGCTCACATCAGCTCTTCACATCTCTTACCAGCCCATTTTCTGGCAGTCCTGATGATGCATGTATAGCTTTCTTGGTACGAAAGTGGTCACAAAGTTTCGATATAAATGCAATTTTTTCCGCTATCTCATTAAAAATATTGAGGGCTCCTTGGCTGCCTGTAATCTTTACGGCTTACAGAGTTATTGCACTTGGTAAGGTTATCAACGAGAGCGGTAATAGATTTCTTACAATAATACCTTGCCATGAGCAAGAGGGGCACCAAGGGATCCTAGTTAAGCTATGTACCATCGCAGACGTTTCACTTGCCCTGGCACTAATTTCAAAAAATGCTCCCTATGAGAGGTTTGGACGGCATTCCTTTTCAGTCTTATAACACTTAGCGAATTGACTTCGAGGACTCTAATTGTATTGTACAAAACTATACTGACATAGGAATTTCAAATACAAAGCGGCGTCCAACAAGGTTGTACTATACTATTTCCACAGCTTATTTTGTAGGTGTTCAACAGCAAGTATAAAAATAAGGAGTTCGACAGTTGGTAATGGAGGAAGGTTAAATCAGTTACAAAAGCTTTGCCCGCAACGTTAAGATTCGACAGATTGCCTTAGAGCGAAGGCAATTTCTCATTGTGTGATAGGCGCGCTTTCTTGGCGTGAAAGAAAAAAACTATAATTTTCAACTAAAATAGGGTACACTACAATCCACTCTTTAAAATGTCCATCTCTCATTTGTCTTATTTTTCGTAATTGATTTTTCATGTACACAGCTGTGGCTAAATTTAGGATGCTCTTTTCGGATTGCTGTTATTTATTTGGTGCTTATCTTATACCTACTCAGCGATGTAGGCTAATCAATAATAACCTTATAAAGAGGAATTGAGAACAACATGGCCCTGAATAACAAAAATTGGGTGACATGTGAAAGAAGCCTTAAATTAATTTTCAGCTTTGTTTTGGATGTCTCTTCGGGAGATTATGCGTTGTATTTTGCGGTTGGATGAGTGGGTGTTAAAAACCCAAAAAGCACTTGATGTGTGTCTGCTGGCGAAAACAAAAAAATAAATGTTAGGGTCGTTTTGAGGGTCGTTTTATTAATGGTTCAAGATATCGCAATCGTAATATTCTATGTGGAATGTTATTATTAGTTACGTATTTCAACTACTAGTTTATTCATACACGACAGTTGTAGCTCTAGTCCTTTTTCAAATGATACGATTTCAAGCAGTCACTTCATTGACTCTCTAGGGTGAAGTTAATAACCAGTCCCATTTCTTGCAAGATTTACATCTTACACAAAAGCAAATTCTGTCTGGAGAGTTTCGAGAAGAAACACAAAATATATTTTAGGTGGTATATTCTCCTAGGGACAACAAGTGCCTCCAACTCTAATCTAGAACTATATTGTATAAATATCCATCGGAAACTTGTACACGAAACGCCTTAGTATAGCTAAAAGAAAGTCTTAAAATACAATACATTCCGTGAATCAGCTAACCTAATACGTGGAATTCTATCCAAACATCCTAGGCGACAACACTCTAGCTATGATTTAGTTTGTTCCACAGATAATCCCCCTAATAATCAGTCAGCTGGAGACAGGTGAAATTAGTATATATTCCTAAGATAAGAAAACCTACCCGGAACTCGTGATATTAGCTTTTAGTATAATATACTCCATTGGGTGATGTCCGAACTAGTCAGGGAGAATTTGTTGTAATTTTTGCATTCGGTTTTGATTTCTAATATTTGTTTCGAGTACGTTTTCTAGAACATAGATTTAAAGTCTTGCTTCACACCGGAGAAGCATGGACCTTAACATTCTTAGCTGCTTCGAAAGAAAAGTTCTTCCCCTGATATTTAGTCTAGGAAAAGTGGAGAACATAGCGACATCCACCTAGTCAGCAAGATTCTGAACCAGTGTATGAGATGGTTAGTGCACGTGAAACGTATAGACATTAACTGTCGAAGAGTTTTCGAATCACGGAGGGACAAATAACACAGTGGACGAAGACCTCGCGTGCGCAGATGAAAAAAAAAAAACTTTACGTTCGATACTGGTGGCTACTTTTTTTTTGCGCGCACCCAATGGGTTATGAATACCCTTAACATGTTTATACACAGTGCGGGCGTTGGAAAGGACAGATGGAGAGAGATAAAGACTTGGTGTAATGGTTTGAAGCTCAGTTGTTTATGCTGCAGAGAAACTCGGGGGTGGCGTCCAGACAACTGGGGGGTTTGTTTTTTATTTTTTACCTCTGCTTCTGATTCACAGTATTTTTTTTGCGACCAGCGATGCCAACAGAGACAATCATTTTTCCAGCCATATGACCAAGCTACTGCCAGTGTTATGCCTTTGCAGTAGTGTTCACACAAGCTTCCGCAATTGATCAGACTGACTTTATATAATATATTTCATAAGAAATAAATAAATGCTTGTTGACTTTAGGATTTGAACAATGAACCATTAGCGTGATAATTGACGACGTTACCACTACACCATTGCAACTTCTGCTGCTGTCTAAAAATCGAGATATCTGGAGAGGTAGTAAAATAAAGTAAATATAGAAAATATCTTTATTAATGGACATAGAAGGGTTCTTTAATCTGGAAGAGCAATTAGCAGAACGTCAAGAGTACCATATATATAAATATGTATCGGAGGAATGATAGAGGAATCAAAAGACTAAACTAATAAACGGGACAAACCAAAAGAGACTTGCTGTCTTATTTGACTAGTGGAACGCTTTAAAAAATAGTTGCGTATTTCTCGTTCAAGGATTCGTGAAAAGGTGACGACATCGTGTGAACAAAATTAATTTAGTATAATTTTCTCCCAAACTAAGACTTCAATCATTATCGCATGTTGCAGACATCTGTATGTTTTTGCCCGTAAAGTCGTAAAATTTACATCGAAAACTGCGAAGTCCTAAGCATTCCCTCTTTCTTCGACGTATCCTTGGAAATCTTGTCCCTCAAAATCAAATTTCCCATGTATTCTGTTGAAGCTTTAATTAATTACTTTGGCTTCTTGTCCCGAAATTCATTACATCGTCACTTCTACTCGGCAGCCATCTTTCACTATCATACACCTACACACACACACAAAAATACATGTGCTACCCTCCACCGGAGGAGAAAATTATAATAATATAGTATATACCAAAGAGACAGGGCAGAGGAAGGACTTCCCGAAATTTATGTCACATAATTTCCGAAAATAAGCTTAAGAGGTCGAAAGGGACACTTCAATGGGTCCGACAACATCAACAAACAACAAAAGCAACGCCAACTTCCAGGTGACGGTAGTGAGTTTACACACGAAAGAAAGTAACTCACCATCCTGCCGATGCGATGGTGACAAAGTTTGTGTGAACAATTTTCCACCCTTTTTCTCGCGCAAGAGTTAAATGACTCCCCCGATCGTTGGTCCCATGAAAATGAAATTAACCCCACTCTCCAGTCTCCATATACAAAAAGTTCTTCGTGTGGCAATTGAACACAAGGAGGACGACAAACGACAAACGACTCTACCACGTGATTGAACAAAGCGGGATGAGTCGGAGGAGGTGGTTGATTTTACGATACAAAAAAAAATAAACTTCCCCTATGGGCAGGATACTCATTCTAAGGGTTATACGTACATATCCTTAACTTTTGCGCCCATTCATGAAACACATTTCGATTACTCAAAACATGCCACCACAAACCCTGTCGGTGGCTGGCAGGATACACATTCAAATTGAATGGGAATGAGTGCAAGTGGAAGGTTGTGTAGTTCGTTCTGATACGGCCGAATAAATTGCGAATTGCATGAGTATACACAATTTTATGGGATGGAGCTAGACGGGGAGTCTTGATTGTGTTAATTTTGTGGCAAAGGGGAGCCATTAAGGCGATAATTTATCCAAAAAGTGTGTCCTCATCGCGTTGAATCCTTATTTTTTCTCGGCCAACATTTGTAATTTTCTAATTTGTTTAATGATTAATTTTTACTTTGGGAATCCTAGTGTTAAAATTCCAAGTTAAGTAAAATAAATGCTTACAGCACACAAGTAAGTGTGTAAAAAGAGATGATGTCCTTCCACCACACTCTCGAGGGGATTGAGTTTTCTTTTTAGACGACTTGAAGAAATTCAATTTTCTGTGACTTTTGCTGATGTAATTCTTCGTGTCTGACGACATTATTCCGATGGTGACGTAAAAAAAAAGCTGAAAAGGCAAAAGTCTATTCCCTGCGGAGAAGAGAATAGAAATGTTCTGAGAGTCAACGGATATTGAGAAACATTGAATAGATATTGAAATCTATCTTGCTGTGTGGGTTACAAGGTTAGGTCGAGTTTTTATTTTTGTAGAATAAAATTTACGTACAGTGTGTTCCAGGAAAACGTACTTTAAATTATTGTTTTTATAATACTTTACTCACACAGATATGTTTGTAGCCGAATTATTTTCTGCATTTAATTGCCGATCGCGCATTGTTTTCATTTCCACATCAGAGCCATTTGTGAGAAAGTGGATAAAGAGGTATAGGGAATGCGGTAATGTCGATAATGGGTAAGGTAGAGGGACCAAAGCAAGCACATCCAGTAAGGACAATAAAGTAAATTGTGAATTGTTTCGGAGGGACACAAAAAAAAAATTATCCAGAAAAGGAGTTAAAGTGTCCATCAACAGAATACGATGCCGTTTGGCAGAATCTGTCATCAAAAACTATACCAAACCGCTACTGACCCAAAAACATATTGAAAAGAGCAACATCACTATACAGATATATTTCGTTTATAATTATTGGAAGAAAGCCTGGACAAAAAAAAAAGATGAAAAGTTTCTGCAACGCACCGTTAAATATCCAGCAAAAGTTCATGTTTATGGATGCTTCTCGGCTAAAGGATTCGGAAAGTTAATAGTACGAGTATTCACACAAAACCTCGGTGCACAATTCATGCTAAAATTATACCAGAAGGGTTTGCTAAAGTCTGCCTCAAATTTGTATGGACCAAACAATTACGACTGGATTTTGCAAGAGGATAACGATCCAAAACATCGGAGTCGCCTCTGCACGTGTTGGAAAGAGGAAAATGGTATAGAGACGTTAGATTGGCCGTCCCAAAGTCCTGATGCGAATCCAATAAAAAATACGTGGTCTTTAATGAAGCAGAGGCTTAAGGGAAATAGCCACGACAAAACAACTTGCGCGGGTCTTGAAGCAAATTTGGAGAGACTAAGTTTAGAATATGCGCAAAAATTAAGGGAAAGTTGCACTAGACAATGCCAAGCAATTATAATTTTTTTTTTTTAACTAAATTAATTGTAATCGTAATGAAAATAATGTGTGTGAATGAAATTTTAACATTTTTTGTTTTATATGCTATTTTGATGCTTGATGCTACATTTTTTGTTCTTCAATCTGTTGTGTAAACAAATAATGCCGCTAGTTTGCCTACTTGTGAGGATGCAACATAGAGCTGTCCATGTGAAAAGCATGGATATTTCAAATTTATACCGCAGGCTTCCAAAGACAGCCTTTGTGCCTTATTGATGATGTTCGCAAAAGCAAGACGAACAGGAAATTGAAGTTGTTTAAAATCAAATGGCAAGTTGGGTGGAATCATGAGAGGGAATCAAAACGTCTTCGCCTTTGTATTTTCCTTTCAAAATAGTTGCTTCGATGACGTTGTTCAATATCTTTTTCACTGCAAGTCTGGTACCATTACAAAGTAGTGGTTGATTTATATTGCGAAGCATAATAATCGGTGCTCCAACTTTTAGATTGTGTGGTGGCATTCCTGGCAAATCAAGTGAATTTAAAAAAAGAGGATAATTCACCACATCATCTCGATTCATAACAGTGTTTACTGATTTGTATGTTACTAATTGGCCTGCTATGCCATTTTGAATGGCCGTGTTAAGATCATTGACATCTTTGTTTTTTGCTGCCAATATTGCTCGTTCGTTCAACCAAACATGATTTTTGTGTTGATGTGCTATGTTTAGGAACACGAATCAGTTCTTCTTTGGATTGTGTAATCCTGCAAAATGGGTTGAGTGTTATGAAGCCAGTTAAATTATCGATTAAAGACATGTGTTTAGCGATGGCAAATAGAGCATTAGCACAATCTGGCATGATATCGCCCGATCGTCCAATGCACGACATATTTAATCGAGATTTCCAACGCGAACAACAATTTGATTGCAATGAATTAAGCACACTTGTACAATCAAATACTCCAAAATAGAATGATCCACAAAAACATGCTTACGATTCAATCATGCAAGTTGTTAACGACGAAAGTGGTGGAATATATTTCTTGGATGCGCCTGGAGGCATGGCAATAACATTTTTGGTTTCATTGCTTTTAGCAGATATACGATCATTGCTGCCACTTCATTGGATGGCGATCGAACAGCACACTCTGCACTAAAATTTCCGTTGAACATGCAGTTGACCGATAACCCTACATGCAACATTTCTAGGACATTTTGAATGGCAAACGTTTTGCAAAAATGCAAACTAATCATATGGGATGAGTCTACTATGAAATCATTGGAAGCATTAGATAGAAAATTGCAAGATCTATGCGGAAATCAGGAACTGTTTGGTGGTGCCATGATATTGTTAGCAGGTGATTTTCGACAAACATTGCCTGTTATTCCTCGACCTACTGCTGCTGATGAACTAAACGCGTGTTTGAAATCTTTAAATTTGTGGAAAAAAGTTAAAATACTTACACTCACTACAAACATTCGTATTCAATTGCGAAATGATCCATCAGCAGATGAGTTTTGAAAACAATTGTTGGACATCGAAAATGGCAAAATGTCAATCGATAATTTAACTGGCTTCATAACACTGTCCATCCATATTGGATCATTGGTGTGTATGCATTACAAACAATACGAGATATCTTACTTTTCATTTGGATCTATTTTCGTGATCCAAAAATTAGTTCGTCTATTCCTTGCTAGGTTGCACTTTTGTCGACCATTGTCAAAACTCCTGTTGCCAGATTAGAATATGAAATACTTTCTGCATTTTAAATATTATTCTATGGTTTCTATGTTTTCTTTGCATTGGAATTATGCATATAAAAGCGTATATGAAAGTAAATACTTATCCCAGTTACTCCTAATGATTTCATATTAATAATTATTGAGTGAATATACACCATTGGAAAATCGGGAAAACATACAGTAAAGGAAAAAGATAGCATATTCTCCGAATTTTATAAGGGAAAATAAATCGCATGTCAACTCCGCTTGAAGGAACTCAGCTGTGCAATTCTAATGGAATAGAAAAAAAAAAATGATTGCTACTTTTAAATAGCTAATTATTGAATGAAAACAGTAACAATTTTTACGCCAGAAGAAACAAATGTTGTTCTGGATGCATATAGCAAGAGTTAACCACAATTTCAATAAAACATATTTTCAAAGGAGTTCAATGCTAATAATATAACGACACCACAAGAGACAACGAAAATTGTTCGTAGATCCAGATCCAGATCGTTTATTATTATTTATTTATTTATTTATAAACATTAACAATAAATTAAAATATATTATTAATACATTCATTGCGGGCGATTTCAATATACATAATTCGAATTGGCTTCGACATTCTGGCCAGACAACACCCGAAGGAAGGTATGTTGAACTTTTCGCTGAGATAAACAATTTGACTCAGCTTGTAAATGAGCCTACACGCATACCGGACATTGCAAGTCATTCTGCCAACACTCTGGATTTGTTTCTTACCTCACACCCTGATAAATACATCATTGATGTGTTAGCGCCTCTAGGCCGGTCTGACCACAACATCATATCGGCTAAATTCTCGTACTCTGACCACTCAGTTAAAGAAAAAACTCCCAAAAGCAAAGTATGGCGTTACGAGAAAGCCAATTGGGACGGCCTTAATAGTTTCTTTAGGAGTTTTAACTGGTCGCTATGCTTCCTCGATAGCGACGTGGATGCCGCCGCCGATATGATTACTGACACCATTCGCTTAGGTATGGATGCGTTTATTCCTAACAGAATAAAAAGCATTAAACCTAAGGCAAACTCGTGGTTTGACCAGAGCTGTAAAGAGGCTATCAGGTTGAAAGAGGTAAGTTTTCGGTCTTACAAAGCCAACAAATCTGAGAAAAACCGAAAGAAGTTTAAACAATCCAGAAATGACTGCAATGCCCACATTCGACGTGTAAAATTCTTACATGACCAGAAACTGAGACAAAAAATTCTACAATGTCCCAAAGGTAGTAAAAATTTTTGGTCATTCGTCAAAAATATTAAAAATTCTGTCTCGTCTTCCATCCCAACGCTCATTTACAATGACATTCCAGCTGTCAGCTCTTTGGACAAAGCTAATTTGCTTGCTGCTCACTTTGCAGTGAACTCCACCATGCCAGATAGTGCTTTGTCTCCGCCTGTACTTGAGAGCGTCGAATTTTCCATGGGACAAGTCCACTTTCACACTCGTACAGTTGCAGGAGTACTCAAAGGTCTTAACATACACAAATCCGCTGGTCCAGATGGTATCTCTCCCATAGGTCTGAAGAGGTGTCCTTCCACGCTGGCAAAACCTCTGCGTAAGCTTTTCTGTCTGTCCTACTCTTCTGGGCTCTTTCCGAGTAGATGGAAAACAGCATTTGTCCATCCCGTCCCGAATCGTCCTCCCCGTCCAATTACCGACCCATTGCACTTACGTCCTTTCTTTCCAAGGTCATGGAAACGCTGTTAAATCGTCAGCTTATGAAATATCTTGATTCACAAAAACTCCTCAATGACCGGCAGTATGGTTTTCGTAGCAACAGGTCCACTGGTGATTTGATGGCATATCTCACCGAGAAGTGGAACCAATCTCTCCATCACTTCGGCGAAACAAAGATGGTTGCGCTCGATATTTCCAATGCATTTGACAGAGTTTGGCATCAGGCTCTTTTGTCGAAAATACGTGCATATGGCATCGATGAGTCTCTTCTTCAATGGATTAGAAATTACCTTTCGGGCCGTTCAATACAGGTTGTCTTGGACGGCTTCAAGTCTGCAATTCACCATATAAATGCTGGTGTTCCCCAGGGCTCCGTTTTGTCTCCGACTCTCTTCCTCATTTTTATAAATGACCTCTTGTCTGCTACTTCTAATCCAATCCATTCCTTCGCTGATGACAGTACCCTCAGTTTTTCATATTCGTTCCCTAACTCAGGTCCCTGCTCTTCGGCCGTAGAAGAGGAACGACAACGTATGTTAAAGACATTAAATTCCGACCTGGACAGCATAACCATATGGGGTTCAATCAATAGAGTGGAATTTAATGCATCCAAAACTCAATGCTGTCTTCTGTCTCTCAAGCGAAACCAAGACCCTCAACCATTATCCATGAATGGTACTTGCATCGCTGAATCCGAAAGACTTGCCATTCTCGGTATGTGCATCAATAACCGCCTTCGATGGAACGATCACATAATCGAAGTCGCCAAAAATGCTGCAAAATGTCTAGGATTCCTTAAGCGGTGCAAGAAATATTTTACCCCGTCTGATCTGGCCTCCATCTATAAGGCATTCATCAGCCCAAAGCTGGAATATAAGACCAAGACCGTTCTGCACATGCTAGATAGGGTACAGAATCGCGCGTTAAAACTGAAAGGTGATAGAGACATCGTGAGCTCCATAGTCTCACTTGAACATCGTAGAAATGTCTCTTGTCTTTCTCTTTTTTATCGCTTTTTTTATAAAAAATGCTCCAGCGAAATAGCCAGATGTATTCCTCCCCTTCAAAACTTCACCCGCAATACGCGTCACGCTTCGAATGCACATCAGTTCACCCTCAATCCCATCTTCGGATGTACTGTCAAATATAGGGATTCGTTTATAAGCCGAACAACACGTTTATGGAACGAATTACCAGCCTCTGTATTTCCTAATCATTACAACCTTCAAACATTTAAAACCAACACAAACCGGCATCTCCTCTGTCTTCTTCCCCCCTCTTCCTATCCGCCCGTGCCCTGAGAACCAGTATAAGGGTATTAATAATCCCTTTGGCACGCGCAAATTATAAAAAAAAAAAAAAAAAAAAATATTATTAATACAAGTTTTAAGAGCACTAACATCAAATCACTTTCGGCTCTTAGGTTAAGAATAAGGATTATAGAAAATTGATTTTAATAATAAGTAATTGGTATTATATATTTTGTAGTTTAATTTTAATTTTGTGAATGGATAACTTATTTATAAGTTCAATATTTTTGTGGCTTGGATCTAGCAGGAGATTCAGTACATTATTATGATTTATGTTGGAATCTTGAAGATGATTTTTGGCTGAGAGGTAGCATGGTGAGACATCGTAATGACGCTGTAGCATTTTGGGCATATCGGCGGTGCTGAAGTGCCGATTGACTGGTTTAACTATTTTTTGATTGGTCTTTTCAGTTGTGATTTGGAAACCACATATCATGGATCAAGTTTTTAAGTTTAGTTTTTAGATTACTTTTATGAAAAAATAATAAGATAATGTGTTCTTAAAGGTTTTCACACGTTTTTCCTTAAAGTGAAAAAAATAAAAAATAAAAAATATGTATGTTTTAAAGAAAAAAATATCAACTAAAATAAAAAGCCTTCAAGTTTAAGTTTTTCAAAAAATTATAATATAAGTATTGAGCACCCTTCATGTCAGTTACTTTAAGGCATTATGATAGTGTAGTTTTAAGTTTATTCGAACTATAAATTATGTTAGTGTATGAGTGGAAAAATAAACAATAAAAAAAAAAGCATATCGGGGGTGCCTCTTTTTTCAAAAGGTGTTGGTGTTTCAGTTGGGTGTGTCCCAGGCCCAGACGAATAAAATTGGTTATGTTGAGCTTGGACATGTTGTTGGGGTCTACTGGGCGGATTTTGTTAGAGTTGATTGTTTGGTAATGGTGTTTATAATGGATCCAGTCCTGTATTCGACGGTCTTTGATTTTACCCATGATAAATCCAATGAGATCTTTTCTGGTGTAAAATTCATACAAAAAGGTTGGAGAGCTATGAACTGAGTTTGCGGCTTGGTCAGCGATTTCATTTCCTGTAATCCCAACATGACCTGGCGTCCACATAACTTTTATTTTAGGTGATTTAATAAGAAAATCTCGGATCTTGGCAATTGTAATAGAGTCATGTCTAATGTTCAGGATAGCTTTTAGAAGGGAAAGACTGTCAGAACAAATAATCCATTTACCCGCAGTGTGTGAGAACTTTTTAGCAACTTCGTAGATGGCTTGAGTTTCTGCTGTGAATATTGAAGCACTATTTGGAAGTATACCTTGAATAATAGTTGATCCATTATGTGATGTTACTGCGAATGACGTACTATCAATGTTTTCGAACCGTCAGTATATAGAAATTTCCAACCTTTGGAGGTAAGGTCATAAAATGTTTCTTGAAACATCTTATTATAAACCAAACTGCTGGTATTTTCTTTGCGGAAATCGTGGAGTTGTAGTAGGACCAGATCGTTTTATTTTCGTCATGTGATCTGATATGAATCATGGGTGATAATAAAACACGGTTAACGTCCGTATTTGATGAGGATGCGCCGTTGAAAAACTTTCTTTCGGCTGATTCCAAGTGTAATATTGCGGTATTTCGAAGTATAGCAAAAATACCAGCTAGACACCACGTAAAAAAGGCACTCAATATTGTAGATGGTGGTTGCGCTGCTCTTTGCAATAGATTTTTAGTTGTAAAAAAATACATTGACCATTTTCAAGATAGAAAAGCTACAATCCGTCTGGAACGGATTGTACGATATCCTATCCCTCTCCTATACAGCACCTTCTCACGCCAATATATTTGCTCCAGAACGTTTTTTTCTTTTCGAATTCCTTACAAAATTGCTCGAAAACGTAAATTTTTTTTTAACGTGGGCGTGGCAGTGGGCGGATTTTGAAAACTTTTCAACATACATATACTGTAATTTATTTCTAAGAACTGATAGTTTTAAAACATTTTTTTTTTTTTTTTAAATGTCCCTAAAAAGTGGGAATGGCCATACACAATGCATGGAAGATTTGTACAGTAAGCGAATATCTACATATGTGCTTAAGTAAGTTTCTTCAAGTTTCTTGTAAAATTACTAGAAAATGTGCATTTTTTTAAAAGTGGGTGTGTCAGTAGACGGATTCTGAAAATTTTTATATTTGTATTGCTTACTTTTCCAAGGACCTCGTATACAAAATTTCATTGACCTAGCTCAAAATTTAAGGCTCAACATCTGTCATTCAATAGAAATTCATGTACTTTCGCATTCCGTTAATTCCGAACAGCGCCACCTACAGTATATAAACCAAACTATGCTAAATTGCTTCCACACACCATTTGCCTGACACACAAAGAATTTCTTTAGTTTCTGACACACAGAGTGTTTTGCATATGCAATTGTATCTGGAGAATGAGAATTATTGCAACTCTGTGATAGAGTTATCAGACGCCGACCAGGAGAAAGGATCTGGAAGAACGAATAATCAAAGCCTACGATTGGATATGCAAAACGATTTTTAAAAATCTATACCAATATCACTCAGTCAGAACAGGATATCGAAGAGTCATTCTGGCTGTACATGCTCCTCGACACATTGGTGTTTTTACCGTTGCAAATAGTAAATGAGTGAGAATGGTGAATGAGTGAGAATCAGTTGAAGCAGTAACAAGCAATAAGACTAGTATGCGACAATGAGAAACAAAAAAAAAACAATAAAGAAAAACCCAGATGTTTAAACTGTTTTTTTTTTTTTTTTTTTTTACTTGTATCATTTTTGTAGCTTTTGCACGCCTGAATACTAATAAATCTGGCAGATTGCGACGGTGGCGGTGCAATCTTAAGAACTGCAGTCCCATTGCACTGACTATAAAATTTATTATCTTGGCAGTAATAACCCCATCAGTGATTTAAAGACGTACCTAATTCAACAATGGAACCACAGCTTACACAGTCTTGGTGTATCACAAACAATATCGCTAGATATCACGAATGCTTTGGACCAAATTTGGTATGACACCGTTCTCGTCGAACGCAAGACCTTCAACGCAGACCCTACGTTATCGGACTGGATTAAAAATATTCTCTCGTTCTATTCATGTCGTGGTTGATCGAATCAGATCTGATATTACCAACATCGAATATAGACACTCTTTTCCTCCGATCCGTGGCAATGGGGCAAAAAGCTGAGAGGAATCAGGTGCTCCCAACTAGATGCAGTCATTCAAGAAGCAGGCGGATTGTCAGACTAACGGCACGGATTTTGAAAATCTACAGTAGACGCTGTAAGGAGGGTCACTGAAAATATGGAGGAAGCGATCTAGCAGAAGAAATGGAAGCGAGCTATTATTATTATTATTTAACAGAGAGTTTGACATGATACTACAAATAAAGTTTGTACGTATAATAGCTAAAGAAAGAATTGAAAAAGGATAAATAATAACTTATCTTAATTTTAGGTTACAAAACGATATGTTGTGGCACTTGATATCAGAAAAGAAGACATCAAGGACTTTCTGAACTTTTCCTTCTGTTGGTCATTTGGGCAAAATGCTGCTATCCCTTTCACAAAAGTCAAGTCTTGAGAATTCATCCCGTCTGTTCGTAGCAATTTGAAAAATGACTTTCAAATGCATTCTATTAATTAAAATCAAGGTCATTCATTAATGAATCAGTTACATTTCTACATACATATGTACACTGTCAGGACACATGGCTATGGGCTTCACTCCAACTGAAGATGCAATTAGTTTTAGATTTAGCGTTTGGATAATAATTAATTCCATTTCTCGTTATTTGCCTGACGACACATTTGACTTCTTGCTCCACATGGCTTCGAATCAAAAGAATCTCTTTGTCTCTCTGTCGTCTTTCACTATGTCTGTGCAAATAACACGACATTAACATGTGTCGTCTTGGAAGTGGATACCATATTACGGCATCCACCACCGTGTCGTGTTTTGCATTGAATTCTTATTTCACCTCCACCTCCTCCTGTGCATAGAGCAGCATATCCTTTTCCGAGATTTCCTTATATTGAATGATATTGTCGGTACGAAATCCACACAAGACAAGTTCCAGTAGAATGGTATCCAGAACTAGGTTGCGTTCACTGCTTGAAATCGATACAAAACTGCATCGATATACTGGGAGAGCCACACCACCGAGCAAGTTGAAGTGTGTCAACTTCATTGGGTGGGTGGGTGTGGGTGTGGGAAAACAGATGTTCTAATTTTGAATAAGCAATTGTATATCAGATACAAATTGCATTGCAATGGTATACAATTGTAGATTGATACTTGCAATTGGATTTCTCTTCTGTTCGTTAGAATTTATTATTATGTTGGCACAGCAGCCCATTCATCCGATTAAGAGATAGAAAGGTGCCATTTTAAACTTATTTATATTGATATTCTTTAATGGTTATTAAATGCTCCAATGATTATCTTAGACATGTGTGTTTTTCATATCATTGGATCATTGATTTCAATTACAAATTAATTTGTATGGTATTTGATAAACTTATACAACCATAGATACAGTTTATCTTTGTAGACATTTTCAACATATTCTTTCGATTAAGCTTTATGTTCCATGTCACTTCAAACTGTATTCATTAATTATTTGAGTATGCAATGGGAATTAAACTGTTCACCTTTGTAACACATTCCTACAACGATTATGCTTGACCCTTAATAGCACGTACGTATGTACTTGCGTCATTAAAGTAGCGCCAACTATTTCCGCAATCAATAGTTAATGTGTTAATGAATAGTCACGACAAATAGATTACTTGACTATACCAATTATTGTGAGCTTTAAACGGGTTTTATGATAACCAACTATTGTCCGTGACGCCATGTCTTATTATACCTTTAAGGAATCAAATGGTCTAATAAATCGTTGATTGTTTTTCCATAGCCGTGGTATTTCCGGAGATTTGTCTAGTAAAATTTGCCTGTAACTAATTGTAATTTGAATGTTAGATGTTTGCATTACGTATGTTTAAGAACATTGTGGACCTTGAAGTTTTATTCAACCTGGGAACTTTATTGATGCACTTAAAATAGCCGGGGCCCAATTCTGTCTGACAGTTAGTCAACTGAATTAATTCCAAATAGTAGACTTAGCGATTGGCGGATAAGTTTAAAGTCTTAACTTCATAACTTCAAATTGAAGTCAACTAAATTTATTTATCCCCATGCACGATTATCAAGATCAACTAATTTTATACTTTGGAAGTGTAGCCTCGGCTGACCGCGGTGGCACGGAACTGAATGTGTGCAGCAGAATCGGGAAGACAAAAGCTGCGTTCGGAATGCTACCGAAAGTCTGGAGAAGCAATGTTCTCAGCTTAAGAACCAAGCAGCGACTGTTCCGGTACAACGTAGAATAAGTACTGCTGTATGGGTGCAGAACTTGGAAGGTGGATACAACTATCACACACATGCTGCAAATTTTCGTAAACAAAAATCTAAGTCTCCTTAGGATGTCAACGAAGAATTTTATCTGAGAACGGACCAAGAACTCATAGACATTGCTGTGCTAAGGAGTAAGTGGCAGGACACACCCTTTAATAATAATTGGTGAAAGAGTAAAGCCCAAGGACGGGCAGGACATCGCAATACTGTCAGACAGCTAAGCCGCTTTCAAAGCACTGACTTCACATGAGATCAGATCCAAACTGGTATGGGAATGGCTCACCAGGATCAGCAAACTGGGAGAGGCAAATAAAGTAACTCTCTACTGGATACCAGGACATGTAGGAATGGGGGGAACGAAGCAGCTGATAAACTAGCAAGAAACGGATAACACACATCGTTCCTTGGACAGGACCCTTTTGTGACATAAAACCCCACAAAATAAGGGAATACTTAAGGAAAGAGGAAGAGAACAAATGGGCCAAGCGTTAAGACAGGCGAAAGAACTTCTGGGGAAATACAACCAGAAAAGTAGCAGAACCTGCCTAAGAGTTAGCAAGAAGCGACTTCGCATCTTGACGGGCATATTAACGGGTCCCTGTAGACTCAAGGAGCACCTCAAGAAACTAGGAATAGAGAGAGATAGACACTGTAGATTCTGCAGGGACATTGCAGAAACACCAGTGCACCTTTTTATGGAATGCGAAGCATTGATCCATAAAAGAAAAAATCACCCAGGTGCATATCTCTTATTAGAAATGGATCTACCTTCGATGGATCCACTCAAGATACTCTGGTTCATAGTAGCAGCTGGACTGGAGGAAGTGCTCTAGACCGAGCATATTATCGACCAGAGCCTTAGTTTGGGGAGGCACAATAGATCTGCACAAGGTCGCAGTGTACTTGCACCTCACAACAACTATCTTTCTATCTATTTAAATCACTAGAACACTACTACGTTTAAAACAGTTTCTTTGGATTAGAAGTGATGAAAACAAATTGAATCGTTTTGCCTGAAAATAATTTATCTACCTTAGTCCCTTTACCGTCGGAAGGAGTTTAAAGCTGAGAAGTTGATTTATTGCTTCAATGTCTTACAGACTTAACCGAAGAAGATTGGCTCTTAAATAGTGATTAAGATATTGATGCGTAGAAAGAAGTCTTGAATGGGGTATATCCTCATGTACCTCAGGGTCCATTCAGCTAGCCGTAATCTGTTCATGTGCTACCATATATTATGTGTTATTATTATTCCAACAACGGTAGACAGGAATTTCCTGTCTTTTGTCTACCAGTTTCTTTTGTTAGACATCTTAACTTATTTGCCTGCATTTGAGCATTATTCCCTGCTTCGTGGCATAAGTGTGCAAAGCGAGATATTCACCGAGTGGTCCACCTGCTCCGGATACAGCGTCGAATCGTTTTTTCCTAATTCATTAGCCTTTTTATTCCGTGGTATGCCCTTATGTCCAAGAATCCAACAGAGTCTTGGTTTATGCTATGGTTCAAGAATCCTAAGCTCATGAGCGGCAGATGTCACTGCTATGACCTGCGTTTTGAAAACGCTACTATCGTCTGGAAGTCTAGCTGCCCAGCGAATCAATACAAATAATGTACCCACGCCAATGTGCAACGGGTATGCATATGCCCTCTTTCCCATTCTTACTCGAATAAGTAGAAGAAGATTTAGAATAGCACGAGTTCTCATTCCATTAGTACCCCGTGATAACCATTATGTTGGTGGTGCATGAATGCTTTACGCACATTAAAGTACCTCACGGCCAGACGGGCATCCAAAGCATTCGGTTTGTAACAAAAGTGGGTACTAATGTTCATTTTCTGATTTGAAATGAGACTATTGTGATTAAGAACCTCAGCGGCAGTGTGCTGTCGTCTGAAGTTTGGAAAGTGATTTATATTAATAACGTATATTACTAAGGGCTGAAGAGAAACTAACAACTTCATATAGCAATAAGTACTAGAGGTTCATCCGTGCAAGCGCCAAGCGGTACTCTTCTCTGCTGTCTACGTTACATACATACATATTCTACTTGCTGCTTACTCGAACAACGACTAATAATTAATTACCCTCCCACATAGTATTCTAGATATTCTACGGATTCATTTAATTGACTACATATGAGTAAGTATCTCGTTGTTCCACACATTTGTGAATTAAAATAAAACTGCATGCTGCACTCGATGTTAATCGTCCTTAATTATCAAGGCTAGATAGAAATTCTTATCCCACTCTGGGGGGGAATATCAATTTTACAATGACTCTAAACTACTGAAATTAATTAACAGCCGTTAACTAATGGAAATAGTATTTTTACACCTTGTGGACCAACTTTCTCCATTCTACTACACGACTTTGCCCATTAATATCTGTATCTGTATGTTTCAGCTACAATCGATAAATGAAGTGTGAAAGCAGAGAACGATATTAATTTTCCCTTTTGTTATCGATATCATGCTTTGTTTTTTTTTTTTTTCTGACCCGAAAAAAGAAAGAAAGATATCTAATAGATATAGCAAAAAGTAAATGGTGCGTGTGAATGGGCGCTGCTGTGTATCTTTAGTAATCAAGTCGATTACATGGCCAGTAATTTCATCAAAGACTGATTTAGGCACAGAAAGAAAGAAGAAAAATAAGGGAAGAGCAGGCAAGCTGCCTTGCTGCTTGGCTGACCATCGTAGAAATAGAAAATCAATTTTTAATAATTTTGCATTTTTTATCTTTGCCTATAAATAGCCAGCGTGATGACCAGTCTGCATGGAAGGAAAGCATTTTTATTTTTATTATTATTTTCTTTTTTTTTTTTTATAATTAAAGTCGCGGAAAGTTCTGAGAAATCGACGTCTCTAATACAAAGATCACGCGATCAAAGGCAAGCTGAAAGGGAAAGCGAAATTTGGTTAAATGCGTATTTTTTATTTTCAAATAAAAACAGATTAGCTGGGCCGGGTATCGGATTGGCGTTTAGCATTTTTTTACTTAACATCGGTGTGGTAACTTTCGCTTTCTACTATTTTATCTGGCACTTAAATTCCCTTTCATTATCATCAATACACTTAAGCGTATGCAAAGGTCATGTAAATTTGTAACATAAAACCTGGTGTTGGCCATTAAATTACCAAGTTAAAGAGTACATTTACATTTTCCCCGATTGTTTTTAGGTGTTGCCGTGGGTGAGAACGTTGTTATTACGTAGAAGACCAGTTAAATTTTGTTGGTTATGGGTTTTTTTTTTGGTTATCTTTACGAGGCAGAACCTTCAGTAATCTTTTGGTGTATATTTAGATCAGTAAACAGAGAGTGAGTTTATCTCTTTCTCTCGAGCGACTAGCCTACGAAATATGATCAAATGTATAGGTCAAGTTAGTACAATGGACCAGTTGCTTTTGAATGGCCCAGTCTCAAGCGATTGCTATCCCGTAAAAAAAACAAAAAAAAAAACATGGGTTAGGCTGGACAATGAAGCGTATGTGATGGTTCACCGAATCGCTTTCCAACGGGGCATTAAGTTTTATTACAATTTTGGAGATATATCCTTGTTAGTTACTACCTCATAAGTCAGTTCAAGATCTTAACGACTTGTATTGTAGTAAAAGGACCGATATCTTTGAGTTTTTTAATTCTGTGATAATTTCGTAGATAAAATCTGAAACTTACACACAAAGAAAAAAATCTGTTTGGATATACAGTCGAACCTGGTTAAGCGGAATCTCTTGAGCCATTTATTTTAGTCCTACTTATAGAGGTTTTCCAGTTACCCAGTTTCCTAGTTATACCGGTTCGAACACATATGCGGGGTAGCAGAAAAATGAATCATAATTCGTTGAACATTTTCACATACCCTCGGAGAAAAAAAAAATAAAAAATTCGTTACAAATTCAATTAAAAGAACAACCGGTTAATTCACTTCATGTAGATACATAGTATGCAGACAGTTTGTAAACAGTACTTGCAATAAAAAGAAAATATTTAAATGAAATTGTTTATGTCATTCAAATTCTTCGTAATAAACAAAAATAATACTCAATTCTTCTCAAGTTCATAGATTTAATTTAACACATTTTGATCAGAAATTCGAAAGATCGGTGTAATGTATCTAAAGCAATTTCGGCTTCACACTTTGTTACAAACACCTGTTCCTGTTATTCAGCACACATTTCACCATTCTCATCCTCTTCATCCTCATTTTGTGTGGAAGAAGAAAGCCCATAAGTTTCAAGAATGACATCTTCCGTTTGCTCACCGGAAATCAAAGCTTCATTATCCACAGCGATGTAGTCGTCAAAACTCGGTATATTTTTATCGTTGCAAATAAGTTTAATCTAATCCTCAGCGGTAACTTCTGGTTGCATATTTTCATCCACCTCCTCTTCTTGAGTTTCTTCGGATATTTTTTCTCTAAATCCAGATTTTTTAAAGCAGCTCTTTATTGTGTGTCGCTAATGGAATACCAAGCTTTCATTTAAATTGATTTCTCCGCTTTCGTTCTGCTCAATGGAATTAAAAATGTGAAATACGACTTCTTTCCGAAAATAGGTTTAAAAATTGCGTATAATGCCTTGGTCCAAACGTTGTAATTTACTCGTGGTGTTAGCAGGAAAAAAAACCTTAATAAATTGCACTTCTGGCAGATTTATGCGAGCTGTACAACAGTTGTTGATAAATAGCACAATTTTTCTCTTCTTCATCTTCAATTTTCTTTAGCCAATATGTGAAGATCTCGATCGTCATCCATGCTTTTATTACTTTTACTTATTGTAGTCTACAGGAAGTATTTTTACATCTCTAAAATATCTTGTTTGATTTGATCGCTCAATAAAAAGAAGAGGAAGCTATTCAGTGCCGAACATATTGGCACACAAATGTATTGTAACACGTTCCTTGTTAAATTTTCCTCCATGACACGGGTTGCTTTTAAACATGAAAGTTTTATCCGGAAGACAATAGAAAAATAAAGCTGTTTCATCTGCACAGTTCAGAAGGTTTCCTTTCTTCAGGATCGGGCAAACAATGCTGAGGTTTCATTCATTGGGCATACGAGGGCAAGGTGAAAAGTTCTCGGCCTGACAATGAAAGACTGCGATTTTCAGTTAAAAAATGATTTTATTTTTCTACATAATCTTCCTTGACTTCAACACACTTAGTCCAGCGTTTCTCCAACATCAGTATTCCTTCTCGGAAGTGAGAGTCTGGAAGGGTGTGAAAATATTCATCTACGGCCCTCTTAAAGTAAAAACCGTATCCCTGTCCGAACTTCGAATGATAATAAAAAAATTGAAAAATAACAAGGCTCCGGGATATGATTTAATCACTGGCGAAATTTTGAAAGAGCTACCGAAAAAAGTGCTGGTTAAGTTGCTCTACATTATAAATGCTTCTTTAAGACTGTTATATGTTCCAAGGCAATGGAAAGTCGCCGAAGTTATTATGGTTCCGAAACCGGGGAAATGTGCAAATGACAAGAAATCATATAGACCCATTTCACTTCTGCCAATAATATCTAAGGTCTTCGAGAAACTTCTGCTGAAACGATTGCAATCAGTAATTGAAGAAAGACACTTGATCCCGGATCATCAATTCGGCTTTCGGATCAAACATTCCACAATCGATCAGGTGTATCGAATAACGAACGAAATTGAAAAGCTCTAGAAGGGGAAAAAATATGCTCTAGCGCTTTTCTCGACGTATCGCAAGCCTTCGACAAGGTATGGCACGAAGGACTAAGGTATAAGATAAGGGTAATCTTACCGGAAAAGTTGTACAGAATATTAGAATCTTATCTTGAAAACAGACTTTTCCGTGTTAGACACGGGAGTGAATATTCGGATTTCAAAGATATCTACGCTGGTGTTCCGCAAGGAAGTGTTCTCGGTCCAATCCTGTTCCTGCTCTACACAAGAGATATACCACAAGATGAAGGGACCGTTGTAGCAACGTTCGCAGACGACACGGCTATCCTCGTAACGGATGAGTCAGTCGAATCATCAACGGGAAAACTCCAACGAGCTCTGAACAAAGTATGCGAATGGACAAAAGCCTAGCGAATAGTCCTCAATGAGACAAAATCAACGAATGTCAATTTTACGTTAAGAAAGATAAACAACTTACCTATATCCATTAACTCGGTGCAAATACCGTACGCAAACGAGGCAAAATATCTAGGAATGACCCTAGATGCAAAACATAAGTGGAAACCACACGTTAAAAAGAAGCGCGAACAACTTTGGGGTTGTACCAAACCAAGCAATATGGCTCTACTGCAAGCATTTCAAAACAAAATACTTAGAGCAATCGTGAATGCTCCTTGGTATATAAGAAATAGTGATATTCACAGAGATCTAGGGATTGCTACCGTGAGAGACGAAGTAACAAACTTTGCTCGCAAACTTCGTACCCGTCTTCATTTTCATTGCAATAATGAAATAATCCGTACTATGGACGTGACAAACCTTGAGCGCCGACTACAAAGAACAAGACCTTTCGACCTAGCGCCGTAAGGAAAAACCGCATGTAATGACGGTATTAGTAGGTGCCTTCACTGGAAAGCTACCGAAATCTACGGCCCTCTCAACTTCTGCATTGGATGCGAAGCGCTTCCCAGAAACAAATTTCTTAAAGTTTGGGAACAGATGGAAGTCTGAGGATGCCAAATCAGGTGAATAGGGGGGATGGCCGAGCAAATCATACCCCAAATCCCGCAGTTTTCCCATCGCCAACGCAAACTTGTGTACAGGTGCATTGTCCTGGTGATAGATGATTTTTTTCTTCTTCAAGCCAGGCCTCTTCTCGCGAATTTTGGCATCCATCTGGTCAAGAAGGTTGGAGTAATATTCGCCTGTAATTGTTCTGCCTTTCTCAAGGTAATCAATTAACAGGATCCATTTCGCATCCCAAAACACACTGGCCATGATCTTTCCGGCAGATGCGATCGACTTCACTTCCTTTGGCAATGAACCACCGGCTTCCACTCACTGCTTCGACTGTTGTTTCGTTTCTGGCGTGTAGTGGTGAACGACGCTTAAATTCAGCTGCCCACTTTTAAACGGTTGACATGGAAGGAGCAGGGGGACAGGGGGTAAACTTTTGTCAACTTTGGATGAATTTCCTTAGGGGTTAACCCATACAAAACGAAGAATTTTATGACCGCACGATATTCAAGTTTGTCTATTTTAACGAAAAACACGCAAGACGTCTACTGCAAAAATGCGTGTAAACAAACTACTTGAGAGAACAAGTTGAAACTTGTCATACGAACTAATGAGAAGTGCACCCAGGCAGGAAACATACATTTTTGCTGATTGGATCGTACTTTCGTCCGATCAAATTTTGCGGATCCCATCATCATCCCATCTCCTCCTGCCTTGAAAAGTTCGGCGGCAAGTCTGTTGGCTCCAGCAGCTTTGTTGGATTTATGTTTAGATACCGCTATCCTCACTTTATTCTAATCGAGTTGGCGGGAGTCTTGGGTATCATCGTCACTGTTGAAGCGGAATATTGGTCATCATCACCGTTTAGCACTCTGCAGAAGTGTTCCTTCCATATTCTCAGTACCGACAGCGATTCTACTATTGTCATTTTTGTCCCTGCCGGCTTTGAAACCCTGGCATGTTCTTTTTACCTTTTGGTAACATTTTCGAACACCATTCCTACATTAAAGTCTATCAATCTACTCGATCAAGCGATTCTCATGCTCCTTTTTTTTTCTGGAAAGTCGATGTTTCACTTTTCTCCTTCGCTCGTAGAGCTCGCGAGCAGCTCTAGTCCTTCTATGCAACGTTGCGGCGTACAACGCTTGTATGCTTCTTATTTTGCTGCATGTTCTTGCCGGCATTCCTCATCAAACCAGGGGTTTCGTTGTGGTGGCCGAGAGTAACCCAGTACATCAGAGGCGGCATCTCTGATGGCTTGTTGGCAACGCTGTCACTGGTCTTCCGCATTTGTTGCTTGTGGCATACGACTTAGATTATGATTAAAAGAAACTCGATCGATCAATTCTACCCACTTGACGTCAAACTTCCTCACAGTATTTCGTTGATTTCGCTCCGTTCTGGATATCCGGATCCGCGCCTTAGCTACAACTAGGTAGCGATCCGAGTCCAAGTTGGCTACTCGGCAAGTCCGGACACCCAAAATACTACAAGAGTGCCTAGCGTCGATCACAATGTGATCGATTTGGTTGACAGTTTTTCGATCAAAGGGGAGCCATGTTCCCTTGTGAATATCAAGATGTATGAACCGCGTACTAGCTACGACAAAGTTGTGTCCCGCGCAAAGTTAACTAGCCTAAGTCGGTTGTTAGATGTGATGTCGTGCAGGCTGTGCTTCCGACCACGCTACTAAAAAAGTCCTCCTTTTCTAGCTTTGCGTTAAAATCATCTAGGACAATTTTAACGTCGTGGCTAGGGCATTGCTCATACGTCTTGTCCAAGATCTGGTATAAGTCATCATTCATCGCGTCGTCCATCTTCTCCTGAGGGGCGTGAGCGGATATTAGGCTAATGTTGGCGAACTTAGCCTTGATACGGATAGTCATGTGGCGCTCGTTCACAGCTGGAAACTCAAGACTTCTTGCCTAAGTCTGTCTCCAATGACATATCCGCACCCGAAAAGACACTGTCCTTGTTGTCTGTAGCAATCGCCGTAGTACATGTCGCAGTTTTTCATCGTACTTTTGCCCGGCCCATCCCATCGCACTTTTTGGGTGGCGGTTATCTCTGCTTTGTAGCAGTCCAGGGTCTGAAAGTTGTTCGGCTGCACTGGGTTTGTAGAGGGACCATTCCACGTGCAGACACGAACCGGTTTTTTTTTACGTGGTAGGGAAGTTAACCCGACAGCACAACCCCCAACCTGGAGGACCAGATCCTTTTTTGCAAACCCTAGGACGAGGGACCGGATACATCGATGCCAGTAACCCACTTCGGTATGAGCGCTGCCGATGGCCCATTAAGGGTTCATCCTCCACCATTTCTTTTTCAATACCCTGACCCAGTATTGAAAATCCTTACAGACATCAGCTCCAAATATGTCGAAGTAGCTCAAGTAAGGTATGCGCTGGCCTCTAGACGTCCCGGTGATTCCATCGGAAGAATTTATCCGCCGTTATAGGTTAGTAGCATATCTATTTCTAATTTTATTATTTCATCTCTACGACATTCGTATAAAGTTCGGCTGAAATCTTCCTATAAACAATAAAGGTTAAACAGTGCTACTGCTCATATTTCTATTTTTATACGTTCTTCGTGTAAGGTTCGCCAAACCTTGCAATAAATAATAAAAGAGATTTTTATTAAAAATAACTTTTCATTCATACTTGTGGATGTGTCGCCGCCATTCGGCAAATAGTAACGATCTGTCGCCTCTGAAATATCTCTCACAAACATGTTAAAATTGTGGACATGAAATTGTAATAAAATTCCAAATCTGGCGTCATCGCACATATACGTAAGAGCATGCTCACAGAGGAGCGTAGTAGACAAAAGAAATATTTATTTGGTCGGTCGTCCTTTTCAGTAGTTGGAAGAATATTTGGGTGCCAAAACAAACACATAAATACAGATACTAGGAGGAATAGAAGAAGGGTGCAAAGGGGAGTGCAAAGTAATTTGATGGCCACCTTCTAAGGACTGGGGTGTGAGACGAGCAAACAGTGCACTAAGGGTGATTGTTTACTTGAATTTTTTTTTTCTCCTCCTTCTTTTGTTCATGTCAATCGATTTTTCTCAATTTCACTCAATTTGTACCTTCACGGTGAACATTACTCGTTAGTAAAACATGGTGTGGTAAAAGGGAAAATGGAGGTTATAGGAGAGAAGGAAATGTTATCACAGTGACAAACCGTTTGAGGGTGGTGGTGGGTGAATTACATTATTACAAAAGCAAACTACACAGTAGCACACCATCCTCGTCGGTCGCCTCCTTGTCTCAACCCTCAATCCGGAACCAATCTGTTTTCTCGTTTCCACGAAAACCACACGGTAACTTTTCCATCCAAGCATAACCAAGAACCATCCCATCTCCCGTCTACTCGTGTAGAGTATTCTATCGATGGAGTGTTAGGAGACTACAACTTTACACAATGCCAGCCAAAGGACAGGATAGATTTATAGAACGAAGTAGCCAAACGGGAGGAGGCGAAAGGCGAAGGATCACTTTAATATTTCCTCGGATGCAGTAAATTCACCCTCAAATGACGACGACGACTACGACTGGAGTTGGGAGGTACACACTCAAAATGGGACGTGCATTGAATATACCCGCACCGCCTCTCAACTCCTTCCGCATTATTATTGCACATAGACACTTACACTACTCGCTGGCTCTTTCAATTTGTGTTTCTCGTACTTGTACTCGTTCTTTTTGTTTATTCTCTTCCATTGTGGGGTTTCATTGTTTTTCCTCTCCTATTTTTTTTTTATATTTTCTATACTATTCTGTCGTAGTTGACCTTATTTTTCCGTTCTATGAAGGCCAAAGTTATACGCGATGGTGGTGGTGGTGGAGGAGCCGCATTTGGATTTAAATCCCATTCAACCAGAAGTAGTAGCACACAACACAGTCGTCGTCATGTGTCGTCCTCTTCCTACAACCGGTTCTAGTTTCTACTTTTGGCTTTTGCTGCAAACTAGATTGTGCTTAATCTGTTTTTGTTTATGATCTGCCACATGAGATACACATCGTCTGTGTCTGATTCTATGCATGTGTGTGTTTGTGTGCGAGTCTGTTGGGATGCAATTAGATAAAAGTTGGAAAAAGTTGAAGAAAAAAATGTGTCAGATGGTTCTTTCGGTATCTGCAATCTGTGGCTAAAAATGCATATATCATGTGAAAATGTTTAGTGTTTTAAAACTTAAATGAAGTAGGATTTCATTTGAGGACGTGGCTTTGGGAAAAACTTGGAAACGAGTTCTTTTTAATAGATATAACTAACGTGGGAATACATTCATATTTAGATATGATAGGTTGTTTTAAGGAAATCCAAATCGCAAAGCTATCAGACTCGATGATAAGGCCTTTACTCCTAGGTGGCTGTTTGTTGGTATTCCTCGCTGGGGCTCGAAACTACACACGTCAGACCACCAGTAGGAACATCTAAATATATATTACAGATGCTTTAAAGCCTAAAAAGGGACCAACACCTCGTATAATTATTTGCAATTATTCAGGTGACGCTAAGGTTAGAATGTTAGATACACATAATGAACTTCTGCGTGCAAAACGCGAAACAAGTTTCTTCAGTAATGTGTTTCCCCCGCGGAGTTAAATATGCAAACGCACATGAGGAAACCATCTCCTAGACTTTATGCTGTCGTGTGGTTTAAGTATAGCCATTAACAATGTTGGCCGTTCGTGCAAAAAAATATAATGTTCCCTGAACTATTGCAGAGATTAAGAAAAGAAACCAGAAAACTTCTAAATTGGTCATTCAAGACAAATTTAGAGGGGGATTGGGATCAGTTTAAATAGAAGCAAACAGACTATAAGAAGTTAGTTCGGATTTTTGTGAAAAGATCGAAGAACTCATTGAAACCAGTAGGTTGGTTAAAGTCCTTAAAAAAGGGCAAACCGATAAAACCGGGGTCACTCAGAAAGTCTGATGGCAAATTTACTGAGACGCAAGCGGAACCTTTTAGTCTTCTACTAGAGACTCACTTTCCAGGTTATCAGATAACCACTAGATCAGAGCTTGGCCCGCTAACCCAAGCTGGGCTTTATATACATAAGTAAAAAACAAAAAAAAAAAAAAAAAAACTCAACGTAGCTGGTATATTGCATCAGCCGCGGTAACAGATGATGCTATCAAATATGCTGTGGTATCTTTCAAGTCGCCCGGCTGCGATGGAATATATCCAGCTATGCTACAACAAGATATAGATCAGTTGCTGCCCACTTTGAAAATAATCTTCATTGCTGGCTTGGCACTGACATATATTTCTACACCTTGGCGGACAGTCAGAGTGGCTTTCATATCAAAAATTGGTAAGCAGAACTACTCGCTTCTAAAAAGCTTCAGACCCATAAGTCTTATCTACTTCTTACTGAAAAGTATGGAAAGACTGATAGAATTTCACAACATCTGCGCTTTAAAATCGAATAGCCAGAATTGAGCGCGCGCCTAGCCAAGAAAGAAAACGCAATGGGCATCTTGATCGACATTGATGGTGCTTTTGGGAATGTGATGTTTGACTGCAAGTGTGACTTTGTCAGACAACACAGTGTAGACGAAACATTAGTGGTGCGGATCAAAGAATGCTTATGAATAGGTCTTTGGTTATGGATGCGGATTGCGGCCTATATGTTATGGCGGTGGTAAACAAGGGCTGCCCGCAAGGCGACGTTCTTTCTCAATTCCTATGCTACATGGTGGTGGATTCTCTGTTGAGAACTATAAACAGTTCTAACGTCTACGCTCAGGCATATGCAGATAATGTATCCGTACTTTCTGTCTGGTCATATTTCGCGACTGTTTGTGCTAACGCGCGGCGGCACTAAATGTGATCGATGGTTGGAGCTCTAGGTGTGGGCTTGAGGTGAATCCTCTTAAAACTGAGGTTGCTCTATTTACGAAAAGGATAATACTGACCGACCTGATTCGGCCAGTGATAAAGGGCGTCACTATCTGTACTTCCAATGGAGCCAAATATCTAGGAGTGAAACAAAGAGTGAAGAAACTTCTTTGGTCTAAGCATGTTGAGTTGAAAACATCCAAGGCGCTCTTAGTTTTCTGACAGTGTAAGGCTGCTTTTGGCAAGACATGGGGTTTATCACCAAATAAAGTCCTCTGGATCTACACGGCTATGATAAGACCATTCCTCGCATATGCGTCGGTTGTTTGGTGGAAGGGACAGTCGCGTTACTGCCTTTAACTTCAAACTCCAAAGAGCGGCTTGTTTCGGCTGCACGGGAGCTTTTCTGAGTACGCCTGGCTCTGCTCTAGATGCTTTGTTGAACGTACCTCCTCTTGATACTTATGTATGTATATCATGGACTAAACTATCAAAGCCATATATCGTCAGGCGATGTGGTTTTTGATATAATTCAGATTAAAGCTTTGAAAACCGTGTACGACCCTTATCCTACGAATGAAATCAAAGATCTTAAAAGAATCCAAGAGATATTTCTATGCAGGATTTACCAGAGAACGGGATTTTAAGGAAATTGGCTACCTTCAGGATGAGAGAAATTTTGAACTGATAAATAAGGCACCGAAAATGAGTAAGTTTTGTTAAAATTTCGATGCATTTTGGAGGTTCTAACTTACCCACAAATTTATGTCAAATTCACTAAAGCATGTTGCTACGCTCCGCATGCTCTATATACAGGCCCACCTTTAGTATAGTGAACTAAGCAAGAGCACAGAATGACTATATTGTACCAATGGGTAGGTAATTTCTTCAAATTTTTAGGGCTTCTTAGAATCCTGTGAGCATCACTATTACCCACATCAGTAAGTGCTAAGAACATTCTTTTTATTGTCCTTCTAGTCTGTTTACATATTTTCGTAACAGATCACCATTAATGGTGTTCAAAACTGGCCCCTTTGCCGATTGAGTGCATCATCATCCTTCAACGTAATGAAGCTGGAAATCATCAGATTTTCATTTCCTTCGATTTCTATGTATCCTTCCACCCAACGCTTTTAGCCGCATTTAGTTTCAAAATAAATTATAGAGCAAGTGCTTGCCACCCTCGCAAAGGTTGTGAAGTGTGTATTAGATCTTCAGCTGCACTAAATACCCACAACCACTAAAATAGTACGTACACCTCATTTATATTTTCAAAACTTCCTGGCTCAATACATATAGAAAACGTGCCAATTTTCAAGTCGTTTTCCCAGAGAGAAATCGCATTGTTTGTCCTTCAAACTTCATCACTCTGGAAATTTCTTCTGAAGTTACATGATTATTCCCTAAAGAACATATTTCAATCGACTTTTCTCTGCTTTCAAATGCCGCAAGTGATACTTCATCTGCCATATTTGATGTCATCTCGTTTGCGTCATAAAATTTTATTTTGATTCGGAGCTGGTGAAAGGAGAATCCGCATTCGTTCTCTCGTCTTCATAAAAGCCGCAAACAATTGCATAAAGCATAAAACCATTCCAAGGAATTCACAAACCGCACTTGTTTCTCTCACATTAACCGAAGAAACAATAGCTGTTCTTCCTTACTTTAAAGTAACACGATCAACCCCACTAGACATTGATGTAATTACTTCGCGCGGTAGCACAGCATAAGCCCACTTAACTAATTTCTCTCCAATTTCCAAGCGGAATTCCTCCCAAAGACCTTGCAAAACAAACACCAAGCCTCTCTCTGTAAAGGAAAAACCTTCAACGAACGTCTTCCTGTATATTATATCATCCACATTCGCAGCAAATGTGCATACTGCACAAAGTATTTGTACTCGTACTTTTCATTTGCCGTTCCCACACACAACTTAGACTTCGACTCCATCGATTATGATGATGATTATGATGAAGTTTCTTTGGGTTCTGTGGGTACCGATGGTATCGCGCCGCTTGCACAAATGCACTTAGTTTCGCGTTTCCTTATGCCGACACAGTCTATGTGTTTTTAGATCCACTCTACCGATATTCGATTCACCGCTTCCGATATTCACTGAAATTCAATAACTTTGACTTTCCGCTTTCAAACCATGTGTATGGCAGTGATAGATACAAAAAAAAATGCAAACTCTCGAAATTTTTCCATCGATACTCGTACGATATTGCATGTTCATTTCCTGTGGTGGTGGTGCCGCCATCGCCAAAATCAATGAACCATCATAAACCTCAAATATCCACACACTCGTATTCACTTCATAGATACATAGTTGGAGGAATGAGGCAGGCACAGATGGGTTTCAATTTCCATCCAATACCATCCTTATCGGAAAACTACTCGTATACTCGTATCTTTGTTCGTATCTCACACTGGTGGGTGTGTTGAAGAAGATTTCTGCAGCACAAATCAGAAAGCTGGGGCTAGGAGTAGATACTTAAAAAAAAAATGGTTAAGCCTATTAAACAAGGTCAATTAGGTAGCCATAGCAAATATCTTTCGACAAACAAACACGTGCGCTCCATCGGAAATTAGATACCAAAAAAGATTAAACACGAAAAAAATCAAACGGATTACTCCTGTCCGGATGCGGGATGAAATTCAATTGAAGTTCATTAACACCTTTGCGGCGTGCTGCTATGCCGGTTCTGGTGACCACAATTTTCGCTCTGCTCCTTCGAGTGGAAGGATAAAGGGACACTCAATTCCTAGCGGATTTAGAAATTCTCCGACTTGGTCGGACCATTGCCACAAATGGTCGGCTAGTCTGTGGTCTGTTTTGAAATTGTTCAAATTAATTATTTTATGTAAATTAAACCATACGGTATCGTGTGTGTATATGCACGAGAGGTGATTGAACTTCTTGAGTGTGTTTAGTTTACACTGACCTAGTAACTTCAACAGTGGGTGGCGGTTTTTGGAACCATGTGATGTGACTCATTGCGATGATGTCAAAGAGAGTGCGAGTAATTAGTAGAAATTCAAGCAGTTAATGGGGCCTGAAAGGTGGTTACCCAAATGAGTTATGCTGAATATTCCTTTAGCAGTAAAGTTGGATTGTGTGCGGTCGTGTCTGGTTGTGGGAGTAAATTTGACCGCATACACTTTGAGTACCACCATGATGATATATAATATAGTTAGATGTAGTATGTACTTTGTTGAATATTATGTTACGGAAGGTTGTAAACATGTACAGAAGAGAAGTAACTGTTGGTAAAATACAAAGTTATAAGGCATTCTATATGGGAGGAGGAGGGAAAGCAAACGTCATGAAATATTCATATTAAATTCAAATGAAGTTCTCAAGAGTCCAGGTAACCACTGCTTAGTTATTTGCTGTAGTTGTGGGCTTGTTATGTTTGAATTCTTAGAAAAAAGAATGACATTTCGGTTACGGGAATCTATGATGGTCCTCATTCTAGCTTCGAAAATATGCATTAATTATTGACTTCGAAGTAGTTAGTAGTAGAGAGTTTAAATAACCTCTTTCCGAAGTTTCTTGCAATGCAGAAATCCAATAGTTGCTCTCTCTTAGGCTGTCATGAAAAACTCGAAGCTCTATGGTAAAAATGCCGGCTGGAATAAACATTTTTTATTTTTTTTCCGAGGGTAGGTGAAAATCTTCAACAAGACACTATGAGGATCGACAGCGCGTGCTCATAGTAGAGTGGGTGTGGGTTTTCGTTTCACGAAATAATGACGTTTTGCAGGTACCTTCCCATTAGAAGTTCCTGCTAGCTCCGCAGTTTAGACGCGGTTACTTATCGCGCTAGGTCTAAAGGTTTTGTTCTTTGTAGACGGCGTAGTAAGTTTCTTTCATCCAAAACTTGGAGGACTGTAATATTAACGTGACTTTCTAGCCGACTTTTATGTTTTCTCGCGTAGTTTTTGATTTCGTCCTCGATTGTTTTAATGCCAAGATCTCTGTTAATATCGCTATTGATATACCATGGCGCATTTACAATGCCTCTTAGCACTTTGTTTTCAAAAGTTTGTAAAATTTTAATATGACTTATTTTGGTACAACCCCAGAGTTGTATACCATATGTCCATACAGGCTTTAGCACTTGCTTATATAAAAGCAGTTTGTTCTCTATATTAAGCTTGGAATATTTTCCAAGTAACCAATACATTTCTCGATATTTATTCAGGGTTATCGTGAATAAATTTTCCCTCGGGATTTTTCCCCCGAACAAAAATTAAGTACCTTCAATAAAGAGGAAATAATTCCGCGGAAAAGAAATAGGTATCATGAATGACAATTCAGGAGAATTTTCAACGCAATCGCGATATTTAATTTTTTCCTGATGAATTTCGTCCCTATTTTTGAAGATATTTAATTTTTGTTCGGAGGAAAAGTTCCGAGGGAAAATTTATTCACGATAACCCTGATTATCTAGTTCTTTGCGTTTTTTCTTTACATGCGTTTTCCATTTCAGCTTTGTATCAAGTGTCATTCCAAGATACTTAGCCTCGTTTGCAACCGGAATTTGAACCGAGTTTGAAAAGATCGGCAAATTATTTACTCTCTTATAAGTAAAATTTACATGAACAGATTTGGTCTCGTTGAGTGCGATTCGCCAAACCTTTGTCTGTTCATTTACTCTATCCAAAGCTTCTTGCAGTTTTTCCGTAGTATCTTCGACCGTTTTACCTACTGCCAAGATAGCAGTGTCGTCGGCAAATGTAGCTAGCTCAGTGCCTTCTACTTGCGGTATATCACGAGTGTATAATAGATATAAAACCGGACCAAGAACGCTTCCTTCCGGCACCCCAGCCATTATTTCCTTAAAATCCGAATATTCGTTTCCACATTTGACGCGGAATAGTCTATTCGTAAGTAACGTGTACTGCCAATTTATGTTGGACAGAGTATAGGAACATTTTCTAGTCTAAGCGCGGCGTTTATAATGAACAGAAGCTTAATTAGAGCTTTTCTTGGTAGTGCTTTAAGAACCTCTCCCGTAATTAGGTCGTATCCTTCTTTGGTTTAAGTTTCTTTATTTCTTCCTTAATTTCGGCAAGTGTTGCATTTCTTATTACGCTATTGGCTATATATGACGTATTTATATTTTGAATAAGAGCTTGTCCACCCAACGGTTTGAAACTTTCTTGCAGGTGGGTGGCAAAAACTTGCGATATCTCTTTATCATGCCTGGCCCATACGTCTTGATTTTTCCTAATTGGAGCGGCTTGAATTTGAGGTTTTTTAATACCTTTTATAGCCTCCAAAGCGACTAATTAGAATCTTTTTCTGCCGTTAAGCTTTCTATGTAAGTTTACATTTCATTATTCTTAAGGTCTTTAATAGATCTTTTAGTGAGTTGCACAAACGGTTAAGATATGCTTTATGTTGCGGAGCCCGAGTTTGTTGCCATTTTTTTGCGCGCTTTTCTCTTCTCCTTAATCATCTCTTTTATTTCCTGCGAATAAGTTTCAATGTAACTGGCCGGCGTTTTCTTAGGTTTGGGAGTATTCTTCCACGCAGCATTCTGTAGGATTTCGACGAAGCGATCAACTTCAACTTCAAGTTCATATGGCGTTTTAAGTGATACGCTCAACTCAATATTTGCTTCAATATCTTTTTTGAAGCTATCCCAATTAGTTTTCGCGCTGGTTAATCTGGCCGGTCCTGCTTTTTAATATAATGATTGGAGAATGATCAGAGGAGAGATCAAAGATTTCTTCAACTTTTATACAGTTGCCAGATATTCCTTTAACAATAAAGAAATCGACCAGACCTGGTATCTTATTTCTATCAGTCGGCCAATATGTTGGTTTACCCGTCGAGTGAAAATCACAACTGTATTGCATACCCGCATTATAAAGTTTTCTACCTTTCTGAGAGGCGTACCTTGAACCCCAGAAGGGGTGTTTCGCGTTGAAGTCACCACCAATAATAAAATTTGGTTTAAGGAAGTCGAAGATGTTTGTGAAAGCACTTTCTTCAAGTTTACATCGCTGTGGATAGAGATGTAGACGAAATGTTGAAAGCAAAATGTCTATTTCTAACGCGTACTAGTGCTTCTAGTTCAATCTTTACTTCCGCTGAGTGTTCGACACATTCTTTTATAAACAAGGATGATCCGCCTCTAGCTCTTTCCGATGGGTGGAAGGCGTGATACACGCTATATCCCCTTATCTTAACATTCGATTGCTTTGTCAGATGAGTTTCACAGACCATGCATATATCAATGTCTTTTTCTCGTATAAAGATTTCTAACTCGTCGAGTCTTCGTATAAGCCCGTTGGCGTTCCAAGTAAGAATTTTAAGCGTTTCTTTCATATTCTGGTTGAAGTGCGCGTGTTGTGAATGTTGTTTTCTAATGCAACTAGTCTCTCGAAAATAAGTTAGTTTGTTTTGGATTGCTCTTCAAGTTTTGCAAGAATTAGGGAAAAAACATGGGATACATGATCTTGTGAGCTACCTCTATCACTGTTTTCCAATGTCGCAGCTTGAGCAGGAGTCTTTACATTAAAGTTTGGATGATTTCTTGCTGGAATAAAAATGTCGACAACCTTGTGATTCCAGTGATCCGGTTATCGAAAAAGGAGTTTTATTCCCATTTTAAACTAAGAAAGCACCCTCACATCATCCGTACACTGCTTACTTTACCATTAAAGTCAAGCGACGTTGCGTATCTAAGCAAAACCAATTCATTGACGCAGGGACGTAGGTCCATAATCAAAAGTCCACAATTTTGGGAAATTACATCAACATTAAACCACATAGTAGAAGAATATCTCCGCTATAACTTAATATTTTTCACACTGTTTAGTCAGTCCTACTCCAATTCCCTTCGTGTAAACTTTTGAAAATGTGTGTCAGTCACTTAAAATTCTAATCGTATTTGCCTCAACAGAACTAAGAGTGTTGAACATGGAGTATAGCGAAGGTACTCGTAGAAGGGAAGTGCGACGCGGAACAACTATAGCTACATCAACTCCAGTCAAAGCTAATAAAGAGCTGCCGATAAAAGCTTAAGACGCTCACCGATAGCCACCAAGTAACACTGGTGGGTCCCAGGACACAAAGGAATTCCAGGGAACGAGATGGAAGACAAACTGGCAAGAAAGGGATCAGAACAAGACCTGACAATGGTCCAGAACTCAGGGGAGGGACCCCTAGAATTTGTTAAATGAAAAATAGCACTTGACTTCAAACGACAAGGAGACGAAAGATGGAGAGTACTCATCGCGCCGCGTCTCCAGAAGCATCTGGACAAAACACGACAAGGTGAAAACCGATGAGCTCACTTAAAGTAGACAAAACTTGGCGCTTCTAATAGGTATCATTACCGGCTACAACCTATTATCGGCCCACCGAAAAAGAATGCGGCTAGGTACAGATGAGCTTTACAGAGGCTGCGCAGAAGAGGATATGGAACACTTCCTTTGCAAATGCCCTAGTCTCTGCAATGCTTGGAAACGGGCCTCTTCAATCATCTGGGCGATCTGTCTCATAAGCCACCAACCACCATCCTCAAATTCATAACTTCTTCAGGATGGTTTCGAGGAGGCCGCTCCAATACCGCAGAACTTTAGGTACTTTGTTTCTTCTTTTTCTTTCTTTTCAGTTTTTCAGCCAGGAGAATCCACGTCAGGGGAGCACAATGGATCCTTTTGTGATCCGAGTGCAGGCTACACCCATCCGATGCAGCTAACCCCTTTCACCTAACCTAACCTATTTCAACTCCAAAGATACAAAAGCCGCAGAAGTTCGAAACAACACCCAGCTCATAGTCCAGTCGGTTCTTTGCGGATATCGGATAAGGATCAGCTTAAATTCATCGGCAAACCATCTTTAAGCATTATTAAAGAGCGCATGGGAAAACTAGACTTTCCCATAGAAGTGGGAACAAAGAACGAAGTTTCTGATAAAGTGTGATCAAAAATAGTTATTATTATTCTCGACAGAATCAAATGAAACCTAGATTCAGCTATCAATACCGAAAAAGTAGTTATCCGCTCACATAGCCTACGCAAATACCTAGAAATCTTGAATTAAAAAAAAGGTTTTGACAGTCGATAATCGTCCACTCGAGTCCCCTTTTTCCACACGCATTCGACAATATATGGTACCGTAGAGGACTGTGATTACGATCACTCTAGTCATCACTCTGTTCCGCTCAATAAGCAGGGAACGATTGTCATTGCTCTGCAACATAACTACTCGGCTGCTTACTGCGACTTACTGCCTTGCACATCGCGGACCAGGTGGACAACGCTTAAGATAAGTACATACCAAATCCCAGGGCATAGTTGTATTTGTGATTGAACTATGCTCATTAGTCAGGGTAGGTCTTACAAAATCAGAGGGCTCATTTATTATTGTAGGGTACGCACATTACATATGTATACGTATGTATGTATGTACCAAATCGCAAATAACCGTCTCTTTCACTTCGTGAGTTTCTTCGACGTGAGTTTGTTTACATTTGTGGTGTTTGTTCGATTGTTGATTGATTGATTGATTACATTTTCGATTCGTTTGGTTTGTTTTAAATTGTGTCCTATACTCTGCAATCTGCATCAAAGAGAAATAAGCAATTAATACTAACAGTGATCTTAAGAATCTAGTTATTTTTCTTAATTGCTCTCTGCGATCACTGTTCACTGAAAGCTGTTTATTAGCCCATCTCTATGGGACCAGTCGGGTTGTTTGGTTATGAAATTTGAAAAAGATTGCATTACCCATCAACTACTGAAACCCTCGCATTTATCGTGAAAAAGTTCACTTGCCTTTCGCTTTCGATAGACTTCTTGATATTCACATCAGAAGTAAGTGTTGCAACGGGATTCTATGCAAAGCTCAGCACGCATATTTAAAGGGGAAATCGGTGGAAACAGCTTTACACGACGTAGTAGGGAAGATAGAGACTAGCCTTCACCATAAGGAATTTGCACTAGCAGCCTTCCTAGATATAGAAGGTGCGTTCAATAACGTAGAAGGAAGGGCCATCAAACAGGCCCTGGAAACAATGAACGTCGAGCATAGCATTACCAATTGGCTCTGCAATATGCTCGGCACTAGAAACATTAGGTCCACTATCGGAAACAGTTCAATAAGAAAATCCGTTACCAGGGGGGACCAGGCGTTATCTCACCTCTCCTCTGGGTTCTAGTCATCGATGGGGTACTTAAAGAACTAAGCAACACAGGCATAAGCGTCACTGCTTACGCAGACGACGTGGTGATTTTAGTTCAGGGCAAGTTCCTTGACACATTAAGTGAAATTATGGAATCAGCTCTTAATAGTCTTGAAAAATGGGATAGAGGGTGTGGACTACACGTCAACCCGGTAAAAACCGAATTGTAACTCTTCAGCAAAAAATACAAGATACCACCCTTCAAACTGCCTAAGCTAGCAGGGGTGGAGCTTTCCCTTTCGGATCGCGCTAGATATCTTGGGATAATGCTAGATAGGAAACTAAATTGGAAACTTAACATACAGTAAAGGGTCCGCAAAGCTTATAATGCTCTTTTCATCTGTAAGCGGACCGCGGGGAAAAAATGGGGCCTGAAGCCCGCAATGATGCACTGGCTATACATCATGGTAGTCAGACCCATCCTCGCGTATGGGGCTCTTGTGTGGTGGAAGGCAACGAATACGAAAAACACACGGGATATGTTGGCAACGGTACAAAGAACAGCTTGCATTGCCATCACGGGTGCTCTACGCACAACACCTACGGCTGCACTCGAGATCTTTCTGTATCTTTTACCATTAGACCTACAAATTAAATTTCAAGCGGGCAATAGTGCGCTTCGGCTCACTAACGTTGGTCTCTTCAGGACTAATAACATAGGACACAGCTCCATTCTCAAGGAATCTTTTCCTGGAATCCCTGACGAATCGGACGATATACTTGGCACCTTAGACTTCGACACACCATACGAAGTACTGTATCCAATTAGAGAGGACTGGCGAAGGAAGACAGTCTCTGTCCATAACGAGTTTGCAATATACACAGATGGTTCTAAGACCAACAAGGGCACGGGGTCAGGTATTTACTCGAGAGATACGAACCTACAGGTGGCCCTGAGACTTCCGGACACATGCAGTGTGTTCCAAGCAGAGGTTCTAGCTGTACTTAAAGCTGCGGAATTACTTGAGATGGGATCAATATCCGATAAGAATATCGCCATCTACATTGACAGTCAGGCTGCGCTAAAGGCGCTAGAGTCTTACGTCACCAAATCTGAGATAATCAGGAATTGCCGCACAATGCTTAGGGCATTATGTACGCAGAACCGAGTCAGATTATGTTGGGTACCTGGACACTGCGATATTGAAGGCAACGAGCAGGCCGACGCGCTGGCTAAAAGAGGAGCGGGGCTCCCACGTAGCGATATAATTGGTAGTATTAAGCCACCAGGGTGCGTGGCCAAGGGAATTATTCGGGATAAAATCATTGACACGGCTAATCTAAGATGGTCAAACTTAGATGGTCACAGGGTGTCTAAGGCTTTGTGGCCTGTGCTAGATAGTAGTAAATCTGGGGAGATAATCAAGTTAGATAGATCGAGGCTAAGAACAGTGATAGGAATACTCTCTGGCCACTGTCTCCTAAGGAGGCATGCCATGAGACTAGGGTTATCCGATACGGATGTTTGTAGGTACTGCGACGACCTACATGTCTCAGAGGATATAACTCATATACTCTGTGAATGTCAAGGAATTGCCAGGACAAGGCTAAAGCACATTGGAAGATACTTCTTCGATAACCTTGAAGAGGTGAGGTCCCTAAACCATAACAAGGATCTTTTCAGATTCTGTAAGGATATTAATTGCTTGGGAGAATGGGTTTAGGTCTTCTGCCGTGAAGGTTCCCTAGGGATCGCGATGGGCCCACTTTGGTGCCTAGTGTTTTATGATAACCTCATAACCCTACCTAACCTAACCTAACCTAACCTTCGCTTTCAAGAAATAGACAAAATCCCATGATTGTGATCAAGGTAGAAAAAATATGTCTGCTTGAAAGACAGTTTTGTGTTCGAATTAAATGCTACTTTGTAATAATTGTTTATATTCTGGAATATTTTGAGCAATTTTGATACATTCGGTGATGATTTGGGACACCATTGTGATTAATATTTGGTTTTATATGCAGCAATTCTTTCCCGTCTATTCCTTTCACACTTGCTCAAGAGGGGCCTATTGTGATTTACTCCAATCTTAAAGCCCATTCAAGATGCCAGAGTTAGTGATGAAGTCGACTACATTATTGAGTTAGCTAGCTGATATGCCTTCCGGTTTAAGGTAGATGACGTGTACTAGTTAGACTGTTATAATGGCATAAGATATCGTCCCCCATATGCCAGCAGCATGAATGTGGAAATTTCATTTTTTCGGGTTTCTTAGTTTGTTTGATAAGTCTTTCTGTATTCTATGTTTTGTTAGAACTGTGAATGTGCAAACAGTGTGGAAACAACAATTTCTTACTATGTCAGTTGGGTGATTGTTGAATTCATTCTTATTTAGTAGAGCCAGAGGCAAAATTGTGGTCATTCCCCAAAAGTTTAAAATTTGCACATTCATGCTTCTGGCATATGGGGGACAATATGTTCTGCTGATTGTTCGTCTTCGGTGCACATTCTGCCTATGTTATCCTGTGCTATCCCCGTGGCCATGAGATGTTTTTTGACTCGACAATGGACTGCGAGGAATCATGTAGCTATTCGAATCTGACTCCTAGTTAGCAGTAGGAGTTGTTTCGTTATTTTGTGGAATGTTTTTGGCAGAAAGATTTTGGCTTGTCTGTTACCTTAAGTTCCCATCCAGTAATGATGAGCTTTTTCCTTTAGCCAAGTTTTATACAACTTTTTGTCGTATTGACTAGTAATCAACAGAATGGTCTTAGCATCATAAAGCTTGATGCAGTTCCTGTCTGGCTAGCAGGTTGGCTTTTTCATTTCCTTCATCTCCGGTATGCCCTGGTACCCCAATGAGATAAACTCAGTTTGTACAAGCTAGCGTTATGAGTAGTTTAAAAGCAGTCCCATACAAGTTTGGATGTTATTTCGTAGGCTTTAATTGATCTGATAAAATATAAATATTCTTGTTGGTTAATGGTTATAGATCAGTTTATATTTTCTTTAATGCATATTTCTATAGCAAATATTTCGGGTTAGATAATTTCTTGTAAACGCCTCTCATTTCTTAGCAGTTTGATAAGGTTTCCTGTATCTGTGAGGTTTAAATTGCCGCCCTCAAAAGCTTCTTTTAGAAGGATTTTCTTAAGCCTATGCATGCAGTTCGTTCACTTTTTAAGCTTCAACGTCGATCACATAAAAAGCATCACATGCCTATTTAGAAGGTTGTTTTAAAAGCACCTAATTACGTTCCAAAAATTGTTTACTACCACAAATAAGTTACGTACACTTGTTAAGTACATTTTTACAACTGGAAAAACCTTCAAAAAACGATTCATCTCTCCATTCGACTAGATCTGACCTCATTTTCGATTAGCACCCAATCCATTACAAACCGTAAGATAGCCAGTTTAATATCGACATACTGACAACGTCATTATTTATTTATTTAAAGACTAGAAACGACCCCCACAATATATCATGTTCACTGATTCGATCGAAATTAAAAAAAAAATCAAATACACGCTAACAACCCGTTGCCCAGTCATTGTAAAAATGTCATCTTAAGGAAATTCCTGTCACTTGCACGAAACTATCACCTACCCACCTACACCGGTATACACACACGCACGGCTGATTGACCTGGCAACTTGACAGAAACGTCAAAGATGCACGTCATCTTCTCGCAGACTCGTTTGCCATGACGACGACGACGACGCACGATGCAATGGCACCACATACAACAAACACTCACAACCAGTAGAGCGTGAACTAAAGCGTAAAATGACAGAAATACTATTTAATAAGGTGACATACAATTGGAACCAGAGAATGGAAAAGATTTCACCTGAGAACTTACAGTTAACGCTATCTACCGTGAATGGCAGAGATTTAAAAAGATATGCGTAGTCGCCATTATGCCTCGTGTGTATGAATAAAGACGATATTTACGGATAAAAAAAAAATAAGGAATGCCCCATTTTTGTGACGTTTAGTTTTTCTGTCACCTACTGTCAAAGCCAAACCTTAAGACGGATAATCTTCACGTTTTTTTTAATGGCGATCTTATTAATTTCACTTTGCTCCAATGACCTTATAATTATGACATCGCTATTCTGACATTAAGCACTGAGCTCTCAACTATCTGACAGTTCGTAAGTGGAAAGACTGAATAATGACAGAAACTAAGTATGCACATCGCTGTTTTTCTTACTTTGTGTCTGATTAACAAAACTGTTATTTTCCTATGCTTTCTCATTGTTTTTCTTCCTCATGTGAGGAGGGTTAAGAGTAAGATTTTTTTTTCTAATTTTTTTGGGTGAAAGATTAGATAGCCATGAGAGTAATTCTGCGTTGCGCGCACGTTGAACGCAACCCGAAGTCTCATGGTTATGGTTATTAATTAGTTTTTTTTTTCTCTGAACGCATACGTGTATGGTGTATCTCCCTTGGTGCGTATATTATCGCGGGATCTCTATGGCAACATGAAGAAGATAATTACCGTTAAAATGATTTTTTTTCTTGAGTGCAATCATTAAGACGCATACAGGTAGACTTTTGGTTTGATGGATATTTTTCCAGCCAAACGGTATCGAGTACTCTTCCGTTTCCTATTAAGTGTACACAGATTGGAATGGTGGCTTCCGTTAGGTAAGCAGCGTTCGATGGTACTTATTTCCTTTCAATTGCATTTGTTGTAATTACCTGTAATGATAAAAAATTAAAAAAAAAAATGATTTAATGAATTATGCAAGAAGGCATTGTTAAAAAATAGTTTTATTGAATCTGTTTTGAATATTAATGCTGGGAAAACAAAATTTCATGAATAGACGATAAAATTTGGGACCGGAAGTAGGTCATTTTGTTGAGTGTTAATAAAATGCCTATGACTGGGTTTTTAGAAAGTAGATTAAGTTCAGAAGACGGCGATGAAGGTGATTTACAACGCGGATTAGTATGCAAAATCTGAGCAATAAAACTTTAGTCGACGTTTAGGTCAAAAATTTGATTTAGACGGCATGCTTTAGAAACTATATAAATAAAGAAACAAATTTAGATTTATTGCATAATGTATGAGGCAAAATGACAATTAACGGTTTCAATAAGGAAAATTAAAAAAATAATTTCGGTAAATTCTTGCATAGAATTTGCTCAATCAAAATTCCAATAATGTTAATCGATTTCGGAGGTTCGACAGCGAGAAAGGTTTCAGCTTTAGTTTAGTTATTTTTTTCGGTAAAACCAATATCAGGACTTGTCAGAGTTATAGTAGAACAGCGAAACAAATACCGTGTGAACAATCAGAATTTCGGTAAGAACTGCATATATAGAAGTTATTAAAAAATTGTCAAAAATAAAATGTACCCACAAGTCAAATCTCAGATATCTGATATGATTGCTGTTTTTTTGTCCGAAATCTATAAGGCAATAATAGGCGAAAAAAAAATAACACGTGGCTTATTAACTACACGAAAGATTTATCCGAATTTTTTTTTCCGAGGGTAGGTGAAAATCTTTAACAAGACACTATGAGGATCGACAGCGCGTGCTCATAGTAGTGTGGGATTCTTACCCACTAAAAAACCTCCCTTCAAAACAGACTTGTTTTTATTTTTACTACAACTCGACTTATTCGACTTACCAAGTAGTTTTCGTTTCGCGAAATAATGACGTTTTGCAGGTACCTTCCCATTAGAAGTTCCTGCCAGCTCCGCAGTTTAGACGCGGTTACTTAACGCGCTAAGTCTAAAGGTTTTCTTCTTTGTTGACGGCGAAGTGAATTTCTTTCATCCAAAACTTGGAGGACTCTTATATATTAGCGTGACTTTCTAGTCGACTTTTATGCTTTCTCGCGTAGTTTTTGATTTCGTCTACGATTGTTTTAATGCCAAGATCTCTGTGGATATCGCTATTTCGGATATACCATGGCGCATTAACAATACCCCTTAGCACTTTGTTCTCAAAAGTTTGTAAAATTTTAATGTTACTTATTTTGGTACAACCCCAGAGTTGTATACCATATGTCCATACAGGCTTTAGCACCTGCTTATATAAAAGCAGTTTGTTCTCTATATTAAGCTTGGAATATTTTCCAAGTAACCAATACATTTCTATATTGATATTTATTAACTTATTCTTTGCGTTTTTTCTTTACGTGCGTTTTCCATTTCAGCTTTGTATCAAGTGTCATTCCAAGATACTTAGCCTCGTTTGCAAACGGGATTTGAACAGAGTTTGAAAAGATCGGCAAATTATTTATTTTCTTATAAGTAAAATTTACATGAACAGATTTGGTCTCGTTGAGTGCGATTCGCCAAATCTTTGTCCATTCATTTACTCTATCCAAAGCTTCTTGCAGTTTTTCTGTAGTATCTTCGACCGTTTTACCTACTGCCAAGATAGCAGTGTCGTCGGCAAATGTAGCTAGCTCAGTGCCTTCTACTTGCGGTATATCACGAGTGTATAATAGATATAAAACCGGACCACGAACGCTTCCTTGCGGCACCCCAGCCATTATTTCCTTAAAATCAGAATATTCGTTTCCACATTTGACGCGGAATAGCCTATTCGTAAGGTAGTTCTTCAAAATATTATATAGGTGCTCTGGCAGAACTTGTCGTAATTTAAACTTTAACCCTTCGTGCCAGACCTTGTCAAAGGCTTGAGAAACGTCAAGGAATACGCTTGAACAAATCTTTTTTTCTTCAAATGATTTTTCGATTACATGTGTTATGCGATGTACTTGTTCAACTGTAGAATGCTTACTTCTGAATCCGAATTGATGATCCGGAATGAGATGCCCTTCTTCTATTACCGGCTGTATTCGCCTAACCAATATTCTCTCGAACACTTTGGATATAATTGGAAGAAGCGAAATCGGCCTATAAGACGTTCTTTCATTCGGCGGTTTTCCAGGCTTAAGGACCATTATAACTTCGGCGACTTTCCATTGACTGGGAACATATTCTAGTCTAATCGCGGCGTTTATAATGAACAGAAGCTTAATTAGAGCTTTTCTTGGTAGTGCTTTAAGAACCTCTCTCGTAATTAGGTCGTATCCAGGAGCTTTCTTAGGTTTAAGTTTCTTTATTTCTTCCTTAAGTTCGGTAAGTGTTGCATTTCTTATTACGCTATTGTCTATATACGACGTATTTATATTTTCAATAAGAGCTTGTCCATCAAACGGTTTGAAAGGTTCTTCCAGGTGGGCGCCAAAACTTGCGCTTTCTCTTTATCATGCCTGGCCCATTCGTCTTGATTTTTCCTAATTGGCGCGGCTTGAATTTGAGGTTTTTTAATACCTTTTATAGCCTCCAAAGCGAATAGTTAGAATCTTTGTCTGCCGTTAAGCTTTCTAGGTAAGTTTGCATTTCATTATTCTTAAGGTCTTTAATAGATCTTTTTAGTGAGTTGCACAAACGGTTAAGATGTGCTTTATGTTGCGGAGCCCGAGTTTGTTGCCATCTTCTCCTTAATCATCTCTTTTATTTCCTGCGAATAAGTTTGAATGTAACTGGCCGGGATTCTCTTTGGTTTGGGAGTATTCTTCCACGCGGCATCCTGTAAGATTTCGACGAAGCGATCTACTTCAACTTCAAGTTCATAGGGCATTTTAAGTGATACGCTCAGCTCAATATTTGCTTCAATATCTCTTTTAAAGCCATCCCAATTAGTTTTCGCGCCGGTTAATCTGGCCGGTCCTGCTTTTTTAATCAGAGCTTCGCTTATCGTCATAATGATTGGAGAATGATCAGAGGAGAGATCAAAGCTTTCTTCAACTTTTATACAGTTGCCAGATATTCCTTTAACAACAAAGAAATCAATCAGATCTGGTATCTTATTTCGATCAGTTGGCCAATATGTTGGTTTACCCGTCGAGTAAAAATCACAACTGAATTGCATACCCGCATTATAAAGCGTTCTACCTTTCTGGGAGGCGTACCTTGAACCCCAGAAGGGGTGTTTCGCGTTGAAGTCACCACCAATAATAAAATTTGGTTTAAGGAAGTTGAAGATGTTTGTGAAATCACTTTCTTCAAGTTTACATCGCAGTGGACAATATATAGACGAAATGTTGAAAGCAAAATGTCTATTTCTAACGCGTACCGTGCTTACCTGCATTGCTTCTAATTCAATCTTTACTTCCGCTGAGTGTTCGATAGATTCTTTTATAAACAAGGATGATCCGCCTCTGGCTCTTTCCGATGGGTGAAAGGCGTGATACCCGCTATATCCCCTTATCTTAATATTCGATTGCTTTGTCAGATGAGTTTCACAGACCAAGCATATATCAATATCATTCTCTCGCATAAATATTTCTAACTCGTCGAGTCTTTGTATGAGCCCGTTAGCGTTCCAAGTAAGAATTTTAAGCATTTCTTTCATATTCTGGTTGAAGTGCGCGTGTTATGAATGTTGTTTTCTAGTGCAACTAGTCTCTCGAAAATTAGTTTATTTGTTTTGCATTGCTCTTCAAGTTTCGCAAGAATTAGGGAAAAAACATTGGATACATGATCTTCTGAACTACCTCTATCACCATTTTTCAATGTAGCAACTTGAGAAGGAGTCTTTACATTAAAGTTTGGACGGTTTCTTGCTTTGATCTCCCGTGAGTTGTCGGTCGTGTACGTACCCTTAACTGTCTTCGCCGTTTGAGCATAGGACTGCACGCCAATATTCGGAGATTTTGCTTCTGTCACCTTATCTCTATTACTTTCGGATTTTTTATCATTAACCGATCTTAAGTCAATATTGACGGACTTTCTATCTTTCGCTGCTTTTTTCGTAGCTATTTTGGGTCTGTTCTTGATTGGTTTCATATTCGGACGCATCGAATTTTTTAGCGTATCGCGGCGTTTTTGAAGCTCTTTCGCCACTTCGCAACCTCGATAGTTCGCATGATGTTTTCCTTTGCAGTTTGTACAGGTGGCTGGTGTTTGCTTATTTACGTGACACTCTTCCGAGAGATGTTTGCCTGCGCATTTAACACATCGCGGCTCTTTCTGGCAGTAAGTCTGCGTATGATTGAAGCCTTGACACCGCTTACACTGCGGGATCGATCTGGAGGTCTTACGCATGGGTTCGATTTTGACCACGATGTTTAGAATAGTCTTGATACCATATATAATATCTTTATTTTCATCTTTATCAAAACTAAGCATGATTAGTGGAAGTCCGCGCTTTACCAATTTTTCATGATCTCCCTCCGACTGTTAATAGAAAAGTCGGCAGAAATTTCGGCAATAAGGATGCTATCGCAAGCAAAACGCTTCCATCCTTAGATGTAACATAGGACCTGGTTCACAACCAGAAGAAGTACAATGCACCCTTTAGATCGTAAAATATCAACTCCGGCCGATTTAGTACAGTTACTAAATTATTCATTTAAAAAGACTGAGACAAAGCTTCGAGATGCAATCAGATGACTGTCGATTCATACATACAGTTACGGACAATAAAATAGGGTCAACCAGCATACTTTGCGTAATATACCGAAGAAATCTACAAATTCATTGTAATTATACTAAATTTATTTTTTGTTTTAAGCTTAAATATCAAGCTTAGAAAAATCAACCAAAAGAAGGGGACCAACTTTATTGAGTAAATTTTAAAAATTATAAACATAATATAAATTACTTTTTATGAAGGACAATAAAATAGGGCCAAACGTCAAAAAAAGAGACCTGTCTCCATAACACGAGAATCAGCTACACACCATTATATTTTCATCCACTTGGATGGCCCAGTTAATGGGAAGAAGTGGCGTAAAGTCCTGTGGTCTGACGAATCAAAAATAGACATGATTGGCAGACCTTGGGTATGGAAGCCAAAAACACGCCGACCTAAATCCCCGCTATACCACTAAGCCCTTAAAACATGGAGTGGGTAATATAATGGTGTGTAGCTGATTCTCGTGGTATGAAGTCAGGTCTCTTTTTCCGATTAAGGGTACTATAGAAAAGCACTTGTATGTTTACTTACTTGAAGGCATAATGCTGCCTTACGCCGAGTGGGAAATGCCACTGTCTTGGGAATTTCAACAAGAGAATGACCCGAAACACACTTAGGGTCTAGCCAAAAAGTGGTTTTCCGAAAACGGTGTACATCTCATGACTTGTCCTGCGGATTCATCAGACTTAAATCCAATTGAGAATTAATGGGGGATTGTTAAGGAAGAAATTGGACCAATAAAACCAAAAACGAAGGAAGAGTTGTGGCAAAAAGTACAGTCGGCATGGTATGCTATTCCAAAAAGTATTTGTATGGCGTTGGTAGGTTCAGTGCCCTCTAGATGTAGGGCTGTATTGGACAAAAAAGCCAGCCGACAAAATACTAAGTACAAATTAATATATCTTATCTTTCCTAACCAGTTTAATTCATTAGTTTATTTATTTTTGCTTCATTTCACGTTTTGACCCTATTTTATTGTCCTTCACAAAAAGTAATTTATATTATGTTTATAATTTTTAAAATTTACTCAATGAAGTTGTTCCGTTTTTTTTGGTTGATTTTTCTAAGCTTGATATTTAAGCTTAAAACAAAAAGTAAATTTAGTATAATTACAATGAATTTGTAGATTTCTTCGGTATATTACGCAAAGTATGCTGGTTGACCCTATTTTATTGTCCGTAACTGTATGTCTCCTGAGAGTATGGTTCAAGGCTCTTGATGCACCAACGGTTGGAACTTGGATTTTATAGTGGTAACCTTAAGATTTATGATATCCCCCACTTCCGTTTTCCACACCAATGTAATTCAATCGAGTCAGAGATTTAACCACACATAAACTTATTCAGATACTTAGCCAAGCGTTTAAGGCTCTAAGATCTTATTAATTTGAGTCCAGACAAGTTCTGGATTAAGCTGCTTGCTACTCAGAATAAAATCTCACTTAATTAGGTTACTGCATATCCGAGCAAAATAATAAGAATAAGGACGGACTTGCCAGACAAAGTTAATTGGTCTTGAATACTTCTGTAGCTTTTTAAAACTAGAAAGTAAATCTGGGAACATTTAAGAATATTACAAGCAAAGTAAGAAAGAAAGAACTTCTCTTCTACTTTTTATAGATAAAACAAACTGACAAACCGATCTTGAAGTTTCTGTATGGCCTCCTACGCAAGGTTGAATCGATCGTCCTAGAGAGTTAGAGGGGTTGAAGGGAAAGAAAAAGATCTGAATGTTTCATTAATGACTGCCTCGTTTATATAGGACTGACGATTATTAGCTTAAGTATTTTTATCCTACATGAAAAGATGTGTCTATAGCGTACAGCAGTAACATGTGCCTTAGGATTAAATACTTATTATATGCCAGGAAACTTACTGGTGCGAGATGCATTTCTAGCCCAGGATATCTTATAATACCAACGCACTTCTTCATCCAACATACCAATACCAGGCTATTGAGTCACTTGGCATGCATCGAGACAATCAGACACAAACCAATGAATATCAATACACAACAGCAACAACATTGCACAACAGTCTTCCATTTTTTTTCTACATAAAAATTGTCCAAATAAACACTGTATATGAGTAGTTAAAGGTAGTAGAATCCACCAAACAAACTGAATGCAATCAGATCCTACACAGTTGACCTAAAAATTGTCAAATATTCAAAATTATTATTATTATTATTATTATAAGTTTATTAATGAGTAAGTAAATTACACAATCAATACTATAAAATATTATAGCACTAGCACTAGCTAACATCAAGTCATTTTTGACTATCGTCCATTCAAATCAAAAGAACCTCCTGAGTGTTCTGCCTTTGGGGATCTAGTCAAGTATCCATACATTTTTCTTTACATCGAAAAGTTCAAGGGGAGATTAATGATAGCTCAACCACCAATAAGGACACGCCAACCCCATCTTTATATTGAAACGGAAAGAAGCACTTTCTTGAGTGCAACGAAGATACGTATAATAATAATCCTTTGACATTGGAGCATGCTTTTTTTCCACTCTAATTGGAATTACTAATTCAAGATAATGATGAGGGAAAATATTAAAAATGTTTCTTTTTTCTCCGAAGCATATCTTTGGAAAAAATATCCTTGAAAGGAGTATCGCAATAAAAATTCTTCACGAAAATTATACTCGTAATGCTGTCTGTCCTAGTTTCAACCAGCACCATCGACCACTTTCTCATGGTTTCTCTGTTCTTTTCGCTTGTTTATGCAGTTCCATTTCTCTGACTGTGACCGCCAGGAATATCTAAACAGATATTTAATTTCGTGGAAAAATGCAGAAGCATTCTCCATGTTGTTATTCTGGCACCACCACCGCTGCAGCCCCACCCTTTGTGGAGACCAAATGAAATTTGAATTATTTTACAAAAGCTACGAGTATGTGTGTGCATGCATATAAATGTTGTACTGTCAGTCACGTTCACTGATAACGAGAAACGGGCAGCAATAAATTTTGTAGCTGCCAAATTGAATTTTCACAAAATGTAATCTTTGCCGCCTTGAGCGTACAAGTGTGAACATGGCTGCAGATGAAATCTGTTGTTACAATGTTCTCGAGTTTCGTGGGTTTATGTTTGCTGAGGCCCTAACATGTCTCGAATGAAATTATCGCACTGATAATTGACAATTGACCTACAAGTAGTTATACTGTCACTTTTTGTCTAATTTGTGGTTAAGGGTTGTATGCTCTGATGAATGTTAATTGTAGCCTTATTCTGTGTGTTGGCTGGCGGGCGTGAATGTGTAAATAGTTATTGTACACGAGATTGTTTGTTTGAAATGGTGCTTCATGTTACATTTCAGTGTATGAATGTATTTTGTTTTTTTACATTTTTATCAGAAGAATGCTGCCAAGTTTATACGTGCCTTGTTATTAAAATAAATGTTTATCTCATGTCGTGTTTATTTTTCGTCGGGGCACATGCATAATGTAAATTTAATAAAATTGTTTCAGACGTCAAGATAAACTACATAACGTTGATCTTAAAGCTTCAAGGGGCAGCGCCGATGAAATTCACTGCCAAAACATGTGGATTGAGATTGGTTTCGGGGTATTGTTTGAGGATTGTGGACTGACTTCAATAGTCAACGTAATGCGATGCGATTTGTTATGAACATTTTCGGACTTGTGCAGACTGTTTTCTCTGATCGCTCAGAAAAAGCACATATGTATGTACAATACATATATGAGTATGTTTACCCTAAACCAATCCAACTGGTAGTAAAAATTTGTTTGGATCCTATGAATTAACTATAATTTCAGTTAATCATAAACGTATATTGAATTTTACAGAAGCACATACTGCTTGTGGGAAAATAACACTTTATTCCTATCCGAGTACCTAATAGGTAAAAGTTCCACACAACTATAACTCCCTATAAATTTCCGGACCTAGACGGCATTCTACCCAATACGCTACAGAGATCGTTTACTGTTTACTGAAAAACCAGGTACCCCCTTCATGGAGGAGAGTGAGAGCGGTTTTCATCCCAAAGGCAGACAGACGCGGTCATGAAAACTCGAAAGATTTCAGACCAATCAGTCTAACTTTCTTTGTACGGAAGACTCTCGAACGACTCCTAGACAACCATTTGCGAAGCAAAATAGAACCATCCCTCTCCAAAGCTCAGAGCGCATACCTCAATAGTAGATCAACAAAGACAACACTTTACGAGGTAGTGCGCACTATAAAAAAAACTCCATATACTACAAATAATATACTCTAGCTACCTTTCTAGGTGGGAACCGTGGCGTAAGTGGTTAGTGTGTCGGATCACTACGCATGAGGTTTCAAGTTCGAATCCTAGAAAATACCAAAAAGTTTTTTTCGCGGTCCCACCTCTCGCGAGCGTCTGACAAACATTTTTGTTGTCACGAAAAAGCTTCTCAAATCGCCGTTCGGACTCGGCATTAAACTGTAGGTCCCTTCCATTCGTGTGAAAAATATAACACACACAACAAGAGTGGGTGCGAGAAGCTAGGCCCTGGAACTTTAAAGAGCTGTTGCGCCAAATATTTGTATTTGTATTTTGTACATTTCTAGACATAGAAGGAGCTTTTAATAATGTACACAGTGAAGCAATCCTAGAGTCCCTTACGGAGCTGGGAATAGAGAGCAAACTAAGTCAATGGATTGTTTCTATGCTTAGCACTAGAATTTTTCAGGCAACACTAGGCAATAGCAACCAAATTTTCCAGTAGGGGAACACCCCAGGGCGGTGTTATCTCTCCTGTACTATGGCTGATAGTCACGAATAAAATCCTTTTAACTTTAAACAGAGAAAGAATAAAGGTAATCAACTCGAGCAAAACTGAACTGATGCTCTTCACCACTAAAACCAAATTAACTGATTTCGCACTTCCTCAGCTAAATGGCTAACCGCTCTCCTTATTGTCCAGTGCTAGGTATTTAGAAGTTATCATAGATCCTAAACTTAACTGGAAGCTAAGCATAGAACAACGGGTAAAGAAAGCATGTATAGCTTTCTATGCTTGTACCAAAACTTTCGGCAAAAAATGGGGACTGACCAATTCTCACATATGGTTCAACCAAACTTAATAAGGTACAAAGAATGGTATGCATAGGCACCACAGGCGCTCTACGGTCAACCCCGACCGATGCTCTAATAGTCTTTTGCATTTTCTACCTTTAGATCTACACATAATAAACATCACAGCACACGGTGCGGTCAGACTCAGGGAATCTGGGTGCTGGATTATGAAACCGTATGGGCATAGTAACATTTTAAACTCTCTGCTGAGAGAACTTGATTTGCCCACAACAAATTAGATTACAAGATACCCAAATTGAATTTCACAAAGCGTTTCGACGTTCAATTTCCCGCAAGATTAGAATGGTAAGATGGACAGGTGACATGTATCGATCTACACAGACGGTTCAAAGATGGACCGTGGATTCGGTGCGAGTGTGTTCTCCGAATCCCTAAACATCTCTAAATCATATAGGCTTCCGGATTCTGTCAGTGTGATTCAGGCAGAATTACTCGCTGTCCGGGAAGCTTGTCATCAGATCAAAACACACACCAATATAGCTCCAAGGCAAAAGATCGTTTTTTTTTTTTATTGATAGCCAAGCAACCATCAAAGCCATTGCATCGGTTGGAGGATGTCTCCAAGCTGGTGCTTGAATCCCAAACTCAAGGTAACCCTGATTTAGGTTCCAGGCACAGTAGGTTAGGTTAGGTTAGATTGGCTGTCTTCACGATGGTGCACACACTTAGACTAGTAAAGGTCCATTGTGATGATGTTTATGGAAACGAACTTGCTAAGCAAGACTCAGCCCTCCACAGCTCTCTTGCGGAATCAGTTCAGATTCCGCTTGGAGCAGTCAAAGCAGAAATATCCTCAAAATTCCTTATCCAAACCAACATCAGATGGCTAACAAACTGTGTCATACCTAAAAAGATGTGGCCAAACTACAACAAAGCAAAAACAACCGACTTCTTAAACAGAACGCGTAGAGACATCGCCAGGGTAACAGCGACCACCACGGGTCACTGGCCTATAGGAGACCATGCAGTAAAACTACGTATCCCACACAACACACACTGTCGGAGTTGCAATGTTTGATTTTCGATTCCCTTGAGGAAGTCTCAGAGAGAAACCCTAAAGATTTAATAATCTTTTTAAACTCCACAGGATGGATCTAGAGACACCCCACCAACACACCTTTTACATCCAGGTACACGAGTTGCGTGGTATCAGAACGCCACCTAGTGCTAATTGGGTTCTTCTCTTTTCTTAGAAGAACCACCACACCTACCTACCTACCATGTTTGTCAGGAACAAGCTACATTATTCCAGTGAATTATATAACGTACAGTAGAAATTAGATCTGATCAACAAGCAGTTTATCGGAAAGATACTATTTATACAGCTATAGCCAAAAGCTGTATATGCCAGTACAGTTTGCATGCCCACTACTTTTCAGTTAAAAACATAGTTCATATGGTATGGTGCAACATATTAGACTTTGTTTGGATAATTGGATTACTCGTAAGTTGAGCTCAATCCAATCCTTAAATTCATCTTTTATTGGTTTTCTTCCTAAATTGGCAGAAACATGAAGTTTTTCCGAATACGCCTGGCTTTGCTCTAAGCGCTTTGCTGAACTCACCTTCTCTTGATACTTATATCAAGGACTGTACTATCAAAGCCATCCACCGTCTTAGGCGGAGTGGTTTTTTGTTTTAAGGGGGCCAATAAGTTAGAGTAAGAAAGTTAAGTTAATTAAGCTAGTTTTAAACGTTTTTGTTAGCAAGTACGAATCAATGAATTACACAATAAAAATGCTAAGAATTAAAATGAAATGAAAATGGTTTTTTCTATACTCCACACTGGAATTTTGATGAACTTGCGCGACACTTATCTTATGATTCTGGTCTCCCATCTGATGCAAAGACACCGGAACTTCAGTCGACTTTCCTGGCTTCGGCCAGTCTGTGCCAGGAATAGAATGCAGTCGTATTTTCACGGACGGCTCCAAAACCAATCAAGGGTCTGGCGCTGGTGTCTTCGTGAAGACGATAACATTGGACTTCTTTTCTCATTAGAGAAATATGCGTCTGTTACAGTTTTAATTGTTAATTGTGAAAACAATTCATTTTTGCCCAACACTGCAACAGAACCACCACAAGAGAGTGAATGACAGGATCGACGAAGCCATTTCACAAAACACAATTTAACTAGATTTATCCCCAATGGGTGATTGGTAAATACCACGGAAGCACGAATTCACAACAATCACTGCAGGCTGGTGAGCATTCTGCATAGATTCTGGAACACCTTTTCTTTAAATGCTGCCTTGTACAATGACAATAAATGTAACATTGCATTACGAGGAACGGCAGCGTTCTTTGAGCACTGTGGTTTATTCCTAATCTCGAGCTGGAGAACAATTTTCCAAAACATGAAACAACGACTAAACAATATCAATTGTGCACACTTTTAATATTCCCTGTTAGTCAAAATAAACCAAACTATTAACCCCTGGCAAAACTAAAAAAAAAAAGTCAAAACGTAATCGTTTAATATTTGCAGCCTATATAGCAATCAATCCATCTATCCATCCAACTGCTCAATCAACAATCGAAATATGTCAACTGAAAACCCATTAAGAGCCGTGCCAGCAAAAATAGAAGGTCAGAAATGGAGCAAATACAAAAAATACAGAAACGGGAACAGGATGTCCCTGATAATCCTGCACCAACTTGCATTCACTCAGTCGTCGTCGTCAGTTACTCTTCCTCTTCTGAATGCATTCCGCACTTATATCCGAAGGGCAAATTTAATTGTCCCAGCCACTACCATCATCAACGGACAAAGTCTCTGTCTGCAGATAAATTCCAATTCATCATCATCTTCTGCTTCTCTACTGCTGCATTAGGTTATCATTAGAATTGAAATCAAACAAAGCAGCGGCGTAGAGTGACTTCTTTCTCCCAACGTGTCGCCCCTCCTTGTCCAGCCGAGGAGTCAAGGCACGACCGACGGACCGTTCAGGTAGAGATAGATATTTGCAGAACTGATGATCTCAGCCTCCAATCATGCAAGCTGAAATCTTATCTCTGGATGCTTATAATTAAAAAGGGATGTGCCTGAGAGGAAGAAGAGTTGTGCAAAGTACGTAGCAGCAAAAAAAAAATTAAAAACACAACACAAATACCAAAAGGGATCATTTGAAGCAGAAATAGAAGAAGAATAAGTGAATTGGTCAAGCCAAAGCGAAAAACATACGCCAATCGTCCAGAGTGGAGCCACGAGGGTGGAGACAAAGACAAACGACCGAAATGAAGCGAAGAAGGCAACTAGCCAATATGGTGGTTTTGCTGAATGGTTGCCATCCACACACAAAGCACACACACAAAAAAAAACGATAGGGATACACATAGGCAGAGAGATCTATACGCGTCGGAGACTTTAGCGCTTTATTCGTTGCTTATGTTTTTTTTTTTATAGATTATTCGCAAAAATGGAAGCAATAGTGAATAACTTTAGAACTGGATGCAACTTATTTCGTGAACGGTGGGGTTTTAGAGCTATATCATTGAATGGTGGTTATAAAAAAAGTAATTTCGTCGAAACGGATATCCCTCTTCCAGTTCAAATTCAAAAAACTGGAATTTATGTAATTCGTTCTAAGAGCGGGATATAAGTTAAAGAGCAAATAAATTCGATCCAACAAGGTATTAGAAATTCTTAATTTTTAGACCACTCGTACGACTGCAGTCTTTTAATTTGGAAATGAGTTATAAGACATAAATTACATACGCGTTTCTAGTCGCAAGTTGTTTAACTACCTTAAACGTTGCTATATTCTTAATAACGGATTATGTGTTGTTATCAATGATTTTTCAACAAAACTATTATATTTACATATACGATTACATATGTACGTCATGTGTGGTTTTATAATTTACATCAATTTTAACAACAGTCAGTTCTTCTTCGGATTCTGGGAAGAAAGAGGAACATTCTATAAGAAAATAAGTAAGCATGCAAAAAATTTGACAGCACTCAAGTGATTCCAATAAGAGGACGATTTTAAAAACATACCACCTTGATCAAAAAGTTCCCGGAATTTATTCAGAAAATTAAAAATACAAGTTTATTCATTTAAATCTATATTGTCCCCTTCAAAGTAATTCCCATCGACTGCAAAACACGTATGCCAGCGCTTGATCCAATCTTCGAAACATTTTTTATATTCGGTTTTCGGTATGTCCATCAGTGCTTCCTGCGATTTTTCCATTACTTCCTCTCGGCTGCTGAAACGCGTTCGCCGTAATGGTTTTTTAACTCGATTGAACAGAAAGATGTCACAGGGAGCCAAATCAGGTGAATTCGGTGGCTGTTGGATGGTATTTGTTGCATTTCTCGTCAAAAAATTACGAATAATGATGGCACTGTGCGACGGTGCGTTATCATGGTGCAAAATCCACGAGTTTTTTGCCCACAATTCTGGTCTCTTTCGGTGAATTGCTTTACGCAAACGTCTCATAACGCCCAAATAATACTCGTTGTTTACTGTCTGGCCTTCTGGCAAAAATTCATGATGCACTACACCGTTGTAATCCATGAAAACCGTGAGCATTGCCTTCTTTTTTGACTAAAAAACGTCTGCCACTGCGTTCATCATCTTCGATTGACTCACGACCACTTTTGAACCGCTCGTGCCACTGGTAAACGACCGTTTTCTTTAGAGAATCGTTGCCGAAACACTTTTCAAACATTTCCAACGTACGCGCACCATTAAATCCGTTTTTTACGCAAAATTTAATACAAGTTCGTTGTTGCAAATTTAAATCCATTTCTAAAAAATCGCCAACACACACAGAGATAGATGTACTCTTGGCTACGTAACTTTTGCAAATGTCAAGCTATGACGATAAGATTTAGAGGGAATATCAACAACAGATGTACCAACTTAACAAAGAAAACAGAACTCAAATCGGAATGATGGGAGCGCCACACGGTTTTTATTCCGGGAACTTTTTGATCAAGATGGTATGTATAAGTACCTGGCTATGGAAATATTGAATCATTAAAGTAACATTTTTCTACTGCCTGTATCCGCGTTTCCTAGGCCTATTATGCTTGTAAAGCTCAAACATACAAATTGATTACAAACGCTATTTTGATTAGTATTTAACTTGCATTATATTGTATCGAGATGATACAAACCTCAGATCACTTCCAGGCCTGTAAGCTGTACTATAGCGAAAACCTAGTCAAAATCCCGTCAGTGGGGTTTAAGTGATGCGAGGACAAACATACCCAAAATTAAAACATCTACAGTTTTATTATTAGCTTACCATGCAATCATGCAAATCAATGCCCACATGTATCTCTAATAGAGGCAATCAGTACCAGAACTATTTGTTCCAGCATCTCATTTATTAGCAATGAATTAACTTAAGGTCAAGAGCAGGCTAATTCCTTTTTAAACGTTAACAAATTAAGTTTTTTTTTCATAAATTTTGAATACGAAAGTAAAATAATAAGGAGATACAAATGCAACGAATAACGTTTGAATGAAGTGATGTAACGTGTTTGCCTATTCATAAGTTGAACATTACAACTGCAACGAATGGAAAACTACTTCCAACAATGTCAAGTGGACCGTCAGTAATATGAACCTACGTATAAGACCTTAGAATTGAAAGACTCCGAGAATTAAGGTCAATCAGCTAAGAACTTAGAGTTCAGTGTTAGGTACTGAATTGAAATGAGTTTTAGGGCGAAGTTTAGTTAGGAGTAAAAATAGGAGTAAAACCTTGTTTCATTGAGTTCAACGAATATCAATATCAATGTATGCTTTCAGACGAATATGGTGAACAAGGACAATAGTAAAATCTGTATGTTTCACACTCGGAACTGGAGATGATTGGCATTATTTTAATGCATAATGGCACACAAATTCCCTTGAGATCCCAACAAATTGGAGACAGCCTTCCAGGCATAATTTTTTTTTTATATTCGTAGTAAACAATCAATGATTGTAAATAGATTTTGTACTGTTTTTCTGCTTTGGTAAGAATAAGATTGCCCACCTTCAGTTTCGATATCATGGAAATAGCCTCAATCCAAAGTCTATCACTGGCCCAAAGTTTACGTTTACTAAGAGTAGTACTAAGTCTTCGAATCTAATCCAGAGGGACGACGCAGTAGAGGGAATCATCGCCGTAGGTGGCGCGCACAAGTTCAAAGGGACCTCGACCAACTTGGAGCGCGCAACTGGAGGCAATTAGCTAAAGACCGAGCTAAATGGAGAGGCTTGTTGGTTGAGGCCCAGGTTCACCCCGAACTGTAGCGCCATCTAAGTAAGTAAGTAAGAGTAAAAAAAAAAAAAAAAAATGTGCCGATAGACAGCGGCAATCGTGCGGTTTTCAGTTGTCATAATGGTTTGGACGGGAGTACAACGTGCGTTTGTTGTTGAAGAATTCATTAAAAATGGCGGGTCTCTGACTGCGACGCAGCGTGCTTTTCGCATACACTTCGCACTCGGTCGACTTGATTCCGCTCCTCACAAAAAAACAATACGCCTTTGGGTGTCAAACTTTAGAGAAACAAGCTCGTATTTCAACAGAAGCCGAAAATGTGCCCGCTGTCAGGCCTTCGATTCAGCAATCTTCACAGCGTTCTGCAGGCAAACACACGGCGCCATTGAGCTTATCAAATCAAAGTGTTCGCAGAATTCTTCACCGTGAGCTGAAAATGCATCCCTACAAAATGATGGTTGCACTAGTCAATAAGAACAAAAGGAACTTCACCAACAAGCACTTCATAGTCCCAAGGTTACAGTTTGGTGTGCTGTTTTTGATGTTGGTGTGGGCGCCGAGAAGCAAGTGGTTAGTGTGTCAGTGATTCGACATCCGCGCGTGAGGTTCTACATTCGAATCCCAGAAAACACCAACAAGTTTTTTCACGGTACCACCTCTCGCGAACGTCTGACAAACATCCGAGAGTTGTCACGAAGAAGCTTCTCAAATTGCCCTTCGGATACGGCACGAAACTGTAGGTCCCTTCCATTCGTGCGAAAAATATAACGCACACAACACGAGTGGTTGCGAGAAGCTAGGCCCAGCCACTTGAAGAGCTATTGCGCCAAATATATATATTATTTTTTTTTTTTTTTTATGGGGTCAATACTTTTTTGAAGAGAACAGTGTTACCGTTACTGTAATTTCCAATCGATATTGTGCAATGCTGGAGAATTTCCTTCGGCCTAAATTGCGTGATCTATTCGATCAACATGGACAAGAACATGTGTGGTTCCAACAAGATGGTGCAATAGCTCACACATCTTGCCAGTCACTAGCGATTCTTAGAGAAATGTTTCCTGCGCGTATTGTCTCATTACGTGGTGATATCGGGTGGTCACCGCGTTCGCCTGATTTGACGCCTTGAGATTTCTTTCTCCGGGAATATCTTAAAGCCCAGGTGTACAAACATCGTCCGCAAACTTTGGAAGAATGCAATGGCAAGAAGTGGTTAACAGTCCGCCTGAAATAATTCGCCGAGTAATGGAAAACTTCCGAGAGAGGGTTACTCAGTGTATCGATAATGGAGGCCGCCACTTGAGTGCCGTCATTTTTAAAACTACATTCTTCTTCTTCCTTTTATCAGCGAGGCTATGATCCGAAAACAAGGGATCACAGCCCTCCCACTTCACCGCATTTCTACTGATCTGCCTGTGGGGTTCGCCTGCAACTGCATTATGTGTATTATTTAGAAATAAAGTTATCTCTTTGTATCTTGTTGGTTTTTTGTTATATTAGCATCTGCCCCACAGTGTACTATTAAAGAATCTTAAAGAATTCGGGCATAGACACACCATAAACATTCTCAGACCTTAAAAAAATAGTTTAAACTCTTCTATCTGAAGCACGGAAAAGCTAGTAATCGACTGCACATTTTTAGTAGCCTTCGCAAACCTTTGAAAATACTCTCCGTCTGTTTCTCGGCTGCTTTAATTGCCTCGTCTATATTCTGAGATAGTCTAAACAAGGCTGTTAGAAATATCATTTGTCGCAGATATGTACTTATGTACATAGACTCTATCTATCAACGTGGCCTTTCGAAAGTCGTTATCATTGTACACATTTCTTTCATTAAATCTTTTATCAATAAGATTTATTTACAAAGCTTGGTGGCAATTTTTTTCCTCAGGTTTCTCATGGTTAGTACTGCTTTAGCATTATTTATTTGGTTAAACCCTATTATGAACTTGTGTGTGTAAGTTACACAGTATTGTATCTACTAGCTTTCCCCATTTAAAAAGCCTAATTATACATACTTATAAACCACAAAACACAATCCCTTTCTTCGACACGTGCCTCATGCTGACGTATTCAACCCTGAAAGTCGATTGTACTTCGTAAACTATTCGAACAACTAATCATTTATTAATTGGACTTCACTGCATGCAATGCTGAGGAAGACATCGATCACAGCACTGAGTGCATTTAATGTGCCATACATCAACCAATAGAAAGACTTGGCTGAAATGTTATATTAATTTTCTCTTAGAAACGCCCCCGATTGAGGTATAACTTCTTATCTGCCATCTAAACTGTTCAGCAAATCATTTCTAATTGAAAGCCACAACAAAGAGAATACCCTTGGCTTACCTTTCATTTATCGCTTTGACATACATATGTATACTCCCCATGCAAACGACGATGCGGCGGCTCACATATTGTGTCAACCACTTGATTACCGATTGTGATTGACAATGATTTTCCAAGCCCTTCCTGTGGCCCATTCAATTTCCCATCCTCTCCCCTGCGCCGCACACCCCATCCATCTATATTGATTCAATTTATTATTAAGTCTTTATTTGCCTCCTCTGCCATCCGAATCAATAAACATAATGCATTCATTCCATCCACCACCACCAACACCCACCTACGCATGGTCCCTCTCGACTGCAAGTCAATTAAAACGTCAAAACACCAACTAAAATAAAAAAATACCGTCATATCGATTCGAAAACCCTGCCACACTCAATCCACGACAAATATTTAGAAAGTGCGTTTCTATTTACGCCTCCAACGACTACGACGACTACGACGACGACGACCAGATGTTAGGTTGTGGTTCTGTTTCTCCTAACGCGTATAGATACGGCCACTCAATCGTTTAGATACGAACATAAAAAAATAGAAAAACATTTTTATTTCATGTTTGAATTTGTGGTTTATTTGAAAGTAGGGAAAAAATTCTCCAAAAGTGTACTAATAAACGGCAAAGTGTCGGTGGCGGTTATGTCACATGTCCCGCCAACATGATGGGTTTGGTCTGGCACTGGAGGCCTCTGTGTACTGAATTTTTGTGGTGTTTATACATCAAATATTGCGCGATTAGAATTTGAATCGCAGGGGAAATTCCCAAGAGAAGATTTTTTTAAAAAATAGATGAGAAGTGTGTTGATGGGATGGATAAAGCGAAATGCCTAAAATATTTATGATCTTCAACTTTTTTGTTACTGTTGTTTTGAAAAGGGTTAGAGTTGGATTATGTTCTTTGCAAGTTTTAAATTAAATTTTTACGAAGACGGCTTGAAAATTAAATCCTTGTTTTGAAAATAAGGAAACTCTGTCGAAAATAAATCTTTTGGGAATGCCCGCGAGCTTGTAAGCCCCTGTCAGTCCCAAGAAGGTTGCTGGTTATTGTTGAAAAAGTTTTTAACTTGACATAGAAAAATGGTTAGGAGCAGTTGAACCTGTGCCATTTGGCTCATGCAGCTTTAAGCCCATGTAATATTTACTTACTTGCCAAAGCTTATTTCGGATTATATTCTTCCACTAGTCACTTGTGGAATTCCCATGAAGTGGCAAACATTGCATAAACGCAATGTACTCAAATAATGTTTTTTTTTACTTAAATTTTAATGAATTCGTGCTGTGATTGATAGACTGCACTGGATAGAACTTTTGCAATCCGCAACCGCCTATAGCCAATTTGGCTAATATGGAACGAATATGGAACGGTTCCAAGCAGAAGAAGTTAGGCGTACTAATGATAGGATCATTCTTCATTCCGTTAAATGATGAGATCATATTGATTCCAAGCCAGCCAGAGGAAATCATTCTCCGCATTTAGTGGGAACGTCTTTGGACTAGCTTAACAACTACAAACGGGAGATTTCTAAAAAGCCCAAAAGTGTTAGCAACTGGAGTTGGGCAAAGTTGTGAATTTATGTTCACAGTGCAGAGCAACGAACGAAAAACGAAAATGTACACAACAAACGATACACAGCTAGCATAGCTCAATGTAGAGCAACGAACGATGAACGAAAATGTACACAACAAACGATACACAGTTAGTATTGCTCAGTGCAGAGCAACGAACGAAGAATGAAAATGTACACAACAAACGATACACAGCTTAGGTCCTGAAGTGCGAGGCAGCAAGGATAGAACAAAGCAAAACGTAGTCAACGAAATGACTTGGGTACACAAACAACATGCAGGTATGTAATGTATATTATTCGCTCGGTTATACCATAGGCAAGAGAAATATAAGAAAGGTTTGGTGTCTATGAGTGCGCGTACATACCTAAAAACATACTCTTAAGATGCCGCTAATAATAAAAGCGAAGAAAGTTAGTTAGTTTTATATGGAATTTTTGTACAGAATTAGACGAAAGTTTCGCAAAATGTAATTTGTGCCAGGCGAAATTAGCATAAAAAGCCACCACATCCAATTTGAAAAGGCACATGGAAATCAAGCATCATTTGGTGCTATTAGTTTCTGGGATAAGTTTACGATTTTTTTTTTTATATTTTTTTTTAGTCTGCGCGCACTCAAGGGGTTATGAGTATTTACTCTTTAAATGTTGGTACATAGTGCGGGCGTTTGAAAGGCTAGATAGATAAAGAGAACGATTTTGTGTAGTGGTTTGAAACTCAGTTGTTTAAGTTTTAGTGGCCTTCAAGTTAAAGTGGCATCCAGATAGCTGCGGAGATTTTTTGTTATTTTTGTCTTTGTTTCTGATTCACAGTATTTTTTTCACGGCCATCGATTTTTCTTATTATTGGGTTAAAACTAAAACTAATTTGTAATTTAATTATGCCATTTTTCTTATTCGTGAAAAAAATTACTCCCATACATCCACATTCACAGGTTGTATTCACAGTGAACAAAAAATCACATTCACAGTGTTACATCGGTCGATTTCGATGTATAAATAAAGAGCCAAGTGTAGACCTTCAGCCTAACTGGTGGTAAATCACCCATTAAAGGTGGTCACAACCTTCACATTTTTGCACTGTTGAAAATTAAATTGCACCTTTTTCAGCATAGATCGTAGAGCTGGGACGGTCTCATAATATATGTATGTATGTGATGGATCTTTTCGTTGTAGTTCCCAATAATTAATTTTGTAATGTGATGTGTCTTTGGAAGTAATATGGGCCGTTTGATATTCATTGACACACTCACGTAGACGGTTCCAGCTCCTCAAGTAATGTATGTTCATATTTATATTCCTCTGGCCATTTACTATTTGGCAGGCCCAATATGCCTGATGATATCGATTTTGTCCACATTCTTCCATTTAGTGGCCAGATCGGCTATGTTGTCCTTTGATGAAATAAACCTCCAAATCTTCAATCCTCGACCAGTTCACCTACTCTTTATGCAACAAAATACATGTACCTTCTATGTCGGAATTTATCCAACAAATGACTACTTTGGTGTCTGATCAAAAGAAGATATCCAACTGCGGCATAAGCTGCCTCGCTTGTGTCAACAAATATAAGTATTTGAACGGTAGCAGTTTCGTCTATCTTTAATATTGATGCACATGGCCTTGATATTCTAATTGACTTAATTTGTGGTATGTGTTTAATCCCTCTACGTTACTTCGGCAGGTGTTCTGGATGAATTCGTTCATCCCACCCTATACATACCTGAGGTCCATATGTCTTGTAATATTTTCAGCAACAAATTACAATAGCTGGAAGGATATTGGCCATATTGTCCATAGGTTCATTTTCTGTTGACAAAGACAGAATAATAGGATTTTGTAGACTTCCGAAGCCTTTATTTCCTTTGCAACCTTCCCACTTTTTGGACAAAGACTAAGGCTTGTCTTATTATTATTTTTTTATAATTTTCGCGCACTCAAGAGGTTATGAATACCCTTAACATGTTTTTACACAGTGCGGCCTCCTACTTCACCGCATTTCCACTGATCCGCCAGTAGGGTTTGCCTATGATACGAACGATGGACAGTACGATACCTCGGTATCAACACACTGACAACGTGGACATATACCGCAATGCAACGATTGACGCACTGCACGAACATAAAAGTAGACTGCTGTCGAGATCAAAAACCTTGTACAGACAGTTTACTGACAGACAGAATTCGGAGGAGGTTAGGACGCTGAAGTCGTTGATTAAAAACCTCTCAAAATTAATTAAAGAAAACTACAGATTTTCTGTAAATTTGCACTGGGACAGGAAAATTCGGGCTATAAAATCTAACAACCCGAGTATGTTCCCCCAAATAAAAAAGATCTTTCGGAGGAGTAATCAAAACGATCTTCCGCGTCTTAAAATCCCCCGAACTACAAACAATGTGCAAATACTAGTGACTGCAGGTATAGATCCGGATAACGCAGCTGAGGATGATAATTTCTTTGTGATCGAGGATCCACAGGAGAAAGTAGAGGCTATAGGAGCGACTTTCCAGGTTGTATATAAGGTGAATGATAGTATTTGCCCGAACCACGACCTGGAAAATCAGGTCCTTGTGCACAACTTCTACCTTCGAAATGACATGGAGCACTGGCGATCTGAGAATACTGGTTTTACTGAAAGAAATATGGCAAACAATGCCATCGCCGATGAAAGGGTACATCCCCCGTTCATTTCGAAGGCAGAGCTCCAAGCGGTCTTCGAATCACTGAGGAAAAAGAAATCTGTGGGAATCGATGGTATACCCTACATTGTACTTAGACATCTTCCTCCAGAAGCGGTGAACATTTACACCATCCTGTTTAATAATGCAATGAATAATGCCCATTATCCAGCGCATTGGAAAACAGCGGTGGTGCAGCCAATTCCAAAAAAAATAAAGATAGTTCCAATCCGGGTAATCTCCGGTCGATAAGCAATGTGGAGAACCATAAAAACGCTGGTACTAAAAAAACAGAAAAGTGAAATAAAATGTGTTGTTTTTGATAATGTTCAAGTGAATGATTGCAAAACTATAGCAAGTAAATTTAATGTCTTCTTTGTTGAAAGTGTGTGTGAATTAAATAGAGCCATTCCCTTTGTGCCATAGGTAAACTTTATTCAACCTATTAACAAAACTTTTAAATTTAAATATACAACGCTTAACGAACTTAAAAACACTTTAAAAAACATGAAAAATAAAAGAGATGCAAATATGTTAAGTGTGAGCATGATTAGTGACGCATTGTACAGTATTGGTCCCAAATTGTGTAAAATTATAAATAAATCCTTGACGAATGGGGTATTTCCGGGTATATGGAAAGAATCTATTGTAGTGCCAGTTGAAAAATCAAAAAATCCCACAAAACCATCTGACTTTCGCCCAATTAATATGCTACCCAATGAAGCCAAAGTTTTGGAAAAAGTTGTCCAACAGCAGCTTCAGAAGTATATGGAGGACAATCAGTTATTTGTGGAGTGTCAATCAGGCTTCAGGGGTGGCCATAGCTGTGAGTCGCTGCTAAATCTAATTATAGCAGATTGGAAGACAGAGGTTCATTCAAAAAAGAAAATTGTTGCTGTTTTTATCGACCTGATGCGAGTGTTTGAAACAATCGACAGGGGAATCCTACTAGATAAGCTGGATAAGTACGGCGTTAAAGAAACCGAGTTGAGATGGTTCGAGTCTTACCTGCAAGGGCGCACGCAAAGAACAAAAGTGGATGATGCAATATCAGATTCAACAAATGTAATCCTAGGTGTACCGCAAGGATCAGTTTTAGGCGCATTATTATTTTTAATTTATGTTAACGAAATGCCAAATGTTGTTCAATATTCTCGCTTGCAACTTTTTGCAGATGATGGTCTTTTATATGTTTCGTGTAATGATATAAATGAATGTATTGAGAAAATTAACCACGATTTAAAAAAATTGGATAAATGGTTTCAAATGAACAAATTAAGCTTAAACGGACAATCTAATATTGATATATTAATTAATAATGAAAAAGTCGAAAATCTTAACGAAATCAAATATCTAGGAATTATAATTGATACAAATTTAAACTTTAATAGCCACATTGAGTATATATCAAAAAAAAATAAGTAAAAAAATTAGCTTCTTTGGAAGAATACGGAAAAGAATGTCGATAATAAGTGCAATAAATGTATTTAATACGATAATTAAGCCACATTTCGAATATTGCTCGACAATCATATATTTAGCAAATAACACAAGTTTAGATAGACTACAAAAATTCCAAAATAAAGCTACGCGAAGTATATTAAAATGCCATTGGCTAACTCCGATTGTTAATATGTTAAGTGTATTGAAATGGTTAAGTGTAAAACAAAGAACAATTATGAATGTACTAATTTTTGTATTTAAAATGAAAAATGAATTGCTAACCAGTTATTTATGTAATAAAATATTATATGTTAGTAATGTACACAATTATAATGTGCGCAATAGAAATAATTTCCGTCTTCCATTTTTTAGAACCCAAAAAGCACAAAATACAGTTTTTTATAAAGGTTTTAAAATGTTTAATGAACTACCTGATGAATTGAAGCTAGAGAGTCAGATAATAAGGTTTAAGAAAAATATTATCACATACCTATGTAAAAATGAAGTTTGATTAGAGTATGTTTTTATTTTATTTTATTTATTTATTTATTTATTTATGTAATTATCTTGTATTAGAATAGCTAAATATTGCTAAATAAACAAATTGAATTGAAATTGAATTGAATTGAATTGATAAGTCTCCTTCCGAACATCAGCAAGGTATTCGAAAAAGTGATCCATAGAGCCCTGGCTAAGTGGGTTGAGGACATGCACCTAATTCTGGATAACCAACTCGGTTTCAAGGCGGGGCATGATACCATACATGCCGCGTCTAAACTGGTATCGGATATCCAATGGAACAAAAGTAAGAAACAATGCACGGGTGCCTGTCTGGTTGATTTGGAGAAGGCTTTCGATACTGTATGGTTAGAGGGACTCTTCTACAAGTTGAGCAGGCTGGGCATAAGTAAACCACTGCTGTACATACTTTACGGCATGCTCACCAGTAAGAAGTTCATTGTGAAGAATGGCAATGTGACGTCTGCTGGAACTTTTGAAGTAAAAAATGGTCTGCAACAGGGTGCGGTTAATTCGCCAATCCTATTCAATATTTACACGAGCGATCTCAAAGGTTCATTTCATTATGTCATAGCGTACGCAGACGACTTGGTCGCGTACAGGTCAGGGCATAAGATTGAGGTCATTACATTACTTTTGCAGCGTGATTTCGATAAGATTAAGAGATACTGGGACGACTGGAAGTTGAAAATCAACTTTCAGAAGTCGGAGACCATCCTTTTCAGAACGCCGTTGTCTGGAGCCTCTTGGGACACCAGAAAGAATTGGCGAAAGTTCTCTATCGTGGGACAGCACGGACAGCCACTTGCGAGTCGAAGTGTAGTCAGGTACCTTGAGGTCTGGCTAGATCAATATCTATATTTTAATAAACATATAGATGCTGCTCTGGCCAGAGCCAATGTTGCTTTTGCCCTCACAAAGAGACTGTTTTATAGCAGCCAACTCGATGCGAAGTTGAAGGTAATCTGCTACATGGCCCTTATTCGGCCTATGCTCGCATATGGATGTCCCGCGTTGTTCAACGTGGGGGCAAGCTTGTTGGAAAAGATGCGGGTGTTTGAGAGGGCTTGCCTTAGGGCTTGCGTTCGTTTGTATAGAACACCAGAGTCTGAGTACATAAAATTCTATCGTAATGAGGTCCTGTACAACAGGGCGAATCTGATAAGAGTGGATAATTTCTTGATCAAGTTGATTCGAAGGCATATTGCAAGAGCAATGACCTCGATGAATAGCCTGATCTTTGGGGCTTATTACCCCAATAATCTCTATCACGAGAGTGCGCGCCTTAACGGCTTTATCCCTCCTGAAGCATTCCTATATCTTGATCAGTGAGGTCTGATCCAGGATAAGTTAGCGGTGCCGCTAATCTTCCACGTCGCCAGAAAAGCTGTGGATAGGCGACTCAACTACGACCGAGACGTCGCACAGGATAGTGTAGAGCGACTACGGTTCAGTAGGGCGGTTTCAGTTCGCGATATTCAAGATGTTAGTAGGAAGCAAAACCAATTTTGGTGGCTTAATGAAGAGGAGGGAACGCCGTCGTCGTTTCCGCCTCCGGGTTAGCCTATAACGGAGGCAGAGCGAGTCGTCTATTTGTTTTAAATAATAGCCATGGCCGGCTTACATAGTTCTAAGGTAGTCTTAAGTTGGTATGTTAAAAAAAAAAATAAACAAAAAAAAAAAAATTAGAAAAAACATATAAATCAAGCACAGCACTTGGCTTAAAAAAAAAAAAAAGTGTGTATTTAATTACACATCGTAGTTAAGGGATTCAAAAGATCATTGGACTTCAAGAGTAACCCGCATTTCTTGAAGATGATGCAATGATTAGCAATTGCTGTTTTTTCTTCTTTACACAGGCTGATATCTGGTCCCATCTTCCTTATAGTACCTTAAATGCAGTCTATCTTGAACGGTGCCCCTTGGCACGCTATATTCCCAACTAGCTTTTCGCATTTTCATACCTTATCTTATTGCCACCATCGCTTGTGTAAGTTTTTCTTCGTAGTTAGTTGTTGTGATTCAACCGCTTCGACATAATTTCTAAACCGATTTAAAAGTAGGTATTTGTCCAAATAACAAACAATATATTAAGTGAGTTTTCTTACTAACAAAACTGCTTAATTTAGCCAAAATTCGTGTGACAATATTTAAACCGAAAAACATCATATGGCTGACTACTGGAACAATGATTAACAGAATTCAGCACCCCTGTAACAATCAACTTTTGACGACGGCCGACTATCGGTTAAAATTTTATACATATGTATGTACTTCTAAAATGAGTTTTACTCTACATACATACATACATAATTCAGCATTGCCGAATTGGCTTGAATAACCAATTTTAGCCATACTGGCGAAAATTACGAAAATACCAGTAGTCGGCCGCAAGGTGCTGCCAGCTTAAAGCGTATCCCAGTAGTCAAAATACAAAATACAAATATTTGGCACAACAGCTCTTTAAAGTGCCAGGGCCTAGCTTCTCGCAACCACTCATGTTGTGTGCCTTATACTTTTCACACGAATGGAAGGGACCTACAGTTTAATGCCGAATCGGAACGGCGATTTGAGACGCTTTTTCGTGACAACAATACTCTCGCGATTTTCTGGGATTCGAACTTGGAACCTCATGCGTAGTGATCCGACACACTTACCACTTACGCCTCGGCGCTCCCAGTAGTCAGCACCCTTATTATTAGCCTAATTTGTTAGTAAATTGTGATTTTGGTATTAAGCATCCAAGAATAAGTATGCAGTTGTTCACACAAGCTTTCACAATTGATCGAACTGACTTTTTATTTCATGAGTTAGGTATACATAAATAAATGCTTGCCGACATCAGGATTTGAATCATTACGCATTAGCGCGGCAATCGCTTACGTTACCACTACACCATCGCCTCTTACATACGTAATATTGTAGCTAATATTAGAAATTGCCGCTTTGCTCCCAGAAAAAATCCCTGAGCCCCTAAGATCCTCACTATCCCAACTTTAACACACAAGTAGTAGAGTATAGTATCCCAGCACTCAACATCCATTTGCCAACAATTAAAAAGTCCCATATAGCCCTTAAACTACATCCGTCAAAGCTTTAGGAAGTTCAAAGTACAACAGTCCACATTGCTCAACATATCCTTTTAATTAAATGTGTTTCCCCATCACTAACATCTCAAGGACTCACCCTGAAGCAAGAGTGCTCTCGCCCGAGAACTAAAAAAAAAAAAAAAAAAAAAAAACGCCACTGTCTATACACTCGCGTTCTCCCTAGACGACAGCAGGCAAAGGCAAGCTTCCTGCCAAACGAACTGTGCATCCTTCAAGAGCTCGACGTGCACCCTCTATCCTTTGTGCCGATTCTTCGTAACAAGACGAGGACGACAAACGACATCAAATGCTTCAGAAGAATACAGGTCAAGTACAAAAAAAAAAAAAAAAAAAACCAAAGATCACCTGCAGATCCTTGAAAATTGGACAAATTCTCGTCCCTAGAACTTACCTTATCAGCTGGAATAGTCCGAGACACCTTCTGTGTGGCTGTTGTTTTTTTAATGCTGTTGGGGGTTGAAGTGGTGGTAGTGGTTGTGGTTGTTGTTGTTGTCACACCTCCACAACCCCCTGCTGAAATAATAGATGTTGCAGCCACAACTGTTGTCGGATGATGATGATGCGACGGTGGCGGGGTGGTTGGTGAAGGTGTTTCAACAGACGTTGAAGACATCTTGTGTGTGAATTATCTTCTTTTTTTTACACTACTTCGTTGCGCGTTGTTAAATCAAAGAAAAAGGGAGGGGAGACAATAATTTTTTTTTTTTTCGCTCTTTCTAGTGTATGTATGTGTTTGACGTTAATCCTTTTTCCTTCTGCTACTACTGCGGGGGAGGTGGGTGAACAAACAAAAAAGAAAGACGATTTTTTTGTGTTCCTCCTTTATTGGCAAAGAAAAACGAATTCTCACACAAAACACCACAAAAAAAAAAAAAAAAACTGAAAAACAACCGAAAAAGAGCAATTTCAAAATAAATTTTGTTGCACTTAATTATTGTGTAACTCTTGCAGCACTGGTGTGATATATTATAGAACACCGTTAGTTACACGGTTCTTCTTCCTATTTTTTTTCAGGAAATTTTCATTGATTTTCATGTAAACATCATCAAAACACACGACGAAACCAACACGAACACGAAAACACGGGCCAGAGAGAAAGGAGAAGTAAGGAAAAGGCCAAACGACGAAGGTGTGAGCACACTGGTTGGTTATAAAGACAACAACAACAACACGCGTATTTAAAGGACCAGAAGGAAAACTCAGGAGGAAAAATAAACACCCAAAAAGAGGAACTGAATCTGGAAATCACAAAATTCCAATTCTTTTGTTAATTTTCCAATTGCATATCGATAACGGTCGAGGAAGGATTTTTTTCTTCTTTCCTCTCCTGCACTTGGGATAATCCTTTATGGTCGCGGGCGGGTGGCTCCTCTCACTCACTCCTACTTTTCAGGCAGGTTGTTTCTTGTTTGTTTGCTTCTTCTTCTTATTTCGTCACGAATTTCAGAAATTTTATTTTTTTTTTTACTTCATGGGAGAGGGAAAGAAACAACACTATTTGGCAGTACTTGCGAACGCGCGGTGTGATAGAGATGGACCGAGATTCGAGGTGAGTTTTTCTTAGGGATTTTTTCTCGTTTCTTTTCCTTTCTCGTTTTCCACTTGGCGATTGATTTTTTTTTTCTCTTCTTCAAATTGTGCGATTCGAGAAAATGTTTCCCATTTTAATGAATTGCATCGCGGATTTTTACGCTGGGAAACCTCTTTTATTTTCGACGAAATTCACCCTCACTCGCTGAAACTCGCATCGTCGTCACACGATTACACGGCCGTCGTCGAGTCGAACGTCCGCAACTCAACACTTTACGCTATCGCTACGCCACAAATATTACTCTACTCTACACTCCATCTATACTTTTCTGCTTCTCTAAATCTCTACTGGACTGGTTTTCCTTTTCCTCGTTTCCGCCGTCGTGACATACGAACATGTCTTGCTGGCTGCTTTTTCTTATTCAATTTGTTGTTGGTTGGTGTTTTGAACAAGTGAGTGATTGCAGGTGAAATGGGATGGATGGTGGCTAACTTTAGCCGAGTTGTCTCGCTTTGTCACATGGCAGTGGCCATTTTCTTTGGATAAGGTGAATATCAGAGAGTTGCCAGGTTCTGAGGAATAACAAAGTGGATAAACAGGTGGCTGCTGTTCTGGAATGAAACCCAGTTCTCTTGCTTAAGTTTTGGGAATTTCTACATGTGGGGAACGCTTTGTTTGCTTCTGATGATTCATGGAAGGCGTACAAATGTTCGGTTTCTCGAAAAAAGCTTTGTTTTATCGTTTACATATCTGTCTGCAATTTAAAATCGGGCGAACGATGCCAAGTATTGATAAGTCTAATTAGTACATTTTTTTACTGACTCATAATATTAAAAGTTATTAAAATCCACGTGGTTTAAAAACATTCTTCCGATAGGAAAATCAACTTTTAGGAAAGGTATTCTTTGCATATGGGAGTTCAAAATACGAATACTCGTATGAAGTCAAAAGATGTGAAAACCATAGGGTATTTTGAAAACCATAAATCTATTTTTGAAACAAAGTTCAAACAATTTTGAATTTCTTATAAACATTACTGAGAAGTACTTACGACGAATTTTAAGACTGTTGTGTTTATTAATGGCAATCTGGTCAATCAAATTCAATTCAGATATGACGAATCTAAGAATGTAACTCGTAAGACAGATTCCAAATGATGCGACAATATTCCAATTGGAGTGTGACGAGTGACGTAAACAAGGTTTTCAAAGTATAAGGATCAGTAAAATTTATAGAGTTTCTTTCAATAAAGCGCAACAATGCAATTGGCTTTGCAAACAGTGAAGTCCACATACTCTGTAAGCGTAAGACGTGAATCAAGTATCGTGCCAAAATATTTTTTTTAGACATTCCAACGAAGAGACTTAGCTCAATGGAGTAATTAAATTCAATAGGCGGATGACCAAGATTGACCAAGAAAGTGTAAAACTTTGGCATTTTATATTAAAGAAATCATTGTTCTACACCAATTTTGCTATATACTCGTAGGCGGTGTTGGGTGTTACGATATTTTAGTTTTCATTGTTGAACATGGTGTAAAAATAAAGCAGTTTAAAAGCTTTAAAATAATCGTATATTGTTAAAATTGTATGGAAAGCTAAAATTCGTCTAGGGTGGACTATCCCTCATCCCTTATCTCTTAAATCCGTCCTAAGTAAGAGTGGCATTGTTGAGCGAAGGCTAGCTGAGTAAAGGTTCATTCACAACTCAGCGACCTGCGAATACCCGAACTGCGAACAAACCATTTTTAGCACATTTATAAGTACACCAATGGTAATTCTACTATTCCAAAAGAAAAGAGCTTAATTTATCTATTGGTTAATAAAAACAAGTTGAATTTTAGTTATTTTCTGTGACGAAATCAACAATGCGCAGATTTTTCTGAGAATTATCGACTTTTATTCACATTTCACATGATACGACGCAATCCACATTCGCGCGACCAAAACATCCGCGAGAGTTTAACCTCACAATGCTTTTATTTTGCTCTTGATGAGGAGATCTTGGTTGAATTTATCGAAAAGATGTTAAGATATAAGTTAGGTTAGGTTGAAGTGACTGCCAGTTAAGACACGCCAACACACTTAGACCACAATCATGGAGAAAGTTTCTCTCTACCTACTCTTCCTACTCGTTAAACGCTTTTGAGCTTCTTATGAAGCGTAAGAAGCTCTTAAAATCTATGCCTATCAGATCACCTATATCGTTGTAATAAAAGGCTCCTAAGTGAAGCTTCTTTCTACGGGTGAGAGGTGGGCCGAGCCTTGTAGCATGGTTGCTAGGGGATATTTCATGCTTTGATTTTCGTACTCCAAAATTCTAAACAGCGTACTACTTCGCGGAATTGTTCTGCGATATTTTTACTTCGTATACTTTTTGTGCTTGAGTTAAGTATACGTTCGAGCAGCGAACCGGGCTTTTAAAAGGGTTTCGAATTGTAGAGGCATCCTTAATGAAATATATTATTTAACAATTTTTCATTATATTCCTATTATATTTTAGTTTTAAAAAATAATTATATTCTAAAACTCTAAAGCAATTTTAAGTAAAAAAAAAACCTTTGTAATTATTAATCTACAATACATTAATATGAATATAACCTACCATGCGCTATATTTTTGCTATCGAAAGGATAAGATACGGCAAACCAACTTTTGCACCACCTCGGTTGAAGACACATTGCTAACGATTTCGATCAAACATCGACTACCGCATTTAATCTTAAATACTACAAAGGCTAAGTCGATTTTCCTTGTGAACACCGTTTCTGGTACTTGAAATTTTGCACAGTTATTCCTTATTTTGCGTAGATGCGAGATAAGAAGGTATTTCCAGAAAATCAAGGTCTACGTGGCATAAAGGGGGTTGAGATCGAATTTTCCATCTGTAAATATTGATTCCACAGCCGTAGCTCAGTACTGGCTCTCCGGATTAAAAAAAAAAAAAAAGGTGAATTTAGTAAATTCGCCGCTGATTCATTTAAGGTATAAGACATCTTTCTGCATTGTCCTGAAGCTGAGCAATGCTATCCCATGATTATGTTTCAGTGTGCGATCCCTTCTAGAGTTAAAATTAAAAAAAAAAAACATTATCAGTGCCAAATCTAAGATATTGTAAATTTTATTAATTAAGATATCCATGTGCTGTCAAAACCTCATGCAATTAAGAGACTTGGGAATATACGCGTAGGTACATATGTACATGCATATGCATGTATAGACATAGAACTATTGCAATATTTTTCCATTTTGTTAGATGAGATGTTGATCGTGGATTTGTCCACATTTTAGAATGTTTTAATGAATTGAAAATAAATTGTGTGTTGGAAGCGGGTTTGCGTATGCTCTGGTGGGATTCCCACGGGGGAAGTTATAATTGAGTTTACACATTTTCGGTATTGTATTCAGTTGGCAATTATATTTCAAAAAGTAAATAACCGTCAACTAAAATGCGGGCGAAGCAAGGCGAACACTGGTCAGCTAGTTACGTATAGGAGAACAACATTTGATAAAAATTGATGTGATATATAAAGTAAATCTTCCACTAAGATTATTTAAAACATTTTATGTACTTATTTTAGTCAATGTTATGACCAGTTGGCGACGTGGCGCAGTGTTTACTGTTGCGGACCACTACGCGTGAGGTTCCATGTTCGAACCCCAGAAAACACCAACAAGTTTTTTTTACGGTCCCACCTCTCGCGAACGTTTGACAAACATTAGAGAAAGCTTCTAAAAAAAATTGCCTTTCCATTCGTGTGATAACACGAGTGTTGCGAGAAGTTAGGCCTAGGTGCTTGACGAGCTGTTGCGTCAAATATGCATTTTTTTATTTATTGAAACTGAACTAGGAGTACCTCACGGATCTATCCTGGGTCCACCTTTGTTTTTGCAATACATTAATATGCGTGTTTTTTTTTGAGGAACCTATACTCACTTTTCTTGTAATTTACATGCCAAGCAATAACAAAGCAAAAGCGAGTATAAAGTGAGTATAATTTAGTCAGTAATCAAAAGTGAACATGGCGCGTTGAAGAATCTCAATACCAGGCGGGCCAAATCACCTTCAGAAAAATCATTTATTTCGTAAATGTTGGTAGCCATCGATTATTGGACACTAGTATTAGGGTGTGTTTGTAGATATGTGCCTTTTCCGCAATTCAGTGGTTGGTTAAAATACATTTATTTTATATAATGCTTATATTTTCACATATGGGAATGGAAACTGAAGGAAATTTAGCTTTTAAAAAAATAAATAAGACAAATATTGCAAACAAAATTTAACAATAATATGTGATAAAGGAAATAGGCGAAATTCGTTTTCGATTGTGGATGCTGAATAAAATAAGTAAATATCCAAAAAAGAGCGTTCATAATCTCAAAATGATATGCGATAGGAAATGTACATTAGAAAATATATGTATATTCGAAGACACATATTCGAATTCAGGGAAAATGTATAATACTTTGAAAATTTTTGTTAGAACCGAAACTCTTTTTCATAACGGTCATTTTACAAGCCTGTGGTAGTTATTTACTTTTATTGGGGTTAGATGTAAGATTTAGAAATTTCCTTATACAAAAGTACTGTAATCAATTTGATTGCTTATTCGCAGTTTGCTCTCTTATGCTATATGACACTGGTTTTTTTTTTTCGTACTAAAAAATGAAAGAAAGAATAACGGTTTTAGGACATAGAAAACAATACTTGAAGCAAACGTCATATACATTTTATATGCAAGTACTTTTTTTATTTTTATTTCGCAATGCGTTTCTAAAGTGAGTGAATAATATGGCCGTAAAACAAATATCATTAAATTATTCACAAATATGTATAAAATAATATTTTCAACTCCCGCCCGTATGGTAATATTTTTCTTCCAATATTAAAGGAAAAAAGAAAGTAAAAAAATAATGAATTGTCAAATAAAAGAATATAAATTGCATACTATTTTTCTAGTTTGCTGCCTTGATTTACGATAAAACCAGGGTTCTGGTTTTACTTTTTAGCCACTTTTTATTTGAAAAGACACTGTGTCATAATAGCATTCGTGTGGTAGCTAATACCATGTTTCCACCGAACTGAAATCTCGAGATTTCGATGAACTTTTACCGAAATCTTGAAAGCCGTTCCCACCGAGTTAAAGTGATTTCAAATGTCAATAATTGTCAATTTTATTGGCTGAAGTGCGTTCAAAGTCAAGCAAATAATATGAATAATACCTTACATCTTGGAACAGCTGAGATAAATAAATTAATCATGCTCGGGAGTGGAGGTTATACCATGTTCCCACAGAACCGAAATCCCGAGATTTCGATTAAATTTTACCGAAATCTCGATAGTCTTTCTCACAGAGTTAAAGTGATTTCAAATGTCAGTAATTGCCAATTTTGAGGCGGCTGGAGTGCGTTCCAAGTCAAGTGAAAATTATAAATAATACCAAGTGGTTTTCATTTCGGAACAGCTGAGATAACCAAATTAATCATACTCGGAAGTGAAGGTAAAATAGGTTTTCACACCCACAATCAAAGATTTTTTTTTGTAATTTGCGCGCACTCAGGGGCTATGTTTGTACGCAGTGAGGGTGTTGGAAAAGATAGATAGAGAGAGAGAGAGAAACAGTTGGTAGAATACTTTGAAGGTCAGTTGCTTATACTACAGAGAAACTCCGGGGGTGGCGTCCAGACAACTGGCGAAATTTTTGTTGGTTTTTGCCTTTGCTTCTTATTCACAGTAGTTTCTTTCGCTGTAACTGATGTCATATGTAAATCAATCATCCAACAGAGCGAACAATTTTTCCAGAACTATGACCAACCTACTGCCAGTGTTATCCCTTCGTAGTAGTGTTCACACAAGCTTTCGCAATATTTAATATATTTCATAAGAAATAAATAAATGCTTGCGGATGTCCGAATTCGAACCATTAAACATTAGAATGGCAATTGACGACGTTACCGCTACACCATTGCCACACCCCAGAAGATCAATATCCGCCTCCGAGAATGTTGTTCCACTTAAAAAAAAAAAAGAAAATTCAACTAAAAAATTGGAGAAAAATCTCTTTTTCCTTTGTATGTCAAGCATGCTTACGAAAAAAGGAAAGAGAAGTGGCAAATGCTTTCAGCTCATGTGAAGTTAATAAATAAACTCCATCTAGTCCCAAATCCAAACTCGCATATTCGCAAATTTCACAAATTGCGCTTGACCTGGAACGCACTACTAATGTTTTGATATCTATAAATGAACACCAAAATGAACCAAAGTTCACGGTGTAGGCTTGTTTGGTTTGATAACCTATCACGGATGGATGAACTCAAGGAGATTTCAAGTAGATTTCGCCGAAATCTTGAAAATGCATGGCGAAGATATGGATAGATTTGGCGAAATCTTGGGATTTCGTTTGGTGGGAACATGATATAAAAAAAACCCGCACAATTGTTCACAAAATCGCCTGTTCCTACTTAAAAACAAAAAACATAAAGGAATTTCTTAAGCTATATACCGCAATTCAGCGCAAGATTTTGCTGTAGACACACTTTATACCTACCTATCTTGTGACAACAAATTTTTAAACTACCTACGTTAATCAACTTTGCAATAAATTTATTTTTTTGCGGTCGATATACGAGTACCTATTATGTACCAACCAACGTAGCAACTTTTGAAACAAAAAGATAAAGTGAGTATAAAGCGTTTTATTGAGACTCAAAAGTAAGAAAGATATAATTCACAAAAAAACGCCTGTTGTTACCTGAAAATAAACCAAGTAAAAGAATTTAAATGTATAAATGAAATAAAGTATTTAGAAGCTATAATAGACAGTGAACTTGGTTTTAAGAAACATTTGGAATATGAATGTAAAAAAACTGTCAAAACTGTTTTTTTGTTTGTAAGATATGTAACAAAGAAACTATGTATTCTAATAGAACGACTCCACTTTGAGTATTGTCCATTAATACTATTGTTGTGATCTTGAGGTATTCTGGAATGTTTACAAAAGCTACAAAACAAAGCAATGCGTTCTATCTTATATTTTAGTAGATATACGTCCATTCAAAGTATGTTGGAAATGCTCAAACGGTGAAATATAAAATAAAGAATAGTTTTGGGTACACTTATTTTTATACTTAAAGTTAAAAAGAAAATGCTGCCCACTTATTTAAGTAGAAGACTAACAACTAAAGCCAGTGTACTACTTTATAATTTAAGAAATAGTGATCATTTAAATGTGCAGTTTTTTTTTAGAAATTCAAGAACTCAAAACATGTTATTTTGCAAAGGAAAGCAAATTTTCAATTTTCAACTTCCAAATAATGGAAAAAATTGAAACAAAATTATTCAATTTAAAAGAGCTGCATTATTTTTTACGAAAAATAATTATTAAATTTAAGAAATTTAAAATACGATAGTAATGTAATGAAATTGTAAAAATAGCAAATATAGCAAAATAAACTTTTTCTAATCTAATCTAAACTCATGTAACCTCTCACAAGTTAAGTTCCGGATAAAAATGTCTCTCCACCACCCGGCAGCCACTGCCATCTACCATCACCTAGAACCACTACGCGATTCCAATAGGAAATCCAACCAAATGCATCTCATCGCAGCCAACCTTCCCAGCATCTGGATAACACAACCCCCTAATTGGAGCCATTTTTATCCGCGTCGCTAAACCGAACGTCACCTCGAAAGGAAATGTCAATTATTCCTCCAAAACGACGAAAAACGACCCAAAAAAGATCGAAAATCTCTCCCCAAGCAAACGAAAAAAAAAAATTCTCTCCATCGTGTCCCGAGCGAGAAAATTTTTGTGTCGTTGCTTCTCCCCCTGAGTGAAAAGTGAAAACAAAATGCACACGAAAGAAAAATTCCAAAAATGTTACAAGTGAGATAAAATCCTCCTCGTTGTTGTTGTTATTTTTGCTTTTTTGTTTCTCCATCATCGTCTCGTTGCAAATTTCCGAAAAAAAAAAATCAAAGATCCGAGCATTTATCAAGAATTTGAGAAGAAAAATTCACACACGCACACATACACGCGCAGAGCATACACGCACACACACCTATACATAGCAGCGCACATCCATTAGTGGAGAAGAAAAATAAGAGGAAAGTAGTGCAAAGAGGGCGAAAAGAAGTGAATTTTTTCTGCTGATAGCTGATTCCTGATTGCCCCCCGCCATCGTATCAAGAGAATCGGACTGTGACTCGGAGCAATGGATAGCAGCCTTGCTGGAGTCGCTTCGATGCCATTGTTCATCGAGCTGAAGAATGATGTGGACAACATGATGGCGCTGAACGACAGCTCGTTGTCGCAACAAATCGAATTTATCCTCCAGGACCCCATCCCAGACACGGGAACTCCACCAGTGACTCCGAATTCGACACCGAAGCTGACCATTGACTCGAATGGGTACCTCGCGACGGCGTCGTCATCGTCGTCTTCGTCGCGAATGGCATCGGACGAGAGGGAGTACCAATTGATGGACTCGGCAGTGATAAAAGTGGAACGGATGGACGAGGATGACGATGTGGGCCGCGAGGAGGAGATCACCACCCTCAACACCACCAGCATGACTAGCACCACCGCGGATGAGCTGGCGGCCGCAGCAATCGTCTCAGACGATGACATTGAAGACGAACCATCCTCGTCGTCGGTGTCCAGTTCCTCGGTGCAGGTGAAGCTGGACCGGCCGCAGGCATTCTACATGACCGCCAGAGGCGGCAACATCTCCACTATCAACTACCGTCGGACATCATCGATTGATCAAGCACCCACCACTAGCAGCAGCTGCAGCAGTAGCAGTAACGCTGCAGCACCGCAACCACCGACTCCCTCGCCACCGCAAGAGTACCAGTGCTTCGAATGTGTTGAGAAGTTCGACAATAAGGAGCTGTTCGAGATTCACAAGACGGGCCATGCGAACAACATGAAATGCGCCATCTGCAACATGGTGCTGAAGAGCCTGAAAAACTACGAGAAACACTGTTTGCGGTGCAAACCATACGAGTGCCAAATCTGCGGACGGGTTGTGCGCTTCCGGCCGAACTTCATCAAACACATGCGGGTGCACACCGGGCAGCAGTCCGAGCGGCACAAGTATAAGTGCGACGTCTGCCTGAAGGAGTTCATGAGCTTCGAATACTTTAAGGTGCACAAGAAGATACACAACGACAATGTGAACTTGACCTGTGAGATCTGCGGGAAGGTGTTCAGTGCGTTGGCATCATTGCGGGGCCATTCCAAGCTGCATTCCGGTGTTAAACTGCACAAGTAAGTAGGAGAGAGGGGCTGTTATTCTCTATTCTGCGTTTGTAGGGGGATGAATGATTTGTTGTTGATTTGAAATGAAATGGAGGGTGTGAATGCGGCAGAATGCTGACTAGTGGGAATAAGAATTTGTTAATGGTTCACATTTTAATTAAACTATGCATTGCCTCCTTTGAATTGGCGCGAAGAGTGTCTTGCACTGCCACCTTTTGGTTTATTGCGCATCCTATTAGAGAGATTTGTATCCTCGGTGGTGTTCCACTCGCAATATAGTATTCAAGACTCTGTATTCTGGCATCGCGATTCAATAGCAAAGTCCTGGGTAATATAGTAGGGAACACTAAAATTACGCGATATCTCTGCCGATGATTTGTAGTGCACTTTGTTATGTGTACATAATCGGTTTCTTTCTTTAAAACTGCTTTTACTTGTCCACTTGCTTCTTTCTTTCTTTTTTTTGTGACTTGTGCACTAGCCTTTCAAGCATCCTTAAAACTACAATTCATAGCTGTAGGTTCCGCAGGTAGCTGCGTAGCATACAAAATAGATAGTGTGCAACTATGACAAGTTGTAGTATAAGGCTTATAACTACTTGTTATTCGTCTTGTGCTGCATTTAGACAGTGAAAGATAGACAACTACTTTCGTCATCCCATTGGTTCTTAACTTGCTTCATAATTACATTTCTAACTATGTTTTTTATAATGGCACCTAAACATACCAGTTAATGCTTCCTTAATCTTTGTTTTCAGATGCGACGTCTGTGGCAAAGGCTTCGGTCAACGATATAATCTAAAAATTCATGCTCGCACTCACACTGGTGACTTCCCGTTCGAATGCAAAATCTGCAATAAGAAACTTCACACGCAGTCCAGTTTACAGACCCACATGCAGACCCACCAGAAAGATCAAACCAGCCAGGTGACTACAACCATCAAATATGAACCCCTAGTCGCCGTCAAGGTTAAACTCGAACCACTCGATCAATCCCAACAGGAACATCAACAGCAAGAATTGCATCACCACCAGCAGCTGCTCCATCAGCATGAGATGCTTATCCAGCCCAAGCACGAACAGCACGGGAACAATGAAACCGACGAAGACGTTCAGATGTCACAACACAACCACATAACAACAGCCAACGCAGCCACCAGCACCAGCACCACCACCGAGGAATCCTCGAACGAATCTCATCATGATAATAACATGACACTTGTGATAAAGAACGATGTACAAAACGGACCTCCTACTCAGGTTACATACGCACAACAGCAGCCGCAACTGCACCACCTGCAGCGGCAACAACATAACCACCAACAGTACCAACGGGTCTCAGCAATAATTAAGTCCACCACCACATCAATGTCATCGTTGTCGCACTCGCCATCGTCGCTGATCATCTCTCCATCGCCATCACCATCATCGCAATCGTCTTCTTCGTCGTCGGCTTCATCGCCAGTATCAATGAGCACGGCCTCGACATCTGGCGGCGCTGTAGGAGCTGGAGCTCACAACTCTCTGTCATCAGTATCATCCACGTCTATAAGACACACGAACGAGAACTCACCGTCCCTAGCCACAACGGCCCTAATAATTAAAAGTGAACCAAATCTCTACTCCTCAGGTGATAATTCCGTTGATATGTTCATTAAGAAGGAAATCATATTCGACGAGTGCTCGGCACCGTCACAGAACTCTCCACCGACCTCGAAATTCCATACGAACTTCGACGGCGACGACCTGGTCGACGCACACGATCTAACGCATTCGTTACCTTACTCGAATCTCTTCGAACCGAACTCGATTCCAGACAGCATTCCAGATGACCTCTACCCGGACGATCCAGACGACTTTCGGTTGGACCATAGCTCGCTGGGCCTACAATCGTCCACCACCGATGGGGATTTCATCAAGAAGGAGTGGGTGTATGGCACCGGTACCGGTTACACGATTAACGGCAAGTTCGACGATGACAGCGACGCCCTCTGTGATCCTGCCAACTATATTTACAATTAACAAAAGTAAATCATTGCGCGTCATTGCCACTGTAGTCGTCGTCGTCGTCGTCGTCGTGTCCTTGTTGTTGTTGTTGATTTTTTAGCGCAAATGCATGCATAATCTTATCTTTCCACCAAACTAAACGTACTGTGACATGGGAGAAGTTCTTTCTCGCAGCAGCAGGTAACTAAAGATAAATGGGATGAGGTATCTCTAGCTTAGATGACAGAAATTGTATGTACGAATATGCTTAAATGCATTTTGGTTTTTTTTTTTTTTGGGTAATGAACGAAGAGTCAATCAAAATTATTCCATGACAGTAGATGTACATACGTAATATTGATCTGCATGCCTTTACATTGTTTTTGTTTTTAATTTGATTGTCCTTTCTTGTCTCATGCATCCCCTTAGGGGTTGCTGGCAATATGTTAAATATTATTTGATTGTGGTTTCGATGAAATTAGTTAAGTAAGAGCAAGGGCTTGCTAAAATCGAGGAGGGTTCGATACCTATTAGGTTATAATTTGAACGGGGCGCTTTTGTTATGAATAATTGCAACTAAAACTAACTAATAGCTTACGTATTTTGAAGATAGAATTGATACTCAATTCGGGTTGGGTTATCGAATCGCATAAAATCAATCACCCCTATTACTGTTGGCGTATTTCGCTTTTCAACGATTGTTGTTTTATTCCTCAGATGTACCATGAATCCATTTTCATAAATTCTTTAATGTGAAAGAGTTTTTATTCTATACGACAGAAAAATTGCTTAATAACGTTCAACGATCAGTAGGTCATAGCTGTTAATAAAACAACAATCGACGAAAGGCGAAAAACGTCAACGATAATCGGGGTGAATACTGGAGTGGAATCCTCTAAAGTGATAGTTGATTGTTGACGATCACAATTATCACTTTTGATCTCTCTAAGGTGACCATCAGCGTGATCATCACCATTTTGCGATCGTTTTTATGTGACTGCTATCGTTTTACGGAGAGCTAACAAAGTGTGATCATCAATTTTGACTGTTTTGATAATCAAAATTGATGATCACACTTTGTTAGCTCTTCTGGAGTGGAAGCCTCTAAGGTGATAGTTGATAGTCGCACTTTTGATAGTCAAAGTTGATGATCACACTTTGTTAGCTCTCCGTAAAACGATCGCAAAGAATTATTTAAAACTTGGTAGCACAGCTTTTCGAAATGCCATTTTCTTGTCAGCGCTATCGCCAATCTCAGCTGTTTGTGGCAATTTGTTGTGATTTGTGCATACAAACAATTTAAACAAAATAGATTTAGCTTAAAACGTGTATGTAAAATAATTAATTGATATACATATTTAGACAAGTTTGAAGAACTGTATAAATCATTGTCTTGTCAGTATCAATGAAAAAAATTCACTTGGGCCCCAATCAACGTATCATATCGTATCAATGAAAAAGCAATTGCCGATTCTATCTAATTTTATATAAAACCACCCGAATATGGCGACGTACTACTTATATAAAACAAGCCAAATATGGCGACGTACTACAATTCTCATAGGAGAATGGGAGACGATGGCGACAGCACTTTCATCTATTGGTGCAGCCCAATTAGCACCAACTTGTCTTTGGTAATCTCCACCTCCAAATAAATTTAGTGTTGCAGCCAGTTGAAGAATTGGTGGTTTATTTGAAGCCCGTGTTCCACTTGGTATGTCCAACAACCGCAACCTTTGTCATTCGAACATTTAAATTTTTTAAATCTAAAAAAAAACTAACAAAAAGAATATGCATTTGTTGATATTCGGCGTGTTTTTTTGACGAATCTATACTCAGCTAACTTTTATTTTACACGCAAAGCAAAAACAAAACAAAAATGAGTATAAAATGAGTATAATTTAGTCAGTAAACAAAGTGGCTATAGAAAGTGAGTACGGCAAATTGATTTCAATTTCAATCTCAATCGTAGGTGGCTTGTTAATAGAAATTGGTTGCCTTCGCTTAAATAATCTATGACAGCAACCTAAACGGAACAAAATAGTTTCTTTGACTGTACTTTTTCTGTGCTTTGTTTCTCAAAGGTTGTTGCCATCGATCAAATTCAGCGCCAGCTAAATTTCAGAAGATTTTACTTCAAGAAATGAGTTAAAAGTGAGTACATGTCGTTTTTTTGAAATTTTAAAAGTGAATACAGAAAATCTCAAAAAAACACGGCCATTATTCGATTTGGAAGTTCCGAAATATTTGAGTTATTTCTCAAATTGGATTCTTCATCAGCACTTGCGTTATAAAATAATTTCAGAGAGGTAAATATTTTCGTAGCATTTCGCAAATAGCACTTCTTTACTAATAATCGTAAAAAAAATAATGACTATATGCAAGTAAAGTAAATAGCTGTCACACAAAAACTATACCAAAAATATGATGATCACGTTGATAATCAACTTAGAGGGAGCAAAAGGGATGATTGTGGTCGTCAACAATCAACTATCACCTTAGAGGATTCCACTCCTGGCGACAAACTAACCAAGCTAATAGATTTGCCCGTTAAACTATTTTAAGAGAGAAAAAGCGAAGAAAGACCTGGAAGACCTAACCACTTACGCCACGCCGCCCACAAGACCTGGGCTAGTTTCACAATTTTTTTCTATGCACATTGATCAGCAGAATGGAGTAGAGAGAGAGAAAAACGGTTTTGTCAAATTTATGCGAATAACGACTTAAAAATCACTCCGATCCCCATTGTCGAATTTCTCTTTCTTCTTTTTCAAGGATTGTCGTTAATTTTCAACAATATTGTGGTTTTATTCTCAGGCGTACCCCGAAATGAATTTTTTTTTAACCTTTTTCCTAAACGACAAAAAAGTTGTTTAAAAGATAGCTGGTTGATGCTATGAATAAGCGGCAATCTTTGAAAAAGATGAAGGAGAAAATCGACACCCATATTCGGAGAAATTAGATGGCGGATCAATGTACGAGTTGTGTGAATTTGTTTGTGTTTTTTGCTTTTCGTTCGCTAAATCAGTCACATGTTTTAGACGAATGAGAGCTGTTCGATTAGTAAAAAAAAATAGTAAATATCCAGATTTGCACAAAGTTTAGTTGGCCTCCTGAATGGTAATACGCCCCTATTACCAAAAAAACTGAAAATTCGATGCTCTGAGCTGTCATTTTCTAGATCGCCACCCGTGATACAAAGGTATGAATAATTCGCACACACTACATTTGGCTGCAGAATGCCGCTTAGATTTTAGTTTATGCAGCACATTGTTTTTTTTTAAGTTGGTTCCATTGAATTCATCTTCGAATGGTCGGTGGATCACGCAGAACTAGTTGTGGTTATGCTGGGTAGTAGCTATCCATTTTTAAAGTATTCTTCTTGGATATCTTTTTTAGCCTGTCTCCAATTATGTACATACTTGTACATGTGCTGATTATCCATCTTTTAAAGAGTAACCACTGATGTTGCCGCAGATAATCAGATCTGAATAAACTTTTACAGTACGAGGATTTAGTCTATACTTCGCATCCCATTTCGTGCAGGAATTATTAAGCAGTGTAGTATTGTTCGGATCGAACATTTGTCCCAACGGAGGTTTTACTTTGAATTTGAGGTCATTGTCAGGTATTGTTGTTTTTGTTGCTGAGTAACTATTCTAAAGAAAATAAATCGCAGCAACTATGTGAACATTTTGATATACTTTTTGATCTAAAGTCGTCTTTAGGTCATAAGTGAATCACCCTGATTGTCGTCGGCGTTTGTCGCTTTTCGACAATTGTCGTTTTATTCATAGCTATGACCTGCTGACCTAAGCAACTTGTTTGTCGTGTAGAACACTATTACAACTCTTTCACAATGAAAAAGTTATGAAAATGGATTCGTGCTACATCAGAAAAACAAAACGACAATCGTCGAAAAGCGACAAACGCCAACGACAATCAGGGTGAATGCCTTTTTGACTGTCCAACCAGATTCTCCACTGTTTATACCATCGGGACACGCTAACAAACTCCATGTAAGACGGTATCGATCAAATGCTTTCAATAAAATGAAACGATTTCCTATACTACATAAGACACAACGCATTATGCATGCTATTGAATTCTACCAATTGCTTTCTTCAAAAACGTTCTAAAAAAAACGTTTCGTAAAGTTCCATGATCGATCAATTCAATTCAATTCAATTCAATTAATTTCATCAATCAGAGTATACATAGAATCTATATATTCTTACAGACTACGAATTATCACGTTACAAATATAAAGAAAAATATGCTAAGTAAAGCTTATGCAAGTTCATCCACCAGGGTAAACTAATATATTTAATAAATTTCTCTTAAACGAAACTCTATTGCTATTAAACTCGATAGAACTACAAATTGCATTGGCTTCTTTAATACACCGTGTTAATGGCTCATTGAGTCCATAATTTACCCTATGAAATGTATCATAGAAAAAATTACAAACTCGCAGGTCTCTTGTAGGGGCGTATATCTGTATCTGCGACAGTAAAAAGGGGCAATTGATGTGTGAATTTAAAATGTCTCGTACGAAAGTAATGGCAAAATATCTGCGTCACATTTCCACTGATTGCAAGCCTATTAACTGGCATCTGGTAGTGTACGGGGGCATGCGAATATTCCAATGAAGTCGATAAATTACAACTCTCGTAAAACGTTTTTGAATCTTTTCAGTTCGCATAGAACTATTATCGTAGAACGGGTTTCAAATCACACAGCAGTATTCAAGGACCGATCTTACAAATCAAGAATACAATGATTTCAAAGTGTATGGATCCGTGAACTCCTTGGAGTTCCTCATAACAAAGCCCAACATAGAGTTGGCTTTGGCCACAATATGGTCAAAGTGGGAAGCAAAGCACAGCTTAGAGTCGAATATAACTCCAAGGTCTTTTTTTTTCACCTATCCTTAAAAAAGGGACGTTCCCTATTTTATAAGGGAAAAGAATCGGTGAGCGGTTACGGAAGAAAGACAAGAACTGACATTTGGAAACATTAAGGAAAAGCTGATTTGTATCGCACCATTCTGATAATTTGTCAAGGTCATTTTGCAAAAGCTCGCAATCTGATTGGGACGTTATGCAGCTGAAGATTTTTACGTCATCTGCATACATAAGGCAGTCTGAGTTCAGAATAAAATCAGGGATAGATATCATTTAGTGTGTTTTCGTGAGAACTATGCAAAGCAAAGTGAAAGCTTCTCCACAAAACGATTCTAAGTCAATCTGGTTAAAAACTTTTTTTAATTGTTTGAAGATTGGTGATTGAATTGAAGTTGAAGTAAAAAGTATGAAAAAGTTGTACTTAAATGTATGAAATACTACTGAATCATTCCAGTTGAATGAAAAAGCTTTTCTCAGGGAAAAAGCTCTTCCCATCCATCGCAACTCATTTTCGACTGAGAAAAAAAGTTAAAGTGGTTCCAAGTCACTTTGTGTTGTTGTACTCCGTATTAAATCTTACTTCACTGAGAAGCGACGTTTCACCAAAACGCACCAATTAATAAACAAGAGAATGAAAAGGGGCCCTAAATGACTTCCCTGTGGGACTCCCGACGTAACATATATAGGTTTAGATACCTAGTATGTTGTTGATGCGTTTGTTTTCGCTCCGTTAAGTAGGATTCGCACCATCTTAATAAATTAGAATGAAAACCCAAAACTTCCATGGAAACGAAAAGATATTAGTTTTGAAGTGTTCGAGCCATTTATCCTTATATAAATCGGGCGTTGCCGATGGTTAAGAAAAAAATCATGCTTTCAATCTTCCAAGAGGAAAGTGGTCCACGTAAGCAGTCTTCATATTTATATTGCTGCAGAGCAAATAATATATGTAACAGAAGAAGGAACAATAAAAATTAAATTCAACGAGGTTATTTTCTAAAAAGAATGATCATAAGAATTGTTAAAGTGTACAAAATTTAGATGTACAAGAGTTTAGTTGTGCAAATTTTGGATCCAAATACACTTAAAAATGGTTGTTTCGCTGATTTTCTCGCCTCCCTCCTCTTCTTTGAATTGATATCCAACAAAGCCTCAATATCATGGTTGTATTTGTATCTTGTATCATAATTTTTTGTTTTATTTTTGTTTGTTTAATTCTTGTGCAATCAGCTCGAAGTGCATATAATATAAGTAGTAGTAATATTTTTTAATCTTTTATAAAGTTAATGTTTTTATTAATTTTTTATTTTTTATTTTTTGCTTTTAAGTTTAAACATAGTTTTATTGAATAGTATGGTTAAAAATCATTTTTATGTGATTCGTTGGCGGAGAAGAAAAGGTGTGTAGATCAATAGGAAAGTAAAACTTCCAATTTATCCGAATATATGTAGATTATCTCGAATTATTTGTAGTGTAACATAAATGGAGTTGTTAAATTGTTGTCTGTTAAAATACGTATGACGACCTCAGACAGATGCATACAGATGAGCTAGTTCAACTGATTTTCTTTAGTTCTAGTAAAGCCATGTGTACCTGCAAATTTGAGCAATAGAATGTTTCTGTGAAAACAGACACACACACACATACGCCTAAATACGAACAACGATTGTTCTTTACAGTTAAGAGATATTGTTATTTTTCAACACCTGTTAATATATCTGTCTGTGGTGCATTAATTCTTTTTATCACATCGCACAACACTCATCTGTTTCGATATAAGATACAGTAGTTTTAAGTAAAAAAAAAAAAGAAAAGAAATAAATAAGAAAAGGAAATTTTAGAAAATTAGCCGTGTAGTAATGTAAGTAGTATTCCTTTGCGCTTCGTAGATTTATATGTGTTTTAGAAAAAAAAAAAAAGAAAGGGAAAAAACAAACAAAAAACGTTCGTTTCTATAGATAGCAAATGTAATTTTCTCAACGTGTCATACCATTTATCTAAGCGTTTACCGCTGCGCGCGGATTAAAAACAACCCTCCAACAAAACAATGTACATTTATTTTTCTCAACTCAAAAATAAGAACAAAATAAATTTAAAAAAAAACTTTATCGATATCGTGATCTACTATATTTTTCAAATCTATTTATTATTGTATTTTAAATTATAATTATTATTATATTTGTATGTACTAACAGAAAACACAATTTTTAATGACGCAATCTTTTTTCTTATTCGTTATAGTATATTTTTTATTTTTCCAACAAAAAAACCAACAAATTTATATACATACACATATAAATGTGAAAACAAAAAATATATATATATATTGTATACATACGTATAAGTTCTTTTTCATTTTTCTAAAGAATTAAAACAAGAAATAAAGTAATAAGTAATAATTTTTTAAAAGTACCTAAAGCAGCAAGTTATATACATACATGAAAAAATATTATATATACAAATATTGAAAAAAAAAAAAAAAACAAAAACCAGTGAAACATATAAATGTAAAACAATTTATTTATTAATAAATAAAAAAATGAGAAAAACCAAAGATAAAAAAATACTATTTAAATTAATTTTAACAAAAAAACAAAAAAAAAAGATGAAAGTAATTAAAAGAAAATCTAAATATCTACTTATATATATGTATGTATCTCGATATTAACTCTATTAGTTTTAAGTATTATAAAAAAAAGATGAAGAAAACCCTTTAAATAAATTATACATAAAATCACTGTGTGGTCATGAAGGGGGAACAGTGAGTTCATCCAATGAAATTAATAATAATTATGACATAAAGAATTCTAGTCGTGTTTCAGTATTATAACAAAAAATGGAAAAATATATTAAAAAAAAAATTACAAAAAAATAATAATAATTAGCAATTAATTTACTAAACTTAAATTAAATGGATGTACTAACGTTTAAGCGTCAAACTAGTAATTTTTAATTGTAATTACATAATTAACCTTTACAAAGGGGTCAAGAAGAAAAAACAAACGTTAAACCTTATTATCAATTGGACAGTGAAGAAGAGAACTCTAACACTTCGACTAACTCAATAAAATAAATATAATTAAATTAATTACATTTAACAATAAGTTTAAAAACATTTTAAAAACAAACGTAACAAATTTCTTGCAATGTGTATGTGTGTGTAATTCAAAGAAAAAAATAATATGTAAAACGAAAAAAAAATTATTTTATGTCTTTCGTCATTTTAGAGAAATATAAAAAAAAGGAAAAAAAGTATGGAAGGAAAACCCGAACAAACCGCAAATCACTTGGTGAGAGGAAAACAAAAAGGAAACAAAAGAAAAAAAAAAAAAAGGAACTAGATACAAGTGAAAATATTATTGAAATAAACCTCGTCTTTAAAAATACTAACGTGGATTTTAATTCTCTTGTTGGTATAGACTAAATAGCTGTCTAGATGTGGTATACATATATCCCGGAGATACATACGGAGAGAAGTTAAAGTTGTCCTCATACCAAAAGCGGGTAAATGCTCTCATACCAATCCAAAAGATTTCAGACTTTAGTCTATCATCATTCCTTTTAAAAACATTGGAACTGATTGATATTCTTTCTTCCTTCCTTCTTCCTTTTTCAGCGAGGTTATGATCCGAAAATAAGGGATCACAACCCTCCCACTTCACCGCATTTCTACTGATCCGCCTGTGGAGTTCGCCTATTTGACCTCAAAAAATATCGTCAGGCCTGTCGATTTTGGATCAGTCGGTTACTGAGACCAATGAAATGCTGATGTCGTATTTGTCTGATCCAGGCGTTTATAGGCCTGCCTTTCCCACAACGCGGTGTCTTTGGAACGTGCACTGATATTGCCTTTTTAACAGGGTTCAAATGATCTCTTCTTTGAACGTGGCAATACCAACTGAGCCGGTCGCGCTCTAACTTTTATACGATGGTTTCCTTGATGTGAAAGCTTCCACGGATCTTCGAACTTCTTATTCGATCAAGCTTTGTCACTTCTGCTGTCATGCGAAGCAACTTCATCTCAGCTGCCGTTAATTTACTCATACTTTTTGTACATCGTCCAACATTGTGAATCGTATGTGAGCGCTGGACGCACAACTGCGGTGCAGAGCCTTCCTTTCAATTTAGAGGGCATTTTTCGATCACAGAAGATAGCGAAGTTTTCTCGCCACTTCATCTATCCTACGCTTACGCAATGATTGATGTTGTCATCACAGGTTGCTTTGCTATTGATCATAGATCTCAGATATTTGAACTTTTCGCACTTGGGAAGCACTGTTCATTTCAAATAAATGTCTGGAATAGGCCTGAGTGGATCAGAGAACGGGCAGCACAAGTACTCTGTTTTTTTTGAACTAATGCGATACCCATTTGCCTCCAGACCATCCACCCACACATCAAGTGCTCGTTGCAGGGATGTAGGATCCTCACTTATGATGGCTCCATCGTCAGCAAAGAATAACTGATTGATATCGATTTAGGCAATAGTCACTCCAATTCTTCAACTCGTATACGGCAGTCGAATCCGACCATAGTATAGGTCGAATCCGACCATAGGGTTCTACACTGACGACTCAAAAACCAAGGACGGAGTTGGTGGAGGTGTTTTCTCTGGCAGGCTTAATCTTAAGCTCTCCTTCCGTCTACCAAATCATTGTAGCGTGTTCCAGGCGGAAATAATGGCTATTAAAGAAGTCTTATCTTGGCTTAAGAAAAACGTGATATCTGCTAGAGATATCCACAACTTTTCAGACAGCCAAGCAGCAATAAAAACCCTGGAATCGACCTCTATAATTTCCTTAGTAGCTCTAGACTGCCGATCGTCTCTCGCGGAGATGGCTGAGCAGTTCAATATTCATAGGGACATTCCAGGGAATTGTAAGGCCGACGAACTCGCCAGAATAGGAACAACTATACCCAGCCTGCCGGACAAAGGCTCCTTAGGTATACCAATCGCTACTTGCAAATTCAAAGAAGAGGAAGAAACTATTCCTCACCTTCTTTGTTTCTGCACAGCTCTCTCCCGTAGAAGGAAGCTTCACCTAGGGGCGGCCATTAAAACGACATATAATTTTTTTTTTTATACAATATATTTGGCGCAACAGCTCTTTAAAATGCCAGGGCCTAGCTTCTCGCAACCACTCATGTTGTGTGCGTTATATTTTTCACACGAATGGAAGGGACCTACAGTTTAATGCCGAGTCCGAAGGGCGATTTGAGAAGCTTTTTCGTGACAACAATACTCTCGGATGTTTGTCAGACGCTCGCGAGAGATGGGACCGTGAAAAAAACTTGTTGGTGTTTTCTGGGATTCGAACTTGAACCTCATGCGTAGTGATCCGACACACTAACCACTTACGCCACGGCGCCCACATTACAACGACATAGGCGACCTGAAAAACATCGACATTAAGAGTCTCCTACGCTTCATAAGAAGCTCAAAGTAAGCCACTTAAGTAGGAGAAACTTTCTCCCATGATCCATGTAGTATCACAATGGACCTATTATTGGTCTAAGTGTGTCGGCGATTCTCAGCTGGCAGCCAGTTCAACCTTAGCTAATCTAACTTTGGTATGAGTTTGGAGATCCAAGTAATTTTTAAAGACATAGGAAAGAGGGTAGCGAAAACATGTTTTCTCGTCATGCTTGATCCATTCGTTGTGGTAGTGAAAACTAGAAAAATAGTCACCCGTACTCTCCGAGTCTTCATTGAGCTAGTTTCTTGTGGTCTATTGAATTTTATATCGCCATCACCATATCAATTTGTATCTCTTGAGTGAGATCGAGTTATGCATTTACGGTGGAGTCTCGGTTATATGAACCAATTAACGCAGAGCAAGTTCATATAATCGAGAGGTATTACTTTCATTCAAAAATATTATTATTATTAAACTTTATTAACATATAATAAATTGTAATATTAATAGTACAAAAACTTAGCCCTAGCTACCAGGACTTTCGGCTAGCCATTCAAAAATAGAAAACAGTATCGTTAATAAAAAGAAAAGGAATTATTACTATTACTAGTGATAGAAACAACAAAAACTAAAACAGGTTGAAGTGTAAATAAAAATAAAACTAATAAACCGTCAGCCGCCTTAAAAAAAAAATTGCAAACAACCAAATGGCATGTACGGCGTAAGAAGAAAAATACAAAGAAAACACGAACTAATGGTACTCGTATGATATCCCGAAACTTTATTTTCCAATTTACTCTGCATACGCGTCATGTTTATGGGAAATCCATACGATACAAAGTAAAATCTACAGTGATCAAAAAAAAGTATTCGACATAAGGGTACCTTTCCAAAAATCTAATAAAGAGTTTATAAAAAATAACGAACTCAATTTGTTTAAAGCAAAATTATATTAGTCTTATTTATTTTTTATTTCAATTCATAGTTTTCAATTTTTCGCATTTCAAGAAAAAAAAAAAAAAAAAACTAAATCATAAAATGAAGAAAAAATCTCAACCAAAAAAGTATTCGACACTTAAGGAAATAAGACGAAATATATATTTTTTTGAAGCACTAATATTTAGTAGCTTATCTTTTGTATCGTATGACCTCACGTATCACGTCACGTCATACACGCATAACTCCGTATATCACGACGGTCTCGCATCAATTTCACCAATGGTTTCATGCGTTCAGGATCAATGTTAGTCCATGAACTCAGTAAAGCAGTTTTCATTTCGTTTCTGTTGGTAAACGTGTGTGCTCGCAATTTTTTTTATCGAAATGACCGATCACCCGATCTCATACTTAGAGCACCTACGGGGTTAAATCGGGTTCAAGAAATCGAGGATGTAAGTCAGCCAGTGCGGTACTTACCACATTTTGCCGTGCAAAGCCCACACAAACTCGACAAACTTAGAATCGTTTTCGACGCTGCAGACACTGTCCTTCTGCTCAAAGGACCTGAACAAGCCAAGCCGCTAATGAGCATCCTATTTAAATTCCGAGAAGGTATAATTGGAGTAGCCGCAGGCATCCGGGAAATGATTTCCAAAGTCCAAATTTGACCAAACGACCAGCAGGCACAACGATTTTTGTGGAGATTTGGAGATACAACTCAGCCCCTTGATCATTATGTCATGGTTTCAATGATCTTCGGAGCTATTTGCTCGCCATGTAGTGTTGAGTTTATTAAAAATCTAAACGCTCAAGAATTTCAATGCCAATATCCCGAAGCCGCAGCAGCCATAGTCAACAAACACTACGTTGATGACTACGTCGGAAGTTTTCAAAACGAAGAAGAAGCCATAAGGATCTGCAGGAACGTGGTGAAGGTCAACAGTGAAGCTGGTTTCGATTTGAGAAACGTCACATCCAATTCAACTAACCTGCAGTCATTGATGAACGAAAAGTCCACAAAATGTGCTAGCACCGTGAACACGAACCGCCAAGCTACGTCGGAAAAAGTTCTTGGAATGCATTGGAACACCGAAGCCGATTGTTTTGAATTTAAGACAAAATTTCATCGCATCTCAAAGGAAGTCAAAGGCCGCCAACAAAAAGAGAACTCCTAGGGATAGTGATGGCAGTTTTCGATCCCTATGGACTTCTATCAGAATTCCTTCTATATATAAAAATATTGGTTCGTGACACTTGGAAAAGTAATATCGCCTGGGATGATCTGATGACCCCCGACATTAACAAGAAATGGTAAGCCTGGTGGAAGGAATTTCAAGGAATCAATGCAAGCAAACACAATCCAGTTGTACATCTTTGTGGATGCTAGTCAAGTCGCCTTTGCCACCGCTGGTTACTTTAAAGTCATCTATGCCCAAGGAGCCGATGTTATTTTCGTTTGCGGAGAAACCCGTGGAGCACCGCAAAAACCATGTCTGTTCCTAGGTTGGAACTACAAGCTGCAGTGCTAGGCACCCGCATCAGCAAAATTATAGTTCGCAGCCGCGACATCAAAATTTTCCAAATCACTTTCTGGACAGATTCGCAAACGATATTGTATTGGATTAATTCAGCCGAACGGAAATTCAAAGTCTTTGTGGGAAATCGGATCGCTGAAATATTATCTGCATCACATCCACCACAATGGCGTTGGACTCTCACCGACAAGAATAGTGCAGATGTAGCCTCTCGTGCAAATGCTTCTTCAAAGCTTAATACAAACAGCATGTGGCTCTCTGGTTCAGATTTCCTTCAACAACCAGAGGTATACTGGCCAGCCGGAACAACCAAGTCGCCGCCAGATGGTGTAGAGGTCGAAGAGGTCAAACCATGTCTACTTCTACAATTTCTGAAAGGTCTTATTCGAAGCTAAGAAGAACCATGGCATATGTTCTGCCACCAAGAAATTCCTGCACCTAGGAAAAGTATCCTCACAACGTTCAACAAACTGTTTCCTGACAGTAGCCGAAGTCAACGACGCTGAGAATCTTCTATGGCGAATGGTACAACGAGAGCAGTACCACCCACAATGAGATCGCTATCCTAAAGTCTTCAAGGCCTATTTCAAAAACCAGCACAATATACTCCTTGGCACCATACCTAGACGAAAATGGTATTTTAAGAGTTCAAGGTCGTATTGATGAAGCCTGCTACCTGCCATTTCAAGTCAGACGCCCAATTTTATTGCCGCATAAACATATTGTTTCCGAGCTTATCATGCAATACTATCACAAGAAACTGCATCACCAAAATTCAGCCATCACACTTAACGAAATTCGACAGAAATTTTGGTTTCCGCATGCCAAAACTCTTCTTAACTCCGTCCGACGTAGTTGCATGGAATGCAAAATCGAAAGAGCCAAACCAGTTCCACCGCTTATGGGTCAGCTACCAATTGAACACATAACTCCGTATATCCGACGTTTACATATACCGGAGTTGACTAATTGAGCCTTCCAATTTGCTATTTGCCGACGATGAGAAAAGAGGTGGGGAGTCATCTTTACATGTCCAACGGTACGAGCAGCCCACCTCGAACTAGCTGAAAACCTCTCCACAGATGTCTTCATTATCTGTCATCGCAATTTCATAAATCGCAGAGGTACACCAGTCAGAATCAGAAGTGATAATGGCATCAACTTCATCGGTGCACAACGAGAGCTCAAAGAAGAAAAGCATTTGTTCGATGTCGACCGCATACGCGATGAAGCCACAAACCGAAATATCGAATGGATGTTCAACTGCCCTTCCAACCCAAGCTCAGGTGGATGCTGGGAACGCCTCATCCGAATAATTAAGCGACTGCTCATCAAGACCCTGCGCGAAGATGCCCCGAGAGTGGAGAGTCTAAGAAGCGTTCTCATAGAGGCCGAGAATATAATAAATCCACGACCGCTTACGGATATCCCTCTTACCATGGAGGACGATGAACCATTAACGCCGAACCATTTCATGGTAGGGTGCGTCAACTCAGCACAAACGCCTTTTCCTGTGGACGGAAAGATATGCCTACAAAAGGAATGGAGGATTGGTCAAAATCTTAAAGACCGCCTGTGGAAGAGATGGACAGTTGAGTACTTACCTCAGCTCTTGAAACGACCCAAGTGGTATGATAAAGTACGCCCGCTACAACTCAATGATTTGGTCATAATTTGAGATTCCAATCAGCATCGGAGCCAATGGTGTAAAGGGCGCATAACAAAGGTTTTTCCTGCCAAGGATGGACAAATCCGTTTCGCCGAAGTTAAAACCTCCAAAGGACTTCTCCGCCGTCCAGCTTCAAGACTTGCTGTCCTTACAATTGCTGGTGAATCCCCGGGTGATTCACGGGGGGAGGAGTGTTAGAGGGAGACAAAGGAGAAAGGAAGCAGTGCAAATTGTCATCTACATATCTTTGGATTTTCAGATTGCGCGTCACCGACTTTACAGTGGACTCGGATCACTACCTAGTTGAAATCAAGGTACGGATGCGGATATCCAGAACGGAGCGAAATCAACGAATTACTGTAAAGAGGTTTGACATCGGATATGCAGCAAAACAAGAGGCATACAAACCGGCGCTGCATAGGAGAACTAGAGCTGCTCGCGAGCTCTACGAACGGAGGAGAAAAGAAGAACATCAACTTCTCAGAAACAAGAAAAACGAGTATGAGAAGATGAGAGCTCGATCGAGGACATTGAGAGACTTTATTGCAGGAATGAAGTTCGAAAAAGATCATGCCAGGGTTTCAAAGCCAGAACAGAAGCCTGCAGAAACGAAAATGTTAATATAATAGTAGAATTGCAGTAGTTGATGAGGATATGGAAGGAACACATCTGCAGACTGTTAAGCGGCGACGATGACCAGTGCTACGGTGTCAGACAGAATGAGTAATTCAACAGTGATGATGATAGTCAAGATTCCCGTCAACCCGATCAGAATAAAGTGAGGATAGCGATACCTAAACCTAATGCCTGAAACACAATAGCACCTCCACCTCAGCTTCGCCTGACGTCTATGAGTTAAACCATAGGAAATCAATATATCCTATCACAATGTCGCTCCCACCTCGACCTCACGTTTTCATTTCGTAAAGAAAAACGTAATGCTATGTAACGACACTCTAACCCGAAGCAAAAGTTGAGATGAGCTGAACTTTTGCGTGCTTTGACAGCTAACAGCAGCCCTTGCCTATTTGCGCTATTTATTGACGATCTTACCGATTGCTTGCCAGGAGGTGTACACTTTTCTGGATCATGCATAAAGGCCCTGATGTTTGCTGACGACATAGTTCTGCTTGCAAATTCACCAGAATCTCTCCAGCTTATGATTAATCGTTTATATGAATACTGTTGTTTATGGAGCCTTGTAGTTAACTTGGATAAATCGAAAATTATGATTTTCAAGAAGGGTGGAGGCAGAATGCGGTTGAACGAAAAATGGAAATTTAATGGTGCAGAAGTGGAGGTGGTGACTGAATACAAATACCTGGGGGTGTTACTGACAAAAAACCTTAGTATGGATAGCCATCTTAAGGTAAAGTTAACTCAGGCGAAAACTGCCATAAATACAGCATGGAGTAGATGTCTTGGTAATAAATTCGTAGCTCAGAGCTACGGCAGTCTCCGAATCTATTTTATTTTATGCGGCCCAAGCTTGGGGGTGTAAGTATTTCGATACCGTTGAAAAGCTACTAAGGTACTATATTAAGCGTGCATTTCGTCTTCCACCTAACACGCCTAATTACATCCTTATGCTGGAAACAGGACTGTCCCCACTCTTCATAAAGACCCTGAAATTGCAGATAGATTATGTAATCAAAGTTATGAACATGCCCAACTCCCGCCTGCCGAAAATAGCGGCTCTAAGAGCAATACATACCAAGCGGAGCTGGTATGCAGAATGGTTGGATCTAGCAGATAGCTGTGGTATGGAAATAAATCTAGATGTGGATAACTCTACGAACTGGAAGCCGATACTCTATGATCTCATCGCGAAAGTTGATGCTAAATTTGTGGTTATGTATACAGGAGAAGCTACGAGTTCGGTCCATCGATCCATCTGCAGCCAACTGAACCATCACTTAAATGAGAGAAATTATTTTAAAGATGCTTATGAAGTAGAGAAGATATCGATGATGCTAAAGCTAAGAGCAGAACTCTTGAAATTGAACTACATCCCACATAGGGATTTACCATTACTCTGCAGTATTTGCAATCTAGCCGAAAGAGAAGACGTGCTCCATTTTGTTGGCAAATGTCCAATTCTCCGAGAGATTAGAAGAAACAACCTTGGAAGTGATTTTCTAGCGGAAGAAGCAGTAATAGACTTACTTAATGAATTAAACGTTGAGAAACTATTCCAATATTGTAAATTAGCACTTGCTTATCGAGAAAGAATATTGAATGAACATTTTTAAAGATAAAAAAAAAAATCGTATTTAATAATTTGTAAATTTTAATTGTCAATCAGGCAGACGGCAATGCCATGCATTTATTGATTGTATCTTAAATACAAGATTGTAATTTTTATAAGCGACATAAATAAAATCAAATCTAAATCTAAATCCTTTTCCTAACTTTATTCACAACATTTATACTATCAGTCAATAAACAAACATTTCTTATACCTAGAAAGGACGCTTCTTTTATTATTTCAAAACAGTTGTTAATGTTGATGAAACTACTTCTCCTCTATTTAATAATTGAATATTTTATATTGCTGTAATAGTAGAATTCTCTATTTTTTTATTACCGAAAACCTTTTATAGATTGTAAATTGTGTAGGAACTACAGTAACGCAAATTTTGATGCAATGAACGATTATTTGAAGTAGGTACCTTGGGATTACATTCTCTCTTCACCTGACTTGGGAGCAATATAGATAACACTTTTTTTTTTGTATTTTAAATGAACTCAAGAATCGGTTCGTTAAAGTAAGAAAAAGAAATATTAACAATCATATGGCCTGGTTTAATAAGAGACTCCTTAGCCTCAAAACAAAAAGAATAAGGCGTATAAACGTTTTAGAGCCGACAAAGCTAATATTAAGTTTAAATCGTGGTACTTGCTTTGTCAAAGAGAATTTCACGTTCTGAATAAGTTTTTATACCGTTGTTACATCATTTCTATTGAAAATAAACTTTAATCGAATAGCAAATATTTTTGGAATTTTATAAACTCTAAAAGAAACACTAACGGATTACCGAGTCTTATGTACTTTTAAAATCATCATCTGATGATACTAAGACCATGTGCAATTTTTTTGCCGACTATTTTAATTCAGAGTATTCCCTTAATGATTTTTATTCTGACAACTCATCAAATTTGGAACCTTTGATCGACCTTGATGATTTAAATTTTGATAAGTTGAAATGGCTTTGAGCGATCTGAGAAATATTAAATGCGAGGCCTATGATGGTATTGCTCCAATTTTGTTAAAAAACTGCGCTAAGTCTTTACCCCTCGGTTCATTATCTTTTGTTAATCTTTCGCCTCCGGACGCTTCTTAGTTGTTTGGAAGATATCTCATATTGTTCCTATTCATAAGTGTGGCCCCAAACAAAATATTTGCAACTACCGGCCCATTTGCAAAATTTTTTCAATTCCAAAACTTTTTGGAAAGATAACCTACAATAAGTTGTTCTTTCTTGTTAAAAATGTTTTATCATTTCATCAACATGGCTTTATGAAGGGTAGATCTACTTCCACAAACTTAGCAATGCTTTGCAATTTTGTAATAACAAATTTCGAGAAGGGCTTGCAAACTGATGTGATTAACACTGATTTTGCTAAGGCTTTCGACAAAGTCAATTACATGTCATTAATCTCAAAATTATCTCATTTTGGCTTTCAATCAAACTTACTTAATTGGATCAAGTCATACTTATCTAATCGGATCCAATTTGTTAACATCGATGATTGTATCTCCAAAGCCATAAGCGTAACGTCAGGTGTTCCTCAAGGTAGTCATCTCAGCCCTTTACTGTTCCTGTTATTAATTAATGACCTCTCTGCTAGTTATCAAACATTCAGAATGTCTTTTGTTTGCGGATCACCTGAAGATATTTCGATCAATAAAAACGGAATATGATTTTAACCTTTTACAGGAGGATATATATATATATATATTTTAAACAAGCATGCGGACGTGGTGCACCGAGCTCGTTAATATGATGAATCTCCTTTTTTCATGAAAAGAAAGAAAGATTGTTGGGGAATTTAGCAGAGAAGGAAAACATACATATGTACTTTCTTTGTCAGTACCCTGCTTGTGCGAGGCGAACTGCGCACTTTAGGCTATGCTGTTACGGGTATGGACTCCATCCAAGTTCTGTAGCTAGCCATGATACTGATTTTCATAAAGACAAGGACATATCGATTCTTCAGTGGATTAATTAATACAATACAATGGACTTCTTTGGTGTCTCAGTGCCTGGGATAAACTAACCTCTATCCATACCATATCGTCCCTCGTATGCCTTGTTTGATAAGTCTTTCTGTATTCTATGTTGTGTTAGAACTGTGAATGTGCAAACAGTGTGGAAACAACAATTTCTGTGAATGTTGGGTGAATGTTGAATTCATTCTTATTTAGTAGAGCCAGAGGCAAAATTGTAGTCATTCCCCAAAAGTTTAAAATTTACACATTCATGCTTCTGGCATATGGGAGACGATATCTAATCAATTTTACATATATGTAGTATGTGATGTATGTACAGGGTGGGCCAACTAAAAGTTTCTTTTTAAAAATGCAATAAAATAAACAAAATGAAATTTTTTCCATGTATTATGGCTTTATTAGTAAGAGCAAACATTCCCATTAATTATGGAATACAACGTCGTTCAACTGGCTGCCTCGGCTGGCCTCGCAGTAGCGCATTCTATCACTTCAATTTTCCAAGACCTTGTTGATGGTTTCGGGCTGTAGCTCACGGATTGCTTGGATGACATTGGCCTTAAGTGCTTGAGTCGTTTCCGGATTGTTGGCATAACATCGGTTCTTCACGGTTCTCCACAAAAAAAAGTCCAAAGGGGTCAAAGCGCAGCTCCGAGGCGGCCAATTGACATCGCCAAGACAGCTGATAACACGATTTGGGAATTTGGTGCGCAAATGACCGATTGTGGCATGGCGCGCCATCCTGCATGAACCAGAGGTCGTCCAAATCCATGTCTTCAATTTCAGTAAAAAAAAAAGTAGTTAACATGGCTCTGTAACGCCCACCGTTGACCGAAACGTTGTTCCCAGCCTCATTTTCGAAGAAAAATAGTCCATTGATGCCACCACTCCACAATCCGCACCAAACTGTCACTCTTTGTGGATGCATTGGCTTCTCGACAATAACGTGCGGGTTTTCCGAGCCCCAGATGTGGCAATTTTGTTTGTTAACGTAGCCGCCGAGATGAAAATGTGCCTCGCTAGAAAAGATGATTTTTCGCCCGAAATCGTTGTCCAATTCAAGCTGCTGTAAGGCCCAAACTGCGAAGCGATAACGAAGCGGATGGTCGTGCGCTTTCAATTGCTGAATCAATTGGACCTTGTAAGCGAATAATCCCAGATCTTTGTGCAGAATTCTCCTCAGGCTAGTGCGTGAAATGTTGAGCTGTTGAGATCGATGACGAGTTGATGTTCGTGAATTGAGTCTCACACTCTCGGCTACAGCAGCCACATTCTCGTCTGTGCGCACCATACGACGACGGGGACCATGAATGTTGTCCACTATCATACCAGTCTCACGAACTTTTTGCACAAACTTGCGTACAGCAGGCGCGGTGGGTGCTTCATTCTTTTCAAAAAACGCACTGTTTGAACTACACACCACTCACTTTGGAAATAAGTTTTCAATATTTCCCAATATTGTTCAAGCGTAAAGCGACTGATTTCGTTCCGCGGAGGTATGATACTGACTTTCTGTCAAGATTTCGAGTGGGAAACAGCTGTCACTTTCAAAATAACCTATGATGTAAAAAGAAATCACTAGATGGCCCACTCGTTACATATGTAAGCTTACAGGGTATAAAAACGTTTAAGTTTAACCGTCCGAATTTTATGGTTTAAAATTAAAGGGCCAAATCGGCCCATCCATTCTTCTTAATTCATCCATAGTATCTTTGCATCAAAAAAGATTTCTTGATTCGAAAATATTAACATTTCATTCATTCATTTCATTCATTCATTTTCAATGGCCCGCTAATCCTTCATGAGGGTCGCGGGGGTAGGATGCTCAGGTGGACTCTCCATCCTTCTCGATCCTCCGCCATTGACTCCAATTCATCAGGGGGAATCCTTAAGCGGCTCCAGGAGAGATGTTGGACTTGATCCAACCAACTATTTCTAGGCCTTCCGCGAAGTCGCCTACCTGATCAACATGGCATATAAAATCCTCTCTGCCGTATCATGTGAATGCCTAAAACTGATCGTTTACAACTTGATAGGTCCTTATCAGTGCAGTTTTAGGCCGCTAAAGTCCACCATTGACCAAATATTACCCATAAATATAAAATCGGTAGGCATCAGCTCTTCAACGATTTAAGTGTTGCCTATGATAGCGTGTATAAAGACGAGTTATACAGAGTCTTGTCTAGTCTCCGCATCCCTGCCAAGCTCGTCCGTTTGTGCAGGATGTTGATGGATAACTCTCGCTGCTCCATCATAGTCGGAAAAACATGACCGAACCGTTGATGTCAGGAAAGGTCTTAGACAAGGTGACGCGCTGTCATCAATTTCTTTAACATAATACTTGAAAGAATTGTACGAAACTCCAACACCGGAGGTACATTCTTTTGCAAGTCTGTACTTGTTTACGCCGATGACTTTAACACAGTCGGAAGAACTCAGCGGGCCGTCAGTGTGGCATTTGCGAATATTGAGATCGAGGCAGGAAAGATGGGTTCAACGGTCAATGAAAGCAAAACAAAATATATGCTGTCTACAAAAAAGGACACCCAACATCGGCGTCTTGGACAGAACGCCACAAAGACAGATATAATTTTGAAGCAGTAAATGACTTTGTCTACTTAGGCTCTATGGTGAGCTCCGTAAATGATACCAGTGCTCTTGCTAATCGCTGTTTTTATGGCTAATAGGGCCTATTTCGAACTACTAGGGTGACTTTGTATAAGGCACTTATAATCCCAGTCCTGCCGTATGGAGCAGAGGCATGGACTTTGTGAAAATTGGATGAGGGTGCCTTTGGTTACTTTGGGAGAAAAGTTCTTCGGGTGATCTTTGGTCCCGTCTCCATAGACGGCGAGTGGAGGAGAAGGTACAATGCCAAACTATACGGCCTATGCAAGGACATCGACCTAGCCAGAAGAGTTTAAATACAGCCACTAAGATGGCTAGGTCATGTAAAGCGGATGGAGCCCAACGGTCCATGCCGGAATAGTTTCGATGGATGGCGCAGTAGAGGACGTCCTCGCGGAAGATTGTGCAAACAAGTGGATGGAGATCTCAACATACTTGGCGTGTGCCAAGCAAGCTGGAAGCAGCTTGTTAGTAATTGGGTTGGCTTCAGAGGCTTATTGGTTGAGGTCCAGGTCCACCCCGGACTGTAGCGCAACCCAAGTAAGTAAGTAAGTACATATTGGGCGCAAATTTATAGCTAAATATTTATATATTTTGTTGCAGTTGATAACGATGGCGTTTGATGTTTTTCTTATGTAGCTAAAATACATATATGTACTAGTATGTATGGTATAGTTAATATTATTCTGAGCCACGTAGACAAAGTCGCGGGCATTAGGCAACTAGTAAAAAATAAAATCAAAGGATGCGCGTCATTTTTACTTCTATAATATATGTAATAGAAAATGCCGTCACCATCGATGCGCAATGTTATACCATTAGTTCTATATAGCTTGGCAAAGTACGAACATGAAATAAAAAAGTCGTTCTTCGACGATTGGCGGCTTTTTTACCGCATCGTGATGGCAACTTTCAGGAGCGATCAAATTTTCAAATAAAATGCATATAAAGCTCATTTGTGCAGAAAATGCATGGAAATCGATCCAGAGCTCATCGATCGTGACAATAGGAATCGGGAACGCCTCGTTTTCCCGTACAGAATCCCGTATGCACAAAATTCCGCATGGAATCTGTGCGCAAGAGTTTTTTGATGCGGAAAGCGGGATATTGTAGCTATCCATCGAAATCATGAAAATATTTTCTTTTGGTCTTACCGGCATAATTTCAATCAGTTCAAAATTATTGGTGATCCTAAAAATACGTCTCAAAAATTTGAAAGAGGTTACATGATGAAAGCTGTAAAAATAAGAAAATTAATAAAAAACATAATAATGTAGTTTTTCTAAACAGGAATCACTAGGCTTATAATATTTAATGTCAAAATAGCAGGAACTAATGAACAATGTTTTCAACATCAAAGAAAATTAATAAAGTTTAAAACACCTCCACTCAAATTTACGTTTTCGGACTATAGGTCAGTCGTCAGAATAGATAATTTTCGAAATTGGAATTAATTGAAAGAAAAATTGAAATGGTATTCATCGCATCCGTATAAGAAGAACATAACGGAGTTTATGTTTATTTAGCAGAGAAGGAAAACATACATATGTACTTTCTTTGTCAGTACCCTGCTTGTGCGAGGCGAACTGCGCACTTTAGGCTATGCTGTTACGGGTATGGACTCCATCCAAGTTCTGTAGCTAGCCATGATACTGATTTTCATAAAGACAAGGACATATCGATTCTTCAGTGGATTAATTAATACAATACAATGGACTTCTTTGGTGTCTCAGTGCCTGGGATAAACTAACCTCTATCCATACCATATCGTCCCTCGTATGCCTTGTTTGATAAGTCTTTCTGTATTCTATGTTGTGTTAGAACTGTGAATGTGCAAACAGTGTGGAAACAACAATTTCTGTGAATGTTGGGTGAATGTTGAATTCATTCTTATTTAGTAGAGCCAGAGGCAAAATTGTAGTCATTCCCCAAAAGTTTAAAATTTACACATTCATGCTTCTGGCATATGGGAGACGATATCTAATCAATTTTACATATATGTAGTATGTGATGTATGTACAGGGTGGGCCAACTAAAAGTTTCTTTTTAAAAATGCAATAAAATAAACAAAATGAAATTTTTTCCATGTATTATGGCTTTATTAGTAAGAGCAAACATTCCCATTAATTATGGAATACAACGTCGTTCAACTGGCTGCCTCGGCTGGCCTCGCAGTAGCGCATTCTATCACTTCAATTTTCCAAGACCTTGTTGATGGTTTCGGGCTGTAGCTCACGGATTGCTTGGATGACATTGGCCTTAAGTGCTTGAGTCGTTTCCGGATTGTTGGCATAACATCGGTTCTTCACGGTTCTCCACAAAAAAAAGTCCAAAGGGGTCAAAGCGCCGCTCCGAGGCGGCCAATTGACATCGCCAAGACAGCTGATAACACGATTTGGGAATTTGGTGCGCAAATGACCGATTGTGGCATGGCGCGCCATCCTGCATGAACCAGAGGTCGTCCAAATCCATGTCTTCAATTTCAGTAAAAAAAAAAGTAGTTAACATGGCTCTGTAACGCCCACCGTTGACCGAAACGTTGTTCCCAGCCTCATTTTCGAAGAAAAATAGTCCATTGATGCCACCACTCCACAATCCGCACCAAACTGTCACTCTTTGTGGATGCATTGGCTTCTCGACAATAACGTGCGGGTTTTCCGAGCCCCAGATGTGGCAATTTTGTTTGTTAACGTAGCCGCCGAGATGAAAATGTGCCTCGCTAGAAAAGATGATTTTTCGCCCGAAATCGTTGTCCAATTCAAGCTGCTGTAAGGCCCAAACTGCGAAGCGATAACGAAGCGGATGGTCGTGCGCTTTCAATTGCTGAATCAATTGGACCTTGTAAGCGAATAATCCCAGATCTTTGTGCAGAATTCTCCTCAGGCTAGTGCGTGAAATGTTGAGCTGTTGAGATCGATGACGAGTTGATGTTCGTGAATTGAGTCTCACACTCTCGGCTACAGCAGCCACATTCTCGTCTGTGCGCACCATACGACGACGGGGACCATGAATGTTGTCCACTATCATACCAGTCTCACGAACTTTTTGCACAAACTTGCGTACAGCAGGCGCGGTGGGTGCTTCATTTCGGCCAAAACTTCTTTTCAAAAAACGCACTGTTTGAACTACACACCACTCACTTTGGAAATAAGTTTTCAATATTTCCCAATATTGTTCAAGCGTAAAGCGACTGATTTCGTTCCGCGGAGGTATGATACTGACTTTCTGTCGAGATTTCGAGTGGGAAACAGCTGTCACTTTCAAAATAACCTATGATGTAAAAAGAAATCACTAGATGGCCCACTCGTTACATATTTAAGGTTACAGGGTATAAAAACGTTTAAATTTAACCGTCCGAATTTTATGGTTTAAAATTAAAGGGCCAAATCGGCCCATCCATTCTTCTTAATTCATCCATAGTATCTTTGCATCAAAAAAGATTTCTTGATTCGAAAATATTAACATTTCATTCATTCATTTCATTCATTAATTTTCAATGGCCCGCTAATCCTTCATGAGGGTCGCGGGGGTAGGATGCTCAGGTGGACTCTCCATCCTTCTCGATCCTCTGCCATTGACTCCAATTCATCAGGGGGAATCCTTAAGCGGCTCCAGGAGAGATGTTGGACTTGATCCAACCAACTATTTCTAGGCCTTCCGCGAAGTCGCCTACCTGATGGCACGGCAACAATGGCACGGCAAAGTGGGAGACCTAAAGATTAGTCATCTGCTCTTTGCGGATGATTTGGTCATCCTTGGGTCCTCTCAAACCGAACTTCAGCGCGCACTCGAAAGGTTTGTAGCCGTTTGTGATGATGTTGGAATGAAGATCAACGTGAACAAATCGGAAGTAATGGTCGTTTCCAAAAAACCCATTCAGTGCACTCTGCATGTTAGTGGAGTCCCACTGAAGCAGGTGGAGAAGTTTAAGTACCTCGGGGTTTTATTCACGAGTGATGGGAGGAGCAATGCCGAGTTATCGTGTAGAATTGGTCAGGCTGGATCAATTTTGAGAGAGCTTGGCCAATCTGTTATAAGGAAGGCCGAACTTAGTGTTCAAGCTAAGCTATCGGTTTTTAACTCTGTGTATGTTCCAACTCTCACCTATGGTCAAAATATTAACATTAATAACAAAAATCCAATGTCTTTAGAAATAATTTTATTATTATATATATTTATTTTATTTGTATGTATATAGTCGTGTTTATCATTTACAATATATCGCTTTATCTAAACAAAAATAGCGACGCATTATTTTATACTTCGTCTTGTATAGGTATAATTACAAAAAAATATATTATATACGCATATGTACAATTTGGGTTTGCTCATTAATAAAAAAAAACTATATATTCATATCGATTATAAATAAATAATTAACAATATATTTATTTCTTTAATTATCTTTTTTTTTGTCTATTCTTAAAACCCTGTCTCCTTATCTATTCCTCCGGAAGCCCGCTTTTATTTGTGTTTCATGGTACATTTTACAATTTTAATATTTTCCCCACGTGTGGAAAATAAACGAAAATAAAACATTAATTCAAAAATAAAAACATGCACTCTAAAAATCAAATATGTATATAATAACTATAATATAAGAAAAATTAAAATTTAATTAAATTACATAAAAAATTGCTATAAAGTTGCTGCTTACGACTAAATAAGAATATTTATACATTTGAGAGGATGGGGGAGTAGAAGAAATATTTTTTTAAGCGGTAAGTTTGATAAGAAATAATCCAACTGAAAAAGAATGGCCACTGTAAAAATTCACACTCACATAATGGGTGAGCTTTGTGCTAAAATATTTTACCCAAACTGTGAGTGCGTCGAAAGGGATTCCATGAGCTTGACGATAGACTACCCAGACGACTCTTTGGAGTTTTACATCGAAGTTTGGGCTTTGAACTTGTTGTACCTGTAGGACTGGATGAACCGGATGAGACACCAGATGAACTGGCAGCTGACAGTGTGGATATTGATCCTTTCGATGAAAGTGGCTAAAAATAGAAAGAATTGTAAGGAACTGTCTTGGTTAAGGTGCGTAGGACAAACCTTAAGATAATTCCTATCCATCGGTGTGATGACTTTTAATTCTAGAGTTGAGCCAGCGGATTGGATTACACGGACAACTTGCTGGTGCGAATACCATTTGACATCAATGCCGGATACTTCAACGATAAAGTCGCCCTCCTTGATACCACCCAACTGAAAAAGGAAGGGAAGATTGCATATCACGAAAGTTTCCGTATGCTTTATATGAACTTACATCCGCTAGTGAATGCATCTCCACGTGGGCAATAATCACTGGTGCATCTCCTCTTACGTGAAAGCCGAAGCTTTCCACGTCGTCTTTGTATAGACTGCAACCAACTTCGTGTTGGTCTGCCGCAGGACAATGACAATGATAGACGGTTCCATTGCGGTATACTGTGGAGCCCTTCTGCAAACGAACGCATCTTGGCGCCGTCCAATGTCGTCGAGCAGAGAAGATTGCTATTGGACCCAGTCGTTTGAAGGGATCATCCACCTTGTACGATGTGAAGTCTGGCCCCGTAAGCGAAAGTGTGAACTTTGAGCAAGCTGTTGAAAAGATGAGATGATGTATGGCTTAGTATAAAGAAGATTGATCCTTACCTTCTACAATGACGTCAATTAAATCGAAGTCCTCATCAATGTCCTTTTCAACCCTCTCCTCTTCGTATTTCTCATATTCATCTTGGGTTTTGTAATGGGCTTCTTTTAGCACCTGCGTTAAGGACATTTTGTTCTGAAATAGAAGAAAGTAGTTCGTCAAAATTTAGTGTGGCTTGTTGCTACAATCTTTACTCCCCTACACTTTCATTTATTACACCATCGTTACCTTTAATGGTATTCCTCTTAAAACACTCACCTTTAAATACCGGCACATACGTTGCAGTCTCTGTGCCTCCTCATGACTAGCCAATGATTCTTTGAGGTGTGCCCGTTTCAAGGCGCTCGCATTCCTCCCATCCTCATAGATGCTACTACTTGCAGCATCCTCCTCCGCATTACCAATGAATGACTCGACTGTGGTTTGGCTACGTTTCCCACTGGTTCCAACTGATGAAGCGCTGTCTGCGTTCGCATCAATACTCCGCGACTCATAATGATGTGATAATGCTGTAGGAAGAATTAGTTAATAGGTAGAAATTGATGTTGGCGGCAGCACAACTCCTCACCTTTGTAGAATTCAGCTTTCAGGGGCACTAAGCCAGCCCAACATTCAGGCAGATACGTGTGGGTATCATTCAATTGAATGTTTTTGTGCATCTCATTGTATTCCACTGTGAGTTGAGCCGCCTCACCGGCAAGGTCTTTGAACAGCTAAGGGGGGTAGGAGAATGTTACCATTACCAATTGGATAATTAGTGGAGGTGGTAACAGATGCGACTTACGTGACTGGAGTCGGTTAGTGATAGAGACTCGATTTGGAGTTGTAACTTCTCGAAGAGACATTCACGAGCTTGTGCTAGCATTAGGGAAACCAAAACGTCTAGCACCTGTGGTTTCAGATCCATGGATGGGGCATTTGTAAATGTATCGTAGATGTGACGGAATATTCCGGCTGCTCGGAGGAAACTGTCTACAGCTGCATCGAGACCTTTTTCTGTAGTTCGATCGTGACGTGCTCCGATTTGTGTGTAAATTGCTCCCAAATTGAAGAGCGTGCATGCTTTTTCGAAGGCGATGGTACGTTGACATGATGGGACTCCTGCAAAAGAGAAAAATGTTTTGTTTACTTATTTGCTTAGGCAATTGTATTCTTTCCGAGAAGTGCAGATGCGAGAAACCCATATTTCATAGCGCCAATGTCAATACTTTAGTCAAACGAACGACGGGTAAATAGATGGTGAGGCTGATTTAATTCAAGGATCGAAGAACTGCCATTTGTTGGATGTATCTAAGCCGATGTAGTCTTTGAATTTTCGACTTTTACTTACTTATTTAGGTGGCGCTACAGTTCGGGGTGAACCTGGGCCTGAACCAACAAGCCTCTCCAATTAGCTCGGCCTTTAGCTAATTGCCTAGAGTAGCGCACTTAGCAAACGCAAAGTGCCTTGGTGGAATGACCAACTGGCGGAACTTAGGAAGAAAGTCAGAAAACTCTTCAACTCTGCAAAGCGAACGAAGAGGTGGGACGAATACATCTCATAGAATACAATCTAGTATTGAGACGATCTAAGCGAGCTGCTTGGAGTAAATGCTGCGAAGCAATCGCTGACATGCCCACAGCGGCACGAATCCATAAACCACTCGCAAACGATCATGTCAACTGTGTACGGTTACTGAAGAAAAATGACGGAACCTACACGACGGACCGTGTGGATACACTTAGAACCTTACTTCAGGTACATTTCCCAGGCTCGTCTCTTAACACATCTCATGTGTACTCGAACACAGTTAACCACAGGGTTTATGTGGACAGTAGAGTTAATAGTTTATCTGGAAAAATATTCAGTCCAAAGAAACTTCTACTTCTCGCTCTGCTGTTATCCTACCAGCTTTTCGGACTACACATTTTAGAAATTCCTTTCCATCGTATCTTGCCAATTGTTTCAGAAGCTACCTGAAAATATTCGTGTCATTAGAACCTTATTTGGGTTTTTGAAAAGTGTGAAATCATGGCTTTTTGAATTTAATATTAATGAAATTGAAGTTCTGTTGCGCTACGTTGTTTGATTCTTTTTTTGATGTACATGTACTTAAATATTTATTATTATTCGAAGATTGTGAATTGCTACTTAATTTGTATTTTTTTCTTCTTTTTACTTTACTTTCTGTTTTATCGTTTTTTTCTTATTATAATTTTTTTTTCAAAGATGTATTTAAATATGAATTTTTAATTGTTCACCCCACTATGAAATATTGTATATAAAATGTGGCATTAACCCTATTTTTTCTCCAAAGAATAATATGCCATTAACTTTTTGTCATTAAATTAAATTATTATATTATTTGCTGTTATATTTAAGTTATTAGAAAATTTGTTAATGAAAATCATGAATAAAAAATTGAATTGAATTGAGTTGAATGGGAGGTAGGCACATTCAAACCTTTTAAAGCCCTCGGCGGTGACGGTCTGTTTTCAGCACTTCTCCAAAAGTCAATTGACCTCATTCTGCCGGGGTTGACAGCTTTATTTAGAGCCAGCTACAATTGGGGATACATACCACCCACCTGGAGGTAGGTTAATGTGGTTTTCATCCGCAAGCCGGGCAATAGGCCTAGCGAGCTGCCTAAATCATACAGACCTAAAAGTCTAACATCATTCGTCCTTAAGACAATGGAGAGACTCATAGATATCCATATTAGAGACCGGTTAGATCTGTCTAACCCTTCACTATCTCGTCAAAAAGATTGAGGGAACACTCAGTTCAAGGGAGATAGCCTTGTGTGCATTTCTTGATATCGAGGGCGCATTCGATAACACTGATTACGACTCGATCGCAAGGGCGATCAGTAGCAGAGGTATCGAAGAATCGACCAACCACTGGATCAGGGCCATGCTGGTAAGTCGATACATTACTTCCTCCTCTGGGTGAGTGTCGGTGTCCATAACTGCAGTCAAAGGCTGTCCTCAAGGAGGAGTTCTTTCCCCCCTGTTATGGTCCATAGTCATCGACAACTTGTTAGTAGATCTACACAGATCAGGCTACACCACCGTCGGTTATGCTGACGACTTGGCGGTTTTTATCAGAGGTAAACACAGCACGACAATTTCCAACGTCATGCAAAGTGCAATATCTCAAGTTGTAGAATGGTGTAACAAAGAAGGACTATCCATAAATCCTAGTAAAACCGTTCTAGTGCCTTTTACAAGGAAGACACAGGTCAACCTTGAACCTATCACAATCAAAGGCACCACACTAGTTTATTCCAGCGAGGTCAAATATTTTGGTGTAATCCTTGACAAACGACTTAATTGCAATTCACATATCAAGTCCGCCACTGAGCGCGCTACTAGAGCACTGTGGGCCAGTAAACGCCTATACGGCAGAACTTGGGGTCTCTCTTCTAAGATGATACATTGGTTGTATATAATGATGGTTAGACCCATTATCACATACGCGGCCATCGTCTGGTGGCCAAAAACTCTCCAGCAGACAACCGCAAACAAGTTGCAGAAGTTGCAAAGAATTGCCTGTCTTGGCATTACAGGTGCGATGCGCACCTGCCCTACGATAGCTCTGGAAGCTATTGTTGGGCTTACACACTTACCAATCTTCATTAGGAAGATGGCTGCTAGATATACCATCAGGCTGCAGCTAGATCACGAGTATAAACCAGGTGACCTTGTAAGACATTTAAAGATACTCAACTCAATCCCTAAAAGAGACATGTTTTACACTTTACCAGATATTATGGTCAGGCAACACTGCTTTGGTAGGCTATTCGAGGTTGAAATATTGGACCGCGAAAACTGGTCCAATGGTGCTGCAACACTAGACCCTAGAAGTCTGGTCTGGTTCACCGACGGTTCGAAGATGGATTCTGGAGTTGGAGCCGGGGTTTTTGGACCCAACACAAAGATTTCGGTACCTATGGGTACGACTCCTACTGTGTTTCAGGCTGTAATCCATGCCATTGAGATTTGCGCCAGACACAATCTCCGCAAGGGGATCAAAGGCGCTAGAATACATATCTTCTCAGATAGTCAAGCAGCACTTATGGCACTGTCGTCCAACCAAATGGACTCCAGAACCGTGAAATGCTGCTACGATGCATTACAAGACCTTGCCAAATACAACAGGGTAAAACTCGGTTGGGTACCCGGACACCAAGGGATTGTGGGCAACGAATCTGCAGATGAGCTTGCTAGGGCTGGCTCAGAATCTGTGTTCATAGGTCCTGAACCTTATTGTGGCGTCAATTGGGCGACAGCTACAACGCTGATTAACGAATGGGAAAACAAAATTCGTCTAGACCACTGGACTAGTGGGCCAGGTCTAAGACAATCCAAACGATTTATCAAGCCTTACTCCTATAAGAAAATCCTTAACTTAGATAGGGAAAGCATTAAGAAGCTTGTGAGCTTTCTTACTGGCCGTTGCGGCTTGAGATACCACCTAAACAAGATGAACCTGTGCCAAGAGAAGGACTGTCCGTTCTGTTTAGAGGGGGATGAAACCTCCGAACACATTCTTTGTGAATGCCCGGCACTACACTAGTTAAGGAAACGTATTCTCCACAAGGAGATACTTACTTCAGTGGAACTGAAATGCTCCGCTACTAAGGACATACTCACTTTCATAAGGGAGGTAGTACGTCTGTTAGATTAACTCCAACCCTCCGATACAATAGATCTTTCAGGTCGCAGTGTCGTTGCCACGCGGGCATGGGTTGTACAAGAGGAAAAAAAAAGCGCACTCCAAGTTGGTCGAGGTTCCCTTGAACTTGTGCGCGCCACCTACGGCGATAACTCCCTCTACTGCGTCGTCCCTCTGGGTTAGATTCGAAGACTCTGCGGGCGGGAGCGTTGGTGTCCATTCGATCTACATGTCCTAGCCATCTCAGACGTCCAATACGCAGTTTTTTGACTAGATCGATGTCGCTGTATAGTTCGTATAGTTTGTTATTGAATCTTCTCCTCTAAAATCCGTCAACATATCTTACGAAAAATTTTTCTCTCGAAGCGACCAAGGATATCTTCATCCTCTTTTAATAAAGTCCATGCTTCAGCTCCGTAAAGCAGGACTGAGATGATCAGAGTCTTATACAGAGTCTCCTTAGTTGTTCGAGATAGGGTTTTACTGTTGAATTGTCTTATAAGCCAAAAAAAAGCAGCAATTGGCAAGAGTTATTCTTCGCTTGATTTCTGCGCTGATGTTGTTTTTGGAGTTTATAGCAGAGCCATAGTTGTCCCTTCTTGTTGTCAGCATATACTTGGTTTTGCCCTCGTTTATCGCTAAACCCATTTTGGCCGCTTCCGCCTCAATGCTTGCAAACGCACCGGTGACAGCCCGTTGAGTTCTTCCGATAATGTCAATATCGTCGGTGTATGCAAGCAGCTGTACAGACTTGTGACTTGTCACCTTGTCTAAAACCTTTTTTGACATCAAAGGTCTCGGTGAGGTCATTACCGACCTTGATGGAGCAGCGAGCGTTCTCCATCGCCATCCTGCACAGACGGACAAGTTTGGCAGGGATTTCAAAACTAGACATGGCTCTATAAAGCTCTTCTCTATAGATGTTGTCATAGGCGGCCTTGAAATCGATAAAGAGATAGTGAGTATCGATTTGGAATTCTTGGGTTTTCTCCAGGATCTGCCGAAATGTGAAGATTTGATCGATGGTTAACTTTCCTGGCCTGAAACCGCACTGATAGGGTCCAATCAGGTTGTTCATAAAAGGTTTCAAGCTTTCACACAATATCGAAGAAAAGATCTTATATGCGATAAGACTGATGCCTCTATAATTGGCGCAGTTGAGGGGGTGTCCTTTCTTGTGGATCGGGCAAACGATGCTGAGATTCCATTAGCCGTCAGATTTAGCACCCTTGTTGGATTTCAGTTTTGGTCATGTAGACGGAAATTTTGACTATCATCGTCTATGTTGAATGGTTCCTTCTGCCTGGGTGTTGGTCTTCGTCGCCATTATACATTCTGCAGAAGTAGTTTTCGCACCGACTGTGATTCTATTACGAGGTTTCCATTTTTATCCCTACAGGTTTCTGTGCGGGTATTGCTTCTCTGACACGTTCTTTTTACCTTTTCGTAAGACTTCCGTACATTGTTCCTGGAGTATAAGCTTTCTATATTCTCGATCGCGCGCTTCTCATGCTCTTTCTTCTTCTTTTGGAGCAGCCGATGTTTTCACCGTCTTTTTTGTTCGTAGACCTAAGCAATAATGTCCAGTTTGCATTCCAGTGTAACCGGATATAGACTCTAAGAAAGTTGATACCTTCTGCAAATCACAGAAGCAATGCATGTGCCTAGTACTACTATTAAGTGGTCTTATACTACCTCTACCCTTACCTGTTAATGAATCATACCACTCAAAGTATACGCCTAGATTTCGGTCTGGTGGAAAAAATCTCCTTTCGACATAATACAGCAGATTGTAGTAGCGAAAGAGCAAAGCGACACCTTGTAGATCCCTTGATGGTGTTTTTGATGCCTAAACATTAAAAAACCCTCATTAGATATTTCTTAAATTTTGATTTAAATTTCCATATCCATACCTGTCGTGTGTCTGTTATATCAGCAATTGCATCGATGTACATCGATGGTTCCTCGCTGTAGTGTTCCAAAATGAAATCCGAGAATGGCTCTAAGAAGTTTATTTCTTTTGTCTCTTTAAGTCCAAGTGGTATCATTGGCATAACACTGTCCTGACTGTAATAAAAAGAAAAGGCAAAGAAAATAAAGTTAGCGAAGGAAAATAAATAAAGAAGCATGAGTGAATAATTAATTGAGATGATCACGTGCTTAAAAAAAAATAGTCATAAAGTGTAACACAATCCATCATGAGTTGTAAACAAGAGTTTTACACCTTGGTACGGCGGCGTACTAAATGGAAGCAGATGTATCTACTCAGCGTGCGAAATTTCTTTCTTTTCTTTTTTATGAAGAGGTTGTGCATTCAAAGCTCCAGATGAAGCTCTTAACCTCTTGACTTATCGCAAAACGTGACAAGATAGTGTTTGTCTTGTAATTGCTACTTAAAGTTTAGAGCCTCTTAAAACTAAGTACCAGTTAAGTATCTTTAACTGAATTATTAGCGCAACAAACAGCGATAGTTAAAAAGTAACGATCTACAGGTCTGCATTGTACAATTATAACTTTCAATCTAGATTCAAGAGATTATCTTATTTGTAATTTCGATCAAATGTCGGCTTGTTTAAGCTGGAATTCATCGAAAACTCAACCACATTCCACAATCACGAATGGATTGACTGTTCTTAATCGCTTCGCAAAAAACAACCAAAACCTTAAAAGGATCTACATGTCTCTGAAATCAATAACAGTGGATACAATATCCACTTCAAGTGTTGTCTATCCCAATCAACTACAGACACATAGCCCCAAGTCGAAGTCGACGACTGCGCAGCAGTATTTAGTGATCAAAATAGTTACAAAACATTGTCCATGTACGAGTAGCTATATAAATTCAATCTTCGCCTTTTGTCCGGCAATACATTCATCTAAACATTGTCCAGAGTTTTTTTTTTATCATCTGTGTTTTTTTATTTGCGCTTAATCGCACGGTCAAGCGCGAAATATCGCAACCAACTGGAACCGGCAACAGAAAGTAGACAAAATAAAAAAAATCCATCCGTTTCTGATCTCACAGCGAGAAATGAGGTTGGGTTGTACCGTGAGCTCGCGCGCCTAATACCGCCAGCCTCCAGATTCCGATGAGATATTAACCGTGTTAGTGCAGAAAAAAAATGTGCAAAAGCATCGAACGTGGCTAACTACTGGAACGCAATCACCTGTCATAGGTATTGGTGTAGTTTTATTTTTTAAATATTATTTGACTTTTGCGCTACGAAAAAACCATTCATGCAGGCCATTATGGGCATGGGGAATACGTTTTTGCAGAATGTACATTTCTGCTCATGTAAAACGTCAGCTTGTCGATGGTAAATTGTGACTGTAGATAGATACATATCGGATCATCAAATTATTATTATTTGATTCGTTTCAAGTTCAGATAAGAAATTAGTTTTAGTTTTTTGTGACTGCGATTCAGTTACTTTCTTAGGTCCCTGTATCCTCTTATGGGTTTAAGGGCAATTGTTAAGCCTAACCCCTAAAACGCGATAATACGTCATCGCGTTCGGTTCCTGATAAAGTATCGCAATTCTCTCTAGCTTTTCTCCATTTGCCAGATCTTCTTTTCGACCTTTTTGAATAACTCTTCCCTTCTTGGGTTAGCCGGTACTTATATAGCTTTGTAGTTGCCACTCTTTAGAGGGTATATTCAAACCACCGCCAATTTTGCATCTGTTTAATCACAATTAGAACCTCCCGGCACATTTTCCCATATACTCGTACCTGGTCGTTTGAGATACGGTTTGGCCAGAACACTCGCAATATGATTCTAGACAACGATTAACAAAAGCTGCTTTGTGGCATTGACACACACTTTCAAAGTGCTGCATACATAAAGCAATAGGTACTGGGAACTTGGTGCTTAATATTGAATATTTTACAGATACAGTTCGTAGATGGATGAAAACTACCACAAGTTGGTGTTCGCATCCCAATCCAATGTTAAGTTCGCGTTATTCGGACGTCCAGCGTACAATTTCTAAGCGGCCAGCTGATGGCATTGTGATCAATTTGGTTGGAACATCATTCGATATGTCACATCTTTTGCTCGCACATGGTGCTGTCAATGGCTAGGCTACTGACGATCATGTTCCTCAACTCAAACTGTTGTGAGAAATCCTATCGATCAACACCCTAACGATTTCCAATGTTAAATAATATTTTTGAATCATTTCACTAGAATAATCTCCCCAATTCACCAGTTCATACTTAACTAACTAATTGTAATGCATGAAATAGAACAAATATACCGATGTGGTATATAGTAAATATAACCACAAAACGTGTAAAAATGCGAGAATCTCACATATTTATCCAGCGTAGTATAAATCAGGCGATACAAGTGCAGATACGGTGAGCACGATGAAGTATACATTTGTTTACGTCGATGACACGGTAGAAAATCGCAATCAATCGACTTTGTTTAGATTGCCAACAATTAAAATGCCATCCCTCGTCACAACAACATCATCGAAATTCCAGTGGCTGAACAGGTTTGACGAATTGCGCAATTACAAAACAATTTCAATCGAAATGAGGTAGAGGAATTGATTTAACTTGCTCACCCCCGGTGCCGTAAGCCAACCAAGACTAAGTGGTAAGAATCAATTTAATTGCCAGTTGGATTCAGCGTTAAGCCGACTTAGGACACACGAGCGTGGGGTTTTACAAATCAATTTCACTTAATTTCCAAGGGGTTGAGATTGAAGTTATTTGATACTGTCAAGGGTGTGTTGTCGCCCGGGAGTCGGGAGTGGCTCATCTTCAGACAAATGGAATTTTTTGCGTCGTGTTGTACACTTACAATATAATAATCTTTCATCTCATGGCAGCGATGATTGATGACAGCATCGTTCTAAGAAGTATTTGAGAAAGGATTAGATACTTTGACCGCACTGCGTAAAACTGGGACATTTTACGACTCTGGAAAGATGTTCTTCACGTAATCTTCAAAGTGTGTTAATCTCTTTCTAAGAATCTTGTGTTTGTGTACAGAGAATTCACATAAGAGAAAGAGTTCTCCACTGTGAATCAGATTTTATGGGATTTAGGCACTCCAGTCGTAAAAGAAAATAGAAGTGCGAAACGGAATCAATTGACCTATTTTGGAAGTGTTAACTGGCTTTGCACATAAGTGTACTTTTGATTCCCTTTTGCCATGGAATTAATCCAAATAAAAATTAAGTTAGTTATTTAAGCTCCGTGTTCTAAAGTGAGAATGTGATCTGTAAAGCAGGAGAAATTAACTTTATCTTCATCAAGGTAGAGTCAAGAAAGCATGTTTGGGCCTCTACGCCTGCAGTAAAGCCTGTAAAAAGTGTAAACTTGAACCAACAATGGTCTTGTACCCGGTTGTCGTACGTCCTATTCTTATTCATTTGTCACTATATATATATACGGCTTACGATATCCTCCGGAAATAAAGGAATTGGTCAAGGAAAAAGAAAAGCGCGTAAAAAATGGCAACAGAGTCGTGCTCCGCAGCATAAAGCACACTTGAATCGTCTGTGCAATTCGTTGAAGAAAACTATTAAGGATTTTAAGAATCGTGCAACAAGCTCTTACCTTGAAAGTTTAACAGTGAAAAAAGATTCCAATTATTCACTTTGGAAAGCCATAAAAGGCACGAAAAGGCCCAAAGTCCCTGCGCCGCCAATTAAACTGAATCAAAATGAATGGGCAAGGGAAGATAAAGAAAAAGCGGACGTCTTTGCGGCCCACCTGGAAGAAACCTTTAAACCGTACGATAGTCAAGTGGTTTGCGATAACATCAATAGGCTGGAGTTACCATCTGGCAATTTAACACTCACAAGTGCAACGCTTAGGGAACTCAAAAATGAGATCGAGATTCTAAAACCTAAGAAAGCTCCTGGTTATGATTTAATCACCGGAGAAATTCTCAAAGTTTTACCTAGAAAAGCTTTGATTAAGCTTCTCTATATTGTAAATGCTGCGCTCAGATTAAAACACGTTCCGAGCCAATGGAAAGTTGCGGAAGTAATAATGGTCTTAAAACCAGGAAAACCGCCAAATGAGGTAAAATCGTATAGACCAATTTCGCTTCTTCCAGTCATATCGAAAATTTTCGAGAGGATATTACTAAGGCGTCTCCAACCGGTTATAGACGAAAATAATCTTATCCCTGACCACCAGTTTGGGTTTAGAAGTAAGCATTCGACGATTGACCAGGTGCATAGAATTACTGACGTAATCGAGAAAGCATTTGAAGAAAAAAAGATTTGCTCAGGCGTATTTCTTGACGTCTCGCAGGCCTTTGATAAGGTGTGGCATGATGGCTTGAAATGCAAACTACGACAAGTTCTCCCTGTAGGCTTATACGATATTCTAGTATCATATGTCGGGAATAGACTCTTCCGTGTTAGACATGGAAACGAATACTCGCAGCTCAAAGAAATTTCGGCCGGCGTACTACAAGGAAGCGTTCTTGGGCCGCTTCTCTATCTGTTATATACTCGAGATATACCGAAAGAAGATGGCACTATCCTTGCTACGTTTGCCGATGACACTGCTATCCTAGCAGTAGGTCAAACAATTGAAGAAACGACTGGAAAACTGCAAAACGCGCTAAATAAAGTAAATGAATGGACGAGGAACTGGCGGATTGCCCTCAACGAATCTAAATCTGTTCACGTGAATTTCACTTACAAGAAAACTAATAACTTGCCAATTTTCCTAAACTCGGCCCGAATACCTTTTGCAAACGAGGCCAAATACCTGGGAATGACACTCGACGCAAGACCGAAATGGAATTCGCACGTGAAAATGAAACGTAAAGAACTTGAAATCAAATATAGTGAAATGTACTGGTTACTCGGAAAACATTCCCAGCTCAGTACTGAGAACAAACTGCTTTTATACAAGCAAGTGCTAAAGCCGGTGTGGACCTACGGTATACAACTTTGGGGTTGTACCAAGAAAACAAATGCAAATATTTTACAAGCTTTTCAAAATAAAGTGCTAAGAGAGATTGTCCAAGCACCGTGGTATATTAGGACGACGATATCCACAGGGATCTCGGAATTCCGACAATCGAAGCTGAAACTAGAAGCTTCGCGAGAAAGCATAGAAACCGACTAATCGGACATGTCAACAATACAGTCCTACAAATATTGGATGAGAGCAATTTACTCCGCCGACTACAAAGGACGAAACCCTTCGACTTGGCGAGATAATGATAAACCGCGTCTAGATTGCGGAACATGCAGGATCTTTCAGTGGAAAGTAACCTGCCAAACGTTTTTATTTCGTGATAGAAAAATTGCTTGATAAGTTATTACTTAGTTGCGATATCTAACAAATTTATATCGAAGGGCGGTGTTTTTTTAGTCAGTAAGAATCTGACACTACTATGAGCTCGCTCTTGCTATTCTCATAGTGTCTATGGAAGACTTTTCACCAACCCTCGGAAAAAAAAAAATTTGTCACTAGTTTGCTGGCCCGCTTTGAGTAGATAAAGACTATAAGAGAAAAAAAAACTGATGTAGGTTTATATAAGAGTAAAAAAGGTACTACGGGTGACATGTCTGCACACTTTATCCTTTAAATATCAAAAAAAGCGAGCCGCAACTCAATAAGAGTGGCTACCAAGCTCAATGGTTGTAGTAGATAACATTTTGGATTCGTTACCAAAGTATCAGGAAATTGGAGGAAAGGCAGGATTCTCATACATTCTACACTGGGAAAAGAGTGAAGTGATGAAAAAGATAGAAACAATTTTCACCAACGTGATTGCGGGGTAGGTATTATAATTATTTTCTCAAGAATACCATATTGCAAATATTTAAATCTTACCACCCACTCATTGTCCAGCAGAGCTGCTGGCAATACGCGAGGTTTCTTGAATAATATAATAATCTTATCTTCTTATCTTCTTCTGTCTTATCTTATCTTATCTTATATGTATATAAATGAAAATTAAATGCTGTTCGTTGGTCATCGTATGATTTGAGAACGGCTGGACCGATTTGGCTCATTTTTTCTTTAAAATGTTCGTAATAGTCTGAATAAAAAAAAGTGGAAAGGTTGTCCGGAAGATTGCAAAATTGGGGAAAACCTGAAAGTGGTTTTTTCCATGGGCAAAAATGTGTGCACCTATGTTTGTATGCTATGAACTTCTCTTTTGTTAGTTGCAGCAAAGCACGTCGGGTACCATCGGTCCAGCAGTTTGCCCACTACTTTAGTATTAAAGTACTTTGCTACAATTTTTTTATTTTTTTTACATATATTTACGGTTGAACCACTTATCCACTGTTGGCCGGCACAAAACTGTTCTCTAATAGACTTAGCCCCAGGCGCCTGCTTGACAGTTGTTGCTCCAGGCGCCTGCCTGACAGTCGTTGCCCCTGTCGCCTGCCAGATAGTTGTTGCCCCAGGCGCCTGCCTGACAGTTGTTTTCTTTTTTGTTAGGCGAAGCAACGCTCGCCGAGTACCCGCTAGTCTATATAAATACAAATTAAATGCTGTTCGTTGGTCATCGCATCACATGAGAACGTCTGACTCATTTTTCTTTTAAACTATTCGCAATAGTCCGAATAAGGTTCTTGCGGAAAGAAAAATTGGAAAAGTTGCCCGGAAAATTGGAAAATTCGCGAAAAAATGTGTGTACCTATGTTTGCATGCTATGGTCTCCGAAAACACGTAACCGATTAAGCTCACATTTTCGGGCAATCTTTGGTATTGCCCCGAGAGTGTTCCTGTAAAGTTTGGTCAAAATCGGTAAACTTTTTTAGTATTATAGTACTTTAGTTCTCTTTTGTTAGTCGCAACAAAACACGCCGGTACCATCGGTCCAGCAGTTTGCCCACTACTTTAGTATTATAGTACTTTAGTGTTAACAAATTGTTTATATATATATTTAAGGTTGGACCACTTACCCACTGTTGGCCGGCACAAAACTGTTCTCTAATAGAAATAGCCCCAGGCACCTGCCTGAGCTTTTTTTTTTTTTTGCTGGGCGCAGCAACGCTCGTCGGGTACCCGCAAGTGTTATAATAATATTTGCCGACAATTTTCCAATCTTTCTTTGAGGCTTAGCTAGGATTCCAATTTGTTTTTTTAAATGGAAACCCAGATCCCAGAACACTTGGACTATCCGGTCCATTGTACTACCAGACAGGAACCTTTTTTTGGTAAAGTCTTTGGAAAAACTTTGATGTTATTCGTTTTCCTTTTTATATTCGGATACCTGATGATTGATGTTCCCTGCTGGGACTTGAACTTGCACACATCTGTTAACGAACGAACCCACTGTCCACTGTACTATTATCACCCTTCCACTCTTTGCAATATTTGGTTAGAGCATACATATGTAAGCCCAACAGCAATATATTCTGCAACTCGGTGGTCAACTTTAGCTGGTTTCATTGTACGTTTATCTTTATTCGCAAAATACAAAAGAATTGTGTAATATCACAGCTTTCGGAGAAACTATGATATCCTATAGCACAACAGTAGCTTACGGATCATCTAGGGAACAGACATAATTAGAAGCGCAGTGCCGCCGAACTTGTACGAGCACTGGGACGCTTTACGAAGGTATTTGTCTCCGGTGCAGACAGGAGAACTTGAGGATGGTAGTAGTCCAGCGTAGACTGCACCCTAACAAAAGAAATTTAATGTACGCACTGGCTAAACAAGCCCAAGAAGCAGCAAGCAGATAACAGTAAAATCTTGTGCACATAGGTTTTCATAGCTTGCGTCAAGTGAGAAGTGAGGGATCATGTTTCGCCTGTCTCGACCATGTAATGAGGGTTTGCCTTGCAAATATGGCTATATGAAATTCAAAACTCCAAGATTCTCATCGTACCTGCAAGAACGAGAGCATCGCTTCGATGAAAATATTAAAGCAATGCGGTAGTTCCTTGGATCTCTTCGCCATCAACATCCGCAGACCTTTTATTCCCACTAATAAAGAAGTTTAGCTACGTGCTTTCCGGCATCACCGATATTATAGCTAAAAGTATTACTAAGAAATATGTGAAAAACACACTCGACTAAAGATAATAACACCTCACGAATCAATAAGTCGTGGATGTTATAAAGGTAAGTTATGAAGATCCAAGATTACTATTTTCGTGGATAGCCAAGCAGCAATCAAACCACTAGACAGCGAGGAAGTTAGATAAAAAGCAGTTTCCAGATGGCGAAATTCCCTGAACAATATATGCAACTCCCGTGATGTACATCACTGCTGGGTTCCCGGACATAGCAATAAAAAAGGGAATGAGATAGCAGATGAACTAGCCAGAAAGGGATCAGCATTAGACATAAAACAGATCCAGACATTAACAGAAGTTCCTATTGGAGTACTAAAAAGAAAAATCGACCTTAAAACAAAAGAGCTGTATCAGAGGCGACTGTATCATATCTCGCAGTTTATGACCGGTATTGAATGAAGAAAGTTAAGCAAAAGCCTGCTGGCAATGAATAAAAAAGGTGCACTTATAGGAAAGTGCGCGATAGAGGGAATGGCCGTAAGACTAGGCAACAACTCACCCGACCACTGCAGGAGCTGTCAAGGCGCAGAAGAGATAGAAAGTATCAAACTCTTGCCGTGTGATTGCCCAAATCTACAAAATGCCACCTACATTACATGGGTAACAGGTTGCTTGACGAACTAAGTAATTTTGTGCAAATTCCAATAAGGAACATGATACGATTCATAAAAGCTCCGGTTGGTTCGCTACTGGACCAACCGAAAGACTTAAAGTTTACAAGGTTCCACACAATGGACCGTTTGATCCCAATGAGAAGCACCTAAGCGCACTTCGCTCTAACCTTACCTAAACTACGAAGTTATCCGTGTTGTTGGAGCAATTTCAAATTCGAAGCGGTGTTCAATTTTCGACAAGGTTGTGTACTATCACAATTTTGTATTTCTGGTGGCGGTTATTGACGTGCTTTACAACTTATCTCAATCACTTCGATTTGTATCAAATGCCCCCCCCATTTGTTCACAAAGGCAAATTTGGTAAGCTTTGTAGGGTAAAAAGTCGAAGGAGTACACTTTACAAAGGGTACATAGTCGTACAAACATTTTTGGAAGTAGACAGTCGGATAGAAAGGCTGTATTTGCTCAAGATATGGAAAAAAATGTGTTCGATTTCAAGTCTTGTAGTCCAGATTTAAGACTATGTGCAAACGGAATATAAGGTAGAAAAATCCATGAACAAATAAATAAATCTAATATCCGTGTTGCTAACTAAATTTTGTGAAACAGGCTAACGATAGAATGAACAAAAATCAAACAGGGAATGTCAAATGAAAATTGCGAAGCGACCTCATGGAGAAATGATCGCAAGCTGAGATGATAGTTCTAAAGATACTATTGCAGAATAATGTATTAAAAATGTATGGTATTCTTAGAAGGCTTAAGCTGAATACAGACCAACAAAATGTCGTAGCTCAGTAATGTAAGTTTTAAGTTTTCCCACTGCATATCGGAACATAGATGCCTCTGTCGTGAAAATGAATAATAGAGATTCCAGATTTCAACTGTCACTGCTAAAGCATGAAATAGCGATTCGACGAAAACCCATAAAGTACCATTTCAGATAAGACTTCTTATTCTTGGGAACGTCATGCTATCGAATGAGTTCTCAGAACATCCAGACAGACATCCACCTCCTGCGAGTGCTGTGCTTGCTTCCTCTCTTTATCCATCTTCAAAGAGAGTGCAAAACATCAACGAGGAGCGTACGACAGCGAGAATATCTCTGCATGATGATCACTCTGTATGCAATGCAACTGAATTAATGCCATCACACGTAGACCATGTCATTTCATGCATTTTAAATGAATCTACGAAAGGGATTGCGCGCGCGTCTGCCTCCTAAAACATTCGACAGGCCTCACCGTTTAAGTTGCACACTAGCGACTCCGACTCCGACTCCTTCGAGTAACGATCATTAAAGGAAATTTACATAACACGTCTATCGTTGGTATTACAATATCGTTCTACTAGTTCAACGTCGCGGAAAACGATGACTGCGACGGCGACGACGACGACGACAACTTTGGGCCAAGGGATATCGGATGGAGTAGAAAATAATTGGATAGTTGTCTCAAGGAGGTCCCTCTCTATGGTTGGGTATCTAGGTATATCTATTTTAGTTGCTGGCTATTTAGGAGGATAATTGTGCGGATCGAAGAGTATTTATTTTAAATTAAATTTACAACATCAACGACGACAATCGCGCATTCGCGCTCACAAGGGTCAATTGGTATTTATTTAAATTTCCCTATGCAGATAATAGTTGGACACACGTGAGCCGGGCGAAGGAGTTACTTCCACAGACTTGTGGTCCGCCGATTTCTGAAGAATTTTAAATGGTCGACTGCACTGGGTGGGTCTCTGCGTGTGTACTCACCTATCATTTTGGTATATTTCCACCGATGAATTCAGCTCGGCTAATTGCTCCTTCAGCAGTTGGAGGTTAGAATTCACAAAGCTGAGTTCGAGGGCGACAGTGTCGCGTAGTTTTCGATTTGTGGTAGCCTGAAATAGAGAAGAGTTGAAAATGTCAAAGTAGGCTTCTTAATTGACTTGGAAGGCTTTATGCTGATAACTTGGGTTAGGTATAATGGGGTAATAAAGATCTCTGTTGAGTTCTTACCTTGAATAGATTTTCGGCCCCGGCACGTAATCGTAATTCTTTGTTGATTTCCTGATTCAATTTACAACGGCGAGTTTGAAGTTTACCACGACATGTAGCCGCTCGAGGATCGGATCCCTGAAAGGATAAGAAATTTACGAGAATTGTATTAAAATATAATGAGTTGAAAAAGGTTTTTGGATAGCATTTTAGACCTTTGACACGATTTAGAACATTAAAAATAAGATATATAAGAAGCATGAATAGAAGTGCCAATCCAAAATGGTGCTCCAAGAGATATTTGGGAATCTAAGAACGTCTAGAGACACTACCGGACTAAGTATATTACGTGCTTCTTTAGAATTTGTTAGAAAGTAAACAGAAGCTTTAGGAAAGTAGTCTTAACCGTGCTGATTTAGAGTACAATTCATCGTGGTTTAGGGATTGGGTGAGGATAAAGATGACCAGGACGAGTCCATAAAGGGTTCAACACACAGGCTATTGAACCAATGACATTGATCATTCAGAGAAGGTAATATAACCCGAAAAAAAGGGTGGAGGTAAGGCAGCAGAAAATACTAAGCGGTGGTGGAGTTAGATGTTATGACTGCCCTCAACTCTGCAAATGGTAACTTTTGGGAGTCCTTTAAACAAAATAAATGTATAGACCCCTATTTACACAAATAGAAACCCATTGTATGATACTGACGTTGAAATGCAGAAATATGTAGTTACTGGAGGGGTTCCGCAAGATTATATACTGGGACCGCTATTGTTGAATAATATACCTAATTGATGTTCTCAGGCTAGACAAATTTATAGTGGTCGCTGATAAGTTCGCGGCCTGAGATAATCAACAACGAGTCATCTTCTTATTAGTAATAGCACTAACTGTGGCACTCCTTACAAAACTCTTTAGATTCAGATTCATAAGATTTTATTTATTCATATAATTTTTTCTAATACAGTACAAAATCAAAATCAAAATTTAGCATGGCTTTGCCGTCTGCCTGGTTGATTTATTAATATTCACAAATAAAAATAAAATAGTAATTTTAACTTCTATAGTAAACTTCACAAAATAAAGGGAATAGTTTGTTAAAAGCTTTCGTTTATAATTTGCTGTCGATATGTTAGAGCAATTTTGCAATACCGGTAAAGTGTGCTTACATCCGCTTCATTAAGGAGGGAAAGCACTTGCATCTCCGTCAAGACGTCATATCCAAATACATGCCTTCTTGTTTCTCGTAGGATTGGGCATCTTCCCATAAAATGGAATACATCTTCTCTCTCCACTAAGTTACACATGTTGCATAAAATAGGCAAGTTCTCCCTGTGGGGTACGTAGTTCAGGTTTAGGAGTTCACCACGCAGTCTCAGTATCATAGTTATTTCTTCTATCTTGTAATTATCATGGAAATAATTGTTACTCTGCAAGTTATGGTTGAGCTTACTGTAGATTGCCCTATGTACTGATCCAGTTGCCTCTTCAGCATATCTCGCTCTAGCCTGCTCGTCTAACTTTATAATGAGCTGGTACAATTTGGTGTCCCAGTTTTGCATGTTGTCCTCTCTCAGTTCGATCCCACATCCATCAGCCAGATCCAGCCATTCCCTGTACCAACCAGTTTTTGTTTGCACAGCATTCAGAACTACTTTTCTTGGGAGACGGTGGGCTGGCATATTAAGAGCTTTTAGTATATAATCTACCTGTAGCTTGAATGTCTTAATAAATAAAGGCGATAAGCCTGTTTCGAGCATAAGCATGTAGTTAGGTGTATTCGGTGGAAGGCGGAATATTCTTTTCACATAAAATCTTAATAGCTTCTCCACCGTTTCGTACTGCTTTCCGCCCCATACTTGCGCCGCATAGAACAGGATCGACTCGGACACCGCTTCAAAAACCCTGAATTTGCTGCTATGATTAATATATTTGCTGTTGAAACAATTTTTCCAAGCTACATTGATGGCCGTTTTAGATTTTATTAATTTTTCCTTGAGATGCCGTTCCATGCTCATATTTTTAGTTATGTAAACCCCGAGATACTTGCACTCCTTAACAATTTCGATTGCTCCCTCATCAAAGTGCCACTTTTCGTTGGAACAATTTCGGCCACCACCTTCCTTGAAAATCATAATTTTGGACTTGTTAAGGTTGACCACTAGCTTCCATAATTTGGTGTACTCATGCAAACGATTGATCATGAGTTGTAAGGAATCCGGGGAGTATGCCAACAGAACAACATCGTCCGCAAACAAAAGGGCTTTGACGAGCACACCCGCGTATTCCACACCTCCTGGTAAACAGTCAGTCAGATCATGAATGAACAGAGCAAATAAATTTGGGCTCAGCGCACATCCCTGTCGTACTCCTGAATGCGTTTGGAACCATGCCGATAGAACATCCCCATCCCAAACCGCAGCTTTCGTATCAGCATATATATTTCCTATTAGCCTTCCAAATTTCAGTGACATTCCCAAAGAGTAGAGCTTATATAATAGGGCAGTTCTGTCCACCGAGTCGAAGGCTGCCTTAAAATCAATAAAGAAGGCGTAGAGCTTCTTGCCTTGCGAAAGAAATGACTTTGCAATGCTGCTTAGTACAAATATATGGTCGACTGTAGAGTACCCTGATCTAAAACCCGCCTGGAACTCATTCAGTAGGTTATTGGCTCCTATCCACGCATTTAATCGTTTTTGAAGTATCGCCGTAAAAATTTTGTAGGATGCATTCAGAAAGGAAATACCCCGATAATTCCCTGGATCCAATGTACAACCCTTTTTATGGATAGGAAAAAATTAATGCCTCCTTAAATCGCTGCGGGACACATCCGAACTCCAAAATATTATTAAACAAGCAGGTCAGTCTACCGTGAAGCTCATTGGTGCCATACTTGTAAAACTCCGAAGGGATCCCACCCGAGCCTGCTGCTTTGCCATCCTTCAGATTACACAGTGCTTTTGTAACCTCAGCATGTGTTATCGCATTGTCCAAAATTTCATTCGCGAAGCCAGGTGTAGCATATTGGAAGCTTTCACTGCACGCAACCGGGTTCAGTACACTTTCGAAGTGCTGTCGGAGAATGTTAGAATGAATGAATGTTACAAAACTCTTTATAAATAAATAATCGGCGCAACAACTCTTTAAGTGCCAGGGCTTAGCTTCTCGCAACCACTCATGTTGTGTGCGTTATATTTTTTACACGAATGGAAGGGACCTATAGTTTGGTGCCATATCCGAAGGGCAATTTGGTTTGAGAAGCTGTCTCGAGACAACAATACTCTCGGATGTTTGTCAGACGTTCGCGAGAGGTGGAACCGTGAAAAAACTTTTTGGTGTTTTCTGGGATTCGAACTTGGAACCTCAGTTCTAGTGATCCGACCCACTAACCACTTACACCACGGCGCCCGGCACTCCTTAGTGATACATATAAATATCACCTGGTTTTAATAATAATTTCATTTTGTTATTATCTGCGATAGGATAAAGTGATAAAGTACCTCATGAAAAAAGGAAAATAACCTAAAGAAATTTTCGAAGACACCTCATCGACTTTTCAGGATTCTGGGGCTTCATATACCATGGTCAAAAACTGGGCTCGCTTGTTACAACAAGGGCAAGAGAGATGTGAAGACGACCCGCGCCCAGGGCGTTCTGTGTCAGATGTTACTGAAGAAAACGTCAGAAAAGTCGAAAAAATAGTTCTAATAGATAGCGGACGAGTTTTCCATCAGCAAAGAATGGACTGGAGAAATTTTGCACGATTATTTAAACATGAAAGAAATGTGTGCGCGTTGGGTACCGAAAATGCTAACGCCGTCCGATAAGCAACGACGACTCCAGTGCGGGTTTCGATACAGGCCTTAAAAGACACAAGTTTTTTAACGATAGACAACCCAATCTACAGCCTAGACTTGACCCCGAGCGACTTTTTCCTTTTCCAATTTGAAAAAAAGGGTTACGAGGCCGGAGATCTGTAGATGAGAACGAAATCAAGGCGGCCGGCCGTAAAAAATCATTTTGAAGGGCACTGTATGCCCGATGTGAGAAATGCATTTCACTCGAGGATGATTACCATATATTGAGAAATACAATTTTTAATCAATTTAATTTATGCCTTAGGCCGCGAAGTTATCAGCCGCCCTCGTATATCCGCTGACCTGGCATGGATACATTCGTACATATCTACTCAGATTTATTGTGGTGATGAACATGAAGTTGTAGAACATCTTTTTTCACTTATGGAGATTTTTTTTTTTTTTCCGAGGGTAGGTGAAAAATCTTCCATAGACACTATGAGAATAGCAAGCGCGTGCTCATAGTAGTGTCAGATTCTTACTGACTAAAAAAACACCACCCTTCGATATAAATTTGTTAGACATTGCAACTAAGTAATAACTTATTAAGCAATTTTCCTATCATGAAATAAAAACTTTTGGCAGGTTACTTTCCACTGAAAGATTTTGCATATTCCGCAATCTAGACGCGGTTAAGCCTTATCTCGCCAAGTCGAAAGGTTTCGTCCTTTGTAGTCGGCGCAATAAATTGCTCTCATCCAAAATTTGTAGGACTGTATTGTTGACATGTCCGATTGGTCGGTTTCTATGCTTTCTCGCGAAGCTTCTAGTTTCAGCTTCAATTGTCGGAATTCCAAGATCCCTGTGGATATCGTCGTTTCTATAGGTACTATACCACGGTGCTTGGACAATTTTTCTTAGCACTTTATTTTGAAAAGCTTGTAAAATATTTGTATTTGTTTTCTTGGTACAACCCCAAAGTTGTATACCGTAGGTCCACACCGGATTTAGCACTTGCTTGTATAAAAACAGTTTGTTCTCAGTACTGAACTGGGAGTGTTTTCCGAATAACCATTACATTTCTCTATATTTGATTTGGAAAATGATAACCATAAACTGTGTATGATACTTCTAGTCAAAAAGTTAAAAATTATGCAACGAACGTTGATGAATGGAAGGAGCAGGCAGTTAAATTCTATAATGCGAAGAAGCATCTTTCTTAAAATGTCACTCTACTCATTTGAAAACATGCCACTTACGAGTCTGATCCTATTTTTCAGCAGCCCATTCAACTTTTTTCAATCCAGTTTCATCCTGTTCAATTTTAATTCATTAAATATTTTATATTAGGTACTGGCTGTATACCTTTATTGTCTTTATTACAAACTTAAGAAAAAGAAAACTTGCGTAGGGTGTTAAAATAAAATAAAATAGTCCTTCAAATATTTATGTATGTTCACACTAAATCACTTATAATGCTTATCATTATCACTATTCAACTTATGACGAAGGGCAGTTCAACTTTGATGCGACTGTGAATAGTTTCGGATTACGAATTTCATTCTGCACTGGAGTGGAGAACATCGGAAAATTGTACAGCCTAACCAAGAGGTATATAAAATCGTTCCTGAGTATTATTCTGATATCGCACTGCATTTGCTGCGGTAATCACGAAATTCATAAATTCTTGTCATCCGGTCTCGATTTATTAGTTTTGTTTTCTGGTCTTAATGTATTGTCTCTCCTTATAACATTTTTTAAGTGCAATCGACCCGCGTATAAGGTACCTCAAAAATTCGCCTTCGAATCACAAAAGTACTATCAACATTTTGCGGTAAGGGTTTTGCCATCATAATGACGACAAGACTTATTATCAATAATATTAGAAATATCATTCTGATTGGAAATACTTTTGACACTATTATTATGAAGCAGACTCGATAACGTTGAAGTGAACAATGCAGTGTGGTCCAATGATGCTGCAGTTTCAATTATTATTTGAATTTCACAATTCTACTGAACTATACGACACTGAATTTAGGTCTCGATTCTACATACGTAGCTTATGCAACGACGCGGTCTTCAAGCGTGTTAAAGAAGTGAGCAATGAGTATATTGGAACTGCACTCTTTGGAGTTCCCGAGCAAAAGTAAGGGGAACACCACTTCGAAAACAGAACAAATGAAATGCAAATCAAATTTAATAAAACCATAAAACTAAATGAGTAGGTATTTTTTATTGAAGGGAGTTAATTGTTCCGCAAATTTTATTTTTGCTAGACAAAGGTCGCTTCGTTTTTCTGCAAGAATCAGTTCGCAATGACCCTATTGTGTTATTATAATAAATCTGCTAATAATTGACTTATTAGCAGATGCCAGTACTTGTTCTTACTCGCATGATCATTAGATCTGCCACACATTAACACATTGACTGCCATACTTACTTACTTAGATGGCGCTACAGTCCGGGGTGGACCTGGGCCTCAACCAACAAACGTCTCCAGCCAGCACGGTTACGAGCCAGCTGCCTCCAGTTGCGCACGCCAAGTTGGTTGAGGTCCCCCTCCACTTGTTTACGCCACCTACCGCGAGGTCGTCCTCTACTGCGTCGTCCGTCCGGGGTGGATTCGAAGACTTTCTTAGCGGGAAGGTTGGGCTCCATCCGCTCTAAATGACCCAGCCATCTTAGTCGCTGTATGTGAACTCTTCTGGCTAAGTCGATGTCCTTGTACAGGCCGTATAGTTCGGCATTGTACCTTCTCCTCCACTCACCGTCTATGCAAACGGGACCAAAGATCGCTCGAAGAACTTTTCTCTCGAAATAACCAAGGGCATCCTCATCCGGTTTTGTCAAAGCCCATGCCTCTGCGCCATACAGCAGGACTGGGATGATTAATGTCTTATAAAGAGTTACCTTAGTAGTCCGAGATAGGGCTTTGCTACTCAATTGCCGTTTTAGCCCATAGAAACAACGGTTGGCAAGAGTAATTCTTCGTGTGATCTCCCTACTGATGTCATTTGCGGAGTTCACCATAGAGCATAGGTAGACAAAATCCTTTACTACCTCAAAATTATATCTGTCTATTGTGGCGTTCTGTCCAAGACGCCGATGTTGGGTGTCCTTTTTGTAGACAGCATACCATATATTTTGTTTTGCTTTCATTGACCGCTAGACCCATCTTTGCTGCCTCGATCTCAATACTCGTAAATGCCCCATTGACTGCCCGCTGAGTTCTTCCGATTATGTCAATGTCATCGGCATAAGCGAGTAGTTGTACAGACTTGAAGAAGATTGTACCTCCGGGGTTGGCTTGTGAGTTTCGTACAATTTTCTCAAGTACTATGTTAAAGAGATCGCATGATAGCACGTCGCCTTGTCTAAGACCTTTCCTGACATCGAACGGTTCGGTGATGTTCTTACCGACTTTGATGGAGCAGCGAGAGTTCTCCATCGTCATTCTGCACAAACGGACGAGCTTGGCAGGGATGCCAAGACTAGACATGGCTCTGTATAACTCGTCTCTATACACGCTATCATAGGCAACTTTGAAATCGATGAAAAGGTGGTGCGTATCGATTTTATATTCATGGGTTTTTTTCAAGATCTGCCGTAGTGTGAATATTTGGTCAATGGTGGACTTTCCAGGCCTGAAACCGCACTGATAAGGGCCTACCAGGTTGTTGACGATCGGTTTTAGGCGTTCACATAGTACGGCAGACAGGATCTTATATGCGATATTTAGGAGACTTATACCTCTGTAGTTGGCGCAGTTCAGAGGGTCTCCTTTCTTCAGGATCGGGCAAACGATGCTGAGGCTCCATTCATCGGGCATACTTTCGTCCGACCAGATTTTACAGATGAGCCGGTGCATGCTCCTTACCAACTCATCTCCTCCTGCCTTGAAAAGTTCAGCGGCAAGGCCGTCGGCTCCAGCAGCTTTGTTGGATTTGAGTTTAGATATCGCTATCCTCACTTCATTCTGATCGGGTTGACGGGAATCTTGACTGCCATCGTCACTGTTGAATGGCTCATTCTGCCTGACAGCGGAATATTGATCATCATCGCCGTTTAACAGTCTGCAAAAGTGTTCCTTCCATATCCTCAGCACCGACTGCGATTCTACTACTATGTTGCCATTTTCGTCCCTGCAGGCTTCTGTTCTGGCTTTGAAACCCTGGTATGTTATTTTTACCCTTTGGTAAAATTTTCGAACTTTATTCCTGCAATAAAGTCTCTCAATCTCCTCGATCGAGCGCTTCTCATGCTCCTTTTTCTTCTTTCTGAGGAGTCGATGTTCCTCTTTTCTCCTGCGCACGTAGAGCTCGTAAACAGCTCTAGTCCTTCTATGCAGCGCCGCTTTGTACGCCTCTTGTTTTGCTGCATGTGCTTGCCGGCATTCCTCATCAAACCAGGGGTTTCGTTGTGGTGGCCGAGAGAAGCCTAGTACATCAGAGGCGGCATCTCTGATGGCTTTTTGGCAACGCTGCCACTGGTCTTCCGCATTTGCTGCTGGCGGCATAGGACTTAGATTGAGATTAGAAGAAACACGATCGGCAAAGATTCTGGCGGTTCTTGCGATTGTAGCTTTTCAACGTCAAATTTCCTCACAACATTTCGTTGACTTCGCTCCATTTTGGATATTCGCATCCGTACCTTGGCTACAACTAGGTAGTGATCAGAGTCCACGTTGGCTCCTCGGAAAGTCCGGACACCTAGAATACTGGAAGAGTGCCTTGCGTCGATAGCAATGTGATCGATTTGGTTGACAGTTTTTCGATCAAAGGAGAGCCATTGACTGCCATGGCTATCTAATATTATAGCCAGTGGGTGCCTTTGCTAACAAATATGATATGGTCTCTATTTGTTGGTTTGTGTCTAAAACAATGTTAATAATGAAAAAAGTATGTCGAATTTTCTCAAAATTGGTTTGGCAGTCAATGTGTTAAGGGTAGCGCTTTCTTTTAGTTTTGTTTTCTAAGTCGACCAACCTCTTGACATATTCCTGCAGCGGATTACGCGTCTCCACCATCGATTGGCTAGCTGATTCCGTCCATGTTCCTATGGTGTCAAATCGTCTTTTGAATTTCTTCGTTTTCATTACTTCGTCTTGAAAAGACATTAAATTTCTATGGTGTTTTAAAGTAGGTTCTTAAAGATGTAATCCCTCGAGAAGGGTAAACACATTCGGACCAAGCGCGCAGAGATCCTTATTATATACTCTACTTAACTATAATTCACAGAGGAGTGACCTGCACATGTTGCCCAAAATCTACTTTACTACGGTTCCTAAAATCTCCGAGTTAGGGTGTTTCTATAATAAACTTTTGTAATGCAATATTTCAATAGTTTTACGTGACTTCGCTCAGAATAGCCTTAAAATAGTTAGGAAATGGGGTGTATCCAATGATACTCGTTTTCAGATACACATCAAATTTCATCCAGAGTAGACCACTCTACGAGTTAAGTTATTAATATTTGCAAACTAGAAAGACATGCTGCTCCAAACGGCTCTTTCAACGCTCTCCACAGCGTTATGCTTTGAAAGACACATAGGAACTGCGTACCATTACAAATTCCCTAAGGCTAAACTTTTACAAATAATTCCATAGCTATCCTAAATTACTGTTATAAAATGCAATCAAATCTTAAAATTCTTTAGTCACATATGGGAACGCATGTATGTGTGGTAAACTCACGATCAAGTTAGAATCTTCCCACGACAACTTTGGGACTCAACATTATCTCCGCCTAATTCCCCTAAAAAAAATCCGACACCCCGCAAGGAATTCAATATTCATCGTCAAAATCCCAGAATAGTTCGGCATTATTACCTCACATTTATTCAAGCCTACTACACTGTCTAAACAATTCAAGTCAGCACTTAATTACGTGGGCAGGAACTTAAAGTTGTAACTCACTGCAGTTGGCCTGCCTAATATACAATGTTGCCTTGCCACTCGGCGACTCCACATACCTATACATATTCACAACAATCACCGCTTTTATTCTCAAACCTCGATAGATACTTTATTATCATTAACTCAAATGGCACAAACACAACCGCTCATAGGCACACTTTGACGGGACCTCACCTCTCTCCATATACACAGATACATAGATACGTTTCTAATGCGCTGTTGTGGGGGTGTGGTACTGGCACAGTGCCTACAAACTACAGAGGCAAACAAGAATAAGGTTGTTGACACTTCAACTTCTAAGAGTTCTTCATATCACAAGCAAACAAATACACAAAAACAAAACAAGAAGAGAAGGAAAAAATGTGGAGACAATATCGGAATAAAAAACAATGTGCGCCTTCATCCAAGAGCAGCCCGCTCGCCCGCGCTAGTGCTCCTCCACCATCACCTTGGGTACTCGAATGCTACATGTGGAAAGGTTTCGTAAATGTCTCTTAAAATACTTGTGGTGGAGGCTCTGGTGGAGGCAGCAACGGCATTTAGAACCCAGAAAGGAGTTGAATGTGGATTTATATCTCTGGGGTAACGTTTATCTTGGTGGTTTAGTGTCTCCAGAGATTTTCTTCGCTCAATCGAACGTTAATTTTTTTTTTTTTTCTTCTCCTTTTGTCATCCAGCACTCCTGTACCCTTTGCTGGTGTTTTGTGGTGCCGACGACGTAGCCGTGCCGTCACAAAGTTTTGTAACATTCAGCCCACACTTTGTACACTATATTGCACATTAAAGAACGGATGTCACTATTTGTGTGATGTAATAATATTTTCATTCTCACTGAAAACTGGGGCCAGGGGTGGCAGAGGCCGTAGTTTTCCAATGGGAAAAATTTCCAGTTGAGATATGCTGGTTGAGAGGTAGTGATTAAGTGGACTTGTTTGGCACTAAGCGCTGAAATTAGCTGAAGATGCAACAATGTCTTGCCAATAACGAAGGTTAGGAGCGGTTGCTCAAATCCTTTTCGATAATGTTGGTGCTACCTGTATATGCTTCAAGTTATGAGTTTTGTTACATTCCTATGGCACCGGGAAATCTTTAATCTAAGGTGATTGTGCGAATTTGGCCTTTAGTTAATAACCTTCACTTATGCTCATCAAGTTGATAGAAGTCCATTTCCATTTGCACTCGCGACACGATTATGATATAACAGATTCATCTGCCATTCTTTGGGAAGATGCTTTATGAAATGCGTCTAAGTATTAGTATTTTCAGATGATATCTTGGCCTCTAAATAGACTCAATTCGATAAATCCTATGGATTCAGTATGATCTTAAAATTGAACTGAACCTAAGGACGTCCGCCCTGTACCAACTCCTGGAGAAAGTGTCTGATAGGCCTCTGCACTATCGCTCGCCAGAGAAAATTATCGACAGGTGGTTATATAAAAGAAGACTCAGAGAGTCAATCTAAACTTCAAAATATATTTCGCTTTAAGAAAATAGTGGACTGGCGGAAGGGTCATAAGTTTAGACAACATATGCAAATGTTTTCTCTCAGTTTTGGAAGAACCAGTCATTGTATGGTGACTAAAGTTTATAAGCAACTTTAGAGTGCTTCAATTGGAAGCTCTAGCCTTCGTTGAGGCTAAAGATCAGTATTTATCATAATTCATAGTAATCAATTCGAAACTCCTCAAATGTCGCAAAGGTCTTAGGTCTCACAGTTCTCCAATAAACTTCCCAGCTTTAGTTTAAGTTGTGGTTTTAGTTTATTGTTTTAAATAATTGCACACTTAAACGAAATTTATGAAGTTAATAAAAATGCATTTGCCAAAACTTCCGTGAAGCTACCCCTTCTTAAATCCTGGGAAAACTTTGAAGCGGTAGAACAGAATCGGAAACGTTAGCAAGGATCACTGAAAGATAACTAGAGCCCATGGGAGAACGCTCCAGGAATTCAACCTGGTTTCCTGACCTAACGTTTTGCGTCATCGGTCAGACTTTTCATGGTCAGTTTGGTTTTCTACAGTCACGAGTCTTCGGGAGTCTATAAAAAAATTCAGCATTTATTCTTGCTGCCATTTAGTAGAAAAGATAGCAGACAACTTTGTTTTGTTTCTGTTGTCCACTAAGCTTATGTCAAGCACCACGGTGAAGGAACACTAGAATTGATCACAAATATTGAAAGGGTGACACTGCGGACAATTTTTCTGGGAGTTGATCACTTAAGCCCTTCATCACAGTTTTCAGAAATAATCATGTTCGCCTTAGAAAAGCTTACACAAAATGAAACAAGAAACGTGAAATTACCGCCTGCACTGTTTTGCAAGAACACTAACGCAAAAAAGTACAGGAGCAACCTAGAGCATAACTTACAAACAGAAGGACAACTTACCAGAGTGTAATAAAAACATCTTATCCGGATCCCAGGCCATTCAATAAGAACATTTTCAAGAACAAAGAGAAATGATTTGATAAGGAGTGTGAAATAGCACGGAAAAGATCATTTGCATGGCTTAAAGTGTTTCGAAAATGTAGCAACAGATACTTCAAAAGTATTTATATTCAAGTAAACAATGCATTTAAGAATCTATGCAAAGATAAACAGATCCGATTTTTCGAAACTGAGGCACTGAAGCTAACGTGTTGCAAGGATTCGAAAGAGTTTTGGAAGGCGATAAAAATAATCAATGGGAAGAAATTACGAATCGGTGTAGAGCTTAATGCCAATATACTTCTAGATCACTTTCAAATGCTTTTAAATCCCATTACATATATATCGGCTATACACTATGCCGTACCATCGTATAACGATGAAATATTGGATGCACGTATAATAAATGAGGAAGTACGCTTAACTATAAGGAAACTGAAAGATGGAAAGGCACCAGGGTCGGATAGAATTCCAGTCGAATTTTTTAAGCATGGGACAGATGGGCTCACCAAAAAACTAACAGCGGCTTATAATGCAATAATGGACACAGGTGTGGTACCACAGCAATTCAAGGAATCTATAATATTTCCTATTCATAAAAAGGGAAACATTTCCGATCCAGCTAACTACCGTGGAATTTCTTTTCTTAATTCGTCATATAACATTTTTGCAACGCTTCTAAATAACCGACTGTCGCAGTGGATTCATAGCAACAAGCTGCTGAGTGAATTCCAAGCAGGATTTCGCAGTGGCTATTCTACGGCAGATAATATTTTTGTATTGCAAAACATTGCTGGGACATTCATTACACAAAAAAAGAAATTATATACTTTTTTTGTTGATTTTAAGGCAGCCTTCGACACAGTTGACCGAGGAGCTTTATTCTTTAAGCTCTACAACGCGAGAATGTCATCTAAGTTTGGGAAAGGTTCTTGAAAATATTTATAATGGTAACCAGTCATCTATATGGAATGGTTTGGAAATCTCGAATTGGTTTGAAACTAAAATGGGACTCAAACAAGGGGCACTTTAAGCCCCTCTCTATTTGCACTGTTCATCGACGATCTTATCGAGTTTCTACCGGAAGGAATAGAGTTTTCAAGAATCAGGATCAAAGTACTTCTGTCTGCTGATGATGTGGTACTGTTGAATAAACCTGAAAGCCTTCAACTCATGATAAATCGACTTCAAGACTACTGCCAGCTATGGAATCTTACGGTAAATCTGTGCAAATCAAAGGTGATGGTCTTTAAAAAAGGTGGAGGAAGGAACTGCAGGAACGAGAAGTGGTACTATAATGGAGAAACCATTGAAAGAGTAAATGTATATGCGTTATCTGGGGGTAACAATAACTACCAATCTGAGCATGGAAAAACACTTAAAAGATAAGCTAGTAAAGGCGAAGAGTGCGATCAGTGCTACTTGGAAAAAATGCTTCTCTAATAAAAAAAATTGCACATAGCGTGAAATATAAAGTATTCGTAGCAGTGGCCGAGTCTATATGTTTTATGGAGCGCAAGTCTGGGGATACCAAAAGTATGAAGAAGTTGAAAAACTACTTCGATATTATGTAAAGAGATGCTTTCATTTACCTAGGAATACACCCAACTGCATGATTATTATCGAAACGGGAGTGTCGCCACTTTTTGTGAAAACTCTTAAGTTTCATGTGGACTATGTAGCCAAAGTTTTAGAAATGTCAGATGAGAGACTTCCAAACATTGTAGCATTGTATACGATTCAAAAGAAGAGCCTATGGTATGAGAAACTAAAGGACCTAGCAAGATACTGCGGAAGTGATTTCCATTTGTTGGAGGGACATAGATTGTGTACGAAAAATACACTATATGACCTCGTATCTAAGGTAGATGAGCAATATAGATAAGACTGCATCAATCAGGCTACTTCATCTATCCATCGATCAATATACAGCCGCCTTAACCACAATTTATGCGAAAGAAATTACTTCCGCAGCGAGAACAGCCAAGAATTGTTTTCATCAGTATTCAAAATGAGGGGTGAATTGGTAAAGCTCAATTATATACCACACGGCGAAGAATTACCCATTTATTGTAGCATGTGTAACCTTTCGGAGAGAGAAGATATAATCCATTTTATAGGAAAATGTCCTATACTGAGGGAAACAAGAAGAAATCTCCTAGGCAGTAATGTAAAATCTGAAGCTGAGATATTGGACCTCCTGAACTGCGAAGACGACATATCTAAACTCTTCCACTATTAGAAAATTGCAATGGCTCATCGAGACCGAATTATAAACGAAACCTTTTGAATTTATTGTCTCTACTACTGTACCAGCATTATACTACTTGCTATTTGAACTCTAAAACTCTTTCATACTTTTTTATTTTTATTTTTTCTATTTGATATAATTTAAACAAATCTTTTATTTTATATTGTATTAATAAGAACAATTGTCAATCTGGCAGACGGCAAAGCCATGCATAAACGATTTTTATATTATAAAAAACAATCTTGTAAGTTCTTAAAAGAAAATAAATCGAAATCTAATCATCTCTAATTTAATCTAATCATGTGACTTTTCCGAAAAAAGAGGAAGCACATCACTAGTAAACTTGTCACAACATAACACGGCAATATTTGGTCCAATGAGTATTGTTAAGATGGCAACTGGTCCCTTATCGTTGCACCCATCGCTGTCTATATAACCTTCTCTTTAAATCTGATACATACATCCGAAGTTGGTAATAAACCTAAATATTTCATTAAGTGAACTAACAGATATGTTTCTGCATCGGGATAAAAGTTACTTGAGAAACGATGAAGTCCGATTAGACTCTTACAGTGGCACAGAAAGTGTTTGGTTTGCTCTAAGTTGCGTATTCGACAAACATTGTCTTAAGCTTATCCCACAACCTTTTTCTTAGTCAGGCAGTGCTTAGTTAGGAATCCTGTGACTAATCGAATCTGGAGTCGAATCCCCATATCTGTGAATGGAAGACTCGTCACGTAATTTGTATGTAAGTTCTCACTAGATCTACCAACAACACAATACAAATTACGTGACCAGTCATCCATTAACAGATACGGCGATTCGACCCATGACATCAAGTCAGCCATAGAAGTTGTTTTGTTCTTTTGTGGTAAGTAGTTAAAAGGAGGTTCTTGGCATGCCTGTATGATGTACATATTTATTCATACGAAGAACTCTGTTTGTGCTAGCTAGTGATATGAGCACTTGGCTAAAGCTGAAGCCGGCTTTATTATCGGCGAAGATATTGTCGGTTATAGATTTGTTTATATTTTCTATCATGTCGCTCCTTCCATATGACATCGTGCATTAAAAGAAGATTCAAAAGTTCTCCAAACAATTGTGGAATGGGTTTCATCTACGATTGGGTATGTATGCAACAAGTTTTTGGTGCACATTGTACAAGCTGTTGATCAGGCACTACTTTAAATTTACCCTTCACCACAAACAGTCAAAAAAATTCGAAGAACTCAGCCCAGCAAGTGTGAGTAACAAAAGTTATGTGAAGCAAAATTCCTCCTGAAGCAATAAAACTTAAGTCCACATCCACGTTAAATCATCACAACTTCAAAGAAAGAGGTTTCGAAATTTCTTTCAAGAACTTAAGAATTGTTAAGGTAAACAATTATTTCGCAATTTCTCTTTATTTATCTTATCAGTGGGCCATGATTAAACCTTCCGGTTTATCCTTGCGTCACAACATAATAGTTATACTACACTTGTTTACATTGCTTACAAAATACCGACGGCCTTAGTTGGCAATATTAATACGCCGGGAATGACGTTTCTGAGCAATTAAATGGTCCGATAACTTGATAAGACAAGTGTCTTATCCTAATTGGTAACGCATTTTGTTTTGTTCTCGAACGCAAACACACTTATCTGGGATTAGATGTAATTGAGGTTAACATCGTTATCGATAATAATTATTTACCAACATTCCTCTGATAAGCGGATTGCTCCATCAATTTTCCATGGCCGAGATAGACTCTTATAAGAAATTATGCAATTCCATGGCTACCTTAAAATTGCACCCTTGTCGTAAAAAAAAACCTCGTTCATAGCTTTGTGAGCAACAAATTTCACCCGATGAAATTTCCGCATAAATTAAACGAAAACGTGAACACAGCCTAATACATAGGTACCACCATCTTACATCTAATGGCCAGATTATATTATGCATAAACTAACATAAACTAACATCGCTGATTGAGTGCAATCAGTATGGTAAGAGAAAACTATCTTAGACGAAAATACCATACGTTGAGATATGGTGTAGATGTGTACGCATCTGGCAAGTGGACAAACCCGATACGAGCTGCAAAAAGGCAGATAAAGGTGCGCTCTGCATCTTGTAATTAATGGCGTTAACGTCCATAAAAAAAGGTGCTCTTCCCCCACCTTTGATGTGTGTACCCTTTAATACACAGCGTCAAAGTGTTGTTTGTGGCTAACATCTCACTCAAAATGAGATCACAGTAATAAACAGTGATTGCAGATGTGCCATAAAACTTGAGATTCATCTTCTAGAAGAAGCGAAACAAAAAAAAAAAAAGATAGAAACTCTCCAAAGCAAATGAAGTGAACGTTCCATCGAGATGAGGATGCCAGAGATAAGAACCCAGCCTCAGACCTCCAACACCTTTCAACCGACACATAGGAAGGCAACACAAAAATATAATAATAAAGCTGGAAAAAGGTAAATATGTTTCCAGTTTTATAGGTTGGGTGTAAGTATGAGTCCATCTAGATAGACTGTGTGTGGAAATTACACATAATTACTCTAGAACGTTGGCAATGGTATTATAAATTGGAGCATACAATGAGCGCAAATTTGGGAATTAGCACTTGAAAATTTTAATAGGCGGATGTGCGTAATGATGAAGTACATAATTTAAGAGGTCCCCATTTGGATGGAAATAATTCAAATTTAACACCCACGTAAAAATGTAAATCATTTGAGACAAGGGTTTCGAAGGCACTTATCGCAATTACATTAAAGTTGACTAAACACTAGAAGACACATTTCTGTTCGGTTTGAAAGAAACGTAAATTATTTATGGATGCTAAACGAAATTGCGAAAATTTCCTATTAGCTATAATAAAGTAAAAGTATAGTATAGTGCAATCAGAGGCATACGCTTCTAGGGAGACACCGCTGCTGCATTGGGTGGTCTTCATTTTACTATGGGTTCTAGTTCTGAATGATATCCCTCATGAATTTGGGAACGGTTTGATTAAGATCACTGTATACGTTAATGTTGAGGTACTCTAGTGACAACAAAACTCCTTCTAAGCAAGAAGAAGTCGCCTTAATGATATTGGACACATGTACCAAGAAATTACAAAGTGACGAGAAACCATGATAAATCGATTCGGTGCAATTTACAAACAAAATGAGACTCCGGAAGTTAAAGAACTCCACACCCTTTGGATCTATGACAGTACTAAATCCTGGAGACTTGAACTTTAGAAAAGGTTGAATATTGACAAGAAAATTAAAAAGAAGCATAAAAGCTTTCTATTCGTGCTCGTGAAACCTCAGGACTAAATCCCAAAATCATCTCGTAGATGTACGAGTATACTGCAATCATGAAGTCTATGGTAGTCGGGTGTAGTTGAGGATATCGACAAACCACTCAAATCTTCGGATTACATCAGTGCCAACATCTAAGCGGACATCCTAGCAGCGACAGCAGCAAGTAGTAGTAAAAGTAATTTCCGCTTTCAAATGTACATATGAGATTAAGGATGTCAAAAATAAAATTCCTGCTATTCTTGTTAACGCTTTCTACCAATCCATCGCTATTAGAGTAAGTTTTTCTAACAGTTTCACTAGTATTACCATTTCCGTAATTACCGTTCTAATGATAACATTTAGATACGTTAATAGCGTCAATTTCAGTTCACCAATGTCATCGCCACAAATCATTCTGGCCAACACATAACATTCCTGGCTGCACCATCTTGACATTTGGCCAGAGCGTCAATTTTGAAATACTCACAAATCACAAGCCGATGCTTTCACATCGAATCACACTCAAGTCTCCACTGAAAAATGTGTAAACATTGCCAATGCTATTTATTCGGCCTCTCTAATGCCACTTTGTAGGAGTGGCGGTGGCAGCGCAATTGCATGCTGCACTGCACCACTTGATGGCCGGAATACATGAATACTTCCACCACCAGGCAAGCTGGCGCAATTCTCTTGATCAGTTCATCCATGTTTGCAATCAGCAGATTGTTAGATGGTGTACAGCAACTTGTTCTCCTTGGAACAGCATTCCGAAGTTGGAATTCCAGACATGCGACAAAGTTACATGGAGTAGTCAACTTGTTGGTGGCGTTATTATTGTCGTCTTGATTGATGCCAGCTGCAAGAGATTCGAAGGACCATTTCAACAAGGATTTTTCAAAACTTGCTTTCAAGTCGGACTCTGTTGACAAGCATTTGATTAATTGTGACATGGAACTTGTCAACTACTTTTGTGTGTGCAATGAACTGTGTGATGAACTTGTTCAATGCAGATCCACCTGGCTGCACTCTCCATTTCTTTCATAATCATCACAAGACATTGAAAGTGGCGTTCATATTTCTACCATAGTAAGAATTCAATATTTTAGCAATTAAAAAACTTGACCAGTGGAGCAAGTCAGTGAATGAATTCAAGAACGCAATGTTAGAAAAAAACTAAATTTTTGATGGTAATAACGAGTTTGACATTTTGAGGAGGTGAACAAAAAAATGCTTAAATGTTTTGAAATGCAAATCAAGCTTATGAATAAAGTTATAAGCCAGGAATATCGAATTACTTAATTTATTGTTTAACATTCTTTAATGCGTTTCATGGTCTTCTAAGTGGGCAATCTTTAGATACAGTTCAGTCATTAACATTTAAGACAAAATCTGCATTTTTAAATTTTGCACATTCACATTTGAGACGTTTGATATTTCGAGCATTGACGACCTTCAAAATATTCTCGTTCTTCGTGGTTTTAGCCCAAACCTCAAGTTCAGCTCATTCCACATATATCTACCGTTTTAATTAATGTTAACACTTCATAGCTTGTGACTTTAGTTAAGTTTTTTTTTTCAATTACAACTATTTTAAATATAAGCCCCTTAGGTCGTGTTTATTTTTACTAGAGAACTCTAAATCGTATGCACATTTTATTGTACATATATAATAACTGGCGTGGCAAAATCGCATCATCACCTCCTCGCGGTGCCCGCTGGATAGCTATCTGATAGTGAACTAACAATGAGCGTATGTTGAGTCTGACGATATACCATATGTGCAGCTGAACACTCAGACCTGCGTAAGCACATCTGGGTGAACTTCAGCGCGCATATGTCTAACCGGACGAGGCATCTCTTGTTGACCTGATTTGCTGAAATATGCGTCTCAGAAGTCTAACAAGAGCTCCTTAAAAGGAGGACGTGCGGCGGATGAATTCCCTCGATGGAATCAACGGTGACGTCTACAGACCAGCGGATACCTCACCGGAGCTACTTCAACATATTTGGAGCTGAGGTCTGTAAGGATTTTCAATACTACGTCAGGGTATTGAAAAAGAGATGGTGGCGGATAAATCCTTAATGCGCCAACGGCAGCGCTCATATCCCCAAAGTGGGTTACTGACATCGGTGTATCCGGCCTCTTGTCCTAGGGGTACAAAAAAAAAAAGGATCTGGCCCTCCAGGTTGGGGGTTGTGCCGTCGGGTTAACTTCCCTCCTACCACGTAAAAAACCTTTGGTTACGAAGCAACCAACAGCCTCGGATACGGATGATCTTACTGTTGACGACCCATGCAAACGTAAAAAGGATAACGATCTTCGTGGCTGCACATGGAATGTTAGGTCCCTCTACAAACCACGTGCAGCCGAACAACTTGCGGATGCCCTAGAGTGTCTAAAAGCAGCCATTACCGGGATGGGCCGGGCAAAAGGAGTATGAAAAACTGCGGCGATTGCTACAGACAAAAAGGACAGTGTCTATTCGGGTGCGGATTTGTCATTGGAGGTAGACTTAGGCAAGAAGTCTTGAGTTTCCGGCATATGAACGAGCGCCTTATGACTATCCGTATCAAGGCTAAATTTGCCAACATTAGCCTAATATGCGTCCACGCCCCTCATGAGGAGAAGGACGACGCGACAAAGGATGACTTCTACCAGCTCTTCGACAAGACGTATGGGCAATGCCCTAGCCACGACGTTAAAATTACCCTGGGTGATTTTAACGCAAAGCTAGGAAGAGAGGTCTTTATTAGCGTGGTCGGAAAGCACAGCCTGCACGACATCACATCCGGCAACGGACTCAGGCTAATCGACTTTGCAGCGGGGCGAAACTTTGTCGCAGCTAGTACGCGGTTCCCACGTCTCGACATTCACAAAGGAACATGGCTCTCCTTTGATCGAAAAACTGTCAACCAAATCGATCACATTGTGATCGACGCAAGGCACTCTTCCAGTATTCTGGGTGTCCGGACTTTCCGAGGAGCCAACGTGGACTCGGATCACTACCTAGTTGTAGCCAAGGTACGGATGCGGATATCCACAACGGAGCGAAATCAATGAAATACTGTGAGGAAAGTTGACGTCAAAAAGCTACAATCGCAAGAGACCGCCAGAACCTTTGCCGATCGTGTTTCTTCTAATCTCAATCTTAGTCCTATGCCGCCAGCAGCAAATGCGGAAGACCAGTGGCAGCGTTGCCAACAAGCCATCAGAGATGCCGCCTCTGATGTACTGGGTTTCTCTCGACCACCACAACGAAACCCCTGGTTTGATGAGGAATGCCGGCAAGCACATGCAGCAAAACAAGAGGCGTACAAAGCGGCGCTGCATAGAAGGACTAGAGCTGCTTACGAGCTCTACGTGCGCAGGAGAAAAGAGGAACATCGACTTCTCAGAAAGAAGAAAAAGGAGCATGAGAAGCGCTCGATCGAGGAGATTGAGAGACTTTATTGCAGGAATAATGTTCGAAAATTTTACCAAAGGGTAAAAAGAACATGCCAGGGTTTCAAAGCCAGAACAGAAGCCTGCAGGGACGAATATGGCAACATAGTAGTAGAATCGCAGTCGGTGCTGAGGATATGGAAGGAACACTTCTGCAGACTGCTAAACGGCGATGATGACCAATATTCCGCTGTCAGGCAGAATGAGCCATTCAACAGTGACGATGGCAGTCAAGATTCCCGTCAACCCGATCAGAATGAATTGAGGATAGCGATATCTAAACTCAAATCCAACAAAGTTGCTGGAGCCGACGGCCTTGCCGCTGAACTTTTCCAGGCAGGAGGAGATGAGTTGGTAAGGAGCATGCACCAGCTCATCTGTAAAATCTGGTGGGACGAAAGTATGCCCGATGAATGGAACCTCAGCATCGTTTGCCCGATTCTGAAGAAAGGAGACCCTCTGAACTGCGCCAACTACAGAGGTATAAGTCTCCTAAATATCGCATATAAGATCCTGTCTGCCGTACTATGTGAACGCCTAAAACCGATCGTCAACAAACTGATAGGTCCTTATCAGTGCGGTTTCAGGCCTGGAAAGTCCACCATTGACCAAATATTCACACTACGGCAGATCTTGGAAAAAAACCCATGAATATAAAATCGATACGCACCACCTTTTCATCGATTTCAAAGTTGCCTATCATAGCGTGTATAGAAACGAGGTATACAGAGCAATGTCTAGTCTTGGTATCTCTGCCAAGCTCGTCCATTTGTGCAGAATGACGATGGAGAACTCTCGCTGCTCCATCAAAGTCGGTAAGAACATCACCGAACCGTTCGATGTCAGGAAAGGTCTTAGACAAGGCGACGCGCTATCATGCAATCTCTTTAGCTTAGTACTTGAGAGAATTGTACGAAACTCACAAGCCAACCCCGGAGGTACAATCTTTTACAAGTCTGTACAACTACTCGCTTATGCCGATGACATTGACATAATCGGAAGAACTCAGCGGGCCGTCAATGGGGCATTTACGAGTATTGAGAACGAGGCAGCAAAGATGGGTCTAGCGGTTAATGAAAGCAAAACAAAATATATGCTGTCTACAAAAAAGGACACCCAACATCGGCGCCTTGGACAGAACGCCACAATAGACAGATACAATTTTGAGGTAGTAAAGGATTTTGATTTGGATTTTGTCCTCCATGGTCAGCTCCGCAAATGACATCAGTAGGGAGATCAGATTGAGAATTACTCTTGCCAATCGTTGTTTCTATGGGCTAAAACGGCAATTGAGTAGCAAAGCCCTATCTCGAACTACTAAGGTAACTCTTTATAAGACATTAATCATCCCAGTCCTGCTGTATGGCGCAGAGGCATGGGCTTTGACAAAACCGGATGAGGATGGCCTTGGTTATTTCGAGAGAAAAGTTCTTCGAGCGATCTTTGATCTCGTCTGCATAAACGGTGAGTGGAGGAGAAGGTACAATGCCGAGCTATACGGCCTGTACAAGGACATCGACTTAGCCAGAAGAGTTCTTATACAGCGACTAAGATGGCTGGGTCATTTAGAGCGGGTGGAGCCCAACCTTCCCGCTAAGAAAGTCATCGAATTCACCCCGGATGGACGACGCAGTAGAGGACGACCTCGCGGTAGGTGGCGCAAACCGTGTTTCAAAAACGTATTGTGCTCTTTTGCTCTTTTCTCATGATTTTCCATACAGTGCGAATTATGGAAAGTAACAAAAATCAACTTATCAACTCAAACCTATTCTGATGTCCCACTCCGTTCCCATGTCTAATATTGTATAAAAGCGTAACATATAGAATATGGTACATGCAACAGCTACCGCAACCATAATAAGGAACAAAGTGAAAGAGAAATTGATGGCGATTGATGAGCAGAAAACCAAACCTCCAAGGTAAGCATTGCTAGTCAGTCGATCAATAGGGTAGATAAGCAGTTTCCGATACCTAAGGGACATTGTCTTGGCTGATGATGGCGCTTATTACCTTAACCTTCAAACTACGGCTGTCATTTTCCAATCTGGAGTCTGTTCTGTTATACGAATGCAGCACTTTGAAAGTGGCAGCCATGGTCAGAAAAAAGTTGCAATCGTTTGTGTTCCTTGGGTGTCTATGAAATATTTTGAGAGTGTTCTAACCTGACCGTATCTTTAACGAAGTTGTCTTTATTAGACAACAGGTCAGGAACAGGATTAGCTGAAAAGACGTGTAGGCCTAGTGGACCTCATGAGTGAGTAAGTAAGTAATACAAGTCACTAGAAAAGAATAAAGATTACCTTAATATAAACAAATTTCTAATGAAAATTGAACTAGAGGAGCCTTAATCTGTAAATAATTTTTGTGCACCAGTAGAGGGCAAAATATACTCGTAGTATATCTGTTAATGTTGCAGTCCATTTCCCCACTTAAATGTGTCTAAATGTGTCTACCATCCAGCGAGTAAAACTTTTAGAGCACTACACCTTCAACCACGAATACTTATTTTGAGTCAAATAAGTAATTTTATGTAAAAGCAAAACTAATTATCAAGTTTAACCTAACAAGCGTCTAATTAAAGAAAACGAAATCGATCTACAAAATCGTGTTGTGACTGCTGAACCAATTCATTATCATTTTCGCATGCCTATCAGGCAATATTCCAGGCGCACCCATGTATGCCTCTACTATTTTCCCTTTCTCTTACAGTCATACAACAATTCGTCTAACATTTAGTAAATACTAAGCACTTCAAGTCCGTTATTAATGCATTCGTTTCACATAAGTAGAAATTTCTTGGAAAACTAACACGTGTGAAAAGCGCATAGAATTCAAAATGGAGGAAAACGAAACGATCGATTGCAACTAGAAGCAGCAGCAGCTGCCAGCACAAAGTCGTACTTGGACGCTTGTGCCAAATTTTCCACACCAACAGATTTGAGGTAGATCGTTGTTTCTATGACTAAGCGCACAATGAGAAAAGGCGCAAAAAAGAGTCAACAACATGACTCTGACCTGACTCCAGAGGAGCTCTAAAGGTCAAACACTTTCTGAGTTTCTTCTCTTTCCATAGTAAATCATCATGATTTTCTATGGCCAAGACACCAGGCAATTGGTATGGGAAAAACAGTTTTATTTCTTTTGAAAATCCAAAAGGAATTGATATGACCATCCGAAGAGCATCCACTATCGGGTAATACCTTGAGAGAAATTTTTGGATTCCGTAGTGTAACGATCGTAAAGCGGCGACCGACGCGACTATCACAAATTTTGTCCACGTCCGGAGGAGCGTGCATGCAGCAGTTGACTTTCTTGGCCACAAGTATGCTGTAGGTAAAGGATGATGATGATTCTTTTGGTATTTTAGTGTTCCGATCAGGTGCTGACTAGCTGGCTGGCTTGCAGATCGTTTTTCCTGTTGGCGCGCAAGACAATGAGTCAATCTCATCATCATGCTTTGGACTATCTTGCGGGTAATGATGGATTTTTAAGTAACTTTTACTTTTTTCATGAAAAGAAACTTTAGTTGCATGCGCCTGTTGGCAAGTGATCGTGATGGTGATGCTGATTAGCTTGGTGGGGGGATAGTGGATGGACTGCCATGCTAATGACAATGGAACTGCTAAGCAGATATATTCATCTGAAGGTACAAAGCATTTTGTAATAATACTAGAATAATGCTTTGTTAGACTACACAATTTGATGGGTTTAACTAATGAGGAATGAGACTTCTTTGAAAATGTTTCACGTCTTCCAGGCGAAATTCGTAATACGATAGTTAACATTCCTTCCTAAGTAAATGCAAACGGATGTTACGTAGAAATTGTCATTGATTAGGTGATTTGGGTAATATATTGATGATTTAATGAAAGTGTTCTTTGATTATTGCAAAAAAAAAAAAACAATAGATCCCGGATAAACGCTCTTTCTGGTCACAAATTCTTGATAATTGGATTGCGGATCACTGACGATCTGCCTGCTTAAAATGTATACTCAGACAAGGGCACATTATGCTTGCACGCTTTTGCACCTACACGAAAGTGGAAAAGATACCACTCTTAACCATCTGTTGCATAGAATACACAATTTTACAAATAAGGGACACGACTGGGTCGCACGAATTTGCAGCTGTATATACTAGTTTTCGTAAGTTATACAAATTAAAATTTTAAACCAATTTAATGCGTATTCTTTTTTTTTAAACACCCTTGTAAAACCACATTCATGTTTTTTACAATTTTTAAAACTTAGTATGACTGAGTTCTACCAACTCTTTTTGGGCGAAAAAAGGATATTTCATTTCCAAAAGAAAGTTTTAATCTGGGTTCAAAACAAAGGATAAGAAAGTACATGTATTTCAGCGGAAAATTTGTTTGATGTAGACAATACATACGGTTGGAGTTGTGTTTCTTATATACATTTTTTTTCCTGATTTTGGACCGAAAGAGTACAAAATAAAGGAGTGAAATCAAAAAGGATCTGGATCCGAAAGAAAAAGGAGTATCCTTTATAATAACGTATAGTTGGAAGGACTACGTATACCATAATCTTTTGTACATATGTCATATTTTGCTCAAATATTGATCCAAATTGACAGAAAAATAGCTAAGATTATTAAGTAAAGCACCGTCATCTGAGCTTCAAGCCAAATATCTGGTAAACCATTACCTTATCAATCCCTGAATTTGAATTACCCCTGACAGGTTTGAAGTCCGATAAACGACCTGAAGCAATTATTTTGAAAATTTGCTCTAAAGCGTTTCCATTTTATGAGGTCCACTCTTTTAAAATTCGAAAACGATTCACGAGGACCGTAGTTAGAAAGCTTCACTGGAACATAGATATGCCTTCATACGACACTCGATGCAAGTTACTAAGACTATTACCTCTCCACGTTCGAAGGAAGTACTTCTCAATTATGCTTATTATAATAATGAATCATATTCGATCCATTCGCGTACAGAGCCCTTTCAGGTGCTTTAAGGTGCTCTAAAGTGCTGGAAGTGTATTCGCGTACTGAGCGAACATGACAGATAAAGAGAAAAATCGATAAGTAACGAGTAGCGAGTATTTCTCCTCTGTGCTTGAATGTGCTCGAAGAATTTCTGCTGGCACGAATGTAAAAACTGCCAAGTGGAATCAGCCGATTGTCAAATGAGTCAAAGAGTTTCGACCCCATTTCAATAAGTCAATAGACACATAAAAATAGTTGCAAAGTATCTTAAAGAAAATGCAGTGATATGTGAATGTTCTCGCAAAACATTTTTTTTTAACTTAATATCGTATGAATCTGTTGGTTTTCACAGGAGTCTAATTTGTCCATTATAATTTTTCTTAATGACAGTTGGCTCGACATGGCTCGAAATGGCTCGCTTTTCATTCGCGTACTTTTGCTTAGATTTTTCGCTCTCTGAGAGTTTTTACTCTCATCATATCATATTTGACAATTGATTAGTTTTTGGCTCGGAAAGTACGCGAACGGACCTATTGATTGTTCTCACCTCTTGTCATTAGTTGGATTGTATACACCTGTGAGAGTGCTTAGAAATCGTATTCTACTTCGTGTTCCAAATCATAGAGTGAACTATGCTTTTAAAGCACCGATAACTAGATGCCTCTATTGATTTTTCTCTTAGTAGAAATATATTTAAAACTCATTTATTATTGACTTATAGTACATCTGGAAACATCAATATGATGGTCATCTAAGACTGATTAATTCATTGATTAAAAATAGTGAATTGAGCATGTCCTTAGACGGCATGATTTAAGAGGATGATTAAAAAAAATGTAAACCCCAGGCTGGCGTAAACTTCCAATCCAACACCCGTTGCAATCTATTTAAATTTTGTCTGATAACCAAGTTGCTCTAAAGGCGCTTGGCTCAGTTATGACGAAATCAAATCTAGTTCTCAAGGAAAACCAAATTGCACTTAGATTTAGCTAAGAAAACTTAGTAATTCTGCACTAGATCTCTGCATACAAAGATTAGCAAGACCGGTTCAACCGCCACCGGGTGGATCACCCTCTTACTCTTGGAACCATTTGCTTCGTTGAATGAAGTCGAGAATTTTAGCCGTGCAGGCGTTGCCGAGATCATTAAGATCATTGTAGAAGTATTCACCCAGAGTGGCCTTCCTGATGTTGACGAGCGCAGGACAGGCGCACAGGAGATGACTGATGGTCTCTTCTTCCTCTTCATCTCTGCAGCTTCTGCAGAAGTCGCTATGAGGGATACCTAAACTCCGGGCATGTCTTCCTATGACGCAGTGTCCAGTGAGGACATTTGTTATTTTTGAGAGGGTTCCTCTCTTGTGCTTCAAGAGTCCGATGGGCCTGGATTTATTGAGTATCGGCCAGAGCTGTCTGGCGGTATGACATTGGTCTAGATGTTGCCATCGATGATTGGCTACTTTCTCGGCATCAATTTGAATAAGGTACTTAACATAAGACGTTGGCGCTTCGATGTCGGTGATGCTTATGCTATCTGTACCAGAGGAGCCTTGTCGTGCTAGTTCGTCGGCTGCACAATTCCCCGGTATGTCACAGTGACCTGGTACCCAGCAAAGGGTGAGGTTGTACTGACCAGCTATCTCGTTAAGAGATATGCGACAGTCTTTCACTGCCTTAGATCTCGTAGTGCTGGATGCGAGGGATTTGATGGCTGCCTGACTGTCGACATAAATAACAATATCAGGTGTTGATAGTGTGCTAGTCGCCAGCCAGTCAGCAGCTTTGTGGACTGCGGTGATTTCGGCTTGAAAAACGCTGCAGTAGTCTGGAAGGTTAAAGGAGAGGTGTATGTCCAGATCTTCCGAGAAAATTCCGGCACCGACTCCGTCCTTGGTTTTGGACCCGTCCGTGAAGATTGACAGCGATTCGTTGTAAAGGACATTGCGTCCACTCACTTCTGTCCGGTATCGAGTGCGTGTAGCCCTTGTCAAAATCATATTCAGTGGGCAGATGGTCAGTGGAATTGGGAAGATGACGGTGCATCGAAAGTATATTGGCATGTCCCGTGTGTTGCTCCTTCCACTGCTTGGAGCCTCTCAGTCTTATTGCCGAGCTGACAGCCAATTGCTTACTGACGATGTCAATCGGAAGCAGGTGGAGCATGGTATGGAGCGCCGCTCGGTAACTCAATGCAATGTAGCAATGTTGTTGTTGTTGTTGTTGTAGCAGCTGTGTAGCAGACCTTGACGATCCTTGGTCGTGGTATTGTCCTCGAGTTGCTCCGGTACGTGATCATATTAGCCAAAATTAATGTACGTATTTTGCCCAAAACATGTAAGAAGATTTTCTGAGACTTTTGGACAAATGAAAATTCTTCTGAATGTTAAAAACACCAACCGGAATTAACTAAAGTTATTTTTAAAGTATGCCTTTTTGTTGTGCTATACCATATTAACTATTTTCTACAAATATTTAGGCACGCCAATTTTGAATCAAAGCGTGGTCGTTGTTATAAGAACAACCACGCCAAAGTGGGAATTTACAAACTTTGGTTTAGAACTTACTTACACCTTGATCTAAGGGTACATTTGTAGATATTTGTGACATTTAACCGATCGAAATTGTCTTCCTTAATTTTCTTGAATTGCCTAAAGAAAATATGTGAATACTAGTTATAGTTACTAAAGCGTAATTCGGGGCCTTCCAAGCTGGCAAGTATATTAATTCCTCCAAGATCTATTCAAAGATACATATCATATACGAGTAAATGTATGTTTTAAAAATAATTGCTTGTATTCGAAATACCTGTTGTTATAAATCTAGAATGAATAGGGGAAAACTTGGCATGTATTGCGTAGCAACTTTTGCTAACATTTTTGATCCAATGAGAAGGCTCAATTAGCAGCTCTGAAAAAAATTATAAATCTTGTCAGGCTGAGTACAAGGCATTGTACTGGATCCAGTGACTGTCTTCATTTTCAGATGTATAGGATTTTTGATCCTTTTAGTTTATTTTAAAGCTGTATAAAAGTTTTATCTCGTACTGTACTGTTGATGATGTTTGAATGAAAAATATGATTGGTGCTGAAGTCAAATATGGATTTTAATGGGAGGTAAAAATTAGAAAAGGGTCAAAGGTCTCTCCAGGCCACAGAAAGACAGCATTGGCTTTCTTAAATTAGTATTCTCAGACCATTTAGTTTACATTTATAACTTAGAGAACGAATATAAAATACACGACTTATGTCCTAAGAATACCACACAAAACAATCGATAAACCCTCAATAAACGCAGACACATTATTCGTGTAAGTCGCCAATAACCACATACGTTTAATTTAAAACGGAAACCCATACAAGTAAGTACCTACATACTTGCAGTCACGATCTTTAAGTTCTTTTTAAACAAAACAAACATTAATTACGCATTCACTTCTCTTGCTTAATTAAAAATTCAAGCTCAGTCATTGTTTTTGAGGAGCGTTGTACTCTATCGCATACTGATTGTCTCAAGTTGAAGGAAGCATTATTCCAGCCCACCCCACTCGGAAGTAATAATGATATTGGATATCAAAGCCGAGTGCAAGACCGCTGAAGCCTTAAAAATAAATTCCAACTTAAAATAATAATAAATTCCATTCGCATTAAAAATTTAAAATCGACTCCGTGGAGCACCAACTAGGCCACAATGACTCCCTCTGCGAGTGTCTTAAAATAGAATTGCGTGTGCCTTTCTAGCGATTCCCCCTGACCGTGACGAGTTACGCGTAACTCTTCCAGAGGTGAATAGCATTTTTTCCACGATTCTAATTTCAATGCATGCCTGATCCCACTTGGTTACGTAACGCAGTAACTTGCTGAAGTTATTGGGCTCTATTTTAGAAAAAGTGTAGTACTTCCTAGTCGGGTAAAGGTGTGTACAGATATCTTTAGTGCAGGCAGTGATCCTTTTGTGTGTAGGGGCGCATCCTTTCCCGCCGCACGGATACATGCGATTTTAATTACAAATTAATTTTTATTGCTGACAGGCATTGCAGTGTGCAGCGCCACGATGGGCACAGATCTTGAATTGGAAATGGGCCTGGGGTTGTTTTGATTGCAATTACTCGATATTCGCAATAAATTATTTATACGTGTGTCCTCCTTGAGTGTGCACATTGGGGCAGTGGCAGCAGCGAGATATAGGAGTCCAGGTATAGTGTTTAATCAATGATAAAATATACAAGCGGTTCGGATTACTTTGTTGTGAAATGAAGATTGGAATTTGTTTTATTTATTTATGGCAAGAAGATAAAACACCCTGGGGATCGTATTGATATGTACACAACAGAGTTATTCACATTCTGTGTGTGCGAGGAGTGTGCTTTGAAAGGAATTGCTGAGGGCATATCGTACTTTTATCTGAATCTCAATTGAAGTGACCATATGCAACAAATAAGTCAGGCTGCAGTGATTAATTGCAGGTTTTATGTGAATAAGAATGCGGTTCCGAATGACAAAGATAAAAGATCTCTTCGGAAGAAAATAAAAGGTGGCCCAGAAGGACTTGCACTTTTGTTTTTTTTTTTTATAGTGAGTAGCTGGTATTATTCCTTAGACCGGTTCTTAGAAATATTGTCACAGTGGACTACTGGGCAGTTGTATTACTACGTTATCCTAGGATTGTATTCTGCCGTGGAGTTATTCGTACATGTTTTTTAGTTAAGCCAAATAAAAGATGTGTCTAGAAGTAATCCATTTTCGAAAACTGACTCAGGATCAGTTGTACAAAGACAAGTTTGCCAAAGTACTCCTTTATTTCGAAATGCCAACTTTGTTCATTTGGCATAATAAACAAATTCATAAGCGGTGCCACCAATAGAGGGTCCTACATGCTACTTATCTTATCTATCACGTGTGACTTCTACCATACATTTAAGTCGATAAATACTGGCATACTTCAAAAAGCGATGTTTTCCTACTATCTTATCAAATAGAGAGTATCCTTGAAAACCGTGTAACTGTCCTCTCAACTGACGATCCTTCAAATATGATGGAGGTGCAGAAGTGGTATCTGGTACTGTTAAATGTTGAAGGGCTGGTGCCAGAAAGAAGTACGATCTGTCTCAATCAACAATATGCGTAAAGTAGTTTTGAAATTCCAAATAAAACAAATTCTACACGAATCACCTAACCGAAATGGTGAAGGTGCACAAGAGTTAAGCCATGCTTACACTGTACAATCACTGTCAAACGAGTTTTCACGAAAATGTTTAACTATTTGCCCTTTGGCAGTCCTTGCCTCAGTTTGGATCTGAGTAAAAGTCACCTGGTAAACCATCTCAACTCGGCCGCATCTGCATGCTATAATAATCAAACGGTTGACACTGTTAAATAGTGTGATCATAGCTTTACATTTTCTGGTATCGAGAGACAATAGGCAGTGAAAAGTCTGTTTTTGTAACCATGATGCAGCGTGAGAATAGAAAGATATAATCAATTAACTTCTGACCTGGCAAATAAATCTATAATGTGCATCGGCCCTAATGTTTGTTAATTGCTCTTTCTGTCACAGGTTTTTGACAAATGTGGAAATCAGTATTATAGAACGATATACACCTGAAGAAGTGTAGTACAGTATGCTTAGGCAATCCTAAGCCTTAACGCAGAAATTGGTGGCTTTAAGGAGAAGCACATCATGAGCGATAAAGTCCACTTTGAACTCAAAGCATTTGTCAACAAGTAGAACACTCTTCTTGGGAGAACAGGTACCACATATGATACATGGGAGCCATTTACATCCCCCATAAGTGATTGCTTGGTGTGTAATTAGTGCAGGAATGCTGATTCGGCCGTTCTTCTTTAAATATTTCTTGTAGATCGAACTGTAGGAGAAAAACCTACAGAACATGCGGTTTCAGTACAATACGATGGTTCTATAGCCCGTGAAACAATGATTAACTAGTAACACTAAGGACTTTATTCAAACCCACCCACATTTCTATCATTGTGTTAGCTATAAAGTCTGCGAGATAGTAAGCTCTTAATGATAGAAAAGACCGTCATAGTACGCCGGAGAGCTACGTAAATAATTATAAGACTGATTTTCAACTTTTCAGTCCATTTCTTAATTCTTTTATACAAGAGATTTCTAACTGCTACATACTGTCCACAGTATTGTGGCGAGCATCGGTCTAAAGGCTTAATAAAAATAGTTTAGTTGCTAACAATGTAGCGACTTTGGCAGCGGTTCTTCTGGTCTGTGGTGGTTCTCTCCAACAGGTACTTCAACTTATCCCATGTAGACACATTGGTCATTACTAGACTGCAAAAGGACAAACGGATTTAATAGAAGTCGAAGATTTAGACTTTAGTTTCGAGATGGTCTAGGAGACGATAGCCTAGACTCTCCTGTTGTCGCACGAAAAGCTTGAAAAGCAAAATGTGCGAATGCTCTTTCAAACTTTACGGAAATCCAAGCCGGATGCCTTTAAGCCTAATTTCGGTATAGAACACAAAAAATGTCGTTACACATACCCTATCAACGTACTTACCTATCAAACAACCGGAAATAGTCACACTAACACCCCCATTATCTACACGTCATATGATCGACTTCCTATTCGGAGTCCTTCAACTAAAAATGTCCTTCAACCAACCCACTATAATCACTAGCCGCCGACAATGCGAATTAGTCAACAAATTATAAGGTACCTCAATCGCACTTTTTATCTTCCTTGTGTTACAAATTATATAGGTATTTACGATTCGCAAATAAAAGCATTCTAGACACCATAATAAAAATAAAATAAACAAAAGCAACGTTGTTCTGTTTATAAATGTTGTCACGTAGTTGTCGTTAAGGTTGTTCAAATGGCAACAGAAACTTTTCATACTGATGGGTCGGTTATATTCCATTTGATGTGAGCCGAAGTCAGAGACCGACCTCAAGTAGTACATCCAACCCAAATGAACACACTCATGATGATGATACACTGTATAAGTATGTATGCTTAGACTAATTCGAAATAATTGTTTCGCTTTCAGGTTTTGCATGCTACCTACCTACACGCATGCCTAAGTGCGGTTGAACTCTACGCTTAGCGCACTAGATACAATGTCAAATGGACTGTACATACAGAACATTGTGCGGCTATGCAATTTCATCTACCTACCACGCAGCCGTGCTAGGTGGTCACATCTTGTACGCGATCTAGGCTTCACCATCTTGACTAATAAATAATTTCATTACCGATTGTTAAATGAGTTTAATAACCGTTAGTGGTAATGACCATACTAAGGTGGTGTTTTCTGGCCTGGTCTTCCTTCTACGCGCGTGTACTCGTGTATGAAATTTATATATTTCTTAACATGTTCCATTGTAAATCATGTGCAATTTAGACGGAGATTATTTAAGTGAATTGAGTGGATTAGGGTAAAGATGCTTGGGCAGCACGCAACGCAACGATCGAATGGGAATCACTTTCAGTTGAATCATGCGAATAATCTGTGGGTGCGCAGATCAGGGTATATTGTTTACGCTTTCAATTAACTACTTCTAAGCACAATACTTTGCTTACTCATTGCATAGTGAATTGAATCAGATAGTACGCTTTAAATGGGTAAATCACTGCGGCAGGTATTTCTTACTGCAGATTCTACTGGAAACTACCGGCATTAGAAAAAAAGGGCATTAGAAGTCATTGAGTTTAATATAGGCTTACTTAACTCACTTTAGATCTGTATACTTATGACTCTTGTTTGAATACTACAAGTCTTAAAAATTTGTCATAAACTTGCTATTGACTCTTCCGACTCTTCTTAGTACTTATTGTGCTCTCAACAAACGCGAACTGGACTTTATTTGAGCAGAAAATCACTTCTACGAGCTTCTCGACAGGAATTTGGAAACTCGAAATAAACTGTCCAAAGCTTCTCAAGAAGTTTGATGTAATCGCGGACCATCAGTAGCAATATTGTAAGAAATCAATCAGAATAGCAGTCAAATACCATATAATAGAACATAGATTGTAGGAAAACCAATACTCGAAAGTTTTGTTCAATTAAAGAGAAGTTACCAACTTTAAAAGATTCTTAAGGAAAAAGTCGCAGCAGATGCTGAAAATTTGGAAATACTATTAATCGACGATGACATCAATAACTTCTTTTTTTTTATAATTTCCGCGTGCCAAAGGGATTATTAATACCCTTATACTGGTTCTCAGGGCACGGGCGGGGAGGTGAGAAAATTAACCACAGTCGAATCCTACAATACTGCTGAAGTCGACGGTCCAACTGTACTTATTTGGTGTCCGCAGTCCAAAGAGGAAATAATCTGTGCATCCCCAAGCTTATTTAATGCTGCCAAAATATAAAAGTGTGGATAAGGATGTCTTTCTATGACATCAGCAACCAGGAAAAATACATTTTCTACCCGTCACACTGTCTTTATCACTGGAAAAATATAAGGGCTTTTTTGCGTATGACAGGAGAATGTTACGGGTATGTACAACTATCTATCTACATATATATCTTTGCTAAGAACTGTGCTTCAAGATTATTATCAATCGTCGTTTAGTTTTGTTTAAATAAATACAAGCACCTACTTCCCAAACAAACTCTCAAAACAATTTTATTTGTGAATCTGTTAACCCCAGCTCTACGAATGGCGTAGGATTATTATTAATGCTATACAAAAAAATCCTATGTATGTACGTATACCATATGTGTATTAAGACAACAGCAGAAAGTACCAAATCTAAATCTTCCATGTTTTTTTTTTCACTTTAACTGAAGATTATAGAGATTAATGAGATGCCAATATCGCCTGTCGTATATGAAAAATCTGAAGCTTCTTTTTTTTTTTTTTTTTATTCTTTAAACTTAAGATACAATTATAATAATAACAAAATCATGTATCTATTGAAATTTACATACGAGTATAAGAAGAAATACACAATTTAGCTTTAAAATGATAACACATGAATGGTGATACATAATATTAAAAATTAAAAGCATTTTTTATTTCAATTTAAAAAATAATTTGTTAGAGACAACCTGTAGTTACAAGAACTAGTGTCGGTTGTATCGAGTTGAAAAATTAATTTAAAGTGACAATTATTTAGACGGCAGTGCTTGATGCAGAAAATTTTTAATTCAATCATTTAAAAAAACCATTTTAAGCAATTGATTCTATTATACCCCAAAGAAAGAAAGTATCAAATGATTACTTTAACATTATTTATATATTTATTAAGTTATTTATTTCATCGAAATCGAATTCAAAAAGCCATATCTTAATCTCTCGCTGAAACAAATATGGATTAGAAATGCATCGTAGTTCAGATGGAAGTATGTTGTAAAGTCTAGGTGCTAGTGAAGTATAAAAGTTTAAAAAGTGAGTGGTGTTATGCGGTGGTACTAAAGCCAAACAGCGTTCGTTACTACGAAGACCATAGGCAGTTGGACTTCGATTAAGTGAATAACCACTCCTCAAATAAAATATTTTAAGAACTTTAAAAAAGTAAAGGTGCTTTATCGGAAGTATTTTTGAACTTAAGAAAAGTAAGAAACTATGCTCCCTTTTGCTCTTTTTCCACATTATTCTCAGTAAGTGTTTTTGCACAATTAGTAAAGGCTGGATTTTATTTTTATATGTGCCTCCCCAACAAACTATACCGTACTGCAACTTTGACTGTACTAGCTCAAAATATATTCTTTCAAGAAGTTTTCGAGAGCAATACATCCTTATTCGATACATCGCGCATGTCATCGTCAATAAGTATTTCTTAAGCAATGACGTGTGAGCACTCCAATTCATTTTACAGTCAAATACGAGCCCTAAATACTTAAAAACTGTAACCCTTTCAATTTCGAAGCACTTAGACGGGCATCGAATGCTTGCATTAAAAGTCACGGCATTGCTGACATTCCTACATGTATCAGAGCTCACTAATATATGCTTGCAACTAGCGCAATGATATGATAAAGCAGGAAATTCAACCTCAGAGGTCGTGAGATTGAATAGCATAATTTTCGTTTTGTCACTTATTACCAGCTTGTGTGAACTAAACCAGTGTCTAATCTTTTCCAAATCATAGTTGATATCAGCCATTAGATCAAAACTAGATGCATTAGAATAAGTGCATGCTATATCATCTGCAAATCCAGTCTGCATTCCTCTGAGGTCAAGGTTAAAAATGGAATTGATAAAAATCAAAAACAAAATAGGACCAAGCACCGAGCCCTGAGGAACACCAATATTAATTTCTTGGATCTGACTAAATTCAACGCCTAGCTTGACCATCTGTTTTCTGCCCATTAGGTACGAGGAGAACCAATTGAGCATGAAACCTCTGAAACCTATTCGATCCAATTTTTGAAGCAAAATCGAATGGTCTACAATATCGAATGCCTTGGTAATATCTATAAAAAGTGAAGCAGGCACTTTTTTCATATTAAAGCTCTCATAAATTCGACTGCAAAACTTCAGAAGTGCATCTTCAGTAGATTTTCCAGCTCTAAAACCAAATTGCTTTGGGCTAAAGAAAGAAGTGCCATCCAAGAAAGCAACAATCCTAGCTTTTACAGCCTTTTCAAGAATTTTTGAGAAAACTGGAAGCAGAGAAATCGGTCTGTAGTTAATCAAATCATTGCTGTTGCTTTTTTTAAAAATAGGAATAACCTCAGCAATTTTAAAACTATCCGGAAACTTTCCACTGTAGATACTATTATTGAAAATATGGGCAAGGACATGAACAATATTAAGTGCAATTTTTTTTACAAAAGAACTCGAATAACTATTGAGGGTTGAAGAGTCTGAACATTCCATTGCATTAATAATTCTGGATAATTCAGTACCTGTGATTGGATCATAGAAGAAGCTACGAGCAGTGCTACTTTCACGATTACAACAGCCTACTGGGCAATTTACAATAGTGGAATTGATACCAGCATCACTAATGGTATTTAGAGCAACACTTGTAAAGTATTTGTTGAAAATATTTGATTTTTCAGTAGTGCTTGTATAGTCTCTGTTATTGTAAGATAACACAGTAGGCCGAATGAACATTTTTATTGAGCAACTCAGACACAACTCCCCATTCCTTTTTTAAGTTTCCTTTGGCTCTATGAAATTTATTGAGATAGTAATTATCCTTACACGATTGAATGTCAGCAGCAATTTCCTTGGAAAGATTTTTGTATAAAGTTTTGTATTGATTATTGTGGGGATATGTATTGCACTTTATTCTCATTTTATTTTTGTTGTCCATCTTCTCTAGCAAATTATTCGACATCCAAGGCTTGAGTCTTTTAAATTTTCTTCTGCCCATTGCCAGTGACAGAATACAACTTCCGGCTTTCTCTTTGAGTATATTACAATATACAATATAATTAAACGCAGCACTTCACTTAAGATTTTACATATACATACATACATAGTTGCTATGTACAATACTATTGATATTTGAAGGGCAATACATACTTCCACTTGCGATTTTAACCAAAGATGCGTGAAAGTATATAATTTACGATTATTGACTGGTACTTATAGTTTCAAGTACCAGCCATATCCATTCAGGTTTTGTAAACCATACAGTTACACGCAACTAAGCGTATTTCAACACCTATTTTAAATTATGAATGCAGAAAATGACAGCAAACTCTCGTTGACTAGTTTGAACACCATCCAAGTAGAAAGTATGTATGTATTTAAACTAATATCCATTTTTCAAATAGCCCCACCAAAAATTCAATTCGAATCCTAGAAAACAACAAACGTTTTTTCACGCCTCTCGCGAATGTCTGAACGTCTGACAAACATCCGAGAGCATTGTTGTCATGAGAAAACTTCTTAAAAAACCAACATGAAAATTGCCCTCCGGATAAGGCAGAATCATATTATGCGATCATATGAAAACACAAGCGTTTTCACTCAGCTGAGGCCTACCAACTCCTACTCTCAACCTCCACGCGGTGACAGCCGGGTGCCTAGTACCTTAATCCAATAAATGGGTAACCAACCCGGTTTGGCGGATTCTTGGCGGCAGCAGAGAGAGAGGGGGAGAAGAGTGCTTTCTCACTAGAGCACTTCTTCCTGTTCCAGGCGGCAGCGGACGAATTCCCTAGACGGAGTCAACGGTGTCGTCTATAGTTCCAGTAAGGTTGAACTTAGTGAATACCTTGCGCGAGCTGCTTCAACGTATTCGGATCACAGGTCGGTAAGGAATATCCAATGTTGGTCAGTACATTGGAATAGAGATGGTGGTGGAGGATAATTATTAATAATTAAGAAACTGGCCCTCCAGGTTGGGGGTTGTGCCGTCGGGGTAACTTACCTACCACGTAAAAAACTCATGGTTCCGAAACAACCAAAAGCCTCGGATAAGGATGACTCAACTAATGACGACCCCAGCAAACGAAATAAGGACAACGACCTTCGGATCTGTACGTGGAATGTTCTGTCCCTTTACAGATCACGTGCGGCCGAACAACTAGCAGAGGCCCTAGACTGTACAAAGCAGATATTACCGCCATCGGGGAAGTGCGTGGGATGGGCCGGGCAAAAAGAGAATGAAAAACTGTGACATCTACTACGGTGATTGCTACAGAGGCAACATGCAACGTTTATTCGGATGCGGATTTGTCATACGCGACAGACTTAGGCAAGAAGACTTAAGCTTCCGACACGTTAGCGAGCGTATTATGACTATCCGGATCAAGGCTAAATTCGCTAACATAAGCCTAATATATGTTCATGCCCCCACGGAAGAAAAGGACCCTGCCACCAGAGAGCGTTTCTACGAGCTCATCGACAAAACATACGAGCAGTATCCTAAATACGACGTTAACTTTTCAAGGCAGCTGGTGATGAATTGATAGAGTGCATACACCAACTCATCTCTAAGATTTGGTCAGACGAGTGTTTGCCTGATGAATGGAACCTCAGCATCGTTTGTCCGATCCACAAGAAAGGAGACCCCCTTAACTGCGCTAATTATAGAGACATCAGTCTCCTCAACATCGCATACAAGATCTTTTCTGCGATATTGTGTGAACGCCTGAAACCTTTTATCAACAGCCTGATTGGACCCTATCAGTGCGGTTTCAGGTCAGGAAAGTTCACCATCGATCAAATCTTCACATTTCGGCAGATCCTGGAGAAAACCCAAGAATTCCAAATTTATACTCACCACCTCTTTATTGATTTCAAGGCCGCCTATGACAGCATCTATAGAGAAGAGCTTTATAGAGCCATGTCTAGTTTTGACATCCCTGCCAAACTTGTCCGTCTGTGCAGGCTGACGGTGGAGAACGCTTGCTGCTCCATCAAGGTCGGTAATGACCTTACCGAGACCTTTGATGTCAAAAAACGTTTTAGACAAGGCGACGTGCTGTCATATGACTTCTTCAATATTGTACTTGAACGGGCTGTGCGGAACTCACAAGCCAACACCGGAGGCACAATCTATCACAAGTCTGTACAACTGCTTGCATACGCCCACGATATAGACATTATCGGAAGAACTCAACGGGCTGTCACCGGTGCGTTTGCAAGCATTGAGGCGGAAGCGGCCAAAATGGGTTTGGCGATAAACGAGGGCAAAACCAAGTATATGCTGACAACAAGAAGGGGCAGCCAACACCGACGAATTGGATAGAACGTCACAGTGGACAGCTATAATTTCGAGGTAGTAAGGGACTTTGTCTACCTTGGCTCTGCTATAAACTCTGAGAACAACATCAGCGCAGAATTCAAGCGAGGGGTAACTCTTACCAATCGTTGTTTTTTTTGAGCTTATAGGGCAATTCAACAGTAAAGCCCTATCTCGAACAACTAAGGAGACTCTGTATAAGACCCTGATCATCCCAGTCCTGCTTTATGGCGCTGAAACATGGACTTTATTAAAAGAGAATGAAGATATCCTTGGTCGCTTCGAGAGAAAAATTCTTCGTAAGATTTTCAGTCCCGTTTGCGTTGATGGGTTTTGTAGGAGAAGATTCAGTCACGAACTATAGGAGCTGTACAGCGACATCGACCTAGTCAAAAAACTGTGTATTGGATGTCTGAGATGGCTAGGACATTTAGAGCGAATGGACACCAACGCTCCGGCCCGCAGAGTCTTCGAATCTAACCCCGAGGGACGACGTAGTAGAGGGAATTATCGCCGTAGGTGGCGCGCACAAGTTCAAGGGGACCTGGACCAACTTGGAGTGCGCAACTGGAGGCAATTAAGTAAAGACCGACTAAATGGAGAGGCTTGTTAGTTGAGGCCCAGGTCCACCCCGAACTGTAGTGCCACCTAAGTAAGTAAGTATACATAAGGTACAAAATTGTAGGTCCCTTCCATTCATGTGAAAAATATATGCAGCGCACACAGCACGAGCGGTTGCGAGATGCTAGGCCCTGGGACTGACTTATGCGCTGTTAATAAATTAGTAACGATTTTGGTATAGTTTTAAAACTCAGGCCCTTTATAAAAAAATAAACAAATAAACCCTTATATGGCTTGAATAATATTAGAAAAAAACCGTCCTGTAAAAATACTAAAATGTTAGGTAAAGAATAAAATGCCGTGTTTAAAATTCTGCCAAAAAGTAACACGAAAATTGATAATTTTTGAAGTGTATATATTTTTGTAACAAACTTCCAATAAAACTAAAAAAAAATATCTTGTTCAGCTTAAAAGTTATGGGAAATTGAGTGATTTAAGTCATTGAAAATCTTTAATAAGCTTTATGCTCCTTGAGCTACCTCCAAATAACAACATTTTTTTCCATTTTAAGGTCTTATTTCTTATTTTAGATGACAAAGTTTGAGAAAGTCCTGGCAGACCACGAAAGCTGAAAATGTTCGTTAATAGGTGCCTGCGCAATATCTTAAGGATTTTCTGGCCCAATCGTATCTCTAACGAACACCTTTACGAGAGAACGGATCAGGAACTAATAGGCGCAACCATACAACGACGGAAGTGACAGTGGATTGGTCACACGTTCCAAAAGGGTGATAGTTCCATAGCGAACCGTGCTATGCAATGGAACCCTCTAACTCAGGATTGTAGAAGACCTGGCGGTCCGAGGAGAACATGTCGCAGAACAGTCGAGAAGGAAGCACGGCAGTTGGGGAAAATTTGGGGAGAACTCAGACACATTGCCAGAAACCATACACGATGGTACGTAGGCATAGTAGAGACATTAGGACCCACAAGGGGATACAGGACATAAGTAAGCAAAGGAAAAAAACTAGTTCTAGTTGATAGGTAGTTTGAGAAATCTTTCCGTTTCCATGTTGTGCTAGAACTTTGAATGTCTGCACATGAAAATAGTAATTTCTTACTATGAAAAGAAATAAAGCCATCGAATTATACGACAGCGATTAAGGTCCAAACATCATTCTCCAAAAGCTTAAATTTTCATATTCATTGTTCTTACATAAGGAGAACGATATTTTGTCTTTTGAAAAAGTAAAATGTTAAAATGTTTTGTTTTTAAATCGAATATTTTAAAAACGGTCGGAAACCATGCTATACCATGTCCTTCAACACATCAAATATTCCTGAAATATTAGTTTTGGAAAATATCGATAGATATCCGATAAATAACTCAATAAGTATAGTACCGTTATGTGATTCATTTTAAGAAACCAGGTTTACCATCTAGTAGCAAATGTCTATGCTTATTCAACTATAATATAATAAAATCGGACTTAAGTAAAGTATGGCTAAATTTGGGGTAAGAATTAAAATTCCAATTTCGCTGCGAATTGTAACCCCTAAGACCCAACCCCGAAATAAATCCGTCCAGCCATTTAGACTGGCAGACAAACAAAATTTAGGCAACCACTGTTCTAAGCTGCCTATAATAGTAAACTGTTTCCATCGAACTAAGATTTGAATTAACATTGGGTGTCAATTCTAAAACACTTCGTCTGAGAAGAACTCTTGCATTTTTTGCTTTTTATTAAAAGACAAATTAACGTAAAATTTGTTTGGCAATTATTTTGATTAGATTTTGTAGCATCTGAAAATGTGTTCGAACAAACTCTCAAAAATCAATAAATAGAAAACGATTCCACCCAGTTTTCACATAAAACGCGGATGTCAAAACCGGAAAAATGTTTGCAAAATCGAAGTAATTGTCAGGCGATTTGGTGAAACATACACAAACTGTCCTATTTCTTTCTAAAAGGAATATCGACATTGGCAATTATACATACTCGTACGAAATCCATATTTCTTTACAATTTGTCTATTTTTAATAGCATCTGTTCTTACCTAGAAAGAAAGAAAAAAAATAAAATATAAAAATAAATCAGAATGAAAGTATTTACTTAAGAAAAGTAAAAAGGCGAAAGTATACAACTCTGAGCCACAAAGTTCATTAATTATTGATAATTGAACGTTTAGGTGAAAGTAAATTAGTAGCTGGTATTGCGCATAATTAGTCGGGATATAAGCCATGGGAAACCAAAACAAATTGATTAAGTTGGTCAAGTTTGTGTACACACGCGGAGCAATCATACAGATGAACGTACTCTTCAAGCATCTTTTTATGATGATGATCAGAAATGACTTTGTTAATTGGACCAATAAAAATAATAGTGATGATTTCGTCCGGTTATTAGACAATGATGTCGGTAAGAAAAAAAAAAAAAATAATGAAAGGAGAGTGATTTACTTGAAATAGATAAATCATACGTATCTGTTATGCAGGTATCTACAATCAGCATTACAACTTGAAAGTTTTGAAAGTCCCAACTCTTATGAAAGATGATCGTTAAAGGGCATTGTGCTGGGGAATACTAATAAACATACTATGGTAAGCATACTTATGTCCTGTATCCCCTTGTGGGTCGTAGGGCCTCTACTATGCCTACGCGCCATCGTGTACGGTTTCTGGCAATGTGTCTGAGTTCTCCCCAAATTTTCCCTAACTGCCGTGCCTCCTTCTCGACTGTTCTGCGCCATGTTCTCCTCGGACCGCCAGGTCTTCTGCCATCCTGAGTTAGAGGGTTCCATTGCATAGCATGGTTCGCTATGGAGCTGTCACCTTTTCGGAACGTTTGACCAATCCACTGCCACTTCCGCCGTTGGATGGTTGTGCCTATTGGTTCCTGACCCGTTCTCTCGTAAAGGTGTTCGTTAAAGATACGATTGGGCGAAAAAAATCCTTAAGATATTACGCAGGCACCTATTAACAAACGTTTGCAGCTTTCTGGTGATAGTAGTGGTCACACTCCACGTGCTGCAACCATATAGCAGCACGGATTCAACGTTGGAGCGGAACAGCCTTATTTTGGTGCTCAAACTGATTGCATCGTTTCGCCATATTTTGGACAACATCCCGAACGCGGACTTTGCTTTGGCGATCCTGTTGGCTATATCCAGTTCGGTTCCACCATCGGTCGAGAGAATACTCCCAAGATACTGAAAATCCTCTACTCTCTCCACCGGTTGTCCAGCAATGCATATTTGAGCCGATGAGTTTGTTCCTAGGCTGATAATTTTAGTTTTTGCCGTATTAATTTTTAGCCCGACGACACCTGCCTCCCTCTCCACATCTGCTGTCATTTGGTGGAGGTCCATAATTCTGTGGGAGAGTAAGCATACATCGTCTGCGTAGTCAAGATGTTTCAGTTGAGATGTAAGAGTCGATCGAATTCCTCCGTTTCCCGTCGACAAAGCTGCATGAAGCACATCGCTAATCACCAATAGGAATAATATTGGTGAAGGGATACAGCCTTGTCTTACCCCGATTTGGATCTCAAATTCCTCAGACAACCTTCCCCTGTGCAGAACGTGACATTTGGAGCCTTCATATGTAGCTTTGATAATAGCAATTAGTTTATCGGGAATGCCTCTCATGCGTAAGGTACGCCAAATAAACTCCCTGTTGACACTATCGAACGCCTTCTCAAAATCGATGAACAGCAGGTGCAGTGGCGATCGATATTCAACACACTGTTCGATGGTAATCCGCAGGGTGTTGATGTGGTCGACACAGGAGAATCCAGAGCGGAAACCTGCTTGTTCGGCATCGAGTGCGTCTTCGAGATGTTGTTTGATTCTCTCAAGGATGATTTTAGCTATTATCTTAGCTACAGCAGGCAGCACGCAGATACCCCTCCAGTTTCCGCACTTCATTAAATTTCCTTTCTTAGGAAGCTTGACGATCATTCCCTTTTTCCACTCGTTAGGAAAGCTCTCAGCTTCCCAAGCTCTCTCTATAAGTGGAAGCAGAAGCTCAGCCGATGTTGTGGATGCTGCTCGTAAGAGCTCTGCTGGAATACCGTCGAGTCCTACCGCCTTGTTGGTTTTGAGTGCCTGATCGCGGTAATGATCTCATCTTTACTGGGAGTCGTGGTGCGTATTCGGATACTTTTCACCTCAGTCTGATTTGGGAGCATATCGCTAGCGAATACACAGTTTAAAACCGTAGCAAAATGCTCTTTCCATCTCTTGAGCTGGTCCTCATCCGAAATGAGCAAGGAGCCGTCTAGGCTTTTCACTGAGTGTTGGCTGGAGCTGCGACCACCTGTCAGCTCTTTCGTGATTCTGTAGACGGTCCTGCTGTCGCACTTCCGTGCAGCTTCTTCTGCTTCTGTAGCCAGCACGTTGATGTAGTTGCGCTTGTCACATCGTACGCTACGCTGAACTTCTCTCATCTTCATGCGATATAGCGACTCTAGCTCGCTTCTCCCTGCATGGTAAGCATGTCGTAAGTACAACAAGGAGGATCAGGGTGTCCTTATTAATGGTACGAAATTACGAGAAAATATATTAAAAATAATTTTGAAATGTTGAAATTTTGTGATACACTCGTATCCCTTCTGAATGAACAGTCTCCCGGGCTATACTTTCCAAGAGCCATCCCTAACTGTGAAGAAATATCCGGCATTACAGTCGAAGAAGTTAGTGAGGCGGTCAAATACTCCAAAAAACGAAAAGCGGTTGGGCCAGACGAGATGCCCTCTGAGTTCTGGAAGAAAATGAGAGACATCGGGTTAAGATGGCTCAGAATTCTCATCTCCAAATTTATGAGAGGTGATCCAATGCCGAATTAATGGAAGGAAAGTTACCTTCTTCCTGTATACAAAGGGAGTATAATAACTCCATAATAAATCTGGAGTATGCTGTCAGCCTAAGGACTTAAGAAAAATAATTAAACAGTGCCGATCAACAGTTTATAGATCCGAAACCTACGTTTGAAAGATTTGTTTTTCAAATACTTTCTCCCACAAAGATGCAAGCTGAATGTACATAGATATCTAGGATATTAAAAAATGTACTTCATTCCCCTTTGCCAATGCTGTGTTCTCAAGCCACAGGTACCCTGTGCGTACTTTATAAAATAAAAGTACACATAAATTTTATTCGATTGAGAATCTATGAATACCCTGTAGTGGTCATTTTTAATGAAGACGGTGATGTATATATGTACATGTATATATCAACCCACTAACTAGAGATGAATCGTATACGTAGAGAGACAATCAATGCTGCTGACTCTGACAACCAGTTTTACAAGTGCTAATGATTTGTGATAATAATATCAAAACATGTTAATTTTGCAAGATTTTTGCTACACCTGTGTTCTTATGTCATAAATTAATCAAGTGGAGAGATTTTCTAAAAAAAATACCAATAAATTTCAACATATTTTTAGTTCTAATTGAAAAAGTGAGCAGAGATGAAGTCGTTCTGTTGTACTGTTCTTTTATTGATGATATTTGCCGGAAATGCATTCACGGCAGTATTTAGAGGGAACTATAGTGATCCAAGTAAGTAGATTGCGTGACCAATGTATCTGAAGTTCAAATTTTATTTTTATTCAAAGACAATCCTGGTAAATGTACAATAAAGGAAAATTTAGTCCTTTCACCTGATGAAATTATAAAAGATCCTGATGGACCGTGTGCACGTATTATTTGCGGCAAAGACGGATTTGCTCAGTTTCATACGTAAGGAGCTATTTAATTTTTCTTTAAATTTATAAAATAAAATATCTTAAATTAATTTTCCAGCTGTGGAGTATCTGTGGTTGAGGGCTGTAAGCTGGGAGATTATATAGACAAGAGCTTACCATACCCAGATTGTTGTGACCGGCAGGTTGTTTGTGATTAAAGAGACAAAATGTAATAAAGTGATTAATATATATTTAACTGTATGCGTTTATTTCACTTAAAATATATATTATTATTATTATTATCGTTATTATAATTGAGTATTATTTTTGAAATATTGGACCCTAGATAATTTAAGTCTCTAAATTTTGCCAGAAAGACAATGGGTGTATATACTCTGACTAATCCCTGCGACCATTTCATCAGAAATCACTCAGTACTACAAGTAGATACACTTGACTCGACTTCAGTCAGCAATACACTTACTGCACTTTACACGTTCTTTAAAATTTTGTCAAAAATATTTTGTAATGTTGATCTGGATTTAATGAAAATCCCTTAAACGTATTGAACAATACGTGCCTTGCACTTTAAAGAGCTGTTGCGCCAAATATTTGCAAAATATTTGTTTTGTATTGAAAAAAATGATACAAAGCTCTTATATTACAAAACTTAAACCTTGTGCTTACACGTTCAAGTCAAGACTACAAATTTAGAAGAATTTTTTTTTTGCTGCTAACACTTTTGTGTTGTATTTAGAAGTTATTTTGACAAATGCTCTCTGAGTTATCCTTTTTTGATGAGACTCATCAGAAATTATTCACCTCATCAGTTTTACACACCGATTAGTCGGAGAAGCTACACCCATTGATCGAAACCTTACGATCGAAGGTTTACACGAATCCAACATTTGTTCTCTAGGTAGAGGTAGAGGTTTAGGTAAAAAAAAGACACTGGCTTTCTATTTAGTACTTTCTTGTCGCTCTAGAAAATTGTGATTTACGAATAAATCGCTAGAAAAACGAACTAGAAGAGAAAATTACAACAATCACAAGCAATAAAGTTTAAGTAGAAGGCAAGAGAAAATGATATCCGAACTAAGTATCCATCCTAGCATATGTACAAACATGTTCTTGGGATATGGCAGCGACCTACCAAGAGGAAATTCTGGAGAGCTACAAGATCTTAAGGCGGTGTAGCCAATTTCCTAACCAAATTCTTCTGTGACAGACCCTGTCTGTCTTCTACATACGTCAAATGCCACAAAGTGAAGATGGTTTTCGTCAACTCATTCATTAAGGGAGGATATATTTTGGATATTTTTAACACCTTCCAAATCTTCCACCAGTCAAAGTAATGAACATGGCATTTGAAAGGGCCTGTCCACTAAGAAAGAAGTCCAAGAGGTCCCAACCTTCTTGGTGGAGCAAGGAAATCAACTCCAAGAAAACACAGGTTAGGCATTTCTACAACAGGGCCAAAGAAATAGGGGACGGTACTACATGGGATGAATATATGGACCACAAGCTCGAGTTTAAGTACTTAATTAGGCAATCAAAAAGAAAGTCGTGGAAGGAATTTTGTCAGTCCATTGCGGATACTAGTGAAGCTTCCAGACTTCGCAAGATGCTAGCTAAAGACACTTCTGTCCCAAGCTTCATCAAAAAATCTGACGGCACGTGGACAGAAAGTAGCGAAGAAGTTTTAGAAACGTTGATTGAAGCTCACTTCCCAGGAAGTAGTTCGCCAATGGATTCTACAACTCATAGCTACTCGTATAATGGTAGGTCAATAGGGGACGACGTAGAAAATCTCATTACATGGAAGAATCTGCGATGGGCTATTATGTCATTCGCACCATTCAAGGCACCAGGCCCTGATGGAAGTTTGCTAGCTATGCTGCAAAAAGCTCCAGCCAAGGTCAGAAACAGGCTTAGGGAAATTTTTAAACATTGCTTAAGGTCATGCTACGTACCAGTGGCATGGAGGGAAGTGCGGGTTATATTTATACCCAAGGCAGGTAAACCAAGCCACACTTCAGCGAAAGACTACAGACCCATAAGTCTCCCGTCATTCCTGCTCAAGACACTTGAAAGGCTTCTTGATATTCACATCAGAAGCAAGTGTTGCAACGGCATTCTATGCAAAGCTTAACATGTATATTTGAAAGGGAAATCGGTGGAAACAGTTTTACACAACGTAATAGGGAAGATAGAAGCTAGCCTTCACTATAAGGAATTTGCACTAGCAGCCTTCCTAGACATAGAAAGTGCTTTCAATAATGTAGAAGGTAGGGCCATCAAACAGGCCCTGGAATCTATGAATGTCGAGCATAGCATTACCAATTGGCTCTGCAATATGCTCGGCACTAGAAACATTAACTCCACTATCGGAAACAGTTCAATAAGAAAATCCGTTACCAGGGGGACTCCCCAGGGAGGCGTTATTTCACCTCTTCTCTGGGTTCTAGTCATCGATGGGATACTTAAAGAACTAAGCAATACAGGCATAAGCGTCACTGCTTACGCGGACAACGTGGTGATTTTAGTTCAGGGTAAGTTCCTTGAAACATTAAGTGAAATGATGGAATCAGCTCTTAATAGTCTCGAAAAATGCGCTAGAGGGTGTGGAATACACGTCAACTCGGATAAAACTGAATTGGTACTCTTCAGTAGAAAATACAAGATACCACCCTTCAAACTGCCTGAGCTAGCAGCGGTGGAGCTTTCCCTTTCGGATCGCGCCAGATATCTTGGTATAATGCTGGATAGGAAACTAAGCTTAACATACAGGAACGAGTCCGCAAAGCATATAACGCTCTCTTCATCTGTAAGCGGACCGCGGGGAAAAAATGGGGCCTGAAGCCCGCAATGATGCACTGGCTATACATCATGGTAGTCAGACCCATCCTTACGTATGGGGCTCTTGTGTGGTGGAAGGCAACGAATACGAAAAACACACGGGATATGTTGGCCATGGTACAAAGATCAGCCTGCATTGCCATCACAGGTGCTCTACGCACAACACCTACGGCTGCACTCGAGATCTTCCTGTATCTCTTACCAATAGACCTACGAATCAAATCAAGCGGGCAACAGTGCGCTTCGGCTCACTAACATTGGTCTCTCTCAGGACTAATAACATAGGACACAGCTCCATTCTCAAGGAATCTTTTCCTGGAATCCCTGACGAATCGGACGATATACTTCGCACCATAGACTTCGACACACCATACGAAGTACTGTATCCTATTAGAGAGGACTGGCAAAGGAAGACAGTCTCTGTCCACAACAAGACCAGTGAGGGCACGGGGTCAGGTATTTACTCGAGAGATACGAACCTACAGGTGGCCCTAAGACTTCCGGACACATGCAGTGTGTTCCAAGCAGAGGTTCTAGCTGTACTAAAAGCTGCGGAATTACTTGAGATGGGATCAATATCCGATAAGAATATCGCCATCTACATTGACAGTCAGGCTGCGCTAAAGGCGCTAGAGTCTTACGTCACCAAATCTGAGATAATCAGGAATTGCCGCACAATGCTTAGGGCATTATGTACGCAGAACCGAGTCAGATTATGTTGGGTACCTGGACACTGCGATATCGAAGGCAATGAGCAAGCCGACGCGCTGGCTAAAAGAGGAGCGGGGCTCCCACGTAGCGATATAATTGGTAGTATTAAACCACCAGGGTGCGTGGCTAAGGGAATTATCCGGAATAAAATCATTGACACGCCTAATCTAAGATGGTCAAACTTAGATGGTCACAGGGTGTCTAAGGCCTTTTGGTCTGTGTTAGATCGCAGAAAATCTGGGGAGATAATTAACTTAGATAGATCGAGGATAAGAACAGCGATAGGAATACTCTCTGGCCACTGTCTCCTAAGGAGGCATGCCATGAGACTAGGGTTATCCGATACGGATGTTTGTAGGTACTGCGATGACCTACGTGTCTCAGAGGATATAACTCATATAATTGCCAGGATAAGGCTAAAGTACCCTGGGTAGATACTTCTTCGATAACTTGGAGGAGGTGAGGTCCTTAAACCATATCAAGGATCTCTTCAGATTTTGTAGGGAGATTAATTGCTTGGAGGATTGGGTTCATGTCTTTTGCCATGAAGGTTTCCTAGGAATCGCGATGGGCCCACTTTGGTGCCTAGTGTTTTATGACAACCTCATAACCCTACCTAACCTAACACCTTCAGTCAGTATGATGTTTGCTGAAGTCCCCAATATATATATACTGTTGAAGGACAAAGAATTATAATAATATGACTATGATATAATATGACTTCCTACTTTATTTAGCTTATCACAGTGTACACCACGAAAAACTCACGGTGTCCTATAGTCAAAGTATGCACTGGAACAAAAGATATCACTGAAGAGTGTGCTTGCTTAAAAGAAACTAAATAATTTACTACATCTGCCTGTGCCAGCAAAACCCTAACGATTTCTTTTGTCTGAAAAAAATGTATTCCAATCTTATCAAACAAATTAATTAAAAGTTAAATTTCCACCTAAATTTCCACAGTCATTCGAGGTATTTGACACAATTTCCCAGAAACCTACTAAAATACCAAAAACAGGGGTTCACGGTGTATTAAAAGTTAATGACTTTCAAGTCGAAGAAGAACCAAAGGAAAAATACCTACCAGAACAGCGTATTCATTTTTTTGTAACCTATTTTACAATTTAAATCTACTAGCTCTTCTCATTTTATTCTAATTCTTATGTTCCTCTTAATTTATAACAAACGAATAGACAAAACAACATAATAAACGAAAGATACGAAGCCATTATATAAGGTTCGCCTCTGGCATTCATTAAAAACCGATCGCGACTAATTAATTCTATCGTCTCTCTTTTTCTCAGGAATGCATTGAATTGTATGCATAAATACCGGAAATTCGCACATTTTCTAATAGATACTCAAAACTCTCATAAATGCAAAAACAATAAGCCAGAAGCGATTAGAGAGAATGCATGTAGATACTCTCCTGCCTCTTCCTCCGGACGAAATTAGCTCACCTTCCACTAATGCACTCGCATTCTTTTTAATCACCTTTTCAAATACAATTTATGCACACAGTTAGACGATGGAAATATGTGTGCTTAAACTATTAATTTTGAGAGCAAAAATGGTGCACATACGCCTCCCCCTACAGTCGAATTACAACGGCCACAAGTGTGTTACTGTCACATTAAAACTTGTTTCAGCATTAATCTTCCCACCGCTTCGGTCCTCCTCTTCCCTTTGGAATTTCAAGCTCATAGTGCATAGATTAAAAGAAAAACTATTCGTGGTATCCAAATAGATACCAAGAGAGAAAGACCAAGAAAGAGAGATGCCCCCCGGGCTAAGCTAAAACAGCGGTAAACAGAAATACCATGAAAAGTATCTAAAACTAGTAGCAGCAGCGTACAGAAGAAGCGCAGCATCTCATTTGGGTATCCCGCATACTGTTCGCTTGATGGAGATACCGGTCTTGACAGAGGTCCACCTCTGTCTCTGCTGCTGGAGATACAACGTCGTCGATTGACCTAGATATTATGCGTTTGAAGAGATTTCTAATTTGTTTTCTTGTCAAGCGAGCTTGGTGTATCTCTTCGGCGTCACACTCTGTCTAACTGTTGTTGGATGTTCATCCGCTGTTCTGTGTGCCAAAATGTCGACGACAAGGCAGTTGCATACTGCAACTCACCATTAACTGTTGTGAAAATTGCAAATCTAATTCGAGTGGAGTGATGGTACTCCTGCCGCATCTGACAACTTAGTCGGTTTCTAGGTCAGCCGTATCGGTTGATTAGCTTACCCGCTGCATGGGGCGGGCTTACACTTTTACAACGCGCAAATAGGATCGCTTAAAAATTCATTTCACTTCGTGTCTACCTCTTAGCCACCAACATTTTAGCTGGCCTCCTTGAAATTTATATATAACTATATTTCGGATCTATTTTTGTTCCTCAAGTACTGATCTTTGTTTGTTAAATCTCAAAGTGTAGCTCGTTATGATGGCTAACCTCCAAAATGTTGTTGTAGATAGTTTTCGTTGATCTTTCGAAATTCCCAATTGATCTTTGGTAGCGCTTTACTGTAAACCGGATAAAAGGTAATTAATCAGACGTATAATTGTGTTCACTTCACTAGCTCTAGGTAGCTTGAGAAGTGCTTCATCATGGACCGCACACTCAATAGGCGGAGTGAGTGTTCCGCATGAAAATTTGTTTTCATAGTTATAACGTCTGACGCTTCTCAAGGTTGTAACTCATATTCTGAGTAATCAATATTGGTATTTGGTTAGAAGGGAATATTGTTCTGAGTAAAGTAACAAAACAAATTAATTAGACTTTTTTTTTAATAAAAAAAAAATTGAGTAATGCAAATGAGTAAACAATAAATAGTGAAAAATTGTGGGAGTGTGCGCTATAGCGAAACGGAATTTTTTTTTTCGTTTTTACAGGGAAGTAATTGTTTATTAATTTTGACAGATGCTATGCAAATTAGGATATTGTATGTGAAAAGATAAAATAGTCGATTGAAACTAATGTTGTAATTGTAGTAGTATAAATTATCATAAATGCTGGATAATGGATAAAAAGCCGATGAAATTTATGCTTTATTAAAAACAATGATATATATCCAGAAACAAGAGAAAAGCGCAGAGACTTTAGATATTGGGCTGAAGCAGCGAAGAATAAAGCGAAGACGCAGGCGTTTATTTAGTATGTTGACAGCTATATAAAGGCAACAAGACCTTTTGAAAATGAACCTATTTTTTTTTAAAAACTGTGGTTCAGCAGGTTTTTTTTATAAAAGCAATCTTTCTTTGGAGAAGGGGTTGGAAAACATTCGATGTTATTCGTTTCCCTTTTATGATCAGTTGTCGGATCGGATCTGTTAGTTGATTTTCCCCACTGAGTTTGGAACCTGCACCTTCGGGCGAAGGGTCCGCTGTCCACACTGTCCATTGCACCGCTGCACCACTGCAACAGTGCTACCACTGCAACAGTGCTACCACTGCATTAGTGCTACCACTGCGGTTCAGCAAATACAGTGCATGCAAAAACGAAAATCTGTGCCGCACATATGTATATACATAACGGGTGCGCCATCTTTTATGTCGGTATGTAAACATTAAATAACTTTGACATTTATCAACCGATTGACTTGAGTAGACATGTTTTTGAAACGTTAATTCAGTACAATTTTAACCATGAATCAATCGCTTCACAGCAAAACCATGCGCCGAAATAGTGACGCTGTACATTGAAAATAGTCGTTCTGTTGTAACTCAACGTGCATATCGTCGAAAATATCGTGGCCAACAAGCACCGTCTGACAACACTATTCGTCATTCCGTGTCGAATTTTGTTGAGCACGAAACAGTGCAAGATCGTCAGCATACCGTTCATCAACACCGAAGACGTTCCAATGAACTAGTTGAAGCGGTAAGAATGAGTGTGGTCGAAAACCCACATGTGTCGTATCGTCAACGCGCTCAGCATTTTGGCGTCAGTGGAACCACCTTGCGGCGCATTTTGAAGGATAATTTGCATTTGTTTCCATATAAAGTGCAATTGACTCAAAGAATATTGCCGACAGACCGTCCACGTCGCTTGAAATACAGCCAAACAGTCGCTCGAATGGTTCACACTGAACCTAATTTTTGGAACCAAATTTTGATGACTGACTAGGCCCATTTCACACTCTCTGGTGCCGTTAAGAAGCAAAATTGCGGCAGTTGGGGAACAGAGAATTCATACGAGATCCATGAAACACCTTTGCATGACCAAAAAGTGACTGTTTGGGCCGGGATTTGCGCTAAACCATCATTGGGCGAAACAGTCAATGAGAATCGATATCGGTGGATGTTGGCTCATTATGTCTGCCCACAAATGTGTGAAAAAGGTCTGAACGGTTACTGGTTTCAACAAGACGGTGCGCCATGCCACACTGCAAATCAAACAATGCAGTTTCTGCAACGAAAATTCCCTGGACGTGTGCTGTCAAAAAATGGCGACGTTGACTGGCTACCCAGATCTCCAGATTTTACCTCATCGGACTTCGTTTTGTGGGGTTATTTGAAAAGTATACGCCAGCAAAGCTCAGACCATTGACGAGCTCAAGGTAAACATTCGTGCTAAAATCATCGCTATACCACCCGAGATGCTCGAAAAAGTGATGGAAAATGCAGCAAAAAGGGCACATTTTGCTTTGGTCAATAGAGGCGGTCACTTTATTGTTGTTTTATTTAAAAACTAGTCTAAATAAATTGTAAAGGGCCAGATTAAATAAAAATACCTTATATATGGAAATCGTTTTTTTTCTTTTGAAGTTATTCAATATTCACATTCCGACATAAAAGTTGGGGCACCCTGTATGTTTCCATTGTAGTAACCAAATTTGGCAACAAATTTAACTGAATTCAACTGAGCTTTGATTTAAACAATTTTAACGCAAACTACGTCTTTTAATATTTGTGAAAGAAATTGATCATACCAGTAGTTGAATCTCAGGTCAATTTATAAACCGGCACCATATATTTCAGTGGCCAGTTATGAATTACCCAGTTTCTATCTAAGGATGGTCTCTATATGTTTGTTGCATTAGACTTGGCTAGTTCCACTAAGGGGTCGATGGAGCCCAATAGTAAATAGCTAAGAATCATCGTAGATTGTTCCATTATCTTTTATTCATACAAGGTTTCATATAGCTTTTAAGAAAGCCGCATCTCATTGGTGAATATATCATTGATACCAATAATAGTGCTAAACGCAAATAAGTGACTCAAGGTTTATTGCTATAGATATTACCATGGCAGTTGTCCCGAAAACTTAAATTGAATTACTCCTAGAAATACGAACTTTATATGTTATTTTAGGCAAGACGCTAGGGTATAGCACCACCGTGTTGTTCTGGCAACCACACAAAATGCTCTCTATCAAAACTTAGTTCTTAGGAGACATTTTCCAGAACTAGTTATTGAATTTCCAACTCTAAAGAGAAGACCTAGAATGCAGTTACAAATTTATTTTGTTTACTTCACTCTTAACATAGTAATTGCCTGGCTATTACAGATTTATAGGAGGTGCTTAAACCTAAACCATGTTCCCCAAACCTGGAGACGTGTCAAAGTGGTTTTCATCCCCAAGGCGGGCCGGCGAGGACATGAATCCGCGAAGGATTTAAGACCCATAAGCCTGTCCTCCTTTGTTTTGAAAACTTTATAACGTATCCTTAACTTCCATATCCGCGATAACCTGAGTTCTCCACTGTCGAAATCCCAGCATGCGTATCTCAAAGGGCGGTCCACAGAAACTGCTCTTTATGAGGTCGTGCGTACAGTGGAAAAAACTCTTCACTACAAAGAATATACTCTCGCCACATTTCTCGATATAGAAGGAGCCTTCAACAACATTTTCACTGAATCTATTCAGGAATCTCTCACCGAGTTAGGTGTAGAAGGCTTTATTAGCCAATGGATAGTTTCTATGCTCAGTAATCGTATAATCCAAGCAACACTAGGCAACAGTAGTACAACTAAGACGGTAAACAGAGGAACTCCACAAGGCGGAGTCATCTCCCCCCTGCTCTGGTTAATGGCGATCAATAAAATCTTGGTGCGACTTGATAGGGAGGGTTTTAAGGTGGTTGCGTACGCGGATGACATGGTTATACTAGTATCAGGAAAGTTCCTCTCCACGATAAGTCGATAAGTCAACTCATGGAGAGGGCTCTGGATAAGGTACACTCATGGGCTACGAGCTGTGGCCTCGGAGTAAATCCGGAGAAGACTGAAATGATGCTGTTTACCACTAAAACCAAGGCGCCCGCATTCACGGGTACGTGGGTATCACAGGAGCAATGAGGTCTTGTCCAACAGATGCTCTCAGTGTGATCCTGCATCTGATCCCTCTCGAACTACACATCAAAGACACAGCTATATGCAGCGCAGTCCGGCTCAGGGAATATGGATGCTGGATCACAAGGCCATATGGTCACGGCAAGGTCCTGGAGACGATTCCAAGTGAACTGGTTGCGCCCTCTACCGACTACACCATACTCAAACTCAACTTCAGAAAATCGTTCTTAGCAAAATTCCCTTCCAGAGAAGAATGGAAGAACGGAAGCGTTACCTGCAACTATGATATAGGGATATACACGGATGGTTCGAAGATGGACTGCGGAGTCGGCGCAGGCACCTTCTCTGACCAGCTGAATATATCAAGGTCCTTCCGTCTCCCAGACTCTGATAGCGTTTTCCAAGCGGAGCTTCTGGCGATTCGAGAACCCTGCCGCCTGCTAAACAATCTTCCAACATCTAACCACAACATCGCTATTTTTTCGGATAGCCAGGCTGCCATCAAGGCCATTGATGCAGTCTGCATCTCTTCAAAACTGGTAGAGCAATGCCGGTTTGAATTGAATCAACAAAGCACTCACTCGAGAATCACTCTCATCTGGGTCCCAGGGCACAGCAACCATGAGGGAAATGAGCGTGCTGATGAGCTGGCCAGGCGAGGGTCGGCCCTTAACGGCTCTCTAGCAGAAAGAGTCGACATTCCGCTTGGTGCCGTTAAGGGCTATATTCACCTTCACTTCCTCCAGCTAGCCAATCGCGGGTGGAACAACCTCACAAGCTGTGTCATATCTAGGAAGACGTGGCCCAGTTTCAACAAACCCAGGTCAAAAGAGTTACTAGGCAAACCAAGACCAGTTATTGCCAAAATCGTAGCTATTATTACAGGCCACTGGCCAGTTGGAGACCATGCGGCCAAGCTTGGTATCCCCCACAACACCTTTTGTAGGAGCTGCAAGGATATTAATGAGAAAGAATCTCTATGTCATTTCCTTTGCAGATGTCCGGCCCTGGCGAGGATCAGCCAACAAACTCTTGGCAAACCCTTCTTCGAGGATCTGAGAGAGATAGCGGACAAGAGGATTGGAGAACTAATCCTCTTTCTGAACTCCACGGGCTGGGTTTAAACTTAACATCATCTTTAACTAGCCACTACAACAGGTAGACACGAGTCCGTGGTAACAAAACGGCGCACTTTAAGCGCTAATTGGGTTCTTTTTGGACCGCCACATTACCTACCTACCTACCTCACTCTTAACATTAAAATCACTGGAAGTTCTTCTATAAAGTTTACATTTGTTGAAGTTTACGGGCCATCTTTACGATTATTTTTGGGTGGTGGCATTCATGCGAAAGAAACTGCAGTAACGAGAAAGAAATTGAATCTGTCCATCACCTACTATGTGAATGTCCTGCCCTCGCCGACAGAAGAATAAGGAGTTTGTGCAGTTACTTCTTCACGGAGTTCAAGGACTTGATAAAAATTGAGCTAAGGAACCTCCTGGGATTCATATCTCTATATCTAGGTGATACCAAATCAGTGGCTTCTTGGGGCATAATGGACTGGGACTGTTGTTCTACCTGAGCAGTGACTTAAGCGACAATACCTAACATTGGGCTTATTTCTAATCTGACAGCCAACGCATACATTAGTAGGTAAAAAATGTATATGTTGTTCACAGACTTATAATGAAGTAATTAAGATAATCATACTTGCCTTGTCTAAAAGTTAATTGCGACTGTATACGTTCTAGCCTTTTCTCTCTAAAAGAATTGAGAGACGCACGTTGATGAAGTCCAGCTCATTGAGGAGTTCAGCTAATTGTGCTCAGAAATTAAATAGTCTCCCTTAGCCTCTAGTCCGTATAATTTTCTGGAACTTTGCACAAGGTTTAGCTTTCTAAGTTATTTAGGGGCTTCCAATGCTTGCTTGAAGAAGATATGGTATGGCAGCATGTTTAGTCATATACTCCTTACATGTCTTGAAGAACTTAACACAGACTTTCGTCAATTTATATTTCTATGAATCTAAATGCAAAACTCTCTTACTCGAGTCGCATAATGTTGGGAGTCGCAATTTGTAAAATCAGCAAGCGATAGAAATTCAAAAGAAAACAGCTCAACTCATTGCTTAAACTCGGGAAAAATGAGTCCAATACCGAGTCGAGCTGAATAACATGAATTAGACATTAGATAATTATTTTTCAATTCAATAGAATTTTCTTTATTCATATGTAAGCAGAAAAAGTTTACAATTCAATATAAAATTTGTAGGCAGAAGTATTTGCTTATTTGTACCTCTTTCGCTCAAAAACAACTTATCTGTTTATGATGGACGTTATACTGACATATCAAGCGTTATATTCGAAATAATATAAACTATGTATCGTCAAGTATTGTACAAAGGTGTTTCCAAAATGAAATAAACCGGAGAATAAATGCTATTTGAATGACTTTTATTGCATACTTTAGCTAAGCTGTTAAAGATATATATGTATATCAAATTGATGTGTGGAGCACACGTCTATCTACATAGCTTGCAATAATCATTTTTATCTTAGAGTTACCACAGAAGTTAATCAGTTAAACAGGAACAGACTACTTGGGCTAATTGGAATATTTTTCGTTCTAGTTGATGGAATTTAAATATCCGCGTCTAATAATAGATCGAATGAAATACCATTACATACTATCAGCAGATAGTTCGCATATTATAAGAAAAGATGGTACAACACTAACTAGCTTTTCAAAGAACTTTTTCAAACCCAAACAAGTTCATTTGCAAAAAAAAAAAAAAACAAAAGAAATCCCACCTTTCTTCATAAAGATTCTGCGTATCTCAGTAGCAGTAGCAGAAGAAGGAAAAACATTAATCAATACTCATACCAACCATTTGTTCCAGTTTTAGCAAATAGCCCATTGCTACGTCCAAATCACTCATCAAGAACTCACAAAAATGTATTATTATCCAGAATACTTATTTCGCTGCTAAATTACTGACACAACTTATTATCAAAGAGAGCATCACTTCACTTCAGTGTACTTCACCCGAGTTCATTTAAAACTTCGAACATAAGCAACATTTAATGGATGGCAAATTATTCCATAAACATCTGCAAAATACACTCCTGACCAGAAATCTATCCCGTAATAGAGTGAATCTTTGCCAAACAACTACCAATTCGAAAATAGTTCGTAGCCCTGGATTATGATGAGGAACAACGCGTCTAAACTCTACGACGGACTAAATAGATCTTCAGCTTCATCGTGGTTCGTCTCTACGGAAATGATCAATTCTTTTGCGCGCTCCTCGCAGTAGGAACCTTAATTGCCATTCTCTTGACTTAGAACATGCATCTTCCATGCTGGCCATATGTGTGTGTGCAGATATCTATGCAATGTGGCTTAGAAAGATTCTTTTCCCAAGATCGAAACCAAAACATTTCTTTGCGAGAATTTCTACGGTGGGTCGCATGGAATGGAATGGTTGCAAATAGAAAGACATCCACCAGGTTCATTTTAGAGCGCTGTACAGTAGTCCGAAATCAAAAAAGTCGGGCGAAAATATAACTAGAATCTAATTAAAACTAGTGAGGAAAAGTAAGATACATAAAAATGGTATTACCTCTCAAAGAGATAGAGATACAAATCTAAAAATATTTTATTGATCGTGCGGCATCATTTGGGTTGGTAAACGAAATTTATAAGAACTGTGTGACATTAAATAGGATCAAACGGTTTAGGATTGACTTAGCATTCAAATGTACCTACACTGCACACACACATATATATGTATACATATACATATATACATATATACATGTAATATATATAACTGGATAAATAAAAAACAAAATGTGTGGTCTGTTTTGCGGCCTTAACTACGTGCTTGTTTTGTTTTTGTTTCCTGCCATGAAACTATAGATATTACAAACTAAATGCAAGACAAATTCTGGGTACCGTAGGTCAGGAACTAGCTCATAGGACTACTGAGTGTAGCCATTCTCTATAGAATAGAACTATAGATCCGTTCCATTTTTGCGAAACTTGTAACACATACGAGTACAATAAGAATGGTTGCAAGTAGTAGGCCTTTTTCTTTAAGTAGAAATTATTAAATTGAATTAGAAAGAAAGTGTCCCTCCATGAGATGCCTACTACTCCCTATCTATTATTGTAATTATGGACTAATCCGATGAACCTATTGATAAGTCAGACGAAACCTCCGAAGATCACATACTAATATAATGTTAGATAGCCAAGCAGCACTCAAGGCTCTCACGTCTTTTGACTGTAAGTCTAAGCTGGTTTGCTGGAACGCGAACAAATTCTCTCTCACTGGAATGCTCAACCCGGCCTAAGGCATTCCAAGAAATGTATTAACTTCTCAAAAAAATAGAACTAGAGACATTCTATCAATGAGCAAACAGAATGCTAAGATCCTTACTGACTTCCTAACTGGACATTGTTCTCTCAATTACCATCTCAAGAAAATGGGCCGTGTTCAATCGGAAACGTGCCGTCTCTGTCTTGAAGACACCGAAACAGCCCATCACATACTCTGTGATTGCCCGGCCATAGCCAGACTTAGGCTAAAGTACTTTAATAAAGGCGTTACATCACCTTCTGACGTCACCTCTTCTTCAGCTCGAACTATTCTTAGCTTCATTAATGAACTTGATTTCAGCTAGTTGACAAATTCAAAATCAATTAACCAGGGAATAGCACAAAAGATCTTTTTAGGTCGCAGTGCTCCAGGGGTCAGTCTCTGCCTGAGTTCGCCCAGAACTGTACAGTACGAAAAACATCGCATGCCACTATGACAAGACCTCGTTTCTGTCATGTCTTTAGGACTTTAATCTTATCGAAACCGGATTTTGTTCCTTTACCACATTTTTCAATCGATGCAGCATTGGAAGAAGAAAAACATCTTTGCAATCTTTAATATATTTGGCCACCAAAAATGCCAGTATGGACCACTGTACAGCGGACGGTCTTCATCGCCAGAGATAATCTTTTTCATTTTGCTACTTCTTTCCTCTACACTCTCTTTTTTCTCAACGTTTCACACTGAGGTAGGTACCATTTGTAACGGTTTAGAGAATTGTAAATTAAGAAAATGGGATAAAACAAAACGACAAAAAAAGAGAAAGAAACAAAGAAGAAAAAAATTAAGGAATCAACAAAAATTTGTTGGTAGTGCAGTGGAGCTACGCTCCACCACGATAGATACATTTAGTAATTAGGTAGATACTTTGCTCTAAGACGAAATGTTCAAGAGGAAAAGATATAAGAATTGCCGCCAGATGGTGTGCCAGTGCATACAATACATATTACATAATAATTAATTACCTAGCGATCTGAATTGCCACGGTGAGTGGTAAGGTGAAGAGCGTTAGGTGCTCTCGGATTGATTCATTTGCGTCAGGTGTTTATTGGAGAGGATTGAAGAACCTGATTGCACCGTTGGGCGATGCAATTCGTACGGGATTTCGATGGTGATGAAGACAAATGACCAAATTATGATAAAATATCGTTGAATGTAGGTTTCTGTCAGTATTGACAGCAGATTCACATTAGCCATCCACATCAGGTTTAAGGTTTGACGTGCCATTAGAGATCAAGACGTCAAAATGTCTTTCATCTCTTTCAACACAGGTACACTCGTACCTACAGAAACAGTTGAGCATAGAAAGGGTCGTTAAATTGATTTTTTATTGGAACATAAAACAAGTACGACTTTATAGAGGACGACCATGTTAATTGAGGATGTATAGTGGAATTGATTTCCTAACACTTTTCACGTTTCAAATGGACGTTCTGAAAAGCTGTTAAATAATTTTATTGGACAAATTGCAGTCGGTTGGTGTTGGTTGTAAAATAACAAGTTTAAGGACTGTGAACTCCGTGGGGACCGTAGATTTTGAAAGGCCGTAGTGAAATATTACAGCCTTGTACGTACTTAATCAATTTTAATTTTTACTATTTGATTTATATAGCTTTCGGAGTGGAGTGTATCAGTGGAAGAGTTCAGGCGTTGCCTTTGCATACAGAAATAAATTATTATTTGTGGAAATCCCAACTGAATTCCATATTACACAGCATGATGTAGTGGTAATGTCAGTGACAGGTTGTGGGTTCAAATACCTATCGTATTCCTCTAAATACAAAAATTACAGCAAATTCTCCCCGACTAGTTCGGACGCCACTCATGGAGTAAGTATGTACTGAAATAAAATATCACTTAAGTTTCAAACCACTGTACCAAACATGATTCTTTCCTATTTCTTCTTTTTTCCCTTCGAGAGAAAAATTCTTCACTAGATATTCGGTCCCGTTCCCGTTGATGGGTTTTGGAGGAGAAGATTTAATGACGAACTACATATAGGAGCTGTACATCGATGTCGACCTAGTCAAAAATCTGTGTATTGGACGTTTAAAATGGCTAGGACATGTAGAGCAAATAGACACCAACGCTCCGGCCCGCAGAGTCTTCGAATCTATGCTGATGGACGAGGCAGTAGAGGGCTCCCTCGCCGTAGGTAGGGCGCACAAGTTCAAGGGGACCTTAACCAACTTAAAATGCGCAATTGCAGGCAATTAGCTAAAGACCGAGCTAAATGGAGAGTCTTGTTGGTTGAGGCCCATTGTAGCACCACTTTAGTAGGTAAGTATTTTTTCTCTTCATTTTCAGCTTAGGTCGTACAATTGCATTAAGAGAGTTAAACTCTTAGACGTCCGGTTATATTGAAAAAAATCTGAGTTTCCCTTTATACATTCAAAGCTACAAGTTAAGATTGAGTTCTAGGTTTAGTACACATGGCGGCAGACAAGAAAATGAATCCGTAGAACGGAGGGATTATTTAGAACGAGCCATATAAAGAATGCTTAGAGGGGTGAACTCGCGGGAATTGTATGTTTGGGACTACTCAGAACTCTTTTCCAGTCTTAATGAAAAGAAAGAAATCAAAAGATAAGTCATTAATGTATTTGAAATGCTCTTCGGGAATATAAGAACAGACCAGCGTTGTACAGCGTAATCTAAGCGTCGACATCTTGTGTCATATAAGACACAACATAATCAAATTATAACAGACCTGGAGGCAATGCGATTGCAGTGCGAAAGGATCCTCATTCAGGAAGATTAAGGAAACTGGCCACAAGGTTTTTACTTTATTAGTTTTTTGTCCAGGATAACTTTTCCTTCCCAATCGAGAATCATCCAATGAAGTTTTCATTCGACTAATTTCATTCCATGTAGTGCAAAGCTTGTTCTAAGGACCTACTCAACCTTCCCTACATTAAACCTCAAGCTTACAACAAATTAATTAATTAGTTAACTAAATATAAATACATATTGTGTACAATCAATCCATGTACAACTTTTTTTTTTTTATAATTTGCGCGCACTCAAGGGTAATGAATACCTTTAACATGTTGTGCAAGATATTTCCTTCCGAAAGTCAGAATTGAGAAGCTTTCTTATAACAACAATATTTTTATGTTTTATTCAGTTGCATTTGATGTTTTCTGAGACTTAAACCGTAAACCGCTTATACACAGTGCAACAGTTTTTGCAACACAAAAAAGTGCTTATGAACCGCAATGTAACGTGGGAGCCATGGCGCAGTGTTTCGTGCGCATGAAGTTCCAAGTTCAAATCCCAGAAAACATCAAAGGTTTTTTTTCATGGTCCCACCTGTCGCGAATATCTGGCAAAGATCTGACAGTATTATTGTGATGGGAAGTCTTCACAAAAAACCAAAAAAACAAAACCTTCCATTCATGCGAAAAATATAACGCACACAACACGGGTGGTTGCGAGAAGCTAGGCCCTAAGTCCTTCATGGGCTGTTGCGCCAAATGTGTACTCGTATTTGAGTATGTACGAGTATGTAACGCAATGATAAGCACTCATAACTTCTAAGTAATGAACTGCTCTCAATTCCTATCCCTTTCGAAATGAGTGTTGTGATATAGATCTAAAAAAAAAAAGAAGTAAAATGCCTGGTAAAGCTCATCAACAAGTAAGAACTTGAAGTGTATGTCCAAATATAATTCAAAGATATCAAAGAATTGAAACCGGATTCTATCGCCTAAAATACATTAAACCTGGTTTTAACAAATTTATGCACCACGGGTATCTAGAAAGTGTTCCATTTATGCAGGTATGTACGTTAAAAAGTAATTATTTTTATCGTAAAAGAAAAGGCCTAAGGCTTCGTTAATTTCAGTTTCACAGTAAAAAAAATCTACAAGGAATAGTCCTATAGTAAACACAACGCTTAAGAATCCAATAAAACCATCACCTCAATACAACCGTTTTTATTACTTTCCATTGCAATGGCCTTAAACTTGTAAAACCCTGTAAAATTTATGTGTTCTCTCAATTTTCAGATGCAATCCATCAGATTATCAATGAATACTCAGCAACAACAAGAATCTCTGTACCATTTGAGATTAAATGTATTGCTACCACATAATGTGGTAGAATTTCAAATAATAGCTCAGTCTTGCGACTGAAATACAAAAGGATTACTTCTTTGTAAAAAAAAAAAAAAAAACACACAATCTACGAAACACGTTTAACTGATGTTCACTTAAACTTTGATGATCGTAATAAATTTTTAAAGACATGTGTCTCTATTTTTTCTTTAACAACGCCTTTGGGGTAATGTTGAGCTTTACTTTTGAACTTTACTCAGTGGCAAGACGGAATGTAATGAAATGAATTGATTTTACAGAGAAAGTCTATAAATGTTGGAACATAATTTCTCTAGTGGTAACTAGTAACTGGTAACTAGAAAAAATAGATACACTCTGAAGTGTATACCAATGTGAGCAAATATTTTTCAGCTTAAGGCATTGACCTAGTTCACACCAATGATTTAGACCATGACGAATAGTTGGATTCTGTTTTTGTTTTTAGATTTCATTAGTCCGGTTGAGCGGTAGATATCCGCATAGTAAAAAATAGCTATCAAGACTTGATTGATTTACGATTTGCACTCAAAAATAGAATTTATGTAGCTAGTAGATACAATTTTAGTAAGAGTCATCAGTGTTTAAAAATATACAGAAAAGATATAATCCATCTGAAACAGATCATACGATACACTTTTTTTGATTACGCGTTTAGTTATCAACTTATTTAATTTTATTACAAACATTCTATTGCAAAATTGTCTTTCAGATTAAATGTTATTTGCTGGACTTTATCTTTAGAAAAGTCCAACGTATTTCGAAAATTTTACCCTGGTATTACTTCGTATTTAAAAAGGTTAAATACTAACCTAATAACTGATAGCCACGAACGCACGGGAGACGGTTCAATTGACTCGGCTGTTTGTACTGATCAGTTTCAAGCCCGCTGATAACCCATCCTTAATTGATGTATTTTTAACTTGTTCAAATCAGAGAATTCCGGGAAACAATCAAGTCAGGCCTACCTCTGAATTCATACATGATCTCATTTTTTGCTCATTTCGGTTTGATATAACCCAACCCAATAACCAGGATGATAATGTACCGATCTTACCGGAATATTGATTATTCATTCAAATGAATTTTACAAGAACGCTCCTATAAGTTTCTTAAACCAAATGCTTAAAGCTTTTAACTATATATTTGATAATGGAGATGCCCCGCAGTCATTTAAGGACGCTATTGTGTATCCAATATTTAAAAAAGGGGATATCAACTTAGCCAGTAACTATAGGAGGATTTCATTTATGAACTCAACTGCAAACATTTTTTCCTCCATTCTCCTACGTCGTATAAATTGCTGGATTAACAGAAACAACATCCTCAGCGAATATCAATCGGGTTTTCGTAAAGGGTATTCGACAATGGACAATATATTCATATTAACATCAATTGCACAATACTTTCTGAGGCAAAACAGAAAACTTTACATATTTTTTGTCTATTTTAAAGCTGCATTCGATTCAATAGATCGTAACACATTATTCTTCAAGCTATCGAAGCATGGTATGTTAACAAAAATGCTACAAATTCTCAAAACACACGTCAAGCAGTATGGGATGGTAGGAATATGTCTATATGAATATATGAATATATGTATGAATGGTTTGAGACAAAGTCCGGGGTAAAACAAGGTTGTCTTTTGAGTGCCACTCTTTTTGCTCTATTCATAGACGATATAGCAACGTATCTCCCAGCTAGAATACGCTTCGCCGGTTTGAATATAAAAACTCTACTCTATGCAGATGATATTGTTCTGCTAGCAGAATCTACCCATAGTTTCCAATTAATGATAAATGCACTAAATAACTTCTGCAAGACATGGAACTTGACAGTAAATCTAGAAAAATCAAAAACCATGATTATATGCAAAAGACAATCGAAGTTAAGTTCAAATGAAAAATGGTTCTTTGATGGTGTAAAAGTTGAAGTAGTTACGGAATACAAATATCTTGTAATACTAATGAAACCCAACATGAATTGGACCCATCACCTCGAGAATAAATTAGATGCGGCAAAATGTTTGATTAATGCCTCATGGCAAAGTATTATTCAAAAAAAGGAGATACCAAATTCTGCAAAATTCAAAGTGTTTCAAGCCGTGATGCGTTCCGTAATGTGTTATAGTTGTTGAACATGGGGATATAGGTCATACGAAGAAGTAGAGAAGCTCCAACGCTTCTTCCTTAAAAAACTATTTCATCTAAATGCAACAACACCTAATTACGTTCTGCTGCTCGAAACAGGCTTACCCACTCTCTTCATCTACACCTTCAAACTACAAATCGACTATGTGTTGAAAGTTCTTAGTTTCACGCCAAATAGATTACCCTTGATTTTTACAAAATACATTTTTGATAATAAGGTGGAATGGATAAGCGACTGGAGATCTTGGGCGCATCGGTGCGGTGTCGAACTGAACATCCAATACAGGGATCCCTTTCTATTACAACAACAGCTCTATAAATTATTAGAAGCAATAGATATTCATCAACGCAATGGAAATATTCAGCAAGCGATTTCTTCTATTAACAGAGTAATTTATCCTGAATTATCCTACAACATGGTAAATAACTATTTTAATGATAATTACAACACGCGAGCAATATCCCTGATTTGTAGAGCTAGGTGTGATATGTTAAATTTAGAAGGCTCTCCATACAAAAAATCTACCACTACTCAATGCACTCTATGCTATTTGCAAGCGAAAGAAAACAGCTTTCATTTTCTAGCTATTTGCCCGATTTATAAAGAGCTTCGATTTACACACTTCGGCAAACTTTCCTTAACAATGGAAGAAACAAAAATAGTCCTTAATGGTGAAAACTGGTCAGCTTTTTATAATTATTTGGAAGCGGCTTCCGCGTATCGGCACTGTATCATATCTGAATACAAATAAAATTCCATATATTGATAAAATTACGATATTCATGCTTCTCTTATGATAGATTTGCAGAAACGTTAAATTGATAACATTGTTCAATGACTTCAATCAGGCAGACGGCAACGCCACAGCCTTACTATTTATTTTCTTATAATTATAATTTTTTTGTATCTTCTTACTAGTGAATATGTATATAACAGGGAGTTGGAATAAAATCAATCCAATCCTATTGATTATTCATGTCTTCAGCGTGAAGCTGAAATCTTAAACTGGAGTAACATTTAAATAAAGTGACCGCCCTTATACTTCATTTCAAACATACATATCTTCTCGAAAAACTTAACCCTGCATTGAGTTCAAAAGAGCTTTAGAAGAACATTAAAGAAGTGGGTGTGATTGAAAATGGAAACATGTCTAAGTGCACGTTTAGCCCTGAAGAAATGAGTACATGTTTTGGCTCAAATTTGCATAGTTCAAGTGCCAGTGTCGTTCCTTCAATCAGTACTCGTACAGTACAGTGTGAGACCTTCTCTTTTGACTATGTAAGCTTGGGTGATATATAAATGCAATTTGCAGCAATAAATCAAATGCTTATGGCCTTGATGGCATTGCCCCTAAATTCATAAAACTTATTTTACCCATAATAACTCATTACATTGAACATATCTTTGATGTATGTATGTATGTATGTATGTATAAGTTAATACCGGTACCAAAAAAAAAAATCCTTCAACCCCCCGGACTTCCGGCCGATTAGTTTGTTGCTATTTCTACCAAAAGTATTTGAAAAGCTTATTTCTAATCAAATGCAACATTATTTAAATGAAAATAGACAAATGTCCAAATGGCAATCACGTTTTCGTCTCGGACATAGCTGCGAATCTGCTGTAATAAAGTTAGCTTTGGACTCTGATGAGATTATTGTTTTAGTGCTCTTAGACCTCTCAAAAGTGGTTGACTGTATTGATCATTCTTCATTGTTGATGAAACTTAAAAACAATTTTTTTTTTCTCAAATACAGCCCTTAAAATTCTGGGCGAATACCTCAAAAACAGACTTCAAACAGTCGAAACACCTGATGGTGTCTCTACTCATTCTGTTGTGAACTGTGGCATTCCTCAGGGATCTGTTTTGGAGCCACTGCTATTTTCTTTGTCTATAAATGATCTTCCTCAAATGGTCTCTGATTACAAGGTTCACATGTATGTGGATGATGTTTCTATTTATATTTCGCGTCCTATAGAATTAATGGAAGACTGTGTAGTAAGAATAAATGAGGACTTACACCTACACTTACACTTACAAAATTTGGTGTGATATAAATAAGCTAAAGTTAAATCCATTAAAAACAGTTGCAATGATATGCAGTCGGAGGAAGTTGACCCTAAAGACTTTCCCCTGTTGTGTTGAATAATAATGTCATATCTCACGTAAACAAAGTTAAGCATTTAGCTTACTTACTTACTTACTTCAGTGGCGCTACAGTCCGGGGTGGACCTGGGCCTCAACCAACAAACCTCTCAAGCCAGCACGGTTACGAGCCAGCTGCCTCCAGTTGCGCACGCCAAGTTGGTTGAGGTCCCCCTCCACTTGTTTGCGCCACCTACCGCGAGGTCGTCCTCTACTGCGCCGTCCGTCCGGGGTGGATTCGAAAACTTTCTCCGCTCTGAATGACCCAGCCGTCTTAGTCGCTGTATGTGAACTCTTCTGGCTAAGTCGATGTCCTTGTACAGGCCGTATAGCTCGGCATTGTACCTTCTCCTCCACTCACCGTCTACGCAGACGGCACCAAAGATCGCTCGAAGAACTTTTCTCTCCTCATCCGGTTTTGTCAAAGCCCATGCCTCTGCGCCATACAGCAGAACTGGGATGATTAATGTTCGAGATAGGGCTTTGCTACTCAATTGCCGTTTTAGCCCATAGAAACAACGATTGGCAAGAGTAATTCTTAGTGTGATCTCCCTACTGATGTCATTTGCGGAGCTGACCATAGAGCCTAGGTAGACAAAATCCTTTACTACCTCAAAATTGTATCTGTCTATTGTGGCGTTCTGTCCAAGACGCCGATGTTGGATGTCCTTTTTTGTAGACAGCATATATTTTGTTTTGCTTTCATTGACCGCTAGACCCATCTTTGCTGCCTCGGTCTCAATACTCGTAAATGCCCGCTGAGTTCTTCCGATTATATCAATGTCATAGGCATAAGCGAAAAGTTGTACAGACTTGAAGAAGATTGTACCTCCGGGGTTGGCTTGTGAGTTTCGTACAATTCTCTCAAGTACTATGTTAAAGAGATCGCATGATAGCGCGTCACCTTGTCTAAGACCTTTCCTGACATCGATCGGTTCGGTGATGTTCTTACCGACTTTGATGGAGCAACGAGAGTTCTCCATCGTCATTCTGCACAAACGGACGAGCTTGGTAGGGATGCCAAGACTAGACATTGCTCTGTATAACTCGTCTCTATACACGCTATCATAGGCAACTTTGAAATCGATGAAAAGGTGGTGCGTATCGATTTTATATTCATGCATTTAGCTTACACCATAAATAATTCCTTAAGTTGCTGCGATTCTGTTAGAGACACAGTCAGAAAAATCTACGGTGGGCTACGCAGCTTTTGGTGCTCATCTTACATTCTTCTTCGCAGTATGAAGGAACTATTGCTTTAATAATAATATTTGGCACAACAGCTCTTTAAAGTGCCAGGGCCTAGCTTCTCGCAACCACTCATGTTGTGTGCGTTATATTTTTCACACGAATGGAAGGGACCTACAGTTTAATGCCGAGTCCGAACGGCGATTTGAGAAGCTTTTTCATGACAACAATAGAGAGGTGGGACCGTGAAAAAACTTTTTGGTATTTTCTGGGATTCAACTTGAACCTCATGCGTAGTGATCCGACACACTAACCACTTACGCCACGGCGCCCACGATTGCTTTAATCTTTCCATTTTTCACGTTTAATTGTTGTGTTTTATCGTCGTTTGGATTTTGAGTGCAAACAAAAATATACGTGCCCTTTAATTTCTGCTTATGTTTTATATATAATATACCTTGATATACTAGCGTTGCCAGGCTTAAAAACACCTTGTTTGGAATGTCCCTGGATAATTTTTACAAAATGAGAAACCTTTTATAACTCCACAAGATAATATACAAAGAGTGTCCCCAGTATTTGAACGAAATGCTTCGTTTTGATCATTCACGTAGAGGATTGTGCTTAATCTTACCGCGATTTACACACCACATTGTAGAATGGTCCTTTTCGTTTCAGCAATTCGGCTGTGGAACACTCTCCAAGTCGACAAGTCGGACAAGTCGATGTCCTTGTACAGGCCGTATAGCTCGGCATTGTACCTTCTCCTCCACTCACCGTCTACGCAGACGGCACCAAAGATCGCTCGAAGAACTTTTCTCTCGAAATAACCAAGGGCATCCTCATCCGGTTTTGTCAAAGCCCATGCCTCTGCGCCATACAGCAGAACTGGGATGATTAATGTTCGAGATAGGGCTTTGCTACTCAATTGCCGTTTTAGCCCATAGAAACAACGATTGGCAAGAGTAATTCTTAGTGTGATCTCCCTACTGATGTCATTTGCGGAGCTGACCATAGAGCCTAGGTAGACAAAATCCTTTACTACCTCAAAATTGTATCTGTCTATTGTGGCGTTCTGTCCAAGACGCCGATGTTGGATGTCCTTTTTTGTAGACAGCATATATTTTGTTTTGCTTTCATTGACCGCTAGACCCATCTTTGCTGCCTCGGTCTCAATACTCGTAAATGCCCGCTGAGTTCTTCCGATTATATCAATGTCATAGGCATAAGCGAAAAGTTGTACAGACTTGAAGAAGATTGTACCTCCGGGGTTGGCTTGTGAGTTTCGTACAATTCTCTCAAGTACTATGTTAAAGAGATCGCATGATAGCGCGTCACCTTGTCTAAGACCTTTCCTGACATCGATCGGTTCGGTGATGTTCTTACCGACTTTGATGGAGCAACGAGAGTTCTCCATCGTCATTCTGCACAAACGGACGAGCTTGGTAGGGATGCCAAGACTAGACATTGCTCTGTATAACTCGTCTCTATACACGCTATCATAGGCAACTTTGAAATCGATGAAAAGGTGGTGCGTATCGATTTTATATTCATGCATTTAGCTTACACCATAAATAATTCCTTAAGTTGCTGCGATTCTGTTAGAGACACAGTCAGAAAAATCTACGGTGGGCTACGCAGCTTTTGGTGCTCATCTTACATTCTTCTTCGCAGTATGAAGGAACTATTGCTTTAATAATAATATTTGGCACAACAGCTCTTTAAAGTGCCAGGGCCTAGCTTCTCGCAACCACTCATGTTGTGTGCGTTATATTTTTCACACGAATGGAAGGGACCTACAGTTTAATGCCGAGTCCGAACGGCGATTTGAGAAGCTTTTTCATGACAACAATAGAGAGGTGGGACCGTGAAAAAACTTTTTGGTATTTTCTGGGATTCAACTTGAACCTCATGCGTAGTGATCCGACACACTAACCACTTACGCCACGGCGCCCACGATTGCTTTAATCTTTCCATTTTTCACGTTTAATTGTTGTGTTTTATCGTCGTTTGGATTTTGAGTGCAAACAAAAATATACGTGCCCTTTAATTTCTGCTTATGTTTTATATATAATATACCTTGATATACTAGCGTTGCCAGGCTTAAAAACACCTTGTTTGGAATGTCCCTGGATAATTTTTACAAAATGAGAAACCTTTTATAACTCCACAAGATAATATACAAAGAGTGTCCCCAGTATTTGAACGAAATGCTTCGTTTTGATCATTCACGTAGAGGATTGTGCTTAATCTTACCGCGATTTACACACCACATTGTAGAATGGTCCTTTTCGTTTCAGCAATTCGGCTGTGGAACACTCTCCAAGTCGAACTGCAGAGAACACACTCATCAGCCCTTTTTCAGAGGAAAACATTTTTGCACCTACCAACCTTACATCTTTCTTTTGTATCTCTTATAACAAATTTAACTTACATAATACATAATACGTACTTAGAACTAAGAACTTAAGTATTTTGTTAAAATTTATATAGGTAGGTGCTTATAATAAGATATTAAATCTTTTAGTATCATGTCATAGAATTAATAAATGAAATGAAATGAATGAAAATGAATGAGTTAAAGGATCGGTAGAAATTGCGCTTACCAACCTGAAGATTGATAACTGTCGCTGTGCTTAACAACAATTGAAAAGCAAACGTTTTAAGGTGAACCGGGGAGTTGCCTAGTCAGACGTTCTTTTTTATGGTGGAGTTCGCTAGAGAAAAGTACTATCATCAATGCGAAGGCTATTAATAGCAAATGAACAAAGAATTACAAGAATTACAAGGCTCCATGGATTGTTTTGTCAAGGCTTAAAGATATATGTTTACTGGAAGATCGTGTTATATACAAACAGTATACTATATTTGGCAAAAAGTGGACGTGTCTGTCGGCAGAATTCAAATATTTTTACAATTGTATAAGGAGACGACCTACAAGCGGACACATGAACATGGATTAATCAAATTTTTAATCAAAAAATACAATTCGCTTCGAAATCATGACTGCAGAAATGATTTTAACAGTCGAAATCTTGAAATAAATTACAAAACCATGCGCTCAAAAGTAGTTTTTGAAATTCTTGAAGTCGCTGAAACAATTCAGTCCATTAAAGGTACTAAAGTCTTTGAAGTCAATTAAATTTTTGAATTCGCTCAAGTAACTGATGTTTACTTTTGTTACTTCTTATAACGGGTGGGCCATCTAGTGATTTCTTTTTAAATCATAGGTTATTTTGACAGTGACAGCTGTTTCTTGCTCGAAATCTTGATAGAAAGTCAGTATCATACCTCCGCGGAACGAAATGAGTCGCTTTACGCTTGAACAACATTGGGAAATATTGAAAACTTATTTCCAAAGTGAGTGCTGTGTAGCCCAAACAGCGCGTTTTTTGAAAAGAAGTTTTGGCCGAAATGAAGCACCCACCGCGCCTGCTGTACGCAAGTTTGTGCAAAAAGTTCATGAGACTGGTATGCTAGTGGACAACACTCATGGTCCCCGTCGTCGTACGGTGCGCACAGACGAGAATGTGGCTGCTGTAGCCGAGAGTGTGAGACTCGATTCACGAACATCAACTCGTCATCGATCTCAACAGCTCAACATTTAACGCACTAGCCTAAGGAGAATTCTGCACAAAGATCTGGGATTATTCGCTTACAAGGTCCAATTGATTCAGCAATTGAAAGCGCACGACTATCCGCTTCGTTATCGCTTCGCAGTTTGGGCCTTAGAGCAGCTTGGACAACGATTTTGGGCGAAAAATCATCTTTTCTGACGAGGCACATTTTCATCTCGGCGGCTACGTTAACAAATAAAATTGCCGCAATTGGGGCTCGGAAAACCCGCACGTTATTGTCGAGGAGCCAATGCATCCACAGAGAGTGACAGTTTGGTGCGGATTGTGGAGTGGTGGCATCATTGGACCATTTTTCTTCGAAAATGAGGCTGGGAACAACGTTTCGGTAACGGTGGACGTTACAGAGTCATGTTAAGGACTTTTTTTTTCTACTGAAATTGAAGACATGGATTTGGACGACCTCTGGTTTATGCAGGATGGCGCGTCATGCCACACAGCCCATGCCATAATCGGTCTTTTGCGCACCAAATTTCCAAATCGTGTTATCAGCCGTCTTTGCGATGTCAATTGGCCGCCTCGGAGCTGCGACTTAACCCCTTTGGACTTTTTTTTGTAGGGAACCGTGAAGGACCGATGTTATGCCAAAAATCCCGAAACGATTCAAGTACTTAAGGCCAATATCGTCCAAGCAATCCGTGAGCTACAGCCCGAAACCATCAACAAGGTCTTGGAAAATTGGAGTGATAGAATGCGCTACTGCGAGGCCAGCCGAGGCAGCTACTTGAACGACGTTGTGTTCCATAATTAATGGGAATATTTGCTCTTACTAATAATGCCATAATACATGGAAACAATTTTATTTTCTTCACTTTATTGCATTTTTAAAAAGAAACTTGTAGTTGGCCCACCCTGTATATGGAGTAGAAATAAAACGAAACAAATACTTTTATTTTTCAATATAATCTCGCTGAAGCTCAGTACATGATTAGGTCGATTAATTAATGCTTTAAAGCCATCGGAAAAGTATTCCGAATTTGTGTCCTTAAATTCGATGAAATTTCATCATCGCTGTTGATTTTTTTTCCTCGAAGGACAGAAGTGCGCCCAGCCTCTAGCAGAGAGTACGGAGGGCCTATATCGTGAGCTGGAGAAAATATCTTTCCCGGTTGCTGTTGCAAAGCAGGCTATCCAGAAGCTGCGACGACACAATATGAACAGGAGCGCAACCATCTTCAAAATAGCTGCCCAAAGAAGAAGATTCGTTCGGCAAAGTTCATTAACAATGCTCATGGCCAGCTTCTTGTGGATGACGATAGAATTCAGTAGAGGTGGCACCAGTATTGTGAATGGCTTTTGAATGAACAGTTTCCCCGCTATACTTTCCAAGAGCCACCCTTAACTGTTAAGAAATACCGGCCATTACAGTTGAAGAAGTTATTGGGGCGGTCAAATACTCCAAGGAACGAAAAGCGGTTGGGCCAGATAAGATACCCTATAAGTTCTGGAAAAGATGGGAGACATCGGGTTCAGATGGCTCAGAATTCTCATCTCCAAATTTATGAGAGGCGATCCAATGCCGAATCAATGGAGGGAAAGTTACCTTCTACTTGTGTATGCTGAATAAAAAGTAATCGCTAGGGGTCAAATCTAGGTCATAAGATGGATGATCAATTTGTGAGAATCCACATTTTCACATGGCGGCCTGTGCAATAGTAGCGGTGTGAACGGGTGCATTGTCTCATGTAGTCTATTCTATTGTAGCCGTCCGAAGGTTATGCAAGAGTGAAGCATTATATTCACCAGTCACCACTGTATTGCGCTTTTTAAAATCAATCATAAGGATTCCTTCACAGTCCCAAAGAATTTTCGCCATTACTTTGTTCACGCCTTTTGATACCCTTGCTTTTTTATGACGCTGCGCTGCTCAGATTCCTTTTTATTGTCGGATCATAACTAAGCACCATTATTTCGTCTCCAGTAACAATCCACCTAATTAGTTGACTTTCGTCTTCCCTGCAGAGCTTCAAAAGTCACTTGCAACAATCTACCCTTCGCTGCTTGTCAACTGCACAAAGGGTTCGTGGCACTCATCTTGCATCTTTTTTACTTTTCACAACTTTTTACTTTTTTACGCTAGGCCTAGGCCCTTCATGGGCTGTTGCACCAAATAGATATCAGTGTGTATCCTTTGGAATAAGACATAATTATTTCGTGGGACAAGTTCGTATTGTGCGTGATTTTTTCATATGAATGACGACACTCAAAAGATTTGTTATGGAAATCATACTCTTGGAAATATTACAGACGTACAAAATTAGAAATGAGAGCATAAAGAACCCTGCTTTCATTCTCTTGTACATATTTAACAACCATAAAAGCAACGACAAAAGAATATACTAAAAATGTATACGTCACTCAACTGAAGTATTATCAGGTACGTACTTTATTTTTTGACGTAATCTCCTCACGTTGAAGTGTATTTAAATTATAATTAATGCAGCACACCGTCTATAACACCTCCAATTGCCCACACGTGCTCGTATGTACATACTTCGTACAAGTGTAGCCTCAGAATCTACCACCTGCGAGCTAACACTTATAACTATCAAAAAATCCCACTTAATGTGGTCGGCATTGAAACGATTATAAAATTGCTCAATTGGTGTATAAAATCAATTCAATTAGAGGTAATTTAACTCGTAATGCAATTTTCGAATGAATTATGAATTCAACAAATTCGCGAGCTAAAATGTGGGGATTTTTGTGACCGCACTTGCAGTTGTATATAATTGGTGTGTGTAGAATAAATTACCTATCTGGTTACAGCAAGTTCCAAGAGGGTATTCATGATTTTAAACCTCTTTTAGTACTTCCCCAATTAAAAGCGCAAATTTATCAGCCTCATTTTAATTATATTTAAAATAGCAAATAACAAATAACCTCCGGTGCAATTACATAAACATTTAATATAAAACGCAATTTTATTTTATTCGTATCTTCAGCGGCAGGTTTGCCACCATAAAAATCCAATGTTCCACTTTGATAGCTCACTTCGGTCTCACTCTTTATCTCAATAGCCTACTTCAAATCAGAAGCAGAACAACCAGTAGCTTGTATGGAGCTGCTAGCTGCTACCACCATAGTTCTAATCAGTGCGCCATCAAAACAACATTACCACCGGTCTATGTGCTCCACGCTCATTGATTGGAATGTGGTATGTGTCTCTAATTGATGTCCGAAGTGGATGGATGGTAAGGTAACCCGCACTGACAAGCTAAGTGTACCTCAGCATGGCACACTGCAATATGGTTAGCCTGTACCATATCGGTCTTCAGGTGCGCACCATTTTAGCGGGAACAACTGTGAATTCCCCGTTTTCGAAGAGGAGCTGAAGAGAAAAGTGGTACCACCAGGGGAGAAACATAATAATGTTATGATAGTAGGTGACCGAGTATCTAATGCATGGTGATGGCAACAACTTCTGGGAACGGTATCACCAGTGTCACGTTTTGCAAGTGGAAGTGTGCAGATCTACAATGTTCAGCTGAAATTTCTCGTGAAAATAAATAATTAACCATGCAACCAACATCGAGGAGAGTAATTATGTCTGATGGGTGTTATTTCTTCGTTAGTGGGCTTAATTGTTGCAATTTAGTCGGGTTTTAAATCCATGGTACCGCTAATGATCTGTCGATGGTGGTGGTGCATGTTGCTTTTAGTGCGGCACAACTGTAATACGAAAGGGAAGTTTTAGTTTCTATTATCCAACGAGAAACGATTTTTTGCAGTTCATTTTGAAATATAAGAAAAACGAAACAATGATAACCTATGCCTTTTAAATGTTGCATTGTTAATACGTGCTGGTAATAGTTTGTAATAAGCGTAAGTGGCTTGTGGTACGGTTTTTTCTTATTTAAACAATCTCTCCTAATTATAAAAGTCATACGTATTGAAACCAGTATATTCATATGGTTTTAGAATTATGTGTAATACATTAAGGAATTCAACTTGTTTGATGGGCAACGCTAGAAAAGTTAAATTAAAGGAGCTCTAGAGACTTACGAGTTGAGTTTTGGGAGTACTCAAATATCGCCCTGATTATCATCATTACGTGTATCGTGGCCAAAAAGAGTTTAAATATACTAATGTTATCTCATTTCAGCTCCAGCGACTTGACAGTGGTAAACGTGAGAGGGGTGAATGGAAACTGCACGGTGGCGTCTGCGTACCTACCCTACGATGACGGCATCAATGTCCCCTCGGAAAATCTGAGGTCGCTCATATCAGCGTCTCAAAAAGGTGAGAAAAACTTAGTCTTGGGATGTGATGCCAACGCCCACCATACTCTGTGGGGTAGGACATCAATGCTAGAGGCGAAGTTTTGTTTAATTATATTCTTGAAACCAATCTTATTATTTGTAATAGAGGCAATGACCCCACCTTTGTAACGTCTAATAGAAGGGAAGTCTTGGATATAACTTTTATTTCTGGCCAGAGCTCTGTTGAAGTTGTTAACTGGAGAGTTTCCAACAAGGCGTCACTATCTGACCCCTGTTGGATACTCTTTAAGCTACAACTTACTACTCATGGGAGTGGGACCTTCAGAAATCCGCGTAGGGCCAACTGGTCAAATTTCAAGAGAGAACTGAGGAAATCAGTGTATCACCTCACTGAGGACCTCGACTCGACTGAAGCAGTTGACAATGCAGTCGATGCACTGACTGGTTCCCTTACGCGATCCTTCGAGAAGTCCTGTCCGGTTAGTAGGCTTAGCGGTAAAAGGCGTCCACCTTGGTGGAACGATAAAATAGCGGAACTCATTCGTATTTCAAGAGTAGGGTGGAACCTCGCTAAGGAGGGGGTCGTCGAGTGATCCACCTAAAAAGAAAGCGTGAAGCTCCTCAAGAAAGAGATTAGGTTCGCAAAGAAGAACTCTTGGAGGTCCTTTTACGTATCTATAGAATCAACAAACGAAGCGTCCCGCCTAAGGAAGGTCCTGGCCAAGACACCAACGCCGGAATCCAATATCAGGAAAAGCGATGGCACCTGCGCAGAATTACACGTGGAAACGCTGGATATGCTACTGAGTACTCACTTTCCTGGATGTACATCAATCTCTGGAGATGATCCAACTATTCCAGAGACGACATCGGGAATAAGTGCGGAAGAGGTGGGTTATATAATAGATGATGACAAGATAGCGTATGCAATTAAATCATTTGCTCCATATAAGGCACCAGAAATTATATTATTATTATTATTATTATTATTATTATTATTATGCTTTATTTCATTTGTAAAACTTATAAGCTAACATTGTTATTGAAATTCATGAGATAGGTACTAAAAAATACAATAAGCTTTCAAAGAAATAGTTAGGAACATCCGATTGTCCACAGGACAAGAGTTGAATGTACCATTCAGAAATTAGATATGGATATTAATTACTATTGATTACTATTGATGGGGATCAATTATTATTAATACAAAAGGTAAATGAGTATTTAAGTGTAAGCAAAAAATTAAGGAATTACAACGGTATAAATATGAGTAATATAATTAATTATAAAGAAATGAACTCAAACAATAACATTTAACAAAATATTTATTTCTTCATAGTTAAATGAAAAAAGCAAAAGCTTTAACTTTCTTAAGAAAACTGATTTGACCTTTTCGCATCTTAGACTTTCTGGCAGACTATTAAATAAACGAGGTGCAGTAACAATATAAGAGTGAGAAAAGTGTGATTTTTTTATGCTAGGTACAACTATTAGATTCCTACTGTTGATGCGTAAATTATGAGATCCATATAATCTTGCAGTTGAGTATCCCGAATTTTCAAAAAATATTTGTAATACTTTATAAAAATATAAATGCTTTAGTGGAAGAATATTTAAGTTTTTGAATAGATCAAAGCTGGGAGTTCTACGACTAACTCTACAAAGAATCCTAATTACATGTTTTTGCTTGATAAGCAAAGGTTCAATTTTATTGTTATGAGTACCACCCCAACATGACAGACCATACTGCAGTCTAGATTTGAATAAACCGTTGTAAACTAACTTTAAAATATCTTGACTACAGTAAAGACTGAGATGGTAGATTTGCCTCACAACCTTATTAAGGTATTCCTTAAGGTCCGAAGTATGATCCTTCCAACTCATCCTGTAGTCCAGCACAATACCTAGATACTTGAATCTTTCAACTCGCTCAATATCAAAGCAACTATCTGCGCAATTTTCCTTGTCGTTATAAGTTGTGGTGTTATCATTACCATGAAGACAAAAATTATATAGACGATATCTTAGACAGTTGGGTGAATGATAAGACAATAAAGCATCTTCAGAGATGGAACCCATAATATTAAAAACTATAAATTTCGTCTTGTCACTTATAATGAATCTATGGACATAAAACCATTTTCGCAGTATATCTAAATCATAATTTACATCAGAAAATAAAAGGAAATTATTTTTTGAAGAATATGTTAGAGCAGTGTCATCAGCAAAGGCTGTAATTTTGCCTTTAAAGGGCTGGCTAAAAAGCGAGTTTACAAAAACCAGGAATAAGATAGGGCCCAAAACGGAGCCTTGTGGGACACCTATATTTATACACCTTTCTGTACTTAATACATCCTGAATTAAAACCTTTTGTCTTCTGTTCTTTAAATAAGACGCAAACCAATAATGGACTTTACCTCTGAAACCAGCTTTAAACAACTTATCGAGCAGCAGCGCATGATCCACCATATTAAAAGCCTTTGTTATATCAATGAACAGAGAGGCAGGTACCTCCGAATCATTCAAGCTTTTATAAATGGTTAACATTCGACCTGTGATGCTGCAAGAGTCAGTGGATATTGCTATTCCATGGCTCAAACGTATCTTCACAGGATGCCTTAAGCTAGGTTATGTTCCTAAAGCATGGCGGGAGGTGCGCGTTGTTTTCATTACCAAAGCAGGGAAAGCGAGCCATACAAACGCAAAAGACCTGAGACCTATCAGTCTATCGTCCTTTTTGCTGAAAACTTTGGAACGTTTGATAGATGTATATATAAGAGGTGTGATCGGTGATGATTACCTATCTAAATCACAACACGCATACATCTACGGCAGATCGGTAGACACGGCCCTCCACCGGGTCGTATCGAGCATAGAAAGATCTCTCCACTTCAAGGAGTTCACTCTTGGGGCGTTCCCTGACATTGAAGGAGCGTTCAACAACGTAAGCTCTAACGCAATCCTGAGCAGTCTGCACAGAGCACACGTCAGCACCGGCCTCTGCAACTGGATTGCGCAGATGCTTCAATCAAGAATAATATCTTCAACGCAAGGAGATGTAACCATCCGGAGAAGGGTCTGCAGAGGAACACCCCAAGGTGGAGTCTTGTCCCCGCTAATATGGCTCCTTGTGGTGGATGAGATCTTGGTAATACTGAAGCAAAACGGCTTCAACGTGACGGTCTATGCAGACGATGTCGTTATCCTGGTTTCGGGAAAATTTCCTCCAGTCCTAAGTGAAAGGCTCAATTTCGCGCTACAACTAGTGGACAACTGGGTCAACAGCAAAGGGCTGGGAGTGAATCCTTCAAAGACGGAGGTAGTTCTCTTCACTAAGAGGAGATCAATCCCTACCTTCAGACCCCCAAATATTGGTGGCACTGAACTAAGTATCTCAAGTTCAGCTCGGTATCTGGGCGTAATTCTAGATTTCAAACTTAACTGGAACGCGTTAAAAAAGCAAGCGTAGCTTTCTACTCCTGCAAAAAGGCTTTCAGCAATACGTGGGGCTTCAAACCGGCCGTGGTGTACTGGATATACACGGTGGTTGTAAGACCCATTCTCACATATGGTTCACTAGTATGGTGGACGGCACTTGAGAGGCAATTCCTGCTTTCGAACCTCACCAAAATCCAGAGGGCGGCGTGCATCGGAGTCATGGGATCAATAAGAACAACACCAACGGCGGCAATGGAAACCATGCTTAGTTTCATTCCGCTTGACATATACTGCAGCAGTCTGGCGGCTAAAACCGCTGTAAGACTGAGAAAAGGCCGGTTGTGGTCATCAAGCCTTTACGGCCATGCCTCCATTCTGTCCCGATGGGGGATCACCAGCGGATTGACGGAAACTGATCACATGAATCCGACGCTAGCATTCGAAAGGAGATTCACTAGAAGAATTCCCGATAGAATATACTGGAAGAATCGTAGAACCATGAAGAAAAAGGAGTTGGCTCTCTATACCGATGGTTCTAAGATGGACGTTGGCACGGGAGCAGGAGTTTATTGTAAGGCTGCAGATGACTGCAGTGTCTTCCAGGCCGAGGTCGCAGCCATTATACAGGCTGCGGAAATTATACGCGAGAGTAATATCGTTGGCAAAACGATCACTGTCTATATAGACAGTCAGGCAGCCTCTGGACTCTGTCGTAGTTAGGTCGAGGCTCGTGAGAAGCTGTAAATCACTCTTAAACGAAATATCCAGAGCCAATGAGGTGACCCTTTGCTGGGTACCAGGGCATATGGATATCGAAGGTAACGAAAGGGCTGACGAGCTTGCTAGGAAAGGGTCGGCGCTGCACTTATCGCGGGCCCTCCCCTCTGTAGCAATCCCGATCAGCTCCTTGCGAAAAAAAATAGAGGATGAAGCCACCGGTCGAGCAAACAGACACTGGGCTCATCTGAAAACATGCGCTACGGCCAGGGCGCTATGGCCGGCCTACAGCAAGAAGAGGTCAACCTCTCTGGTAAAACTTAGTCGTTATAACGCACGGACATTGTGCCATTGGCGTTCACGCGGAACGACTCGGTGTGCTGCATAATGACTATTGCAGAAGTTGCAGGGACGAAGAAGAAATTGAATCTGTTCGTCACCTGTTGTGTGACTGTCCTGCCCTATCCGTCAGAACAATGATGACTCTTGGTAGTTACTTCTTCTCGGAGCTGGAGGACTTGGGTAGTGTTGAGCTAGCGGACCTCCTGAGATTCATATCACTTTCTGGGTGGTTCTAACGGTGGATTTTCTTTACAGCGTTTCCAGGGTTAAATGATTGGGCACAATGGACCCGTACTGTTGGTCTGAGTGAGCAGTGACTCCTTGTCACAAGGCATCGATCTACCTAACCTAACCTAATATCGCTCTGAACAGGAGGAAATTGCCTCCCTTTTTATTACAATTATGAGACGGATGGATGACAGAGGGCTTGCACCCCAATATAGAGGTAAACGTCAGAATTTCGTGAGCCAATTATAAGTAAAAATTATATCTCGGTCAATTTTATTGGGATTGTGCCATGCTAATGCATGTAAAATCTGACAAGCAGTTGAAGCGGAGTCACAATCCTGACAATCAAAGTGAGGGTTTGAGAATGATTTTGTAGGATCAATTCTAACACCACCTACCGCAGTTACCGATAGCCAGCAGAAACCCACTGATTTTTCTTGAGAAGTTGAATGTAATGCGTACTGTAATACTGTCTACAGAAAAAAAAAAAAATATTTCTAGCTAAAGGCTCATATACGGAAGTGTAACAAACTCTTTCTTCTAAGCTTGTTCTGATGTAAAAGGACTTGTAAATAAATGTAAAATACCTTTAATGAAGACCGCACTCAATTCAAAATACTTCTAAAGGAGTTACTTAAAACATCAAATACGCTTGGGAATGTTTTGAATTTTGAAATTTAAGAACCAAACAGTAACAAAGAAAACGAAAACGTATTTTAGCACTATGTTTGGACCCAAATAAACTTTATTTGTACATACATACGTAGATATCTTAATGAAAAGTGCAAAATCAAAGTTAAATTGGTTTTGGACTTCAATATATGTATGCATGCTAAGTAAAGGGTGAAATCAATCTTATTTTTATAGAACATAAATTCACTGGAATAATATACTTTATTCCGGAAAAACATACTTGAACTATAACAAACTGCTAAAATATCTTCAAAGTTGAATATATTATATTTAAATCAGTTTTACTTTTCTACAAACAACAATGGGTCTTTGTACAATGCTCAATGCTCAATAGGTTTATGTCTAGTGATATTGTGATTGATTGAAATTGTAATCTATTACATAATGGGACCCAAACAAATTTGTTATATCAGTAAAAATTGTTTGGGACAAACATCAAACATAAAAACTAGATTTGTGAAAGAATGTAAGCATTTGGTTATTTATGTATCTGAATTATCTGAAAGAGAGTGTAACTCATTGACTTCGACTCAAAGAATTGAAATCACCATTTAAATCGATTACTGGACATTCTTTTTCTAGCAATCAAAGATCCGAAATAAGATAAGTCCTTTCTAATTTCGTTAGATTCATTGCAGTTACTTGATGTCAACTAAAATATGGTAAAAGATGTTTGCTATTTTTGAAACCTAAAGTGCGGTAAATGTTGTCCTTCCAAATGGCTTCAGTTAATTGAAATAAGATTTCAATAAATTGAAATGAAATCAATGTATTTAAATGAGTTAAAATAATCATAGATGGGTAGGTAGGAAGAAGTGGCGGTTCTGTAAAAACAGAGACCCAATTAGCACAGTTGTGCCGTTTTGATACCACGACTCATGCGACCTTGGATGTTAATGTGTGTTGATGAGGACAATCTAGAGCCAGCCTGTGGAGTTTAAGAAGAGGGTTACCTCAATTATGTTCTTACCCGAGATCTCCTCAAGTGAATTGTAGAAGGGTTTGCCTAATGCTTGATGTCTAGCCCTACCTAGTGCTGGACAATTGCACATGTAGTGGATAATTGTTCCTTTTCGGTGGCTATATTGCAACTGCGGCAGAGGGTCTTCAAAACGAAGGAGGTCAGACTGATTGGTCTGAAATCTTTCGCGTTCTCATATCCGCGCCACCCCACCTTCGGAATGAAAACCACTCTCACCCGTCTCCATGAGTAGGGTACATGGTTATTTAGGATGCAGATCCTGAAAATCGGCACGAGCCATGGGATTGCTACCTCTTGCATTTTTTGTAGCATAATGGGCAGAATGCCATCTAGGCCTGGCGATTTATAAGGGGCGAAGCTGCGAATGGCCCAGGAGATTTTTTCTTCGGTAATAATGGGTATTATGTGTTCCCAGGATTGCAGGCAATGCGAACTGTTAGGCTCAGTGTAGCTGTCTTTACATCCGGGAAAGTGGGTGTGTATCAAGATCTTTAAGGATTCTGCAGTTGACTCCGTCCACTTACCATCCAACCTTTTCAGGAGGGATGGATTGGAATGATCCTTCGATAGAATCTTGCTGAGTATAGCGGAGTCTTTGAGGGTATCAATTGATTGGCAATACTCTATCCAGGACCGTTTCTTGGCCATTCTGATAGTTTTTTTTGTATATTTTAGGGCTGTCCGTGTAAGGCTGCCAGTATTTGCACTTGTAGCAGATATTGAAGGTCTCTCTAGTCAGTTTCCTGAGGTTAGAGAGTTCTTCGTTCCACCACGGAGGGAAGGTTTTTTTGCTGTATTTGACCGGATACGCAACTTTAAAAGCATTATTGAAGGCTTTTTCGAACGTTTTTACTTTTGTGTCTAGTTCTGCAGTGGAGGTTATTAGAGCGTTTGGAGTTCTACGTAGCTTGGATCTAACGACTTGACTAAACTTTATCCAGTCGGTTCTTTTGGGGTTTCTGTAGGGTTTGGGAGTCTCTATCTCGAGATCTACATTGAAGAGGATCCAATTATGGTCTGAAAAATACTTCAGATTGGATACTCTCCAGTTCTCAACTTTCATACTATTACTATTATTAGAGAGTGTAACGTCTATGACATCTTCCCAGCCGTTGAGATTTTCCGTATTCGGAAAAATAAAGGTTGGAATGTTGCCTTTGTTACATACTGAGAGGTTATTTGCAAGGATATATTCGAACAAGGACTCACCTCGCTCGTTGCTTTCGGAACTGCCCCATAGCACGTGCCTGGCATTTGCGTCGCAGCCCATAAGCAGGTTGGTCTTTGTTGTGGAGATAGCCGTCACCATGTCTTGAAATTCTTCTGGCGGTGATTGGCGATCGTGTGCCATGTAGACAGAGGAGATGTATAGGTCTGCACTACCTGCGTTCTCTATTCTGACCGTTGTTAAATCGGACGAGCTAAAATTTGGACATAATCATAGATACTCGCACGAAATCAGAATGGACTGTAGGCAAAACTGCAAACACAGTTTATCAAGGATAGCAATTGGCAGCTAAAGCAAAATAACGTTTTTTTTCTTTGCGAGATGTATAAATCGAGTGATGGAGTGATCGAGTGCGGTTTTTACAGTGCCGAATTCAATCTTTTCAACAGCAGTTGTTTCATTTTTTTCTCATGTCTTTGTATCCCTCTATTTTGAATTTCCTATAGCTCGAATAATTTTTTCTGTCTCATGAGAATCAACATAATATAATTCATATTTCGTTTGATATTTAACTGATTGAAATTTGAAAATTTATTATTTTAAAAGGAATAATGATTTATTTTAGATACTTTACCCGCCGTTTACATGACGCATCCCACTTATTGTATTCCCAACAAAGGTTGTTTCGGATCAAAGTTTAAATCTTCTCTAAACAAAGTCGTAAAAAGGTTTCATATAGCAATAACCTTGTTAACTTATAAAAGAATAAGTTTACTACCAACGTTTTTATTATAGTTCATGCAAAAACGGTTGATAAAATAACTAAAAAATATACCTATTATGTATGTACGAGTATACATATTAAGTCCGGGAATCTGGTACGTGAAATGCATCCCGGCATTTGTATGTTGTAATCAAACCAACACATCATTAATTTAAAAATAAGCTCAATTAATTTTCCAAAAATGTAATCGAATAGTTATAGCATTTCCAAGGAATACATTCAAAAATAAATTAACAAATGATCATGAAGACATGTCTTGTCTACATATACATACATGTGCACGGTTTCCTATTAGTCAGAAACTAAATTCGTAAACTTACTTCAATCTAAACTTGACCTCCACGTGTGTAATTGAAGATATGTATCTCATATCAAAATACATCGTGCTTACCTGGAAATAAAACAAAAAAAAAATCAAATCAAGTGGAACATTAAAGGTAATTTAGAAATAAATAACCATAAAATTAAGAAATTTTCAAAAAAGAATGACGAAAAGATAATTTTACACCATAATTGGTCGCAAATTACCCACAATCCAGAACAATTAAGTTGCTTAGGGAAACTTCCACAAAAAACACTTATAATTTATTCTATCTACGACAAAATACGTAACTAATCTACGTACGGATGTCTTTCATTAGAACCTTTTGGTCACCACATTAATGTTAAGCACGCAATCCGAAATTACTTAATTATTGGTACATGACGTATCTGTATTTCGTAACTGTACATCGAAAGTTAGCGTTATATGAAAAAAACCTAATTGCCATCACCGGAAGAGCGATAAGTCTGTTAAATTAATATTTACTCCCAATCCGTCGGATAAAAAACCGAAATCTGGTGCAAAGATAACACAAAGTATCTGCGCAGTAATTTCCAAAAGAAAAAAACAACTTGGCGATGCATTACACAATGCAATGAATTTATTTCCTTCCCCTCAAAATAAAACGTGACAAGTTTTTCGAAAAAATAAATTTCATATTTGCGAATTCCATTCGAATTATGTATATCTGTTCAATACGAATGCCACTGATGCAGAAAATTACCAATCCACGTTGCGAAATTACGAAAGTAAATTACCACCACCCCGCGGGCATTAAATTTCATCTAGCTGCTGCCACTGCTAATGCAATAATAGTAGATACTTTATTATTGACAAAATTGAAAATTGTTGACAAGGTGCCTGAAATGAAGCTGATTCCATTGAAATGGCAAGAAATGGCAAATTTGCATCGCCTTGTTGGCTAGTAATTGTAGATTTATAGGCAATCCCTAAAGCACTTCCTCTTATATTCCACAATCGACGACGACAACGATTTGTATCGTTGATTGCAGAACATCGAGACTAATTATGCACTTCTAGAACAGACAGAGGAGAAGATACAAAATCCACTTGACCATCACCAACTGACTATTCACTGAAGTGAAACTGGGCGTCAGCGTCAGCGCCGGTGTCAGTGTCGGTGCTAGTATGGTGATTGCAGCAGACATACGGTGAACCGGAAAGGATGGGGAGAATGAATGCATTATCGCCCAGGATACACTAATTGGAATATTTGAGAAGAGATGGACTCCTCATGAGACACGGTCTGCTGACGTTGGCGTCTTCGTCGTGGTCTTTAACTTGACGATAGGGTGTTTTAGTGACGTCAAGTTCATTCAAGCAGAGAGTAAGAGTGATCAAGATCAACAGTTGGTTGAGGTAGGGTTGACTTTGTCTTAAGATCGTCTTTTTTTATCTTTCCTTGATGAAGATAACTCAAAGTAGTGGAACGTTAAATATTTGTGTAAACAAATATGGTAATTTGCCCCTTCAAGTGGGGTAAACTTGGCTGTTGCAAATATTTGGCTGTGGAACAAATATTTAAATATGAAACATATATGCGTTTCATTATTTAGTAAACCTTATATCTTTTGTAAGAGATACTATATTTATACGCATGCCAGCTGCAAACATGTTTGGTCAATTAGTCACTAAAATGAATCATGAGACTAGCGAAAAACACAAACACAAGATTAGCTCTGGTTCCCATCTTAAATAAGAGGGAAAACAGTTACCCATTTTGCGGTAAAAATAAACGAGAAGCCTTTCTCGGTACAAAAAATATTACTATACTGTCATTCTTCTGTGAATTGGATGACATTTTTACCAGGACTTATTCGTCTTCGTTTTTAATTATTAGGTTATCTTGAAGCAGGACTAGTAATAAGAGCATCGAAAATTGAAGACTCACAAGAAAGGAGACCCCCTCTACTGCGCCAATTATAGACTCATCAGCCTCCTCAATATTGCATAGAAGATCTCTTCTGCGGTATTGTGTGAAACCCTTTATCCACATCTTGATTGGTCCCTATCAATGCGGTTTCAGGACAGTATAGTCCATTATCAATTAAATCTTCACACTTCGGCACACATCCTGGAGAAAACCCAATAAGTCAAAATCGATACTCATCACCCCTTAATTGATTTTATGACAGCCTATGACAGCATCTATAGAGAGGAGATATACCTTGATACAGAGCCATGTCTAGTTTTGACATCCCTGCCAAACTTATCCGCCTGTGCAGGATGACATCAAAATCGGTAATGACTTCTCCGAGACCTTTGATGTTAAAAAAAGGTTTTAGACAAGGTGCTGTCGTCCTTAATATTGTACTTGAAGGGATTGTGCGAAACTCACAAGCCAACACCAGAAGTTGTGTCTCTATCAAAAGTCTGTATAACTGCTTCCATACGCCGACGATATTGACATCACTGGAAGAAATAAGCGGGCTGTCACCAGTGCGATTGCATGCATTGAAGCAGAAGCGGCCAAAATGAGTTTAGCGATGAACGAGGCAAAACCAAGTATATGCTGTCAACAAGAAGGTGCAATCAACACCGATGAATTGGACAGAATGTCACAGTGGGCAGCTACAACTTTGAGGTAGTAAGGGACCTTTGATATTAGTGCAGAAAACAAGCGAAGAATAACTCTTGCCAATAGCTGTTTTTTGGGCTAATGAGGCAATTCAGCAGTAATCATCTCGAACAACTAAGGAGACTCTATATAAGATCCAGACCAACCCAGCTCTGCTTTACGGCGCAGAAAGCGCATGAAGATATCCTTGGTCACTTCGAGAGAAAAATTCTTCGTAAGATATTCGGTCCTGATTGAGTTGACGGGTTTTGGAGAAGAAGTTTCAATGAAAAACTACATATACGAGCTGTACATCGATGTCGACCTAGTCAAATAACTGCGTATTGGACGGTTTGAGATGCCAAGGACATGTAGAACAAATGGACACAAACGCTCTGGCCCACAGACTCTTCGAATCTAACCTGAAGAAACGACGAAGTAGAGGGTCTCCTCGCTGTAGGTTGCATGAAGATATTCTTGGTCACTTCGAGAGAAAAATTCTTCGTAAGATATTCGGTCCCGATTGAGTTGATGGGTTTTGGAGAAGAAGTTTCAATGACAAATTACATATACGAGCTGTACATCGATGTCGACCTAGTCAAATAACTACGTATTGGACGTTTGAGATGCCAAGGACATGTAGAACAAATGGACACAAACGCTCTGGCCCACAGACTCTTCGAATCTAACCTGAAGAGACGACGAAGTAGAGGGTCTCCTCGCTGTAGGTTGCTGTCACAAGTTCATGAGGACCGCAGCTGGAGGCAATAAGCTAAAGACTTAGAGAGGCTTGTTGGTTAAGGCCTAGGTTAGCTCCGAATTGTAACGCCACTTAAGGAAGTATGTATGCAAGTAAAAAAATGCAAATTCAAATACCGCCCGATGTCCGAAACTAAAAACCCCAAATGTTGATTCATTTCTCTGTGGTTCAGAAACAGTTTAACTGACTTTTCATAGTGACCAGGCAATTTGACCATAAAATTTGAGATCCAAATTGAATACAGAACTCTGCCTGACGGTATATGTTTAGCCCTGGCGGTATACGCCCTTATCAAATTTGTACAGTCAGCTAACAAAGGGTTAAGTAGAATTTAAAAGAGTATTTAACAAAATTTAATAGGGTAGAGTCGTCAAGTACTGTCCCTTTTTTCCGTGTTCTTAGAGATATATCAAAAAAAGGCAGTATTATAAACGATTTTTACCTTCATTTGAACTTGCTATAAACTATATTCACATTCAATACTTTGTAAGCTTAGCTTAAACGAAAACAACTCATACTTCTAAAATAATATTTCGATTCCAAATATCGTTCCCGCGGACAAGATTAGACTTACATTATCATCTTATCATTATCATCACTAAACAATTATTATGAAGAAAATACTTTTGATCAGCTTTAAGAGTCTTACAAGTAAATTAAAAATGAATCAATAAAGCCAGGCAGCACTTATAAACTTAGGACCCGTATTTTCTACGGACTTAATGCATCTGATACATTATTCTTCTGGAAAAAATGTCTGTGACATATTAGGCACTTATGTGGATGTTCGTGGCGTTGTGGTTAATGTGCCGGACCACTGCGCGTGAGGTTCGATGTTTTCTCGGTCACACCTCTCGCGAACGTTTGACAAACATTCGAGTGAATTGTTGTCACAGGAAACCTTCTCAGATACTAAATAAAAACTCGCCCTCGGATGTGGCAAAAAAAAAACTGTAGGTCCCTTCCATTAGTGAAAAGAAGAATATACATATATAACACCCACAGCATGAGTGGTTGCGAGAAGCTAGGCCTAGGCCCTCCATGGGCTGTTGCATCAAATATGTATGAATGTACAATGTACATATGTAGATAGTGTCTCCACACTATATAAATTATGTGACTATCTGTCATCTTAAATATTTGCTGGTGAAACTTAGAAAACATCGTTTATTTGCAACTATCTCGTGGGTCATCAGAATGCTCTTTGTGATCGGAAATGTCGAAATATTTAATATATAGATCATATTGAACATATTGAACATATTCAACAAAATGTCGAACATTTTGGTCTTCACAAAACAAAAATTATATAAAACATCTGCTTTAACATAATGTAAGCCATGTGGAGACGCACTGTTACATTTAAAGAGACGTGTATTGGCCACCCTTACTATGCCTATTAAAACAAAAACATGTCAGTCGATGAGATAATCAGTTTCTACCCATTGATTTGTAAGACTACTGGCGGATCTAATCCCCCTAAGTCCCATTTCAAGTGCACTCTACAGTAATGTCACAATGAGTATAAGCTCGTCCACTCATTTAACATTGCCTTAGCATTCTTTCTTAAAGACTTTCTCAAATGCACAAGGTTGGGTCAATACACCCTTCATATACACCATCACCACCATTAATTCAAACGTTGAATGTTTTTGTTTTGCCTATTTATTTGCCGTCAGTTTTAAGGTTTCCATATCAAGCTGATTGCCGAATGACTCACGACTGACAGTTCTCATGCACTAAGGATATTTCCTTGTTCTAAGTGCTTAACTATCAAATCAACCTAAGTACATATGTACATATCTCTCACCGGGGGTGACTTTGAACACGGATATGAAGAAATGTGGAATTTTGATGCAATTAAGTGAACATTTGATGCGCGTTATGTACGTCATACAAATCGGTTTAACGTTGAATTAATATGTAGAGCATAACTAAAATTCAAATCTCGTATGCTACATGTACTCTTCCATGGCTTCTTAATAAATGACAGTAGCTGTTATTCTTACATAAAACTTTTCTTCGAGATTTGAATGTCAAAAGAGGTTACTTGTCATGCCAAGTGGAATTTGTACGAAAATATTTTAAATCGATACTTTGCGGTGATATTTTTGGAGCTTATTGCTGCATGTGGCGTCAATGATGGTGGAATTAAATAAATAGTTTCTAGTCACGCAAGTTAAGAAATCATTTTTGGAAGTCAACGGAATTACGTCATTCTCTATTGCTTATTATATATCAAGTACAGAATTGATATTATCTAAAAAATTAGATAAAAAAAAATTTATTTAAGGTGGGTAATAGGTTCAGGTATTTTTAATTAGCTGTAGACAAAGGTAATTTATCAGATATAAATCTTAAAACAATTTTGAAAATAAAAATACAGTTTAAGCTGTTCTAGAAATATGGACTTTAAACAAACTGTGGGAAAGACATATTTCAAAATACTCGTATATACGAGTACTCTCTTCGCAAAGGATGTCTGCTGTTACCGGAACTACCTAACCTTACAGTCTTCAAAGGTCATTTAGATTAGATTCATATCTACTGATATTGTGGAAAGAGCCCTGGACAAGGTTAGGTTAGGTTGAAGTAGCTGCCAGCTGAGAATCGCCAACACACTTAGACGAAAAATAAGTCCATTGTGATACCACATGGATCATGGGAGAAAGTTTCTCCTACCTACTCGTTAAACCATTTTGAGCTTCTTATGAAGCGTAGGAGGCTTTTAATATCGATGTTTTTCAGGTCGCCTATGTCGTTGTAATAGAGGGCTCCTAGGTGAAGCTTTCTTCTACGGGAGAGAGCTGGGCAAAAACAAAGAAGGTGAGGAATAGTTTCTCCTCTTCTTCGTCCATGCAGCTTCTACGAAAGTCGTTCGCAAAAACGCCTAGCCTTGCAGCATGCTTGCCTATTAGACAGTGTCCAGTGATGACACCTATTATAGCGCCGATATGCAATTTATTGAGAGAAATTAAATTCTTAGAACGTTTTAGATCCAGCTTCGGCCAAATTTGTTTTGTCGCTAGACATGATTGACCTAAGATTGGTACTCTCGATAGCATCCAGCTTAAATTTGAGTTTGCAAGTAGCGATTGGTATATCTAAGGAGCCTTTATCCGGCAGGATGGGTATAGTTGTTCCTATTCTGGCGAGTTCATCGGCCTTACAATTCCCTGGAATGTCCCTATGCCCCGGCCCCCAACACAGGTGAATATTGAATTGCTCAGACAGAGACGATCGGCAGTCTAGAGCTAGTAAGGAATTTATAGAGGTCGATTCCAATGATTTGATTGCTACTTGGCTGTCTGAAAAGATGCGGATATTTCTATCAGATATCACGTTTTTCTTAAGCTAAGATAAGACTTCTTTAATCGCCAAAATTTCCGCCTGGAACACGCTACAATGATTTGGAAGACGGAATGAGAGCTCAAGATTAAGCCTGTCAGAGAAAACACCTCCACCAACTCCGTCCTTGGATTTTGAGCCGTCAGTGAAGAAGTGGATTGACCCATCTTCTAAAAATGCATCATCATTCCAGAGTGATCTGGAGGGGATGATGACGAGGAAGTTATTGTCAAAGTACAGACATGTGATGGTGTAGTCCGTGTTTTCGGGAGAGAATTTGAATTTATTGAAAATGGAAGCGTGGCCAAATTCTTTTCTTGACCACTGTTTGGTAGCTTCGAGGCGAACGGCTGAATTCGCTGCCATTTGCTTACTAAATATATCGAGGGATATTAGATGAAACAAAATGTCCTGTGCCGCAGATGGAGTTGTACGTAGTGGTCCGCCTATGCACAGGCAAGCTGTGCGCTGGACCTTACTTAGATAATCGCGATTTATAGCTTTTTCTAAGGCCGTCCACCAGACAATCACCCCGTATGTGAGTATCGGTCTAATAACCGAGATGTAGAGCTAGTGAGTGATTCGGGGTTGTAAACCCCACCTATTTCCAATAGCTATTTTGCAAGAGAAAAGTACTACTGTAGCTTTCTTTTTTCTTTCTTGAATATTAGGTTTCCAGCTTTCGGTGGGCGCCGTGGCGTAAGTGGTTAGTGTGTTGGATCACTACGCATGAGGTTCCAAGTTCGAATCCCAGAAAACACCAAAAAGTTTTTGCACGGTCCCATCTCTCGCGAGCGTCTGACAAACATCCGAGAGTATTGTTGTCAAGAAAAAGCTTCTCAAATCGCCGTTCGGATCCGGCATTAAAGTGTAGGTCCCTTCCATTCGTGTGAAAAATATAACGCACACAACATGAGTGGTTGCGAGAAGCTAGGCCCTGGCACTTTAAAGAGCTGTTGCGCCAAATATTTGTATTTGTATTTGTAACTTAATTTCTTATCCAGGATGAGACCCAAATATTTTGCAGTGTCAGAAAAAGTTAAGCTGATACCATTGAGAGAAGGAGGGTCAACTGACGGAATTTTATATTTCCTGGAGAAGAGTACAAGTTCAGTTTTGTGGGGGTTTACACCCAAACCACACCGAACTGCCCATCCAGTGAGCTTGTTTAAAGCGTTTTGTAGAAGTTCCTTTAGAGTATTTAAGTGCTTTCCTGAGACAGCCAAAGCAACGCCATATGCATAAGCGATCGCCGTCAAACCCTCACCTTCCATGATTATCAATAGCTCATTGATCACTAGAGCCCTGGACAAACCAGCATTAAAAAATATGTAAAGAATAAAGTTGTGTATTTGAGTAACAATTCGTTTGGACAACTGTAGGAACTAACCGTTCGCAGTGTCGTTGCCACGTGGGCATGGGTTATACAAGAGTGAAAAAAAAAGAAAAACCCGTTTAATAACCAAGTTCGAATCCCCATGCTCATTATATCTCCTTATTATGGTCCACAGTGAATTACGTCTTATACTAAAATTAGAATTGTCAGTGTAAGGCGTCAACATTTTGTGCCCCATTTTACTCAAGGAACCGAAACAATCTCGTACAATCTTGTACAACTACTTGCATACGCCGACGATATAGACATTATCGGAAGAAGTCAGCGGGCTGTCACCGGTGCGTTTGCAAGCATTGAGGCGGAAGCGGCCAAAATAGGCTTAGCGATAAACGAGGGCAAAACCAAGTATATGCTGTCAACAAGAAGGGAAAACCAACACCGACGAATTGGAAAAAACGTCACCGTGGGCACCTATAACTTCGAAGTAGTAAGAGACTTTGTCTACCTTGGCTCTGCTATAAATTCTACTAACAAAATCAGTGCAGAAATCAATCGAAGAATAACTCTTGCCAACCGCTGTTTTTTTGGGCTTATAAGGCAATTCAACAGTAAAGCCCTATCTCGAACAACCCCGAACTGTAGCGCCACCTAAGTAAGCAAGTAAGAAACAATCTCGAATATCAAATCAAATTTTGAAGAGCATAATTGTGCTGTGAAAAATATATTTGATATCAGAATAGAAAGAATTAAACATTTTTTTTTTTTTATGGAAAGAATTGTTTGGATATTTTAAAGACTTCATTGTTGGTGGCTGTAGAACCAATGGCGAGAAAAGTTCAAATCTGTATTGAAGCCTCCCAAGCAGATGATAGACGCGAGCTTAAGATTTGTTGTGCATCATCGCTGGTTAAGAGATATCTACGTATGAATGTACATATATACTTGTACTATAATATGTGCGGTATGTCATGGTATGCCCTATGACAAGTTGGTCGGTCTTGTAGAAGAATTGTACTTACAACTGTATTAAGCTAAGTCAGTAGACAGTTGCCTGTGACGGCTGATTATCAATATAAGCAGTCTTTCTACCATTATCATTTTTTCCACATGACTTATTTACTCGTAGCGTATCAGCTCATCTTAAATCACCTTAAGAGCGAACATACTCACTGCTGTTTTCTTTTCTTTTCTTTTTTTATTTTGACCAGCTAGTCTCGTAAAATCGCACAATGTGCGTCGAGGCAACTAATTGCGATGTTTCTTATCATTGCCTTGACTCTTGTCATTTAAATTCGGTTGCACTAGGCCTGCGCTAGATTCACTGGCATTTCAACGCTTTTTCTACAAACAAAAGGAATCCTAAGTAATATAATCAAGTTGACATTACATCGTTAAGCTATGTAAAACTAATGGCTCTGCTATCATTTTGCTGTTGGGGCAGTCGTGTATGAAGTTTGTCCGCTGTGCCGCTTCTAAATACGGATCTTAAAGGCTCTTTTTCGATGAATGAATGATGACGAATAATGAATTTCTAAACTGGTTGCAACACTATCCTCCCTAAGAAAATTTACAACCAATACCTAAACCATAGAGATAAAGTACGCACGCCCTTGTTCCTGCACGTGCACACGCAGTTCACAGTACAATTCACAGCTGCCCAACATAAACCAATTAAGATGCACAACTGCCTTCACTTTCAACCCTTGATACCCTTTTCAGCTTACCGAAGAAATTATCATTTCCTCTGTTGCATCTCGATTACGCAAGCACGCACAAACACATACACTCGCATCCCATTGATTGGAAGTGCATCATTAATTGACAACTAGCCGGAAGCAATACACACCTTACATTCAACCGCAGCAGCAAGCAATGGAAATGCTAACGGCCAACGAATGCCTGCCACTGCACAAAGTCCAACCAACACCGCTGACCAAATCAATCGGAACACGCCAGGTAACCATCAAACTTCTGGCGACAAATACTGCTGTGGTGCATGTTGGCTTCGTATTTCCTGTAAACCATAGATGGATTTGTCCACAAAACCGCACTTGTTGGCAGTACCGTTATGTCCACTGGACTGTTACAATTGCGATGGAATTTGACTGAAATATTTTTTCACATAACATAATGCGGAGGAATGTGTCAAATTCATGTCTAATGATCGAAGAGAGAACTGTCAAATTTTTTAGGTTAAGGCAGACAACTCTTTCAAAAACTTATCAAATTTCAAAATTGTGTAACTTCCGCAAGACATATCGAGTAACTGGCACACCTTCATTAGGTTTTTTCAATTCTATTAGGAGATTGAATGCGAGTTCTAGAGAACTCTACCATGCAATACACATTCTGTGTGCCATTTACCTCCATATGATATGACAACACAAAGGAGGGGAAAAACGTGTTGTAACCCAATCCGATTTCTTCGACGTCTATGCCCGTCTGTCTTGTTCGTTTTCCGATTTCAAGCAATCATGTCGATTCGATCTGCTAACAAATTATTCATTCATTCATTCAGCGGAGTGCATTCAGTGTTGTACTTATTGAAATGCAATCGCAGCACATGAGCGACGAACTTGAGGAAATTAACGTAATTGCAGTGGAGGAACAAATCATTGCTCCTCTGCATCGAGAGATGACAATGCACTTGCACGCGCGCGCACATAAGTTCTGAGATTTGATGCTGATGCGCTTCCCCAATGACAATAGCAACAACAACAAGAAACAAAATCAATTTACTGCTTCGTTAAGAAATTGTGTAATCCGAATCCGAATGCACTTGAATTACATACGTGTGCCTCCGGTTGTGATGGGGGCTATGCGTGCACGTTGTGGAACTTCTACTCGGTATCTATCGGATGTATCTGGGCCGTGCAGTGGATCATATCATACGTCAACTTTCGATTGGATTCGTATTCGGAAAAAAACACAACGGGAGAGGAGAGTTTTTATAATAACAATAATGACGAGTAGTTTATTTGATCGCTTTTCTCTCCGCGTGTTCATTTGCATAATCATTCAGGATGTTGAATTGGATGATTGTTCTTGGGATCTTTGTCGACACGCGATCAAGATTATGTGGGACACGACATAAGTTGTGTTCTTTTCTGTGCCATTGAAGTTAGGTGGAGTTCCAAATAAGGAAAAATAATAATCCTCTGAGAGTTTCATATTTATTGTGATTGTTAGCCTACTCTGGAAGGCTTATGACAGATTCTTGTTCTGGGTTAGTTTAATTTAAAAAAGAGCTACCGTGAATTATTTGTCTACATACAGGAGAGATTGCAATTCATTTGTAGGGCATAAAATACACTATCCTCCTTATGTTAATCCGATAAAAAAGCTGTTACATTATTTGGATTTGGAGACTTTAAATAAAAAAAAAAAGTAAAGATTTGCTGTAGAATCAAAGATGGCACTGTCATCTATTTTCCATTTCACAGATTATACCTAATAAGCCGTTTTGACATGTGGGTCCAGTTATTCAATGGTTAGTGCGATGCTGAGTACTGAAGGAAAGGTTTAGGGGTTGAATCCAAGAAAATACAGGTTTCTTAACAGCCTCACCTCTAGCGAACACCTGACAAACCACCTACTCTTAATACCGTTTCATTAGGTTAGGTTAGGTTTGGTTAGGTTAGGTAGGGTTATGAGGTTATCATAAAACATAAGGCACCAAAGTGGGCCCATCGCGATCCCTAGGGAATCTTCACGGCAGAAGACCTAAACCCATTCTCCCAAGCAATTAATCTCCCTACAGAATCTGAAAAGATCCTTGTTATGGTTCAGGGACCTCACCTCTTCAAGGTTATCGAAGAAGTATCTTCCAAGGTGCTTTAGCCTTGTCCTGGCAATTCCTTGTCATTCACAGAGTATATGAGTTATATCCTCTGAGACATGTAGGTCGTCGCAGTACCTACAAACATCCGTATCGGATAATCCTAGTCTCATGGCATGCCTCCTTAGGAGACAGTGGCCAGAGAGTATTCCTATCACTGTTCTAAGCCTCGATCTATCTAACTTGATTATCTCCCCAGATTTTCTGCGATCTAGCACAGGCCACAAGGCCTTAGACACCCTGTGACCATCTAAGTTTGACCATCTTAGATTAGCCGTGTCAATGATTTTATCCCGAATAATTCCCTTGGCCACGCACCCTGGTGGCTTAATACTACCAATTATATCGCTACATGGGAGCTCCGCTGCTCTTTTAGCCAGCGCGTCGGCCTGCTCGTTGCCTTCAATATCGCAGTGTCCAGGTACCCAACATAATCTGACTCGGATCTGCGTACATAATGCCCTAAGCATTGTGCGGCAATTCCTGATTATCTCAGATTTGGTGACGTAAGACTCTAGCGCCTTTAGTGCAGCCTGACTGTCAATGTAGATGGCGAAATTCTTATCAGATATTGATCCCATCTCAAGTAATTCCGCAGCTCTAAGTACAGCTAGAACCTCTGCTTGGAACACACTGCATGTGTCCGGAAGTCTCAAGGCCACCTGTAGGTTCGTATCTCTCGAGTAAATCTGTGTATATTGCAATCTCGTTATGGACAGAGACTGTCTTCGTTCGCCAGTCCTCTCTAATTGGATACAGTATTCGTATGGTGTGTCGAAGTCTATGGTGCCAAGTATATCGTCCAATTCGTCAGGGATTCCGGGAAAAGATTCCTTGAGAATGGAGCTGTGTCCTATGTTATTAGTCCTAAAGAGACCAACGTTAGTGAGCCGAAGTGCACTGTTGCCCGCTTGAAATTTAATTTGTAGGTCTAATGGTAAAAGATACAGAAAGATCTCGAGTGCAGCCGTAGGTGTTGTTCGCAGAGCACCCGTTATGACAATGCAAGCTGTTCTTTGTACCATGGCCAACATATCCCGTGTGTTTTTCGTATTCGTTGCCTTCCACCACACAAGAGCCCCATACGTGAGGATGGGTCTGACTACCATGATGTATAGCCAGTGCATCATTGCGGGCTTCAGGCCCCATTTTTTCCCCGCGGTCCGCTTACAGATGAAAAGAGCTTTATAAGCTTTGCGGACCCTTTCCTGTATGTTAAGTTTCCAATTTAGTTTCCTATCTAGCATTATCCCAAGATATCTAGCGCGATCCGAAAGGGAAAGCTCCACCCCTGCTAGCTTAGGCAGTTTGAAGGGTGGTATCTTGTATTTTTTGCTGAAGAGTACTAATTCGGTTTTATCCGGGTTGACGTGTAGTCCACACCCTCTAGCCCATTTTTCGAGACTATTAAGAGCTGATTCCATAATTTCACTTAATGTGTCAAGGAACTTGCCCTGAACTAAAATCACCACGTCGTCTGCGTAAGCAGTGACGCTTATGCCTGTGTTGCTTAGTTCTTTAAGTATCCCATCGATGACTAGAACCCAGAGGAGGGGTGAGATAACGCCTCCCGGGGAGTCCCCCTGGTAACGGATTTTCTTATTGAACTGTTTCCGATAGTGGAGTTAATGTTTCTAGTGCCGAGCATATTGCAGAGCCAATTGGTAATGCTATGCTCGACGTTCATAGTTTCCAGGGCCTGTTTGATGGCGCTTCCTTCTACGTTATTGAACGCACCTTCTATATCTAGGAAGGCTGCTAGTGCAAATTCCTTATGGTGAAGGCTAGTCTCTATCTTCCCTACTACGTCGTGTAAAGCTGTTTCCACCGATTTCCCCTTCAAATATGCGTGCTGAGCTTTGCATAGAATCCAGTTGCAAGACTTACTCCTGATGTGAACATCAAGAAGTCTTTCAAGTGTCTTGAGGAGGAATGACGAGAGACTTATGGGTCTGTAGTCTTTCGCTGAAGTGTGGCTTGGTCTACCTGCTTTAGGTATGAATATAACCCGCACTTCCCTCCATGCCACTGGTACGTAACATGACCTTAAACAATTTTTAAAAATTTCCCTAAGCCTGCTTCTGACCTTGGCTGGAGCTTTTTGCAGCATAGCTGGCAAAATTCCATCAGGGCCTGGTGCTTTGAATGGTGCGAATGACATAATGGCCCATCGCTGATTCTTCCATGTAATGAGATTCTCTACCGTTTCATTAGATACAAGATAAAACTGTAGGTGAAAAATTAAATAACGTGAACGGCTCTTTACACGACCACTTATTGATGCACTATTTTAAGTTTTTTTTTTTTATTTGTAGTGGGTGTTCTGTTTAAGTGCCAACCATAAATATTCATTCAGGCATACCACCTCAAACAATCAAGTACAAAATAAATACTAAAAATCAAAACCAAATGCAACAATCACAGTCAGTTCTCGCCCATTAATTCAGACATCATCCATGGAGTACGCATGCGCTGAGATCTAATTTCACCTGAGTTTCGAACCACTACACCAATCAACTTTCCTTTCTTATCTATTCATGGAAGTCGACCCAAGGATCTTAAAGGAGCATCATCCTCATGAGGGCCAACAGTAGTAACCATCAAAATGGAATTCTTCATTTGATAAAGAGCGCTGCCAATTAATATAGCAAGAAAACTCTAGTTAAAAATAGCGTTGTGTAGAGTGATGGCTGTTTCTAGACGCAGAGGGGAAGAGAAAGAGAATCAACTTCCCCGTGTCAAAAAAAAATAAAAAATAAAAAAAACAACGAAGAGATTCAAAGTGAATTCTTCTAGGTGAAGAGAACAAACCAAAGCTGTAAAACCTATAGAGACCCGACCCCTTCTCATATGATCAGTCTTGCTCCCCAACTTGGAGGAAATTCCTACATGAAAGGCACATGAACTTGATGTTCCAAAGATTGTTGGCTAAGGATCGAATTTACTAGTGAGTTTTGTTTCTTGAATCCATTTTTAAACTTTTCACGTGAAAACTAAAACTGATTAGAGTCTTTGCCGCACTGGTACAATTTCCAGACTGGTCCCTTCGAAACTGTCCAAACATCCAAGATTAGCATCTTTTTAAGAGATTCAGTAGATGAGTTGCCCGGCAACTTGGACAAATCGGTTATCTTTACAAGTTTCGCGCAATTGTCCAAGTAGTTATTCAACATAATCTTCAAGTCGTTAGTTTCCACGTCTTAACGTCTCATGTTTTACATAATATTGGTCTATGTTTTTATTTTTTTATTTGTACACCATATTTATTTCCCTATCTCTAAATAAAATCTAAATTTGGTGATTTTTAGGTGGTGCCACATAGACGTGGACAAAAAATTACAAGACAAACAGATGAGGACAATGCAACCCATGTCTAAGAATAGAAGGCCCTTAAAAGAACACTCCACCCCAACGATGAAGAGTCCCCTCTCTTTGTCCATTAAGGGATTAAGACGAGGGCTGTTCGATAAGTCAGGATAGAGGATTTTTTCTAACATCTTTGTTTCTTTTTCGGCAAAGACGAAAAAAGCAAATAGACCTGTCAAACACTTTTTACATTGATCGAAAGAACTTTGGTTTGTGAGATTTAGCCAAAATGAAAAAAAGTGAGTTACGTGTTTTAATAAGGCACTACTTTTTGCGCGGTAAAACCATTAAAGAAACTGAAGACAGACTTAAAAAATATTAGGGAGACTCTGCTCCCTCGCATGGAATGATACACAATTGGTTCACTAAATTTCGTTGCGGTCGTACGAGCACAAAAGACGCTGAGCGCCCAGGACGTCCAAATGACATCACAACGGCAGAAATGGTCAACAAAATCCACGATATTGTGTTGGACAATCGCCGGGTCAAGGTTCGTGAGATAGCTGAGATTGCAGCAATTTCAAATGATACCGTCATTCGAAACCTGCATGACCATTTGGGCATAAAAAAATTATCGGCGAGATGGGTGCCGCGTTTCCTGACGGTGGACCAAAAACGGATCCGGGTTTTCAAAACAGAGTTTGGGACCCTTCGAGCGCAATTCAAGTGAATTTTTACGGCATTTTGTAGCAGTTGATGAGTCCTGGACATACCACTATACGCCAGAAATGAAGGAACAATCAAACAGTGGACCTCTGCAAGTTAACGTGCTTTAAAAAAGGCAAAAACGGTTTCGTCGGCCGGGAAAGCCATGGTAATGGTTTTCTGCGATTCCCGCGGCCCAATCTTCATTGACTTTTTGGAAAAGGGAAAAACGATCACCGGACAGTAATATGCCAATTTATTAGATAAATTTAATGCAGAATTGATGGAAAACGGCCCATTGAAGAACAAAAAAGTGCTGTTTCATCACCGACTCATTCGTCCGTAGTAGTAACAGCAAAATTAGCTGAATTGCGATATGAACCTCTTCCTCATCCACCCTATTCTACAGATTTGGCTCCGTGCGATTATCGATTAAGAAATTATCGATGCAAAAAATGCTTATTTTGCAGGGTTTGAAAAATCATATTTTTTGGAAGGGCTGAAAAAGTTGGAATCTTGATTGGAAGAGTACATCGCACTGAAAGGGGATTTCGTTGAAAAATAAATTCAGTTTTGAGAAAAAAAGCAAGTATTTAATTTCAAAGTCACTGACTATCGAACAGCCTACGTAGCCTCCTCTTCTGCTGTCCTTCGTTGTATGACCAAAATCAGTTCAAGGTTATAGCACATTGCTTATTTTGGAACCCATTTGAACTTCTAAACACTTCGGAATCAAGCTTCTAGCAAAAGTTAAATCTTGAGTTTTGATGGATGAACAAGTTATCACAAATTTTTTGAAGTGCCATTCATCATCATCACTTCGCTGGATGTGAATGCATTGATAGGCCTCTTAGACAATAGCGAACTTGTGTTCTTTTAACCCCGAACGCTCTAAGGGAAATTACGTCAATGCAGTACAGCTTCACGCGCTTATCTCGTATATCCGCAGCAGACTTATATAATAGCACACGCTACATAGCATCTGACCCAATATGCCAAATTTATGCAAATTGGTTACCAAATTCCACACTAATTTATAAATATTTAATCAAGGCTCGTTTATCATAAATTTTATGCTCAGGCGACAGGGCTAACCTGCGTTGTCTATCCCACGTTAAGTGAGAGAAAACGGAAGCCTCTTGACTAAATCTGAATGTATCTACATTGATAAGTGTCCTATTTTAACTTGTATTAATATGGATAGATACATCTAGTTGCGAGTTCCGTCTAAGAGGCTCAACTACCAATAATTAGAGAGATGCCCAGGAGCCTTTCTTTCTATTGCTCATTTATGGCCAAAGCTGATTGGTAATTATATACGCATCCGTGTTCCATTTTCTCCTTAAAGTTGGACCAGTCTCGGTTGCCTTATTTGTCATCTCTTTAAGGAAATCATCTTTCCGGGTGCGTACCTGTTGTTGTCGGTTGGCAATTGGTGTGCAATTTTATTTGCTGTTTTTTTTTAGGGAAAACTCGCGGAGGTATTTCATTTTATAATGTTTCTTGTTGGCTGGTGTTGTTTGCCTTGCTTTTCTTTTTATGTGCATGACACTATAAAACAGGTGACTTTCTACTTGGACACGAGCCTGATGGTGGCTCTGAGGTAGTTTCAGTGCGTACAAGTATGGTTTGCATACTTAAACCACAGCCATTGAGTAAGTTGCGTGCGAGCAAGGTATTAAGAATCGGATTCGGAAACTTGTTTTTTGAGAAATTGATATTGGAATAGAAGGAAAAGCTACATATGATGAGTGTGTGCTCTAATAAATGTGAGAATACGCCTTCGGAGCATTAGCGGGCAAATTAAGACTTTGAAAGACTAGATGAATCTTTTTCTTTATGTATCTCTTGTGGTAGAGAGCGTTTGACCTACTTTCTATGTGGGTAGTACGTTCTGTTGGTTATTGATAGATTTGATGAGTGATTTATACTCTTTACAGGATCTACATACGTTAATTACAAGAAGAAATAAATAATTTGAAGCTATTACTCAAGACAGTTAATTTTGTATTCATCTGTCTTCGTAATCTCGCAGGTAGCTATCAATATTATAGTTACGAGAGAATGTTAGGATTACTTTCGAATAGTCGAATGTTTTATCGCTTGCTAATACCTACTTAAGCTATGCAACTTTTCAAGTAGACCGGCTACCTTGAGAGGATGGTATCATTTATCTATCCGTGGTTTCATTTCTATTATAAACTTTGGGGGCTAAATATAACATCTAATGTGAAATATGGGAAGTGAAAAAATTCAGAATCCTCTTTAACACTTTGTGTTTCTACCTTAAGTTGGGCCTACTTACATATGTATGTATAGTACATACATCTTGTTTGTAGGTAAGGTTTCCAAAAAAAAAAAAAATTCTTTGACCCACATTTTGTTCCATATGCGAGGGAAGCAAATGGTCTGATCGAATCTATCTTCAATCAAATATCAATTTAAGGTCATTTGCCTAGCTGACTAGGAGCCATATACCTGAGACTAGTAGGCCAAATATGTTATATCTAGACCAAGGGTTTTAGTATACTTACAACGGATGCTCCATGACAATGAAACTTGGTGTCTTTACAGATCTAACAGCAAACGTTCTCAATGGTCATTCTGCATAGGCATTGTCTATTTTGCAATATTAAATATGATTATGTATAGCTCGCAAATGGCGCAGGAACAGCGGTGCCTTATCTAGCAGATAATTTGGTGCACTAGAGAACGTGCCTGAGCCTGCATTGGGAATAAGTTCAATACATTCAAAGTATTTATCAGTCTTAGAGAAACACTCATTATGTGCAACTTTAAATATATCACCAACGCCTTATACATACTCACTATTTAATTTTTTTCGTTTTGTCAAAAAGGAAAATTTATTTTATTAAAATTTTCCGAAAATTGAAGGGATAATCGTACAAACATATACGAGTATCTTGCTATGATCATTCATTCATTCATTTTCAATGGCCCGCTAATCCTTCATGAGGGTCGCGGGGGTAGGATGCTCAGGTGGACTCTCCATCCTTCTCGATCCTCCGCCATTGACTCCAATTCATCAGGGGGAATCCCTAAGCGGCGCCAGGAGAGACGTCGGACTTGATCCAACCATCTATTTCTAGGCCTTCCGCGAAGTCGCCTACCTGATGGCACGGCAACCATGGCGCGTCTTGGAAGCCGGTCTGGGGGCATACGTACTACGTGACCAAACCATCGAAGCATAGATCGTTCCGTTCGGAGAGGTAGCTGCTCAACGTTGAGCGCCTCACGTACTCTGGTGTTGCGCACTCGATCCCTACGAGTTATTCCAACAACACCGCGAAGGAACCTCATTTCGGCAGCTTGTATCCGCGATCTTATTCTTTCGGTCTCTACCCAAATTTCATGACCATAGGTGAGAGTTGGAACATACACAGAGTTAAAAACCGATAGCTTAGCTTCAACACTAAGTTCGGCCTTCCTTATAACAGATTGGCCAAGCTCTCTCAAAATTGATCCAGCCTGACCAATTCTACACGATAACTCGGCATTGCTCCTCCCATCACTCGTGAATAAAACCCCGAGGTACTTAAACTTCTCCACCTGCTTCAGTGGGACTCCACTAACATGCAGAGTGCACTGAATGGGTTTTTTTGGAAACGAGCATTACTTCCAATTTGTTCACGTTGATCTTCATTTCAGCATCATCACAAACGGCTACAAACCTTTCGAGTGCGCGCTGAAGTTCGGTTTGAGAGGACCCAAGGATGACCAAATCATCCGCAAAAAGCAGATGACTAATCCTTAGGTTTCCCACTTTGAAATATTCCCCGCCACGGCTGCGCTGTAACATCCAATCCATATATACAATGAAGAGGAGAGGTGACAAAACGCACCCCTGGCGGAGTCCAACGCCCACAGTGAAAGGTATTGATTTAACACCGTTTATCCGAACACAGCTTCTACAGTTTGTATATAAAGACTGAATCACCCTTAACAGGGAACCAGCAATCCCATACTCCTGCAGAACACTCCAGAGTTTGCCTCGAGGAACCCTATCATATGCTTTTTCCAAATCCACAAAACAAGTGTAGCCAGGTTTGACATATTCCAGACAGAGTGAACAACTGGTCGGTTGTGCTTCTACCGGGACGAAAACCGCACTGCTCATCCCCCAAACTGTCCTCAACCACAGCTCTGGAACGCTTTTCTAGCACCTTAGCGAAGACTTTTCCAGGGAGACTTAAAAGAGATATACCCCTGTAGTTGGCGCAATCTCTTTTGTCCCCTTTTTTAAAAAGAGGAACTATCACCCCCATTTGCCAATCACCAGGTGTTTCACCGCATTCCCAGGCCACTTTAATGACACGCGAGAGCCATTGCACTCCCTCTTTACCTAAAGCCTTGAGCATTTCTGGCCGGATTTCGTCCACACCAGCAGATTTGCCAACTTTTAGCGCTTTGATCGCCAAAGTTACTTCCTCTACCGTAGGACTACTTTCCGCCCAACTCTCGACCATAGGTCTGTCATCTTCGGTGCCCTGTTCGGGATTGAGCAATTCTGAAAAGTGCTCGCTCCATCTGCGTAAGATGTCCTCCTCATTGGAAAGAAGTCTACCGTCTTTGGATTTGACTCCTTCAACGATATTCAACTTTTTTCCTCTGAGTCGGCGGACGGTCTGCCAGAACATCTTATTTGCAGATCTGTGGTCACGTTCCAATTTCTCGCCAAACTCCTTCCAAGACTGTTCTTTCGCTGTTTTCACAGCTAATTTGCAAGTTCTTCGCTCCTCAGTGCACTGATTTCGAGAATCCACACCTTAAAGGCTCTCTTCTTCTCTCTGATGGCTTCTTGAATTCCGGGCGTTTTAAACCAAGCAGTTCTTTTCTCACCACCAGCCGTCACACCAAGCCGCTTCACTCCACAAACATCTCCCGCAGAGGCAATAACCGCTGTTGAAAACAGTTAACATTCTTCCTCTACATTTGATGGAACAGTTGGAATTCGTTCAAACTTTTCAGATATTTGCCGCGCAAATGTCTCCCGTATCTCATCGTCCTGTAACCTCTCCCATCGTATGCGTGTAACCATCATTGGTTTACGCTTTGGTAGGGGAGGCACTCTCTCGCTAAGATACAATTTGCACAGCACTAAGTGATGATCAGTTGACAGTTCGGCCCCTCTCAATACGCGAACATCACAAACCATTCTCTTCAGACACGATGGTACCACAAAGAAATCGATCAGCGACTTCTGCTGAAGACTCTGACGGTACCACGTATATTTGTGAATGTTTTTGTGCGGAAAGATAGTGTTCATGATGGATAAGCCATTTTCACAACAAAAATCCAACAACCTCTCTCCGTTCGCGTTTTGATCAGGATCACCGTTCCTCCCAATCACACTCCCCCATGTCTAACACCAACACCTACATGAGCATTGAAGTCACCCATCAGGACAAAAGAATCCATATCTGCAACCTTTTCAAGGGCAACATCAACTTCATCTAAGAAAGCTGCGTACTCTGACTGAAGGTTCGGTGCATACACCTGCACCAATGCCAGAGTTGATCTTTCAAGCTTGAGCTTTAAGATCGCAACTCTCCCTTTAGAACCTCTGCTTTGTTGAAGAGACGCCAACTATATCTAGTCGACTTTTAACAGCCTCCCCAACAAGCTCAAGATCCTTCCCTGTGAGCGATGAGACGTTCCATGTGCCTATCCTAAGTCGATGCCGTTGTCGAATCTCAGAGAGTCCATCTGTGCCCCTATCGGTGCACAGCGCGCTCACCCCTTGACCCCCGTAATGGTTCGCGAGACCATTGACAGGTCCCCGAGCGGGACAAGCCGACCACCAGACGCTCGCGTCCTGACACCCTTCAGGCCTGGCTCCAAAGGATGCCCTGGCTTACCAGACTTGGCAATATCCGAGGCCGGTCGTCTTCTTCTCGTCATCATGGGGTGTGCGTTTTGTTAGCCGTGACTGGATTGCATGGATGGGAATAACTATTTAAGTTACCCCATCTGCACATCCCAGTCACGTTGCCCGCCCCCCACCACGAGGACGTCAGCTGCCAGGGGGCATCTTGCTATGATATTCATTTTAAATCAAATCGAGTCCGAAAAAGCGTTATAGTAGCGTGCTTAAAAAAAATATCGACACGTCCAACGTTAGAGTTAAGTATAAGAATTTTCTGTCGAATACCTGGTAGCTCTAACTAACCCAAATGTAAAATTTAAGCATATTTCTTTTAGAGAAAATTAATTGTTTTTGAAAATCATACCCTAAGTCCAGTAAATTTTGGGGTTAGAATGGAAATTTTCATTTCCTCTTAAATTGTGATCCCATAGATCCCAGGCAGAAGTTCAAGTAAATACGTCCAGCAGTTTAGTCTGACGGTAATAACAAGATAGATCGAAATCTCAACCCTATAGGTTTATGTAGAAATATGTTTGGAGGTAATTCAAACGGGTTCGCATACCATAATATAATAGTTAATTAGAAATAATGTAGTAAAACGCTATTGCTCAGAATTTCAAAGAAACTCATTTGGGGCAAGTAAAATATGCTTAGATAAGTCAGAATTTTCTTTTTACGCTAAAGAAATACTCTATTGAAATATTTGTGCTCGACTTGTATATGTGTGTTCATGGGAAATACAATTTATTTTATTTACAAAATAGTACAAGCAATTTATGTATTTACATAGCTATTTGAAAAAATATTTTATTTTATATAAACAAATTCTATTGGAGTAGGTTTGCATGGGCAAATGTATATTATGTCCACTAAAAGTACATGAAAGTTTGACTAGCTGCTGACCAGGGATTTAAGTACAATTAACCACTTTATGTCCGATTGGTTGGGATAAGATAACTACTATCCCCATTCATGTATATAAGCAAGTGATTGGCAATACGTCGCAAAGTTCTACAGAAATTTGTTTGTTTGAAACTGAAAACATGTTTTAATAAATTCCAATGAAAGATGGGATACTTTGCCTACGATTTGTTTATGCAAAAGTTATTTGTTACTAAATTAAAAGTTACGTTAAATTTATAGTTAAAGTGTTTTCTCACTAATTTTATACTGTAATAAACCTTGTTTACGCATCTTTGTAATATGAAAAGCAGTTCCCAAATAAATCTTAATTGGCTTCGCAGTAATTCTGATGTGCATTATTAATCCATATTCTACGAAATATAATTCAATTTATTCCAGACAAATCTCCTCTAACTGTCGCAAGTATATAATATTTATATAATAAGGTTTTATTTGCCGCAAAGAATATGTATTTGTGTGCACATTTGTGGCTAATAATATTATGATTGATTGATTTTCTAAGACGTTGGTAATGATGAAACCATTTCTAGTTTGCTTGTTTTGCCAGATAAAAGCAACTTTCTTTAAGCAAGCTTACAATTCCAAATATGTAAATGATTTCAAAATAACTAATGTAATGGAGGACAGATGTAATGGCTATGAGTCTCTGAGAACCATATACCGATTTATATAATAGTGTCTCGAGCTCTTGACACAGCGTGTTTCCAGAATTTTCAGAGAAAACACACAACAGCCCATGAAGGGCCTAGACCTAGCTTCTCGCAGCCACTCGTGTTGTGTGCGTTATAATTTTCTTGAAAAGCTTTCTCGTGACAACAATATGTACTTTCGGATGATTGCCAAACGTTCGCGAGAAGTATGGGACCGTGGAAAAAACCCTTTGGTGTTTTCTGAGATTCAAACATAGAACCTCACGCGCAGTGGTCCGACACACTAACCACTGCGCCACGACGCATTTCAGAGAAACTGGTAAGTTAATATTAGAACTCCTATTGTTACACACCTTATCTTGGAATTGGAGTTCACACTTTGTTTTCCATTTACTAGGTACAATAAACTTCACCCTTCTACCACAATCAGCATAATGTTAAATTAAATTTAAAAGGAAATTGTAGAATTCAACAAAAACAATAAACATTCGTTAAAAAAAAACGCACACGTAAGGAAATATAATTGCATTCTACGATTATCTGCAGTCGTTTAAATATATTAACAAACAATTAAACGTTCCTTCAAAAGAACTCACACTTAACCTATAAGAGAACTTTTAATTACCATACCCTATACGACGATGCCCGTACAGAAAACAGCTATCGAAGAGGTTTAACCTCTTTAGTAAAAATATTTGCATAAACAAGTCATAAATAAATAGAAAAGATTTATTTATGTCCAAATGTGCCCAGAAAATAAAACAAATTAATTAATTTCTCATATGTAAGCGTAATCTGTCCGAGGCAGTCTCCACTGAACATGCCTAAGTGGTTTCAATTATCCCGTCGATTCAATTTGTTGCCGTACTGTCGGTCAAAGGTAGGAATTGCCTTTTTTACCTCCCTAACGTCAAGGTCTTAATTTATAGACGCGGATAGCCTAACGCGTATATTCACCTTGCATTTTGGGTTTTATCAATCCGAAGGGTCGACGTCAGAACAGATATCCGACTTGGAGTGCATAATTACTTTGTTTTCCTCAACACTCTCAGCCACTTAAGTGACTGAACTTGAGACCTACCTACTTTAGACGTACGTTATATCATTGTATACTTTTCAATAAAGTGACAACACTTTAATGGCAACCAATCGGCGCGGTTCGGTGGCATTGTGTTGGTTAAAAGCATGAACAACCGCAGACGCTGCAGTTTGAAGTTAAAACAAAAATTCTCTTAAAACTGAAGGTTAGTTCAAGTGTTTGTTTTATTTATTTATTTATTTTCTTTTCTTTACACTGCCAGCTAAACGATTGAGTTTTAGTAAATTTTCTACCTTGAAGGTTGCTGTAGATGTGCGCAATAGTGCAGAGATGGTTTACATTTTACGTGGTTATGATTTAGGCGGCATTTTCATAAGTGTCGAAATCCACATCGAGTTAGGTTTTTGTTTTGTGATTGATAGGCAATCTGAGATTACGATATTGGAAAAAAAAAGAATTTAAGTAGCTCAATGTAATGGCTTATTGGAATGCGATTCCGAGGCGACTACACGCCGTGAAGTTTAAGGTTAGGCTTAGCGGATTTAATGCGAAGAAGCTGCATTTGTCATGGTAAATTTTGTTGTGAAATAGTGGAACTAATCGGGAATTAAGACATTTTTGGTACGGTATATAGTTTACTACGATCGGTAATTACCATTCTGGCAATGTTTAAGCAATCCTATTTAAAAATTCCCCTGTATGATCAGTGAACAAATTCATACAATTCATTTTATGACGATATGAGAAGATCTGTCAAACAACAAATGCTTTGTGTTGGAAGGACATACAATAAGCCACTATCTAGTGTACAGAGACCAAATGTTATCTTTTCTCATAGTCTCTGGAACAGAATTCGCAACTGCTACCTGTTAAGTCAGTTCTATGAGCCTCTCTATTACTTATGACCCCCTAAAGGATATACAAGAACAAAACGTGTTCGCTTGCACCGGAAAGATGAAGATTTGGTAAATGCTTAGAAAAGATGAAGTACGATTGACTAATTTTAAGAATCGTCTTTATTATATTGATTGATATATTGCTCCTCAAAGTTTTTTACGGACTAGACACTGGTTTCACAAATGTGATGTTAAGGTCTAAGTCTCACCTTGTTACTTGTAATTCATTCATTTCGCTCTATGATGATGTGGCCTAAAAGTCAAAGAAGTCTGACATCAACACAAAAGTTCTGGGCCTGGAGGTGGCGATGGCATAGTGACAACGTCATCGATTGCCACGTTGTTGGTTTATGTGATGATTGATGATTTTATCCTTTTTACTCAGACCACATTCAAATGGTTTTAATCCTGATTGCAACAGCATTTATTTCGTTCGATCAGTTGCGAAAAGCTTATGTCAACACTATGGTTCACTAGTGGTCATATGGCTGGAAAAATTGTTTGCTCTGTTGGATGATCAACATGCATATGACATCAAGTGGTCGGGAAAAAAATACTATGAATCAGAAACAAATACAAAAATAACCAAAGAAATCTCACCAGATGGTTTTCTGAAACCTAATATCTGAGTTTCAAACCACTACACCAATCTTCTTTTTCTTTCTTCTATCCTTTCCACCGCCCGCACTGTGTAAAACATTCCAAGGGTATTCATCACCCTTAAATGACCGCAAATTATATTAAAAAAAACAGTTCCTTCTGATATTTCCTTACTAGCTTGAAGAATGTGGTAGCCAGCCGAATCTATAAACTTGGTAGTGACTTGCCTCGTTACCTACAAATATAGAAACGTTTCGTTCGGCCATTGAATGAATTACATCAAGACTTTCTTCCAAAAGTGCCAAGATCTTTGGTCTGAAGATTTTGCTTTACCCAAATAGTTATAAATAAATAACTAGAGAAGTAGAAGCCATAAGACTGGAGTCAGTTGTCCTAAATCTAGAGTCATTCCCCTTGACGTCTCAAAACTGTTCAACCGAGTCTGGCATAGACCGTTACTAAGCAAGCTAGTTTCTTAGGGACTACAACAAAAACCTTGTGGATGAATGGAAAATATTCATAAAGACCGATCAATTATGATCGATGGTGTATCTTTCTATACATTTGCTGTAAAAGCTAGAGTACCTCAGGAATCTATTCCTTCTCCAACTTTATTTCTTCTCCACACTTATGACCGCCTGAGATAATGGCATTATAATAACTGCAACTTGCTTGAGTAACATTCCCTTGAACGCAGGCAACTCACATTGGCAGAGATGTGAACGATTCCGCGCATTAAATAAAGATTTACAGAACTTTGTGTAGTGGGGGAAACCAAACTTGGTTCACTTTAATCCGAAGAAAACCAATCTAGGTCTACTGTACCACAGCTGCAAATGGATAATTAAATCCAAAGAGAACATGCATCTTCTTGATTTCACAGTGAAGTCTGGAAAAACATGGCACGATCACATATCCAACATGGCCAAACCAGGGTCCTGTTTAGGATCACATCGGGGCAGCTCCTTAATATTGCCCTCACGTTTGGAACTCGGCCCCCAAACTTGTGGCCTACTTAAGAGTATGCCGTATTGCAGAAAATACTATGAAAAGTGTTTCGACGAACTCGTACTCTCTGCTTGGAATAATATTACCAGAAGCCTTTAATATACAGCTTTTCAATAACAAAACCACAGAAATCTGCAGACATCTCGGTACGCTGTCGCACCGCAATAGGCTTGCTCTCCCGAGGGAAGGTAGTAAAAAAATAAAATCCAAAAAATTGTAATGATTGTTCTTTTAATCAATTAAACTGTTGGAAAGCAAAATTGTTAAGGTATTTTGAAAGTTCCATCATTTAACTAATACAAATTAAGATGAAGTGGCCGCCATTTTGAACTTTTTTTTATTCTGCTTCCTAGTTTTTTTTTTATCTAGATCGTTGAATTTGATCTAGATGATTGAATGAATGAGTCCCATACATACAAACATTTTCAATGGGCCATTAATCCGCGGAGTAGGATGCTCAGGTGGACTCTCCATCCTTCTCGATCCTCCGCCATTGACTCCAACTCATCAGGAGGAATCCCTAGACGGCTCCAGGAGAGATGTCGGAATTGATCCAACCATCTATTTCTAGGCCTATCGGAGAGTTGCCTACCTGGTGGCATGGCAATCATGGCACGTCTTAGAAGCCGGTCTGGAGGCATACGCACTACATGACCAAACCATCGAAGCTAGATCGTTCCGTTCGGAGAAGTAGCTGTTTAACATTGAGCGCCTCACGTACTCTGGTGTTGCGCACTCGATCCCTACGAGTTATTCCAGCAACTCCACGAAGGAATCTCATTTCGGCAGCTTTTATACGCGATCTTATTCTTTCGATCTCTACACAAATTTCATGACCATAGATGAGAGTTGGAACATACACCGAGGTTAAAACCGATAATTTAGCTTCAACACTAAGTTCGGCCTTATTTATAACAGATTGACGAAGCTCTCTCAAAATTGATTCAGCCTGACCAATTCTACAGGATAACTCGGCATTGCTCTTCCTATAACTCGTGAATGATACCCCGAGGTACTTAAACTTATCCACCTGCTTCAGTAGGACTCCCCTAACATGCAGAGTGCACTGAATGGGTTTTTTTTGGAAACGACCATTACTTCCGATTTGTTCACATTGATCTTCATTCCAGCATCATCAGAAACGGCTACAAACCTTTCGAGTGCGCGCTGAAGTTCGATTCGGGGGGACCCAAAGATAACCAAACATCCGCAAAGAGCAAATGACTAAACCTTAGGTCTCCCACTTTAAAACATTTTCCGCCATGGCCATAAAGACTGAATCGCCATTAACAGGGAACCATCAATCCCATACTCCTGCAGAACACTCCAGAGATTGCCTCAAGAAACCCTATCATATGCTTTTTCCAAATCAACAAAACAAGTGTAGACAGGCTTAGCATACTCCCAGGTCTTCTCGAGAACCATTCTGAGAGTGAATAACTGGTCGGTTGTGCTTCTACCGGGAAGTCCCAAGTGAATGAGTCCCAAATAATGAAATTCCGGCAAATGAACAAAAATAAAATATTGACACATAAAAGAATTCAAAATAGTGGTCGCTTCATTAAATGGTGGTAACATGAAAAATATTACACTTACACACCCTTTGATGGATCCAAGACAAATGAAGAAGTTGGAGTTGGAGTATACGGCGCTACTACGAAAACCTTCATTCACTCCTGCATGGAAAAAAGTAACTCCGTATTCCAAGCCGAAGTATTCGCTATAGAACTATGATCAGAGAAAATATAAACAGATCTATAACCAACAAAAACATTTATATTCTTTCAGATAGCAAGGCTGCTCTACTGGCAATTAAGGCTTATAAAATAACATCCAAACTAGTATGGGACTGCCTTCAACTACTCATATCACTAACTAGCTCAAACAGAGTTCATCTCATTTAGGTGCCAGGACACAGCGGATATGAAGGAAATGAAAAAGCTGACCTGCTAGCCAGAACAGGAGCTGCATCAAACTTTATGATGCCCAGACCAGTATGTGAATTACCAGTGAGTACGGCAAAAAGCTGTATTGGCCAATGTCTTTCTGCCAAATACTTCTCTCAAAAGAACGAAACAACTCCTACAATTAACTAAGAGTCAAATTCGAATAGCCACAGGTTTCCTTACAGGGCACTGTCGAGTGAAAAAAACATCTCATGACTATGGGAATAGCACAAGCGAGTATCTGCAGAATGTGCAACGAAGACGAAGAATCAGCAGAACACATCCTTTGTCACTGTAACTATCTAATCAGGACACCATCGTTATTTCGGTAAATTGTACCTTGTAGCAGAAGACCTACATATCTACAAGCTGACTCAAAAGCACAGTAGAGTTTATCATCAAATCGGGTATATTGAGTGAGCTTTAAGATCAGAGGAAATTACAATAGGCCCAATGTGGCCGCAGTGATAAGGTGACCTAACCCCACCTCTTCAACAATCGTTTGATACAAAATCCGAAACATCAGTAAAAGATTCATCACAACCAGGTAAGTAGGTTTTGAATGAAAAGGTAATAATCAAACAAACAAAAACACAGGGGTGGCGATGGTGTAGTGGTAACATCATCAATTGCCACGATAATGGTTCATCGTTCAAGTCCTAATATCAGCAACCATTTATTTATTTCTCATGAAAGTAAAGTCAGTCCGATCAATTGCGAAAGCTTATGTTACAAATCACTGGAGGGGAAGCTTAAACCAGATGCAGTTTTAGTGCAGTCGCATGAATCTAGGCAATTGTATTTCGATATACTTTTAAATTCGTATACCTATAATAAAATAGTAGAAAAAAAAAAAAACGTGGCGAACATCAATACAAGACCCAAATATTTTTGATAAACTCAGACTCAAACGTTGACTCATATCGAAATCCCTTCGCTCCAATTTTTACCCAATTTAATCCCATTTTATCGCCAATAACTTCAAATAATTTGGGTCTCGACCACATCGAACGGAACCGCAAATCAGCTTTCAGCTCCCATATATCTAAGCCCTACGGGTTCATCGTGGTACTGAAAACTGTTAAAATCGATTAGCCTCCCGCAAAAGAGCCAATAGCTCGAACTAATGCGATTAGTCACCAGCAAATATTGTCCAAGTGATTGCGCCAAAAAAATGAGAGCAACAAACTTTGATGGTCTATATTGGCTGACCATTGCTAGTTCTGCTCTCAATCCGTCCGCCGTCGTCTGAGAAATAAAGTATTAAACCAATTTGCTGGAAGAAAATCTCTGAATTATTTTTCCCGTGATTGATTTGAAATTTGAGACCAACACCACATTGCTTTGTACGCGGTTTTTTGACTCATAGAAAGTCACTTCAATGAGCTTGCGGTGTAGTTTACATTACTATAATATCTTGTGAATATGGAATGCATACCTATCTTGAGCAAATCTGAACGCATTAAATCTTCGGGTGCGCGACGTGGCGTGTCACCTCACCGATGCCGCCACAGTCGGTTACTACAAATGCCCGCTGAGTTAAAAATGCAACCACCGACGCATGACCAAGTTCTTGGCTGGGATCGTAAATCGCTGCAAGAAGTGTTCTTTAGTCCCCTTTGCCCACTTATATTGGTCAGGTAGTGGAACTGCATGAAACTCAGTCGTTTGTAAAATTCTTGGCGCATCATACAGGTGGGCAGACGTTCCGTCAGCCATAACCTGACGGCAATTAAGTAAGCATCAAGCCCGAAACTGACGTGGGGGAGTGTTAATAACTAAGAACAAGAATGAACGAGCAGAGGGCAATATGGTTTACGAATCATTGACCTTTTTGGCAGGTGAAACACCTCTTGACAGTGAGATGATCGTTCCTTGGGTCAACATGGCGCATCGATGCGGCAACGTCCTAAATATATTCAAGAACAACTGGTAAATTTACCATGACGTTTGAAGTACATGGTCTGGAAAGGAAGTACCCCAATCGTCTTCAAATTATCGCTCGCGGTTTGAGGTAGACGCTACTTTTATTTTATTTTGGGTAAATCTGTTTATGTGGCGAAAATAATTGCTTGGCAAAGCAAAGCATATTGTTCCTTGAAATTGCGTGTGAAATTGAGTTTACAACTGACAAATGTGATGAGCATTTTGCTGAGACAATGTAAACATGCGGGTTATTGATGGGTTTTGTGACAATGATGGCATACACGTTTTTTTGGCTCATAAGTCATAACTCATTCGTGTTCGGTATTACATGATATTTGTTTGTATTCTTCTGTTATTACGTTGACAGAGTTCGATGACATTGTTTTGTGGTTGGTACGTAGATAGGCGACACGTTTCTAGATCGATGTATGAGGTCTAGTGTTTTGAGAGGTAGTTCTCACCTTGGAAAACGAGTCATGATCGAAAACACTTCTTACATCTTCAAGAGTTACTGTCTTCGAGCAGTCTCGAGAACCAATCAACGACAATGACACAATTTCCCACTTGAATCTGTCCTTAAGAAGAATCTTGAGAAAGATTAATTGAGAGTCTCTTGGGTCCATCTTGTGAGGTTGTACCGCAGGTAAATTGATTTTCACCTAAAGGATGTATCAGAAGCAAATGGTGCAAGCGCGTTTATCAATCATTGAAGCTCTTTGTACTTTTCCGAATTATCATATGTTTGTGAAATCTGTAACCCTTAATGAACTCAGATTCCAGACTAGACAACTTGGTAGGTACTGGACTACTGCATAACAACACCTGCTTTTTGGCTGACAAAAGATGGTCGAGCATAGGAGAATAAAAGGTATCTAAAACAGGAAGGAAACCAGCGAAATTCATTAAGTAGATAAATCACAATTATAATCCTGTCTGGCCACGCTCTTCTGATGAAGCACGCTTGAAGTTTAAAATTCACAGATTCTGATAAGTGTATGTATTGCAAAGCAAAACATATATATAACACACATTTTTGTAAGTGCGAGGATATACCTTAAAGGTGGATGAAACTTTGGGTAGTTACTCCTTTAGGTTTTTCTTACCAAAATTAATTTTTCAAATTTGTAGGGAAATTAAACATTTTTGAATAATCAATGCTTTTATTTTGGATGTCTAGTTATAGGCCCGGTGATCGGGATGGGCCCACTTGGTGCATAGTGTTTTAGAAAGCTTCCCCTTCCAACCCTTATTAGCTCAACCTTAAAGTACTTACCTTCATTTGAAACCACACAGGATCGGCTGCGCAAACCCCCAGGAGACCCATCGTCGTATCGCCCGATATGCCTACTGGACACAATGGGAAAGATCCTGGAGCGAATCATTTACAACAGATTGCTCACAATAGCGGAGGAGAAAGGGGCTTTGTCCAACCACCAATTCGGATTCCGAAAGTCTCGCTCAACAATTGACGCCATTAAAGCTGTAGTTAATATAGCAGCGGAAGCAATTGAAGGTGAAAGATGGCGATACGGCACCAAGGAATACTGCGCAGTAGTGACGCTAGATGTCAAAAACGCGTTTAATTCGGCAGACTGGCCCACTATAAGAAGATCTCTTGCTAGGATGGATACACCATCTTACTTGCTGCAGATAATGGCGAGCTACTTTACCAACAGGAAACTGAGGTATGGTACCGACAAAGGAGTGAAGTACTACGATGTTACAGCGGGGTCCTGCAAGGATCGGTGCTGGGCCCATTACTATGGAACATAATGTACGACGGAGTTTTACGACTACCACTGCCACCTAAAGTGAATATAATTGGATTTGCTGACGACATCGCTGTTGTTACAGTAGCAAAACAAATCAGTGAAGTAGAATCAGCTACAAATGTGGCAATCAGTCAAATCAAAAGCTCGCTAGGATCCGCCGGTTTAGAATTAGCTGACCACAAAACTGAAGCTGTTCTAATAACCAGTCGGAAATCTGTGGAATATATGAATGTCCAGGTTGGAACCCAAATCATCAGCTTCAAAGAAGCAATCAAATACCTAGGAGTAATGCTCGACAATAGACTGCGGTTTAAACAGCATGTTGATTATTCGAGCAAAAAAGCGTCACGACTTCAGGCAGCACTCTCAAGGATAATGCCCAACATTGGAGGACCTGGATACGCTAGGAGGATCCTACTATCCAGAGTTGTCAGCTCAGTCCTTCTTTATGCGGCTCCGGTTTGGGCGGGGGCTCTCGCGACCAAAGAAACAAGGAGGAAACTTACATCAGCCTACAGACTCTGCGCTATAAGGACCATCAGTGGTTTTAGAACTATCTCTGACGAAGCAGCCTTTGTCATAGCAGGAATGGTTCCTATCGACATCCTCGCGAACGAGATGCAGAGAATCTACAATCGGAGAGGCTCGAGCCATCAAGAGGCTAGCCAAAGAAGAAGGGTTATAGAAGAAGAAAAAGCAGCTTCAAGAGCTGTGTGGCAAGATCGATGGGATAATGCGGTTAAAGGCAGATGGACCTATAAATTAATCCCCACCATCGACATTTGGATAAACCGAGCACATGGGAACTGCACCTACCACCTCACGCAGTTCCTGTCTGGCCATGGAGGTTATCGCAAATATCTTTACCGGTTTGGACACGGTAGCTCTCCGTTGTGTCCAGAATGTCCAGACCAGGAGGAAGATACGGAGCATGCAGTCTTCTACTGTAGGCGATTTGAAAACTGGAGAAACGAACTTCCCAGTCCTCCATTCCTCATAGATCATATGGTACAATCTGAGGAAAAATGGATGGAAATTTGCGCATTTATTACGCACGTGCAAATGCAGCTTCGAATTCAAGAAAGAATACGTCGAGAAGCAGAAGTACAGCATAAATTGCTAACCAGCCCCGCGAAGTAATACCTAACGGCAGTCCCGCGGGGAGAGTAGTTGAAGTGTGTAGGGTGTGTGTTTAGTTCGTAGGCGTATTCCTGGAATCGATTACTCAGGTTTGTGAATCGTGCATGCTAGTAGCACTCGGGCTATTAGTATCTATGAAGATTACACATCCCTGGCGCAACCAAAAAAAAAAAGGATCGGCTGCGCATAGATTTCAACTAGATTGTAGGCCTCATTAGAACACACAGGAGACAGCCCTTTTACCAAAGCAATACGAACATACAACTCTATCTATCTATCTATCCTATTTTATTAATTACATCACATCACATATAAGCAAGAACACACATAGTTTCGGATACGGTATTTGATCGGAAATCATTTCTCAACTCAATCATTCCCATAAGAACAAATGTACAAGAGGAAAACAAGGGAAGGATTTTGAGAGCTGAGGGTTTGGAAATAGCAATAGGCTGGGAAAAAATTAGCAGTTATGTACAGTGGATAAATGTTCGTAATAAACTACCGGTTTGATATTTATAAGCAGGAAGTAGGGATGTTTTCTGCTTTCACACGAGCATATACAGAAACATTGAATTCAGGGATAGACCAGCGCCGATAGTTATTACTGTCCAGCCTTGTGTTGAAAAAAAAAAAAACCAATTTTGCCGAGAAAGTTGAACCCTGAGTACGAATTATTTACCAACGTTACTTTTTATGAGGTGATTAACTGGGGAAAAAAGTTGTACTTCACTCAAATGATACATGTTCACCAAACAACTACAATTACAATTTCGTATGTTTTCTATTTGGGGGGATTTGAACCTCAAACTTTGACCTCAATTGCGAGCTATGGTGCCCGCTCTGCTTCGGTATAGCCATGAAAATTTCATATACCTGCAGATTCATTCCTGCTAATGTGCATATTTTTTCATTCAAAAAGTACAAGGTACACCACCGAATATTTTGTTAGTTCCTTGAATTTAACTTTCGATTTTATTAGTACAGGGTGCATCATCATCATCAGGCAGCTTTTTATCTGTTAAATACAAAAAAAATGATTTCAATTTATGTATGTAGCTTGCCACATCCCTTACAGCGTATCAGATTGCCAAGAATAAGTTAAACATAATGATAAAATAAAGGAGTCAAACGTTAAATTTAAAGAAAAAGTTGTGTTTTAATTGGTGAATTTTAAATATTTTGAATGCGACCCCGTAAATTGCGTGTTTTCTTTGAAAGCACAGTTACAGCACCTAATCTAATAGGAGACTATAGGATACTTCCGGCGTGTCCAGAATCGACAATGTCATTCTGAATCTTGTAAGGAACCATTTAGCGCGGACATAAGTACTTGTATTTCCTTAATAACTTTTATGCGGACACAACATAGGGAATATACACATAAAAATCGAATAAGAGGACTGAGATGAGTATACCTACATATTTATATATTTCAACTCCCTAACTTGCATAAAATATTTATGAATAACCCCAATTTGTTCTTAAACTGGACTATAGCTGAAGTACAGTGTGGGAACCAGAATCACAATTTTAATTTCATATGCGCTTATATTTTTATAAGGCCGGAATTTGGTTTTTCTTTTTTCTCAACTTTCTCGAAACGTAAATTCAATTTTCGCCAAACGAAATGCATGACAGCCAACATTTCCCTTATTTTATAGGTGGGCTGTTTTTTAAAATGTTGCAATAAGATGTCCCTTGAAACAAATTGCTTCATAAAACCACGTTTATTTAACCTTTTTTATGTCTAAAGACAGTATTTAAAACGTGTATTTATTGGCAATAAATTTACAGTTTGAAATAGAATAATTTTATTCAAAATTTCGGAATTTTCAATTATTGGCCACCATTACAAACAGTTTTGTATTAAATGATGGGGACAAACCCCATCGCAGTAATTTGCACTTCCCGATTAAATACCATTAGCTTCTGGATGGCTTTACAAATGCTAGCACAGCTAATAAACAAGATTTTTGTGTTGTTTATTAGTAATTCTAATCAATATTTAACAATTATATCATCTTGTATTATTTTTCGTTTAAGAAAAACGTATCCCCATATTTCGTCATTAGCGTCACTCAACTGCTTTCCATTAAAAATTTGAATTTGAAATTCGCCTACTTCTGCGATTGTTAAGTGTTCTAGTTCTTTCAGAAAGAGAACTACACAATATGTGTAGCGAAAAAATTCAAAAAGAGGAAATCAGTTAGTTGCGTCCAAGTTATTGATGGTGTATGGTCCGTGTGTTTATTCAACGTCATTAGTGTCACGAAGTTTTTTAAGGCAAAGAATTAATTACAGAGTTTAAAAATAGTTACTAAAGAAGGAGAAAGTGAATGGTAAGTTGTAAAATAAATAATTGTGTGTATAAATTGTGTTATTGATAAGTTATTACTGTGATCAGTGTGAATTTTCATTATCGTCACATGTCATCAGCGTCACATTTTTAAAGTGACGCGAATGACGTTATAGTGACGCGAATGACGTTCTAGTGACGCAAAGGACGTTGTGGTTGCAAAGTACAACAGTTGCTTCTTTTTTGTGTTCTCTTTAATGCATTATATTATTTTGATTTAAACTTTTCAGAAAAAATGCCGTTAACGCAGGCAGAAAGAGCCAAGTTGTATCGATAGCGGTTAAAAGCTGACCCAGAAAAGGCAGCTTTACAAAAACAAAAGGCCAGTAAGCGTTACCATAAAACAAAACGGCCTATTCATGAGCAAACCGAAAGGGAACAAAGACTAACTAGGAAAAAGTGGAGAAACCTTCAATCTAATTCAAGACAAAAAGAGAATGCTCTTTTAAATGACACGCTGCCATCATCCCCGGACAATTTTCCGCATGAGCCAGAAGCAGGATCAAGTTCAGCTCGTGGGCGTAAGAGAATACGTCGTGATAGAACAAAAATTTACAGGGAAAACTTGGCTTTGGGAGAAAAAATTAAAAAGTTGGAAGCTAAAGGAGAGAAATATAAAAAACGTGTTCAAAGGCTTAAAAAAAAAAATACAAGAGAAGACCCAATACAAAAGAAAGCCGATTCATTAATTAGCACTTGGTTTAAGTCGCTCTCATCGTCAGGCGTTAAACGTCTAAAACCAACTTTGCTTAAATAATTTGCATTGACAGATGCAATGAGAAAAAAATATAAAGCTCGCGCTAATCGATCATCACAACAAGAAATTAAATCCATTTATATACGAAATATCATGAAAAACTACAGAATTTCGTTATCATCAGGATTCGATTTTCTAGGCTTGAAATCAATTCCACGTTTGAGACAGTGCATTAAAAGGACAGAGAAGTATATAAAAATGAGGGAAGCGATAAAGACATTTTTTCTTCGAGATGATGTAAGCAGAGCTACTGCAGGTAAGAGAGAAACTGTGACAATGTATAAAAATAAATTGCAAAAAAGATATTTGTTGGGCACACAACTATCCCTACACAAGAAATATACTGCTGAGGGCGGTAATTGCTCATACTCTTATTTTACACGGAACCGCCCGTTTTATGTCATTAACCCATCGATCTCGGCTCGTGAAACATGTGCATGCAAAATACACTGCAACATAGAACTAAAAATTGAGGCCTTACAAAAAATGCATGCGGTATCTACAACTGACGTAGTGGCACTTGTAAAATCAATAGTGTGCGATTTTGACCAAAAGGACTGCATGTATAATGAATGCCTTACTTGTAAAGATAAACCCCTTCTTGTAAGAATGGGAGCGGACTGTAAGATGATGGAGTGGTATGAGTGGATTAGGAAAGAAGAAAGTTACGAAAAGAATGGAAAAATTATTAGAACATTCAAAGCCACAAAAGTAGAATTATCCGAGAGCACAGATGTTTTCGCCCAAAAATTTAAGGTTGAAGTGATTGCCGCGAAAAAACACATTTATAATATTAAAAAACAGTATCGTGCTTATAGGACTTGCGTCGATTCTGTGTCCGAGGATTCTGCCGTATTACATATAGATTTCAGTGAAATTTATAACTGTAAATTTGCTGAAGAAATTCAAGCCCATCATTTCGGGTGTGCCAGGAACCAAATAACGATTCATACAGGTGTCCTGTATATTGCCAGTGAGGATCCCATCTCATTTGCAACTATTTCACCAAAGAATGAACATAGTCCTGCAGCAATTTGGGCTCATTTAAATCCCATTTTGTTGATACTCAAAGAAAAAAAAACCTACACCAAAACGATTCACTTTTTCTCTGACGGACCAGCTACCCAATATCGTCAGAAGCAAATTTTTTACTTATTTTCCAATGAAATGTTTGAGTACGGGATCAACCAAGCAACTTGGTCATTTTTTGAATCTGGTCATGGTAAAGGAACAGCGGACGGAATTGGGGGCGTAGTAAAACGAACTGCTGATCGCCTAGTATCACATGGACGAGATATTCCAAATGCTGAAACATTTGTAGAATTAGTTCAAGCGGAAACTAGCGTGAAACTTTTTATGGTTTCTTCGGAGGAAATCGATCTAATGAAAAAAAAAACTACCTAACAACATTCCAGTTCTTACAGGAACCATGAAGCTGCATCAATTAATCCTTAAAGAAAAAGGCATTTTGGAGTATCGTGACGTTAGCTGTTTTTGCGACGGATTCAGCTCACTTGGAAAAGGTTTCTGCAAATGTTTAAGGCCAAAAATTTATTCACCACTAGCTTTGGATACAAAAGTAGGTGTATATAATCTAATTTATTCGCCAAACACAACGGACGATGAAGATAAGTTCAACATCAATGCGCCAGATGACAAAATTATTTGCGGAAACCACATTTTAGTAAATATTACATTTCACCAAAAGAAGAATCTGACGAATTATTGCTACGTTGCAGTAGCGCAATCACAAATCGACAACGAAGGCGAGATACAAGTTATGTTCCTTAAGTCCACAGACAGTACGAAAACTACGTATAAAGTGGATAATAATGAAGTAGTTGATGTAAATTGCAAGGACATAATTATAAAGCTTCCAAATCCCAACATAAAAATGAAGGGAACCCGTTTTTTTTTATGTTTTTGCAAAACCCGTAAATGTTTGTGAAAAAAATTAAGTTTGTTTTGTTACTTTATTATTATTTTTATTATTTATATCATTCGTTTTATTATTTTATTGTTAATTAAAAAGTGAATTCAGTTTTTTTATTAAAATTTTTATTGCGAAATAAATGACCTAAAGTAAATATTGTGTATTGCGTCACTTTTTTGTCATTGTCGTCACAATTTGTCCCCAAAATAAAAAACAAGGAATTTGATTTTCCTCTCAACAAGAAAATTCTATAAATTTCTTGAAAATAGGAATTAACTTGGCAATGAACATTTTTTAGGTGAAATAATGGTGAAGCCCAACACATTCTTGAACTACTATTCTTTGAAAAAATAAAATTATTTAAATTGGTTTTCGTGACGCTAATGACATAAATTAGAAAAAAGTAAAAAATTAGATTAATAATTTCTGCTTTTAAATAGACTCAAGATATACTTTATCTTAAAAAGAGCGTAGACATAAAAATGCAATTAAAATAGACGCTTATTCGACTTTTTTATCAGTTCTTAAGTCCGTGACGAAAATGACATGATTTAAGAGTTATGCCGACATTTTATGTTATATTATCCAAACTAATGGGAAAACTTCACTGTCAGTACCAGAATTCATTTGTTGGCTTTTTGAAAATATTTAAAAAATTAGTTTTGTTCTAACATATGAGATTTAATAATAAAAAAAAAACACTCATTATTGCAACATTTTGAAAAACGACCCAGGTACCCAACTTTCTGTGTCGATGAAAGAGTATTTTCTTATTCAAACATACATAATTTAATGACTCTTAAAATCTGAATCACCTAGTGGAAGCTTCCTTTGAGAAGCCTACTATCTTTGGCTTTTTGACCTCCCCTCAGACTATTTATCTCATCTGGTGGTCCCATAAATAATATTAATTTGTTATCTCATAAAAGGTATGACAATGCAGACTATATCCTGACCAAAAACCACGTCCTTTGTTAACCCCAATCGATCAATATAATTAAATGCCATCTATTCTGTCTTTCTATACTTGCTGTGGTTTACCCGTAAACCGATTTTTTATTAGACAACGCCCACAATTGCATAAATGACATTTAATTTAGTTTATAAACAAATATAAGAGCGGATGGATACCAACGGAAACACACACAAAGCGAACACCGCGGAAAGGTGAACATGAAATTATCATGAAAAAGTTCGTTTATTATACTCAAAATCACGCACTCACGTAGTTTCACGCATTTATCTAGAGCTCACAAAATTGCGCAACATGTTTTTCTGTGGCGGCAAATTCACTTCGAAGAATAATATAATTATTACTCATTAGTTATGATTTTATGAACTAATACACCTTTTACATGTGTTGATAGCTACAGTCATTTACTCAATATCTTCTTCTTCCTATTTCGGCGAGGTTACGATCTAAACACAAACGATCATTACCCTCCCACTTCACTGCATTTCTACTGATCAGCCTGTGGGGTTCACCTGTATGTGTTTTGTATCTGCATGTATTTCGTAAATGAAAAAATATTTACCTTCATACATACATATGACAGAAAAGGTTAAAAAATAAAAAAACATCATCTCATCAAAATATGAACACAATTTGGACCCGGTCTTTAGGCTTTTAGTATGTTAGGGAAGCCCACAGCAGTCTAGTCTTCTCTAAAATAATATTTAGGCTGTTTTATGAATTGTTCTTGTCTTTCTTTTATTAATGAATTTTTATATGATTTTTATTTATGAAGTCCAAGAACAATAATTTTGTAAAAACCGATGTTTCCCCCACGTCAAATCTATACCTAGGTATTATTTGTTTATTAAATCGCTGTGTCATTCCACACTAACTTTCTAAGTTACAGAGTGATTACTATTATTTTCCGCTATATTCTGAAGTAAATTGTACTTAGCTTTAAGTTAGAATGAAAAATGGAAATAAATAAAAATAAATAAATAAATAAAATAAATAAACTCTCTGCTGGGTGGCCCCTCCAAAAACGGCCGGCGTTTTAATTCTCATAATTAAATTTACATAAACCTTAGATATGACCCACGAATGTATCTCACACGTGCAATCAACCCACAATCAAAGTGTGAAATGAATACATTTCCTTGGGTGGTAAACAAAAAGCCGATTCCCATTTTTGGACAACACCGAAAAGCTTTGCTAATTGGGGTCTTAATAGACTCATAACTAAGAGATTTAAGTCTCATTTTTCGTAATTGCTTTAACATAATTTTTGCTCCAACTTAAGAGTATGTGTGTACATATGCAACACATAGAGGGCGTTGTGGAGTGTACTTGTATTTTGTTTATGGAAATTGCCGGACCTCAGATGGTATATCTTGAGCGTACTTAATATCCCTAAGTCTGTTGGCTTTCTTTTGTTGCATAAGATCTGTAAAATAATAGATTAAAACCTCACAATTCATTGGCAATGACTATATCTCAGTAAGAAATCACTTTTCACAAAGTTTAATAACCCCTTTCTGTGAAGTGTATTCCCACATGCCGCACTGAGATGTCATTTAAAAGGCTTTAGGTATACTTAATAATGATAATAATTTAGAAAAAAGAAGACAAAAAAATACTTAACAAATGCTTTCTTTTCCATTGTTAATGCAAAAAAAGAAGCAAAATTACTGAACAGTCCAACAACTGGGTAAGTGGTGGCAGACCAGAGAAATGTCGAGGGTTCACATGGGCTTTCAAATGGGCAAACTGGAGTGGACAGTGTACACAAGCAAATCAAATTAGTTATGGGGTATTATAAGAAAAAAGAAATATATTTGTTGTTCTTGTTTTTTACGTACAGAAAATAAGAAAGGCTTTTATTTTAGTTAACTGATTTTTGAATGGTCAGACATTTTGTATATGGAATTTAATTATAGTTTTCGTTTAGAAAATTGTAAGACCTTTATAGTGATTTTTCTTATGTAAACACATGCGTAACTTATGATCTTCTTAACGGAATTCGAATCACAGTCATCCGCTTTTGGATGAGATATGACGTATTCTATAATCTGTCTTTCCATACTCAATCTGGTTGTGAATGAAAATTATTTATGATTTATACTCGTGATAGCAACATATACGAGTATTTGCAGTTTTTTTTTCAAAAGGAAGTGGTAAAGCAAAACTGCAACCAATTTTCACGAAAATAGATTTACAACAAGTCAGGATGAAAATGTTTCAAAGACTTGGTAAATTTTATCAAGTGATCAAGTGACCTTCGCTTTCGAGGTTAGACACGCATATGTATGTCCTGTGATTAACCCATTCACAATTCTGCAGTCCTTCCTACTCAGATTGAGAAGAAATCTTGCAGAGCTTTCATTGGGCTCTTCCTCTTACCACTCCGAGTATGGCAACGTATGTTATGAAAGGCAGTCGCCATTTTGTGCAGAGGGCAGGAGAATTTGGTCTTATTGTCCAAAAACCAGTCAGTTGCAGTTCCAAAAGTGCTACTAGAACCGTCAATGTAGTTTAGTGAAATTGTTGAGGAAAAAGGGGGACATAGGTCCCCCGTGATATTTAAAATTACAAACCAGCTGTACAAAATTTAAAAAGGAGAATTTTTTGAAAGTCGTATTGAGTTTCTTGAGAAAACAGTTTTGCAATCTAACTGCCAACAACTCTCTCTCTAGAAACCATCACCATTGACTGGGAATTTCCTAGATCGAAATGCTTTCTTAACATGAGTTCCTCCTAGGAGAAGTTCTAATCAACTCCGAGGTGCGTATAAAGATAAAAAAAAAACAACAAATATTTGGCGCAACAGCTCTTTAAAGTGCCAGGGCCTAGCTTCTCGCAACCACTCATGTTGTGTGCGTTATATTTTTCACCCGAATGGAAGGGACCTACAGTTTAATGCCGAATCCGAACGGCGATTTGAGAAGCTTTTTCGTGACAATAATACTCTCGGATGTTTGTCAGACGCTCGCGAGAGGTGTGAGCATAAAAAAAACTTTTTGGTGTTTTCTGGGATTCGAACTTGGAACCTCATGCGTAGTGATCCGACACACTAACCACTTACGCCACGGCGCCCACGCCTATAAAGATAATTTTACATAATTTTTGGGCTCGTCGTGAGGACCAAAAGATTCAGATTTTTTCCAAAGAAAAGAAACTCAAGAGTGTTAGCGACCCTTTGGCTTTCAATTCTCGTAACTAGTAATTCCTGTCGATATTGTATTGAATAATCATGGAGTTTAGCGTAACGTTCTCAGCTAAGGGCTTCGTGATCCCTGATGAAATTCAAGCAACCACGCCAGGGTGGAAATCAAACGAAGAATCAGTGTTGCTTACCGTTGTTTTTTTGGGCTAAGAAAGCAATCGATTAGTAAAACCCTTTTTCGAACAGTTAATGTAACCTTGTAGAGAAACATGAACCTTATTGATACCCTATTGTTGAGTTACTATAAAGATTTTATTTCTCTCGAAATATTTTTCAATTTGTGTCTCATAATGTCGCCTTGGATATGCTTAGTAGCACATGATTGATAGTGGATCAACCGCAACTGTCTGTTTTGTTTTGTTTTGATATTTGTAAAGTAAACAGATGCAGAATACACGTCGACAAGCCATGGAACTCTATACTTTTCAAGATCGCGGAATACTCGTGACTTGTGATTTTCGGCCGAAATTCATCATGAGCGACGAGACCCATTTACATCTAAACGAATACGTAAACAAACAAAATTTGCACTTCTGGGGCACTGAGAATCCACGTATCATTCACGAAGAGCCATTACATACATCAAAGTCGCTGCATGGTGCACAATTTTCGCCGGAGGTGTGATCGGGACTAATTTTTTCGAGTACACCGTGTGTAATACAGTAACTGTTGAGTGATACAGAATCATAATCAATAAGTTTTTATTGCCGCAAATTAATAAATTGGGACTGGAGGACATGTGGTTCTAACAGGACGGTGCAACCACACACACTGCTCGCGTGGCAATGAAGAATGCGTTTCCGGGTCGCCTTATGTCTCGTTTTGGCGATTTGACCACTCCAGACCTCTTTTATTGGAGTTTTTTGAAGTTATGGGTCTACGAGAACAAACCACAGACTCTGGAAGCTCTCAAAGAGAATAGCCGCAAAGAGTGCGAGAACTTATCACCCAAAGTTCTCGCCAAAACGATTGAAAATTTGGTAAAAAAAAAAGCCCAAATGGTCATCAACAATGGCGGCGCCCACTTAACCGATATCATCTTCAGAAAGTAATGAAAAAATTATCAAATTATGTCGTTTCATTTTAAAGATATAGGAAAACAACATCGGATGATGTTTTTGGGCCACCCTGGATGAGCTCAAAAATCGATATTATTCAGTTCTACGTAAACTGGTGCTGTGTACTAGCTGCTTTTATCTTCTCTTCTTTCAAATAGTTTTGGATCTATGCTCTGGAAGGCCATACTATATTTCTATTGGTACTTCCAGAAATATTAACACTGATTATCCCATTCGAGAGAAGCTTGAAGAACTAATTGACTTTTCACTTAGAAAGTAAATTTTAGGTTCACACTCGTGACAAAACAGCGACTTACGCTATGAAATGTATGTCAAAGCACGTTTGTTCTAACTTTCATTCTCAACAACTTCTAATCCAAGCCACACGTGCTATCTCAGATCCGTTTGCCCCCTGTAACGCGACCACACGAAACGAATCAAAACACTGGACAGTAACTCTCACTTATTAGTAAGCATTAACACCCAAATCCCCCCACAAAACGAAAGCATGAACACCTTTCCGGAATCCAATTATCAACTTATTAGCAGGGTAACCAGCGCAACGATGTCTCAATCTCCGTAGCGAGCGCAGAGCTCCATTGAAGCATCAATTAATTAATGCGCACGCCCAACAGCTGACACGGAATAGTAGTAGAAACTATTCCCGGAATTCAAAGCTTGACGCAGCACCCAATGCCCAAATAGTTACCTGACAGCGTTGTCCAAAAGTCATCAGCTATTTGCACGAATATTTTTTTATATTTTGTGATCAGATTCAGAAAATACCAACCAAAGCCAGTAGTGTAACTTTCTCCTTCGCATTCGCATTGAGCCCCCCAACGACACTGAAAGTGCTAAACTTGTGTCGATCGAATGGATATTCGAGTTTTTGTTTTTATTACCTCGCAGTATTTTGCTCTGTTCACAATAGTAGTGGTAGTAGTAGTATCCCCCCATCTGCGTGGCGGCAACAGCTCAAATGATAATCATCTCTTGGCTGGATATTTTCTACCATTTGGCGCTGGCTGGTTGGGTGTCTATTTTCCTCAAGTGAAACGATATTGCAGCGTGATGAAAAATAGATGCAGAGAAACTGGGAAAAGATCGTCTTCTTTGCATGCCACAGCAGCAGCAGAAGCAGCCTCACCTATATTTTTATTTTTTGTATCTCATGGATACATTTGTAACTACTCGTATTTGCGGAAAGTGCAATTTTCGCACTATGTGTGTGGGGATTCTCTCTTTCGTTTTCAAAATGCATATTTGTCATTCGTTTTGTCGGATGGTTGCATCGCATATTAGATATGTACATGGATTTTCACTTTAACTGGAAAAACTAGGAAACCAAAGACGTTGACGGCGGTTAAATGAACTATGGTTGGACACAGGCAAGGCACGGCAGCGGCTGCGCTGAGGAAAATCGGACTGGATGAATAAATTAGTTTTTCCCAGCGTCGTACGGCAACTCCTCTTCTTTTCTTCTTGATGCGAGTGGTCTCGATTCTCCATCAAAGTAGTTTATTTATCATAATGGGAAGGAAATGGAAAGAAAACTGTGTAAGCAAGGCAAGATAGCAAGATAAAGAATTTCCTTTGGCTTTTCCGAAATTGATATCTGTTTCAGTTTTTTTTTTTTTTTGAATAATTATGCACACTTGGGTGTTTTCTTTAATGACCCCAGCTCATCTGCATAAAGTATGTAAGTTGAATCTTTTTTGAGATTTTTTCTCGTCGCGTTATATAATTCGATTGTAATGTTAATCTTTTCTTTTTTGGTCTGTTTATAGTGACTGCCATCTTGACAGTATGAACGAAAGCATCGGAAATTCGTTGATTATTTTCGTGTTGTCTGTCAAGCCCCGGGCTTTAAACGGTTGTGGGTCTCTGTTCGTAATAACAGACATCAAACAACAGTGACTGCCATAATATATAGTTTCGAGTTGAAATGAAACTAGCGAAACTTTTTTCAACGTTCCTCTGAGTGGGAAGGAGATCTGGCTGTGGTTATTATTTCTTTTCTTAGGATTGTAATTTAATATCCGGTAGTTTTTGTAGAAAAAAAAAAATATTTCTCCAAATTCATTTATTCTGATTTAACGAAGTTATTGGCTTGTCTGGAATATATGGACTATGTCAGATTGAATACCCAAAGATTGGAACTTATAGGATTCCTGGAAAGCTAATATAAAGCCAATTCTTATGGTGATGAAATTATCGTTAAATATGAACAAAACTAGATTTCTCATCTCTTACCTTATCATCTTTCCTTGTATTCTATTCAGTTAAACAAATACGTCAACGAGCCAGAGCCATCGAATGCAATTCGTTTTATTATAGCTGTAGCTAGTGGTGGAGTAGTTATTTACTTAGATTTCGATTTAGCGATACGATTTAAAGAAGCAGTGTAGACTCTAGTCGATACTTGCTGTAGATATTAGTTCTCAGTATATAGAAGCTTGTACCTATTAAATAAAAAAAAATCGACTTCCTTCAGGCTTTCTCACATCCGTTCACTTTTAAGGACTCTGTTCCCATTTATTCTTAAAGTACAGTATATAAGCAGCTCGATTTACCTGCGCTAAGATAAAGTTGTTGATTGTAGGTTACCTAATAATATGCGGCAGATGCCGCCACATTCTTTTATTTATGGAACTACATACGAGTATCTTGCGCACAGTGCCTTTATATACACACATGTCTCCAATAGTTTTGGCTATGGTTTATCTTTCTATACTTTCAAGAAATCGGCAAAAAACAATTTTACCTATAATTTACCAGACTTTTATCACAAGCCACTTTCAGCATAACCACTCCCCAATAGATTGCAGCAAGTAAGGGAAGTTATTGCCCAGACATTGAACTCCATTCTAATCGAATCCAGGTAGCCGAAAACCCAATATTTGAAAATTAAAGAAATCGAGTAATCTAGTTCTTGCATTCAGGTGACGATATGTACACTCCGGTAATTCGTTACCTTCTCACAAACAGCTAAGTGTTTTTTTTTTTTTCTTATAATTAACTTACGAGTATGTCTAGGGAGCAATCCCTTGAATGCAAGCATACGATTGCACGACGAAAGTTGGAAAGGATAGACAGAGAAAGAAAGATTGGTGTAATGGTTTGAAACTCACGCAATATTAAGTTTCAGAAAAACTCCGGGGGTGGCGTCGAGATAGCTAGGAACATTTATTTTGTTACTATTTTGTTTTTGCACCTGATATTTTTTTACCGACCACCTGATGTCATAAACATACATATGTATGTATCAATCAGGAAGCAGAATAAACAATTCTTCTAGCCAATGGTATTGACATTAGGTTTTGCAATTGGTCAGATTACTTGAAATATTTCATAAATAAATAAATAAATAAATATTTTTTGACATCCGGATTTGAACCATGAACAATTAGTGTGGCAATCGATGACAATACCACTACACCATCGTCACCCTGCTAATCCTTCCCGCGTATTTCTTAATGAGCGCCTTCAGTTATCAATAACGAGTGAAAACGATTTTTACTCGGCATACTTGACAATTTTGGAAAAAAATAGTCTTAACCTATGGTCCCATCAGCTGTAAGTGCAACTTTCTCACCGGTTTACCCTTTCATTTACGTTTTTCCTGTAAACGGATTTGAGAATAAAAATAAAAATTAAATCTTATTATATTCTACAACTTGCGACATCCACGTCTACTTTTTTATGCAAAAAAAAATGTGTAACAATCGTGTTTTCTTAAAATCGACAGTATTTCTCTGGCAGCATTATACAATTTGCATTAAAAACCGTCTATTCTATTAGGGATATGATACAAGCTATCATGAATTAGAACCTACTTGCAACTCTCTATATTTTTCATTCAGAAAGTACAGCTACTATTAATTCGAGGATCTAGATGAGAAAACTAATAAACTAAACTTGAACCTTAGTATTAGAAAGATGTGCTCTCGTTTGTTTGAAGAATATGGATAGGCTATTATAAAAGGGATTGCAACTATCATCAAAAGTCGAAGTTAGATCGGTTAGTTCAAAACACATAAGTTTAAACACATAGTATGTAACCCCCATTTTTCAAGCTTTAAATTTAAGTTTATTTGGCGGAATGGATTTTGAAAAACTGTAAGGCAACCATAGTTGGGCCTTTTATTTTAATATAATTTTTTACCGCATTGTTAGAGCAATCTATTAATCTTTTTGATTAAATAGTGAAGAAAACTTTTCATTTTCGTTTCAGATAATCTTTTTCAAACTTACAAATCAACCCCGCGAAGGAATGCCTTGACTGGCGGTGCCGCAGGGGAACAACAGGACAGAGAAAGCGGAGGGTTTTTTTTTTAACACGTAACCATGCAGGAGCATGGAGTCGGGCATAACTCGTAGCACGGGCTACAAGTATTCATAAAGGATTTTTACCCCTACCAGCGTATCAAAAAAAAAAAAAAACTCACAAATCAGCGCAGTGTGGTACACATTCAAAAGTTTCTGCAAATATTTACAAACTCAGAATTTCATCAAACCATATTTCCTCCTGTGTACTCGCATGTGATTTATGCTCAGTTATAATGTTATTTAATAATTTTGAAAAAAGTATTGATGATGAGCACTGTATAGTGCTTTAAACTTAATCATGCATAATTACTTTTGATTAGATTTTGATTTAGAAGGACTAGAGCTGCTTACGAGCTCTACGTGCGCAGGAGAAAGGAGGAACATCGACTTCTCAGAAAGAAGAAAAAAGAGCATGAGAAGCGCTCGATCGAGGAGATTGAGAGACTTTATTGCAGGAATAATGTTGGAAAATTTTACCAAAGGGTAAAAAGAACATGCCAGGGTTTCAAAGCCAGAACAGAAGCCTGCAGGGACGAAAATGGTAGTAGTAGAATCGCAGTCGGTGCTGAGAATATGGAAGGAACACTTCTGCAGACTGTTAAACGGCGATGATGATCAATATTCCGCTGTCAGGCAGAGTGAGCCATTCAACAGTGACGATGGCAGTCAAGACTCCCGTCAACCCGATCAGAATGAAGTGAGGATAGCGATATCTAAACTCAAATCCAGCAAAGCTGCTGGAGCCGACGGCCTTGCCGCTGAACTTTTCAAGGCAGGAGGAGATGAGTTGGTAAGGAGCATGCACCAGCTCATCTGTAAAATCTGGTCGGACGAAAGTATGCCCGATGAATGGAACCTCAACATCGTTTGCCCGATTCTGAAGAAAGGAGACCCTCTGAACTGCGCCAACTACAGAGGTATAAGTCTCCTAAATATCGCATATAAGATCCTGTCTGCCGTACTATGTGAACGCCTAAAACCGATCGTCAACAACCTGATAGGTCCTTATCAATGCGGTTTCAAGCCTGGAAAGTCCACCATTGACCAAATATTCACACTACGGCAGATCTTGGAAAAAACCCATGAATATAAAATCGATACGCACCACCTTTTCATCGGTTTCAAAGTTGCCTATGATAGCGTGTATAGAGACGAGTTATACAGAGCGATGTGTAGTCTTGGCATCCCTGCCAAGCTCGTCCGTTTGTGCAGAATGACGATGGAGAACTCTCGCTGCTCCATCAAAGTCGGTAAGAACATCGCCGAACCGTTCGATGTCAGGAAAGGTCGACGCGCTATCATGCGATCTCTTTAACATAGTACTTGAGAGAATTGTACGAAACTCACAAGCCAACCCCGGAGGTACAATCTTCTTCAAGTCTGTACAACTACTCGCTTATGCCGATGACATTGACATAATCGGAAGAACTCAGCGGGCAGTCAATGGGGCATTTGCGAGTATTGAGAACGAGGCAGCAAAGATGGGTCTAGCGGTCAATGAAAGCAAAACAAAATATATGCTGTCTACAAAAAAGGACACCCAACATCGGCATCTTGGATACAATTTTGAGGTAGTAAAGGATTTTGTCTACCTATGCTTTATGGTGAGCTCCGCAAATGACATTAGTAGGGAGATCACACGGAGAATTACTCTTGCCAATCGTTGCTTCTATGGGCTAAAACGGCAATTGAGTAGCAAAGCCCTATCTCGAACTATTAAGGTAACTCTTTATAAGACACTTATGATCCCAGTCCTGCTGTATGGCGCAGAGGCATGGGCTTTGACAAAACCGGATGAGGATGCCCTTGGTTATTTCGAGAGAAAAGTTCTTCGAGCGATCTTTGGTCCCGTCTGCATAGACGGTGAGTGGAGGAGAAGGTACAATGCCGAACTATACGGCCTGTACAAGGACATCGACTTAGAAGAGTTCACATACAGCGACTAAGATGGCTGGGTCATTTAGAGCGGATGGAGCCCAACCTTCCCGCTAAGAAAGTCTTCGAATCCACCCCGGACGGACGGCGCAGTAGAGGACGACCTCGCGGTAGGTGGCGCAAACAAGTGGAGGGGGACCTCAACCAACTTGGCGTGCGCAACTGGTGGCAGCTGGCTCGTAACCGTGCTGGCTGGAGAGGTTTGTTAGTTGAGGCCCAGATCCACCCCGGACTGTAGCGCCATCTAAGTTAGTAAGTAAGTAATTACTTTTGATTGCTTTTATTTATGTGACTAAATACTTCCAATTGAACTTAGTCTATATTATCTATTAAAAATGTTTACCTTTCCCGCCATATAATCAATTCTCCAACCATATTCCATAATTTTATTTTTGGAACTATGTCAAATTTGCTTTGATTTTTCAATTACCATGAACCTTATAGTAAAAATAAAACACTTTAGTGTACCCACTTCTCTTTCATGAATTCCGCTAAACCGGAAATTATAATCAACGCCACACGCAAATCAAGTGCCACTTTGGGAATATGTTTATATCTATCGCCCCCAGCAGAGTGAATTTCATTTTTTATTGTTATATACAGATTCTTGCCATTTTAAATCTCAGCTTAGGTGTGTTTACTGTGAAAATAAGCCACCAGGTGGTAACAGGTGCTAATATGTCTAAGATTTTGTTTATTTCGTCTGGTCAGTGGAATGTGTGAAGGTGAAGAAGTGAAACCGCTACACTATGGTCAGCATAAAATGCTATTAACACACATCTATTTATAACATAATTTTTAACAAAAAAAAAAAACAAGAAGCTATTCAAACTTACCCGAATGAAACAAAATGACAATTGATCGGAACTGTTGTCTGTGTTCGAAGATGTATCCATTGTGTTCGTATTAAGATGCGCTGTGTAACAATATTCCACAGAAATTTGTTAACTTAAAGTTGATCTTCTGTCAGGCGTCTGACAATGAGCCATTCATTTAAAGAAAGTTGGGTGCGACGAAGTTACGCGGCGGTGTATTCATTTCATATTCACATGCAATAAAAATTTGGAACAGCAATTTCACTCACTCGTATTTCATTTTCTGAATATTTGCACTAAAAACGCATTAGAGAGAAATATTATTTATTTTTTTATATTAATGCGTCTCGCAACCAGAAAACAATAGTAAAGAAAACACGGAAGATACAAATCACGCAATATTAAAACGCGGGATAGGCTTTTTTTTTAATCTACTAGTATGTAGGTATAGATACTTTTCTTCGGAATTTGTTGGCGGGCGTGCGTATCTGTTAAAAGTGCACTTATGCTCACTTTCCTTTCGAATGCACTATTGGACACGTATTGTTGTTATTCGCGGCTTAATTGCATCAGTTACCGATGTGTAATTGACAAATATGGGCGACTGGACCGAATGAAAGTGATTTAATATTTTTTTTTTCCGGTCAAACTAAAATTAGACGCATTAAATTGCTTAATTAGGTTTCAGGTTTTTTTTTTTAGGTATTTCTACAGTCCAGTAGTTCGGTTATGTTCGGTAAATTTCACTTTGAAGTCGTTTGTAAGTATCTGAAAGAGAAGGAGAACAAGAAAATAAAGAGGAATTAGATGAAACAATTAGTGAATAACTTTTACTTTCCGTTTATACACTGTTGGTGTTCTTATTCACTAATTTGAAGCATTTTGTGGAGGAACTGTTACAATTACGTAAAAATTCGGAACACAATCGTGGGAATATTGAGATGTAGAAATTGGTGTATAAGATGATAAGGACTACACAGTTATGTAGTACAAGAATTTTAAATAATCAATATAAAATAAATGAATAAAAACCGGTTTACATTCAAAGATTATAGATCGGGATGGGTCATGGAAAGATACATATTCTTCGGTCAATGGGCACCTCTCTCTGCAGGGGTTAGACACTGGCCGCCTTCTACTAATTGGAGCACAACCAAATGCTCTCACTTGAAATTATTAATTGTTTTTTTTCTTTGAAAACCCATCTTCAAAATTAGTACATAGAGAGTTCTTAATTATATATACCTGTAGAATTTTTTTTCAAAAAGAACCTTCTCGTTGTGTTGTAAAATCTGGGAGCAGAATGAGAATTAAGAATTCACCTCAAACGGAGACCACTGACATGAAGTTTGAGATAAATCCGCTTGGCCAGATGAATATATAGACGAAAGACTAGCGTCATGAGTTACTCTTATACCAAATTTAGTCAAATAATGATTGCAATACTTGTCTTTATAGGCGCGAGTAAGAACGGCGCCCAAAACCTGTCTTTAACCAATATCTCCATTAAAGTAAGTCTCCGAGGGTATAGATAAATATCATTTGGTGAACCCCGCGGAACGCTGAACCTATCACAAATACAATCTATGTTGTCTAGTTATAAAAAAAAAAACCTTAAGCTCAGTAGTGCGACGCACTAACATGTAACCCATTACAAAGATATCTTTTTAATATTTTTTCGTAGGCTTACAAGGAACTGATTTTTTTTTTCGAGGGTAGGTGAAAATCTTCCATAGCGCGTGCTTATAGTAGTGCCAGATTCTTACTGACCAAAAAACATCACACTTCGATAAAATTTTTTTAGATATTGCAACTAAGTAATAACTTATCAAGCAATTTTCTATCACGAAATAAAAACGTTTGGCAGGTTACTTTCCACTGAAAGATTCTGCATGTTCCGCAATCTAGACGCGGTTAATCCTTATCTCACCAAGTCGAAAGGGTTCGTCCTTTGTAGTCGGTGCAATAAATTGCTCTCATTCAGAATTTGTAGGACTGTATTGTTGATATGTCCGATTGGTCGGTTTCTATGCTTTCTCGCTCGCGAAGCTTCTAATTTCTGCTTCGATTGTTAGAATTCCGAGATCCTTGTGGATATCGTCGTTTCTAGTATACCACGGTGCTTGGATAATTTCTCTTAGCACTTTATTTTGAAAGGTTTGTAAAATATTGGCATTTGTTTTCTTGGTACAACCCCAAAGTTGTATACTGTAGGTCCACACCGGCTTTAGCACTTGCTTGTATAAAAGCAGTTTGTTCTCAGTACTGAGCTGGGAATGTTTTCCGAGTAACCAGTCCATTTCTCTATATTTGATTTCGAGTTCTTTACGTTTCATTTTCACGTACGAATTCCATTTCAGCCTTGTGTCGAGTGTCATTCCCAGGTTTTTGGCCTCGTTTGCAAAAAGTATTCGGGCCGAGTTTAGAAAAATTGGCAAGTCAATGGTTTTCTTATAAGTGAAATTCACGTGAACAGATTTAGATTCGTTGAGGGCGATCCGCCAGTCCCTCGTCCATTCAATTACGTTATTCAGTGCGTTTTGCAGTTTTGCCGTCGTTTCTTCGATTACTGCTAGGATAGCGGTGTCATCGGCAAACGTGGCAAGGATAGTGCCATCTTATTTCGGTATATCACGAGTATATACCAGATAGAGAAGTGGCCCAAGACCGCTTCCTTGCGGTACGCCGGCCGAAATATCTTTGAGCTCCGAGTATTCGATTCTATGTCTAACACGAAACAGATGTCACATCTGAAGCTGACTTTCAGAAAAATGCTTTGTTGCTACACATTAGTCAGGATAACCGGAAGCACAGCTCCATTGACAACATTTCCTCCATAGGAGCTGATATACATTTCACTAACGTGTACGAACCACCAGACTAACTCTGCACCACATACTGTAACTACATAACAACTTAACCGTATACACAGATAACTCTACCGCTTAGCCACCTTACCTCCTGAAGGTACGCGACGTCTGGTCCAAACCAACATGGAGTATCTGCCTAGGCTAAAATTAACCACACCTGATGTTCGACGCGAAAGATGCTGACACTGCCAATTGGTGGCAAATGAACTGCAATCAATATTATACTTTAACAGTGGCCAAAATTAAACAAAAAAAAACAACTTCTACATCGCCAGCACAGATTTGAAATCCGGAAAATCGACATTTGAATTCACGCTATTTAGTTCGTGTCGCAATCAAGATGCAATTTCTCGGATGTGTTCAAAAGCGATGCGGACGTTAGCATAAGATAGATCCACATGAAAGCGGTAAACTACAAACCATCAAAAAAAAAACTCCTTCTACAAAGAGCTCAAGAGGATTTCAAAACTAGATGAGCTGCTCGACATAAAAATAGCAACAGAAAACACGAACGTTTCGTACTCAAGCCGTAAATTGTTTGCTTTCTCATGAATAGCACAACAATAGTCGTACCTATACCCACAATCAGATTTACAACTACGTTAACCAGTCTTCAATATGTACAATTGTTAAAAGGTCAGTCATTAGGGCAAGATGCATCTGCTCAAACAAACTAGAATATTAACGCTGAAGGATTATGTTGGAGTAAACCAAATTTAAAATGGAGCAAATAATGCAGACCAATATTAAACAACGGACTACCTTTTGTTTTTTTTTTTATAATTTGCGCGCACTCAAAGGGTTATGAATACCTTTAACATGTTTACACACAGTGCGGGCGTTTGGAAAGGATGGATAGAGAGAGAGAGAAAGATGTTGGTGTAGTGGTTTTTGAAGCTCAGTTGTTTATGCTTCAGCTATTTTCCGGGGGTGGCGTCCAGATAACTGGGGAGATTTTTTTTGTTATTATTGTCATTGCTTCTGATTCACAGTACTTTTTTCCCGATAATCGATGTCAAGGGCAAATCATCATCAACAGAGCGAACAATCTTTCCAGCCACATGGCCAAGCTACTGCCAGTGTTATGCCTTCGCAGTAGTGTTCACAGAAGCTTTTGCAAATGATCGGACTGACTTTATATATTTCGTGAGAAATAAATAAATGCTTGCTGACATCAGGATTTGAACCATGAACCATTAGCGTGGCAATTGACGATGTTACCACTACACCATTGCCACCCCCTAACCTCAAGGTTCAATCCTAACCCCACTGCTTCTCAACTTCTACCAACATGACCTAACAGTAACGCTATCAAGGAAATTCGGGTACGCCGTTATTGGTATTTTGTCCAAATTTAATTGATATGTTTTTTATGAGTAGCTATCCCGAATTTGTACAATATGCGCTTAATCTCTGCCCTACAAACTGATGCAATTCTCGCTACACCTTACACCATTATGATGCAACTTTGGTATACTTCGCCAGGATCCAATATTCCGATTTCAAAACCCGTCTTCCACTTACATAATTACGATCAAAAAAACTCCAAAAAATATCGCAAGACACCGCAGTAAATAAACCCGATTCCATAGCACTTTAAACGACAACCCCTCATGAATTTGTAATTCGGAGATAAACCCCGCCGCCACCGCCACCGATGGTGTTGCCGCAAAAAAAAAGATGTTAATGTAACATTTTATTTCTGCAATCAACAGTGTTTGACCTGTTTTCAACGTAACATTGCGTCCACCTCAGCCACACCACAGCACACCATTTGATTCGTCTGCCGAAATTATTTAAATGCTTCAGTGTTGCTAAACTTTAGTAAAGGCAATTTGTATCTACAACATTAACATAATCGGAAGCCAGCAAGCCGGCATCGGCATCCGAACGTTGCTGAGTCTCTCATGCTATTTATGCTGCGGCAAATGACAGGTTATGATGTCGGGAAGGCACGTTACGTTTTTTTTTTTTTTCAACCAAAATGCTTTCTCATGCGCAACAGATACTCGCAATTTGTGCAAATTTAGTAAAAAATCAAATAATAAACAAAAATAATAAAACGCCGTAACATCAGGTTTTAAATTACCCGCTTAAAGCGCAAAAATCATTGACCCGAACGAGCCATCTCTCTGTCTCTGGTGCAGTCGGACTTTAAGTCCGTGTTTATAATTAGAGTTCAAGGTAAAATAAAAATAAAGTTCCGAAATCGGTGTGCCAAAATCTTCTTTGTGACATTTTAATGATATCCGCATACTCATACATATGTACATACCTATATGTATGTATGTATGTAGAATTCAAAAAATTCAGAGAATTTTGTTGTTTTTTCATTATTATTGGTGGAAAATAAATTTTTCGAGGATGGGTTCTTGGAACCATGATGCTAACGAACTGCAGTTGGAGTAGGCGGATGTATACAATATCTTTACAGTATATGCAAGTAAAAGGTTAAAAAAAAGCTCTTAATTAAGAAAATGTTTATCAGCCGTTGGCATATACAATTTTTATTTTGGTTATAAAAAAATAATATACCCCACTTCAATTCGAGCCGAATGAGTAATAGATATAAACAGCACCAAGGGTTATTCACTATCATTCCATATCTAATCTAAATTTTTCGTATGAATAAAGTGGTAGTCGGTGTTGAATAATGGAAATAAATTTACGATTATGTGAATGTACTTCCACTATGAGCGAATCTCATATGTAGATACAATTTGGCAAGGTGTTAGATGCTATCAGTTATTTTTTAATAAAAGAATTACCAAAGTCGTCATCATCATTTAGACGGTGTTGTTTCAATTTAACGGTATATGTACATATACATTCTATATGTGTGTTGGAAAAACGAAATAGTGATACTGCAGGGTTTGCACTTGCAACTCTTGAAATAAATAAAAAAAATTGGTGCATGCCTATGTTAATCAGGGATAGATTCCAAGCATTGGTAGGCTATACTGGAATTTAGGGGTTGTGTAAAACACTAGCTGATTTAAACTAGATAAAACCGAAAATTCAGCTTAATAGTTATGTTGTCTCAAGTCAAAAGAAGTTGCAACCTGAAGAAAAGACAAATCAAGTTTAGCTTTTAAGAGTGCTCTCTCTCAGTTATGGACAGTAAAAGGATCCTGGGCGAAAGACGTTCCAGCATGCCCCTGTTAGCTACAAACGTATGTAGGTACCTAAAATAGAACCTGTGGTACGAGGAAGAATGTCAGCACATAACAAGAGGGAGGAGAGTGTATTATGTCGTAATAAGAAAGGATATGTATAATAGCTGTCTCCCACCTCAAGGGTAGAACAAATTTATGAAACAAAAAAAAAACCTAGAGAATGGTTAAAATCCATTTCTATATATATTGTCATAATTTGCTTTCTCAGGTTCTAGTAATCGTAAGTATGACAAAAAAGGAATTTTCTTAAAAGTGGGCGTATGAATTTAAAAAGATTGTACACTTATACTACTTCAGAATTTCAGAAGCTCACGTATGAAACTTGATTATCTTAGGTTGAAATTGTAAGCCCAAAAAGAGGTGACCGACATGTGGACATAGCTAAATCGACTCCTTCCATTCGTGCGAAAGATATAACGCACACAACACGAGTGGTTGCGAGAAGCTAGGTCTAGACCTTTCATGGGCTGTTGTGCTAAATACCACCTTGATCAAAAAGTTCCCGGCGTGTGGCGCTCCTATCGTTCCGATTTGAGTTCTGTTTTCTTTGTTAAGTTGGTACATCTGTTGTTGATATTCCCTCTAAATCTTAGCGTCATAGCTTGACATTTGCAAAAGTTACGTAGCCAAGGGTTCATCTATCTCTGCGTGTGTTGGCGATTTTTTACCAGACCAGAATTGTGGGCAGAAAACTCGTGGATTTTGCACCATGATAACGCACCGTCGCACGGTGCCATCATTATTCGTAATTTTTTGACGAGAAATGCAACAAATACCATCCAACAGCCACCGAATTCACCTGATTTGGCTCCCTGTGACTTCTTTTTATTCAATAGAGTTAAAAAAAACCATTACGGGGAACGCGTTTCAGCAGCCGAGAGGAAGTAATGGAAAAATCGCAGGAAGCACTGATGGACATACCGAAAATCGAATATAAAAAATGTTTCGAAGATTGGATCAAGCGCTGGCATAAGTGTGTTGCAGTCGATGGGGATTACTTTGAAGGGGACAATATAGATTTAGATGAATAAACTCGTATTTTTAATTTTCTGAATAAATTCCGGGAACTTTTTGATCAAGGTGGTATGTATGTATGTATGTATGTATGTACATTTGTATGTATATTAAGGAGAAAAAGGAACTCAACATTGTCGGGCCAACACCGTGGTCTGGTTTGATACATACTCGCTGTAATTTGTATACCCTATACCTAAACTTACCATCTTTTTCTGGCCGAAAAAAAGGAAAACTCCACTAAATTCGGCAATTTCGCGGGATATCAAAATAAAGAAATATAAAAAAAAAATTCGTCAAAAATACTTATACGTGGAGCTTTACCAACCAACATTGTTACTACTTCGTCGTCTTCAACGTCAATCGCACTCGCATTGGCATCCGTTTTGGTGGAATATTTCTCCTTTATAGCAATTTTGAGGAGAAAATCTGGCTTCGTTTTCAAAAAGTGGTTGAACTCTACGCATGAATATATCAAATTGCATTTCAGCGTGAGAATCGCTTTCAATGTGTCGGCTCTCGCGAACTTTTGCGTTGAAGATGCATTTTCCTTTCGTTGTCGACATTCTTTCGACCGAATCCATTCGCTCTTTCAATCGAAAATTTGACAGTTGCACAGCTGTGAATGGCTATGAACCGAACAATTCCTTCCGAACACATACGCCTATTATGGGCTACTTTTGCAATTGACAGTACTGACGGAAACTTAACGCAGAATTATGACATTAGCTTCCGATTGCTTCCGACTATTATAATTCAGCAGAAAAAAAGGATTTAGACAATTTTCGCGAGATAGGTTTTTGACAGCTGGAAAAAAGGAGTATCCCGTGAAAAAAGGATAGATTGAAACTTTACCTGTACCGTATATTAAGTTTGACACATAGCTTGGAACATAAAGAAATAGACCCCAAAAAGTATCTTCTTCTTCTTCCTATTTCGGCGAAGTTAAGATTTGAGCTCAAGTGATCATAATTCTCCCACTTTAATGGATTTCTTCTCCAGGAGCGTCTACAGAATCACCAAAGAGCTCCAGCCAACACCCAATGAAAAGTCTAGACGGTTCCTTGCTCATTTCGGATGAGGATCAGCTCAAGAGATGGAAGAAGCATTTGGTATGGTTTTAAACTGTGTATTCGCTATCGATATGCTCCCAAATCAAGCGAGGTGCCCAAGGTAAGAAATACCCGAATACGTACTACGCCATGACCCCCAGTAAGGATGAGATCACTATCGAAATCAAAGCACTGAAAACGAACAAGGCCGTAGAACTTTCCGCGGAGCTCTTTCAACCAGCGCCAACGACATTGGCTGAGCTACTGCTTCCACTTATAGAGCGAGCTTGAGTTGAGAAGCTGAGATCTTTCCTGACGAGTGGAAAAAGGGAATGATCGTCAAGCTTCTTAAGAAAGGAAATTTAATTAAGTGCGAAAACTGAAGGGGTATCCGCGTACTACCTGCTGTAGCTAAGATAATATAATAGCTAAATTCGTCCTGGAGCAAATCAAACAACATCTCGAAAACCGTTGACCACTTCACCTGTTGTTCATGGATTTTAAGAAAGCGTTCGGTAGTGTCAACAGGGAGTTTATTTGGCGTGCTTTACGCATGAGAAGTATTCCCGATAAATTAATTTCTATTAACAAAGCTACATACGAAAGGTCCAAATGTCACGTTCTGCACAGAAGAAGCTTGTCTGAGGAATTTAAGATCCAAAGTGGGGTAAGGCAAGTCTGTATTTTTTCACCAATATTATTCCTATTGGTGATAAGCGATGTGCTTCGTGCAGCTTTGTAGATGGGGAACGGAGGAATTCGATGCACTCTTACATTCCAACTGAAACGCCTTGACTACGCTGACGATGTATGCTTATACTAACTATCTCTGTAGAATCTGAGCATACCGCATGTTTAAATACTCCTATCGAGCCTTTCAATTGTCTTAGTCTTGAGACACTTTTGCTGCAAATAAATACTCGTATGACTTTGACAATAGTGTAAATCCAAAGTTATACAACATATGTATGTGCATTCTAGGGATCTATAGCCACGGGTGTGGTTGGGTGCATACATTTCGGGATTATATTTCTTTCGGTACCGTCTAAATTATATATCGAGGAGAAGTCTCACTTCATTCCCTCTTCTCTAAATTTTGTTGGTACTACTTATTCCGTACTGATATGGCACTCATTCTCAAGTATTCAGACCGACACGAGTACCTATCCGTAGGATTCCTAATAGTTTAGTTTTGAATCTACATACTCAGTTACCATAGAAAGTTCAATTCTACTTGTTACTTGGGATGACTTTCTGGAGTATCACCGATTTTCAAGACTTTTCTTAACAGAGCTTTTTACTTTAAAGCTAAGCCCAATGATGTGGTGAAAAGCAAAGGCATGGGAGGACTTAAAAAGGTGTGACAGGGATGGAAAGAGGGGATGGCGATGTGAACTAATTTTCAGTCTTTATTATCTTTTTGTGCGAATGAAAGGTTTTCTAGTTTCTTTTTCTAATATTCACAGAGAATCAGTAAACAAGGAATAGAATTAGCTCACCTTATTAAACTTCTTATAGAGCCTGTGGTGCTACTATTCTTAGTCTCTTTTTGTGTAGACATTCAAGCTAAGACAATTTAACCAATACCTGAATCTAATTTTCTAGTTAGATTTTAACAAAAGAAATTGAAAATTAAATTTCATAGCCTTATCATTTCCCTTGCACACTTACATATTTTTCCAAGAATCAATGATAATATCGGCATTTCTATTGTAGATCTAGAATCATCTAAATACAACCGATTATTATCTTTTATTTGAATATCTAATATCTAATATTTTACTTCTAACGTTTCCAATAAATCAATCTCACCAACGTTTTAATCACCAAATCCGCTTAATTCAAAAATTAAATCTCCACCCATCCGATGACGTAAGTAATAACAACAACAAAATTTCATAAGAGAAATGTATAAAACCACCCCTACTCAGCTACATGCAGAGCATCATTAAATTAAGATCAAAACACTCCACTAAGCCACGCAGGTAAGATTTTCTATCCACAATGCTAATCTCCCAAAACAATGATGAAATTTATTTAACAGATTTCCTAAGAACCCACACTATAATCCTCGCCCTCTCTCGAACACCAGCGAAACCAGTCAATGGATTCCCATATGCGCATCCATTAATTATCCGTTTAAACTGTCGACAAGCCGCATCTACCCATTTAAACAGCAGGAGAGAGGTCATAAAGGCATGAACGAACGCATCGAGTACTTAAATGCATCCGATCCGAACAGGTATTTATGTTTGTATGCTCACAGTTTAAGGATTTATAACGACTTTTAGATAAGAAAATGAAAATGGGTCACTAGTAAGTGATTAGGTATATATGGTATTCTCACAAAAGTATTTCAGTTGTATAACACTTACTTTATATTCAATGTGACGGTTATCCACTCAAGAAGAACTTAAATTTAACTTTTATGGGAACTAGTTTGGGTTTTTATTTTTTTTTTTTTATATTGTAACTATTGCACTTTTTTCACTCTACACAATAATAATAAACAAAAAAACCGCAAAGAAACAACAGTTACTACGGGTTACCCGTATCTTATAGTACGTAGGTACATACTTACGTAGATACGCGAACCTTGTTGGTAAACAAAACGTGCAATGTAACCTTTAAAACAAAAAAACTCAAGACTATCGAATGGGTTGGGTGACGGAGACGTAAGGTTGTTTGTGTATCTTAAATCTGAAAGAAATTAACCGCGCGTTATATCTAAACTCGTCAAGTATCGTTGGTCGACTGAAGCTTGTGTATGCCGTACGAATATTGTCATGGTACGTGTACAGGTACCTGAAAAAGGTGCGCAGTTGTGTCAACATAAAATAAATGCTGTTAGATAAAATGTATGAACCGATTCGAATGCAATGTGGTTTATGCATTGAATAAATAAGATATAAACGGTAGTAGGCAGTTAACAGACGTGTAGGTGGTTGGATTGAATCTTTACTAACAGTTACAGTTAAATTTTATTCGCTGTTATACTCAATCGGTATACTGTTTGAAGAAGTTTCTGCCATAAGAGTTATGACCAGTGTTGCCAGTAATAAATTATCTAATGTCGTTTTCCATTGGGCAAAAAGGAGTACTCTTTTTGTGTTCCGCACAGAAAAAGCACTCCCACAGAAAAAGCACTCCATGTTCCATTGGTTGTTTGGAGTGCTGTTCCGGGAGTGTTTTTCTCTTTCGGATTTCATTTGGGAGTGCTCTCAAAATGCACTCACATATATAAACCCTTGTCAAAGTCATATGGTACAATACGCATTCTTTTGTTTATTTTATTTTTTCAGTTGGGGCAAATTGATAGAGGCCAATTTTACATAGATATAAATATAACAAATTTATAATATATTAATAAAAACATGATGGAATTGCTAATGTCGTTTTCCATTAGGCCATTTTTTTCTTATTTTTCTGTGAAAAATGAAGGCAAAAAATCAGACACCACTCAGCTAAGTTCTATTAAGTATGTGACAAATATGCAATATGAGCACGTGAAAATAGCAACAGTGGCCATTCCCATGAACACCGCCGTTACCCAGTTTACTTGACGGATTGAATCCGGATTCAACTCAGTTCCAGTAGCATATTGTTGCATTTATGAACACTGTATATCGAGTAATCAAGAGATGTCGCCCCAAGCATCGGAGAGCTGGTTTTAGTTTGACAGCAAAATAGGGAGAAAGACAACGTGGGAAAAAGTAATCTAGTAATTTTTTAGCGCCAATAAAGAATCTTTGTAAAGAAACTAGGAAAATCGTCTCATTTCTCACCCAGCAAATTAAGTAACGCAGAAAACCGTTACAATATAAATGGAGTTCGGATTAAAATAGGATTGACTGGATCCGATCGCAAAGTTTTCCGGGATCAAATTGAGATTTTGTATGCAAACGCGGGTCGAAAGATGTAGCTGGACAGATAGTGAAACAAGAGAGAGAGAAAATAAATTTCTCGTTGCGACGTCAGACAGCAAAAATATGTTGCTTTTTTTTCAATGGAGAAAATCAACTGCAGAAACTCCGGAAGGGATTTCCCATGTTAATCACTTTACTATTCGCGTGCATTTTTTCCGCTTATTTTGTGGCCTCTTTCACACAAAACTATACTGCCCTCTTCTTCTTCCTCTTCTTCTTCTTCTTCTTCTTCCTATTTCTGCGTGGTTCACTGCATTTCTACTGATCCGCCTGTGGGGTTCGTCTATTTGAACTCAGAGAATATCGGCAAGCCCCCCGATTTTGGATCACTCGGTTACTGAGGCCAATGAAATGCAGATGTCGTCGCATTTGTGTGATCCGGGCGTTTGTAGGTCTGCCTTTTCTACATCGCGATGTCTTTGGAACGTTCATTGATATTGCCTTTTTAACAGGATTCAAATGATCTCTTCTTTCACACAAAACTATACTATACAAAATTAAATAGCATATAAGGGTAAATGTGTGATTTGGCATACCAAAATTCACTCCCAGGGGAAAATTATCAAGGCCAATTCGATTCTAATTCGATCCCTCGATTCGATTAAAACAAAAACCTGGATCAAAACTTAAACCTGTTTCAATCCGGTCATCTAAACGTGGCACGTGTTCACACTCAAAAACGATGTTATTGAAAGTAATTTTGACGGATTAGGAATGATGAAATTTAAAACACAAAGAACCGTTGAAGTAATCGCATCGCGCGGATAAAATGTTCTATAGTTAAAAAAAAAAAAATGTCCAGTACAGAAGAAGCTTCATTAGCAATGTCAGCTACAATTCTTGCAACCGCTGGTTTATTATTTGATGCGTCCTTTGTCTTTGTAGTTCTTCACTATTCAACGGTCATTGACCAAGCAAATATTCCTCCAATAAAACAGAACGAGCGAGCGGGCAACTGGCCAGGCAAGAGTCAGTCCTTAGCGGTTCTCTGGCAGAAAGATATAACGTCCCGATAGGACTCGTTAAGGGTAACATATTGCAATATTCCTCCAAAGGTTCTTAATAATGAAACTGTCTTCTGTGTACTTAAATTGTTTATTTATAGAGAACTACCAAATCCACTTTCGTTATACTTCAAAATCATCAAATCTCATTATTATTTATCAACCCCAACTTCACAAATTCACTTTTAATTAAAACATGGTATTCTCAACACCAATTTTCGAATAATTAATTCTCATAATAATCGGACTTGTTAATCACTATACCATATTTCATTCTATCGACTGTGTCTTCTTGTTTTAGTAATTTTTTTTTTTATTCGAACTGATATTTACAATCGACTTAAAATAAACAATTTTCCTGGGTTGGGTTTCAAAATTCTGTTTTTCAAATTTTCAGAATTCTGTTTTACAAAATTCTGCTTTTCAAAATTCTGTTTTACAAAATTCTGCGAATAATTCTTGCTTACTTTAACATGAGGTCGAGGTGTAGAGAACATTTTTGTTTATTATTCTGTTAATGTCTTTTGCTTCGTGACCATATGCTGCTAGAGTCATAATGAATATTTCACTTGTTAAATCGAATAAAGGAAAAGATAAGTTGTGCGTGGATAGATATCTGTGTGAAAAACTAAATACAGTGAAAGTCGCTTATTACGACGTCCGCTTATAACGACCGCATTTGATCAGTCCTTTTACCGTCGTTTTAAGCGACTTCCACAGTTGGAAATCGCTTATTATGACCTCCGCTTATAACGACCGCATTTGTCGGTCCTTTCATCGTCGTTCTAAGCGACTTCAACAGTAAATGTAAAAGATATAATTAGGCATGTGCAAACCGCATAAAAGATAAATTCAAAAGACGAGTAGCGACGAAAGTAAATAGTGATTTGCATACAATTGTAAGGCAGGCAGGCCACCACACCCATGAGCCACGTGTCGTGGAAAAATATGTGCAACAAGCAAACAGTACTATTGTATCACTAGAAAAACAACATCTTTCAACTAGCCAAATAGTGCAGCAATCTGCTGTTGAGACCCCTGAACATAGCCGGTCCTCTCTTCCTTCAAAAAAACTCATAAATTTAAAGTTAAAAAGCTGGTTTTCTTTCTACAATTACTGTACTGTACTTTCTTTAAATATAAAATACATTAATTTGATGACAAACTTATAAAAATATTTTTTCTTTATATTCATTGGTTGGAAAAATACAGAATAAGGAGAACTTTTAATTGCTAGAATTTTGAAAAGCTGAATTTTTGTGTGAAAATACAGAATTTTGACAGCAGAATTTCGACCCGCTCCCAATTTTCTTACATAAACTATGGCTATTGAGGGTAAAGCGTTGGCTCAATATAATATAGGGGTTCAACGATATAACATGACTTTTATTAAACATATGTATATTTCTGGTTAATATTAATTTCTCTGCGCTGGTGGTTTTCGCATACGGTTGTTCAAATCCTGGTGACGCTGGCTGTGTCTTCTTTGCTTATGGTTGATGTATTTATAAAGAACCCAATTGGAACGAACTGTAAAATGTTAGCATAGCTATTTCCTGCTCACTTCAGCACTATACCTGAACGTTGCAAATTCGTATTTCGAGCCTGAATGCTTCCAATGGCATCTGTCCCAAACCTCAAATGTCAATTCAGAGTGTTTTTTTTTTTCGTCGATGAATGCTATCCCCGGTAGATTTGATCAGAAATCATCTCCACTCCGTCGGAACTTTTAGTTCGTTTCTTAAGTAAAACTAAATTAACTGATCAAATAGTACAATGACTGCGTTTGAGGAATTTGGCGTTTTACCCGAGATTGCCAAGGCAATTGACGAAATGGAGTGGACTCTGCCGACGGACGTGCAAGCCGAGACAATACCTTTGATTCTCGGCGGAGGCGACGTCCTGATGGCTGCGGAGACTGGTTCTGGCAAGACTGGTGCCTTCTGCTTGCCTATTCTGCAAATTGTTTGGGAGACACTCCGCGACATCGCCGAAGGTAAGGGAGCTAAGGGAGGGGGTGCAGCGGGGGCAATCGCTCCGTGGACCATGTCGTTCTTCGATCGCGGGTCGGCGTTGGCTGTGACGCCGGACGGTACACGCTGTCAGTCGAGGGAGTTCAAAGAGTGGCATGGCTCCAGGGCGACCACCGGGGTGCGTGGAGCCGGGAAGTACTACTTCGAGGCTACAGTCACGGACGAGGGATTGTGCCGAGTCGGCTGGTCCACCACTCAGGCCAATCTGGACCTGGGAACCGACCGCTTTGGCTATGGATTCGGTGGAACCGGGAAAAAGTCCAACAACCGTCAATTCGACGACTACGGTGAGGCATTTGGCATGCAGGACGTCATAGGGTGCTGCCTCGACCTAGACAAATTCGAGGTCAGCTACACGAAGAACGGCGCTCCATTGGGGCTAGCGTTCAAAATCGCGGACAACCTGAAGAACGAGACGTTCTACCCAGCGGTGGTGCTGAAGAACGCCGAAATGATGTTCAACTTCGGCAAGAGCGAGTTCAAGCACAAGGTGCCTCAAGGATTCATTGCTATCTGCAAGGCTGACGTCCGCAACTCGAAGCCCAATCCACTGGCTACCCCGGACAGCTCGTCGGCGAACTCAAAACAAGCGCCGAACGCTCCGCAGGCTATAATAATTGAACCAAGCCGGGAGTTGGCTGAGCAGACCTATGAGCAGATCGAAAAGTTCAAGAAGCACTTGAGTGACCCGGTAGTAAAGTCGTTACTCCTCATCGGTGGCGTTAGGCTGGAGCAGCAAAGGAACGTTTTGCAGGCCGGTGTTCACATCGTGGTGGGCACTCCGGGCCGCCTGGAGGAGATGATAAGCAGCGGATTCGTCCAACTAACGCATTGCAGATTCTTCGTTCTTGACGAGGCTGATGGGCTCCTTAAGCAGGGCTACGGCGATCTAATCGAGCGCTTGCACAAGCAGATGCCCAAGATAACCTTCGACGGGCGCCGCCTGCAGATGGTTGTGTGCTCCGCCACTCTGCATGCGTTCGAAGTCAAGAAGATGGCAGACAAGCTCATGCATTTCCCCACATGGGTGGATCTCAAGGGCGAGGATGCCGTTCCAGAAACGGTCCATCATGTCGTCTGCATGGTGGACCCCCAGAGAGACAACACTTGGCACAGCATGCGTCAGCGTATTCAGACCGATGGTGTGCACGAGAAAGACGGTGCCCACCCTACGCGACAGACGCCCGAATCCTACTCTGAAGCTATAAAGATGCTGAAGGGCGAGTACTGCATCCAGGCCATCGAGGAGCACCAGATGGACCGGGCTATCATTTTCTGCAGGACAAAGCTGGATTGCGACAACCTCGAGAGGTATCTCAAGCAACGTGGTGGCAACAAATACTCCTGTGTATGTCTCCATGGCGACCGTAAGCCTGCAGAACGAAAGATCAATTTGGAGAAGTTCAAGAAGGAAGAGGTGAAGTATCTGATTTGTACTGATGTCGCCGCCAGAGGGTTGGACATAGTTGGCCTGCCGTTCACGATTAATATGACTCTGCCCGATGAGAAGTCTAGCTATGTTCATAGAATCGGAAGAGTTGGACGCGCCGACCGGATGGGTTTGGCCATCAGCTTGGTGTCGACGGTACCAGAGAAGGTCTGGTATCACGGAGAGTGGTGCCCGAGTCGTGGAAGAAACTGCAAGAACACTAACTTAACTGATAATGGGGGATGCTGCATTTGGTACAATGAGAAGAATCTCCTCGGCGAAATCGAAGAGCATCTAAACGTGACTATTACACAGGTTGGTAAAGACGTTAAAGTTCCACTGAACGATTTCGATGGGAAGGTGGTGTATGGTCAGAAGAATTTGAATACAGGAACTGGTTACAAGGATCACGTCGATCAATTGGGGCCAACGGTACGCAAGTTGACTGACCTTGAACTTCAGGCACAAACTTCCTTCTTGAAGCGTTTGAAGGTATAATGGGGAGGGGAGACTTTTTTTTGAATTTCTAAAAATGTGAATCTTATGTATCCAATAAATATTCATAAATGATCAGAAATATGATTTGTTTTTCTTTTTTGCAAGCATGACTTTTACAATCTTTTTTAGGGTTTACTGAACGAAACACGGTCGTTCGGAGATTGAAAGTATTTTGTGCAAGATAATTTTCTTCCAATGCGTATGCCCCCAGACCGGCTTCAAGACGCGCCATGGTTGCCGTGCAATCAGGTAGGCGACTCCACGGAAGGACTAGAAATAGATGGTGGAACCAAGTCCGACATCTCTCGTGGAGCCGCCTAGGGATTCCTCCTGATGAATTGGAGTCAATGGCGGAGGATCGAGAAGGATGGAGAGTCCACCTGAGCATCCTACCCCCGCGACCCTCATGAAGGATTAACGAGCCATTGAAAATGTATGTATGTATGTATGTAATTTCCTTCCAGACTTCACCTAGGAAAAAGTCTGCGCGATATCCCGGCTAAAGGGCGTCTGTAAACCCAGTGATTGCAAGCACGCAAGCAAGAAAGACAAGTAACTTGCAGCTCAGCTAGTTTCATACTCGAAATGCCACAAAGCATATTACTGCACCATTTATCTACTTTCTATGTACTTATGTATGTAAATTCCCATAACCATATTACCCATCTTGATTTAATTTCTGTGCTATTTTCGTTCAACAACACGATCTACATATAATAGTAACAACAAATACACTCCTATTTCACATATCCAGAGATACGAACAAATCCAGTCATTAAAGAAAAATCTAGAGTGCAAAAGACTCAATTTGGCGGATTTCAACGCGAAGAAAAGCCAATTCACCGGTTTTTCCAGTACGAATATATCTACGGTTCCGCAGTTTCACAATCCAACCCAGGAAGGTTATGCACCTACTTGGTATCACAGTGTACATTGGCGTAACATGAAACGAACACATATGGAACATCACAAAATCAGCGTCCATGAAGTTGAAATACCTGTTCAAAGCAAAGAGGTACTTCACATCGACTCAGCTCCTGCTTCTGTATAAAGCACAGGTTAGACCGGGACTAGAATAATGCATACATATTAGAGTTCGGCTCCAAAACATAACGTACACCAAGCCTGTAAAGCTTATGTACAAATACCTTGTACTTATTTTCATTTTTTAGTTCAAGTTCAATTCCTTGCTACTTGTACTTAAACATTTAAAATATCAGTGCCGGAAATTGTACTTGAAAATTGTTGCTTAAGTACTTAAAAATGGTACTTAAATCTTTTTTAATTCCTTTCAATTTCTTTTTTTTTTTTTTTTATAACTTGCGCGACTCAAAGGGTTATGAGTACCCTTAACATGTTTACACACAGTGTGGACGTTGGAAAGGATAGAGAGAGAGAGAAAGATAACTGGGGAGATTTTTGTTATTTTTTGTCTTTGCTTCTGATTCACAGTAGTTTTTTCTCGATAACCGATGTCAAGGGCAAATCATCATTGAAATTAACGACGTTACCACTACACCACTGCCACCCCCAATGGTAAAGAATGTAAAAGTACTTAAAAGGATTGTCGATTGTATCGCAATCTGAGCGACGTTATCTCGTAGTCGCTGCGATACCCTTCGCTTTGTGTGCATATTTCTGTGGCCACAAGGTAAAACCGCCTAAGGGCAGTTAGGACAAAATTGAATTAAGGATGCTCTATTATTCGTAGTTTATGCTACCAAAATGTGACCTTATTACCTGTTATCGTGACCGAGTTATAGGCAAAAGAAAAGAACAAGACTAAAATTTCAAATTCCCATATGTTTTCGAGAAAAATGAAAACTTTAAACTCGTTTTCTGAGAATCTGTGAAAATCGGAGGGAAATGGGTATCGCATTAGTTCAAAAAAGACAGAGTGCTTGTGCTGCCCGTTCTCTGATCCACTCAGGCCTATTCCAGACATTTATTTGAATGGAACAGTGCTTTCCAAGTGCGAAAAGTTCAAATATCTGGGATCTATGATTAATAGCAAAGCAACCTGTGATGACGACCTCAATCATCGCGTAAGCGTATGATGGATGAAGTGGCAAGAAAACTCCGCTATCTTCTGTGACCAAAAAATGACACCTAAGTTGAAAGGAAGGCTCTACACCGCAGTTGTGCGTCCAGCGCCCATATACGGTTCACAATGTTGGACAATGTACAAAAAGTATAAGAGTAAATTAACGACAGCTGAGATAAAGATGCTTCGCATAACAGCAGGAGTGACAAAGCGTGATGGAATAAGAAGTTCGAAGATCCGGGGAAGCCCTTACGTCAAGGAAAACATCTTACGAAAGATAGAGCGCGACCGTCTCATCTGGTATCGCCACGTTCAAAGAAGAGATTATTTGAACCCTGTTAAAAAGACAATCACTCCAATTCTTCAAGTCGAATGCCCAGTCGTATTATCTTTCGTATTTAAAGTCGTATCAAAATTAAATTCCTATTCCTCGATTCGTATGCGATGCATGCAACAACTCAAAAAAACCAGCGCGTATCATCGCAGTTATGCAAATGTTAAACCATCAGAGAGAATGAAATGAAAATGTAAATACAGTAGTGACCGCTTAAAGCGAACCCGGTTAAAGCGAACTTTCGGTTATAATGAACCATTTCACCCAGTCCCAATCAATGTCCCATAAGAACTATGGATTATAATTTCGCATATAGCGAACCCGCTTAAAGCGAACTTTCGCATATAACGAACCCTTTTTGTGCGTTAAATGAAGAAAATGTCCGGTTATAACGAACCAATACTGTCTCACTTTACATTGTCATTTAGATTTCCCCAATTTTTCGGGGCTTCCCCGAGAACTGTACAGCTATACTTATGTATATACCAACATTCTCAAACCACAAAATGTTGTCCTTGAACATCATTTTTTCGGTACTTCCCCGAGTTACATAATGTTTGCATCAAACGATAAATTTCAAAGGCAGCACAAATTAATTGAGTTCCAAAGTGCATAGAGGAAGGGTACTACGCGTTTGAAAATCAATTAAATAAAATGGGAGATACAGTATCAAATAAAAAGATAAAATGTTTCTCATTAAAAGACAAACACGATATATTGGTTTTCTGAACAAAAGTTGATGTTTTTTTAGCATATCACTTATAACGAACTTCGGTTATACCGAACTAATTTGGTCGGTCCCTTCGAGTTCGTTATAAGCGGACACTACTGTATATAGGTTTGGAGGTGTATTTTAAAGCAAAGAAAGTTTTTGGTGAACAAAATAAATCAAAAATATCAACTTGATAACTTCTTAAATTTTGTAGCAATTCGGAGAAATTTGTTGTGTACCTACTGCAACGACCATAACATGTTGAGCATCAGTTCTCGTCCCACCACCGAAATCAAGCAGCGTCGGGCGCGATTAATACTTATATTGGGGACCGCTTGGGAACACCGCGTGCTGTTGGCATAGCAGAAAACCAGCCTTTCAAATTGGCTACGATTCCGTGACTTTCATACAATGAGAGCACACAAAAGCACAAATTTACATATTTCTAGTGTAAATACATGTACTTACATATGTCTATATTCCATTTTCCTTCACTTTGAAGCCGAGTCGTAGCCAACTTTGAAGACGAGTGAAATACGGAACAAATACGACCATCAAACGACCAATTGAATGCATCGTAATAGCAGAAAAATTCGACACTTGTATGCGTTGCGATGCAGACGACTCCTGCCAAAAATTACGTACGAGTGTGTTCGTAAAATACGACCACAGATAATAAACTTACATAGATATCGCATGCAGAGCAAAAAAAAATTACCACTTTTTCAACGACAATAAAATTCTGAAACTTAAGGGTTGTTGCATCAATTCGGTATGAAACCATTTTAAGTTGTATAGTCGTGAATATCAACCATCCTCCAGTGTGTTGTAACTTCGATATACACACATTTTTTCATATTTCGTTTTGCTGCAACCCTATATTTTGTTTTACGTCTCAGTCGATCTTGCAAACGAACATATACGAATGACTGACTGTGTCGCTGGTGTTTATCTGGATCGCTACACTGTGGTGTGTTTGTGTGTATATATTTATTGAGGAGCAGGAGGCACATCATACATATCCATATGTATATATTTTGAGAAGGACGTCAATGTCGCTTTTGTTCGATTTTATTTTTCAATTTACTGGCTGAACACAATGCATGCCGCGGCCGCGCCGCGGTAGCGTAGTACGACCTGTCACAGAGTTAAAATATATGGGAACTCACTAGAGCGCCCACAATGAGGTAGCTGCGGCGTGGCGGTAGCAGTGGTGTAGTACGAAGTTGGTTTACTTTTAACTTGTGCAGCGCCACAAGTGACAGATAGAGAAATTGGCGACTGTTGAAGACTGTTTTGGTTTTCTATACGATGTTTTCGTGGTGGATTCTTGAACTGAGTTCAGCAGTAGCGCAATAAATTTGAAATATTCGTTACAGTCAAAATGGAAGAGCACGCCGTGGAAAAAATTATTTTGCTAGTGAAAGGAAAATAAATTTATCCATTTCTTATTATTTTTATTGTATTATTATAGCACAATAATCTCACAAAAATAATCAAATCTCAATAACACTCAAAAAGAAAAACACAATTTTAATCAGCTGGCATTATTTGACATTACTACGCGCTACACCATTGTGGGCGAATTTTGTGAGTGCAGCGCCACACCATTTGACAGCTCTACGTACTACGCTACCGCGGCACGGCCGCGGCATGCATTGTGTTCAGCCAGTTAATTTTCATTCTCCGTCAACTTTCGAGGGATTTGACTGTTGGTTTATGATTGAGCGATTTTTTTCAGCTGTAGGTATGCTTTTTAAATATTTAGCAATGTGTGATAAACGTAAAACTTAGACGTGTAACTTAGTGGAGAGAGAAGATCTATTCCATTTTATGGGAAGATGCCCAATCCTACGAGAAACAAGTCGGCATGTGTTTGGATATGACGTCTTGACGGAGATGAAAGTGGTTTCCCTCCTTAATGAAGCGGATGTAAGCACACTTTACCGGTATTGCAAAATTGCTCTAACGTATCGACAGCAAATTATAAACGAAAGCTTTTAACAAACTATTCCCTTTATTTTGTGAAGTTTACTATAGAAGTTAAAATTACTATTTTATTTTTACTTGTGAATATTAATAAATCAACCAGGCAGACGGCAAAGCCATGCTAAATTTTGATTTTGACTGTATTAGAAAAAATTATATGAATAAATAAAATCTTATGAATTGAATTGAATTGAAATTGAATTGATAAACGTAAAAGGAAGTCTGGCGTTTCTTGTTGGATTTGTAAAAAATCGAAAAGAAATTTCCCCGATCTCCGAAAATGTTTGCATGTCCTCCAAATGAAAAAATGAAATTTTGAGTAATTTGTGGAGGCAAGCATGCGATTTTAAGAGCGAAGGAAAATATTTTGTTTGACAAAATCATTTTTCTTCGGAATTTATTGGCAGAAAAATGCTTAAAAGGGACACTGTTCCCTCCTTAAACTTAAATTGTAATTTAAATTTAGACTTAAGTTTAGAAAATCTTTCACCTTTGCTACCAAAACGGAGCAGGACCTCTAGTAGTTCAAATATTATAAATTAATTATTATTATAAAATAACAAACCTTAGATACTCGAACTGGTTTGATCAGCAAAACGAATGCTTTGAGCATCGCAAAGAAATTCTTTACTTTGCACTTCTTATTCTCTTGCGAAAACATTGTGCCTGGAAAATCAAAAAAAAAAAAATTAGCAGTAAAAATCAAAAAAATTCAAATTTTGTCAGGAAAACAAATGCAAAACAATCACGAAATTGAACCAACTCCGCCAGAGTGAGAGGCACGGGGGCCTCACTATAAACCAGCATTCCAAGAGTGAGAAGCACGGGGACCTCACTATAAACCAACACCCCAAGAGTGAGAGGCACCGGGACCTCACTATAAACCAGCACCCCAAGACTTAAAAGCAGTATCCCAAGAAATTAAAACTTGCCTGTCATTACTTAAAGGTGCAAGTGGAAGAAGGGCCTACATATGTGACATTACCAACAATTTCAGACAAGCTCAGTTCAAGGCCTTCTTACACTGGTGAATCCAATCTATGACTTCCGTCTATGTATTCAAATGAAATAATTTAATAATCCACTTCTGTAGGCCACTTGCCCATAAAAATTGTTGCTATTGCAAGATATACTTTCCTGCTAATCCCCTCACACTGTTCTTAAAAAAAAAAAAGGAAATAACCTCTTTCTTGTTCGAAAATTCCTTCCATTGAATCACAATCAGAATCTGAAATACAAAAACAAACACACTAGGTACATGAAAACAAAAACCGAAATAATGAAAAACAAAACACAAAGAGAAATAAGTAAAAGCAACAAGCAATTTGTTGTTCCAACCAAATTTAAAGAATATCATGTCTTATGCACGATTTGAACGAGTTCGATCAAACTGGGACATAGTAGTAAATCCCATTCGCCTGAAAAAGTGACATATTTTTTTACTCTGCATGCGATATCTATGTAACCTTATTATCTGTGATACGACTTTGTAATAACTAAATGCAACCATGGTCGTGTTCGACTGTCGTATCCTACGAGTTGAAGAATTGGGGTTAATATCAATGAAGGTTCCAAAGACATGCGAGACAGGAGAGGCAGGCCTATAAACGGCTGGATCACACAAATGCGACGGCATCGGTGGTTCATCGGCCTCAGTAACCGAGTGATAGAAAATCGGGATGCCTGCCGATATTTTCTTGAGGTGAAATAGGCGGATCAGTAGAAATGCGGTGAAATGGGAGGGTTATGATCCCTTGTTTTCGGATCATAACCTCGCCGAAATAGGAAGAAGAAGAAACATCGTTTAAATACATATATATAAGATTTTATTTTATTTATTTTTTTTTTATCTCATATGAATAATTATTACAGAAATATATAAATTACAACAACTGATAACATTCAAATATATTTATATTCTTTTTCTTATCTTTTTAATTTTTTACTTACCAACTAAGCATGTGTATAACAGTTTCGTTTATGTATGTATATTAGAAACTTAGTCTAATTTTACATTGATTACTTTCAATTACTAATTCTTAATTTTCCTGTTCAATTTGTTTTACAAAATTTTCATTTCTTTTTTGTAGAAAATATATTCGGTTAGATATTTACCAATCGCAATAATTAAACACTAAATCCCGGGTAAAATATTACAGAAGAGAATAAAATTTTTCAAATGTGATCTTGACTGATTATATATATTTTTTTTTTAACCTTTTTAACTAAAGTATCTTAGGTCTAGTGTAAAAAATAATTTCGAACTATATTAGGGCATCATAAGAAAGCAACTAAACTAGTTTAATTTTTTTTTTTAATTTTTATTTATTTATTTTTTTTTTTTAAAAACTTGAAAAAAAATTTCAAAAGTCTTTTGTTTGTTTCTTTTATCAGTGGTTTCATATTTCTTTTGCTTTTAGCTGCTTTAAGACGAATAAAAAAAGCTTACAAGTTACAAAAAAAGAATATATACTTAGATATAACAAAAAGGGGGAAAAAAAAAATAATAAAAATCAGACTTTGTTTTTCAAAATAAAATTACAGAGCAAATGAGGTGGAATACAAACATAAAAACAAATATTAACATTCAATTTAATGTTTAAAAATCTTTAATTTAAGAAAAAAAGAATAAGTTTGTGTATAGTAGCCCGGTTGTAATATGTAGTTGGTGTTTGTTCCTTTCGTTTTCTGATTAAGACACTTTTTTGCGTAAATCTTTTGTTTTGACTAAAATGTAAATACAGTTTTTGTTTTTCTTTTATTCAAAAGGTAGATTATAAAATATATATATAATTCTTTGTTTAATAAATATTTTTTATGACAATTTTTTAATTTTAATATGGCAGTCATTGATTTACTTGTTTAAAATTAAGAAACATAATAATAATAGCTATAAAAGAATATCAGATCTTTTGTTTACAGTTTTAACTGTTGTGTTAGGATTCGTTTATAAAAAAAAAGAAATACTTTTTTGTTTTACTTTAATTGGTGGATGATAAGTTGATTTTTAATTATTTATTATTTTTATTTGTATAGATTTATATTTTCTTCAATAAATAGGATTCAATATATTTGCTTACAAGGTAATTTATTTATTTTTTGAGTAATATTAGGTAGAATTTTGCAGATTATTTTCTTATACGTTCTTAACAACTTTTGTTAAATTGGGCCCGAAAACATCCACCTTTCTAGAGTTCCCTAAAAATTAATTTTGTATTTTCTGGTGTAGTGGTAGTCTCACAGCCTTACAGACTTTGGAGTGATGAAAGCCAATTTGGTGTTGGCATGGATGGCTTAAACTGAAATAAAAAATAAAAAACATAAATCTTGGTAGCAATAACGACAGTGAACGGGTTCAATAAGTACGGATGTTCACACTACAGCAGATGCTAAGTCTTGTGCCAAAGGAAAAGTAAGTTTAACTTGGTCTAAAAGCATGTGGGCACTCGGCAGATGGCATGAAGCTCAATGTGACGAAGCTTGATAAAAAAAAAAACAAAATATACCATATGAGCTGAGAGCGGTTGATGTTGATCGGCATAATGTAGCTGTAGACAAGAGTGCTAATGCAAAATAGCAAAAAAAGGATACGATAAGGCAAACGCAAAGGTTTACAGCAAGCTGCCATATCGGACAGATAGATGCTTGACGCTTAACCATAACCATTGCTTCTTCTGCGAATGTAGACCTATCCTATAGGTAGGATAGGTATAAAAAATTAAAATCCAAACCAAATATGACGAGTACCAGACCAGCGCAGGATTGTTATTTATGGTTGCAAGAAATCAGTATAATTGGATCGTTGACTTGGGAGCTGCATTTCATATCATAAAAGTTTTTCCGTGAATCATAATAAAATCATGACGTCTAAAACTGAAGTATGATTGAACATATGGAATATTTGGCGCAACAGCTCTTTGAGTGCCAGGGCCTAGCTTCTCGCAACCACTCATGTTGTGCGCGTTATATTTTTCACATGAATGGAAGGGACCTACAGTTTAGTGCCGTATCCGAACGGCGATTTGAGAAGCTTTTTCGAGACAACAATACTCTCGGATTTTTGTCAGACGCTCGCTAGAGGTGGGACCGTGAAAAAACTTGTTGGTGTTTTGTAGGATTCGAACTTGGAACCTCACGCGTAGTGATCCCACACACTAAGCACTTACGCCACGGCGCCCACAAAGGTCTTCATTGAGATGGTGATAATTAAGTTTCTTCAGGAGCGCAGTAGAAAAAGCCCTGGCCTTAGGTGGCGCATACAAATGGAAAGTAACCTTAACCAACGTGTTGTTCAACGAGTCTTAGGGATACAAATGCAGTTGAGCAAATAAGATCTTTAGAAGTGACGGATACTATTTAATGATAAATAGCACACTCCCAAGAGACATATTTCCGGAAGCTTACAATCTTTAGCTATTCAAGCATTATAGGTTCGTCTTTCCTGAGAGAAGATGATAACCCGTCTGTTCTATGGTTCTTTTTAACACATGACTCTGGCACTATACATATGTAAAACAAAAACTCAATATATGATATAGTTAGCATGTATTGAAAAGAACTGCGATAATCTGCATCTTATATACTTACGCTGATCAAAAGTACTTGGATTGATGTAGCTTATCAAATCTTGATCGGACATTGTGGTTAATTCCTGAGGAATGGCCGTGGTGGTTGGAGGTATTGGCACTGATGTCTGGGGTCCCGTCAATGAAACATTCGGCAAAATACCATTCATTTGTTGTTGTGTTACATTGGCATTGGTTTTTTGAAGAGCATTCTCTGCCAGGGCTACCGCTTGGATGAGAGATTCCTGATTCGGTTGTGGCCTGCAAAAACATAATACTAACACCATTTACTTAAAAATTAAATTTAAAACCTTACGCAACACTCATAGCCAGCTGGCTGGATTTTTGTAAGCTCTGCAGAAACTGTGTCTGTACATCAGCCGTTCCCCCTGTTCCCGTCACATTCTGCACGTCATGGTTGAGGAGGATATTCACCAATGGAACAGTCTCCTGTGGCCGAGGCTCTAGAATTTGATGATGCCGATTATTAGCAAGAAATTGTGTTGATGGACAAAGCCCTGTTTGAGCATTCGGCACCAATGCGTTTGTTGTAACGGGTGCTCCAAGCATTTGCGAGACCTGTGACGGAGTTGGGATGGGACTCGAATTCAGGCTCATTAGAGCGTTAATTGTCGACTCTGGGTTGTTTTCATGATTCGAGATAAAATCAGCGGCCGCTTTGATTATCATGTTGCTCACAGCTGTTGATGTTGCTGTTACCTGTGGATCCTGCTGCTGGGCAGTGGCCGAATTTTGCCGAGGTGATGTTTGTTGCTGTATTTGCTGCTGTGACTGAGGTGATGCCTGCTGTTGGATGGGGGGTGAATTCGATGACGGTGGTGTCAATATTATACTACCCAAGAGCGAATCTGGCGATGGCTGGGATTGCATCCCCATTCCATTGAGAAGCGCAACTTGATTGACCATCAGATTGGGCACTGAGTTCGGTGGGCAGAGTATAGTCGTTGGCGAGACGTTTGAATTTAAAATCATCTCAGTGGGGATGCGATCCGTTGGTGCAGCTGCTTCGCCACCACCTAACATATGCTGTATATTTACCGAGGTAATAGCTGCAGCTGGCGATCCATTCGACGGAGATGATGATAATGATGATGAAGACGACGTACTTGATACAGACGCACTACGAACTAATGGCATTGACTGCATATCATTCGAAGGCGAATGGTTGGCCACTGCCAACATATTGTTCAGCGTTTGGTCAATACTGTTGGCGGTGTTTGAAGCCATCACTAGACTGTTAGCAGACTGCGAAGGAAATATTACTCCTGCGCCACTGTTTGTACTACCGACAAAAATGGAATTCTGTTCCATTTGTGGTGTTGACTTCAAGTCAGTCATTGTTGGGCTTAGACTTGATAAAAATTTGTCAACTGTATGTTGCCCTTGATGAACGACAGCGGCAGTTAGAATCTCCTTGGCAATTTGTTCATTTTTTACGGCTATCTCAGCGGCAGCGGCGGCGGCGACTGCTGCTGCTGCGGCAGCAGCTGCATTCATCTCGCTATGGTGTGTGGGAAAACTGGGCAAACTATTGCTCTCATTCAGCAGAGACATTGATCGCATATCCAACATATCAATGCTTTGTTTCCGCAAACGCTGATACTGCATGACCTCCTTCAGGGGATTAGTATCCACCACCAGACCATTGTCACTCGCCACAACCGGAAAGCGATCTAACGAATCGGACTGCATAGCATCCGCAATGGAATTCTGTGAGTTCTCATCCAGAATCTCAGTCTTTAGTCCACCGATTTGAACCATCTGATCGGTGATCATGGCATTGGTAAGCGAAGATCGCCGTACATTCATCGGTATTTGCGTGCTAGTAGGCGGTGGCATCATGTCTGCATCGATCTCATGCTTTGTTTCGTTCCACATTTGTTGTACGACGGCGGCATTTACTGCTGCATTCGGAGAGCATGACTGTACCACACTCGTGTCCATGTACCGAGTATCTACAAAGAAAGTTCGTATTAGCCACGCACAAGAATTGGAATCATGTCATAAATCAAAATAAAAAATACCGAAAACTTAGTACTAAATTCTTAAATATAAGACTATTCCTAAGGGGAAAGGAGTCAGGGGACATTTTAAAACTACTTTTCGTCTTACGTACTACCCTCTCATCAACCAATAAATTAGTTTGCCAATTCGTTTCAACTGCTTTTCTTACAAAAAAAATTGGATGATGAAAGTGATCACTTTGAACGTACACACACTGCACTCAAACCGCACACATAGAACATACACCTAACCAATTCCAATCTTAAGTATGTAAGCAACTCAAAGTCTAATCAAAGAATAATGAAAAAGTACTAAATTTCGTACAAATTGAACAATAACTATCGTCATTTTTTGCAGGCATTCAGAAAACAAACACAATTCAAAGTGATCGAAATAAAATGTATGAGGATTAATGTAATTATAACTGCAGCGTGTACCGACTTATGTCCTGAAAGAATTAAAAAAAAAAAATAAAAAAAAATAGGAAACAAAGAGGAATGCGTGCGACCAACGTTGACTTCCGATCTGTGCGAGGATACAGCTGGAACCAATAGTTTACGTTAAAATAAATAATATAATTTTTTGTTTGAATGTTAAATAACGAGGTAAACAAAATTTGTATACAAAATATAAAATACCGAAAATTTCGTTCCGTTTTTTTTTTTGTTTTTTTAAATTTTTTTCGGATAGAATATGAAGTTAATGCGCGAGTTAATGTTAATTAAAATTTTAATTATGCGTGAACATGAGTTAAACAAAATTACGCTTTAATGGAACATAAACGAACACGATGCTGAGGAGTTTACGAAGTAAATACGATTTAAATTTCGTTAGCCTTAGCTGACGCTAAGGTTCTGGAGTAATTTAAGCTCGTGTTAGATCGGTCTAAGTGCTGCCTTCAATGTTGTGAATTATGGATACATAACGCATAATGAAATTCTTGCTAAAATGCTTTAAACTGCAAAAGTAACCTCCGTATGATGGAGTACTGCAAGGATGTGAACTATTACCCCGTTTATATGCAGAGTCGGAACTGGTTCCAAACTGGTTCCAAATGCATATAAACGCTTTTCGAGTCCAAATAGGTTCAACTGGACTCGACTCAGCTAACAGAGCTGGGTCGAGTCCGAAAAATGCATGTATACCTGGGTCGAGTGGTTGAACTGACATGTTGTCTCTGTGTGTGATTTCTTTGGTTTTTTTTTTTTTTTTTTTTTTTTTTTTTTCGGAGTGGGAAATCGCTTTGTTTTGAATGAGTTCATGGTTAGTTGCGGGTAAGGTTGTCTGTTCAGTTGTTTCATATTTATTAAATCCAAAAAATAGAACTAAACAGAATATTTACACAATCAACACCAGTGTATCTGCTATACTCATCTGTCAGATCGACCATATTTGGACTTTTGGACCATTCGACTCGGTGTGTAGAAATACTCAGATCGAAATCTGGACTCGAACCTGACTCGACTACTCGACTCTGCATATAAACGGGGTATATGTACGACAACAAAGTGAAGCAAGAAAAAGGCTGAATTCCTTAATGCAGTACTGCCGCATTACTGCGAAGTCAAGCGTTCCTAAACGTCAATAGGTTGCGGTGATGCAATGTATACCGTTCCAAAACGCATGGTGAATGTATCTACAGCGCAAACAAAAGCAAACAGCGCATCATGAACCAAAGTGGAAGCGTCCTCTACAGATTCGTAAGAAATTATTTTTTTAATTATTTATTACATACTAAATTTTGTAAAATTTACTAAAAACTACTAAATTCAGCCCCATTATATTATATTTGAGTGCAAGAACATTTTTTTTCTTGATAATTGTTTTTGTTTTAATTCATATCGTTCCAAAACGTCAAAGATTACAACGCATCGTCAAAGCATCGCATAACGAAAGCATAATAACATCGCATCACAACGGCAGTGATGCATTCACGATGCGCATTATTTTGACGTTTAGGAATTTAGCCAAACTATGCATGACGCATGCTAAAGAGTATACTACAAATGACCTGTTTAGAAGTCATAGACGTACAAGCATCGGCATCAATGGCGGACAATAAAGTCAAAAGCAAAGATCAGTACCAACTGTTAAGTGAAGGAAGAGAAAGAACATTTCTTCAGCCACTGCGAGATTGCAACAGAAACTGCTGTGTTCATCAATCGTAGCAGACATCTCTATGAAGAGAAATAGAAATCGTAGAATATTTCACATTTACAACTCACATTTTTTGCAAAAAAAATAAAATAAAAATAAAGACATGATCACAGCTGGAAAATCAGACTGTTCCAGAACAACTAACATTGTCGCCACAGATCTTTGGGTACAACTGGGACAACAGGACTTGCTCCAAATAGAGGACAACAATTTGTTTAAGGAACGTATGAAGAGCAACAAGGTTGACCTGCACAATCTATATAGTGATGCAAATATCAAGTTTTGCGTTTTTAGAACATTACCGAAGGCCTAAAAGTATGTTTTTTTAATGCAACTGCACAACGTCAGTTTGAAAGCGAAAGAATAGAAAAGACATTTTTTTTTAGTTTCAAATTCGGCTGTTGTTAGCTATTACTCCATGAGTCATGTCTGAACTAATCGTGGATAACTGTTATGACTTTTTGTATTCGTTTTTGCAGTGCATCATTTGATTGTGTAGGTGAAAAAATGAATGCCTAGGTTGGACTTAAACCAATAACTTTCTAACTGTGGCCATCCTAGAAGATCTGTTAATTAAACTTAATATGCTCTACACTTTCTATGCAAGACGTCCTCATTTCTAAGAATTTAGTTCCATTAAAGTGTGATTTTGTTAAGCAAACAAAGTTCATACATGCGAATACCGCGATGTACACCGATTTATCTCAATTTTACCGATTTAACCGAACCAAAATCTTTGATACCCAAAAATAATCAAATCTACCGATAAAATGTAATTCAATGTAATTTTTTTTTTTTTTTTTTTTTAAATTCAAAATTAGTTTTGATTTTTTTTTTTTTTTATTAACCAGTACCCTAATGTACAGATGCACTGAAGAACTGTTGTAAACGTTGCGCTGTCCTCTGGAACCTCCCTGCGTCCATTAATTTAATGCACACTTATGAATATTGTGGATACTGAGATTCGATTGATTGATAGATGGGATATGGAAATCCATTTTTCAATATTTTTCTTACACGCAACCTAAAGTGCTAAGAGAAGGAAAAATAAACGAAAAAAATAACATTTTGTGATTAGCGTTTTGAAAAACAAAAACCCTCAACCTTGTTTAAAAAAAAAACCAAAACTAAAAACATCTGTCTTCTCTCCTGTCTCTTGGGCGGCGGTAAATATTATCCAAGCCCTTCTTGCTTGTAAATAGAAACTTATGATTTTGAAATCTCCTAATCACAAAATATTGTTAATAATCACAGATTGTCTGCATTTTTGTTTCGTGTTTTTGAAACTTAGAAGAGAAGCTTAGAAGGAAATTATCTATATAGATGCTCGATGTTTAAGCAGTGCAAAAGGATAATCCAGAAAACTCTGTCCATCATTTACACAATTCACATTCAGACGATTTTTCCCCACACATACTTGAGAATATAATATATATATATAAAAAAAAAACATATAAAAAGAAAACGCATATAAGTGAATTTGAATTTTGTTCGTTAAGAATTTTGCAACTTAGAAAACGCGATGATTCGATTGACATGAATCTCAAAACAGTCAACTTAAAGGATATTATAGAAAACGTTCACACCACAGAGTTGTCCAGATTACTTTCGCTGATCGTTGTAGTCATCTCATCGTTGTCCTCGATTGGAAAAGAGACCTTAAACTGATTTTGTTGTTTTCTTCTTCTTTTCATTCAAAATGCGAATGTGTACATAGTTCTAGTAGAATGCTTTTGAAATAAGATTTCAATTTACAGATTTTGAAGAAATCTGAGGTCATATTGAGAATTGTTTATAATCAGAAGCTTGCGATATTCATAATTTTGAACAAAAAAATTTGCTTTTTTTTTTTTTTTTTCTATGAACAGAAAGAAGTTAAGAGTTATTCCAAAAAATGTTTTTTGAAAATATCGCAAGTTGCTTTGGCAGCGTGAAATATTATGTATCGCATCATATTTGTTTGCTGTCGTCCCTAATCTAAACTGAAACTCAAATTCAAATTCAAGAAGACGAGAGTGTGCCCGACTCTTGAATTTGAACGAATTTCGAACTTGAATTAGTAAATACCTTGTCCTGGCATTGAACCATGCAATGTACTTAGCGTTGTGGCAGCTGAGAGCGTGGTGTAGGTTCCCTTTGGAGTGTACGTGAACGTATGTGATTCGCTCTTTTTTCCACTGGAAATTATAGACAGCTGAACTGTCACTGGCTTATGGATGTTTTGGTGTATGTACGGCGGTACTGTGCAAATAAGATGTGTCTAGAAATGGAAATGAAATTAGTAAGGTATCAAAATGTATCTAAGATAACTAAATATTTGGTCTTAACACAAAAGTCATCATCGTACCTGCTGTAAATACTCCTTGTCTGGTAAAACCGATTCTTCCCATAATGGACCGATGGATACCAACTCATTTGATGATCGAAGATCTTCAAGAGTTTCTTGAAATAATACATGCGTGTCCTTGAGGAAATTTTTTCCAATAATAAATAGTTCAAGACCACCATCCACTGGGCAAGAGTTTAGAGACTTTTTACATATTTCCGGAACACCAGGTGGTTGTGCTATTAAAGGTAATAGTTATTTCCATTATGAGAGAGCTATTTTACTGGTATAGCAACTTACTGCAGATGATTGGATTTGAACACACTTGAAGTGTTTCCAATGTTCCATCGTCATAGGTTAGTTGTGTGCGAAATACCATGCGGCAGCGTGTGGATTTCTTTTTGCTTTTTTGAGCCAAATGATCGGGAAAACGATGCTCTACATCAACATTGCGTTCCTATGGAAAAAATTGTTACTTAATCATTTCATTCAAAGTTACATTCTACGAATTGGTGGTGGTAGTGTAATGGTGTGGGGCGCGATGGAAGCAAACGATATCGGAAATTTTCAATTTGTTAAAGGGAGAATGAACCAGTTTCATGAAATGTATATAAGACAAGACAGTTGAACTAGGATACTCTAACTGGAGTATCTTATTGATTACATCTTCAAGTTAGGTGGTACAGTGGTTTTGTTAAGGAAGCAGTGTGATATGGAAATGAAACCGACAATCAATAACAAAGCTAACGGAACGGCAAAAATCAATACCGAGTCATCACGGCTCTTGAAAATCATCAGATTTAAACTAACCTTCAAGATTCCTACACAATCGCATGTGACTGTCATATCCGATTCTGGCTTAAAATCAATTTCAATGATCATTGTACCATCAACTTTCTTCTCATTGCATTGCGTTGAGTTTTTCCCAGCAACTTTACACGCCTGATAGAACATATGCGGTGCAACACGACCAATATCTGTTCCAATGAATACTTGCAGCAATGCAGGCTTGTTATAGCCAACCAATCGAACGATGGGAAAACCGTTTCCACTGCGGTCCTTCACAGCGCCACGGCTGCCTTCTGTTTGATATCTGTTAACCATAGAAAACAACTTTAACAATTTTCAAATTCAATTCCTTTCATATTTTCCGAACCATACCTAGCCCTGTGCTGTTGTTCGGGCTGCGATACAATCTCCATCTGCACTCGACCATTCGATGAGGTAGCAACATTATTCAATGACGCTGCAGGCTGACGCTTATGTCCGACACGAGTAGCAGTTCTAACTCCATTTGAAATGTATCTGCAAATAGAAAGACACTCAAGTTTAGTTACTTTTGAATCAGTTTAGAAATTTCGAACTATTTAACTTTCCACATCATGCAGAAGCAAGCTTGAATTTAAGTCTTTTAATTGCAAACTAAGCAATGAGTTAGCTATGAATATGAAATGAGTACTGATAATATTGGTATTTACAAGTAGAAAAAGAAGATTTACAAAGCAACGAATATAAGCACTCAGTGGTCTACGACTAAGAAAATATAAACACATAGTTGATGTTCTTACTTTGTTGGTGGTGATGGCAGAATTGTTTGAGTGCTGATTGCTGTATTATTCGATGCTGTTGCCGAAGCAATTCTACTTATGAAAGCATCTTCACTGCAGGCATCATCGTTATCTAGTTCAACAACACTTTCGATCCTCTTACGCTTTGCCCGGTATTGTACTCTATTTTGAATAGTATGACTCGGTGTTGTTGTGTGTGTATCATCGGAGTCATCGGTGCCGATTTCATCGTGTAGTTCTGCATCGTTTCGAGTTGATCTAGTGTAGAGAATTTTTTTGTTTGTTTTGAATTCCAAAAAAAATATACATATATATTTTGTTTTTAATTCATTCTACTTGAGTGCTGTAGAGGAGTTAACGAGTTCTAATAGAAATTGGTTGTTTGTTTCAGAGGCAATATAACAAAGAATGTATGAAAAGAGAATCGGATAGCCGAATTAAGAGGTATCCAGATACTGAAAACAATTGAATTTCATTTATATTTTTATGTTTAATAAAATTTAATGTTCAAGTGTTAAGAATTATGGTGTGGGTAGTCCATCTGTATATAGAATAATATTTGGCAAAACAAACAAGAAGTGAAGAAACACTGAAAATTACTTAAAATTAAAATATTTAAAATAATTGGGTTAATTATTTAAATATAATCTTTTTTCCTTTCTTATCATCATTCTTATTTTAAAACCATGCCTTTTAATTATTGACTTTCTGTGTACTAGATTTTTTTTTCTGACATTAAAAGATAGTATCGTGAGCTTCTGAAATGACAAAGATGTCGGGAAATATCTTACATGGGATCATACTTTTGACCGAAATTTTCCTAAGCATCGTTATCCAATATACATATGTATGTATGTAGATCATAAAATTTAAATGACATGTATGGATGATATTTCGTCATTACTGAAAATGTGTATTATTTATATGAGATGGCTTTCGTAAACTTTTGCTATATTGATCACGGACTACCAAATACCTTTTATTTAAATATTTACTTACGTCTAAGAGTTAAGCTTTTTAAATGCAATTGCATGACGTAAGTTGGATATGAAGAAAAGGGATAGGTGATGTCCAAAATTCGGGGGGGCATGCAAGTTTCGCATGGATTTAAAAAAAGCTTTGCATATACCCAACCTCGCTCCTATTCCAAATTCAACAGTGGCCCCTAGCAGGGGTGTTGCGGGGGGCAGCACTATTATATTATATAATAGTTAATATCACAAAACTTATACGTTCAATTAGGAGAGAGGGGCCTTTAAAAAATATTCTTATTTTAGACGAAGAGGCATTGACCTGGAACTACGTTGGAGTTTAGCGAACTTTGTATGCATCTTCGAGTAGACGCTAAAGCAATAAAAGCAGCACAAGAAACTGTACTTGCAACGCTAAGGGAATCCTCTATGAGCCAACATTAAAAGACCTTATTCCGATAAGAATAGAGATGTTGTAGTAGCAGCTACGGTTCCACTGGGGACAGATCAGTTTCTAGAAAAAACTGATTTGTCCTTGATGCGATATACCTGAAGAAAGACAATCCTTGGTCGAAGAATTGACCTCAAGTTGCTCCGGTGGGTAGAACCGATCGTCGTGGGAGCAATAGGAATAGAGATAGTCCAAAGTGCTTCCGTGCGGAACGTAGAAAAGCTCAAGTTTGTTTCGCAAAATGCACTCGGAAGGTACCATATACATAAATGTGAACCCATCAAGGCCCGAATGCAAGAAGCACGCTCGCTGCTCTATCAAGGTCGGTAAGCTTTTAAGCAGAAGTGGCCAAAATAGGTTAAGCGGAAAACGAGGACAAAACCAAGTATATGCTGCCAATAAGGGACAATCAACACCGACGAATTGGACAGAACGTTGTTGTTGTTGTTGTTGTAGCAGCTGTGTAGCTGAGGTTGACGATCCTTGGTCGAGGTATTGTCCTCGAGTCGCTCCGGGACGTACGTACGTACGTAGAACCGATCGTCGTGAGAGCTCGTTGGTGCAGTGGTTGGAAAAACTTCGATGGTATTTTTTTCCAGTGAACAGCTGCAACTTCGAGGTAGTAAGGGACTTTGTCTACTTTGTCTCTGCTAATTCTGAAAACGACACCAACGTATAAATCAAGCGAAGAATAACTCTTGCCAGTCTTTTTTTTTTTTTTTTTTTGCTAATAAGGTAATTCAACAGTAAAGCCCTATCTCGAACAACTAAGGAGACTCTATAAAAGACTGTGATCGTCTCAGTCCTGCTCTTTACCACACTGAAACATGGACTTTATTGAAAGATATTCAGTCCCGTTTGCTTTGTCGGGTTTTGGAGGAGAAAATTCAATGATGAACTATACGAGCTGTACAACGACATCGAACTAGTAAAAAAAAAAAAAAAAAAACTGCGTATTGGACGTTTGAGATGGCTAGGACATGTAGAGCGAATGGACACCAACGCTCCGGCCTTCGGAGTCTTCGTATATGTATAACTCGGTGAGACGACGCAGCAGAGGACCTCCTCGACAAAGTACAAAGTACGCAAGAACCAATTTGGAATGCGTAACTGGAGCTAAAGACAGAGCTAACTGGAGAGGCTTGTTGGTTGAGTCCCAGTTTTACTCTGAACTGTAGCGCCACCCAAGTAAGTAAGAATGCGGAGATACGGTGCAGATTCACGTACCTAGCGAATCACCAAATGTTAGCAACTGCAGAGTTCTCGTTTTTGTTGGTTTTTCAACCTTTTCGCCGCATAAATTGGAGGAGTGTCCAATGTGTGCAATGGCACAGAATTATGAACGCGGATCAAATGGTCTTTTGACGTAGGCCTGATGTATGTAGAAGAATGGAAAATACTGGCAAAAAGTTCTGAAATAAAACAGCGACTTCTATACTTATCTATACTGAGCTGTAGTAAAAAATAAAAAAAATAAAAAGTTAAGTTTAACTTAGAACTTCAAACTTGTATTTATAAAAAAAAAAAAAAAAAAAATATTATGAACTATTTAGTTATTGGTGGCATGCAATTTATTATTTATTTGAAGTGACCTTAAAAAGCATTCACAAAAATAGACAACAGATAAGTCCTAAGTTGTTGAAATCTTATAATGAAATCCATAGGGTTATGGGTACGTGCGATATGAACTAATATACGGAGCCCTAACATTAGTTAAATAGCAATCGCCAGAATTATGTAAATAATAAATAGAATTATACCATCTCGAATCAGCTGATAAAGTAAACAAAACATTATTCAATATTTAAGCATGCTTGCATTTGATGACCCATTAAACAACGACTGATCGCTCACATCGATGTACTAAATATACTATGATATATATATATATATATATATATTATTACAGTACATGTATTAAATGAAAGCGATGTCATAAATAGATTAAAAACAAATATATTATCAGTTAACAGTAGGAGCCACCATACACACATCTCTCTAAAGACTATATCACCTTGCATAATTATTTTATATATGTACATATACATATGTATACCTACATTCTATTTAGGTGTCCCCTTAAGGCAAGCACAGAGATAAGATGGTTTAAAAGTGCACTGTTCTGATAACAGCAACTACCATTTAGCATATTGCTCTTTCACCATGACCTATAAAACGAAATTAATGATCTTACGATCTAAAATGCACTTAAAGAACGTTTAACTGCCGGCGGCGGCAGCGGTACAAGTTCGAATGGCTTTTAGGGACAACTGTAATCCAACTAGACAAGCTAGTAAAATATTTTCGATTTATTTTTTTTATTTTTGTTCCAAAGCTAATTATTTGCGCGTGCGAAACACACAAAAACAGTCTCCCTCCTGTGCGATTAAGTTAACTAATAAATTATTACTATTTTTGTGACAACAATCAGATTAAATTGAGCTCTACTCAAGTGGATGTCGCAAACAGGGCGACACCCACCGCAAAAGGTGATTTTTAAGTTCTTTATTGATACCTAACCTAGCAACTGCCAATAGAGTATGTATATTTTCTCTTAAAGATACATATATACATATATCAGATTTAAATGTACTTTGGAGGAAAACAAAACAACCACCTGTCTGGTCTGATAGAGAAGGTACGTGCTCCTCCAGTAGATAGGCCCGAATGATTCGATTGGCTTGGGCTGCAAATGCTGGATCAATGCTAACTGGTTTATGGTGGGTGATTGATTTTTATTCACACGTCCCCAATTTTGTGGACTGTGGATTTAGAAGAACGTCTACCCTTGGTTGGTAACGTGTGGAACAATATTCGCGCATTGGTAACGGGTGAAACCTTTTTTGCACACCGAAATGCGCACTTAAACCATGAAAGTCTGCAAGAAAGAACTTCCAAGTCATAATGCCGATCGTCGTGTCGGTGAGAAGGTAACAAAAATAAAAAAAAACTTGAACAAACATTGTGAAATTAGAAAAAAAATAAAAAATCGCGCCGGTTTTGCTATGATAATGATACACTTTGTACTGCTGGTTGTATAAAAACTATTAATAGTTGAAAAAAATATTTTTGAAGTTGATAAGCAAATCAAAAAATGGATGCACTTGTGTGGATGGATTTTGTGCCATAAAAACGGATTACACCTTAATTTATAGGAACTTGGATGTCTTATAAAGTGTTTACATGCAAAATAGTTACATGGACATGATAAAGCATAACACTGACAAAGTTAAAGAGTAGTACGTATACGAACTTGCTTAAAACATTTATATGTACATGAATTTTTTGTATGTTTATAGGAAGTTCAAAGTACTGGGGCTTTATTCCATTGTTACATCGACGTATTGAATATTTTAATTACCTTTTAATGATGCACTGGTGGATTAAACGTTATATAGCTCTTCAAGTAAAATAGATAATTAGAGTAATATAAGTTGGAAGGTAAGGAATGAGTACCAGTGCAGTTGCTAAGGAATGATAAAACCGGTGAAAACAATTCAAGTCAGGGAAAGCGTTCTCGGTGCATATCTATAATATTGAGGTTTCAAACTCCGGTGAAATGTTGGTAAAAAAAAACAAGAGTATTAGACGACGATACTCGTTAATTTGGAATAGTTGCAGGTAAAAGATTTCCGTTAATACAAAAAAGTAAGTTATATATACGTATAACATTCTTAACCGCTCATGCATGCTGTCATTGGGAGTGCAAAGTGTCAAGGCAATCCTCTTAAGGCTTGATGTCAACAGGTACATAAGCACCAAGTTGAACAGAACCCTAGTCATGTACTTGCCTGTCCACAAGGAGTTTTTTGGTGGATTGAGTGATGGAATAAAGCTGTAGCGTACACTGATGAAACACCTCGTTCTACAGTTATCATTTTAAGATGGATATTCGGGTAGCGGATTTCGAGTCTAGCCAGGTCACCTGGCAATGTACAACTTCGCAGAAGTATGCACCACAAACTTTCCTTCTGAATATTGGATAGGCACGTATAACTCCATCAGAGTTCATTGAAGCGAATACAATTTCTTCTGTCATGTCCTGCTATCGATCGTTTTCTTTAAATTCAGGTTCAATCAGATCTCTCTCACGGAAGACTTAAAAGATCACTTTCAATAGTTTCTATTAGAGTGTGACTGATTTATTTGTTTTTTTTTAATTTGCCCGCACTCAAAGGGTTATGAATACATGTTAACACACAGTGCGGGCGTTGGAACGGATAGATAGAGAGATAGAGAAAGATTTTGGTGTAGTGGTTCTTCAAGCTCAGTTGTTTAAGCTTCAAAGATTTCTCCGGGGGTGGCGTCTCTGCCGTATTATTGAAGTTTTTTGTAAGATGCGTTACTAGCTTTTGGTATCAAACCTCTTTTAGGTTCTTGTATACCCCAATTGGCATTGTAGTGTCACCCAAAAAAATTGGTGATAGGCACAAACTTCTATTATCATAGTCGATTAAGTGAAACCTCAAGCATACGGTAGCGGTATTTTGTCCTTACGATGTCCTACAGTGAAATCGATACAGCACTATGATGAATCTGTTTACTATAATTAGATCTTTAATCGCTGAATATCGTGCACTTTACGGTTGCATCGTTTATTATTGAGCGCAGTGGCTAGTGTGTTGAACAAGCTGTTTGAGACCTGACATGTGTTTCTCAAAAAGCTAGAATGCTTTGTAATGCGGTAATGGAATACAGTTGTGACTTTCACTCGACGGATAAACAACATACTGGCCGACTGATAGAAATATGATGCCAGATCTGATCAATCACTCTGATTGTCAACTTTTATACAGTTGCCAGATATTCCTTTAACAACAAAGAAATACATCCTGATTGTCGTTGGCGTTTGTCGCTTTTCGACGATTGTCGTTTCTTTTTCATAGCTACGACCTGCTGACCGTTAAACATTGCTAACTAATTTGTTTGTTGTGTAGAATACTATTACAACTCTTTCACAGTGAAAAAGTTATGAAAATGGATTCGTGCTACGTCTGAAGAATAAAACGACAATCGTCGAAAAGCGACAAACGCCAACGACAATCAGGATGTATTTATTTGTTGTTAAAGGAATATCTGACAATATCTGGTATCCCTTAAAACGCTCTATGAATTTGAATACAGAGTTGATCGCTTTATTAAGATCTTACAGAACACCGCGTGGAAAAATACTCCCAAACAAATGAAACGCCGGCAGCTACATCCAAACAAACCCACCAGAAATAAAAGAGATGATCAAGGAGAAGGAAAGTGCAACTCGTTAAAAAAGACAATTCAAGATTTAAAAATCGTGGAATACAAACTTGCATTGAAAGTTCAACGTCAGAAAAAGGTTCCAATTATTCGCTTTGATATGATATAAAGGGTATTAAAAAATCTAAGATCCAAACGGCACCAATCGTGAAAAATCGCGACCTACTAAATGTCCAAAATTAAAATGCCCAACTTTTGAAAAATGTACAAACAGAAAATTCCCAAGCGCAAAATCCCTAAACACAAAATCTCCATTTAATACCCACAGCCCACTACCTACTTGTTATTGACGGTGTAGAGAAAAAAACTTCACGGAAATTTAAAAATGATGTGATAGTAAAACCTTAAAATCGGTATATTTTGGTATATTCGAATCAAAATTACAGTACGGTATGAGTTGCGGGGGGGTGCCTACCAAACCAAGCTACAGCCATTGGTCGTCTTGCAAAAGTGTGCCATCAGAAAGTTAAATGAGGTAAATTGTTTAGCTCGTTCTATGATCTTGTTTAGAACATTGAAAATTCTACCTAAGATACTTGTACTATTTTAAAGTTTTGAGATTTTTTTCTATAAGGGGTTACATCCAGAGCCCCCCATAACCCCCACAATTTGCGAAGCAATTCAATTAATGTTGTCGTCATGCCCACTTTTCGTACAAGTTTATTCAAAAACTTCTACACCGTTGCATCCTGTAAGTTATTTAATAGGATTCCTATGAATATTCGAGTCGTTAGATCGTTGTCCGACTTCTTAAAAAAAAAGTTTAAATATGGCTTCTTGGTTTCGATCATGAAGAAATTAAAGTTTTGCTGACCTATGTTATTTAAACTCAAATATTGTATAATTTATTCTACATTCTTATCTCGTTATCTTCTTTATTCCTCTCTTTTATTGCTAAAAAAAATGTGTTTGTTGTGCATAAATGAATTGAATACTGTTCACCCCATATTTGAAGTTATATTGTTCTAAGAAGTGGCATTACCAGTATTTTAAAATCTTTAAATAACAATGTCACTACCTATTCTTAATTTTAATATTATAATAGTAAATTACTAAATGAATTTTGTTAAATAAGAATAATGAATAAATAAATAAATAAAATAAAAATGTACATGAGAATTAACTTCACCACAAGTGGAAAATTTGACATCGCTGCCAAACTTGTTCGTCTGTGCAGGATGACAATGGAGAACGCTTGCTGCTCCATAAGGTCGGTAATGACCTCACCCAGACCTTTGATGTCAAAAAGGGTTTTAGACAAAGTGACGCGCTGTCATCCTTGGTCGCTTCAGGAGAAAAATTATTCGTAAGATACTCGGTCCGGTTGCGTTGACGGATTTAGAGGAGAAGATTCAATAACGAACTATACAAACTGTACAGCGACATCGACCTAGTCAAAAAACGATTGGACGTCTGAGATGGCTAGGACATGTAGAGCGAATAGATACCAACGCTCCGGCCCGCAGTCTTCGAATCTAACCCAGAGGGACGACGCAGTTGAGGACCTCCTCGCCGTAGGTGGCGCGCACAAGTTCAAGGGGACCTCGACCAACTTGGAGTGTGCAACTGGAGGCAATTAGCTAAAGACCGAGCTAAATGGAGAGGCTTGTTGGTTGAGACCCAGGTTCACCCCGAACTGTAGCGCCACCTAAGTACAGGTGGAAAATAAATGCACTTTTATGATGTGAAGTTTTAAAGTGAAGTTTTAAAAGTAGAAATAATATTACTTTTTGTGGAAATTACTTTCACTTTTAATGTGTTTTTTTTTAAACAGGTGTGTGGCCACGCCCAAATGGTGTGTAGGGACTGCGACCAAGGAGATCTATTGTGCCATAGGCCACTTTTAGGGCAGCAGTACTTCTACTCTCCTTATGAAAGCTATAATTACGGCTGCGGAGGAGTTCCTTAAATCTATTGGAGATATGATCTCTTTAAGGAAAAAGCTTCTCCTAGTACTACACAGAGCTACACACTCACATAGTATGTGTTCTGCGGTTTCGTCCTCTTCTAGGCATAGGCGGCAGGTGATATCCTCCGAAATTCTCATTTTGTTAAGGTGGTAAAGAAGTTTACAGTGACCGGTAAGGAAGCTCACAAGCCTTCTTATGTCATTTCTGCCGTATTTTAGGATATCAACTGCCTGTCTTTGGAAGGTTTGGACAGCTCTTTTAGCCTGCCTGAGACCTTGGGAGCTATTCCAGTGGGAGATGCACATGTTGCGTTCCCAAATGTTTAGTTTAAAGGCGTAATCGGATATTCCGCAGAAGGATTCAGGTCCAGTGAACAACTCAGAAGAGCCCTTCCTAGCTAGCAGGTCTGCAGTTTCGTTGCCGTCAAGGCCTACATGACCCGGTACCCACCACAATTTTATTTTATTGTGTCGGGCCAGATTTTGTAAGCTGTCGAAGCAGCTTAGAACTGATTTTGAACTGATCAAATGGGAGATCAGTGCTTTGAGCGCCGCTTGGCTATCGGTGAGTATATGGATAGAGGCACCTTTAATGCCTGAGTGCAGGCCAATGTTAGCACAAGTTTCAATGGCGTAAAGCTTGGCCTGGAAAACACTAGGACTCTTTCCGACTGATTTCGAAATTTATGGTTGGGTCCATACACACCGGCGCCAACTCCTGAATCCATTTTTGATCCATCGGTGTACCACACTATACATTTTGGATCAAGCGACGGTCCGCCATTATTCCATATATCACGGCTTGGGATCACAATCTCAAACCTTCTATCAAAGTAGAGTGATTCGGGCGTAAAGTCGGAGATCGTGCTGAGCATGTCTAGCTCGGGGAAGTCGGACAATAGCTCCATGAGATCCACGTGATCCCGTGTACTATTAGCACATGATTTTCTAAGACTAACTGCACTGCGGATTGCCAGTTTTATATAAATATATGTAACGGAGTAAGTCCGATTATGGCTTCAATGGCTGTTGTGGGACAAGTGTGCATAGTACCTGTGATACCGAGGCAAGCTAGTCTTTGAAGTTTTGTGAGTTTATTAATGGTTGTGACCTCTTTGGTTATCGTCCACCAGACTACGGACGCGTATGTCAAAATAGGACTTACAACCGTGGTATATAACCAGAAAATGACCTTTGGAGACAGGCCCCAGGTCTCGCCGTACATACGGCGACAGGCCCGCAAGTCAGTAGTCGCCTTGGCAATTTTATGCTTAATATGGGAGTTCCAGTTAAGCTTCTTATCCAGGACAATTCCTAGATATTTGACCTCATCGGAAAAATTGATGGTTATGCCGTTTAGAGTCACTGAGCCAATATTCAGCGTTCTTTTTCTTGTAAACGGTACAACGACTGCCCTGCTGGGGTTAATCGATAGGCCCTCCCCAGCACACCAGTCCGAGACTAAAAGGAGTGCATTTTGCATGAGTTGACACACATTGTCTTCATGTTTGCCTTTAATGATGATCACCAGATCATCTGCATAGCTTATGGTTGTGAAACCTGAACTATTTAGTGTGTTCATTAAGTCATCCACCACGAGTGACCATAAAAGAGGCGAGAGGACGCCGCCTGAAGAATGCACAAAGGGCAATTTCTTTGGAGCGGTAGGCAGCTTTGATCTCTGTGACGAGATAGTGAAGGGCGCCTTCCGTAGATCGACCTTTCTTGTATGCAAATTGACTAGAGTGCAGAGGTATAGTCTTTTCAAGAATGCCTCTAATGTGTAAGTCTAGCAGTCTTTCCATGGTTTTCAAGAAAAACGATGTCAAACTGATTGGACGGTAGGATTTGGGTAGCTCGCTGGGTTTGTTACCTAGCTTAGGGATAAACACCACATTTACCTCCCGCCAAGTTAGTGGAATGTATCACAGGTTGAAGCTTGTTCTAAATAGAGCTACCAAGGCAGGCAAGATGTAATCCAGACCTTTCTGTATGAGAGCTGAAAAAAAACCATCACTGCCAGGTGCCTTAAAAGGTTTAAATGAACCGATTGACAATTTAATTTTTTCTTGACTGAACAGATTTCCAGACAAGCTGTTGACTCTTCTGGAGGTGCCACATGTGGAGCCTTCAGGAGCAACAAGTACGTGGTCGCTTAGAATTGTTGAGCCAGGGAAGTGAACCTCTAGCAGAGTTTCCAGGGTTTCCCTTCGACTGGCGGTGTAGGTGCTATCAGGTTTGATGAGCAATCCCACCCCATTGGGATGATCCTTTGAGAGAGCCTTTTGGAGACGGGCTGCTACTGGAAGGGACTCAGTATTTTCGCAGTTCTTTCTCCATGCTGTTCTCTTGGATTTCCTCAACTCTATGTTGAATTTAGTCAAAGCGGACCTATATTCGTCCCAATTTTTATTGCGTTTTGTGGTGTTGAAAAGTTATTTCTCACTTAAGGTGGGTAATAATTTCACTTTATTGAAAAATTATGCTTCACACTCTTGCAATGTGAACATACTAGGTAACACACCGCTTAGCGACTGAATGTCGAAAAATGTCCAATAGTCTGAAATCCTTTTAACTCGCAAAGCGAGTTAAAGGACTATTAAGATATAGGCGCTTGCCAGATAACAAACACTTACCCCTAGCGGAGCAATGAAGTTGTGTGAGCGGCTGAAAATTCATATAATCTAGAATTCGTCCCAAATTCTATAATTCGAGTCTTTGATAGAAAACACAATTTCTTTAATAGACTCGAATTATGAAGGATTTTGTGATTTGGGATTTTGATTTGTGGATTTTGATTTATGAATTTTAATTTGTACATTTTGTGATTGGGGATTTAGTACCCAACCCATGGGTCAGAGATAACAAAGAGAAAGCGCAAGTTTTTGTCACCCACCTGGAAGGAACTGTTTGATGGACAAATGCTTATTCTAAATATAAAAGCGACACATATAGACAATAGTACCATGAGAAACGAAACGCTAACCGAATTTAAGAAAGAAATAAAGAAACTTAAGTATAAGAAAGCTCATGGATACGACCTAATCACGGAAGATGTTCTCAAAGTACTACCCAGAAAAGCTTTAATTAAGCTTTTTTCATAATAAATGCACCGCGTAAAACACGGAAACAAATATTTAGAGTTTAAAGAAATAATGGCTGTGGTACCGCAAGAAAGTGTCTTTGGTCCACTTTGTATCTATTGTAAACTCTTGATATTCCGCCAGTACATGACACTGCGTTAGCTACATTTACCGACGACACTGTTGTCTTGGCAGTAGGTAAAACGGTGTGGGCGCCGTAGCGTAGTGGTTACTGTCGGGTCACGGCGCGTGAGGTTCAATGTTGGAATCCCAGGAAAGCCAAAACGTTTTTTTACGGTCCCACCTCTCGCGAACGTTTGACAAACATCCGCGAGTATCGTCGTCATGACAAAGCTTCTCATTAAAAATTGCCATTCGGATATGACACAAAACTGTAGGTCGGTTCCATTCGTGTGAAAAAATATAACGCACACAGCACGAGTGGTTGCGAGAAAGCTAGGCCTTGGCCCTTGATGAGCCTTTGCGCCAAATATGTATGTATGTATGTAAGTAAAACGGTCGAAGAGACTATTCGAAAATTGCAAGAAGCATTGGACAGAGTAAATTAATGGACAAAGACTATTCGAATCGCACTGAATGAAACCAAATCTGTTCACGTAAACTTTACTTTAAAAAAATCAAACTCGGTTCGAATTCCGTTTGCAAACGAGGCTAAGTATCTTGGAATGACACTCGATGCAAAGCTGAAATGAAACTCCCATGTAAAGAAAAAATACAAAAAGCTAGAAAATAAATATAGAGAAATGTATTGGTTACTTGGAAAATTTTCCGAATTTCATATAGAGAACAAACTGCTTTTATACAGCCAAGTACTAAAGCCAGTGCGGACATATAGTACACAACTCCAAAATAAGCAATACTAATATTTTACAAACGTTTGAAACAAAGTACTAAGAGGAATTTTTAATGCACCATGGTACATCAGCAAAAGCGATGTCCACAGAGATCTCAGCATTAAAACAATCGAAGACGAAATCAAAAACTACACGAGAAAGTATAAATGTCACGTAAATATAATAATATAATTCTTCAAATGTTGAATGACAGATATTTTCTGCGCCGTCTACAAGTAACCGCGTAAGAGTAACTCTTCACAATGGATAAGAAGATTCAGAACTTTCCATTCTTTGAATTTTCGTATTCATTCTGCGAACTGGTTGAACAATTAAAATCTTTCTGCGCCACACTGATTGGTTCCTATTAGTAGGGCGTGTGTCCTGGCAGATCGGAAATCGATCACATTCGCACTATGACAAATCCTAGAAGAGATAAGAAGGCCCATTTTCAACAAATTTAACGAGTTTCTCAGATATTCGGACGATATCGAAATCATAAAGCATATGTTAGTACAGGAACCACGGCAAATGAAAATCTGACTAAATCAGTTTGTCTTGAAGTTAATGAAAACAAAACAAAAAAATATTTTTCACAGCTTTCACAGCTATGTACAACAGCAACTCTATGAGCTGTTTTAAGATGTGGAAGCATGTGGGTCTTAAGTTTAAAACGACGGAATATTTGTTGTTAGAACAAGGCGACTGCGGATGCCAGGAAAGTTGGAATCAATGTGCCTGGGATCAACCAGGAAATAAGTCAGATGCCTTGCAAAGAGACCCTCTCCAGATGTTTAAATAAGTAAACTCTGATAAAACCTATCAAAGGACAGTACATCAGCATAAGAAAATATTTAGATTAAGATTAAGATTAAGATTTCTTGGGTCTATATATAAGACTATCATTAGTTAAAGTCGTTGAATAATTTGAATTTGTGTAGTATCGATGAATGAATGAATATTAAATAAAACAAAAAAATAAAAGTACATCAAGCCATTGAAAATAATGCAACAACGAACAAATTGCTTAGCGTTAAACCCACAGGTGCTCTGAACATCCAATAGCCTCAAATATGTATCGCATCAAATCTCAACTTAATCCTATTGACACGACTTCCTTACCTTGACACTGGTATCGTCCTGATCATGTGCTGATTACTGTTCTGCACTTCGACATGCTGATCAAAGCCGAAACCACTGTCGTTTGAATTATCACATGGTGGTGGCTGTGGTCTCTGTGGTATTCGCTTACCCGGTGGTATCTTGCCAGGACCAATCTAAATAGACAAAATCAGATATAACAAAGTATCTGCACATAATGTAGGTCAGACAATACTCACCCTCGATATTGAATGTAATTTACCGGGTAAAGCTTTGCCAGGATGTCGCTTGGATGGTATCCGGAAACCTTTTCTATGTACACGCGGTGTCATCGTCGACGCTGTGGCCATGGTCATTCGCATCCCTGTAAAAAAGAAATATACATTTTCTATAAGTAACATCCATCATCTCAGAAACAGAGGCTACTACACAATTGTTATTCAATTCAAGACAATTTTATATTAATTGTGTCTACATTGCGTAAATTATCTACCCTGTAGCAGCAGCAGTAGCAGCAGCGTTCAATGCTGCCGAGAAAGAAAGAGAAGCGCAGAGAACAGCGCGGAGAGCACAGTGTATGTAAATTGCTCACAATAAAGCTTCATTGGTGCGATGAAGTTCTTTTGTTGTCGTCGTTGTCGTTGTCGTTGTGTCCACGCTGTGCTCCCATGAAAAGTCCATCGGGTATTTTATCTCAATTAACAATGTAACGGGTGCATTTTACATGCTCGTTATCAAGCAAATGATTGCTCGCATTAATGGAAATCAAAACAATCGTTAAGGGGCTAATGCTCCCTACCGAAGACGACAGCAAGAGTACTTAAGATGTAGCTTCAATTAAAAAGGGATTGTCATCAAGACCGCAGTGGGGTTAAGAGTTTTTTTTTTTTTATGTAGACTCTTGTAGGTCAGGAACTGAATACCCAGTTGATTGTCAACCTTAAGCAGTTTCTGCTGTTTAGGACGAAATTAGTAATCGATACGACAAATGGCAGTAATAAATGCATATTGGCTTCATAATCGAGAATCAATATTTTCGATTAATCAAATTGCCGAAAATGTGTGTTGTATCGTTTACAGAATGAAGAAGAATCGTAGAAGACACGTGTCTAGGAGTGGCTGGGATGTCCTTCGAGCAGTTCGTGAAAGTCAGTCAAGAGTTTCGACAAGCAATTTACATTGAGCCCAGAGGCGTATTTTGGTCTTTGGGTGGCCTAGGAAATTTGGGGCGAATTTAAAGACTACTTCGAAGCTGATATTCAAGTTGCTGATCGCAGTTTATAGCTGCTTTTAAGAAAAGATGGTACGGTGATTTTTGTAACAATGCATTTTTTCTTTTCAGATTGACTGACCATTGCTCTCATAAGCTGCTGGATAGACTGAACTGGGATCTGGGACCTAGCAGAAAATACTTTAAAGTAACAACTTTGTTTCGATTTCAATTAAAAATGTTGAAAAAATGATATTTTTCGTTTCAGTGGACGGATCTAAGATTAGTTGAGGTGATATGTGGACAGACGGACGTGGCTCAATCCTTTTACTTCATTATTTCTTTATATCACAAACTATGTACGTATGTGCCCTCTTCGGTAAGATATAAAGAGGGCCAGTAAAGCCTTGTGGACGGCGGGAACTTTCTGTAGGATTAGAAAAGAATCATCCTTTGAGAAGAAGAGGATCTTCTTAGAGTATCGCATTAGTTAAAAAAAGACAGAGTACTTGTGCTGCCCGTTCTCTGATCCACTCAGGCCTATTCCAGACATTTATTTGAATGGAACAGTGCTTCCCAAGTGCGATAAGTTGAAATATCTGGGATCTATGATCAATAGCAAAGCAACCTATGATGACGACATCAATCATCGCGTAAGCGTAGGGTGGATGAAGTGACGAGAAAACTTAGCTATCTTCTGTGACCGAAAAATGGCACCTAGGTTGAAAGGAAGGCTTTAACCACAGTTACGCGTCCAGCGCTCACATACGGTTCACAATGTTGGACGATGTACAAAAAGTATGAGAGTAAATTAACGGCAGCTGAGATGAAGATGCTTCGCATTACAACAGGAGGGACAAAGCATGATCGAATAAGAAGTTCGAAGATTCGTGGAAGCCTTCACGCCAAGGAAACCATCTTACGGAAGATAGAGCGCAAACAGCTCAGCTGGTATTGCCACGTTCTAAGAAGAGATCATTTGAACCCTGTTAAAAAGGCTGTATCAATGAACGTTCCAAAGACATCGCGAGGCAGGAGAGGCACGCCTCTAAACGCCTGGATCACACAAATGCGACGACATCGGAATTTCATTGGCCTCAGGAAGGCCTGCCGATATTTTCTGAAGTCAAATAGGTGAACCCCATAGGCGGATCAGTAGAAATGCGGTGAAGTGGTAGGGTTATGATCCCTTGTTTTCGGATCATAACCTCGCCGAAATAGGAAGAAGAAGAAGAAGAAAAAGGATCTTCTTAGAGTCTTCAACAAATGTACACTACATTAAGCAATCATTAAAAAATCAGACAATGAACAAAGGTGAACTTTCCGTTGGAAAACTGCCTGAATGATATATGTTAGAAACTTGAGAGTTTACATCTTTTGGTGGTAAATATGAGAAAGAGCCAAACGGGTTCACATTTTTATTTTAGAATAAGGTTGTTTCAAAGATTTTTTTTTTTTACTATCATTAGTAAGTAATTTGATTTGGCCTCATAACCAATAGTTGATTATGTAGGCTGCCATACTACATATCATCATAGACACCCATAGTCTGAATTTAACTACAACATTTGCTTGTCGAATTTGAAAAAAAGCTGTATGATTACATTTTTTCTAATCAATGAAATATTTTTTTATGACAACACATGGGTACTCGTATAAATGATATGTGGAACTATTTTTTTAATTAGTACTTTTTGCCATTCAGCTGATTTAAATCGATATTTGCGCTGAGCACGTGCTGCAGAATCGACATACAGTTAAAAATTGCTCACTGGAAGAGATACGTATGTAAATCTGCTGTACTCGTATGTGTGTGTGTTTTTTTGGTATAGACGTGACAAACTACATGCGATCGCAGAGACGAATTGGAGTGGAGTGGCTGTAGCAACTGCGTAGCTCTTAGTTTTCTGAGCATCCCAGATAAACAGTATTTGCTCCGACAAAGTTCGTAGTCTGCTTTATACTAGTATGAACACACCGTGCTCCATTGTAGAGCAACTGATGACTGTGATAGTATACAGTATGGCAATACGCAAACGGAATAAGTCAAAATAAGTTTGACGGATTAGATTTTCAAAGTGGAAGAAAATTCGTAGCGGGAATTTTTTGGGAAACTTGAATTTTTTGGGATTGTTTGGGATACACATTCAAAGCTTTTGCGCATTCTGCAGTTCAAAATACTATATATAGGCAATTCTAAAGACATAGTCAGGAAAGGTCTTGGACTAGGCGACGCGCTATAATGCGATCTCTTAACATAATACTTGAAAGAATTGTACGAAACTAACAAGCCAACACCGGAGGTGCAATCTTTTACAAGTCTGTACAACTACTCACTTACGCCGATGGCATTGACATAGTCGGAGGAATTCAGCGGGCTGTCAGTGGGGCGTTTGGAATTATTGAGATCGAGCCAGCAATGAAAGCAAAACAAAATATATGCTGTCTACAAAAAAGGACACTCAACATCGCCGTCTTGGACAGAACGCCACAAATAGACAGATATAATTTTAAGGTAGTAAATGACTTTGTCTACTTAGGCTCTACGGTGAGCCCCGCAAATGACACCAGTGGGGAGATCAAACGAAGAATTACTCTAGCCAATCACTGTGTTTAAGGGCTAAGAAGGCAATTGAGTACCAAAGTCCTATCTCGAACTATTATACTAAGGTAACTATACCTAATAACTTTTTTCAAATCACTAAGGCCTACGGATAACCGTTCTGAAGTTCAATTACTATATTTTTCATTTGTTTGGTAAAAATTGAATTATAAAGGTAAGAACAGAACAAGGTATAAACTTCGAATTTTGGTTAACATTTTGAGGCACTGCAAAATGTCTGCCTTTTACCTTACCATGAGCTAATTTGAACCATAAATGATGATGATTATCTAACTGAAATCGATCTCTACACATTCATTAACAGAAAATAAAAATGAATCACAACAAATGGGTAAATAAACACGGATTGCGTATTCTTGGTTAAGAAGTGTTGTCCACCACTCTGACGCATGTCCTATCTCATCACACAAGTTCAGAGAAAATTCAAATGATTAAGTATTTGTTTAACATTAAGAAGAGCTAATAATAATTTTCATGCTACCCATGTTAAGACGAGAACTTGATGAATTTTATTGTGGTTTTGGTGAAATCTTTTTAGAGTATTTGCCTTGTGGTTTACGTGTGGGGTATGGTAATAAACTTGACAAAGCCATTCCAAATAATAACCCAGTGAACTGGCGCTTTTGTATTGTAGTATTTTAAGAATTTGGCATACATTTTGCTTTGCAGAGATGTCACATCCGTTGAAATATAAATCTGAAGACTACGCAAGTGAAACGTAAATGTGATGATAAAAGTTTTAAAATGATTCGCGTTTTCGTTGATAACAGAGCAAGAGAGTTCGTAGAGACTAAATAAACATATTCATTTGGTGGCGCGCGCACAAATGATGAGTAGTTAGTTATCTCTCAAGTTTAATCTGGTCTAGGCTGCCAACAAATAGGTTGAATGCAGATTAATCCCGATTTCCTTAAATCAAAAATTATATGGCGATTTGGTTCATATGCGATAGCTGAACTATTTTAGAATCAGTTGCAGATTTGGTTGCTCTTTATATTTTTTTATTATTCTGGCAATAAGGTATCATATTAATTTAAAAGAAGGGAATCCTTCCTACTTTTTATATCAAAAACTAGCACAAATAAAACAACATCTTCCTTCGAATAAAGGTATGCGTATGCGTGTATACTACGTCGAAACGAGAAAATTGAGAAACTTTTTAACAATGTTAAAATACCAAAATATCAGATGGCATAGATCGACATTGTCTGAGCATAATATAAAATGGAAGAAGTCCAAGGCGCAGTCATGGAGAAGAAAACAGTTCCACAGTTCGCTTCCAAATATACATGCATATATTGTATCTGTACATACCGCTTAGAGTGGGAAAAATCTGTTTGAACGAAGATTGTGTTCTCTCCTCTTTGCTGTAATCACTTGTTTCCACCGATACAATAACTACCGTACACGGATTGTCTATTAATGGCAATAATGCTGACAGAATAGTAATAGAGTGCTTATGCTATGATTGCATAATCATACATATAAAGGGTATCCTGTATTGATAAAAAGTTTGCTAGGGAATAGATGCTGATGTTCTTAGACGCAGCTATAAAACTGCTAGTAAATTTCAGAGGCTTAACAATTCAATTACTCCGCGTAATGCATACAATATAGTGAGCTTAAGATGATTTTAAAGATGCCAAAATGTTTGTAAATAAGACAAGAGCTTAAACATCGATTCAGGTAATATCTCCGGTCAATACGGCGTGTGACTTCATCATCGTCAGTTGAAATATAAAGAACAGAAGGAAGCTGAACAAAGTAGTCAAGCGAATAGTACTTATATCGAGGCAGTAACGTGAACTCGCAGATCAATATCGATAACGGCCGGCGGGTGAAAGGTAAATAAAGTACACAACTTTTCCGCATTTGAAATTTATACAAAATCGTTCAAATGTAATATTTCTTTCTCAAAACCAAATATTTTGAAAACTTTGTATGGCATATTTTTGCACTTGTAATAAGTGATTCAACATTGGTTTTAAGCAACATCTGCTAATAGAAAGCCGAGAAATACCCGATTTCCGAAAATCGTCCATTAAGTAAAAAACCGTTATACGATTTTTAGTCAAAAATCTGGAACGGCATCTTTTAGCATATGGGTAAAATATAAAAATATATATAAAATAAAATTTGAAGAAAATCATTACAAATCAATCGATTTTTTCAAAAAGAGATATTTTTCCAATTTAATAATTTATCAAAAGTTGACATGCACTTTTCTAGAGAATATCAAATATTGATTTAATATTAATTTGAACCGAAATCAGCATGTACAAAAAATAAATAAATATTTGACGCAACAGCTCTTTAAGGGCCAGGGCCTAGCTTCTTGCAACCACTCATGCTGTGTGCGTTATTTCAATTTTTCACACGAATGGAAGGGACATACAGTTTAGTGCCGTATCCGAAGGGCAATTTGTTTTGAGAAGCTTTTCGAGACAACAATACTCTCGAATGTTTGTCAGAGATTCGCTAGAGGTGGGATCGTGAACAATTTGTTTGGTGTTTACTGTGATTCACGTCACGCAGAGTGGTCCGACACACTAACCACTTACGCCACGGTGCCCAACTATCATGTAGATACCAATAAATAGCTGATTTTCAAATACTAGTTAATAAGTAAAGTTCCGTTATACAATTTTTTAAATTTACAAAAAATGTACATGAAAGAATATAAAAGAGGTCATTGAAATTGGCTGCGCATCTTTTCCATATTTTGTGTATTTTCCGTATTTTTTAATAACAGCAGCACATCTCCTCGGGATAGAAGATATGAGGTGTTATATTACTTTCGAATCCAGGCTTTCCCACATTTCCTTTAAGGTTTTCATCAGCTCTGATGAATTTGTTTTGAAAATTCTTTGCTCCATCGCACAGTATAGATGCCATCTGAATTTATCATGTTAAACTTTGATTCATCGCTGAAAAGTACTGTTTTCCACTTTTCAGCAGACCAAGTGATATATCGCTTAGCAAAATTGAACCTATAAAAGGTTAGTTCAAAGAAAATATGAAATTAGATGTCAACCACAGACGTTGCCTTTTTTGGAGATGTTTTTTCGTGAGCAGTGGTTTCTTGCATGGTCTGTAACTTGTAAACCGTTTTCAATGGCTCGCCTACGAACAGTACTCGCATCACAGTTCAAATTGAGGGTTTTCAATATCTCCATTGAACTGATAAACGGTTCCTCTTTGATGAGAGTACATATTTGCCTATCAGTTCGTCATGTGGTTTCACGGCGTCATCCATTCAAACGACTACTGTCTACTATTCCCGTTTCTCTATACTTTTTGATTAGCCATGAATTAGTAGATTTATGGATATCATACTTTTTTGATAAAAAAAAATTTGCGACTTTCCACTATTAAATTCATCAATAATCTTTGTTCTTGTTGTTGTTGCCTCTCATAGAATAGAATAGAATAGAATATTTTATTTAAAGAATATTTAAGTATAACGGGTGGGCCATCTAGTGATTTCTTTTTAAATCATAGGTTATTTTGACAGTGACAGCTGTTTCCCGCTCGAAATCTTGACAGAAAGTCAGTATCATACCTCCGCGGAACGAAATGAGTCGCTTTACGCTTGAACAACATTGGGAAATATTGAAAACTTATTTCCAAAGTGAGTGCTGTGTAGCTCAAACAGTGCGTTTTTTGAAAAGAAGTTTTGGCCGAAATGAAGCACCCACCGCGCCTGCTGTACGCAAATTTGTGCAAAAAGTTCGTGAGACTGGTATGCTAGTGGACAACACTCATGGTCCCCGTCGTCGTACGGTGCGCACAGACGAGAATATGGCTGCTGTAGCCGAGAGTGTGAGACTCAATTCACGAACACCAACTCGTCATCGATCTCAACAGCTCAACATTGCACGCACTAGCCTGAGGAGAATTCTGCACAAAGATCTGGGATTATTCGCTTATAAGGTCCAATTGATTCAGCAATTGAAAGCGAACGACCATCCGCTTCGTTATCGCTTCGCAGTTTGGGCCTTAGAGCAGCTTGGATTGGACAACGATTTTGGGCGAAAAATCATCTTTTCTGACGAGGCACATTTTCATCTCGTCGGCTACGTTAACAAACAAAATTGCCGCATCTGGGGCTCGGAAAACCCGCACCCCCGAGAAGCCAATACACTCACAGAGAGTGACAGTTTGGTGCGGATTGTGGAGTGGTGGCATCATTGGAGCATTTTTCTTCGAAAATGAGGCTGGGAACAACGTTTCGGGCAACGGTGGGCGTTACAGAGCCATGTTAACGACCTTTTTTTTTTTTACTGAAATTGAAGACATGGATTTGGACGACCTCTGGTTCATGCAGGATGGCGCGCCATGCCACACAGCCCATGCCACAATCGGTCTTTTGCGCACCAAATTCCCAAATCGTGTTATCAGCCGTCTTGGCG